>OV815993.1:2500000-3750000 GCA_929113495.1 Andrena minutula
GGTGGAAAAAACCGTTGCCAGCGTGCCGCTGTCCTCGGAAATTAAGAAAACAAATATTATGGAAGCGAGGACAGATAAAAGGGAGAGTAATACGGCGCACTTCAGAAGATAAAGTCGGTAATGCTTTTGGCTTTCACGCAAACATCATTTTAATCCCCGTTTTGGTGGAAGAAGCGGCGGGCGGACCGAGAGGCCGTGAGCAGGGACAGCGGTTGCGAGGGTGAGCGAATAGACGGGGGAAAGGGACAGGGAGAGAATGAAGAGAAGGCGGCGGAGATCGAGGGAGGAGTGGGCTTCAGTTGAACCGAAGCGAGTAATCAGGGAGACATTATTTTCCCTTTGAGACCTGCCGTATTTTAATACGAAGGAAAACGTATAATCCGCTTGTACGGTTTCGAGCCACCGAATTTCCCTCCCTGTCGCGCCCCTGTCCAACCCCCTTCTATCCTCCACGATTCCCGTGCTCGATAGAATCCTCCATCGCGTACCAATATAAATCGAAGGGTGGCCGATCTTCGAGTCCCGCTTTTGAATTCCTTCGGGCAATATCCTCGAAACAAAGAGACGACCCCGGGACGCGTTTCGCGACCGACGAAAGGCGGGAGTTTTAAAGCGCTTGCGAACACGACCGTCTTCGCGATCCTCTCTTTCTCCACTCTTTTCCTTTCCACGCGAGACCGGTTCCGATATCCGCGAGAATCCCCGAAATTTGCTAATGTCGCAATTATATCGTTCCGCGGGACCGTTGAACCGTCCTAATTCGGCGTGGAACCGTTAAAAAAATTTGTCTCCGTTATGAATTCTTACCCGGCGTTCGCCCATTATACGCTTCGAGTCGAAAACTCGACGGAAACGAAGGAGAAAAAAGTGTGCGTACGCGAATTCGCTTGTCCCCGCGTTCTTTCTCTCCTTGGGTTCGCTCATCGTCCAGAGAATAACATTCGCACTTTACGATTATGCCTGCCTACTTTTTTTTTGTCAAGCTCGCCGCGACCGTCGGTGTCAACGACAGATTCACGATCGGCTTCTCCACTCACACAGCCAAGCCAGCAGCGCCCAACGACCGACGAGTTCCACATAAATCCAGATCCTTGAATTAAATAGGCAAGGTTTTACCGTCCATGGAATCGTCGCGACGAACGTTTTAATCCCCCGAAAACGATCTTCTCGTCGTCTCTATGTAATCCGCGTTACTTAACGGAGGCTCAGACAGATGTTGATATTTTTTTTACGTGGTTCGCGATACACGTCCAATTTGTGCAATAGCCGTGGTCGATGAAATAGGGTGGCTCACGGATTTGTTCACACGCTCCGAAACGGTAACTGTTATCTTCGAGCTCCTTTGAATACCTGGAATAAGATCGAGCGCCGAGGTATTTATCTATATATTCTCGTATTAAATATGTCGAATAACCTTGGCTGTCGTTTCTCATGGGCGATTGAACTCATCTTAAAAATAGCTATCCGTTTATAGAGTAGAAAGTATGGAATTCCATTGAAAGAAAGCTGATCTTGGGACCCGTTGAGCATCTCCAGGTACAAAACAATCATTTTCATCAAGCAGCATTTTCCTCTAAATGAAGCCACGTTTGCATGCGACACTCGCGATCTGTCTATTTGACTGAATTATATCCAGTCACTGTGCGCATTGTCGCTCGTGCGTCTTAACTCACGCGGTTAATTAAGTTACCATCGTGTCGCGAGAAGAATCCACGGGAATCGACCTCTGTCGCCAGCGTGAAGTGTTCCCTCTCCATCAAAAGTGTGATGGAAAATAGAAGCGGCCAAAAATAACCCGTCCGAACGAAATTTCGAATAAAAAGATGAAATACTGGGATCATCGACGAGGATAATAAAGGGGACAGACGAGGGCGCCTCTGTTTTCACGCTGCCTCATATTTTATTCGATATTTTTGAAATACCGCTCGCGTCACTCTAGAGGACTGTACACTGGGTGACCAGATGTCGTAACAGCGTATCGACAAAAGCGTGCGCGGCTCCGCTCCCTTTCCTTTCCTTCCCAGGGATTTATGCCTCGATCCTCTCGATCCTCTCGATCCAGTCACGAGTTCGTTGATCGCGATCACGCGTACTTTACGACGGCGTTACTCGCGATCGCGTTTCTTTGGCTTCTTTCTCGCAGACATAGACGTACGTCTCGCCGGTCCCTCGCCGCGGAAATTTGATTATCTGCGCCGTGAAAAGTTGAATTATCATGTTGCACGCGTTTCCGCGAATTTACGAGCAGTTTATGATCGTCGGTTTATTCTTGGGGCACGAAAATACCAGTCGGTCCCGGTGCTCCCTCGCGTCGCGACAATAACGCCAACGATCGAACCCGTTCGTCATCGTTCCGTTTTATTATCGTCCCTCCTCCCGTGGTTTATGTCGCTCGCATCGCGACGAGGACCTCTTCAAAGAGGTTTTATTAAGCGCGGCCGCGACAAAACAGAGGGCCAGATTACCGGCCGCGTACCTGCCCCCCTCGCGCCCAACCGATCCGCCGCGATTCCGCGCGAGAATTCGAGAATTATGACTGGCAAACGGTGGTAAAAAATAACATCTTTTGTCGGGGTTTATGCGCGGCCACGCGGGGGGATAATTTCTTTGGTGCCGCGACGCGCCGACGAGACGCTCGGCGAATCGCTCCGAATTTAACCCGGTTCCCCGTCGTGCTCTCTTTGTTCCGAAAATTCGAAGGAACGCGAGTTTTAAGGACCATTTTACGGAGAGACAGTGGCGGCTCTGATGTCAGACGTCTCGATTCTCTCCATTTGGCATCGCTACGCAGCTCTATCGTAATTCGTAATCAGTCAAAAGGGAAACGCGAAAAATGTGTGGCATTGAAGACAGAGGCAACACTTATAATGCTCTACCGTGCGAATGTGTACAGAATGGAGAAGGTTAGTCGCAAGAGTGGCTCGTTTGAAAAGGCAGTAACGTAAACGAGCGACACCGGTAACTCGTCGCGAAGCATCATCCGATTGTTTGCGCACTGGTGACGATAAGATTAAGGGTACAACCTTTCCCATCGTCGAAAATTTTACGCTACACACGCTCGCTGGAGTTTTATCGGTTCGCCTCGAACGATCCGCGATATGCGCGCGGTTTTATTGACAAGCGAACACGTCCGCCGAGGATACTCGGACTGGCCAACGCTCGTGTTTGCACAGTGTTCCATTGGTAGCGGCGTGTCAATATCTTTACGAATACAACATCCAAACGCGCGCGGTTCAATGAGAAGAAGATAGCTCCGTGTAAACCTGGCGATATTCGCATTACATCATCGCTTTCGACGGAACTTCCGGTAGGTGGGGCAGGGAACATTCAAATTGCACCGGCAAACAGTGGTTCTTTTTAGTGGGATACCGAGCGTGGTCGAGGGGCAAACAAACCGGGGGACGCTAATAAGATTACGTATAGACGAAACCGCGTAATTGTTACTAACATCTTTTTTTGGAGAACTAGAATCAACGATTACGTCCTAGCCGATTTCGTAATTCGGCATGTTTCACTGCTGATATTTCGGCTGATGTCATGGATGCTAAAGAGACGGTTACACGAAATATAAGGCACAGTGTTTTAGTTTTTTCTTTCATTCCACAATTCGAGTTTCCCTGTTCTTTGAAATAGAAATTCTTATCAAAGCTTCGTCGGTACCTATGATTCAGGAACCCGGTGGGAAATCCCACGTACTGTTCGACAGAGTTCGACGAATAGCATCTATTCCGAAATGAACCTTTCGCAGAAACCTAAATGGTGGTATCAGCTTTGTGATCGATATATGAAAGCATTCGAGGTTTGAGTGTAAACGTGACAAAGCGTATAAAGGCTGTTAATAGTCCCCAGAAATCCCTTCGCGAGCAAAGCCCAACGCACGCGAGACGGGAAAGCATAACTTCCTAGGAAATTCCTGCCTAATGAAGTACCTCATACAAGTCGATGCACGAAAAACCCACCCCAAATAGTTGCATCCTCCGGCTTTACGACTATACGGTTGCGCAGTAACGCTCGCTATCTCGCCGACAGAGCCGAGTCACGATACCGAGAATGTGTAAATCCTGCTCGAACCTGAAATAATTCACCTCGAATCGGGGGCCCGGCTCGCCGGCGTAATCCGATTCCCTTTACGCAATTTCGTCGAATCGCGGTTTCCCATTCGCGACTGGCAAGCCTCGCGACGCAACGGGTGTTCCGTGCCGAAGACGATCGCGATCGACGGGACGGCGCGAAATTCGAACGTCCACAACGGCGTGGGGATCGCGATCCGCGAGCTGGTACCGATTCCGTGCGCACGGCGCTTGTAAATTGATCGCGTCGAGGCTGAAAGCGATCTGCTCGTTAAGTACCGCAGCCTCTCGAGAAAGACAACGCTCTGGAAAGTGATCCGGCGCGGGGACCGAGATCGAGATCGGGAAAATAACGACGAAACGTGACGCACTTTGCGATTAATGGCGGAAGCGACCTGTCCCCCGCGGACCTTTGTTTCTCTGGTTACCCTGAATTATTCCCCGCGGCAGCGATCCACGGTGCTCGAGCTACGGTTTAAGCTTCAGATGCTGCGAGATTGTCGCCTCGCGTGAGACGTACAATTATTTTGAAATGCACACGAGGCTGATGAAGGAACGACCCACTTAACAGGTGAACAACAAGCCTCTAGATTTTCACTAGATTTTCAGAGAAACGATAATCCAGAGGCGCGATGTGGAAGAATGTAGCAATCTACATACCCAAGAGGATCCATGTGATCGATGGGTCCAGGAATCGACCGAAGAATGTCCAGCAGCCTCACTCGCTGCACCGTGCACGTCTCTCGCGATGCACGCACACACGTGAAAGCACGTCGAACGCGGAACGATTCGCGTGTATGTCGGCGGGTTCACCGCGGGACGTTCGCGGACAGGTAGTCGATGCAAGACCTTTCCTCGTCCGCAGGTACATAAAGAACAGCCGCGTGGAGTAGGGAACGGGTCCAGTTTTCGCGGTGCCACCCCGTATATCGCATGGGAAAATAAATCTTGCGGACACTCACCGGGAGGGAGACTGGACACTGGACGCTGTCACCGGACACGGGTTGCAGCGACTGCAACAGATCGCGTGCGTGAAAGAGAGGACGGCTATCAATGGCTGCATTATACAATACCGGCGGTAGTGTGCGCGCGCGACGGTGTGCGTGAGCTCGAGGAGGTGCGTACCGTACGTATCGAGACGCTGGCGCGTATGTAAACGTAGAACCAGGTCCAGCACGGAGAGCCGAGAAGCGAACGGACAGAACGAAGGAAAGAACGAAGGAACGGAGCGCACTGTGCGTGCACCGGCCAGGTATACCCGCGGAGAGGATCACCCGTGTAGAACCCGTCCGCTCCCATACACGATCGGCCGCGGAGCACCGAACGAAAACGCCGAGACCGCGACGGAGACGGAGGCGAGGGACAACGAAACGAGACGGTGCATCGGTGACCGGTGCTCCACCCTGTTCTCGGGTTTACTTTTCGACGAGCATTTCGCCGATTAGATATCGACTCTTTTGCAAACACTGCGCTGCACTACGGGGACCGTTCGATTATTGTGACCGACCTCTCCTTTTCTCTCCCTCTGCTCTGCTCTCTCGCTCTGTCACCCTGTCTCCCTCGTTCTCGATTGCCCCCCCTTCCCGGTATCACCGTTCTCCTCGCGAGAGCATTCTCTCTCTCTCTCCCTCCACCTCTACATCTCCCTCTCTGTCCCTCCTTCCCGTTCCCACCTGATATCCCATCGGTCGCCCCGTCCCGTTTTTACCTTTCCTTCTTCCCCCTTGCTCGCGATCCCTGCCCGCCACCCCAACCGTCCCTCCCGTCTTTCTCCGAGGAGCTCGCGACCGGACCGACCTGTTCACGTGTGCGCAACGGCAATAACTATATCCAGCCTCGCCTTTTTGCCAGCCCGTTCTTACGTACCTCGGAAATGAATTGAGTTATTGTAAAATCGTGTCCCGAGCGGCGTGGCCGTAATTGTCCGGTCGCGCGCGCGTGTCTCCGTCGGCGAGCGTCTATGTAAACGGATTTTTCCCTCGGATCCCCTTTGCCGTCGCGCGACAGCCACGTGCGTCCTACACGATTTCACGTGGATCGACGTGTCCCGCGTTATTTCGATACGCCCGCCGGGCCGAGTTTCCGGTAAACCCTCTCGCCCGACCTATAATAGATTTGTTGTCCGACTTGTCGCGGATAATCGTGCCGCTTGTAGATCAAACGATAGACCCCAGTTTCTCCTATTTTTTCCCCCCGGTCGTGGAAACGCGACCACGATGTAAGGCGAATTTTTCCATCGATCCTTCGCTCGATTTATCGGTCAGGCTTATCGGTGCGGACAGCCACGAGGGGCAACGCGTTTCACGACGATTTCCAGCCGCGCGCCCTTTGCTCGTTCCATTGACTGCGAGCCCAGGCTGCCCTGGCCCGCTGTTCAATGAATAAGCGCAATAAGCAGGTGCTTCTCCACTCACCGGCTTCGAATCTCCTTCCAGCTGATCGGGTTTATGGCCGTGACGACCCCATCCACCGCCGAACAATTCCGCCGAACATCAGGAACCACACCGTTCTGCGGACAGACCAAGAAGGGATCGTTTTATTGGTGGTTGCTCGCGGAGGTGCTAAGTTCAATTATTCCGTGATACATTGCGGTCGAATTTTAGATTGAACGCATTGGAAAGGAGCCGTCTTTAAGGATTTACTCCACCCTGAGACACTTTATGATACCATAGTACCATAAAAACCATAGTATCAGGTTGAAAATTATTTCTATACTTGTCCCAATGTGTTTGAGTAAAGAATGAGTTTGCATGATAATGGGGGAACCGTTTTCAAGCATCGAGCTGCTATGCAAAAACTCCGGTCGCTAATGCACCGACACGAGGGCCCATTATCCGCCCCGCTGATAATGGATAACAAAGGGACCGGTCGCGGATGCACGAGGATTTGCATGGGGGTCGAAGGACCCGCGGCTAGCCGGGACCGACAGATACGAAGGATCCCGGGTGAAGACAAAGGACGATGATTCAGAGGTAGTAGGAGAGAAGTACCTGGTAGATGACACGAGATTCCTACGAAGGTGGGTACTACGTCACTGTCTTTTTCTTCTCCGCTCCGGCGGATTCGCCGTCTCGCGCGCTCCAACCCACGGTTTCAGCGTTTCCAACTCGAAACGCCGGCATTCCTCCCGCCCGGTGGAATCCGACGATGTTAAATGAACCGTCCCGAGAAAATATAATGTCCGCCAAACATTCTTCCCCCGTTTCCCGTAATTTACGACCCACCGAAATCGGCCGAATCGCCTAGCGAGCGTCGGGGCCAATCGACCGACAGACATCACCCGGACGGGAATGAAAACTCGGCGCCGATGTCCGCGAAGGCGACACGATACCAAACGCGGCGATGGGAACTTCTTCATCCCCCGGTTTAGAGTGGGGGCGCGACAGTTGGCCGGGAGATTTGTTCGTCGCGGCTTAAATGCGTCCCCGCGTTCGTTACTTTGCGAACATCGCCGCGTCGCGAATCTTACGGAAAGTTTACAATGAAATACGAGCTGCATTAGCGGCGTCTCCGCAGCGGCATTCCTAGCTGACCGTGGCCATCTTTCTTCGTACTTCCACGGAAGACGGCAGGTAGTCCTTTGCTCTATTAATAGAGCCGGTTGATCAATTCGCATGGCGCTCGGCCTGGGTACCTGTGCCACGTGGGCGTTCCCGGCTAGCAGGCAGCCGTAAAGTCGTTAAGTAGCCACTTCGTACTTCGGAATAAGGAGATGATGGATCATTAGCCCTGGGGAATCCTGCGTAACTCCTGCTCGATCTTGTATCGTCGTATACTAGCAATTTGTGGGAAAACAAACAGTGATGTGGCCGCTTCAATGATCGTTTTCCAACGCGAATTTCACAGCTGAGATCGAATTCTCGCGTTTCTGTTATTTAAGGGAAAGTTTGATGGTGATTAGTTTGAACGGGGGTAGAGAGTACCTGCAGTGTTAGATGGCAGGGACAGATTGACTCTTGCAGGGAAATAAACGAGTACCTGGCAGCAAGAGGGCTGCAGTTTCATTTGTTACAGTTTTTAATTTATGACGCGTAATAAAAAAGTTCTACATCGTTTGGTGCACGTTTGAGACAAATCCGATAACAATGGAGCGATTCCTTGCAAATAAATAAAAATGGGAATATTAATGGTATTAATACTATTTCGCTAAAAATAGAAATAAAAACTTGTCAACTCAATAACCACTACGTATTTTTCAATTAGTGTTCTCTTTTTAATGTTAAGCGGGTTGGTAACCCTCAAAATTCTCGAAAATTCGATTTTGCGATTTTTGTATATTCCGGTAGCTACATTTTTTCTAGGTAGTTTAAGCGCAACTAGGCCCCAGAATTCAAAAAATTGAAGATATCACAGCCAAGAATGTACGATCCTTTACATAAGATCGCATAACGATAAAACTGCATGATCAATTTTAAACGTGATTTCCCTGAAACTACGTTTCCCAAAACGGTGAACATAAAATCTCGAAAACCGCTCCAAAGATTTGAATGAAAATTTACAGAGAGGTGCAGAAAACTATTCCCCACAATGTGTCGGGAGCACATTTTCAATATAAATTCTTACAAAAAAAAAAATACTTTTCCCACAAAATAAGGATAAAATTATATACATCACCATACAAAATAAATGAAAAAAAAAATTTATCCTAAACAATTTTATTAAAAATGCACTAAAAAGTAAAAAATTATTATTTTCTTCTTCTACAATTTCGATGGTATTTTTTCACTTTAAATAATATCGTGGAGCAGGATATATCACAACAAATTCATTTCGACACTCCGTTCTGTATTAAATTGATTCATATTCTGTTATGACATATCCTGTTCCACGATTTTATTTAAAGTGAAAAAATACCATCGAAATTGTAGTACAAGAAAATAATTATTTTTTACTTCTTAGCGCTTTTTAATAAAATCATTTAACATGAAATTTTTTTTATATATTTTTTTATTTTCTATTTTTTAGTGTTCCTGGAATTACATTTCGCAGCTCAGACAATTGTATCAATTTCTTCATCAAAATTTTGTTTCCGACATAAAATGGGGACTATCTTACAGATTATAAAAATGCCTTTCCATTGTGTTTTAGGTAATTAACCTGTCCGGGATCGTATTCACCATCAGACGGTGCATCACGCACACGCTCTCGCATTTATATTTATAACTTTTTCCTATAAATAAATTTAAAATTTTCTTTTTGTGCATTGAAGTCAACGAAATGACGATTAAAAATTAAAACAAACATTAACCTCATTTATTACTTCAGAAAATGCGATGGAAAAAGGGCCTGAACTTGGGCTGTTGGGGGTTACCTACCCCTTTAAGTCAAAGGAATAATTTTACAGCTTTTTCTAATTTACTTGAAGTTGGTAAAGATGGAGCTGCGCCCAAGGTGCTCGTGCCGCAAGGTCCTCAAATACTTCAGGGGAAGTTTACTTTGAAGAGGTAAATTCACGAATTCTGCGGAAGGGTGAAAATCGCAGGGTCTCGCGAGCAGCGCGGCGCGGACAGTCCTCGTTATAATGGAAGAATATAGGCAGTACGCTGTCGTATTAATAGAGCAGCTGATAAATTCGTGGTCATGGAAGCGAGACGCCTCGGGCGCGCGTAGGTTTCTAGGTAGCAGGCGGCCATAAAGGCGCTAAATAGCCACTTTCGAGCAGAGAGAAGAAAGTGGTGCTGGTACATTAGCCGGAGGGGGATAAGATTCGAGCGAACCACGCATACCGGGCACGGCAAAAATGCATAAAATCGGCTTGTATTACGCGCAAATTGTCGGATAAGAGGCTCGGCGTGGATGTTGCCGACAGAAGCGTTCGAAGTAATGGGGCTTCGGCCAACCGAGCCTCCGTATTGCGAAACGCGAATGAACGCTGACGGTAATGCACCGATGCCCAGTTAGATCCTTTATCCCTCGTTACGGAGGATCCAGGGAATCTTATATTCCTGACAAACGTAACGCTCTCGCTATTAGCGCCCAAGAGAATCATACTTTCGGACCATATCTCAGTGGAAGCCGTGGCTTTTTCACGCGCGACGACGTTCATTCGCCGGCTGCGCAACGAGGAGGAAGTTGTAATTCGCAGATAACTCGCGCGAAAGCTCATCAAAATCAAAGGAATCGATGAACCGCGCTCACAGAGCTCGCCTCGGGATTGCTCTCGCCATTTAGGTCTTCCAGAAACGCGCGTTCCCAGTTTCCGCCATTGCATTAATATGCTAATAACGCGTGGGTGTCCTTCAGAAATAAGGAAGCGTACGGGAACCCAACTGGCGACCATTTTTGGATGTGGTTCAACGTAACAGACCAGTCTTTCTCTGCCCCTCTCTCCGCCGCGAGGCAGTTGGAAAACTCCAACCCATACACCGAGGCCTTTCCCTCAGAGGGGTGACGTTATCAATCCGGGACAGTTGTTACTTGTTACGGTATCGAGATGCCCCGGATAACTCTGACCACGAGCGGCAGACAAAGCGCCATTTGCGAACCTTGGAATTTCGCTGCGCTCCGATTTCTAGCGAGCCCGCTGCGAGGAACCAGCGCAATTTATAGCGTCATTGTTGCCTCTATTGTGCTTTCGTACAATCCGCGGCGAGCGTGGGCGACACGTGCCCGAGACACCGCGCTTTGCGGAAACCCGTTGCACGGTGTTTCGTAACGAAGATTCGTGGTTCGCAGGTGACATTTGAGGAGACTGACGCCTGAGGAGGCAGTCAGCTTCGAAAAGAGCTGCAAAGTTCAGCGAGGCCCGGCGACAACGCGGAAGAGCGAAGAAACCGGGTCGAACCGCGGTGGAGTTAACTTAATCGCTTTGTGGAAACTCGTGCAGTTTCGTAACAGAGAATACGAGCGTAGCGCGCGACGTTGGAGGGGTCCGGGAGACAATTCAACCAGGAGGCCGGTGATGGATGCTTGTACGTCGATCCTCATTACAGTCAGACAACTCTGGAGGAGCGTAAAAAGCTGCAAGGTTCGACAAAGCCTCGGGACAGCGAAAAAGCCGCAAGAAGCCGAGCGAAGGCAGGGGCACCGAGGCTCGGGACACCGCGCCCGAGCGAGCGGAGGGACGAGTGAACGCGGACACGGCAGAGATGAACAGCTGATTAAAGAGCGCGCGTCTGATCGGGAGGAATGGGAGTAGCGGTTCGAGGATCCAGGAACAATCGGTGGAGAGATGCCGGGAGGAATCGGCCTGGAGCCACGAAAGCGATCGGTCAGGTAGGAGTCCGGTAGGCGAGCTGTTTGCCGGTTGGAAGGCAAGTCCGAGCCGTTGGAAGGATGCTGGAGAGGCCGAGTGGTGGCGGCACGGCCGGTGTGGTCAGGTGGTTCGCAAGGACGCGGCAGGCCGTTCACCCGTTCACCCGTTCCACCCCCTTCCCCCCCCCCCCAGTCTCCCTTCCCGCTGTCCACATCTCGAATCTCTCTTCCTCCCGCCCCAACAATCACAGACCTCTCTCCTCTTCTATCCAACTTCCCATCGGCCTCTTTCTCTTTCTCCTCCTCTCCTATCTCCCCCCTCCTGGCCCCTACTACCTCTCTTCTCGTCATCATCATCGTCCTCCTCCTTCGCCAGCTTCTCCTCTTTGCTCCAGCGCCATCCCCTTCTAGATACGAACGCACCAGCGCCGTCTTAACTATGTTACCGGTATTTATACTCGAAGGAATCGCAGGTTAGCCGCACCGCACTGTTCATGTAAACACGATAATTGCCCTGTTACGGCTCGTTTTTTCCGCCCATGCGGTCATTTTCTCGATGACAACGCTCGTGTCTCTTCTTGGGCGAGACTTTCTTCGATGCTTTCGGGCGCAGAGTTCGGAGACGGGGAACGAGATAGACTCTTCGTGGGAGTGGAATTTTCGCGAATCTCGCTCGTTCCTTGCTGATGAATGACTTCCCGCCGAGGAGAGGTATTTACGTGTCGCTAATGAATACGGCCGCTCGTTAACTGCCCCTGCCTCCTCGCGGCATTTGATATTTTCGATCGGAACTGGTTTCGTCCGTTCTGCCTCGATCCGCCATTAATTTGTCACGCGGCGCGAACGTTGACCACACGGTGTCCGCGGGAATCGGCATAAATCTCGGAATTCGAAAAGCAACCGACGATTAAGGGGTATGCCGGCAGGCCTGGGCGATTCGTTTGCATTAACGGAACGCTTCCTTGCCATCCCCGTGACCTTCCCAGCAACGTTACCGCGAGAACGATATATCGCGGCTCGGTGATCACCGTAATTCGCATGCGATCCCCGTGCAGTTCATATTTCAGGGCTGCTGGAGGAGGAGCTACATAATAGATTTTTATCCGCGGGAGGCAGCGAAGCCACTGCTAAATATTCCCGAGCCGTCAGCATTTATTTCATTAAACCCAGTCCCAGGATGTTAGTTCCTTCCATCGAGGCTCTATCAACCCTCAAACTTTTAGGTTCTATGTATAGGGACCGGGGCTGGTAGGCCAGTTTTCAGTTTTTGATTTTTAATGAATTATGTGAGCGAAATATCATTAAACCGGTTAGTATATTTGATAGGGCATTTGGTTATCTGATTAAAATATTATTGTTGACTCAATGTGGCAACAATTCAGATATTTTAATGTTTTTCTAACACCTTCCAATGCTGGTCAACCAGCCCCATGATCAGGGTTGGTTGACTTACAGTATGAGGTAGGTTGACTATAGGTATAATCAGTTAATAAAATGTTATTAGTAACTTATCTCAATGGTAATAAAACAACACAATGTCACAAGAGTTGTTTCATTATAAAATTATTTCATTATTAATTTCATTCTTTCATATTTTAATAATAAGCTGAAAATTTTTCAACTTAAATATTAATTATAATGTATTTATAACATAGTGAAATTTAAACAAAAAATAAAAATCGCTTTATGAATAACGAAATAACAATTTAAACCTTATTAACGTTATTAGTCAACCAGCCCCGAAAGATCATATTGTCTTCAATAATCTATATAACCTTCAATTATTTATGTATAAACAAAAATACTATGTCAATAGATCGTATAATAAACAAACTTAAAAATAGTCCCTTAACATTTATTCTATTGTAACTACATAGAGCGTGAAAAAATAAAATCTTTAAGAAAAAATATTTATTTACGGAGTCAATTTTTCGACAAACGCTGACAACTGTTAAAAAACATGCGATCGCGGGGACGGACATAAATGCATGGCATAGTAGAAATGACTTCTTTCTACAGTGAATCTTTCCGCAGTAGAGCATACGTCGGTGCAAAGTTATTATTATTATCATTTATTCACAGGTAAGAAAGTTATTAACAATTAGTCAACCTACCCCTTAAGACAACCAGCACCGGTCTCCCCTACTTTCCCAGCAACCTGTACCTACGTGTCTTTACAGCGGAAGGTTTGATTTGCCAAGAACCGTCACTCGGTCGGACAAGAGCAACCCGAATGATTCTGAAGTGTATGGAAGGTCACGGAACGAAATAGACCGCACCGCTCACGCATCAGCTCTTGCTTATGCCACTCATTCATCGGTCGAAATTATTAAAACATTATCGAACGTGGCATCGCGCGGTGCCACGAAATCCAGCTTTCCAATTAGAAAGTCTCCCGTAATATTTCACACCGGCAGGCGTGTGTATTTGTTCCTCGGCCAGATACCAATCGAATTCCGTGGCAGTGAAATTCAGCGAAATGACGTCACGAGTGAAGTAACAGGAGGTCGTTTCTCCGTTGACGAGGGGTCGTTTATGGTACCTTGAGGAGCGGGAGGTGGAAGGAACGAGAGGAATGGGGGAGAGCCCTCCCGCCGGGAACTAATAACCGGGTTTCGCAAGGCGTGTCCCCCCGGTTGCACGCGTGTACGCGTGTACGCGCGCACGCGAAGAAAGCGTGCGTTACCCCGTGCCCTCGGCCGATCTTTCGAACACAGGGATACTTCTTGGTGTCGTCCCGGGTTAAGTTCTGCTTAGGAGGGGACGCCCGTCAAACGGCAGGTAGCCGATAAGCAGACGGCAGGGGCAGCGGCTGTTATTAGCTTCTTTTTTCCGTAATACATGCCCTGTCAGGGCCAGGGAACAAGGAGCGCAGCCTCGGCGCGGTTACTTTGTCAGCTGGCGAAGTAACAATAACCGCCACGAGTTTTCTCTCCCCTTTCTTGCTTCTCTTTTCCCTGCTTCTGCCAGGGCGGAGGAACTCTTTCTTTCCGAGCTCCAGCACGATCCCGTCTTTCCCGGGCTCCCGTCACGTCGCCCGCTTCTCGGGAGAAAGAACAAGCCGGCGCAGGGGTGGCCGTGGCGACGCTCCAAGTCGATTGAACCGAAATTGAATGATTGGGAGCGCGCGCCTCGAGGGCGCTTGATTGTTCATTCAAACAACAATCGTAATTGCGTTACACGTCGCCGGAGGGACGAGGGGCGCCTTGGTGACGAACGAGTGGAAAGGGGAGATGGGGATGAACGAGCGTTGAACGACTGTCGGCCGATGGGAACACGCACCGCTCGCCACCAGGACGATCGACGAGGACGACTCGTGGCCGACCCGAGTCCTCCTGTATTAGGGGTAGTAGCATGCTCCGACGAGTGGCCTCAGCTGAGCACTTTCCGGCTCCTCGATGCCTACACTCGACTGGCGGCGCTACGCTAACATTATTAGTGCCACGAGTCCCTGTTCGAGCACGTTTCGAGCCTTTGGACCGCGGCGCGGCGTCCTTATCGCGTGGCGGCCTTCTCCTGCCGCTCCATTCGAATCCAAGCATTGTTCGCTTTTTAAACACCGCTCCAAGTCTCGGGCCCCCTTTTTCTCACACTGAGCTTCTGACTTCTGGCCGTGACTTCGTAAACGAGAAGCCCGATTTGAATCCGCTTCCACGGCTCGATTTTCGAATGGAGTAAGAAGAACGTTCTCTTTCAACTCTGCCGTTCCAAATGGAAGGCGTTGGTCGCGAGCGAAACGAAGATTCGCGGGTCTGGAGGAATCGGGGATCCCGTGACGTCCCCCGCGAATTAGCTATCACGAGGTCGTTTGCTAGAACACTTGTGACGGCGCAAATAGGTGGGCTCAATTTGCAAGTCGCGGACCTGCGGTATCTCGAGGGAGTTGCGAGAGATCGGTGTATTGTGCCGTGTAGACACAAGAGTGTGTGCGACCTGCGCGTAGCCACCCGCGTGTAAAAATCGCCGCGGAGCCTCTTCTCCTGGCCGAATAGCGCAACCGCGGCCGAGGAGTCGACTAATGATTTGCTTAGTTAATATTTGCTCAGCTATATGTTCCTTTTCGAGTCGCTTCCTAAATCGAGGCTGTCGCATTGTTGCCCGGCTCCGTTGTGATTAACATAATAATGCAAACACAATGACACGACGGACCTGGGCTCTATTTGAGCAGGTGAAAATTCCACACACCGTGCTCCACGTAGTTGCGTAGGCGCGCGCGCACGCCAGCGCGAAATAACCGTTCCTCCGCACGCAACGACAGTGTGCCTTTGCAACGAGCAACGCGTGACAATTGTTTTCTAATTCAATTAGACGAGCGCCGCGAATTTTCGGTGCCTTTCGGCACGACAGGCACCGCTCGCGTCCCCTCTTTCTTTCCACGTTTCGCGATAGTTATTTTTACTCCTGCGGACTTTGCGTTGGCTAATCGCGCACCTGTCGTCCAGCAAAGGAGACGCGAGAACTATTGCAAAGTATCGATTGCGTCAGTCATTCTCCGTTACGTTAACGGATCTCGGATCCTGCTGATAGTACAATGGAATTTATTGCTGGAAACACGGATGAAAAGGTTCTCGAACGAACCAGAAAGACAATCGGGCATCCGAGAGCGGCTTAAAGAACACTTTTCGCCTGCCATTGAGTTCGTTTCGCTGCGGATGCGAACGTATACCGGAGATTTCTCATTTCCAGCTAATTAATTTACAATGAACCGGACGGAGGGGAGGCTGGCCCTTGTTGGAAGGGTTCCTTGTAGTCTTCGGGATCCTTCAATGAATCGTGTCCCAATTGCCGTTCTACGTTTCTTCCACCCACTGCGAAACGTTGGAGTTTCCTTCCGAAAAGACAGAAATTCGACCCAATTTCTGGATCAACGAGGAGAGAGACCAGTCTTCCGCGTGAAACAAACGTGTTGGACACAGATACCTACCGCTCATCGTAGCGGTAAAACATCCCTCGTCAAGTTTTACGAGCTGCCGCGGTTCCAGTTTGGTGTGCTCGCCGATGCATCGCGAGGAACAAATTTCTTTATTACTTCGCAGCGGGTCCTAATGAAATGCTTAATAACAGTGTTGAGCCGGCTCGTTAAGGCGGTTGGAAAATGCTCTGGCAGGAAATAAAAAAGTTGCACGCTCGGAGGCGACCCGGTTTCTTCGTCGCGACTGGCCGAGCGGCGAGAAAGATCGAGCCGGGGGAAAAAGAAATTAACGGGTAATTAGAGCCGCCTGTTCTGTCGCCGATAGAAGAGGGATTACGTGCCCACCCTGCAGATAGTTATCGGCGCGGGGATTAATGAGAATCGGTCGCCGGAACGACGGACGTTCCTCCCTGTATCCACGTGTCAGGGCGCTTTAACGTGCACGCATCAGATCACCATAAAAAATAACGAATCATCGCGATAGCACGGAGTTACGTCAGCTGCCCGGAGAGATCGTCGCCCGAAGACGTCGGGTCGTTCACGGACCAGAACGAGGTGTCCTTGGTGGACACCTGTCAACCAGCTCCGTCGACAGAACGATCACGGGAGTGACGAACAGGTCGACGCACGCTTTCGTTCGGGGTGGGGATGGAAGGAATTTATACAGAAGGGAGCTGGGACTTGAATTACCCTTTTGTGGTCTAGACAACGATTTTTGGCAATGATAGTCAAGAGCACAGGGACGTCTTTGTATTTCTTGGACATTAATATTTGAACGATTCAGGCCCGCCGAAGTGGGCCCGGAGAGGACCTTCAAGAGGATCGCTTTACACATAATTCAAATCGGCCACAAGTATCTCACAATATTTCTTCGCACCTATCACAGGATAGCGCACCTATACGCTCGAAGATCGATAGGATTTCAGAGTCGACCCAGAGAAGATCGACTACAAATTGGCGAAGGGAGAACGCGCCCGGAGGCTCAGCCTCCCTCTCTCCCGTCTGCAACCCCTTTTAGCCCGATACGAGAACTACAGCGAGCAAGCCACCTCTCGATCACATTGACGTCAGACAGAGGAAACGGTTCCGCGACTAGTGATTGTCATTTTCCGGCTCGCATCCGGACCCT
Organism: Andrena minutula; assembly: GCA_929113495.1. NCBI lineage: Eukaryota > Metazoa > Arthropoda > Insecta > Hymenoptera > Andrenidae > Andrena > Andrena minutula. The sequence goes on from OV815993.1 coordinate 2,517,306, forward strand.
ATGGTTTTTCTGTGCTCTCACGCTCTCCTCCGCGCGTCTACTTTCAATTATTTTTTACGATCAAGTGTCCTGTCCCCGTCGTCTGTTCACCGTTCGCTTTTTGCGCCGGCGATGATTGCAGTCTCCTCGCCCAATCGTCGTCCGCCTCGGACAAACGACGACCCTACGGACGGATGGGGACTTAATAACTCGACTTCCACTTCGCGTCCCTATTCTACGTCGTTCGGTGCTTCTACGAAACTCCGTGGATTACAGGATTTATTTTTCAATGTTTTTCGCACGAAGATTGATAAAAAGTGTGAGCACGAGTCTCGAGTCGATTATAACATATTCTTTCCAACGAAACAAACACTTTAATTCTGAAACATTTGATCTTATCATCAAGTACAACTCGAATATTAATAAGGAGATGTTCGTAAAAAGGATATACGGTCATTGAAGCGATGACACTTTCAGTAATCACAATAATCGATGCAGCTCTACTCCATTGATATGAATGCAGAGCTGTTGCCCCCGTTGGCAAAAGCATAATGCAAATTTCTTGGAGGAAATAATAGAGAGGAGAGTGTAAGAAGCAAAACGGAGGGAAACGATTATACGCGGTGGTCGTGGCCAATATTGTAACAACGTTACACGGTCGCGCGGCTCGGAATGAAGATTAATTCAGCCCGCGAAGATTATTCCGCCGCTTTCATTCCGCCCTCATTGTCCAACGCGCGGGCTAAAGCGCGGCCAGCGTCTGATATCTCGCGCAGCAGCTGGATCGCGACGTTCTTTGAATCGCTTTATACGATCTTCATTGTCCATTACTCCGGCACCGAGTCGGAGAGACAATATCAAAGCCGTTATTTTCCGCGTTCGCGTTTCCCCCGGATAATGAGGCCAGTCCAGGAGGCTCGGCGCGGCGCGGCGTGGCGCGGCTGGAAACGTAGCTGGCTCGACTAAAGGTCCGAGGACTCCGTTCCTTATTAGTTATTAGTATACCCGCTCGGTCGAGGGGGAGGCAAACGAAATGGTTTACAAATGTAGGAGAGCAAGAATAGAGAGATGGAGCCTTGAATGGAGGCCTTTGAATTGCTGGTGCTGGCTGCTTGTTTTGTATAGACACATAATGTATACGTATTCACGCAGAGGCCTGGACCGTCGTTGTGTGTACGGACGCGTGTAGGACGTGTTCGTTCGTATAGGGCGCGTCTCAGCGAGTAATATATAAGTATGGGCGAGTCAGGGTCCGCCTGTATGGACTTATACACGCGAATCCGGCAAAGTCGGTACAGAGAGAAAAGGCGCCAGAGCCCGGCTATGCCCGAGAACCATCATCCAACCGCGCGCCACCGACTTCTGTCCTCTTCTTCGCCGTTCTTCAGCCCCTCCCCCAACCCTCTGTTCGACCCTCTGAAAGGTCTCTCGCCGAGTCGTATGCCCTGTCATCTTCTGAAAAGAATAATATCTCTCTTTGAAACATTAGCAATTCTATGATCGCCACCTTTATTTATACGGGCTGCTGTGCCGTGTCGCTGCCTCTCCTCGCAGCTTCCAGGTCTCCTCTTCTATACGCGGCGCCCCACACACAGCCCCCGCGCCCGTACATCCATGGAGCGAGGCACGAGCCGTTTATATTACGCGTTGCGCCAGGGTGGATGCGGAAAATCCGCGCAGACAGGAGACGACGCCGCGCGGAGCGACCGCCCGACACCGCCGCGACGCGGCGTCGCCATTCCCGCCTTGTTACAAAATACTTTAATTAATGACTCCTCGGAACAAATTTACCTTCATTATTAGCACATTCACGTGGCGCGGCGCGCGGCCCCGCGTACGTGAGCGCGTGTACGCAACACGTGTACCACCGGCCCACAAAGCCGGCATTGTGTGGGACACTCATAAAAGGCGCCTGTTCTTGCGCGGCCTTTAAATAATTCAATTCACCGAATGCTTCCTCCTGCTCCTCCTTCTATGCCTCGCATCGCCTTTTGCTGCCCTCTTCGACGGGACAAGATCCGCCGCGGAGGATGAACCGACGATAAAGCGAAAGAATCCGCGTGGCCTCGCCAACTTCCTTGCCCCCTTTGTCATTCGCCTCTTGCCGTCTTCTTAATATCGGAATTCAATGCGCGATCAATTACAGATCTGCTGATTTATCTTCACCGCACATTCACTGAAACGTGCTGAGAGCGTTATTTATGGTGATTAGTCGACTATTCCTTATCTTTTTTCCTGGGTTCTGGATGATAGATCGCACTCGAGGTCCAGTGGCTTTGCTCTAAAGTAGAATCTATATAAATTATGGTAATTGGCCGATTACTCTCGGTTCTTCTCTGCTTCCTATAGCTGGATAGGTAGCGGATGAATTTTCGGGACATTTATTGCCGTGATCTTTTCAGATCGAACGCACTGCGATTGAGTATGCTTCAGATCAAGTACATCCGAAACACCGAAAGATTCTACAAAACGCTTGAGCCGGATTAATCGATCGCAGTTCCACGTGGGCAGGGATCACCGCGTCCGCGAGCCAGCGGCCGGAAGGCGAGGAAGAAAAAGCCGACGCGAGACGCGAATGCCGTACACACCAGCCAAGTACAATAACTCTTCTGTTCGGATCCTTCGCACGTCCAGACTGGAGAGTTAATAACGTGTGTAAAGAGAAAAGGCTGGCAACAGGGCCGCTCCTTATCCAAACTAATTATTCACGCGTGCTTAAGGACTTGCGCGTTCGTAACCGGCGACAGCGAGCGGGCACCGTTTCCACAAAGCCTGGACCCAGTGCGCGGGCCGGCCATTTTTCCCTCGCCCTGTCGGGGAAAATCGTTATTAATGCAGGCCAGCGGCGCAGGCCGGAGAAGCTCCGTGGCCCGGCGAGGAGCGCGGCGGAAACATTCTGCAAAAATCTTCCTGGCCCTCTCTATTTTCATACGGTGGTTCGCTTTCTCTTTGAAAAAACGAGGCGGGCGCTCCTACGGGCACCAGCGGCGGGGGAAAGTCTCGCCAGACGCGAGAGAGGATAATGTGCCGTGGATGAGCGGACGAGCAAGCGAGCCGATCCCGGAGCGCCGAGCGTGTTTTCCGGGATTGTGGACGCGGCCAAAGGAAAAAGAAGGGAGGGAGCGTGGACGGAATGGAGATGAGAGTAGGCGCAAGAAGAGCGGAGGCAGGAGACGGAGGCGGAGGTGGAGGTGGCGGAGGTGGAGGAGACACACTACAACTGGCAGAAAGCATCGCGGAACAGAGCTGGGGGTATGTATGCGCGGGGCCGAAGAGAAGAGAAGAGGAAAGAAGAGAAGAGAAGAGAAGAAAAGAGAGGAGAGGAGAAGAGAGAAGGCTCGTTCCAGCCACCAGCCAAACAAACGGCCCCTCCGACCGATGCACCAGTTCCATGCAGCGGTTTTTGCGCCGCTCGTTCAAGTTTACATTTACGGAGTGATTCCCTTACCCGTTGTCACCGAGGCTGGCCTGCTTGTATGCAGATGCGCCAGTGGCCGGCATCGGTGATTATCGCGGCCGCGTTACACTTGTCGTCCCGCATTCGAACGGAACAATGCGCGCTCGCCGAGGACGTTTGCAGCGTCGCGTGGCCAACGGGAGCCATCGGTCAAGAATAATTGGGTTTCAGCCGTGATTGCGCATCGACAGCTAGTGCACACCTGGAAAACGCAGAATCCATCGAGGATGCGCTGCGGTGATCGTTTGCCGCGAGTTGTGAGAAGCCTTAACTTGGATATGGGGTAGCTCCATTCGCGGTAATTCTACCGTAAGCAGTGGGACAGAATGTGTTCGCCTTGTTGTTTCTGGGAAAGCCTGCATATTCGAGAAGAAGAGAAAGCTTCCTGTTAACCAACGACTCCAGCTCCATGAAAGAACAAGAGGCTGTAAGGGGATCTCGAATCCGCTGCGATACAGAGGCATTCCAAACGGCACCTTGTCCACACACGCGTCAACATTTTTACGCGCCCCGACGTTACGAGCAAATATAAATCAGTGATAATCGAGCGACAAGCTGCCCGTTCAGGATCCGATGGAATTTCGCCACTCGCTTTTTCATGCGGGGCATAAAGCGTAATAAACATTTCCTTGTCTGGCGAATTTCACCGGAAATCATGAAACGGTAGCGATGCTTGCAATAAACGGGCCAGCTTAAAGCTCGGCGGGCTGTATAGGAGATATCAGATCGAGGAGAATATTCGCGAGGCGTTTACGCACGGTTAAATTGTTAAATCGGCAGATATCTCGGCGTTAATAGGAGAATCGGCTTTCCGCGCGTTTTCCGCGTTTCCTGGTCCAAGTAGCTAATTAAAATCCAGGAAAAGAGGAGCGGGTCGAGTTCTCGAAGGAGCTGTGTACATTAAAGAGATGAAAATCGGGAGCGACCGACTCGACGCGAATAAAATATTGAAATTACAATGGCGATCTCGCGATTACGGGCCAGTCGGATCGCTAACGAACAGAATTACGCGACAACGCGGGATAAGACGGTAGCTGGAGTTGTAATTTCGAGTAGAGACATTTATTCAAGTGACTTATTCACCCGGAAACGATCGTGAGCGTATCGCTGCGTGGCTGTAAATCGCCAGTACGAATGGTAGCGATCAGTTCGACAATTAAGATACAGGATCGTGAAGATTGAAAGAGTGGTGTATTTAAAACGGAGCTTATCCTGCGCATAAGGCATTATGTCCGTGCAACGAACTCAGCCCCGGAATCCAGCTGCCGAACCTAGCAGATACGCTGGGAAATGCCGGAAATTTTTCCAAGCGTAAAACTGAAGGCGAAACAATGCGCTGGAGGGAGGCTGGAAACAGTCGTCGTCCCGTGTAATTGATTCTGCTTAAGTCGATTCTCTAATTAATAAATTACAGCGTCGTTAACGCGAGCTGAACGGCGCAGGAAAATCAGCTTTATCACGGCCGGGAATCGTAATGTAAACGCTTCGAAATAAAACGAGGAACGCGGTGATAGGGATCGCTATCGGGATTGTTGCGTGCACGCGCGGCCAGACGCGAAAAAATGAAGTTACCGTTCGTAATAATTCCAACGCGCTCCGACAGGCGAAAAATCATGGATTACGTTTTTCCCGGAATGCGGGACTGTCTGTGCATACATACGCTTAATCCACTTAAGGGGCTAGCTTTCGAGGAACGTCAACCAGCTTGGCCGGCGCGACGCGACGGTCTCGCGATTATCGTTCGTCTGGATCATTTCGTTCGGCCGGATGGCATATCTAACGGACGTATCTACGAAATATGCGACAAGCCTTATCGGCGATTGATAAAAATGAGAGAAAAAGTGGACGGAGGAGTGGAAGAATAAGAGGAAGAAAAGGACGGCGGAGAAATCCATTGGAAGAGGAGCATAGTGGAGTCAGCAGGTGCCGTTGAATTAGTATAGATCAAGGTCCTTGGCGCAGCACGTCAATTACGTAATCAACGAACGATATCGAGGATGATAGTGCATAACGAGGTGGAGCATCGGCGGGGCCAACCGCTGGTGCCCGAGCTCGCTCCAAACTGGTCCCCGGGGTGAGCGTCCCCCTTTTTATTCCTCCTGGCCGCCGCCACGAGGAGGTTCCAGCGGAAGGAAATAAAAGTGCGCCTCGACTCAACGCCGGAGTCAACTTGTCGAACGGGCTCTCTTTATTTACTTTATTGCTGGCTCCGCTAACGGTATCGGTCGCATCTGCGTCCTCCTTCCTCCCCGCCTTGCCCACCACCCGATCGCGTTCCTTTCGCGAATTCTTCTATCGATTCCGTCGCCGAGAACGGCTGCAAACAAGTTCGATAATTGCGCATCCCTTTAAGTAGTCCCTATGCAACGAGAGGGGCGCCATCCCCGCGTCTTGGATCCTCGCTAGATATTAGATCAACTTATTAATACGCAAACGTAACAAGGGGCTATGGTGCCGACTGGTGTAAGGTATATTTAATTAACGAGATATTGTAGGGAAAAGGAAGAAAAGAGGGGCAAGAATGCAGGCGCGATTACGGTTAAATGGTTTGGAGTAAAGAGGGGTCTGGAGAACGATGGCTGGTCGACTTGTGGCTCGACTTGTTAATGACGTCTCGTCGATCAGTCGAGGCTGTAGGTGATATTATCAGTAAAAGATACGCGCGAGAAACAAACTTGAAATAATTAGACAGAGTCTTCAGCGATTTGGAATAATGAAGGAGATTTCTAAGAACCCACGAGAATGCTGCGTGTTTGTTTCTTCTAAAGCGATTATGTCAAATATCGAGTATGTACCATGCTTTTACGTCATTCCTTTTAAAAGCAATAGGTATTCTGCGACCGACACAGTGGTTAAAAACAAATCTCCTTTTCATTCGTATGGCCATATCGAGACGTGGCTGCGTTTTAACAAAGATTCTTCTTTCAGCCCTTTGTCCGAATTCTGTCGCGAACCGGCCATGACAACTACAAATTACTTTTACGTGAACAGTCGATTGAAATTCAAATTGTAGCCTATGCCCGTTTTATCCCGATTGTCTAAGTAGCTCGAATAGCCGCCGCGACAATATATCATATGTGTCCCATACAACGAGTTTGCCACCATTCAGGTTTATCTACACGATCGACGATTCATAAGAAAATACCTTTTCCAAGATTATCAATCACGTCCACTGTGAACACGATTTTCCGGTAGCACTTTAAAAACAGGTCCGCGACCGTAAAAAAACAGGATTACGAAATGCGACGTTTCTCAATCGACGGGATGTAGAAATCGGTTTTTCAGGATTCGTCAGATCCAAGATCGCGGAAACATTGTTCGGACGGCGTGAGCAGCGTTATCGAGCAGTTGAGACACTTTGACCGACGACGTGGTTCCGCTGAACAATCGATGATAGAAACGCGCGTGTGTAGTCCCAGCCCTAAACGTAGATTGCACAAGGTACCGAACGAGAAGATCAATGGGCCTGACGCGATCGACCGATGCGGCAGAGTCGGTCGTGCGCGTTTATAAACAAAATATTACCGTAATCGCTCGGCGCGAACGACGTTGCTCGGAGTGGCGGTCAGCCACCATAAATTTATTCTCATTGGTCACGGTCCAGAACGTCTCGCACAGAAAGGAAACGCATTAACAACGGAGCTATCCCCCTTATTATTGTCTTAAGGTGTCTCGAACGTGATCGGTCGAAGGAGAACAAGCGGAACGAGCAACGGCTAAAGAGAAAGACGGGGCACGGACTCGCGTCACTGCGAGAGAAGAAAAGAGCCGAGAGAAACGAAGATGGAGAGAGAGAAAGAGAGAGAGAGAGAGAGAGAGAGCAAGGGAAAGAGAGCGAGTTTCGCGCGTAGGAGCCAACAATTTATTGCCCATCGGGCCTGTTGTAGTTGCACAAGGCGATGCGTACGTAGGCTTTAAAGGCCTACGAAACGTCTGGTCATTACTTTCGGTGATTACCGTCATTCTTTGATTAGGAGCCGTTTTCAATCTCCCCCCTCCCCACCCGTTATCCCCCCCCCGGCCGCGTCCACGAGATGGGCCAGCCACAATGCGTCGAATTCCTACCACATTTAAGAGGATACGCCGAGAATGAGCCGCAAAACGAGGAGAAAGAAAGGGAGGCGGAGAAGGAGGAGCATTTCGAAATTCGTGGCGATAATTTATACAGGGCCCGGGCCCCGCTCGGCCATGGGGCCCTTCGTCGCGATAAGATTGGATCGTCAGGGGCCTTTACACGGATACACCAGATACCTAAGTACCGGATAACAGGCCTCACAAAGGAATAGAGGTACTTATTCGGCCGGACGGTCCCCGGGGGATCGACGTTTCCTTGTATCTCAAAATTCGATTTACGATCGGGCCCTATCTATTAAGCAAAAGTAATCCACCGATACTAACGATACACGCGAAGGTGTGAGTGCCCTGGCAGGGACGGAGCACTCAGTGGTTCCCAAAGCTGTCGCTAATGGGTCTTCGTTCCAATTCTTTGTCGATACTGTCACCTTCTTGCCGCCATTCTTTTCGGAGCATCCCTTAAGTTCCACCAGGTATATTTAAGAGCAACACGTCTCATGTGTCGATAAAGGAATTCCTGCTGCTATGACTACCTATATGAAGCTTGACGCAATTGTGGTTTCCGATGCTCCAAAGTGATCTAAAGAGATACAATGTCTATTTAGGGATATTAATTCTCAGTGGAATATTGGATACGGAATTGAGCATAGTCGAGCGGTGATTCGATTTTACCTGCTACGCCAAATCGAGCGTTCGTTTGGTGTTCGGTATCGGTGATCCCATTGACAGTACAATGAGAAAGAGAAAGAGAAAGGGGGCAACAGCCGGTTCGGTGCCACGGAGCGTTTTAACCGAACAAAAGGAGCCCCTATAGGCAGGAAAGCTCGACGTCGTTTCATAAAGATACGGATTTATCGCCAGGCTGGCCGAAAGGGTTTCGCCGAGCCGACGAGCCGGCCGCGACAAAAATACGAGCCTTTAGCTTCAACACCTTGCCGCGTAGCGGCGATTCAACGGTGTCACGCATTACCCATACGCGAGGAGGCCGCGTTCGCAGGCATTCGGACATTCTAAAATTAAGTTCCATCGCGCAAAAGAAGCACCCAGAGTGGCCAGTGTCCGATATACAGTTGGTCGTGACTCTTTCTTTTCAGTATCCCTTTCGCGAGCCCTTTTTATATTATACTTTGCGACCCGGGCATCCATTTTCTCGGCCCTCCGCGCCATTTGCAATTCCTCCCGATAAGTGCTACACCCTTATTTTCGAGCCCGAATGGCGCGCGTACACGGTGCCGTTGGATTCAGGTGTGCAAGTGACAGTGAGCCGAGTTTGCGACGACACGCGCGATACCCGCGGGTAAATTGAGCGGAACAAGTGTGTCGCTTAAGTCTCGATTCCGGCTCGGCCTGAAATATCAGCCGCGCGTCTCCCCCGCAATCACATTTATAGACAATTACACATCCCGTAAACGATGCAGTAAATCAGAGTTTTGCGCGATGCCTTATCAATAGCACATAACTCTTGTCCCGGGAGCGTATTACTGCCGCGAATGTTATGCGCGGAGATTTATTGGCCGGGGACGGTTTCCACCGATTTAACATGAAGCTGGCCGGTTCGCTGCCGTCTGAAAGTAGCCGGTCTTATCCGATATGCGTCTCTGCCGGGGTATACGGGAGGTCAAGTGGTAGTCAACAATATGATCGGCACACGGGATCGTGAGAGTGACAAGTCTGAGACGATGTCGTACGTGGCGAACGAGCTGGCACGCGAGCCGAGTGTGGACTGAAATCGGTACACGAAACCAGTCTCCGGAACCAGTCGAAATTATTTATCCGACAGGTGTATCGTTATCGTGCTTAATCGCTATATTTCTCGGCGTCGATGAACGCGCCGCGGACCCGTGCAACCGCCGTGTACCATTTCCCTCGTCATTCGCCAAATCGACGAATAAAAGCCGTGAAAGATTTAGGCGCCGCGAGCCCCGAGCCAAAGCCTCTGGCCATCTCGCGTCCGCAATTATTCAGCTACCCGTCAGCGAGTCCCTCGCGTTATGCAACAATAATCCGGCCGTAAATCAGTTTTATCGAAAGGAAAATTTCGTGGACGCTTTCATCGCCCCGATAGGACACCCGGCTGTCCATAGCCCATGGAACCGTCGACGATCTGGCGCTTTGCCTGACACCTCCGTCATATGCCGCTGGTGCCGGTAACAGGGGAAGACAGGCAACCAGGAAATTCAGGAAATTATGCAACTTTGTGTCATCCGTTAGATAAATCTACATTTTGTTGGTGACATAGTGCGGTTTTAGAGGGTGAAGTCGCCTTTGAGAAAAATTGAGAATTTTGTTTTTCGAGGAATATCTCGAGACCGGTGAGAGATATCGAAAAGAAGTTTAAATAAAAGTTGGATATTTTTTTTATATCTACAAGACTCAGTAAAAATAATTATAGAATTAAGTATTGTGGCGGGGGGAAATTGAGAAGTATGGAGTTCCGATAATTTTTTTCTCGCAGTTTTGTAGATATAAAAATGGATGCAATTTCTGCTGAAACTTCTCTTCAGTATCTTTCATCGTTCTCGAAATATTCTACAAAAAGAAAAACTCTGCATATTTTTAGGGGATGATTTCACCCCCAAAACCCGTACTATGGCACCAACAAAAAATAGGTTTGTGTTACGGATGAACTACTCTACTTACACAAAAAGTTGTATAATTTTCTAAAATCCCGGGTTGCCTATCTTCCCTTGTTAAATCCACATTTCTCAAAAACAAAAATTATTGCGTTCTCCAAGAATTTTGCGAGCATTTTTAACAAATATTATCTCATCCTCTAGTGGTTAAATTATCTTTCAAGTAATTGAAAGTTTCGAAGAGTCGTTGAATTTTTAACACTAACCCAAAAGAAGCTGTTCAATTCCATTCTGCTCCCTTTTCGGTAACGTTCCTGTCGCACGCGTGTCCCCGCTCATTTCGGTCGCCCCCTTTCTCCTTTTCACCTTCCCTCCGTTCGCTTGTTCGTCTCTGTTCCCCCCGTTCTGCCAGCTCCGTCTCCGCAGGCCTCAGCTTAAGCCCACCCTGATTTACGCCCGCTCACCTGTTCATCCGTTTCAAGAGTGGCCCAGTTGCGAGGCCCTCCTTCCGGTCCCGCGTCGCGTGCTTTACCGAAGTCGATCAGAGCCGTCTCGCGGGCTGACATTATTATCCTGCCCGCCCAATCGAGTTCCCTATATACGCGCTCATTAGTCGGACATGACGTTTCGAATAAATTTGTAACGATAGATAAGATGGGAGTGACTCGAGCAAGTGGAGCTCGAATCGCACGGGCTGGGCGGACGTGGCTCGCCGTTCCTGCACTTTATCGGCCACGATAACACGACGATTTGTGCTCGTTAAAGTGCATTAACAGGGGGAGCGAGTGGAAACACGGTTTTCGTAATGAATCGCACCTGACATTGTAAATGTTCGGGCACAGGGGGCTAAATGTTAAATTCGTTGGGCCACATGCGTCCGTGAAATATTCAAATATGCAGGTGCTTCTGTTGGCACAGGTTTAAAGGACGAAACAATTATTACACCTGAAAGGGTGGAGGGTCTGTTCGAAAAAAGTTTCGTCAAGATTTGCGATTTTAGCTAAAGAAGGATCCTTTACTGGGTCTCTGATCGTTCCACTGACAGAGTTACAGGACTACTTGTCAGAATGTGTTCCTGAGTAATTTCAAGAGGCGATGAGAAATAATCGCGCCGCGTTAATTGAGAGCACAGAGCCGAGGCGCGAGAGGCTGCTGTTACTATCGTACATACTACTGCATTTCACGCGATCCACGGATGCTCCTTTTTTTCTTCTCCGTTACCGATCGACGCCATGTCATTAATGGCGATAAAAAAATGAATAAACAATGGTGGCAGAGCGGCGTGGCGCGCAGCGTGTACCTCGCCTAATGAAATTTCTCTTTTGCTAAACATATATACGTAATTAGAGTGATAACTGCTTAATAACGACTGGTATCGTTACGGCGGATAAGCATAGCGATACGATAGCATCGCGGACCGTGGATACCCTTTAGGCTGTTTTCAGTTTCCGATAATGCCTCTTAATTAACTAAATTATGGTAATTGCTAAAACAGCAACGGCCGACGGGGGTTACTGCGCCATCATGTCTTACTTAATGCAAATGAAGCATTATACAAACCCGCAATTATTACGGCCCCCGTAACGTACTTACTTTATTTGCCGAGCCACTATTACGCCAATGTTACCACTAACTATCGAATAAACGGTCTCGTACCACTGGCCCGCCCGCCATTGTGCCCCCGCTATATTTTTCGCCTTAACAACCGCAGAAAAGTAGCAGCTTCCCATTCAGTTTACCCGTGAAACTTCATCGCTCGAATCGCCTCGCTTCCATCGATTCATCCTGCACGCGCAGTTCATAGAACGATCAAGGTAACGATTCTCCTCGTCCACGAGACAGTAATTATTCGAGCCCGCTCTAAAGTATCAGCCATTCATCGGCCGATACGACGAACAAAAGCCGATCGAAAAATCTTGCTAAATATCAGGTTAATTTATACGTTTACGTAAGAGCCAATTAAAAGCGACAACTGCTGCGAGGGAGGAGGGACAACGGGATGACTGAGGATAAAAACGGTGAGGATTAACGAGCGCTAAGAGGCGATACGACAAATCTCCGGGGGGATTTCAGTTTTACAGGCATCATCGTTCCACGTGTTCGATGGCTGTCGGTTAATGACTGGCCAGAGAGACGATCGCTGCTCCCGGGACCTTGAGCGATCATGAATAATCGAAATAACGCCGATAAAACACAGACGAGCCCGTGCACTCGCGGGGATCTGTCGGGGAGCGTAACCGAAACTCGTTTCTCTAGGACCGGATGGTAGGCGACGCGATCGTCGAATCGTTTGGCGAACGATAGATCGTGGCCATCGACCACGGAGGATGAATAAATTAACGGGCTTGATATAATCGTAAACCTCGAGAGGCCCGGAGGATCCAAAGGCCTCGCTGGGAACACAATAGGCGCGCTATAAATTTTACTTTACAACGCGTCATAATTGGAGGTTGAATCCGGAGGTTTCGTAATTTCGATGGTTCCATAAAAGCTAAGAACGAACGGATGGTTTTGGAGAGTCTCGAGTGGAAGCTGATCTTCAAGATGGCGTATAACAATTCCACGTGTCTCTTGCTATTATACCCAAGAATACAACTGAATTATTTCCCACAGTCCTGAACGGTCTCGATAAATCTACCGCGAGTATTCGTTGAAACGCAACACTCGGGCACGCAGGAGCTGCTTGGTAAAAGGGAGAAGGAGAGAGAGACTCGAGGCTGCTGTAGATCCTAATAAACGTATTTAAAGAAACTCCGCTCGACGACTGGTTTCGCGAGCTGTTCACCCTTTAATAAGCGTCCCTGGCTGAGGGGGCAAGGTAGGCCCGAGGAAGGCGACTCCGTGGTTAATTGTCATACGTTGGCCGAGCGGCCGGGGAAGGTACGCTCCGGGGATCATCGCGCGGCGAAACGAACAGAGGGAGGGCGGTGAAGTGGCGATTTTATCGTCCTTCGGTTTACCTGCGCCTCCTCTCGACACGGATGACGCCACCGCGCACAACTACTCCCGTGAAATCCATCGGGGGTGTAAAGTGTAAGCGATCCGGGCATCGACGGCTCGATATTGCGCGAACGATAACCTGCCGTTTCGATTAATCGAGAAAGCAATGGGGCCCCGTTGTGCGTGCACGGGCCGAGGTGGCCTCCTCCGCGGCGAAAACGCCGGCAGGAGAGGGAGAGATAAAAGGCAAACGACAAAACGCAGGTACACACTTAAGTATATATAGTGGTAACTGCGGGAGGCAACGCGGGGAAGACTTCTTGGCTGTAAAGTATAAAGCATTAAGCGTTAATCTCACCGGTGGACAAGATAATGCTCCGAGTCGGCTCCGTGTGAGGAGCCTTTGAGTGGCTATTTATCTCGAGTTTAAATCGATTTGTATGCTAATCCACCAGAGAAATCCGCCTGCGTACATAAAACTGAAGGAGGCCTACAAAACTCAGCCTCCATGAGATTCCAGATATATCCCTGACTAATTAGGCCCACCGCCGCCCTGCCTCCTTTCCTCTCCTCACGCCCCCCGTTCCGTCCACACGGTGCCGCTGTGCCTTGCCCCTTCCCTCGCCCTTTTCGATGATATCGACCTCCCACCCATCGGAATTCGCCGTCTCTTCCTGAAGGAATCGTCGTGTTTCTCTACGGTGCACTCTCCGGAGAGAAACACCGATCGTTTCGAGGGACCAGCTAACAGAACCAACGAGAGAAGTGGCCAAAGGAACAGCCTACTTCTTTTACGAAAACGATCCCGGCGTCCCTTCGCTCTCTGTTTCTCTCGGCCCCCTCCTCCTCTCTATCGTTTACGATCTTCCGTTCGTTGGGATGTTCGGGAAATTAGGGGCCGAGGAGGAGGGTAGAAGAGGACAGCGTTGGATCTCGATGACGCTAGGGCAGCCTCGTAGACGTTTCGTAGACCTTAAAAGGTAAACTCGCCGGGACGAAAGTGTTTGGTCAGGGTCGACGACCGCTTCATCGATGGAGCAAGCAGCTGCAGGTAACGATCTTCGGGTTCACAGGTAGATGCTCTGCTTTTAGATGGAAATTTGGAAGAATTCCAAACGAGGCAACGCACCCCGAGGTTTTCGAACGGGGCTGAGTCACACGGAGGATATTATAATCCGTGGGATACCGTTTCCTTGGTATCCGTACATTTTCGTAATTAAAATGGAAACGATGGGACGAAGGGAGTCGCTGAATCGTCTGGTGGAAGAACAGCCGGGGGATAACCCCCCCGTAGAAAATAACGTATCAATTTATTCGAGGTTTGATTTAATCTAATCGGTGTACCACGCAGGATTCCTGCCCTCTTCTACTCGTAAATAGTTCGGTGGGCGTGTTGTCTTCGAAATTAAGAACGTGAATAGCTCGCAACCGGGCAGACCGTCTGCCTTACTTTATTTCTCAGTTGTTGGCCGTTTTACGGCACGGATTCACGAGCGTTAAACCCGAAAACGCTTTGATCTTTTATACTTGTTTCGTAGAAGCGCGATTCGATGAGCTTAAGTGGGCGAACGGGTCGGGATAAATCCAACACCGTGTTGTTTCATATGGCGGGAATGATAAACACCCGCGATTCCGCCGCTATATCTGCCGGGGGACACTCGATCCCTCGAATCTTCCTGCGCAGGATAGACTCGTACTCATCGCAGAAGATTTAATCGCCCTTGCCCGATTCCGCTGGCTCCCGCAAATGAGTTAAATTGCGATCGTTCCGGGGCACGATCGATCGATCCGCCGTGGCCGGCTCGAAACGCAGCCGGCCGGCATTTGCTCTTAAAGACATTGTTCTACATCCACTGCCCGCCAACAACAATAGAGAGTTTCGTCGAAGACACGGCGCATTTTCCATGCCAAGGCGAACTGGATTGACTTCCAAGATGGATTATGGTCCAGCAGAGGGACACGTCTCATTGTGTTCCGTCGGCCTATATGGTTAAAACCACCTGTTTCGCAAAAGTCAGATGCCATCGGCCTGTATCCTCGGCTGCAGTTCGCTTCGTTCACCGGCGATCCGCGCTCCGATAAACAAGACAAGAATGTAAACATATTCAAATCCACGGGCGCGAGCGCACCCGCGCGCGCGCGCGCGCACGGCCAATAGAACGCGTACACGGCGTACACGTTGTTTTATTGAGAAACATATCGTAGCCGTGGATCTGATTATCGCGCCAAGTATGCCAGCGAGCGTTACCACGGCCGTTTTTCAAGATCGCGCCCAACCGACCCGAGATAATTAATATTTGCGTTCCGCCGTGGAAAAGTAACGAGCCCCTCGTCGAGCTCGTCCATTTCCCCGCCCCTTCCGAGCACCGTGGGCTTTGTTGCGAACCGCAGAAACTGCCAGACAACGACGGCCGGTTGTCCTGCATGTACGATATTTATGGAGTGCCGAGTAATTCGCGGTGCGATCGAGGAGGGTGTAAATTATTCTTAGGAGACAGCTTGAATGGGTCGGATAAGAGTTTTTCGCGCGACGCTTCGCTCTCGCGAAAATCCAGTTCGAAAGTTCGCCGGGATTTGTGTGACGGCGGCTGTTTCTTGACAAACGCTTAGTATCTCTATTGACGCTTATTAACATAACGCGCGTGAACGCAAAGTACAGTGAAAAGAAAATACTAACGAGACCGTCTAATATAAAGAACGCAAAAGATCAGTAGTGTTTACTGAGCTTGATCGAACAGCAGCCAGCTGTATGTGTATTGAACGAGTGTTTAATAACGGTTATCACGAAAATGTACAATAGCCAGGGATCGAAAAAGTTCTAGAACTTTTCAATACGTTCTATTTAAAACATGGACCGTGGAACTTTTTTAAAAATGTTCTCATATTATAAGTTCCCAGGAGACCGATTAAATAACAATTTTAGTTGGAATGGAAATTTTTAAATATAAAAATAAAAAATTTTCAATAACAAGTAGAAATAATTTGTTCACCAATATTAAAAAAGTTCTCAATTGTTGTAACGAAGACTGAATACTACTTAATGGATAGTACTACAACAATATTAAAATATAAATAGTATAATAATACGTAGATGTATATTCATATATTCTATTATTGAAATATAAATATTATATGTTATATTATAGAATTTCTATGTATTTCGGTTCATGTAAGTTATAAAAAAATGGTATTTAGGTATTATTCTTGAGAAGTACTCTTTTCTGTTCAATATCTCTTATGAAACCATTAATTACTTATGTTATGATTTTCATATCTATTATTAAATAAACATATGAAGAATATATTATATTGTTAAATAAAACTAGTACCTAATAGTTTAACACTTATCTTTATCTTATGAAAACTTTTTTAATAAATGTTCTAATGTTACTTGTTTCCATGGAACTTTTGCAATATAGGTTCTAAAATATTTATTCCATGAGAACATTTTTTAAAGAAGTTCCTAAAGGTAACATTTTTTTCAATAAAAATTCCACAGGAACAGATATTTTCTTAAACGAAACATATAAGTTCTAACAGAATTTTTTTAAAAACGAGAGTTGGAGAACTTTTTCAATCGCTGACGATAGCTTCGTTCGATAAATTTTATTCAACGTCCTCTGCTTTTATTTTTGGACGAAGGATCACACTGTTCGCTCTTCAGTTGTACAACAAATTACGAAACGCTTCATATCGAAAAGTATTTCGTATTTCAATTAGTACCTATACCTCGAGGACTTCGGGATGACACAAGAAACGTCAATATTTCCTCGTCAGCGCTGGCCACAAACGTGTCAGATTTGCATGCAAATCGCTAGACGCGAAATGGATATACCGTGCTTTAAAGGATTTCATTTTGAGCGTTTACGAGTCGCTAACGCACGAAGCGGACAGAGGAACGAAGAGGAGGCAGAGCCGCACACCGACGAGCGTAACTCAACGGCGATCGTTGAAGAGCACGCGAGAAACAAGCGAAGAAGATTTACGACAAGGGAAATATACCTTCCCGGCGCTGTCTACCGTACGCATTCCGTCCCAGAAGAATGAGAGAGGGGTGCAGCTCGTGTTATAAGGGCTGTAAACTCGCTCTCCTTTGTGACGTAGCGCGTAAAGGGTTTAACCCTTCGCGGGCTCCGCCGGCGAAATCCGCCGGAGACGCTTCCACGCTGACTTTTAGCGGGCATCCGCGCTGGATACACCGACGAATCTCCCTTTTTATCCGACTTTCTCGCATGAAAATGACTTTCACGGAGATGCTAGACCGCGACACAACGGCGACGTCGTTCAGTCATCGTTTCTAGAAATGTTCCGTCATTATGCTTTCATGATTTATACTCGAACATGATACTCATCCTCGTCTTCCCCCCTCTTCCTCACACAGAACTGCTCGATCTCTCGAAGATTCGTAGAAGTCGTACATCACGGAACATTAACTGAACATCGAAAACATTCTTCGCGTTTCCGTCGTGGTCAAGGAAGTCATCCCCGAGCGAAATGAAGTTTTTTTCGAAATGAACCGTTTCTGATTTCTCATGGACGAAGCGAAGACGTAGGATATACGGAACTGTCGCATAAATTATTGACAGGCCAGGCTCATGTTTATTTGAAAACCCGTGAGTAGCCACGCGAGCGCTTTTGCGGGACACCCTGTATAGCCATTCGGATTTCACCGGTTTTACGCGAATCGCCGGCGTTCGCCCGATGATAAATCGACGGATTAGAAAATGGGTGATCGCTGAAAAGCGTGCGGCGACGACAAATTGCGAGTTTCTAACGCTGGCCGGCGCGCTCGCTCGAAGCCTCTTCGAGGCCGGCATGACTCGAAACTCATTACCGTGCGTACGCCTTACTGTAACCCTGCCACCTCTAGACCACTCGCAGGTGCATGAAACGCACGCGGGAGAGCGAGCAGTGAAAATCGTGACGGAGAGAGGGAGAGAAATAAAGAAGAAGAGGAAAAAATATTACGTTATTCCCCCGCTGGCGAGTAGCGAGCCACTACTAGCATTAATATCGCGCAGTCACTCGTTGTAATTAAAATATTACTACTAACGGAGAAAGTCCCTAGAAAGTGAGAAATTTTACACCCGAGACGTCCGCGAGGTATCACGCTCCGGGGTATTGAAAACTGATACGGCGCTGCTTCTCGAGACAGTTTCGGAGAACTGTCAGGTTCGATGACAGTTAGGAAGAACCGAATTTAGGGGATCAATCGATTGCAAATTACAGATCCACTTTCGACGCGACTAACATGGGTTCCAGATCGGTTGCCCTGGTTTTACGTTGTCCGCTCTCCTTCTCGACCTATCCACTCGAGCGACGCGTGTCTCCGTTTCCGATTCATTTCAATATTTCATTCATGAGGCGACGGCGCGCGGGAAGAGATGATTCGTGTGTCACGCGGCCGACCGGTCCCCGAGAATGGACTTTTTCAGCAATTAAAAGGAGGAAAAAGAGGGACCATTGGCCGGTGGCGTTCGTTCAAACGTTCCTGGAGACGTGGGTTCAGCTTCCAAGAACGCGGAGGCTCGGCCTCTCTCTCTCTTTCTCTCCCCTTCAATCCTCTCTCCCCCTCTCTATCTCTCTCCCGTGCAAGCTGTATCTGGCTGCCGGACGTTTTACGACATTCGGCGGAGCCATAAATCGTGCAACGCGGACCGATTTATACATCGATATCGGTGCACTTAAGTATACAAATGTGCCCTTAATTGGACTGTCTCCTCCCGTGCGTACTATAAAAGCGGCACTTCACTCGCCACCCAAATCACTGCTGACAGCAGCTCCTTTTAAGTTGGAAATATGGCCACTAAAGGTGGCCACCATTCACCGAGCGTACCGTACCCATCGACCCCCGAGGGAAAAATTGTTTCTGCCGACTGGCGTTCGCAATGATTCGCCCGTGTTCGCGGTGGATCTCGCAGAGAGCCGTTTCGGATACAGGTGTCGAACGAGCGATTAAGTCGCTGAACGTGTTCATCGGTCCGTCACTTGTTAACGCCGATCCGGGCAAAAACTCCTGAACGAGGAGCGAATAAAAGAGAAGTTCAACGCACGCGGTAATTCCATCTTGTGCGCGGATACGCGCGCAGCAGGCGCGTAAATTTATATTACAGGAACATCGAAATATCGCCGTTTTACGGGCGCGATTAGTGCTACTGTCTCGAGAACGCATTGATCCGGCCGAGCTCGCGCAACGGGGTTAATTAAGTATATTAGAAAATCCCCGTATCCCGTGAGATTAATAACGAGGCAGAGGGGGTAGCCGCGGAATTTCCATTACGGCTGGAAACGCGTAATTAGCCGAGCCGATTAATAATTTACTGCCGCCGCGTCGGATGGCGCGATCGTTCACCGAGGGAAATTGATGCTTTCTCCGCGGATACTTTGTCGCCCTGCGATCGATAAGAGAACAACGCAGCAAGCGGAAAAAGCGAGGAGTCGCTGACAAAAAGGACAACGTCGTATATCATGGCTCGTCTTTCCTCGATCCCGTGCTTCCTGCGTCCAACGTTGTTAAGATTCTTGTTCTCGTTTTTCACCGTCGCCGCAAATATGTTCGCGTCCCCTCCTTCTCTATATGCACTCTGGTTGATCAACACGTTCCATGCCGCGCATCGCGCGGAATGCGCGTGTATGACTTTCATCAAACGGGCAAACATATTCTTGAATACGATTGTGAAGTAACCGGAGGACGAAGGAAATGAAACTACGAGGAACTTAATGCAACTGCCAGTTAGGTTCCTATAAGCGAGCTGAACTCGGAATAATGAAATTCGTCCGCATGGAAATATGAGCAGGATTTCTTTTCCTCGTTGAGTCAGATAGGAGAAGACACAATGCGGGCAACAAAAAGGCTGTGATGATTCAAGAACGTGCATGATAAACATGCTGTTCCCGAGTGGATTAAGAAACCCAAGGATCGTGATTTTAATTTACAAGATGTGCAACGAAATGGAAGATCGATGGAGAACGACCGCGAGTGATGAATGCGCGAACAACCCTGAACACGGTTAAACGCTGTAGAGTGGGCTACTTACAATTAGCTGTCTGTGCGCGCAGCTAATTAAACATTGTTTGCAGAAACGTGACACGAGTTGACGATCTGCCAAAGAATCCGACGAAACTTCTTGCCCTGTCCAACGAGACACATACGAAGCAGAGACGAGCAGCGAGTTCGCGCATTTGTGAATCCCCAGGCGCGAGATTTCAGAGTAATTTCCTGCTCGTCATCTAGCGCGGTGACGCGGCTGATTCAGCGGCGGCTACCGGCGCAGGTAAAAAGCGAGCTGACCGAGAAAGTTGAGAGTGTCTGAGCCGCGAGACGTTTCGTCCAAAGGGCGCCGACGTCGTTGACAGCAATTTCATTGACGATTGTTCGCGCAGGCAAGAAGGGAGGTTCTTGCTCCCCTTAATTAAAATAATGAGGAATTATTCCATAGTGCCCCATCGAGAGCAAGCTACCAAATCGGGGAACGAGCTGAAGCTGGATTGAACTCGAGAATCTCGACTGATAATCGCGGGTCGAGTTTCATCGAAAGCTTCCCGTCTCGCGGATTGTCGCGGTCGTCGATCGACGTGTTACATTGTAAACGTGACCGAGCAGGCCGAGCAATATTTTCACTTCTCGCGAGAGCAGAAATCAGCCCCGTCCGTGGCGATCACGTGCGCACGATAACAGGTCGGGCCCGGTCGATGTTTGTTCTGGCCGTGTCTACAACGGAGCGCCGCCGCGAACGATTATCGACGTTCGACAATCGAAGGATTTATCGTTCCATTTGCCGGCGTGCTGGCCTGGGCTCGGGTTCCTCGCTCGAATTCGCCCGGGATCCTTGGCTCGCGGCACGACTTCTCGCGGTGCCGCGAAACCGGCAACTCCTTACACGTCCCGCGGTTCCACGAACGCCAATTCCTCTTTACTTATCGCGTCGCTTTATTAGGAGATACCTTCCGACAGATACCCCAGCCTTAGCCACGTTTTTCGCGTTACCGGTCGAGACACCGAACAGAAGCCGGTGGCTACGATCCGGGCACCGTTTACACTGTTTACAGGGATGCTGCGCGATGTCTGCGGTGCGCGAATCCGCGAAGACACCGACGGCGCACGGGATTTTCTAGATCAACAAATCACTCACCGTCAGTTTCAACTGGTAGCCTCCGCCGAAGAGCAGCGCCGATCGCGCGGATCATTTATCACCACGACTATTCGTCCGCATAATCGGCTTCTCCTGGAAGGAGCACAGCTCTGGACGAGGGTCAGAGGATATCACGCACACCGAGTGGTCCACGGTAGACACGAGACTCTCGAGGATACCTCGCACTGAACACGCACGGTCACAGGGACGCTGTACAGGTGGCCCGCTTCGGACCAATCGAATCTTTCAACCACGCACTACGCGATCACGGTTAGAACTAATTGAGCAATCATCGGGACTGCGAGGCTGAGCTCTCCCCACTGACAATCCCGAGCACGAAGGACGAGGGTAAGGAACCGGAGATTTTTGCCCGGTTGTTTGTCAACGAAAAGACGGCGACAACACGGCACTAGGAACGCAACAATGGACACCAGTTTTCACGCTGCACGGCCGTTCACTTTTATTCACAGCCGTGGACGCCGATGACAACCGGGGATGGTTCAATCCGATCAGCAGCCTCGCAGAAAAGGAAGGATCCGAGAGCGAGGGGAGAGAAGAAGAGTAAAAGGAGGGTCTGGGGGACAGGAACAGCGTCGAAGGAGGCAGAGAAGAAGAAAAAGAAGACACCAGAGGGGAAGCAGAGGCGAAGAAGAGGTGACACTGGTTGTTCGCCCGACGCAGATAGGAAATAAGGCGAAGCCTGCTGAACACGAGACGTCACTTAGCACCGAAATTTTCTGGTCGGCTCGCAGCTTGGCCGAGCCGATCCTCCGTACAGTTTCGATCGGCCGGAAGGTCACGGTTCTCGGCTGGATCGGTCTGGATCAGTCGCGTACCCGATCACAAACGAACAGCCCCGGAACGATGACAGTAGCGGCGACAGACGGGCGTAAGGGAACTGACGTTCCAGAACAATTAACCCCAAAGTCTAATCGATTTAATTAGGCGTCGTCAGGCATAACCTCTTTCCGATCAATCCTGCCCATCTGGTCCGTCGAGTCCCGAGACCTCCTTCTCTTCCTCCCCGTCATCGGGTCCCCTCGATCCTAATCGACCACTCGACGTCTTCCTTCTCGTCCGGCAGAGAAATCGTTCGAGCCCTTGCCCACGACACACGCCTCACCCGTGACACACCGGTGTTTCTTTTAATCACAGCTGACCACTGCTCGCGATCACGCTGCGTCGTCCGACGATCGACCCCCGGGGACGACGACCGATCGAGCCTCGACGCGCCACCAGAAGCTCGCGAACAGGTGGATCGTGGTGGATCGACGTGGATCGGAGAGCTCGCTTGCCGGGATGTCGGTAGCGATTTCCCACGTGTTCAGACGGGCGGGCCGCCCCGTGCGCGGCTCGCTGTCAGAGGGCGCGCCCGCGATGCCATATATCCCCTCATCCTTTGACCATGCACCACCGATCGCGAGCAACGTGACCCCGTCGCGTGCACGCCGCGTTCCTGCCGGTCGTTTCCTCGCGAGCTTCTTCCGGAGCACGGAGCGCACGGGGTGGACGGCGGGGCCAGGATTTTCCGCAGCTTCCGACCAGGTTGTCGCGGGCACACAGGGCGAGAGGTTCGCGGCACACGGCGAAAGACGGGCGGGGACCGGCGCGAATGGCCACGGACGATGACAATGATAATGATATAACAATAGCGTGCGTTCTCCGCTGGTTCAGATCTTACACTGAAGACCAAGGTACACATACACATGTGTGTCGGCCGGGCCGGCAGGTAGAAGAAGGAGGTAGAGGCTGAGAGGTAGGAGGAGTGTGGTGGAGTGTGGCTCCGGAGGGAGGGGAGCCACGCTCTTGTGCACCGGCCACACACAATCGCCTGGCTCAGACCCACACAAACGCGCCAGCTCGCGCGGGTACTCTCTCGCGCGCGCGAGACCTAACGTGCCTCTAGACGCGGACAGGCTCCATGGGGAAGTCTGCGTGCTCCTCTGAGCAACGTTCATTTCGTTCGTTCCTTCGTTCTGCTTAGAAATCTGGTCATCGTCCCGCAGCTACCAGTTACCATAATAGCATCGATTTAGGGGACGAAGGGCCCGTGTTCGATTCCACGTTTCCGTAGAATATATTCAACGGGCAAATTCTGTGTTATGTACGTGGTGCAAGTTGAGGATGACGAGGCATCTCTAGTGAACAGAGGTAGAAGACGAAGCGCGAGAAGACCCTTTAGAATGGACCTCGACTCTGGTACCGAGACCTAACAGAGATCTACGAATTGCTTCCCGCAATTCGATGGACTTTCGGTTGTTGAATGTGTACCTATTCTGCAGGCTACGCTTTCGTCACCAAATTCGTGACTCTCTGGAGCCACTGAGACGCTGCAGTACCCAACCCATGCGTCACCCAATCTGATACGCTTGCAAGTCTCTTCTCGGTGATGGAGAGGGTGGAAAAGAGCGCGAAACGAGATGACACTGTCACCGTATTTAGATATGGTACGTCTCAACACATTATACCATTCTAATTAAAAAGGAGCAGAATTTCCCTGTGCCGTCTACGGTTGGTTCGTTCGCATCGCGAAACGGAGCGTCTCCGTTCCTCGCGTTCTCCTTTGCGCTCACGGCGCGCGGCGTGCGTGAGAGTGCGTGCTCGCACGCGTGGAGAGGGCCGTGTGTGTGTGTGTGTGTGTGTGTGCGCGTGCACGCGAGGAGACAACGCCATGCCGTGGCGCACACAGGTAAGCAGCATCGGGCCAACCTGGCCTCGTCCCGCGCCACGCCACCTCGCCTCACTTACATACGATACGATACGAGCGAGCCACAAGGCAGGCAGGTAGCGCACAAAACTAAAGAGACTCTGGAGAAGAGCGGAGGAGAGCAGGATAGTGACGAGGGGAATGAGCGAAAAGGAGACAGCGATCGTCCAAGGGAGGGTGGGAGAAGGAGAGAGCGCTAGGGACAAGGTACAACGGCAGGGGAGGGAGAAAGAAAGGAAGAAGGAGAGAAGAGGGAGCCAGGACTAACCACTGGCGAGGTAAGAGAAGAGAGTGACCAGAGAGAAGAGACGAGAGGAGAAGAAACGGCCTGTGGAGGGGTGTCCGTTGCTGCTGCTGCCGCTGCTGTTGCTGTTTAAACCGCGAGTACGCACGCTTTAAGGCAGTCGCGCGAGTATTATCCTCCCTCCTCCTCCTCCCTCTCCGGCCAGAAGGCTTCCCAACCTTCTAGAACTTCTGTTCTCTGGGGATGAAAGTGCGGTATACGCCCCGAGCGGGCGTATCGGCTTCTCTCTGTGTTCATTGATCGGACGCGATCGTTTCGGCCACGAGTGTCGCTCGTTTCTCCTTCGAGACGTTCGCGTACAAACGAGACCACTCCGATGCAACGAACTTTCTAACTCACCCCTTGCCTCCTTCGTTTCGCGATGTAGGTACAGATAGGGAAAGATTTTTGGCCGGGTAGTTAGCCGAGGGGGTGGAAGACTCTTCATTCCACCGAGCAACCTTATCGAGCCGAGGGATCGATAAAGCGAAGCGTAAGGAGGATTAAGACGCGAGAGGACGACCGGTGGGTGCGCTCCGAGCACCTCGACCAGCTGTCTCCTTTCCATCCTCCGAATTACCTGTCATCTCTTCTTATCTCGGACAATCCGTTCATCCGTTTCTCCGGCTACGCTCTCGCTCGATCTCGGCCGCGATGCTCTCGTCTCGTTCCCCGGGCTCTTTCTTTTGCTCGTCTGGACGTGGAGCTGCGGCCAGCCCGCGTCCACCGGCACCGGTCCCCTCGACGCGACGATCGTGAAATTAATTGAATCGATACCCCGCGCGACGAGCATGAAAATAAATATCGCGCACACGTATGTATATCCTTCAGCTGTGGAAGAGAGATCGCGTCCCACCAGCGGCCGAGAGTCCGCCGCCTCTTTCTCCGCGACAGGTTCCATCGAATCCACGCAAAAGACCAACACGCGTCAACAATAGCGCTGGCACCGTTACATAAATCGAATTACCTAACAGCCCGAGTCATTGCACAACTGTATTTGCGCGCGCGTAGATGGTACCAAAGTGATTTGTTTGCGTGCAATTTAGAACATCTGTGCGCACGGCCTTCACCGGCCGATGGATTCGCAGCCACGCTCGTGATAATAACCTCGCGCGCCGGCCGCGAAGGACGCTCGCGAATGCTCCGTTACTTTTCGCGATCTTCCCTGATACTGGTTACTCCTACCCGCGCTATTATAGAGACGAATGGAGATTTTTACGCTGGATACTTAACATCCCGATCTCCAGGGTCAAAGGATGGTTGTTTATCCCCCGACAGTTGTAGTACTTTGTCCACCTACGGGAGCAAAAGAATGGTCAACGGTCGAGTGAAAAAGAAAGAATCGGGCCACGGTGGAGAGTCTCTGATTTATCGTCTCCTCTCGTTCTGGATCGTGAGTGGCGGCGACGTGATCGGTTGCGCCACGTCGCGTTCCAATTTTGACTTCCCCCGGCGCATAATGAATCGGTATGCAAATCCACGAATAAGGATCATAACTCATTCGTGCGATATCGTGTTCTCACACGCGGTCAATCGGACATGGCTCGTGGGACCGTGGCGACGCGGCCCGTCCGCCCCGCCTCGCTCCGCTTCCCCTGTCGTCCAGCTTCGGACCCAGATAAGAATACCGAGGGCCGAACGCGGCAATTACAACTGCGTACGCCGCTCTGTGTGTATGTCGCGGCGGCAGTCGAACGCGTGACGATGCCTCGATATGTATTGAAGCATCGAGGGGGGAAAAAAGGCCGAGTCCAGCTGACATGAAATATGTGATCGCGTCCGCGTAAAAGTATCGGCCCACCATCGTCCCTGTTAAGTGTCCAACACTCGGCCGCGAAACCCACTCGCGACCGGGTTTCCTGGCAGCGTTTTGCAGCCACCACGTCTTTTGCGACGCGAGCGAAAGATTTCTGTTTGGTTCACGGTCGATGACCAGGGCTTGTCGAAGGAAGGACGCTGAGCTTGCTGGACACCGATCGCGGAGGAGGAGGCATCGCGAGGTTGTAGATGTGATAAACAGTGAAGATAGCAGAGAGCCTAATTGCCAGTACTCAAGGGCCTGGGACTAATTGTAAGTAGGTATACGAGATCTATCAATCTAGCAAAGGGAAATGGGCGAAGCTGCGTATCCCACCGAGTGGATAAAAAACTGCAGAACGAAGCTGAGAAGACGATTCTTACCAATCTTTCTGCAACTATTCAAACCATTGTATTCTGCACCTGGTCCTCCGAACGCTCTTCTCCAACGTTAACTGATCGACAGCACGGGACACAGGGGAGCCACGTGTGGAGAGCACAAAGCCAACTCGTCGGTGGTGACCACGTACACCAAGAAGATAATGGATTCCACAGCGAAAGACACTCGCGCGTTAGCGACTCAGGCGTTGTCGAGGCGATTCGGTGCCGGGGGTGGATTTATCGCGTGCCTCCTGGACATTAACCGGGCAAAGTGTCAAGGGCGACTGAGCTTGTTACGGCACGGATGGTTCACTTTATCAGCGGACGGGCATTGACGGGAAACCGTGAGAAAGAGAGACGGATAGGCAGATAGAAAGCGGCCCGGTGGAACGTTACAGAGAGGCAGAGGGAAACGGGCAAGAGTTTCAGAGAGAGAAAGAGAGTGTAAGGGGGGAGTGGAAGGGTTCGTTCGAAAAGCAGGGTACCCGTGTCCATTGACCGTAGGTACGCCAGTGTCGACCGCATCGATAATTCGATAAAGTGTCCTCACATTACCCTATTGATTGCTCCATTGTCCCGCGACGCTTCTCGCCGATGGCCTCGTCCAAGCTTTCAACCCCTTGGTTCAACGCTTTGCTTCCTCTTCCTTAGTCTCAACCGAGGCCCGGCGACTCGTTTGTGTACACGATTATAACGATATTTCCATACGTAAAGGGATAGTTCTGTATCGATCGACCTAGCGCAGCCTCCGTTAATCATAACCGAGCACAAGGGAACCCGGGTCTATTGAATTTCGGACGAGGACCTCGCCGTGCCGAAACGAACCTGCTCTTGGTGCCCGAAACGTACCAAACTGTTCCTCGGAAAATCTCCCGAAGTCCTCGCAAGTGTACGTAGCGTTCATTAAAATCGATATTCGTAATCGATGCATCGTGGCGCATAAATATCGGGCCTTTTAATAAATTCACTCTCTCGCGCTCGTCCCGTAATCTTCATATATCAACGGCCACGCGAGCGAGCCGATGGATCTCTCGTGAAATCGGCGATCGATTATACCCGAGGAGGGTCTGGAAAGAAAGCTGGCGCAGGGGCTTCGGCTAGGGACCAGCCGTGGTGAGAGAGAGAGGGGCAGAGATCCGGACCTGCATGCCTGAATCCTAATTGAATCGTCAGGATGCTCGACTACCGGCCCTTCTCTGGCCCGCTGACATCAAGAATGTGACAGACAGTCGGGCATCGTGCCCTTTTCACGATCCCTTCCCGTCGAACTACGGAACGACCTGCGTTACCATTCGGATGTATTGCCCGCCCCGTCCGGGCGAGCTCGTTTACGCATAATTTCGGTTGACCGTGATTTCGGCTTGCGGCGCGCGAAGCCCCGCACACTCGCTCACGGCCTGTCAGCTACTCGGGGAGCAAGGAATACTTAAACCTTTCTTGCGAAATCTACATATCGAAATAAAGTTTTTATGAACGGGGAACGTCGCGAGCAATTTTTCTCAGTCTCGTCGCAAGATATTGCGGTGTCTATTTTAGTGATATTTTTGTTAAGTGGTGATACGAATCGTTGTTATTGAAAGAGGCTCGAGATTTTAATGAAACTTTGAGAAATCGATGCTTTTCGATTGTGTTTGAAAAATGAGGCGCTGCACCGCGCAGGATTCGTTTCTGGCCTCCGGGGAATCTTCTGACATTGGACTTGAGCTAAGCTTATCGTCGTGGTGTTTGTACCTGTTCCTGTGGGCGGAGCACGGCGTGCCATTCTATTTCAGCTCGGCTTTCATTCATAACTTGGGTTTTTAATAGCTTGCCGCAGCACAACGCGCAGCGCCTCTGGCGACATTCGTGGATAGCCCCGATTTCTTCGTCCCCTCGACGACGATGAGCTCTTCTGAAACTCTTCCCTCGGCTCTGGGTGGCGACAATCAACGCTTGGAATCTTTACCTATGTCCCACCTCTTTATTCCAAGTTTGAAGTTTTTAACCAGGACTTTTTTCTTTTCGGCAGTGGTGGATTTATATTGCCATCTCTCAAAAAACATTTTATCCAAACACTATATTTTTTTTGTTTCCTATAATTTGCATAGGGTAAAGAGAACAGTGGTTGGCCACCTGACAGCGATTGCCCTTATTTTGATAAATAAATATAAAGACCGTGAAAATACAGTTGAAAGTTGGCGAATAGTTTAATGTATTTATGATATGTAAATCTCTCGTATTCGGTATATATCGATAAATAAAAGTTGAAACTTTATAAAAGAATTATTTATTTGTTAAATTTATACATATATTATGAAAAATACAGGGGCCAACAACTGTCATATGAGTAATGTTGAATGACAGAAATTGACCGGGCGGTCAGTAACTGTTCTTAACCATATTAATGGTGAAACAGTAATTAGCCCCCCGTTGAAAACAGAAACAAACACAACAAATACATGCATAATTAAATATATCCATTTTTATTGTATAATTTTAATCTTATTTCTATCACCAAATCAGGTAACATTTTCTTTTAGGTTATATTATGTATCCAATAGCGGCCAATCACTGTCGAACCGATTGGACAATTACTGTCTTGACCATGCCAATAACTATGTTTCTTCGTAGGAAACAAATTTTTAGTATATTTTTATACATTCTTGATTTTTTTCTATAAACTCTATTTATTTTTAGATTATTAAGGTTGTTTCGTACTTATTTATATTGATTTCCATTTCAAATTGACTACATTCACATTTATAATTAATTATTTATGTGACACTCTTACTTACGTACCAAACAAATGTACTCTTTACCGTACCACGCGCGCGAATTTATTTGTAACTCTGTTACTTATACAGGGTGTCCCAGAACATTTGCCACCTGGGTCTTTTTCCTTAAATTCGCCACTGCTCTCTGGGCTGAGGATTCGATCTCAGCAAGCGAATCAATTCAGACAGTGCTTCCCAACACCTCCACAAGCGACAGACAAAATCTGTTACGTCTCAAGGATATTATTTTCGCCGAGAATTTAATGGGCAAATCTTGTACTATCCGAGTCGCACTAATGAAGAAATCAGGTATCTACAGCCAGCTCCAGCGGCACCAGAAAACACGTTGCTTTACTGTGATCGCGAGCAATTCCATTCGCAAGAAACCCGGAATTACGCAACGGAGCATGGACCGCCGAGAATGATACATTACCGATGCGATACGAAGATTAGATGTCCGAGAGGAGATATAACATTATGCCCGTGGAACGCGTTTCCTGTTTGACAAAGGAGAAACGGCGTTAATCTTTCCGTCACGAGAGGACCGTGGACCGGGGGATCGATGTACGCGAGATGGACGTGTTTCCGGGCGACGAATCGGAAGAGCACTTGTTATCGTAGAAAGCGTACATCTGCTGGCACAACCAATAACACGATCCAGGCCCGATTCCGTTTGACATCACGGCGAGGCGGATCCCGTTTCAATCGCCCAGATCGCTATCTCGATTTTTATAAGGCAAACTGTAAATTCGTTCTGTACCGTGCGTTAATGTCCGAGCGATCTCCTTCCGTCGAGATACCGCGAAAGAAACGGGCGCAATTAATCTGACAGCGCACAGACGTACTTCGCCTTCGGAATGTTTCCGGTTTTCAAATGTACTCCAGATGTTGCGCAACGTATCACGTCTTTTTCATATAAAAAACTCGAACGAAAGAAAGTGGCACGAAGAATAATACGTCCTTGCTGGACGCCTATACAGCTTGCGGCGGTAACGAGGGAGAAATGCGGAGAATTGCAATTGGACGTTGGGTAAAGAGCGAGATTCAGATTCGTGATCGCTAATGGAGATATTTGCCTCGTACCGCGGCCACGATCATTGGTTTTCACGAAATACATAAAAACTGGCGAAGACGGAAGAATAAAAACGAATGATCCATAAAGGGGACATATTCCGCAGAGGATTCCGCGTTGAACGATTAAATATTGATAGCCCAGGTACGAGATGTATTCCCGAATTTAAAATTACGGTAACCAGAACGTTCAGCGGCTACCTTATTTTCCCGTCTGATTGGAGTTTTACGATAGAGGGGCGTTCGCTGGTCGAAGGAGATCCTCGGGATCGGTATCCATATCCACGGGGAAGAGAAAGCTCGGCGGCGGCTCCGTCAGGGGAACTCCATTTTTGTCGCAGGTGCGGACGAATATTCAACAACAAATCATTCCCCGTGGCCGGCGAGCCGCGAGACCGTGTCTTCGTAAGCCGATTAATCCTATCGAGCGTATCTCGAAAGGAGCCCCTCTCGTACGGAGGATGGAAGGCCGTGACACGCATATATAGGTAGAAACGCGAGGTCCTTTGGGCGCGATCATCCTCTCGGCGAGAACGAAGGAGAGAATAGCGAGGGTGGGTGGGGGAGTATTCGAACAAAGAGGGAAGAGGGATAAGGAGGGAGGTACATGCACGGCGCGAAGAAGACGAGGGGGCGGGCAGAGGGGCGAGGGTGAGGGCGAGGGCGACGCCACGAGGCTTATAAATAGACACGCGGATAATCACTCAGGATTTATGGTAACCACGGATTATCAAGTTGTACAAGGGGGTATATTTCATATTCGCGACGTTACCTTATTTCAATGGGGGAATACCTGTTCCGCGCGTTACAAACTGCATGAACGCGCATACACGGGACGACACGTGTGTTGCCTCCGCGCTCGCTCGCCGCGCCGGCTCGCGTGCACGTATGCACGTGCACATACGCGGCCACCAGGATGCCACACGAGCAGAACTGGCTCGAGGAGGAGGCGTCCAGGTGCTCTCTCCCTCTTTCTCCCTTGCCCAACTATAACACGCTCTCTCTATCCCGATCACGCGGATGTGCCCTTCTCTCAAAATCATTCCCACGTTCGCCGGCTACAAAAGTGCCCGGCCACTTTTCCGAGAGACCGATCCCCTGACCGATCACCGACGACACCGTACACCGGCTCGATATCCGCTCTCGAGATTAGAGCCGGGACTCTTAACGGCCGGAACGGCGTCGTTGGCGTCGCCCGTCACTGCTGGAATTTCGAAACCACTCGACCGAAAGGATGAAATTGCAGGCAGGCCAGAGATACAGAGGGAGGAGGACTCCTTCTGCTTCAACAGGGGACGCGCGCTGCTTGTTACCGATGGAACACGGTGTGCCTTTACGACCCGTCACTTCACGCGCGAATTTGTATTTCGAGTCTGTTTCGATCGAAGAAAGTTGCCATTGCGATCTCTGGGAACTTTCCCTAGCCTTCTGAGAGAGTTTGGAACGAGGATGCCGATGGAATAGTTCGGAGCACGATTAAAAATATTTATTTGCAGCTTGCAGGGTTCGGAGCATTTTAGAATGTTTGGAGAGAGACACAAGAACGGAGCGTGCACTCGAGTTTCTGTGACATTTTCCAGACACTCTGTACTCCAGATGCTCGCCTCTCAAGATCATCATGGGCTAGAAGGTTCGAACAATACGTGTACTTCAAAGTCCTCCTAAGCACTCTTCGAGGCTTTAGTCTGCGCATGTTTTTGTTACTTCGACTACTCATAGCTCCGCACCACTTACAGCATTCCACTCTATAAAACTTGAAGCCCGGAGTCGATAGATAATCACGCGTGACAGTTATCATCTCTACGAGCCCTGAGAGACATCCGAATTGAACGCAGAGGTGCAAGAAACCGGCCTCGAAGGTGTGCTTTCACGCCACTCAGATGGATTCGATTCTCCCTGCAATTTTTATCGTCCTCGCGGGAAAAGGTGCGTGAGAAACACCTCTGAGAGCGACCAACCCCGACTGGCTCGCGACCCTTATCGAGGATCTCGCGTGCCTGGCCGATCGATCGCGATTTATCGGGCAAGGAAAATGGAAAATGATTCCTCGGCGAACGTGTTTATCGATTTCGAACAAAGGTGCGCCGCGAGCCCCGATAAACGAGCGTAGATCTGTCCGTGGCGATTGCCGCGGCGATTCATTCGTTCGCGGCAATTACGAAGGAGCTCGGAGGAACGCACACACGAGGCTTTAAACGCGAGTCAACTCTGTCGGTTCGCCGACAGAGGCATCGCGTGTACCGCAGATAATATCTGCTGGGATGCAACAATAGAGCCGAGTCTCTCATTCTCTCTTCGTCGAGCCCTCTCCTCCCGAGATCTCTGCCTCCCCCGACCACGGCCCCAACCCCCGCGCCGAAATATTCCCACAGAGCAACCTTACATGCCGGATTAACGCACCCACTGGGCTTCCCATTGTCAACGAAGCGCTCACACACACGGGCCACGTCGGTGGTGGTCCTACAATGGCCCAATATTCCTCAATCTAAAACGGACCGACGTCTTTCTACGCGATTGTTAACGGGCAGCTTCCATTATGCAGCCCTAGCCCGGGCCCCTCGGACTCTCGGATCAGGTTGCCCCGATTTCCACTATCAGCTCGGACCTGGCGGCCAGATGTTTAGCACGAGTGACAGAGCTGGAGATTACTCCAGCTCCAAGCTTCTCGAAGCGACCGATGTATTAATATTGTGGCACTCGAACCCTTTGAATGGACCCAACCACGAGGAAGAGTCTCGTCGAGGACGAAGACTCGCGTGGGATCATAGACGAACTCGAGTGCTTGGACAAACGTGCACGCGAATAGGTACATTGGATCGATGCAACTCGCTGAATGATTATCAGCCTCGTGCACCGCGCGCTCGTCCTTTGAACGCAGCCGCGGCGCGTGGACCAGCGGAACAGAATTACCTATGCACGTACGTACTCGTAAAACAGCGCTCGGGTTGAAGAGCTTTTTAGCGAGCACCGTTAAGCGTAACTCGACCCACGATTGATCGCGAAACCCGTTGATTCGTGACCTTCGACCACCACTCCCGGGCAGATTCGATCGGCCATAATTCGATTGGTAGTACGGTGTTCATCGATGCCCTTGGTTGGAACGGCTACCGGGCGGGCAAAGGTAGCGGCTGCGAGAAGAAAACACGGTCGTTCGAAGCCACCGACAGACACACGCGAGTGGTAATTGAAGAAGATGCGCCCCTATCCCGGGCATTCATCTGACAAATCCATTCATCCGTTCACCTTACCCGCCGTCGGCCTTGAACGATCCAACGGCGCGTATACATACGGGCGAACGAGAGAAGTAACCATCGCATTCCAGCGGCAATGAAAGCGCGCCACGATTCGAGCGTGTCGAGGAGGAACGAAGGAACGGTACTTAAGGACCGGGTCGCCTCTTTTCCCGCGTTCGACACCAGGAAAAAATACTTTCGCTCCCAGCATCGGGAGCAGCGGGCGGTGAGATAATTCCAAAGGATGACTAGCCGATTCCGTGGGACGTCCTGTCGGCAGATAGCCCCCGTCCGCGGGAAATATTCCGCGAGCCGATATCAGACTCATTGCCCCGGAAAAATCGTACGCGATGCTCCATCTTCCCCGAGCGCGTTCATTAGCTCGATAATGGGTTACTTCACCGGCGAGCAGCCTCCTCTCGCCAACCGACATTAGATTACACGCATTCCTGCCACGACGTTACTTCGCCGCGAAGCTGCGTCCTCGGGGAAGCTGGAAAGCATTCGGTATAACATTCCAGATGCTCGTTTATCGTAATTCGAGCGGAAAGGCTGGGCAAAGGAAATCCCTAGAATCCGCGATGGTTAAACGCGCCAGGTATCACGTCGGTTAGTGGGAAATAGTGAAATCCTATCCTCTTTTATTTTACCCGCGTAGGTAGACTGGATTAACTGAGGGGAAACAATAAATATATTTCTCAGTTCGTGCATCTCTGTGTAGCAACCACGAAGAAAGACAGCACACATCAGATAGTTTCTATTTCCAAATGAGGCCTCAGAGGAAGAGCCAGCTGGAGCTTCCTCAGGAATGCTTGCTCCGCCACTGACAAACTAATTTGTATACGCGTCGTGCACATTTAGTAATCCTCGAATAATCATGAGACCGATTTTGATTGTGAGCCACTGTACGCGCCCATCAACATTCCACCGGACGAAACAGGTTACTGTTATATTCCGTGGTTCGATCCCTCGTCCTCGATCCCCCTCTAATTAGCCCCGGATTTAATGCCGTATCGATTGATCATTTTAGAAGCCGCTCCCTTATCAGGAACGGCCTTATTATTGCGGACTCACGCTGATACGGGGCGCGTAACGAGCCCGCGGAGGACAGGGGCCTCGAAATCACGGCTGTACGCCGAGGATCGCCGGTCGAGCGCGTCAATAACGCGACGCTCGATCGTGACGGGATTTGCGTCTTGGATGCTCCGGGATCGCGACGGCTAAACGGCCGTGGATCTCCTTATTAATTTTTCGCGACGCCGCGTATCGCCGTCATAATTCCTCCCGAGGGCTGGGATTCAGCTTTCGCTCGTAATTATATCAGCGACGATTTAAATTCTAATGCCCGACCGCGGGTAAGTCCGCGACGGTTAATGATCTCTCGTCAGCCGGCGAGAAAGAGAGAGAAAAATTAACGCTGAAAGTGCCCCGGCCGCAGATCAAAGCGAAACGCGGTTAAACCTCGTCAACGGTGTTGTCGAACGTGAAACGACATGGCGCGCGGATATTCGTCGTTACGATGCACGCACACACGCGTGGAATCAGCAACATCTTCGCGGAGATGCCGTAGCTGTGAGCATCGAATCTCGACAATGGGACTTTTCGTTACTAAAATTAGGAAATAAACTTTAAACACGGAGAAAGAGACTTGTTTTCGTGCGCAAGTAACGCGTGTATCGCGTGCGATCGGTGATTCGTGGTGAAAAAACAAATAAAAGGCGTGGGCACCGCGTAACGTCACGGAAAAATGCGCTCGCGAGACCGAAACCCTTTATTATCCGTTTTCCTTTGAGCGACGCGGTGTGTTGCGCCCCGTTAATATACAACGATCCACGATCGCACGCTTGAATCATTGTTGCGCAACCAACGCGACTAATAAGCTGTTGTCGCATAAACGAACGTGGTTAACGACTCGCTCACGGCTAACACGAGCGACGTAATCTGCGCCGGTCTCATTGAGCTCTGTTGTTTCTGCCGTTATCGTCGCGAGCTCTGAAGTAACAATCGTATCGACTGCGTCATTGTTGGTGCAATTCAAGTATCACTAATAAAATTTCACTGCACTGCTGAGTTAGTAGGGTGGTCGAGAAATAAGTCTGAAGATAATGAACTCTGTTTCTACTGCACTAACACAAAATACATCAGTTGCAGGAACTCCGATGACTTTCAACAACCAATCAAAGTACTGTCTTCCGCATGGACACACTTTCTACTCCCAAAACCTAGGAAATATACTAAAAAAAAACTATACAAGGATATTGAAAAAAAGAAGCCTGAACGAACGACTGAAATTTACACGAGAAGACGATGAACGACTTCGAGGCGGGATTTTTCCAGGGCGCTGGAATACCTGGTGCACCTGAAAGAGATACGTCACGCACACACGCGCCCCTCGTTCGAAGGGAGCGGCGCAGCGTTATACGGACAATGCCAGGTTGCGCTACGACGACGTGCGTACGAGGTGACTGCCTGTGTTCGGTGTTTCGCGAACAAATGGGAGAGCATCGTGCCGGCACCCTGGCTCGGTGGCGAGGAGACGCCGGAGGAAAAGGGGCCACGGAGCAGCAGCAGCGGCAGCAGCCAGCAGCATCAGAAGAAGAAGAAGAAGAAGCAGAGGAGGTTGGAAGCATTGTTCCGCGCCCCTCGCCCCGCTCGCCGCGGACCCCTCGTTTTTCGTCCCACCACATTTCATACCGATGCACCATGCGGTACCTTCGCTCTTCTACCTCCCTAAAGCCACCTCAAACGCACCGGCCCGTGCTCAGGTGTGCTCCATTGTTAAACGCCCCACATATCGCGTACGCGCTCTCCGCGCTTACCCTCTTTATTATGTGTTTGCCCATTATAACGAGAGGGAGAAAGAGGCAGCTGGGGGAAAGAAGGCCGACAGTGTGAAAGAGAAAGAGCCTGAGTCGAGGGGTAAGAGGAAGGGAATAAAAAGGGAAAAAGAATAGACGAGAGACGTAGAGCCAGTGGCTGAGGGATCAAGTGGCATTGTCCGCCTCAGAGATGCCCCGCGCTTTTGTACGATTTTGTGCATCACCGCCGACCGGGATCAAACGCTTGCGGCCATCGCGAAGAAGAGCGATAAAACATCCTGAACGAATTTACCTAATGTCGCGAGGATTGCCGGCGGAACGGAGAGGGCCGTGGCACCGGCCCACGAAGAAAGTGGACGGCGATAAGTAAGGATTTTTGCTCGTTCGGATGTTTACATTATGTTCACC
Organism: Andrena minutula; assembly: GCA_929113495.1. Taxonomy (NCBI): domain Eukaryota; kingdom Metazoa; phylum Arthropoda; class Insecta; order Hymenoptera; family Andrenidae; genus Andrena; species Andrena minutula. Next base: position 2,553,913 of record OV815993.1, read on the forward strand.
GGCAACGAGGCGGGCGTTTTGTTGCTCGCGTTGCGGAAGCATTTCGCGAGAGGTATGGCTGTTTATTGCCGGTCGTACACCACGCACGGGATACGCGGCGGGATTTTTGCCAGCGACCACGCGATTTCCCTCGGAAATATTTGCAACGGCCGTGCGAATACTCGCTCGCTGGGCCGGCTCGGCGGGAGAGGGCTCACCTCTCCGGAGAAGCATAGCCGAAGGGATTTACGCGCGTACTAGGGGCCGACCTCACGGGGTCGGCCTATTGAAAAATTAGTAAATTATTTAAGACTCCATGCATCGGCCGCGGGACCGCGTCGGTGCTTGTTCGCGGTTGATTTATTTCGACTATCGTGATGCATGGGCCGGCTATCCAATATTGTAATAGGTTTTGCATACGTACGGGGCGCGTATCATTGTCGACGTTCTCCGTGGGCCTAAGCGATTGAAACACTACCCGGGCTATATCTCAACAGGCTCGCCGGGCGTTATGAGTGCCCGCTCTACACGGCATTATGTTCCCCTGGATCGGATGGAACCGACCGAGCCAACGGGGCAGGGAGAAGAGGATACCCGGTCGCAGTTGTCGGGATCAGAATCCTATATTATCGCGCTCTAGAAGCTCCGGGGCAGGTGTATCGGTGACCCCTTGTCTTAGCACGTATTCCACACGCATTTTACACCCCTACACGCCGGGATAAGACAAAGCGAAATATACCATCCGCGTTCCCCGGCCGTACCTACCTCCGAGGTACTTGTAACCGCGACCGCCTCCAACACTGTGAAACCCTTTTTACGGTGTATCCAGCCTTCAACAGTTTTCGAGCAACCGGTTTCATGCCCGTTATGGGCCTTTATTACTGTACTTATGAAGTGCTTGATTGAAATATAACGTGAGAATAGAAACTGAAAGGGGTCGTGCCTCTTATCTCGATGAAGACAGGACGAAGTGGGTGGAGGAACAAAACGAACGTATCGAAGACTTATCTGTTTATAGTGTGGTACTTTTCTCTGATCCCAGTTTTTAAAAGTTCAAACATGACGGAGCGATATCTACAACGCTACACGCATCGAACTCGCGTCACTTCGCGCGGTTTATCTCGAGATCAAGATACTTAAACGAGAAGACAACGCTGCGCGAGCATAATGCTCCCTTCCATACTCCCCCGATAGATAAACCATCGTCTCTGAATACCAACGTTTTACAATAATTCGCCTTGACTTTTGTTCGAGATAGTTGAATTATGCTCACGATCGCAGAGAGCATCGCGTTGCCTCGGGACAATCGTCGCATTCTACTGTCCCGCGAGTCGTCAATATCGATGCGATGCTTGCTCTTCACCTGTGATTTCTTTCTTAGCTTATACACGATTCGAGACGAGTTACTAGCCTATTATCCGATAAAGCGTCTGTAGGAGAAAAAGCGAGAAAACCTGACGCGATGGGGACTCGAACCCACGATCTTTGGAATTCACTGCGTGTTGGTCGGCCGACTTAACACGTTGCGTCCGGGTGACGTGTACGGTCACGTCATGGGACTCTTGGGCCCGGTCCCAATAAATGTGGAAGATGAAGAAGAATTTTTCAGGTACCGAATTTTCCGTTCGCATACGCATTCAGTACGAACGTGTTCATCGGTGTGTGCATGTCGTTACAAATTTGCAATTTTTTTCACCATGGTACAACTGTTTCTTGTATTTAGGTGAAGGTCAACTATTTTTGGTGCCGGACGCAACGTGTTAAGGGGAAGCCACTGTGAAATTTTTTTTCTTCCGACTTTTCTTTTTGTGCATTTTTATAATATTTGGGGTCTCAAAAATATACCTGCACAATTTCAAAGTGGGACTCGAAAAATTCTGGGAGCTACGGAAGGTTTTGTGTAGGTAATAATAATAATAATAATAATAATGCGTCTTTAATTTTTTTTTTTTTAGTGCAACGCTCAGAATCGAAGGCACGTATAGGTAACTTAATGCCAATCGCCCGAATAGTATATGTCCAAAAATCCAAATGTATCTAATAAGAGGGATTATGAGCTTATATATTGTTTAGAACTAGGTAGAGAGTCACTGACCACGACGAGATTATATGAAGTTGCGATCTTTGAGTTGCTGAAAATAACTTCTGTCAAAATTTTAAACGCGATTATCCCGAAACTACATTTTTGAAACTCGGCGCATTAATAATTCAGTCAATTTTTATCGGATTTATTTGAAATTTTCAGGGAATATTCGTGATACAATTATCTTCAATTAAGCGTACCATTTTTTTTTTATGGAATAATTCATTTAATTGTAACATTAAAAAACATGTTGACTTTTTATACTTGTTGTTCAAGATTTCTTCTTAAGTCCGTCATTTCCTCAAAAATTAATTTTTTTAAATCTGTACGCTTAACTGAAGCTATTGTAATATACTTTAAGAAACCATTCGAATTTTTCACTTCGGAGCAAATCTTGGAAAGTTACAAGAGCGTCCGAAAAAATTTTCAATCTGGGAGCTTAAAATATTAGTTAAATATATGCATTTTCAGTTGGCAATAAAGATGTTTCGTAGAAAGTTACATTTCATTATAAAAGAGTGTCTTGAACATAACCTTTATTTTCGACCGTCACCCGAGTCTCTACTTATGTTACTTAACTAGGCGACACCTATGAGGCACATTTGAAACGATCGCTTATTGTAAGAGAAAAGAATGTGGAAACTCACCGAAACCGGTGACCATGGAACGCCGGTAATCATTGGCGTGGAAACCTCTCCTGCTTTCTTCTTCCCAAACAGTCAATTTCTAAAGCGTGTAGCAACTTCATACGCCTGCGCATATGGTCCTCCGTTGTTTTGGCGGTACGGAGAAGAACGAGCCCTCGCGACACCGCGGAACAACCCGAAGCTTCTTATCATTCGACACACTTAATGTCAGGGTGATTCCTGTTCCTGACAGAATAGTACTGGCACTGACTTATTCACTGTGACTCAGAGCGCGCCCGATAGTTGTTGCTCAGTTTTTTTTTCACCGCGCAGGGAGGCTACGAGGAACGCACGCGACCTTTTTCGACCAGCAACACGCGGCAACTACTTGAACGTAGCCATATTAGTCTTCGGTTGACAGATGACGCGCCGCCGTGCCGCGAGCGGCAAAATTCGAAATTATGGCTCGGTATGCACGCATTAGGACTAGGAAGCCTGTCGTGCAATTTAAACGTTTGAAGTCGTGTCTGCTTGTAAGAATTCATGAATCATTGCTGTCGTTATTACTAAACCAACATGTTACGCAGCATTTTACACGCAATCCTTGTTTATTAATAGCTATTCGGTCATAAATTCACGGTGACTGATTCGAGTGCATAGAAGTTCATTTTCAAATGCTTTAGAGGATACTTGTGCCTCGGAAAATGTATATCTATAGACTCCTGTGTCATAGTTTCTGGGGTTAAATTAAAAACTATTGTATTACACATTCTCAGAAATCTAAACATTCTTAATGATTCATAAAGAAGGTACATCGATATCCATGGGGAGCACTTGTAATCTTGGAAAAGCAAGCTCAATCTTCTGGTTTTTCCGCTCTGACCTTTATGTTTTCCTCTTCTACCGATCAATCTATACGCGCGTTGTTAATCGATCCACGTACGTTCGTCAGAGGCGCGATTCGTTCAAGGCGCAGGACGATTAGTGATTCTGATCACCGCGGAGTAAGACATTACACGGACGGGAGTAATTACGGTGTCGGTACGAGTTCTGAAGAGTTCCGGAGATTTTTCCGCAGCGACGCGTTCTCGTTTAGGATGGCCGGTAATTAATGGATCGACGGGACGGCTCGGCCGGCTAGTTAAATTTAGAGAGATTTAGCATAACGCGTGGTTAATTAGCCGGACGGAATCTAAGGCATCCGATTGGGGAGGGTGCGAGGGGCGAGGGGGCAGCCCGGAATAGGGGACACGGGGGTACGATGGGGCGTTCGCGCTCGTGTAGATCGCGTCCTTGTGTGGCCAAATAGGTAGTGGCGACATCTACTTGGCGCCAGTCCTCTCGTTCTGCAAGCATACTATCCCCGACACAACGCTCTATACGTTGTCAGGGGAAGGAAAGGGCAGAACACGGGGACCAGAGTGCACGTGGACGGCGACGAGGCGTCGCTTCAGCTTCCTCCGGTTCGAAGGTGCAGCTCTCACCGCCGGAACACGCGGCGATCGGCTGGAAAAAGTCCTCCTCGCAAAACCACCGGCGTAATATACGATCCTAGGGTCCCGACCGAGAACGTCCAACGTTTATCTCTTTCCGATACGGAAGTCTGCCGCAGGAATTAATTGCCTTCCGTGGCACCTTACCACGGCTAAGTCCCGATGCAATATCTGCTCCCCTCCGAGCCATTAGCCGGGCGCATACTTTACATTAGAAAGCACGTAAGAACCGTGAGCACAACCGAGAGACCTGTTCACCCGGCGAAACCTTGTTTCGCGGAATTCTCGCCTCTAGGATTTGCCAAAATAAAACTTATCACGCCGTGCCGTGGATCGTTAGGGGACCCCGCTCTTGTGCCTCCGTTGACCAAGACCTGCTCACGACTCCTCGGCCGCCCCAATATTCCTCACGCCATTATCTATTGGTCCAGTGAACGAGCCACGCGTTATTTCATTACGTTTAAGCTAGATGATTTACCCCATCGCTGTCTTCATGCTTCGACTCCAGCTTTTCTATTGGTCAACGATTTTATCGACTATTTTATCGGAAGACGCGAGTTCCACTCCCAGTTGAACAGCCCCATTATCCGACTATTTTTCCTGCCATGCGTGAAAGTGAAACGATCCAGTGGATCGCGGGAAACAGGGGACACGGGATGAGAGCGCGTGTCGAGAGGAGGTTCGTTCCGAGCAGGTCGGGGCATTAATTTATATCGCAAACGATGCCGGAGCCGGGCGTTATTAACCTGGAACGGAGAGGCTCGACGGAGGAGCGTGTGCGCCTGGCCGCGAGGCGTGAGAATTTGTCTCGCGGAGACTGGATAAGAGATCGTTCGGGATCAACGGCGCTGTTCCAGCATCCATTCTCCCCGCGCCGTTTCCTCCTTCGCGTCAGTCGCGCCGATAGGATAATGCGCGAACGCTGAACGGTGACGAGACAATCGGGAAAAGAATAGCTCTTGGCTGCCTGCACGGGTAAACTTTCACTTCGCGGCGCTGCTTCGATTGTGAATAAGCGCGGCGTCGAAGAAATCCGCGGGAGACAGCAAAGTGCAGACGAGCAGATAACCTCGTCTGAGCATAACGCGGGGATCTTTATTGGCGGACCGTTTACGTTCACTTTTCCGCCGGTGATTTCCGTCGAAAGGAGAAACTTCGCGAGGCGTCGTGTAACAGCTGGATACAATCGGGAAATTGGTAATTTTGCGCGGCAAGTGGGGAGTGTAGATTAACATTTTTCTCCACGCGACTGTCCGTGTTTCACAGAGCTGACTTTGAATAATCTGTCGAGCACGCGTGCGCTTGATTGTGCGTACCTGGCGTACGGTAATCCTTCGCATAGCCAGCTTAACGAACTTCTCTCTCATCTATGGAATGGTAACTTTTCCGTCGGCCAGGACAAGGCGCGAACCGTGCAATTGTAAAGATTTATACACCCGGTGATGACAGGGCTTGCACGCAGTTACTTTTACTTGCGTAACGAGCAAATTACACGGTGGAAATAATGATTTCTTTGCAGTCTGCTTAGAGACATTTACTTTCATCGTCGCCGTGCCCCTCGGTTTAATTTGAATGTTGGTTTACTCGGGTGTACGCACGTTGTATAACAAGGTATTTTACGCGCTGGATAATTTCAATATTTTACTGACTTCTGCTCGAGTCAATGGTCTACCTTGGCTGCTGCGAAAGTATCGTATAGTAATGATATTATGTGCTGTAATTATTTACAGGCAACACTGATAACGCTACTTTCGCCATGTTAAATGCCACGCTCATATTTTCAGCATTAACATCTTAATTCACCGGTATTTACCGACCAGGTAGCGATTACAGAGGTGCAAATAATCATATTAAAAACTCCACGGTTGCTATGAAAGCATTCGCTTCTGCGATATATCGCTCGAACACCCAACGAATCATCTCTGCCGAACAATAACGCGAATTCCCAGCAATACTTAATATAAACGACAAAATGATTGGTCTAACGGTGACAAAGGCTTGTCAGTCTATTCAAATGGATCCGTCATTCTTCGGTGCTTCACACCCATGCGATCGCCAATCAATTGAATTTCCCTCTTCGAATTGACGGTCGAGCTAAACAGAATTCCTGCTATCCGATCCATTCTCGTCCAACTTTTTAGCATTTCGTAATAGCAAAAGAACGGTCCGCTTAACCGTTAGATTAAATTTCCCATTGGACGTTGCTTCGCGGTAAAGTGCTGCGCACAGCCCGCGGCGGAAATTCCGCGGGCTCGCGGATCGATCTATCGCGAACAGCGAACGGCAATCGGCGGATTCGAATTTCGGTTGCTGCAACTCTACCGACGGAACGGCATTGGCTGCCAGTCTATTGACGTCGAGGCGGAACGCCAATCGATTCTGTGATATTCGTGGGCCCTGGTATTTATGTAAATCGTATTTGGCCGTATTACCGAGTCAGTGTCCCAATTAATATCTTATTACTCGTTTAAATCTAGTTTACCGTTCGCCGGTGCCTGAAATATTTAACGTCCTGTAGTCAGAAGTGTTAATCGCGATGGCGTCTACATAAGGTGATTGCTGTCAAAATCGATACGATGACCTGCGCGATTAGAGAAGCTCAGGGAATTCGCGGACTACACAGGCCCCGTCCGAAGGGAGCACTAATTTTATCGCGGCATCGAAGTCGCTGGGACTATTATTAAATCATAACTAATACGCTACACGTCGCGAACCTCGGGAACCCGCCCGTCACGCCAAGAATATAAAGACGTTACACCGGGGTCATCAAGCCGCTTTTAATAGCGATCTCATTCTTCTTCCGTTAATATCACTTACGTAACACTCTCAACGGGATGTTAAGCTCATTACGGCCCGGTAAGAGTCGATATAGCTCGGCCCTTTGAGCGCTCGCCGCGCGAACAAAACGCGCACTCGTTGCGGTGATATATTATAGTTTAATTCGCAGCGAGCGCAACCGCTCTTGCTCCTATTTTGTGTCTCACATTTATCGTGGCGCCTGGGTAGGTGTAGGAAACGAAGGTCTTGGACAAGTTTTCAGGACGAGGGGAGATAAGGGAGATAAATATGAGAGGAATTGAGGACCTTGCAGCAAGAGGGGTGCAACTCCATTTTTGACAGCTTTTGAGTTATGACGTGTAATATATGTAAAACAATTCTGCATCGTTTGGTGCACGTTTGACGCAAATCCCATAACAAATGAGCGATTTTAATATTAATATTGATAGTTTTATTGTAGAATATTTTCTCTCCAAAAATAGAAATAAAAACTTATCAACTCAATAACTACTATTTACTGTGTGGAAATATATATTTTTCAATTAGTGGTTTCTTTTTAATGTTAAATGAAAGTAATAATTTTATAAACAGTTTTTTCTAATTTGCTCGAAGTTAGTAAATATAAATCTGCACCCCTTTTACCGCAACCCAATTGGAAAGAGGTAGGAGAAGAATATAGGTGTTAGCCGCGCGATCATTAACCGCAAGAAAAGAAAAAACTGCACCGTTCATTTATCGTAGCATCATTACGATAGCTTTTCCCTCGCCACGCTGGCTGACCTTTCTTCGCTAAATCTCAGAAATTGATTGCACTTTAGTTCGTTGAAAGCGCAATTTTGTAACGGCGTCGAATCGACGATAGACGATAAATCAACGGAACTCGAAGGCGCGAAACGGACAAAGAGGAAAAGAGCGGTGCGGTGAGGAGTAAGGAGGGGCGCGAGGGGCGGAATAAAAATCAAATACGATCCAGGACTGGAGCAAGCGTTCCTTACCGTTCCGGGCATGTCGAGGCGGCTCCGATCGGAAGTCGAGTGCGTTCAATCGTTAATCATGCGGCCGCGCAAAAAAAAACTCTATTGGAAATCGCGCCGTTTGATTGTGTGCACTCGTTTTTGTCGACGCTCCGGCTGTGCGTACCATCGCCCCCCCCCCCCCCTGCCTTGTCCCCTATATTGTATCGACGTATTGTTGACTCACATACATTTTCGTTCTGGCAACCCATAAATCTTCGCCCAGTTTCCTCTTACAAGCCATTACCGAACCCGAGCACTCGGATACCGCCGCGGCTGGATCGTAAGGCGACGAAGACGACGGCGGCGACGAGGACGACGGAAAGTAAGAAGCCATTGAGTGGCTCTCGGACGTGGTTAGAATTAATTTCATCTCTCGCAGTGCTGTTAGCACTCACGCAACCGAGTCGAACGAATGGTTCCGCACCTGCTTAGAAAAGAGTCATTACTGCCTGGCGCAGACAAGAGAATCGCGCGCGAGCACGTCCTCGGGGCTGCCCCTTCTTGCGACAGAAACTGGGAACGGCAATTTGTTCGGGAGCGTCGTTTACGCTGGCGAATCGTCAACGAATCGTTTGCGCAACTACTCCACGTTCGGCGCTCGATTAGACGCGCGGTCTTGATACGGACCTAGAAAATAAGATTCTTTCTTTCTAATTTCTGTTTTGATTTAATTTATTTTTTTGAGTGTGTGCTTCATTCGAAATGAATGCGCGAGATAGTTGGGTCCGCATCGGCCGCAATATTCTTGAGTCGTTCGTACGCATCCAGGACACTTGAGTGAAGTGGCCAGACGGGACAAGTTCTTGGTTAATTACTGTCGAGTCTTATGTATATGTACGTGAGTATATAAGATATAGATATAGGTACCTATATATATATGTTTTGTATAAGGAGGCCGAACGCAGAGTAAACGACAGAGGTTCGCGATGCTGAAGGGAAGAGGAAGCGAGCAGCGGCGGCGAACGAAAGAGGGAAAGAGAATGAGAGAGCTGGACCTGCGAGAGAAAGGGGGAAAGGGAGGAGAGGCTGGAAGCGGAGCCAGAGGAGATGACCGAACGAGATGCTCTTTGAGACACTGAGAGCTCCAATAAAGCCGGACCAATTACTGGCTACCGTCCTTTCCCATTCCCTATTGATTTGCATTCAAATAGATGTTATACTCTAAGTAGACGGATCCTAATGGATTATCAGTTCGAGTCATCGCGAGAGCTTCAAAGCTCTGCTCATTCCCTTTCCACACAGAACCGCCTCCTTTCCAATCCTCCTATATCCACTGTTTCATCCATTTCCTAATGAAACCTCCTCGGATTGGCCCTTTTTCTAAACTTACCTAATGATCAGCTCGAAACTTATCCCGCTACCACGTACATATATACACGCCGGCCTCCGTTCCGAGAGGAATTACTCCCGTGCTCCCCAAGTAGAAATCGTTCTTCGAGATACTCTCAGGAAAGTAGTTAACGGAGCCCCGGAAGAACGCGAAATTGAATGGCAGTTTCGGTCGTCGTGTTATTTTTTCCTCGCGAAAACGATCTCCGTGCCTCGTTTACCGATCCACGCGAGATCTGCAGGGTGCAAAGAAGTTCGTCTTAAACCTACCCGAAGATCAGTCGAAACGACTCGAAACGTTGATCTACGGAACAAATGAATATATGGGCGAATGATAGAATAAAGAATACTTTTCCAGATTTTAATGCTAAATAATTCGTCCCGAATATTGATAAGAGCATTTCCGCATTTCCTCGATATGAATGATCGTTTAGCGGATAATTTGAGCGAAAAAACTCTCGCGATACGATTTTCCCAGCTTTACATTTCGGCATCTCGAGGATGCGGAGGGAGGCTCGCGTGGAGCGCACTTGTCGGGCGGCATTCTGTGCCGGTGGACCCGAGTAATGAGTTAAAATGAGTTTGGAATAATCGCGGAGTCTGGGTCCGCCTCGCAATGACCACAGCACCGGGGGTAGGATGTGACCGTGGGGAGGGCGGAGGAGGAAAGGCCGTAGATAGAGTTGGAGGAAAGAGGGAGAAAAGGGGCAGAGGGAGGAAAGCAAGAGAACCAAGTACGGGACGACTTTGTGGGCATACTCTGGCTACGTACGTCGGTATGGGATGGGTTGGGGGCAGTGGGAGAGCGCGTGTCCGGTATCCGGCTCGCTAATTAGCTGCAAGGTGGGATAAAGAGTGCCCGGAGTCGAAAACATTAAAGCCAGCAGCGGGGTGGAAGTGTAATGGACGTTGACGTATGGCCGGTATAGCTACCGAGGCCCACCACTGATGTCGGAGAAGTACTTGGCAACGACCTTCCACGTACAGGGTGTGCCGCGAAGTATAGTTCGTGGAACAGATATAGGGACACAGCGAAAGCGCCGGATGGGGAAGGAGGTAGTGGACCGAAGTGTTGGGTAGGTATCGTGGAAGCATCTGTATACGTTTCGGATACTAGTGCTGCGTGACCCTCAATACAGGAAGATGAGTAAGTGCTGATGCGCGATGTAAGTTCACGAGGGTCGCAAAGGTCTATGAAAGGTACGAACCCAACACAGTCGGGTATTACACGAAATCATCATGAACTTGGGATTCTTGCGAAGCCTTCCGAACGCAACGCTGCGGCAGAACAGTACGCGTTCTTCAGTTCCAAGATCCCCTATTCATGTCCATCGTTGATCGTCACCCCGTGGGCAAAGACGCGGCCCACTCTTGATTGCCTCAGAATCACCGTAGGTGTCTAGCGCGTTATTATTCAGATGTGTCGGGGATATCAAGTTGAACGTGTAATTTCGTGAAATTAGATACACGGCGGGTGCAGCGTTCCCTTCGCTGACCCCCGTAATCACCGAGTCATTCTGATACATTGTGGCAGGCCGGCGCGTTTAACGGGGAGGTTTCCAGTTCGGGGGATGGTTCCTCGGCACGCGCTCCTCTCGCGTTCGTGGAAGCCTCGATCGCGTGTTTCGCGAAAATCGTAGGAACACTGGAATTCCGAGAGTCTGCCAAACATCCAAGATACGAGCCTGAGTGCTCGATACCCGTGCGTCTCACGTACGCGATAAAATCGACTGAAAGTTTCCGAATGCCGAGATTAAAGGATCCTCTTGGAGTGCATCGAGAAGTAGAGGCTCCTTGAAGCTCGCAGCTGGTGCTCAAATTAACTATCTGTTTTTATTAACTGTAGTTCTCGTATTTCTCGTTTTGTCATCTTTGGCAGTATATATATATTTCAATCCGTGAGGGTTATTAGTCAGCTCATTTTTTCAAGATCTCCCAACACGATTACAGATGGTCACAACATTGCGTGACTCCTACGACCTGCACACGGTGCATAACATATAAACTGCAGCAACAGGCTCGATGGCATTTTCAGTAGGCAGATTTAAGCTACTTCGCCACGGGGTCGTTGAGAGTTAAAAGAATCACCGTCGGGTTTATTCCATGGAGCACATGGTCCATCGTTAATTCACACTGTACGCGTCTTATGTGCACTGATGCACCGATGCACCGACAATACTTACGAGCGTACGTAGATCCGCGGATCCACGGTGCCCGCTTGGAAATCCGTAGACGCGTAGGTGTAGGGGGGTGGCTGATTGCTTTACGATGACATCATTTGCGCTAACTCACGGCATCGTGTATAATAAAGTGTGCGGGGGTCAACGCAACAGCGAGGCCTGCCAGGTTTAGTTAACCCTAGGCTGAGCTTGACTTTCGCTGCAACTCAAACTTATATTGCTGGGGGACACTTTGCGAAAGACGGACTCGACGGCTTGCAGCGGGACAGAGAAGGCATCCCAAGACACCGGGATTGAACCCTCCGAGGGCTGAACCGTGGCTCGGATTACGTTGGACACCGCGTAGAAACGAGCGTGGTCTTGACAGCGGGGGAGGATATTCAGACGTACCACGTAGGTAAATCCTCCACTCAGCCGGACACACTTGATGCACAAATTAAAGCATAAAAAGCCCCTTCGCCATCCGGCAGAGGGAAGGTGCGGAGAGGCAGAAAAGCGACGGGAAGATAGAAAGACAGAGTCGGAGAGATGAGTAACGGGGGCTAAAAGGGGGTTCGGGCCGACGACTGAAAGAGGAGGTCGCGTGTTGGTTGGTTGGTTCCGAACGAAGGGAGGAGGGGATCGGCCGGTCGGTCGGTCGGATAGGTTATACCATCTTTCATGTAATTACTGACATAAAATGCCAGAAGATTTTCGCCCTCTCCTTTCCTCCCCACCCCACCCACAACCCTGGTCTCTCGATCACTTTCTCTCTCTCCCCCTGAATTTCTCTCAGCCTCCACCTCGTCTGTCTCCCTCCTCCTCTCTTCTTCTTCATCTTCCTCCCTTCCTACCCTCCTCCCATCCGCCCGCCTCCCCTCCCCCGCCCGTGTCGGCCCTCGCCGCTTCTCACTCTTTCGTGTCTTTTTTCTCCTCCGCGGAGTAGAAAATTTTCAATTCCATTCATGTAAATTATTGTAGCGCACCGACTCTCGACATGTGCAACTTGTATTAATGACGCAGTAAAGGAGCAGACGGGCGGAGAGCTGCCCATTAGCGGATGAAAGCGGAGGGCTCTCAGCGCATAGCCCGATAATAGCCCGACTTATACCCACCGTGGCTGTGTAGTTTAGCCCACGTTACGAGTCTGCCGTGCCTCTGCCCTGCCTCTGCCCTGCCTCTCTGCCTCTGCCTGACTGCCTGACTGCCTGACTGCCGACCTGCCTCTGCCCTCGCCGCCCTTTCCTATCCCTGGCCGTTTACTCGTCCGCGCTCCTCGTCCACGATAGCCCTCTTCCTTATTCTCCTTACACCTACATCTATCCTACCACCTACCGCCGTCTCTCTCCCGCTACCTCTGTCCTCTATCATTCACTTACTGCTCCTCCGATCTTCCCACCCCTACCTCGCCCCCTGGGAACATTCAGATTCGGACGATTCAAACCAGGACTCGTCGACGGTGTCCCTTCCTCCCGCGCCGCTCGCTGGCTCTCGCGATAAGCGAGTCCTTTCTATTAAAGAGCGAAAGCAACGCGAGCCTCAGGGATCTCTCTTGAAGCGAGTGAATTTCCCGAATGCCAAGTGTCACTGTTATAATCGGAATACAGTCTGACGCAGGATCGCCGTGACCTTTGCCTCGTCCCCCAGCGGGCCTGCTCGCGTGACATTACGATCCATCGATGAAAGGACTGCCGATCGTCAAGATAAACCGAGATAAACCCCTGTAAGCACGCGTACACCGTCATCGCTCGCCTCGTAAATCGAGGATCTCCCGGTCTCCGTGCCCCGAACCGACTCCGTTCGCCGCGCAACAGCTCGCCGCCAACGACACGGGGCTTCATTAAAAGCCACCTCGCACCTCGGCCTCGCGGCTTAATACGCCTCGATGGAACGCTGAAAGAACGCGTCGGAGCGATTTATTAACTGCCGTCGATACTCAATTATCCCGGGGCGGATAAACGAGCCCGTATGGCAGTGGCCAAGTGGGAGTACGTCGCGAAGACAAATTGTAACATTACATCGGGCGGAGGAGACGAGGCGCGATAACGGGGCACATATTCCCGTGGAAGAGGCAGAAAAGAAAAAAAAATAGGGGGGAAAGGTGCGTGAGCGCGTCTTTGCGCCGTGGCGAGAGCAAGAGAGGGGTAGAATGCGGTTTCAGTAGCAACGACTATATCGCTGGCGCGGTAGCGGTAACGGTATCCGTGCATCGGTTTAAATTTACCCGATCACCAGCCTGCAGCGTTCCCCCGTGGACTTCGCCTGCCGAGTGGCTGCCGCTCGTGAAAATCGAGACGAGTCTGTACCCAGATACGGCTTGGACGTGGCTGCCATCGCGGCGTTATCGCGACCAGGGGAAAATGTCCTCCCACGTGCCCCGATAAGGGCCGGGAGCGACGCCAATTGGCTCCCGACTTCGCAACCGCGAAACAACTATGCCTGCATTCCAGGCGGACGCGTTTGCCAGTTTACACGCCGCGGCACTTTGTCATTGGATGGACGGTCCTGGCGCTCTAACGAAGGAAAAACGGACAGAAGCCAGCTAATGGAGAGAAGGGGCGGAAAGGAAGCGGAAGGCGGGCCTGCCGTGTACTTTGCATTTCCCCGGTATGACTTTTTAGATTAACAGTGGCAGGATTCGCGGCGGGAGCGGGATAAAGACAGGAGAGATAACTCGGAGCGGGTGCACGGAGATGAGAGATGAGATACTCTCCTTGCCTCTCCTTTAACGGCGAGTCCTGCACTTTGTACTCTCTGGTGACGGTCGACGGGCATCCTCTGTCCCCGTCTCTCCCTCTCTCACCGTTTCGCATTCTGCTTTCTTGCGATCACCGGGCGAGATTCGAATCTCATTTCGCCCGGACGCGAGACATCGAGCGCTGGCTCGTTAGGGCTCGTTTCGAGCTGGCTGGCTGAGAGGAAAGTCGCTGTTCCGCGTGAAGAATCGATCCATTTGCATGGGATTGCCGCACAAAGGACGTCTCCTGTCGAACCTCGGCCAACAAAGGGGAAGAGATTTCTTCCAGAAATCCCGCGTCGATCCGGGACAGATAAGGGGCGCGATCTTATCTCGTCCACGGAGCGGGCGACACGCGGGGGGTTGAAATTCAATCGAACGATCGCGGCGAGTTGTCGCGATTGTCTCGGGAACACGGCGCAACGTCCCGGGATTTACCGTAAACGTTGTCCCGCGTCAAGAAGGAGAAGAAGAAGGTAGTTGCTATTCCATTTGCCGATCATTCAAGAAAACTCCTTGCCCGGGACAGTAACGGTATCGGTGCGCCGGGTCCCGGCTGTTCGATCGGTCTGCGTCCAAACGTAGATCGTTATATCGCGCATCGTTATCTCCCCGGTCGTTAAAGATCGCGCGTAATACTTGCATCGGCTGAATTCGATCTAACGGGAACACGACGAGCATGTCAATTGTTAAAGAAACCTCAGGACGAAACGGTATACGCGCACCGCGGTAATAGATTTGCCTGGATGCTCCACGGGCCGACTGCCGCGTATCTTGGTCAACGATCCGTGAGAAGAGCGTGCGACGAAAACGCGTGTCGAGATACGATTACCAGGGAAACGTTCCTTCGATACATTCACAGCGAAGAGTCCTCCATAAAGATTGCTCCGAGTGCCAGCCAATCCATAATCGATAAGATGACCGTGAACATTCACACTCTTGCCGTCTCGGCGAATATCTTCGACACTTGTGATTAGAAAGAAAACGTGGGCGAACGACATTGGGATAGAACAAAGTGGTCTCGTCGCTTGAAGCCTCGGTAGTCGGTTAAAGCGAATATGTATGTTGGAACTGACCGATTATTTTGCAGAATACATAGCGAAAAATGTTTGACACGTATTTTCTTCTATCGGTAGTCACCCATGTTGGACGGGTGAAAAGAGACTTTAAGGGCGGGGGTCGAAAAGATATTGTCTGAAATTTTCTAAAAACTGAGCAGGGAGCTGGATTCATCTTTAAAACCCCACACTTCAAAAATAAAATTTGTCATACGCCTAATAGTTCTCGAGATATTCCAGAAAATATGCTTTCGACCCTCAACTTTAGGGGTTGTTTTACGATAACAAGAAATACCTGTGAAATATCTTTCGCTATTCTGCAAATCTGTAGTCTTATCAAAATCAGCGTGTGCAGGTTCGATATGTTCCCTTGTAAGCTTGATACTCCGAGCTCTCAACACATTGAAGCAATCCCCTACACTTCGTTCAATGGAGTATCCTCGACAGAGAAATTCTCATTCTGGAGGAGAAGTTGTTATCGCGAAAATCTCGAACGAGGCGTGTGCACGGGATTATACGGTAATGGCTCGTCCGTGGACCGTTGTCTTTTCGATTTAGCACGTGACGCGGCGACCGATACGGAAGTGGTTCTGGTATCGCGTCGTCGGCGTAAATACGTGTCCCATTTAAGAACTCCAAGCCCAAGCTGCGTAGGTGTCCGACGAGTGGAATGAGCTTCTGTGAGGTCAAGTTTCCCCCCTGATCGATAGACGCTATCGGAACGATTTAAAATCGTCGATACCGCTTAACTATACACCGAGCGGTGCACCGTAAACGACTTCCGGCAGTGTCGAACAGCCACGGGAGTTATCGAGTTTTGGAATTCGCTAATTCACCTCCCGTCAGGCTCCTCGTTGCCGCTCAAGCTCCGAGACAGCCCGGGGAATCGTTGCCCCCATGATGAATCGTGTAAGTCATTCCACGTGTCTCCTGCTTGTCATCGTAATGAGTGTCTAAAGTAAACACTGCGCTATTTGCCGCTAATTCATATTAATGCGCCTTGTTAATGTCAGAAGATTGAAACAAATGCTTGGGTTACTCAACTGTGTAACCGTTGACGCGACCAACCGTAGAAAAGGATGTACTTATGTACATACTTACATAGTATTACTGGTGATCGGTGATCACTTACACATATAAGTGTAAGATAGGCATTTATGAGTACCTACATAAGATTCCAGTACAATCAATCTGCTATTAAATTCCTGAGGAAAATAGCTGTAATGATAGCCGTGGCAAATTTTCAGAATGGTACAGTTGCGAAGTGTTTGGATGGGGATGAAGGACGTACCTTTCTGTGCGAAATGATTTATTCGGTCTATTTTTACAGGCACCTACGCCTGATGGGACAATGCGAGCATACAAATGCCTCGATATCGGAAGAAGTAGAGGAAGAGAGGGGTGAAGACTGAAGCGTCTCTGGGACGGGCATGCTAGCTATCCCCAATAACATAATACATCACGCGCGTACCGGCAGACAATACCCGGAGATTACCTCACAATGGCCGATGATTTACTTCTGCTCTCATTACCCTGCTTTTGTCGCGGCTCGCCCCGATTGGCGCCGTTGTCATTAGAAAAGTAACGGAGGCGGCCGCCCTCCGGCTTCAGCGCTCTCATATTATCCGGACTTCCCGGGGGCAAAGTAGAGACTGGCACGAAATTAGAAAGAATTTCCGTGAAGTAGTAACTTCGAAAACTCGATTACCATGACACCTCTGCGCCTTCGACCTTTATCCTCCCTTCCCTCCGCGAAAAGTCTGCTGACCATCTCTGGCTTGATTCCGAGATATAATACAGAACCTTCCAGCGAGGTACAACGTTCGTATGCCAAAGCGAAGAATCGCTGCGAAGTATAATAAATGAATTTTCATCCGGCGATACCATCGAAGCCGCTGCTTTCATTAGTAAACGACAATTTCATTTAACGCGTTAAATCAATTTGAGCATCCTCGGCGCGTACACGCACGGTTAAAATCTCCGGCTGTTTGTTTTCTCGAGGCGCCGATAAATCACCATTTCGTACGATCTTCATCTTCCACGCTTCACTCGAGGCCTGTCAACGAATCACTCGCGGGCACAATGCAACGCAATCATTTACCCTTTTAGCGTGATTTAGGCTGGATAAGATGGCCGATTACGGGTAAATGCAACCTCGGGCACCTGCCTGGCTGCAGAGCTCTAGAGCTCCCATGAACTTCTCGCTGAATGCACGACCTGCGCTTCCTTCCGAAGTCTAGGAACAAATAATTCAAGAATAACGAAGACAGCAATTCCTGTATACCTATACCTACACTCATTTCTCGTCGCGAAACCGTGACAAAGTATATCAATAAAAAGTGTAATGAAATGAAGGACCCCCAGCGTTCACGGGGGAGGGATCGGTAATTCAATTCGTAAGCCGAAGATAGAGGCGGGCAGTTCGTTCCACCTCCTGGCATGCGGCAACCTATAGCCGGCCTGTTTATTCTCGGTGGCGATAATATAGCTGGGGGAGGACATCGCTCGCTACCAGAACGAAATCGATTTCCGCCTTCTATCGGTCTTCTTTCACGGTCTATCGAGCCTGGCCGCTGGTCGATCCGCGGCAGGACAAGTAGGAAATCCGAGGGGCGACGGGGGTGGGCCGGGGGCCTGAGGAAGGGACGTGTCTGCAATATGCAAGACATCCGTGGCCGAAGGTTGCGTCGCGTCGGCGCTGCCTCGAAAGCTGTACGCTAAGCGCGGCGAGCGCGGCTCTCCCGACTGGCATAACTTGTTCAACACGTTCCCGGCGCGATGGGGTCACCGGCGAAGGAAAGATGCATCGACCAGCGGGGTCACCACGGGGTTGCGGCTGCACACGTGGCAGCCTGCCGCCGGCAATTCGGTTGCCGCCAATACTATCCCGGCCGTGGATATACTGACCCCCCTCGACCGTCTCTTCGCGGCATAAATCACTCGAGATAATCGCGGCCGATGCCCGCTTAATCGTAGGATGTATCACCGGGTCGCGAACGCGAACCAACCGTACGCCTAGTCCACGCTCGATACTCCGCCGATTACTAGGTTAAGCGCGAAAGCTCTCGACGCTTCCGCACCGCTCGCTTCGCTCAAACGAGATCTGCGGGGTATGGAGATAGTGCTGGCCCACGGATTTTGCAGGTGAATTTAGTGTTGGGGGTAGATGGTTACCTTTGTTGTGGCCCATGTGAGTGCATGTAGGGAACAAGGAGTAAGGGTCTCATCGTTAATCAATAATTACTGAATATTGCACGTTTTTCAGTGGAAAATCACTATCGAGCAGATTCACGTACAGTATGGTTTATAAGAGAACAGTTGGTATCGCGGATTTATGCGAACCCGGCGAGGTCAACGGACGACCCACGATGTCACCGTGTAAGACGGGGTGGGTAAAATGTTTCCCCTTCTCCTGCTTCCTCTTGCAGAGATCCGCGACAACTCCCTTTCCACGTCCAGGCGACTGTGCACCCCTCGCCCCGTATCTGCACCCTCCTTACGTCGCAGGCATTCTAGCCGCCCGATGCTCGCCGAGGTGCAGCAGTCTCCTTGTCTCTCCCACCCACCGAGATTCGAATGCAGCGCAACTCCCTCTAGCCCCCACCTGCCTTCTCACCCTCTCGTCCTACCGCTCGGCCACCCCCATCGTCCTCCGGTGTCTCTTCTTCTTCGCAGTCTTCTCCCCACGCCCCGCCTCGCCCCTGTCAGCTCTTTCTCTATGCATATTTCATCGCGCTACTCGCGATGCGCTTCCACCCCCGTGCATGTCGCATCACCGACCTCCTTCCTTCCCAGCGTCTTACCTCCTAACCCTGGGACGAGTCCAACGTGAAAACGGAAAGAAGCAATCTCGCGAGCTTTTACTAACAATTCGCAATCGGAACGGCGGGAGCGGATTCCAATGCAGGCAGCCTGTGTTTACTTTCGGTCGGGGAAATAAATTACATCCCCCGTCGGATCCCCGCCAACTCGACTTACGCTGTAACGAGAATTTAAACGCGAATGGAACGGGGGGAACGAGGTCTGGGCGAGAGGCATGGGATCAAACAATTAGAATTAATGCATCCGTGCGTCGACGTGGGCGACTTTAAAATAAATACGGTTGTCATATGGCGATTAGTGGGGTGTTCGTGGCGATCCTGCTAGCCGGACGATGATCGATGGCGGCCATAAATAATGCAACACCCCTCGGTGCGATTCTGAGTTACCCGGGCCACCCTTGGAACAGGAGAGTTCGCCAGCCTCTCTCTGCTTCCCTCTCTCTCTCTCCCCTTCTCTCTCTCTCTCTCGCTCGTTCTAACCCTCGCCCCCTGTGTACCTTCTCCGACCACCCTATGCCATTTCCGATACACCACGCGTTGCGGCATTCATTGCTCCGTGTCAGCGGCCACCCTCGACCCTTAAAGCCATTTAATTTGGATCCGGGTTATTAATTATTAATTAGCGCCAGTCCTATTATATCTCTATCGCGGTGCAACGCCTCCCTGAGAGCGTAACGACGTTATACCATTAAATTGTCGCCGCTTGTTAGCGCTCGCAAAGGATTCAAAGTAAATCGGATACCGTTGCTTCTCTCCAGCTTTGTTCCACAGAGACGCTGCGCTCCGGATCGCCCCGAATCAAGTCCCACGACGTCACGTAATTAATCGCTTCGTTATTACGCCGACGCTCCTCTTTTTTACGGCTCTTTATTAGTCCCACCACGCCAAGAGGCCCTTTGAACTCGCGCACGTCTTTTCTCCCGATTCCATCGACACTCGCGGTGTCTTTATTAATCTCGCTTTCGATCCGCAACCTTTCAATAATTATGTAGATCCGAGTTAAAAGCGAGGATTTTTTTAGTCAACATGCCACTATTAATGAGCTACGAGCTTGTCTGTACGAATTTCTCGAAGGCCTTTCCTTTATCACGAATTAATATACCAAATTCAAAGTCGAGACATAGAAACGAGAAGAAAAGTCACAAGGGATAAGCTAAAAGAAAGGGAGAAAGATTTATGGCTAGTAATGTTTAGAATTTAATGTCCTCGCCACTCGCCTGAAAGCGTAAAATAATGATGAGAAGCGTACAGCGGGGTGGACGTGGTTAAATAAGGGAACGTTATGGCTGTTGGTCGATTGGCATCGGGGGATCACGGTTATCGTTAGCCCCTTACGGCGAGCGCGCGTCGTAAGGCATTAGAAAGTGGGGAAAAACGGTGGATCGCGAGGCGACTTGCAGTCATGACCTTTCGCACGCACGCCGATCCGCGGAGTATAATGGGCCCTCGTCCTTCTGCGGCCGCGTAGAAGATCGCGGGAGATCGATTGTTCCGCGGTCCGAGGTTCAAGCGGCAAGATAAAGTCGAGGTCGTTCAACCTATTATACCCGATCGGCGCATACGATATAAATCTTTCGGGGCAGAAGAGGGGGTTGGAAACGTAGGACGCAGAAACCGATCGATCTATCGGCGGCGATCGACGCGGAAATGTCAGGCCGACGACCAGGCCGGGGACAATGGCTCGTAATGGATCCGTCTCCTTCGATTGCCAATCTCGCCTCGAACGCGCGTTTACGCGCTTCGGCTCGCGACCACGTGAGAATCGATGTGTAATTAATGAAACGGTAAATGTCGATGAGCACGCGAGATCCGCGCAAACGTAGACGGCGCTGCCTGTGTTACGCTAGCCGATTGAAGGGGAACAAGCTCTCTCGCCAGCGAAACAACAAAGTAGCGAAAACAAATTACGCTTTTGAGCACGCGGAATCTGGAAACATGGGTGAAAGAGGCGCTCGACGAGTGAATAATTGCGGCCGGCCGCCTTGGTGCTGTTATTCGCTCGTACCCAGCCGCATGAAAGATTATTTATCAGCTTGAGTAATAAGGGCTCTCGGGAGCTTATAATCAAAGGCTACCAGCCTCGTGTTACGGAACGACGTAGCATTACGCCAAAGGCTACCTACTTCTCGAGACAAAAAGATGTGGTAATGTACCGTTGCTCGGGAATTGTTCGCCGCGCGCTGCTGCGCCGTGTGGGACTGGGTCACTGGTAAAAATGCAAACGACGAGGACCCTCGTCGAGGGTCCAAGAAGTTCGACAATGCCGGCGTAGACGCGCGGCACACAATGAGACGTAATACAGTTATCCGCGGTGAATGGTCCGGGCGAGGAGAAAAAGCCGGCTCGTAGGTAAGTAAATTTAGTGGGCTTCGTTCGATCGGACGAAAGGAGGCTCGAATTTATTCCCCCTCCCTCTACTTTCTCCCGCCGGCCGGGGCATTTCCCCGGCGGAGGGATAAAGACCGCATTCAAGGCATTGTGGCACCGGAATGGCAGCGGAGGGTGAGCTTTCCGCTTGTTGCCATTGAGAGGCATTCGAAGCCCTTCTTGACAAATCGACGCTTGTCGGGAAACTCCATTCTTCAGGGTGGAACGCGCGCCTCCGGGATTTATCGCGTGCCGCTCGCCCGGACCGACTCTGACACAAATATCTCCAATAATCGGAATTTATGTTTAAAATAGCTGCTTTCCAGGAAACGCGGGGGGAGGCGCTCTCCTATATGGCCCACGATATGTAGCGGGAGAAATTGATTGTGATATACAGCTCGTAGGCATTGTGTTATTCCTCGCTTCCCCGAGCAGTCTCGTCGAGGCACAAGATTTATTAATTCCCTATTGGGAATCTTCTTTTCCATTCTACTTTATCTCCGTTATTGCTTCAAGAATCCAGAATTTCAAGAACAACGAAACGCTCTCGAGTTTAAATCTTCACCGTAGACCTAGTGGACTCACCCTTGTCCCTACAAATTCCAAATCCTCCTCAAATAATTACGAAGAACATCCACGAGTCCGTGAAGAAAGGAATGCACCACGCGTGAAACGGGGAACAATTTCGCGTGTAAACGAATTTCGGAAATTGAAGGGCGGTCGGCGCGAGGCTGGTCTCGAAGGATGATCTGTGGAAAGCGAAGGGCTCGGTGGCTCTGGTGGTTCTCGCACGGCGAGAAGAGGAGACGGCGCTGGTGGATTATCGGTGGCCTGGAGACACGAGGGACGGTGGAAAAAGAAATGGGAAGCCATTTCCGTCGTGTCCTTATTTAGAGGAGGGACACGTCCGGGGGTAAGGCAAGGAAACGCCAAAGAAGAGGCAGTGTTTCGCGCGGTAAGTTATTGCCTCGGGCCGCGGTGCATATAAATCCACGCTTTAGCGTATTGTTTTCCAGATCAGGAGAAAATATATGTGCGTTCCCGCTACGTATACGCGCGCAGAGAACTGTGTGTTGGGAGCGCGCGCGAGCGCCCCAGCACCCTGCTGCTGTCGGGGACGAAGTCTGGAGAGGAAGGTCGCGCCTTTATGCGCGCTCACTTTGTGCTGTCTTCTTGGCCGCGAACGGGGAAGCAGAGGTATCGGCGGAATGAGATTCTTGGATACGAAACCGGTGTCGGATAGTTAAGAGAAAACGCGGCATCGCGGAATGCGCTTTCGAGATGTCGAAGATACCGTCGGACAAAGTAACCCCCCTCTCCGAGCGTCTGTGCGCCTGCAGGTTTGTGTGACGTCGTTATGGGGATGCTTTGCCTTATGAACTCTCGGTTTAATGAAACCCTCTGGTCACAAGGGCAATCTGCCGTAGGAAGACTGTTATTATTCGAAGGATGCAAATATAGGGAGTCGCAGCACCCAGCGTCATGTTTGTATTAGGGAGATCAGACAGGAGATAGATATGAGAACTGAAGATGACGCGGATAGGAGAATAATAGGAAGCTACATGGCTAGAATAACACCTCGTGTCACGCTACCCTGAAGGATCCCATGTTCTACATGCGCTGTAAATTGAATTTCATACGCTAAGTCATCCTAATGTCGATAAATCTCGTTTATCACTTTCATAATATTTTATCGAGTCTGTCAGATTTAGCGGACAATATTCATCTGTAGGTACCGTTTACTGTTAGGCACATAAAATCTGTCGCCCGTTTACGACCGAAGTGTCAGTCAGAGCATTAAGACTCGGAGAGGACTTGGTTGGGATAATAGGCACATCGGAACTTTATTTTCACGTCTAACGGTGGCGAGAAACGTGCGGCAACGATTGGTCGAGTATCGAGACGCAGATCGAGGTAGGTTATCTATGTATACCGCTGAGTGGAGGGAGCGAGTAGGCCGCGAAATTTCACAATTGTTTGAGCGCGATCGGATCGGATCGGCTCGTGACTTCGTTGGCAGACCTGACACAAATGTATCTCGGGGATTTCTTTTCGCACCTGTGCGACCCGCGTTGTTACGCCGCTCGGATCGGTAAATCACGCCTCTCCGCGACACACGTGGGCAATTAACCGTGTATCCACGGACGATTAGGTGCGTTAAGGATTACAAGCGCCTCCGGTAACGATTCCGCGGCGAGCTCGCGTGGGTGTGCAAACGAGGAGCCGTGAACCAGCGGAAGAAACCTGTCGAAGGCTGACATTTATCACTGCGTTATCAGGGGAGATTAAATCGTGCTCCTCTTTAGCATTCCCAGCCTCCACCGATGTACCTTTAACGATATGCAATATGCATATTTCATTCGACTCTCCTTTTTCGTAGTCGCGCTTGAATTGTTGATCGCGTCTGTAACGTGCATGTTTAATCCCCTGCGCCTGCGATGTCGTTTTCATCCTGGCGGTCGGTTAATTCGAAATTATATTTCTTCGATAATTGAAGAGCGTGTTGTGCCTTGAAGCCACTCCGGACTAACTTTGCGCCGCGGTGACTCAGAGACAAACCAAGTTAGAACGCATCCACTGCGAATCTATATTTAATCCGGCATTCTTTCTTCCGAAATCAACCGCCACTCACGAATGAATTACTGCTCTTCATTTTTATTCGTCGTTTATCATCCACACGAAGTTCCATCGATCCTTCGTGCTTTGGACAAATCGACCAAGGACGTACTTTTAATCAACAACTCGCCAAGCATTATCACTTTCAAAACTGTCACAAACGGTCCCACCTTTCGCACGCACCCGACGATCATCGATTTACGGATACGCCTCGGTTTCGGTGCCTCTTACAAGATTACGATCGCGCGCAGCCGTTCCGTTTAAGCACGCACTTTCACTCGGCGCGATACGGATCCGGTGCATGTTCTAATTAAATTCCGCACAATAGAAGGAGCGAGGAGCGGCTAGCCGCGGACGTTAAATTCCTCTCGATTATCCCGTGACGACCGCGGTGAGCGGGGACCGTTTCACGAGAGGATCGGGTTCCGCCCAGAAGCTGGTCGCGTCCGACTCCCGCCACCGAATCGCTGAATTTTATAGAGCGATCAGGCCGCGGGCGCAATTTGCCTGAATGGTACCTACTTTGTAACGCGGCTTTAATTACGCAAGATCGAGGCGCTGTTCGTCGATGATCGGCCGGCGATATACGTCCGCTACGAAAATGATAATAACGCCGGCGTTTAATTATATGCGCGCGAGCAGCCTGCTCGCTCGACTTTCGTGGAAAAAGGCAGGTGATTTGTTGACGCCGCGTAAATGAGCCGTGGACGCTGTTGCGTGTGCGTTCACGCACGTTTATCTGCAATCGTGGCTCGACTCGGAACCATCCAAAGCGTGAATCGCTTTATTAATGCAGCCAGCAGGAAGAAGCGCTTCTAAAACGCTCACAATATTTAAATGTTCCTGTCGTAAATTGGAAATCTGCTGTCAGTACTTTATCGCCGGATCGCGTGATGGGTGTTCAGCTACTTGGAGTGCATTCACCGTGCAAATATTCGCAGGCGGCAAGCTTTTGGAACTTATATAAATGGAGGGGAAATTAATTCTTTCAAGGAACATAAATGTACCTATCAGCTCATCTATTCAGAGTAACCATCTGCTATTTTCAATATTCCAAGCACATCGATTCGTTCCAGAAACTATTTTGTGCATTATGCAACAACAAGATGTCTGACTTCGGCTCATTCAATAATTTCTTTTCCAAGGAATTCGTCTGCCCTGCCTCAACTATCGACCCCGATAGACCATAAATACACATTGAGAATGTCGCAGGGAATAATTACGAGCGACAGCAGGCAGAGAAGTCGATAATTGTACGGCTCTGTGGCGAACAAGCGGCAATTCCGCCGCTTACCTCGCGTCCACGCACTAATTAGAAAAGTTCGCGCAATTCTAAGCGGCGACGAGTAAATCTCCCGATTGATTACCACCTGCCATTCGTCCGGCGTGTCTAGGCGCACGCACCTGTTCCGTGCGATCGCGGGAACCTGTGGATACGTTCGACGTAGGGGTATCGCTGCGAGTGCGCTCGTACAACGACGATGGGATTGCTGAAACGTGGCTGAGCAGGAAAAAGTCGGGGATGCTCGATCCGACGTGGATCGCAACATGAATATGCATTGCCGATTTTTTAAATATTTCTGCGCTATTTATTAGGTCTTGGAAGCTCTTCTTCGACCACTTTCTTCGAGTACCTAGTTACTGTTTAACAATTTAATTCATGGAATTCATTATGAATGGACAAGAGCAGTACAGGTTTAACCCATTTACTAAAATCAGCCGCCGTATATCATCCAGCAAATTAACATTAACGAAGGAGACGAGTTCATATAAATGGTACAGCTTGTCGATGTTTTTCACGTGGGACGCTGGAGATATCCGGTCGGTGCGCGAGCCAGCGCGGTCGTTCGAAGTGCGTAACACGCTCCCGCAGTTTCCAAGTCTCGCACGTGGGCCGGTCTCTCGAGATATCGGGACAATCCTGGACGCACAGGGTGCCTTCGTGTCGCTGGATAACCGACCCGGCTACCGATTCGCCCGACGTCGCGACACGGACAGGTTTATCTCGCACAACCTTATACGACTTCGTCTGGCAAATAAAACACCGAAAATTCGACTCTGTCTTATTTATATGAAGTCTCCATCGGCCAGCCGAGGGACGAACAGAAAACGGTGGTGCACGGCGCCTTGTTAGACGTCCGATTCTAGTATTTTCCTCGTTAACAAGGAATCTTATTAACTTTTGTCTCGTGGCTGTATATTAATGGCTGAGTCGGACCGAGAGGCAGATGGTTTCTCCGATAAAAATCAGTTGAAAATGTGTGTGCTTTTGTGAAAGTCGAGTTCGAGGATCAGCTGGGTGCGCCCGCGATACGTTCGAGTTGGCTGGCGCGTCTGTCTACTACTGGCTGCTTCTACTTGAACGTTAGAGCACAGGGATCCCCACTTCGGAGAGCTATCGTCCCTCTAGTGAAGAATTTCCCTCGTTTTCTCATGCAGTACAAATTCATTGAATTTATTCTACAACAATGGAGATTTTACACCAAGGCGTTCATTTTGATACACGTTAGAGTTTTTTATATAGATCGAAAGTACATGTCACTACGGTCAGAACAATGAAAATTAAAGATGTTCCCAAAGCTGGTTTGACTTTGAAAAATTGACAGTTAACTCGCACGTTGCAAGTCATTGTGAAAATTATTTTTGCTTCAATCACTTTTTTAAACCTTATCGACAAGATTATCATAAATGTAATAGTTAATTACCCACTGTCTGTGATTTCAATAGTAGGGGAAGGTGGGGCAAGACGGGGTGGGGGGCAAGACGGGGTACCCGCCATATCTCAGGATTCAAACGCACGGACCAACTTTGCGCATACGCGTTAGACGTGTTGTTACCGGCGCAGTTACTGTACTGACAGCCAATGAAACACCGTGACGCGTAACAAAATTACACCACTATTTGTAATTTCATGGAATTTCTTCCGTATTTCCTTCTTTGTTGCACCCGTGACAGTGACACGATACTGTAAACGATGATCGGTGTATTTATATGTGTATGAAGCACAATTTAACTGGCTACAAGCTCCGTATGTTGTTTTTTACTTTTATGAATAATGTTTCGGGCAGTGTTCATATGAATGTAGTAAAACGAGAAGGGGCATGATGGGGTACTGATAATGAGAGGTACCCCATTATGCCCAAATGACAAACTCTTCATCAGGGTCAGAAGAAAACACCAAGGAAGACGAAAATCCTCCATGTTTATATTGTGATGGGCTCTATTTAGAATCTGTAGAAGGGTGGATATAGCAAATGGTCTCATTTGTTCTGCGCTGGTGTAGACGATGAAGACGATGATGATATACATACGTGCTTCTTCTGTCAGCGTATTAAATAAATACTATATATATATATATACTTCATTTATATCGTTTTTTAATTGGTACCCCATCTTGCCCCAGGGGGTACCCCATCTTACCCCACCCGTGGGGCAAGATGGGGTGAAAGGACTTTTTCTGAATTTTTTTAATTATTCTATTAAAACCATTAAATAATCGGTTGATTGATAGTCAAACTGAAAGACTTATTATCAAAGAATAGTTCAGGCACAAAATTGATTAGTTGATTAAGAAAACCTGTGTTTTATTCATCATCAAACCTTAACTACCCCGTCTTGCCCCACCTTCCCCTATTATCATTAATTTTTCTAATTGTTATCTATCATTAATCTATTATCATTCATTTAATATAATGTATTTTCATATAATAGAGATAATTACATTTCAACAGATGGTGTTGTCATTCTCTTTCCCTCATATTTTTTCTTTCCCCTGTTCCACCTTTGTTGATTTTTTAAGATCAGACCAGTTTTTGGGACCATCTTTAATTTACATTTTTGTGACCGTGGTGAAATATACTTTCGATCTATATAAAAAAAATCAGCCCGATTCCATCGTCAACCGAATAGTGTTCCTACTAAGTAAGGGTCCCTTCTAATATGGGTCGCATTTAACTGAATTATCACTGTATACGGTCACCTCCATGCCAGAAGATTACCCTTAACTTCGCGTTTGTGGCTCTAGTGCAGGGCAGTCAGTTGATGGCGTAAATTCCGTGAATTCCTCGAGCTGATGCAGCGTGACTGAGCGCAGGCCTATTAGGGTAGTTGCAGCGAGTATCGCGTGAACGTAAGTTAAGTCTGGAATAAACACGGACACTTGTACACGGGTGTGTACGTGGCCCGTGCACAATTCAACGAAGAAACCGGCGGGCTGCTTGATTGCCTTATCTGCCTAATGAAACGCCTCGCTAACTAGTCCCGTCGCGGAGTATACGTCTTCTGCGGATATTGTTATGGCTCTTTTTGCCGGTTGGCTTCGGTTCGCGGGCGCTTTTAACTCGCCAGGATTTACATGACGCGGCTCGCTGACGAGCAGCTCTTGCCGGGGTAAAAACGGATACGATGACTTCGCGTGGACTCTTCGCGCGACGATCCTCGGAGAGTGAGTGGACTTCACTCGCTCCTTGTCTTCTCGCTTCAACCCCCCATTTGTGCCGTCACCGCAGCCTTCATCGGCTTCTAAGACTTCTTGTCGCACGCTATGGATTTGATATCGTTTCGAAGCGCGTAACGTTCCGCCGCGGAGCCGCAGAGCCCGACGATAAGTGACGAGTGCGATGGAAGCCTGCCGCGAGTTGGACTACGCTCCAGCGAGCCCACAAATATAAATCATACGCGGCCGGTTGGCTTCTGTAATTTCCTTCAATTTCCACGCGATCCTGTTCCGCGTCGCGGCGTTCCTGATTTAATGGAGCCATCCCACCGCGTCAGCGTCAGGTAACGCGCGAAACGAGCCTCCACGGGAATAATGCACGAGTTATTCTCACCGCGGACGTACCAATTAGAGGTTAACCTTTCGTCACCGGCGTACGGTACTCCGCTTCGAAAATACTAACGCAAGTATCGGCTCGGTGGCGTGCCAGGTGATAGGTTAAAGGCTTCTCCGCCCCACGAAGATCTGCAACGCGTTCCCTCGATCCTCTCGCTCGTCCTTCTTCCACGCTGTCAACTGATAGATACTTAACGAGCCATCCTTCTGCTCTCTCCGCCCACAGCCCCGCGCAACCGTTCTCATTTTCTCGTTTGTTCACGGTCGTAGACCTTTTTCAGTAATCGGCCATTAATTACCGACCACTTGTCTCCTCTCCATTGATCGAGCCCAGACGACGACGAGCTGCCAGCGTCGCGTCTCGAGATATGCTAGTGAATGATCGAAGGGAATAGCCGCTCCACGACTACTGTTTTGTATTATTAACTTGGTAGATAACCAGCCCTCGAATGGCTTCTTCAGGATCGTCCAGAGACAAGGACCTGCTTTGCACACGTTCAGTGGCGCATTTAGGATTTAATCTTGAGAGGAGTCGAGTTGAGGGGCTAAAAATATTTTTAATGCAAAGTAAATAAAATTCATTAGGTAATTAGAAAAATTTATTTATTGAATAAAATCAAGTTTTTTCTTCTTTCTTGGAGCCCCCTCTGGGTGCGCTATTGCACACGTCACTGTGATGTTGGCGGCCCGATAAAGTACGCATCACACGCATGTAACCCATTGACATACCAAAGAATGTGTGAAAATTATACCTGCACATTTTCATGCCATACTTCCCAGCTTAGAAAATCCCATCGCTTGAGTAACGCCCGGTGCAATAGCTTTTTAAAAATACTATCGAACAGTATGCAGGTTTCTACGCGACAGATTAATCTAAAAAGTTATCGAGGGTACCCTGTCGTGCGACAGGCGGCAGGTTTCCGCCGTGTTGAGTGTCCGTCAATGTTCCATCGAAAAAGAGACGGATCGCTTTCGATACGCGTGTATCGCTTGAAAAGTGCGCGCGCCTGCATACTGGACGGCGCGTCGATTACGAGGCTTATTGCGACAGAAGCACCGCGTCGAAGAAGAGATATACCGTCCTGCGTTCCTCGGTGCAACCCCATCGGTCGCCCATATTGGAACCTGTTCTTACGTCGATAACGCCGTTGATCAATCTTATTAATTAACACTCGACCCGCTCTCTGCCCGGCGAAAGGACGCCGGCGGGGAATTTTCATCGCGTCCCCATCTTTCATCGGTTTGACGGGCGGCGCGCGGGTTTCACGGTGAAACGCAAGGGTCGATTTTTCCGCGGCCGTAGAGCCAGGGGGGTGGGTAGGGTGGAGGGAGCGGCAAAAGGAGCATCGAGCGCGAACACCATCCCCCTGGAAGTCCTTCGACGACGGGCTCGAAAAGGTAGCCCGGGCTTTCCTTGGTTTTGCTTGGGCTCGCGTGCCTCGTTAATTAGCCGACGCTCGACGGGAGCCGGGGGCCAGCGAGAGAGAGAATCGAATGGAATCGAGGCGGCCTTACGTAAGCCTGTCACCCCTCGGTGCCGCGTCACAATGGGCGGCGATGGCCAATCATAAAGAGATTCGCCGTTTTGCGCGAGCGTCCCGCAATCTGAATAAAATATACGATCGAATCGATAGATAAAGGACAATGCTCTTTTCAGCGGCGGCTGGAAGGAGAGCGACCGCGACCACGACCGCGATCGTGAGGGGGGTTGGTGGCGAGGTGGGAGGGAGGGGGGGGGGGTGGATGAGCGCGTAGCAAGAAACGCGGAAAAGAGAGGGAGGGAGCGACGCGAGGAGCACTCCCGACTCTCAGTCCCAGTCGACAAAGAGGCTCCTTCTATGCAAATTAAATGCTGTTTCCATAACCATTCGTCCGTTCCATTGAGTGAGGTTCGGTTCGCCCGTTCGCCCGGTTCTTTGTCATCAAGGTAAAGGGAACTTTCACAAGGGGCCGCTCTCGCTCTCTCGCCCGACCAACCAACCAGCCCAGCCACCCACCCGACCGCCACCCATCCACCGACTACCCTCTCCATTTCAATAACCGAAAGCTCAGCCCGCTCCTCTATATGCTATTAATCAAAAGAACTTCCCCCGACTTTCTCTCTGTTTCGCTCTTCCCCTGTCGCGGACCTGTTTCCACCCTCGCGATTTGTCTCTACTTTGCACTCCCCCCTGGGCCCGGGCAAAACAAACCTCTGGCTCCCATCGCCCTGCGTACCGTGGCTGTCGATGGAAATTTTGCTCACATTATGCGGTCCGCAGGATACGCGAACGTACCCATGGGATGCTAATTACGGACAAGATTCATTCCCTGGCCCATTGTCATCGCAATTACTCGCGCAAACCGAGCCCTCGTAAAACGTCGCGGAAGTAGCCGAAGGGCCTCCGCGCCTGTACAGTTCTCGCCGTTAGCGGCGAGCATATTGATGAACCTCGGCGTCGAGAGAAACCGATCCCCGTGCGTTTTATCGGCGACGTTCATAGACCGCTCGCTCCGCAGCCCGCAGCGGCGCAGAGAAATCTACGAGCTTAACGATCCACTAAATTATCGCATGCGTTCGCTCGGCTTCGCTGTCACCCTATCCCGACGCCGTTAAATTCAATGTCCGGATTGTTAATACTCATTAACCGCGGGTGTCATAACGCCGAGCGTAATGGAGCGGAAGAACAAAAATGGAGCAACGCTGATACCTAGTATAAACTTTCGTGATTGCGTAATGCGTCAAGTGTTACTCGAACCGGACTTTTATCTCTGTTCAATATTTATTTCACACTTACAGCTTTTAAAGGTTCATTCGTTATCAGCAGTGTCGCGCGACAGGTGTCCAATGCGAGATATTAGACGGTCGCGTGTAATCCGGAGAAAAATGTTGCGCGATCGCTCGACGAACGCACCAGGAAGCGTTTCTCCAGGATGTTTCTGCGCGAAAGGACACTGGCTTCGGTTGGAACGTGGAATATTTAGTACAAAAGGCAGGAAGGGGGATTAGCTTGCGAATCGCACGCGTACACTCGACGGAGGATGCTGTCCGCAGGCAACGCTAATCCCTCGTCATTAATAATGGCTGGAGTGAACGAGGGGGCAAAGATTTTCCATCGGTATCGTATCGGATTGGATCGAAGTAGAAGGGGCCGCGCTCTCTTGTCCATGCGAATGCACGCCGATAGCAATGAAATTACGCCCGGCACAAAGAGCGCCGCGGGCGCACCGTCCCGTAATGATGCAGCGCGTTTATGTTAAGAGCACACCAGTTGCCTCTGAACAGAAGCAAGCTCCTCTTACAGCTCATCGACTTCGTCCGTAGGTACGCACAGGGCATTCGCGAACGCAGGTACGCGTGATCGTACCTGGACGACCATCTACTTGCGTGCAACACTTTATTTTCCATGCATTCACTTGCAACTTTTCCTTTCGTTCGTGGTAGCGTTCTGCTCGGCTTCACGAATAGGTACCTAGAATCCAAATATCTACGAATCCAAAATTGTCGATATCAAAGGATTATTTCTCAGCCAAAGACTTCGAGGCACTCACAATAGAGTCGAGACTCCAAGGTGAAAGTCACGTGGGTA
The DNA here is from genome assembly GCA_929113495.1 of Andrena minutula. Classification (NCBI taxonomy): domain Eukaryota; kingdom Metazoa; phylum Arthropoda; class Insecta; order Hymenoptera; family Andrenidae; genus Andrena; species Andrena minutula. The sequence continues at coordinate 2,586,375 of OV815993.1, forward strand.
CCTAAGAGCATATCAGACTTTCTGACGTTAAAACACTTTTCCTAGTCGCTCGTTTATCCTCAAGGATCACGATGTGTGTATTTAGAACGGGTCAAAGGTGAGCAGCACACAAAGGATCCCTTCGATTCCAGCGTCCCTTTTATGCCTCGGATCGATTTCCCTTTCAGACTAGAGAAAAAAACGGAAATGGTGCAGAATGACCGGTCGATCGGGGAAGATCCTTGAGTCAGAGCAGGGGTCGCACGAAGATATCCTCGTTTTCGCGGAGAATCAGCGATTGTTTGCGGAGGGTAATCAGGCGACATCAAACGAGCCGATCATCAAGTGGAATTGTTTACCTAGCTACGAGTCCCGCGGGGCGCAGGCCGCCCTGGGTGGCCCCGGCCGTCCCCTCTTTGTCACAACAATAATGTTAATTTAACCCCCCCCCCCCCGCCCCGTTGGACGCTCCTCTTTTGCTGCGCGGCCCTGTCGTACCGCCGGCGACAATTTGCCGAGCACACAAAAAGAGTTGACAACTTGAAAGGGAAATCGAGCCTATTGACACAGGAAGGGCACGGACCGGCCAACGTTCGCCTCCTGCTCTTCCATCGAGCATAATACAAGTGTACGGTCCCGTCGCCCGTCCATCCCCCTTGGCTCCCGTTTTCGTTCGGTCCGCCGAGCATAACATTATCGCATGGATCCACGAAATCACAACCTCCCTCTTCACTCGTTCCCCCTTTACTCATCGACGGTCTGATTCCGCTCCTCCTCTTCCCCATCCCTCTACCACCTGGCGTCGCGATACTTGGAAGATTGCCTCGCGATACTTACGGTTACCTACCTCGGCGAATCTCGAATTATAAAACTCTGCGAGGCTGGACCGCATTTCCTCTTTCCTCATCATCCCGTTCTTCCTCTCCTCCGACGATACTCCTTCGTACATGTCACTTTGATCGGACCCTCCCTCCTATCGTCCCTCCCTCTCGCTCCCTTTTTTTCGGGGCTCTTTTATCGTCCCTCCGCCGTTCGTTCCCGTTTAGCCGGCGAATTCTATGGATCGGCTCTCGAACGGTAGTATCAACAGGCTGCATCTAGAGGCCTGATCAATCACCGCGTCCTTTTGTTCTCCACAGGGCTTTCTAAGCCTCCTTTGTATCGTCACGTTACCACCGCTATGATCCTGCATTCATTATGCCTCTTCTCCGCCCTTCCCTGTGTCTCTCCACCCGCCTCCCAAGCCCCTCCAGCTTTTTTCCCCCCTCGTGCTCTGATCCATTAGGAAAGATTGCATTTTCTAATCCACCCCTTGCATTATGCCGAGCAAGGTGTTGCGTATTGTGCGGTTGACCCGGTTCACTGTTCTTTGCGCGAACGGGATATTAATGAGCTAAACTGGAGGAGAGCCGCGCCGCGATAGAGGGAAAGGGGAGAGGGGTGAGGGCGAAAGGGGTGAGGGAAGGAGGCTAGAGTACCGTGGAAAGGGCTGTAGCGTATTCTATTCGTCCATTTGGAATTCCTCGGGGCCGAGGGAGGAGAAGAGCCGGAGACGTATCGTACGGCAATGTAACGATCCGGTTGCCCTGTCACGCGAGAAATTTACATGACAGTCGAGTATTCCGTGTCAAGCCGATCGAGAGGTGGCGTGCTCGAACGAAAGGACCGTCAATTGGACCCCGTCGCTGTTCTCGATCAACCGAGTTTATCTGGCCGCGAACCGATCCGCATGAAACGCGCGTCAGCTCGCATGAAGCGAGCGAGGATCGGTAGCGACGCCGATAAGGGTAATAAACGTTCCGTACGGACGTGTAGCCAGCGCGCTGTATCTATTTCAGTGAAAAATGCCATCAGGAGATCGAACAGCCGTGTCACGTCATCGACGGCGAACGATACACGCTCGTACGCGAGAGGCGAACCTGATTCCTCTGCCTTGTACCCGCCTCTGTGAAGGACAAAAGCAGACGAGCCTATATGGTGTCGTGTAGAGGCCGTGCCAATACTCATTCGTTCCCTCTGCGAAACACTTGTAACTAATATCCTCGCTCATCTTTTTACAAACCCAAAACACCTGCACACTATAGTCCCCCAGGTCCTCTCGACTTTCTAATGCGCTACTGACTTCGACCCCTATCGTTGTTACCACATCCCCCCCCCTTCCTTTGCCAATTCCAACAGCGGTAACCTCAAAAAAACAGACGAATTATTGGAATCGAACGTACAAGGGACGGCCGCGTTCGAATCACACGCTCGAACAAAGTTGCTCGGGGGTCCTCGCGCTCGTTCGCCACCCTTCTGGCCCCCTCCCCCGAAATTCGTCGTCTGCGACGATGTTTGTGCCTCGCCGCTTTCCGTTTGACGTCGACAGAGAGAACTACGTAGGTAACTACGGCTGATTCGGCGGTACGATACCGGGGCGAGCGGTCCGTAAAGCGCGAGACACAGGCGGAAACGGTGGAGGAAAGAGAGGAAAGGAGGAGAAGTCCTGTAACTCTGAAACAGAGTTAGCTGATGAGTCTGTGGGTGGCTGGCTGGCGTCGTTTGTCGGGGGGATAAAGGGACAGAGGGAGGAGGACGGGATTCGCCGAGGGGTTGGGGCGGAGGGAGAGAGGGAGAGAGAGAGAGAGAGAGAAGAGGACGGCCACGAACAAGGGTGGAAGCGGCGGGAGAAGGAGCACACCACTTGCCGCTTCTATATAGATATTTTCATGGGCGTACACCCGCCGTCCCCCTCGTTCCCGCAACTGCTGCACACCCCCGCCCGTCCCTCGCCGCCCGTCTCTCGTCGCTCGTCACTCCTTCAACCGCTCCCTTAGCGAGTTACCTCTTCGTTACCGTCTCTTTAGTATCACATGAACCAATAAACATCTTCTTTGATGTACAGCGCATTAATTAGTAAACGACAAAATTGTATTTAAACAATGGCGGAAGATTCGAAGCGGGCGAGCGAATGAGACGAGCGTCGCTTGGAGGACGAGGGCGACGGGGTAGAGGGTGGGACAGTGCGAGACGGCGTGGAAGCCAGGGCGAGAGAGAAGGAGAGCGCGAGAAAGGGGGAAGGATCGAGGGAAATAGGAGGAAAGTAAGCGTACAAACAAGCGACGGAAGCTCCGTCGTTACCGAGGTCGTTTGGCACGATGATTCGCAGTAAGATCCTCGCGAGTGGCGGAGTGTCCGGGGCTGGAGGGAGGGAGCAAGGCACTGATAGATCTTGTTAATTCACGAGCCCGCCTCTCGGCCTGCTCGAATTATTGTTAACCGTACCGTTGCTCCCCCCGTTGCTGCTCGAATTAAAGTCTCCGCTTTTACGAGCCAAAGTAATTAGCGGCTTCCGTTATGCAAAAACGCATCCCGTCCAATTGACCCACATACCCTCTTCACGTGCTGTTCTGTCGCGATGCCTCGAAATCGATACACGATTTGTGATCTTAGGTCCTTTCCTTTACCCCTGCTCTACGTACCGCGATCCATCAGTTGGGCGCAAAAGTTCCTCCCGTTTAAATGCTCAACGAATCGATGTACATAAATGACCATTAATACGCTCAGGTAACTCCGCGAAGAATTCGTCTGTGAAGCTGAAAAGCTCGCGACGTTTTCGACTTCTCCGGCATTCTTGAATATACTTTTCGCGGAGACCTTCGCACGATCCCTTCGCCCCTTCCATCGGGACGGCATTCGAACGTCGTTAATTTGAAGATCCCGAAGAGTGTCTTTTAATGAAACGCCTCTGTGCAACTCCGCCGACAGCGCGGACAAAGTTCCACGGCAAAAGGATATAATCGGGGAGTCCTTGAATGCCCGAATAATAACGGAAGGATGCTGATTCGCCGAGGGGTGTGTCCCGCGCGACGATTCATTTATAAATAGCCGAGACCCACCCCGAAGCAGCCGTAGAGGCCAACACTGATTGCGAACATCCCACGTCTATTTGTACAGCTTAACCGAAGCGAAACACAGGCCGAATATCCCTTTAAAGGATTACATCAGCATGCCGCTTAGTAACGGACGCATCCGATTCATTTATATCTGTCAGAGGAGATATAAGGGGCGAAGGGGGTTGGGGTTAGGGGGTGGGGGCCCTATTTAAATCAATCAAACGCGCGCTCGGCTACGCGGTCTCGTGTATCCGCAGGTATTAATCGACAATGTAGGTATAACCGGGAGCGCTGCTTCGGCGAATCTGTGAAGTCATGGCAATATTCCGTTGGATAAGCGGAACGGCCGAACTTGCTGACTCTGCCGAGTCAAAGCTTCCTCTCCCTTCGCGGTTCAGAGTCTTCGTTTGGTACAAAAGCTTGCCACCGTGCATGCGCTAATTTTTGGCAAACCCTTACCGTTCGTAGTAGGTACAAGATGAACCTAGCGAAGATCGGTATTTGAGCTGGAAAACCAAGACGAACTATTTCATCGTACGATCGCAGCATTCAATTTACAGCCCCGTTTACCCTTACACGTTTCTCCCTTTAACGGCGTAGACGTAACGTAACCGATACGCGAAGCGTTTATCAAACTTTGTCCGCTGAACGACGGTATTAATTAGCCCAGAATATTCCAGGTTCACCGGAAACTTCGCCGCTTAATTCTTCGGAGATATCGCCGTGGATAGACGGTCCTCTCATCCCTCTGTACGGCGCAACGGCGCGGCCCGCCTTATACAGCATCCGCATCCTCCGCGCGGCTCTCCTTACCCCGCTCCGAAACACGGCTATCGGGGATTTCGTCGAAGCCCCGGCTCTCCCGATATGTATACACGCAGATTGCAGAAACTCGGAGAAACTTATGCGGGAGAGAGCGTTCGTTACCCCAGGAGGCACGAAAACGGAAGCGTAATCCCGGCGCGGCTGCCGGGCGCGCGAGCGCTGTTTGTTCTATACGTAAGATCTGCGCTGTGCTGTGTATCTTGGCCCGCCGATATCTCCTCAGTCAGTCAGGAATATTTAGTCAGATGAGGAGACTCGAACAAACGCCTCTAAGGCTTTCTATTAAGACGACTCTTTGATGTGAGCTACCGTAGAGAGCGCTTTGGGTCCCTCATTCTATCTCCGCGCGACCCTCTTTCTCTCACTCCCCCCTCCTCCCTCGAAACCCTTCTTCTCCCTCTGTCCCTCTGCCTTTCTCTCTATCCACATCTTCCTCTCTCCCTTCCCTCCCCCGCCGGCTGTCTCCCTTTCTCGTCCGAACCTCCCCGAATCCCTCCTGTTCCCTAGCCGCCCTGTTTTCCACCACCCCGACACCCCCACCATCCTCCGCGCGGAACCCAGAGACATATACCCACCTACTACCTACAGTCGAAGGGGTTCTCCCTCTCCTCATCGTCGGTCCACGCTACCTCCGTATCGTTCCGCGTTGCGCCGCATCGGATCTCCACGACCGCCCGCCTACCCGCCCGCTATTTGTTTCCGCTAATTCAGAAATTCGCGACCCACACCACCGCTCGCAACCGGCCCTCGCTTCGAACACGAACCGGCCCCCGCCTTTGCGTGCTCTCCCGTCCATGGTCGCACGCGCGTACCATCGCTTTCAGCGGACACGCGCCACCCTGTGCTACCCTCTCACGATCCGACACTGATTCCACCTTTCTTCTTTTCGATATTGTCTATTTTCTGTAGACAGAGTAGGAAGTTCTTCTAGTGCCGGACACTTAAGGGGGGATTCTCGTCTAACAAACCCAAAAGTATATATATTTAAGAATTTTTTTGGAAAAATTGTGGGTCATATGAGATTAAATTCCTTTGCAATGTAAGGAGGCATCTTTAAAGTTATAGAATTTTTTATGTTGATCCTTCTTTTTTTAAAATATTTTTAAAATATTTTATTTTTTACGTTCCGATGTACATATTGGACATATAAGGTTTATATCGGTTGCTCCACACATTTCGTGACACCATTTATAACAAACATTACATTGAAACCATTGTTCTCCGGTAAGCGGTTATTTATAACACCCATGTTGCTAAAAGAAAAACACTATTTTCATCACGGAAAATATTAGAATCGATTTCATTTCTTAAGTACATCATTCATTAGGTATTTATAGTAGATATTCTTGCATTCACGGAATTATTAGACTTGCCTTCTCCGAATGGGATGTAAAATTGTGGCAATCAAATAAATTTTTATACTATTAAGATTCTGTAAAATCCTTCCCTTTCTGTAATTGTTGATCACATGACGCTGCAATTACAGTACCTATGTCTTTCGGGATATGTTGAAGTACTAATTGAGTGAATAATTTTTTCTTCGAGTAAGATTTGCGAATAAAAGTTAATCGGAGTTATTCGAACAAAATTATGCCCAACAAAAATTGGATCGGTATAAATTGTTACTATGCAGAAGTAAAGTGCAAAAAAACAGGTATATTTGCGTTTCACCAGTTTTCAAGTACAGCCTCCTTCCAGAACACCAATCTTTCATTCCTCCGCTTTGAAACGTTTCGCAACGACATAGTGTGTACATATCACGAAAACCGTGTGGCAGATTTGAGAATCACCCAACGGCCAGGGTTACAACGAGAGTTTTAATTTCCCTGTCGCCTTTTCATCCCCTTTCGTGGCCAGCAAAGCGTCTTACGGTAAAACGACGCGCGGTGGTTATAGGCAAGCCATCAGCTCGTGCTCGACCGCCACACAGCCAGCCAGGCACTTTAAATTCCGACCAACCAACGACGTCTTAATAAGTGCGGTTACGCCCGGTACATACTTTCCTCGGACTTTTCCGCGCGTCCGCTGGCCAGCGCATATTGCGCGTGTCCAAACGAGGCTTGGGCTACGGCTGTCCGCGGGCGCGCGCCTTTTCACCGAGCATTGTGGTCGCTGAAATGGCCTTTTGTGGCCTGCCTGGAATACCAACGGTTTTCCATCAACCGAACGCAGTTAACATTGATGCCCGGAGCTGATGTCGGCTGTGTCGTGAGCCGCGTGTACGCAGCCTGCTCGCCTGTCCGTCCTGCACGTACGATTCCCCTCTTTCGCTCCATCCCTCGACCTGGCGAATGTGCTTCATACACGATGATACTTTGCACTCCACAAATTCCGCGCGAATGTTGCGTGTTTGCGGCGCGTAAATACGTCTGTTGCGGCATCGGGTCGCGAGTGGACGTTGCTCGACCCCCTCTAGCTTTCTCGCTTTTACGATAAATTCATGCCGCAAGATTATAGACTTACGCAGGTGTAGGTATGAAGACGGTGTCCTGCAGTAGAAGCAAAAGATTTTGGCAGGTGTCTCACCTGTTCTTACTCATTTGGTTCAACGCTTAGATTACTTAGTGCAGGAAGATACTTTCATGTTTTCTTTTGAATTGCCACGGAATTCTTGGAAATCAATCGCGAGTATTCCAGCGGACACTAGCCAGCAATTACCCGATTTACGGGCCCGAGGTGTGTCCGCGTCGCAGCGAACTGGAAGTTCCCGAGCAAACCAGAAGAACAGGTAAGCTGGATATAAGATAGTCTGTTCTGAAATTTGTGGATGTGTTGCAGAAATCGATTGTCGGTGTTGCGCGGCGCGTAAATGGAACGCCGCGGATCGGGTTTCGTCAACTAGATTAACTTCAGCCGCGAACGGGCTATCCGGTTGTAATGGCGAGCGATATCGCTCGGGCAAATCGGACGCACGTCGCGAATCGCGACTATAACGTTTTTCCCCTCCGTCCTGTCCCGTTTCAGATCCCCTCTCGCCACGTGTGCACCGAGCAGGTGGAATTAAACGTTTCAGCTTACTACCGCGTGCAAACCCAACAGCTTCGCACAAGCTCCAACTGATAACCAAAGTGCCTCAATTCGGCAATAAGTAAACGTCCTTCGCCGGTACGTTTCAGCTTTTGCGCGCTATCGTAAGCCAGCATCGCGCACGGAGGGGTATTTCCTATTCCACGGCGATTATTCATTCAGACACCGGACGAAAGCTCGCGATAACCCTGGTTCCAGGGGTTCCGCGAGGGCCATCCACGGGAGACGGTGATCTCCGTCCACGTGGACGTTGCGCAACGTCCTGGTACGGTGTCGACGCGACCATCTGACACGGGCCAGCGAGGGACGTACAGTGAATCGGGAATAGCAGCACGTGGCTGACCGTCGGCACGGGACTTCGGCGTAATCTTCCTCCGGGATCCTCGACTTTCGGGGCACACCGGTAGCAGAAGGACTGAATCGTGACGTACATGAATATCGCGAGTGCAACGAGCGCGGTGCTGCATTCGAGGTACACTGGTGCTATATATGAAGCAACGGTCAACCGAAACAATAATTATAACTTCCCCTGTGCTTTCACCGGCTCACTAAATCCCAGTCACAATACTCGAGGAGCATTGTACGAGAAACGGTGGTCGAAACGAAGCGAGAGTGGCGAACCGCCCGAGGCGCTGCCGGATACTCGAGCAGCGTTGCTCCGACAGTAGGCTAACTACGATAGAAAGTAGGTCCCCTCTCGGCTGTCTTTTGCTCGACGCCGAACACAAACGAGCCGTTCCCGGGCCTCGGGATCCGTAGTACGGCCGAGTTTCGAGGGAGTACCTTTACGAAGAGGCAGAAAGGCCGAAAGGACGTTGCACCCCGATTAAAAGGCCCGCGACCGAGAATAGGACGTCTAATGAGGCTTTGCGTAACGCGAAAATGGGCTCGCGTGCCCCCCCGTTACGGTAGCGCCGCGTAACGAACCTTGTAACAGACCAATGACGCGAGCTCGGCTACTGCTTTCTTGCCGCCTTTTCAACTTCACCGATTCGGAAGACGTCGCCTCCTTTCCCGCGAGACTTTCCGCGCGTAACGAGCTCGGCCGCCTGTTTTCGATCATCGGGATCCTAAATTAGGAGGGTAAAAGGCGCTGAAAAATGAAGGATTGGAAAAGGTGAGCTGAGGATATGGGCAACAATATATTAACAATATCGGTCTTGGAAAGTATCTGAAAGTCAGTTTCGACACCGTATCCCTTTTGCAACGAGCGTCTTTTTCCCTTCTGTATTAACGAAGGTTCGACCGCGCGCCAATAACATAGCGAAAATTACGCCGCTGCGCTCGACCAACGCGTATTGCCTCTAATCAAGTTAACTGCGCGTTCGCTGGGCCTCGTATTAGATCCGGTATTATTAGGTAGGAACAAATAGTGCTGGCTCATTACGGGGGACGGTATCGATTAATAAATTTACCGTAACGCTTGATTTACCGTTAATTCTAGCTGGCAGCGGTCCGGCGGAAATGCAGCATCTCGGGGGGAGGGAATATGACGTGGCCGGTGTGCGTTGCGTTACATAAACACGTTTTCATTACCGTGGGGGATGCGGGCCACGACTACAATAAGATATATTGAAACGTGATATGCCGTATCGTAAATATTCCGTGGTGTGATTTAAGCGGTAGGCCGCGCGAGAGAGCGAGAATCCGCGCCGTACGTCACAACCATTTGTCTCCTGTGTCGTCCAGGTATACGAGCTTTCTATCTTGATTTCTATGCGCGGGACAACGAGTCGCGGGCCTCTTACACGAAACACGCCTTCGTCGTGGCGCTCCACCCAGAAAAGGCTCCTTTGCGTGTCACGAAGTCGCGTGTAATTTAATACGCGTGTAAATCTTCGTGGCCGCGCCGGGACGTTCTTTACATCGGGAGAAAAATATATCGCTATCGTTCGAAATCGGAAGAACCGCTGCTTTCCCAGGCGGCGGCCGCGATGACTCGCGGTTTTCGAGTGCTTCGCGTTCCTCGACTGTATTGTTGTGGGGTTATGGTGAACTTTTCGGGTGTAGTGCACAGACACGTGTCAGGTGTCACTTAAAAATCTGTAAAATCGTTTAATCTGTTACGGGCTTCTTAACTTCGTTGGTTGACTAAGTAGTCTTCTATAACTTCGAACCCTGTATCTGCAATTTGTAACACTCCTTACTGAATATTTTTACAATATATGGTTAAATCATAGGTGCACATCTGACTAATTATAATGATGGAAAACTAAAATGGCACCGCGAGTCCGAGATCATTTGAGTCTAGTTATGCAGAGAGCTAACAACTCTCAAAGTGAACAAAAAATTAATTTAATATAGTATGGATCCCATAATTTTGTGTTTTTTATTTTACAAGAAATTCCCAACCGAGAGGAAACCGAATCTGGAATTGTTTAATAATACCAACCCACAAAAACTTTTCTTGCCTTGTCACTCTTTTCAAAGAAGAAACCATCTATCTTATAGAATAATGAAAGCATCTTAAGTACATATTACAGGCACTAGTCACACAATGCAAGATCATCAAAAAATTCTGGAACACGTTCAGATTTTCCAACAATCTGGAGGCAGCAATGTCGCGTATAAGTTCGGACGCGCGCACGCGGAACGATTTGGCCATCCTTGCTTCAACAGTTCCTCCTAGAAAACAAACACGGGATCCTCGTGTACATATACACGCAGGGTTCGAGGCCGTCGGCGGAGGCACATCAAATATCCATACAAAAAGTAGGCAGGCACTGTTTAAACGTCCACAAAGCAAACTAAATAATGTTAAATAGCGGGGCGTCGCGGCCTCTGCCCACCGTGTTTGTTATAACATTTACTCTGGTGCGCCACTGTTAGCCAGCTTTACTGCCGAGCGTAGAAATGTGTCTGCCAGATATCCTTCGCGCTCACTTACCCGACTCCTTGACAGTGGAACGACTCTGCCGCGGAAAGGCAGTCTGGCAGGACTCGGAGCGAGTCCTTCCTCTTATAACTCCGCTATCCTCTTTTGGGAAACGCGTCGCGTGATTCCTTTTGTGTCTCTATTGTCGCGATTGCTATTCGTACTTCGCGTCTATAAGCCATTCTTTATACCCATTCAGACTGATCACAATACGACGCTGTTCCCTCCCGCCCGGAATTCCAGCTCGACCACAGTTTCAGTCTGCGTTTACGGTTAAGCTCGGCGCAGCGGCAGGTGCATCCGCGTTTACTTTTACAAAAGCATGCGACAAAGTAGGCTGGCTGGCTGGTCAGCCGCTCTGGCGGGTTTCCATAATACCTGCGCCCAAAGAAATCGGAAGTTACAATTGTAGCAATCCTGGAAAGTCTTACGGTGGATACGCTCGCGAACCGGCCCGGAGGACTCGGCGACCAGGTTTCTCGAAGATCGAGCCTTATAAGCACGTTATCACGAGATGTAGGAAGCCACTGGAAGCAAAGAAACGTATAAGGCCGTGGCGGGTCCGGTGATGCAACACCGCTTCGTTGCATGTGAATCCCCTTGTATGCTGGCTGCACCGGGCCCGATGGAACACGTTCCGCGCGATAGAAAGAACAAAACTTTTTCAACCGATAATGGTATTCGTAGACGCGACAGAGATTACCGAGCCGCGAGCGTTTAGTCGCGTCGGGTTGATAGGCGGCGCGAAGGTATGCGATGCATCCCCAATGAATGAACGTAAATCATAAGAATCATGCGATACGCGCGAATCAATTACGGATTTTTTCTCTGTTTGCGAGATTTAATGAACCCCTTCTGGACTCGCCGTCGCGCAGACTGCCGCTGATATATTGTTCTCGTGTCAAAGTTCTATGACATATGTATGTAAAGGAGCAAGTGAAAAGAAGCTAGGAAAGATAAATCTGCGATTTGATTAAATATATCCAGGGGCGGATTTGTGTGTAGGCTAAGTAGACTGTAGCCTAGGGCAGCAAATTTTGAGGAGAGACAAATTTTGGCGGGCGACATATTTTGGGGAGCGACAGATCCGGAGAGTGACAAGTTTGGGGCGGAAAATTTTGTAGAACGGAAACTTTTGAGCGAAAGAAATTTGACAAGATTTAAACACAAAGGCTTGAGACAACATTAAAAACAATTCACTTCCTTTTTCATATAGCGAATTCGCAATAATCCATACGTGAATTGCTATATTGAATTAATTTTCAAATTTCTCAACTTTTTAAATTAAAATATTTGATGATATTCCAAATGAAGGGCGGCAGACGCTTGGTAGACTAGGGACGCTAAAACTCCAAATCCGCATGATCGCACAGACGTTTCAAAGTAAAGGACAATTATGTGCGAGAACTGAAAGAAAGTGGGATTAGGAAAGTTTCTCTATCGAGTTAGAAAGATAGCAATTGCGCTACTTGAGCCCAGCAGGCTAGCATCTTCAGCTGGAGCTCTCACCGTGCATATGCTTCACACTCATCAGTCACGCAAGATTAAGTCAGCGTGTGACGGAGGTTATTGCGACCTACGCAACAGTGGAAGATTGCGGTTTGGAATTCTTCGTGTGGAAGCTGTTTACATTGTTCGAGTACTCTGAGAGGTTGCTCTTCCCTGCTTCCCTCGAGTATTTCGGGAACAAAGGTCTAGGAACGTCGCTTACGAAACAACTTCTACACTCCCCTCACGGTTCCACGTCTCTCGAGATAGGGAAACCATCATCTGGAAGATGTCTGACCCGATTAGAAGAATTCGTTTGGAACTTTCCCTGGCGCTCGCGGGCCCACGAAGAATCCGTGTCGGCTCCGGCCAGATGGGCGAGAAAGAAGCGAGACGGAAGTCTTTACGCGCGCCAGTGTTTGCGCCGTTTGTGGGAGGCAGAGGAGCCTAAAGGAGAGGAAGAAACTATGCTTGGAGTGCATCACTCGTCGCGCGAATTGACGGCACATTTCGGCTTTCCAGATCCCCTCTTCTAGCAGTGGCAGTGTGTTACAAAGATGTTGTCTACGTTAAAACCCGCGGGGTGGAGGCAGCCACGGAATGGATATCAATCAATCGTCGCCCCTTTAGAACCGGCGCTGGGCTGCTTGTGAACGTAAACCGGCCAGTTTTAAGAGAATTGTTACGGTAAGATCGCCACATGGCCGAGCGTGCCCGCTCCAGCCACTCCGCGCCTGGTCTTTTGAAGTGGCACGAAGGAAAATAGGAAAGCACCGGTTTCCTATGGCCACTTGAATATTACTGTCAGCCGGTCGCAGACAACTAACAGAACAACACGAGCCGTTCTATCAACCGCGCTGCCCCGCTCGACAAGGCGCAACGGTCAGCCAGCGATCATTTATTTTTCACAGCGCGCGCTTGCCTCATGCATATTCCTTATTACGAACGCATTCCTCTGATAAGCGACAAAACGAGAAGCCACGGAACGCGTTGCGCACCGCTCGCCGCTAATTTCAACGGATTAAGAGCGATTTTCTTCTACGCTCCTCGTCCACCTTTTACGTCCTCTCCGCGTCTCTCCAGCATTTTTCTTCCGACCTGTTTCAGCCAGGAAAGTGTCACACCGAGAATGGACAGAATCTACTCTGAAGAGTGTTTCGATCGAAGCGAATAATTTAGTATAATTTGCATCCAGTGTTGTTGGTATTCCCCGATGAGTCGAGATCAAAGTGCAGGAATTTCTATGTTTCATCACCAGTCACCACGAAACAAAGAAACATTTCTGATGATTCTCTCCGCGAAACGTTTTTCCTTCTAAGGTGCGCGAGTGTGCGTTTAGAATAAAACGCTCGTTCGTGGAAGCTGAAGAGAGTCGCGATATCTGGATAGGTTCGTTTGAAAGGTGAGTAACGGGAAGTCGTAATGCCGGTGTTATTTCGTTATCGTTTATTGGTTCGGCGGTTCGATACAGTTTCCGTGGAATTAACGAGAATTTGTTGACGAGCGCGATAGAGGGGACCGCAGAAGCGCGGTAATAAGAAATCCCATTTTACGATCATCGTATAGTTTTCCATCCCCCTTTCCCTCCTTTCCGTTCCTCTCTCCTCTTCCTCGCCGCTTTCTGCTCCTCTCTCCAGGCAACCAGCTCGCTCTCTCCATCCCCATTCATCCCACTTATCTATTTATCCTCGCTCTCCGTCCCTCGGCCTCCCTTTTTCATTATACAACTTCGAGGAATGCTCGCCCGCGATGCTCTTTTTCTCTACATTAGTTTATTACCAGTCAGGAAAATTATCTAAATTACAGCGGGAATTTATACGGACGCTGAGCGTTACGAGGCTCGCAGGGAGAAGGATCGAGAGGAGGCGGGCAGGAGCGGAGCGGAAAAAAAAGAAGAGGGTTGATGGAAGGACGAGGCTGACATTTCTTTACGGTACGGTAGCCTGGACTGGAATCTCACGGAAAAGTGAATCGCGCTGTCGTTATTACGATTAATAAGCCGGCCAGGCTGAGCGAGATGAATTGCGTAAGATTAATACCTGCGCCGTAAGCAGCCTCGTCGAGAGCGTTATCTCGCGGCGCAGCGAAAACACCCGGTGAAAAAGAAAGGAAGAAACGAGAAACCAGGCCGGGGGGAAAGACAGCCAGTTCGTTCATTTCTTCGTCGCTCCGCAACGAAACCCACTGGCGACGTATTTGTCAATACTCGCGAGCGACTGGACGGCAGGATGCAAGCTGGTGCTGGTTCAAAGATGTTGGAGAAGCCGAAGATTCAGATTCTGCAACCCACGCCGTGGTTCATGTCTACAAGCGAAGTGGTGATCCAAGTGGCTCGCTGTATTGCGGCTCCAAGTCCCCTGGCGCAATTGATCGTAGCAGCCGCGCATGGTACCAGGGGAAAAGAAATTCGCACACAACAAAGCAGCCTAAATGGCACGCGTGTAAGGAGAGGCTGTTGGTCGGCAGCCGAAGCTGGACCACTGGAGAAACGGCGGTGCAGAGTCGGGCTACTGGCCCAACATTTATTTCTAATGGGCCGTGATACTATAAATCGACATGGGCTAGAAGGCCGTCCCGATGAAATCGGTCGCGGATACCGGGCTGGCAGAAAATAGAAACCGCTCCGCTAGCTCGGTGCACGGCTCGTCGAGGCACAACGCCGCGTGCTCGCCGCTCGATCTCCTCCATCCGGCTCCCGAGATGAAATCCACCGGGTTGTGCAAGTAGCGGCACCTGACTGCAATGCTGATGCCTCGGCCAGACGGACAGGACAGAGAACGAGGTGGGCAGAGGCGTAGTGAAAGAAAGAATCGGATAGACAGCCCGGGCAGATACGGTGCGTGCGGACGTGTGCGTATCTACGGACACGCAACAGACCGGAGAGATCTGCTCCAACTTATCCGGGGGCTAGATCGTGCCTGGATGAAGTTGCGCCGCCTTCGTGGGCAGTAGTGCCTCGGGACCCTCGGCAAGTCCGCTACCGTGCCCGGACGCACGTCCAACGAAAGGGAGTTGGGGAGAAATTGTCACCTTAATGGTTTAATTAGCCATTAATTGGTTTAATAGGGCAATTCCACGCGACCGCGGAGTTGCAGGACTTGTACCGAGCAGGGAAGAGGCCGCCACGCCACACAGTGGGACGGATCGACATTTAAGTAGGCATTCACTTCAGTTTTTACATATTTCATCATTTATTTATTATAGAGATTACAGGTAATATATTGTATAATAAATACAATAATCATTTTTTTTTCTCATCCGTCTTTTTAACAATGGGACTCTTGATGTTGATTTCCATATATTTATATGGATCGGGGCTTATTAATAAATTATTTAGAACATCTTGATTTGATATTTTTCGGCTGCTCTTTTGGCGTATAATTCGTAGTAGTTTTTGAAATCTTTATTTCGGGCGTTCTGGGCATCCTCTGTTAAATATTCTAAAATAATTTTAGATTTCCATTTCTAGAAAATGATGAGCATTTTACATTGGAACAGTTTTAGTTAGTTATCAGATCGCATCCGACCCTTTGAAAAATTCATATTTTTTTGCATAAAAATATCAATTTTCCAAAGGGTCGGATGTGGTCGAATATAAATAATTGAATTTTGTGAAATTAAATCTATCCAGAATTATGAGGTATGCTTGAATTTACGAACAAATACGAACAATTATTTTAATTTGGAAAACTACGAAAATGGTAACAAAAGATCTTAACTTGGCAATAGAATATAAGAATTTTTTTATTACAAGAAAAAGACTAACTAAAACTATTCCACTCTAAAAAGTTGATCATTTTCTAGAAATGGAAATCTAAAATTATTTTAAAATATTTAACAGAGGAAGCTCAGATCGCCCGAAATAAAGATTTAAAAAATGACAAATCAAGATGTTCTAAATTATTTATTAATAAGCCCTAATCCATATAAATATATGGAAATCAACATCAAGGATCCCATTTGTTAAAAGGAGCGACAAGAAAAAAATGATTATTGTATTTATTATACAATATATAACCTATAATCTTAGATTATAATCAATAAATGATGAAATATGTAAAAAATGAAGTGAATGCATACTTAAATGTCGATCCGTCCCACTGGCGAGCCGCGGTTTCTCCGTTTTTCTAATCCGCGCGGACAACTTCGCTTGTCCTTCTTGCCCGCTTTTAAGACTGCATTTAAAACTCTATCCCTCTTCCTTCAAGAACCTATTGTCCATACACTTTAGCTCCCTATCACGGAAAACCAATAAGGATCACGCTTGCCAAAGGACTGTCCCCGGTCACTAGTCCACGCGGACTGCATCGCTCGTCTTTTTTCTCGCATCTAAAACACCAACCCTCTTTCTTCCAGAGTTAATTGTCCAAAGACACTGTCAAGAACCTTCACCTGCTTCTTCTACTCCACGCGGATACCTTTCTTCGTCCTCTACGCACGTACGTAAAGCTTCGCTAGCTATCCTCGCTCGCAATTATTCCATTGTCCTATTTCCACAGCTATTCGTCCAAACACTGTTGCCCTCGGCCATCGGAGGCCAATAAGAAACCTGATAGCTTGTGTTTTTTAGTCCGCGCGGACAACCTGTCCTTTTTGCACGCACGCAAAGCTCAGCTCGCCTTCTCTGCTTACGCCTATCGCTTCGTCCTTATTGCATGCGCCTAAGTCTTCGCCCGTCCTTATCTCTCAGTAGTTGTTTACACTTTTTTGCTCTTGGCCAGCGAGCGCCGACGAAAAAAGAACGCCGCACCTCAAGCCTCGACTCCCCCCTTTTTCGCGGCGCGTACACGGCCTCTGTTTTTTTCTGCAAGGACGCGCGACTCGGACGTGTGCAAACGTCCCCCTTTTTCTGAAACTAGTTCACACTTTTTTTTACGTCTACGATTTCGGCCGGACGTTCGGCTGACGCTAAGTAGTTGTTCACACTTTTTTTTCTGAGAAAAAACTGGAGCTACGACTCCCCTTTCTCCTCGTTCGAGTGTACGTACAAGGATAAACATTTTTTTTCTGCAGCTAGTTATTCACACCTTGTTCCCTCACTCCACGGAGTATTGATGAAAGCAGCCGCTGCGGTGGCGTATCCAGAGGGGGGCAATGGACCTAGCTACCCGGCAAAGAAGGGGCTTTGTAAAAAGACAAGAAAAGCGGATTTTATGCTATAAATAGATTTGTATAATCGTCAAATGAATTTTATTAAATTTGCATTAAAAATATTTTTACCCCTTCAACTCAACTCTCACAAGCTTAAATCCCGAGTTCGCAACTGAATAGGTACACTCAATCTTTAAAGCTTCCCGCGTGGATTTTAAACTGACTTTCTTGGGGAAACAGTGAACAGACGGATGAAAGATTGCGTAAAGCAGGGACGGCTGAAGGGAAAGGCTCGAGGGCTGCGTGGACTGCACGTGGACGTTTCGCAAGCACTAGGATCTGCTTCATTAGGGAGTAACTAAGGCCCCGGATATTGTATCGGCTTAACGATCATACGCTCTACCTATTTCTTGTCGATCGCACGAGATACTATTGAAACAGAAGTAGAGATCGTTTCTTATACCTTTCGATTCATCTCTTGCAACATTAAAAACTCCCTGGTCGAGGATTCCGCTAATCCAGTTCCAACCGTGAACTGTACATCCCCCGTTTCCCAGGGGGAACGAAAAAGAACCTCTCCTCAAGAAAGAAAAAAGGACGATGCTTCTCCCATCAGCCGTAGGATCAGCATCGTTCCTTTCTGTCGCCCGAAATACGTTCTCGCCGTTAATAACAGGCTGCGTTTAACCGCAATTATTGCGGCCATTAAGCTCGCATTTATCTATAATCACCGTTTCCCGTCTAAACGAGTATCGTGGCGCGGAGGGAAGTTTCGGTATGAAACTCGCTGCTCGCCGTGCAGCAGGCCCCCTGTACGCACACTACCGCGTGGGCTGGATTAAATACTGAACATTCCAGCCGACTGATTACTTTACAGCCTCCAATAAAACACCGACAATTACGCACTGTCACGATCAACGACAATGGACGACTCAATGGAAGCAGCATGCCGGAGCGCGGCCCTGCGCGGATGAAGAGATCCGACGATATGATCTCGCGAAGTTTCTACGACGATCATAAACGCTCGCGCCGGGCCCATAGGAAGCGGGGCCCTTGCCAACCTCTGGCGCGCGGAGCCGCGAGCGGGCCGTGGTGTAGCCGCGGCGAGAGGGCATCATAAGTCTCGCGCAATTATAGTTTCCGTATTTTCTTAAGCGGCCGGGAGGATCGGCCGGTAATGAATCACCCGGACAGTATAATGCGTACATGCGCGCGCATTGTAATGCACGGTGTAAAAACCATACACGCAGAAAGTGTACACGCGTGTACGGGCTTTAAGTTTCGCGGCCGTTGGCTGCCGAGAATAAATAACGCGGCTGGGCCGCTGAGACGAACGGTAGAGACACGGCGCAGGGGGAGAAAGATAGAGAGAGTGAGAGAGGGGAGGGGGAGCGACGACCACGAAGATATAGGGAAGAAGAAATCGAGTGAAACCTGGACGAGTGAGAGGGGACGGGCGAGGGGCGGTAAGAAGAACAGGCCGAAGAAAGGATGGAAAGAAGGGACTTAGGAGGAAGAAGGCGAAGAACGTAGAGAACAGGGGCGGACAGGGAGCCAGCGGTGTTCGAGGGGCGAGTAGACGGGAGATGAAGAAGAGGCTTGCATTATACGGCGCGTAGAGCTTGCGATGGGTAACCGTGTTCGAAGCCTCCAGGATCCTTCGAGGCGGAGAGAGGAGTTCGTGCCACGGGCGTGTGATGACTTCATCGCTACTTTTCAGATTCCAACCCCCCCCCCCCCCTACTTCAAAAATTAATCCAATCTTCGGATTTCAACTTCGCCAACTGAATGATCTGAACTGAAACTAATGGCGATGGTAGTCCGCGCGAGCTCGAGCGTTGCAGCGTGTTACAATGCTCGACAGCCGAGCGGATTTACATTATCCCCGGGTAACCGCGAGCGCCTCAGCTTCTTCTAATGTGTAATAATGGACGTACGTGTATCTACGCGCGTCCAGGCATCGCCGCTCCTCCCCGCGGATCCGCTCCCTGGACGAAGAAGGCGGTCGGAGAGGAGGAAAACGGTGCTCGCCTCTGGAAGATACCCTCGTCGTTAGAGCGTGCGAGAATGCAGCGTCTTGTTTTCTCGAAGGCAATTTCTTGCTGATAAGTCGCCCCGTTCGGCCGGGAACGCGAGAACGGACGAGCAGGCTACGAAACTCCGTTCGTGTTCCAGTGGAAACCGCTTCCTTCCAACCAGTTACCCGAGAAAACGAATTGGCGCGCGTCCGCGTGAACGATTGCCAGCAATTACTCCGGCCGTCCGCGTCTGTCTGTTTCCGATAAGCGAAAATTGCGCAATCGAGGGAGCCCCCGCGCCACGGATCGCTCCCTGCCGTTCGGCTATGCCTCCTCGGTATGCTAATGTCGATGTTGCACCGCGAGGAATTCGAGTCTTGCTCCGAATTACTTTCTCACTGCCGCTGGAGCGGATTAGCCGGCTATTAGGTCCGGTTACAGAGCGTCCTGTTCCTCTCGCTCCCGCGAACATCCTTCTTCTCCTGTCTGTGATTTGTCATTGTTGATCGACGGGCATAACAAACAGCGTACAGCCACTCTGTTCCTTCAAATAACTTTCAAGTGGATGCTCATCCCTCGAGGCGTCTGCTTGGCAGAGAGTTCCATCTGCGCGCAGTGTTCTATTTATCGCGAAAGCCTTGATCTTTTAGAATATAGATTTGCAACCTCGGTGGTTATGGATGAGTCTGATCGTAATTACTAATAGGAAACCTGAGTGAACGATCTCGCGGAGAAATTCGTGTTCGGTTAACGAAACCCAATGACATAAACACACGATTATTCTAAACCCCTCAAGAATCCAGACAGCCCTGCTCGCGAGCGTACATGACGCGTACAACTGGAGACTCTATAAACTCCGAGCACCGTCTCCGTTCCCTGCGAGGCAGACCACGATTTCCGGCGTGCCGCGTTCCATCGAGTCATCAGTCACCAGGCACGTTATGAAATATCAGCATCGGTCTCGAGAGACAGGTGCTACCTGCTCCGCCGGGATAGAAGCGAGTGGAAACGTATCCGTGCCGCGTCACGGTAGCCGGAAGGCGCGGAAGATATTTGTATTCGAAATCGCCGTGGCCGGCAGCATACCGTCTGTCAAAATAAGAGCACACAGGCTTCGTTTACGCAAGAGCGACGATCGCCGCCGTATTTACCCGACTGCCATCGGCTTATCGGGGCCCCGAGTTGATTCGAGTTTCACTCGCGGGCCCAAAACGAAGGAAAAAAGCGCCTCGGCGATACGTTGCATTAGAAAGTGGGAACCGGCGGGCAACCTGTAATCAAGACGTCTAGGCGTCGCGCAAACGAGCGCGAGAAGTAGGCGCGCGGACGCTGGAAAAGTCCGCGAGTCCGCCTGGAATCGGCTGCTCGCGGCACGTGACGCTCGATTATTATTAAATACCTCGAGCTCGACCAACAATACCGTGGCCGCGTGTCCCTTCCGCGGAGCGCTTCCGCTTGCGCAGGTTCATGCTGATACGCGGTCCTTCTGTGCGCACGGTGCGCCATTCAATAGGTCTCGATGTTCCCAGCAATCTAAATTACGGTCGCCGGCTCCGTTCTACAGTTCCACTTGTATCCATTGAGGACACAATGGTCGTTCGATTGCTTTCTACGAGTCACGCGTAACGATCTCTTCTATCGGCCGGGATCGGTTTCGTCCGCGCCCCGTTCTCTCCTTGTGTTCCGCGAAACGCGTGGCGATCGCTCCGCGGTAGCGTGTGTAACTGGTAAAAGATCAATTGGCCGCTCAAGGCTGCTTGCCCCACCACGAATCACCCAACACGCGACTATTTTCACGCTGCGATAGTTTGGAAACGGGTTCGTGAGATGGGACGAGAGATGGGCGATCGAGAGAGCAGTCAAAGTTTGTAATAGGGGGAGCCGTTGTTCGGTGAAAATAATAAATTACTAGGTAGGGGCTAGTTGTGACATTTATCAGTTTTTTTTGCATTCCATATGCAATACTATTAATGACTCATCCTTGAAGTACGTACATTCCTCTACAGATGAAACTCTGATTTTGAAAAAGGCTATTTTGAAGGCCGAGATATGTTGTATCAACGTGCCTCGAGTAGGGGTGCCTTTTGTTTTATGTAACAAATAGCCCCGATTGGTACCATTCTGTATAAAATGGTATAAGTTCATACCAGTTTCGTATATTCTTATGTACTTGTCACGAATTTGTAGCTAAAGGAATTAATTTACACACCTTTATCTGATTGTTCGGGAGAAAAGATTGAAGTAGAAAGAGGAAAGTTACTAGGCCTAAACTCGGGTAAATCCGTGATAGGTTTAGAATTTATCTATTAATTGCTAATATTTACATATTCTGAAAGTGAGTCTAGGATATAATGATAGGTCAGACATCGGACAAACAAATAATATGTTAACAGAAATTTACTAAGTATATTTAATTGAAAATATACAATTTTAAGTTGTCATGACATACTCTGGTTACTCCGTGAGTAACCTGTACCACGAACTTACCTGAGTTTACCCTTTTAGAGTCGAAAACACAAAAAACTGTAATAATGTGGCAACGCGTGAACCGACTACAAAAAACACCATACACAACCAGTGTATGGGTGAAACACACCAGCCACTTCATTTTCAAAGTAATAATCCAAGCGACAAATATTTAAACTCCTTTGTAACAACCTGCGCCTGTCACATCTAGCCCCGATCTTGCCTACCCTGCATGCCGGGTCCGTACCAGAGAAGAATGAGAGAGACTACAGTCCATGGTGAACAACGGACAGAGCGTCCCAGTAAACGCGACAATTATCTAGCAAGCACAAGAGGAATCGTGCACGATCGCTGACGGAAAAAGGCAGGCAAGAAAGAGCGGGCAAGCCGCGTCCGCAGGAGGGGGAAGCAGAGCCGAAGCGCACACGGCCGAGGGTCGTCCCATTGTTGTTTGTCTTGCTGAATATTTTAATTGGACGCGGGGCTCCGCCGCGTTATTTATCGTCTAACAATGCCTGGAAGACTGGTAATTAATTACGTTGTTTTGTGTTACTTTATATAAAGATAGCAGGTCGATAGGAGTTAACCGGCTTGAGAGCAACAATGGTATACAATGCGCAATTAGCGGGAGCGCCTCCCCCGGAGAACAATGCGCAGTCGGACCGGTGTCCGTGTGCCCGGTTGCGTGTGCGCGGTTGCGTGCCGCGCAGGCATTAACGGGCCCGTCTACTGCGCACGCCCGTGTGCGACCCCGTGCGTGAGTGCGCAGCCGCGGTCTGGCCCGGCCAAGGATCGGCTCCACTGCACACTTTGGCGAATTTTATTCGAACTAGCGGCGAACAATAACGGCTCGAAATAATTGCGTCGATTTATTTTAAGTAGGCACCGTGAGTGTCTCGAGTGACGTTAATTGAAAAGAGCCTGGGACTGGCGCGCTCTAGGCAGCGCAACGAGAATTTCTTTCCCCCTTGAGCTTGAATTTTTTATTGCGCTATCGAGGGGACAGGTGTCCGACGGTAATAGGCCCAGCGGCGCTCTTCCCATCGGCTAAACTGTATCGCCGCGATGCTTATCGTTATGCAAACGCACGCATAACTGTGATTAATTGCATTGTGCGAAACGGAAATAGCGTGGAACCGCGGCCGCGTTATCGTTATTTGATATCTCCGACTGTTTTCATTTTTATTTTTTCGGCCTGTAAGCTGTCCGTTTAATGAACGCGGGCCGCTTAAAAGGTGCTCCCTTTGCCGTACCCTCGTTACGTTCATTTTTATGCGCGATGTCTGCTTTTATAATTTAAATAATTAACGTGCCGCGTACCGATTAAAATTGAATTTCGCCGGCCGAATAATGTGTAATGTAATTAAGGAATCTACGGAAATGCAGCGACCGCGCGTTTTGTGGGATTACCGGCCGACCGTTTCTGGCCTGTCTCGCGTTATTATTTTTCCGATAGAATTATACCAACGATTTCCTCATTGGAATTGCTTCCTGCTTGTTGGTAGGATACGCGGAAAAATCCGTTTACGATGCTTTCACTCGTCGTCCGCGCTCCCTAACGCGTGCACCTCCGGCTCGTAAAAGAATTAAACTAATTGACACAAGGAGATTATAGTTTTACGTTATAAATAGAAACAAATTCTTAAGATCATCTCAGGTATCGAAAGCCTCGCTGTTATTTCATAGCTCGACGCAGTGGTGCTTTAATATTACTTCTGAATGAAATTAAGTAGTTGAACAAAATTAACGTGCACGCGGAAGTCAGAGTTAACGCTACGTAGAGAATTAACGCCAAATAAGTGCATAGATATCATGAATATAATAAGAAAGATGCAAACTCGCAGAGCGGCGAGATAAGCGCGTGCTCATTAACTCAACACCGTTCAAAACGAAAACAAATTAACATACAATCGAAAGCTGCCGTGCAATTACGCCGCGCGATGCAATAACTGCATCGAGTAATCTCATCAGTCAAATGCATCGTTTCCAGGACGTTCACGTTTGAAATCGTAACGTTTACGCGGTATTGAAAAATATCGAGAAACAGCCAAGAGTTTTTCCACGCGTATTATACATGCAGTTCGCGTCTCGCGTATCTTTAAAGCTTTAATCCAGCGGGACCGGGACAGCGGGCTGCCAATCACGGCGCATTTACATGAGAAAGGTCAGTTTCATTGACTTCACTTACAAGGGTGCTAACTGTGTGGGGTAGCCGATAGATGAATAGCCCGAAGGTGAACGTCAATGTCACTAGGTTTCTGGGCGAAAACGCCCAAGTAAATGCAATTACGTTCAAATCAATGAAAGGGCGCGTAGTATTGATCGGCGTGACGTGACTATTGCCTCGCGTTATCGAGGATTTCAATGGCCCGTAATAGAATGCTTCCGCCGGACCATTCCGCTGAAGGGACGAGGAAAATTTCAATACTTTCTTTCGAAACAATCTCCCGGCACGGTTGTACTCTTAAAACGTACCTGATCGTGTCTAATGAACACACAGCTGAATTTTTTATCGCTACCGACAATTGTCCTTGATGAACAATAGCTCGCCAGAGGTCCATTGACCGCGGCGAAAGGAAGCTGGATATTTCTGCGGCTCTCGAAGGATACGAGGAAACCTAGCCGACCTTTGTTCCCCTACGGTCAGGGTCGTCCTTCCGTCGGAGGTCAACGCGCTGTTGCGCGCGTGTATCGCGGCAGAGGAGAAAGAAAAGCGTCGTGGCAGCGGCACAATCGTCGCCCAATTAACTCCGTCGTCGGGAGGGCTTCTGGGTAACCGCAACAATAACCGTCGCGGAGGGTCGCAGCCAGGCACCCTCCGCCAGGCGCCGAGGTGTGAGGGCGAGGCGACGGATGAGAAGCCCCCGACGACAAAGTCTCACGGGGGTGGTTGTTGGAGGGCGGACGAGAGAAACACAGACACGACACTTCATCAGTTCCAGCGGCAGCCAGCATTGTCATTTATATGCGCGATACGTGCTGCGCCCTTTGTGACTTTTTTCTCTTCCGTACGGTTCTCTCGCTCTCGCTACCGCGGCATACGTCGCCTCTCGCTCTCGTCCCTTTCCGTCTTTCCACAGCGTCCCTAACCATCGTTAGTCGCGATCGCGTGCGTACAACATTATACGCGGAACCACCGACGACGACGAGGCGTCCTCTTTAGAAATTTGTTTCTTTGTCTCGGGGTACTCTTTTTCTTCCCTTTGTCCGTTGTCATTGCCATCATTTTCGTCGTCCTCGTCCTCGTCGTCGTTGTCGTCGTCGACGTCGTGAATCTTGCTCGCGCGGTGGTGTGTTGGTGGTCGTCGGGGGTGCACACAACGCCTCGATGCGAGCGCGTAATCCGCGCGTCGGAGAAAAGCACTGGCTTCTCCGTGACCCTCCGACGATGGTTGCTCGACAATGAAGGTATTCGTGACACGGTGCATCGGCTTAGAGGGCTCCCGGAATGGCGCGAACGAGCGCGTTCATTTGCTACCCGATCGTAGTCGACGGCTGGCTCTTCTTTCGAACTCGGTCATGGCTCTTTCCGTCCTCGTTCCTCCATACCGAACCACGCGTTCTTCCATCCTTCCACGGGGATCTGTGTGTTCACGCTTTTTCTTCGGTTTCTTCCTTTTTGGGGGGACCACGGCGTCGGGGATCTCGTTGAATATGTTTTACATTTTAACAGTTTATCGCCGGGCGCCAAGCGCGCTCATCTGTCGCTGTTTACGGACAGCTTTTACCAATTTCAAGGGAAAATTGCGTTGAATTTATTATCCTGCATTCCCCACCAGCGCTGACGCACAACGGCAGCTCACTTGTCCCGCGATATTGGGAATATATGCGTTAAAAGTACTGTATTTATGAACCCGCCATAATCATTAAATATAAGGACATCTGCCTCTCACATATTAAATCGACAACATCCTACCAGAATTGACATACTTGCCAGAGTAATCCATTACTCCCAGATAATCATCGGAGCTACGAACACGAGCTATTTCGCAACTGTTAATTAAGTAATTACTACAACTGTTCCCATAATTTTCCCTTGCAGCCACCCTCGGGGAGCGAACACTACAATGTACCTACAACACAGCGAGGATATCTTGATGCATTCAAAGTTCATAAACATCGTGAATATGCATATCGCGCGATCAAGACAACGCCGCTCACACCCGACCTGTGTTTGATCTCGAGTAGCCTATATAGCGCGGCGCTGGGTCTCGCAGACGCTGTAGCGAGGGAAGCATCTCGGGGCTGATACGCGAGCACGCGGTGGCAGCAGCATTTGCATCGAAATAGACACGACTCGGCCGTCTGCCGCGTATCCTTTCGCCGGTCTGCCGCGCTCTCCGGGAGTTTCGGGACGATAATTGCAATAATTGTCGCGCGTCCCATTGTTCGTCCACTTGGAGGAGCGAGCGAGCGAGCGCCCGGCCGTCCGTCGTCCCTGCATATGGAACAAGCGGCCGCTTGATTCTCGGCTGATTGTTCCATTCTGAGAGCAGCTTCCATCCCCCGCCTCGGACCTCGCGCTTCCTCCACACTCGAGGCGCACACGTACGGCCAGCGTCGCGTCGCCTCGCGTCGCCTAACTACAACAACTTGCCCGGTTTCATCCCGAAAACCACGCCGTCCATCCGTGTCCAAATGCGACCGCGTGTACGTGTGCGCCAGCCCTGGCAAACACGGCCAGCAGAGAGCTGACGACCAACACGAGTAAGGCGAGTGCCTCTGCGCTTAGCTTCCTCTCCTGGTGGCTGGTTTGCGGGCCGCCTAACCTAACAACCCTCTCTTGGTGCGCGCGAGACGAAAACGAAACAATCACCGATTCCTTCATACGTGATTGCCCGTATTGTCTGCCGGCGACGGCGGACAATGGGCCGACGGTTTATGACGCCGCCGCGCCGCGCCGTTGCTTGCTCCCTTTTCAAGACACCCCGCCGCAATGTACCGCGGCTCCAGGCAAGGCGAGCGCACGTACGTGCGCCATGCGCGGCGGGATATCGAGGTCGCCGATGCTTTACGCCGCGATTAATTCTCGCCGGTGAAAAGAACCCACGGGGAAAAATTTTGAGTTACGCCTGGAACGGCGGGGCGCGACCATACGCCGTGGCTCGGTGGATGGTTTTGATCGAACCGGGAGAGGCTAACGCCCTATGTAATCGCGTTCCTATGATGTCGAAGGTAGATGATACCTAAGGGAGAGTGGGGTCATTACGAATAGCTAAACAAAAAAGCAACAGAATGAAAATTATATGAGAAATAAATTTGTTTATTATTTACAAACATACTTAAAGTATTCATCTTCAAAGTACTGTGACTATTTTTTTAAAAATTATAATAAAAATCAACTTTATAGTGAAAAATCAAAACCTTTCGTGTTCGTGATTACTCGACTGCCGTGGGGTAATCACGAACAGAGTGCTAAATATCGCAGAAGAAGCACAGAAAGCGCGGCTGCAATGGTCATTTCATAATAAATTTTGGTACAATCTATACCTAATGTACTTTTAAAATTCCTCTTCTTATGCGTTAGAAAAAAATGCAATTGGTCGAAATATCGAAAAAAAATAGTAATGGTCGTTTTTTAAACTTTTTTTGTTTTTTTGTTGTTTTTTTTGTCTGAGAATTTTGTAATGAAAAATCAACAATCCCTTTTGTAGATTTAAATAAGTTTTATCGATTTATACACTTCGTCAAAATCGGTTATCGTTGTAATCTCGAAGGTTCGAGATTACCTCATCCGAGTTGTACGTCATTGACATCAAAAAGTAAAAAAGAAGAACGCCTTGGTCATAAAATGTTGGTCAAAAAGTGCTTTATTTCAACTTAAAAAAAAACAATTGTATCATTAATTCAACAGTAATTACATGCAATTAAAATTGACAAAATATTACTTGACACATGATGAAAATAATAAATTGTGTTTATCTTGAATAGCATAAGCGTTCTGTGTTTATTACATTCTGCCTGACGTTGGATACGACCTACACTATTAGCTAGTGGAGAAGGAACATCGTTTTTATTTATTAAAACGCCTTAACATCGCATTCGCTATTACTCCGCGTTCGTGTTTACCCCACGCTCCCTTACCTACTGAAAGCGTTGTGAATAGCGATGGTCGATTGAAAATTTCGAAATCTGACTATGCACAGCACGCACAGCGATGCAATTGTCCAAGACGAAAGTATTCCCATCGGTTCGCTAATAAAGATGATCGAGTCACGTGGCTCATCGTGGATACCAGCAGGCACATGCCAAGAAACTTATTAATCAAACATCAATAATCTACGTGCCTCCGTCTACCACGTATCTACACCTAGCTACGCATCGCGATTACATTTCACCGCGGTCGATCATCTACCTTGCCCACAGCGGCGACCTCGGTCGAGACTTTCAGTAGCATCCACGTGATCCGAGCAAAATAAAGCGACGACGATTTGACTAATTATCGGTGTAGAACCTACCAGATCCGTGTACGTAGCCAGTCGTTAAAGGTTACGAGCCACGGGCACACGCACCGCTCGTAATCCGCGCGTATACGAGCGCGAGTCTGGGAGCGGTGGCGACGCGGTCTCCGCGAACCCGATTTCCTTCTGGCGTCTACTCTCGGAGGGAGCACAGTGTCAGGACCCCCCTTTCTCCCCCATCATTTACCCCGTTCCCGTCCCCGCCCCCTCCCGACGCTGTTGCGACGTCGCCGTTGCCGTTCTGTACACCGACGGCAAATAAAAATAAAAGCAATTAAATATCTTAATTAAGGCTATTAATCAAGTTGTCGGGACGTGCGCGGCTACCGTGCGGCCCGATTCAGGAATGGCAGCGGCGCGCGATTTCTTGCGACCGTTTCGCTCGCTCCCTGCGCCGGCTAACTATGGCGCTACATATTATATTCCGTGCACAGCGAACGCCGGATCTCGCGGAATGCGACGTACGTATCGGGGGCAGGATCGATCGGCGAGGATCGCGATCGCGATGGCGCCCCTGCTCCAACCGTTTTTGGCGCGGCGGCCTGCCGCGGTTCCCGGGAAATTTCGTGACCGAGCAAAGCGGACGGACGTGCTGCGAAACGGCCGCGGTGCCTCGCCTCGCGTGACTCTTGAAGGATGGCAGGCAGGGGATCGGAGTATGTCGCGCGTCGCGCGGAGAAATTTATGCGGTTCGGTCGACCCTGTACGCGGCGACGCGATTGTTTCGCGAACGGCGCGTTGGGAATAATTAAAAGAAGGCACGGGTAGATGCAGTAAACTTTACGACGGAATATTTTCTTGTAACACGATCTTTTGTGTCTGCTTCCGCTGATAGGCTCATTCATATCGACGACCCTTCCTCGAGCCCTCTGTCGACTTCCGCATAAAGGAAAGGTTAGATGGCGAAAGAAAGAACGCGGACGTCGATTTCGAAAATACCTGCTCCCGTTGCCGGGGGCGGAACAGAACTCGGCAACGAGTCCCGAGGGTCGGGCGATAATTTTCGTGTTTATTAACTGTCGCGGCCGGCCGGCGGTGCGCGCACAGTTAATTAATAATGCGACTCCGTAATTAAGTGGCGGCGATTCAACGCTCGATACTTTTTAACGAGCCTACTTGTCCCGACATCGCGGGAGACGCGGCCTCGCGGTGTAATTAAGATCGTTCCACCGGCGAACAATTAACGTTGATCGGTAACGATTGCGACTCGGTTAGGTCGACAGGGGAATTTTCGTAGCCTCCGTTACGAACAGGATCTCGCCGACGCGATTCAACGCCTTGGTATTTTACGCGCTCGTAAAATGCCCGTATTTATTCGCGTTGCATAAGGAGGCGAGCAGCAGTGGCAACGGGCGAGCGTAACACGGCTACCATTCATTATTAGTCACAGTTCCTTACTTATCCGCTTTACTCTCCTTCCTTCTCCCTTACTGCCAGACAGAGCTCGCCTTTTACGGTTAACGGCTACCGACAAAGATGTTTCGGGAAAAGTTCGGCCCCCGGAGAAACCATAATTACACATTAGGATACGGCACGCATTTCCTTCCCAATTACATTCGAACGCTTACCCGCTGCAAATGAAGTTAACAGTCTTTAAACTCAGGCCCCCGACTGCAGGGAGCTTCAATTTGGATTAAATCGCGTACAGGATGCTCCGGAATTGTATTTCCCACCCCTATCCGGTTACGATCCACGTGCTCTTCTTGTTTCTTCCTTGCACCCGCCTCAGAAGTACCCCTGCAAGGTCTAATCCTGGGTGGTCGTAAGAACATGGTCGAATTTCTACAGAATTCGTGACAGTGTGAAAGAAACAATGGTGCCTACTTAGGTATGCAAGCCTCGATGACTGAAACGGGGGTGATCGATAACGCCGAAGCGATACTCCAAGAAATCCAACGTGTGCCCTTTCGCTACACTTTCACCGGTGCCCCGCGGCCGAGTCAAGGGCACTCGCGGTCACGATACGCTTAATCAGCGTGTTCGTAAGTCGAACATCGCCGAGGTATCTGCCGGTGGTATCGTAACACCGCGAGCACGATGGGAAAAGTGTTCCCGCCGCTGCTGGCGACTAATCGTTTAATATCGCTATCGCGCGGCGCTAGTCGCTGGAGCCAGCGGCTCGCGACGTACCAATTAACGGACGGGACGTTTTAACAGATTACACGGGAGTAACAGCGACGTGACAATCATCCGTTAGAGATTTTTCGCGCGGTATCCACTGGCGCGCTCGCGCCTTCCTGCATTCCATAAATTAAAACCGTTTCGTAACTCGTGGAACTGCAGGCCGCGTCTTAGGCTCCAAGACTTAGAGTGCTCGTTCCGCAGATAATGTCGACGACGCCGGGCTCGATCGAGGGATTAATAACGAAGTGGAACGTGACCTCGTAATAACCGAAGCCGCGAACCGAGGCTTGGCTTGACGCGTCGAGATTACGCGCGCAGAGGATAGCGTGCTCGTCGACGGGTAATCGAAGTTATTTAGCCTGGCTATTAATAGAAATACAGACTCCGCCAGGTTTCCTAAATACAGGCACAGGTATCGTGCGCGAGTGAACGCGAGCGCGCCACGCGTGATCGAGGGATTAAACGCGGCGAAACGAATGATATAAAGGTTAACGATTGAAAACTGACCGGCCAAGGCGTGTATCAATCATTCGCGTCACGCGCGCTCGACGATCGACGGCGGAATAAAATTACTCGCCGCCTGTGCCGCGTGATTCTCTACCCATTTTTCACGTTCATTCGCGTTTTTCACGGGCTCGAAGAAACCGCGCTTGCGACGTGTCTTCGATCGGCCCGGCAATTTATCTTAATAGCGTTTAACGTTTATTTATGTACCATTTAATGGCAGATCTGTTGGGAAAGAATTTCCCCCGTGAGATAAACAAGTTTTACACGTACATCGGCTGCATCGAAGTTGTAATGAAGTTCTCGCAAAGGTGGGTCTCAATCTTCCTTCCCCTATCCACGATCTCGGAACTTGAAGATACATTTTTACTTTATCAGTGGCAAGTGGAGGATGTAAAAAGTAATGGCTACATTTAGGTAAGCCTGTAACTTAGTCAGTGCAATTTCATATTACCCTTGCAACCTTCTTCGTAAAGCATTTATAGACACAAGCTTCCGCAGTATGCTCTCTTACTTCTATTCGTAGAAAATGCCAACACCGTCTAGCCAGAAA
Source organism: Andrena minutula (assembly GCA_929113495.1). NCBI lineage: Eukaryota > Metazoa > Arthropoda > Insecta > Hymenoptera > Andrenidae > Andrena > Andrena minutula. The sequence goes on from OV815993.1 coordinate 2,617,661, forward strand.
ATGCTGGGGCACCCTGGGCAGGTAAGACGGAGTGCGGAAGACGGGGTTGAAGGGGGAGGGAAGCCTGGAGGAAAGGTGGTTTGTATAGGTGGGCGCAGCGAGAATATAGGAGAGGGTAGTCCACAGCGTGGCGCTATGTTGTGATGTAATTAGGTTGTCTGGAACACTCACGTCACGTCACACGGCGCGCTGCAAGGCGGACGGAGACATAATGCGCGTCTATAGCCGAAGCTCGGTAGCTTCGGGCTTTCCTTCCTCGAACGTTCCTCGGGAGCCGACGCGGAGCCTGGCAGTCACCCATCTATCGCCTTTCCACCCTCCAACACCTATTCAGCCAGACTTCATTCTCCGCGATTTCTGGTACCGCGACCGCTAATAATGTCGACAATAATTAGACCTCTTGTTCCAATTCTGTCGCTGCCTGACAGCTGGGCGCCTTCGCGGTTAATTATGCCGCGGGATGCTGCCTATTCTGGGGATGCTGATGGGAGTTTCCAACTCGGGCACCAATCACCTACAACCTAGGTATCGGAAGCAAGGTACAGTGTTTTCGTTGTCATTGAGCTTTACCCTCTATCCAACGAATAGTTGTTTAACCAACGACTTTGGCGGCGTGGAAGCGTGTTCACACCGATATCGAGATCGATATCTCTTCGCGAGGAAGGAGCAAATGAGGGTTCTTGTCGTTCTTTTCTGCTCGTTCACTTCCTCCTCGCGCGCCGGCAATGTAATCGCGATGTCCGTCGGTCCTCGCGCAAATAATACACTTCGCGGGGCAACTGTGAATTATGAAGCCCTTTCTCGGTACCGATGGATAAGTGGTGGTAATGCTGCATCCACGTCGTGCTCCGGGGCGCAGGTTAAACGAAATATGGAGCGCATTGATTGGTAAACACGTCCTGTACAAAGTGCGGGGATACTCTCGCAATCGATGCGTTAATTGACGCTACTAGAAACGTTACAAGTTCAAATGTAATCGAGTTCCACGGTTTTTAAATCATATTTCCAGCTTCAAATAATAAACGTCTGTAGCAGCTGTTTACTTAGACCGAAAGCTTTTAGGTATCTATCTTTTTGAGAAATTTTTCATTTTCATCTGCAATTGCAATCGTGGAAGGCAGTTGGAAGCTACAGACAGTATTGCACACGCGATACATGCACCATGGAAGGATATTTAGAGCGCATAGGAATATTTGAAGACAGCACTACCTTCAAACGCAACGGAGCTTACCAGGAAAAATGCGCGAGCTCGAGGAGGCAATTTTTCAGATTTCCGCCCGTGGGAGCTGACATCCTGCTCAGGATATAGCTCGGGAACGAATTTAACCTCACTTATGTTCTTATCAGTTCAACATCGGGCGCACGCAGACTTTGGTGGATCTAGCAAAGAAGCAACTTCCGTGGACACGACAGCCGTTCGACGTTAAAGTAAAATCGAGTTCTGTATTCAATCATAAGGACTGTCGGGCCGAGCGGTCGGATGGCGTTTTAGTTCTCCAAGTGAGATTACATCGGCGCTTTTCTGTGTTTCAATCGACGGATAAAAGTTACACGGGTCCAGAAAGCGAGGCCCAGTTAGTTACTAGTTACAAATTGTCAACGCTTCCAACGAGACACCTGCACGCGTAATCAGATCCACGTCCAATTTCCGAGGTAATGTGCATTATCGCTTGACAGTCTTGGTTCGTTTAATTTGATCGCAGCTTAAATTCCTCGCGTTGAGTATCCTACGCCGCGCGCAACATTTGTAAACACTTTTAACGGGGATTTACTGCTGCTCGATAAAAAACCAGTTGGTTGTTGGGAACGAAAGTAGCTTGGTTCAACGCTCGGAGCTTGAAACTCCATTTGCAGTGTAATACCGTAATACGTAGTGATCGAACGCTGGAAGGGGAGCTTAAATATTGAGCAGCGTTTGTTGTCGAATTCATCTCGTAGATAACAAACTCTGTCACCTGCGTAGAATTCCAGCCACGTTCTCCACATTGTTCGCGAATACGAAGCTATCCAGAGCTGGGAAAGGAAATATCCGTGCCTGGAGTACATACTTTCCACCGCGACAACGAATAAATCCCCCTCCGTGAAATTATTGCCGTGCCTCTCGATAACGTCTTGCATTTCACCAGCGCCAGCCGCACAGTCGCGTCCGCGTCGATATTATATCTAACATCGCGTTACCACGCGCATAAATCTTCCTCCATCCATACGAAGCAGCATCACTATTAACTCATCACATTTTTTACGCGGCGATATTACATTTAATGGGGATAACGGTACCGTCCGAGTCTTATCCACGGTGGTCCCCAGCTTCGCGGCAGACCAACGTGTTGCAACCTTGATCCTACTACCCTCTCTGCTCACTGAACTCTGGCGTCCTTTGGTTTCCTATGTGCCGCTCTATTCAAGGCTAGGAAGACTCTTATATTCAGCGTTTTACAAGATCGAAGGCCGCAAAAACTTGGGGGCAAGTGACATTGCTGACGGATGAGGGCTAGGTGGCAACCCTCGCGATTAGTTTGAAAGGCAGCGACTGGATAACGAAGACGCCACGCCAAGCAGGAACCGCCGCGATGTCGCGAATCCCGTTTGCGAATCTAATATTGTTTATTTAATCGAATATCCGCGCGGTGGCGCACAATCAAACGTCATTACGGACGGCGGGCTGAATGGAGCGCGAGGTGACTGGTGGCACGGTAATGGCAGGAGAGCTGCGAGGCATAGTGTTCCCGGCGTGGTAATTGTATTTCCATGCTCGGTAGGTCGGCAACCAGCGAGACTACTTGAGCACGGCTGGCTGGCTGACTGACTGACTGAGGCCTGATTGACTGCCACTGATGGGAAAATGGCTTGCGCCACGGCGACAATAAACAATAAACCACCTCCCGCGCCCCTTACATCACTCCCAGCCACACGCACCTTGGCACGTCCGATTTCTCTCGCCCTTTAATCCACTTGTATCCGCGTCGACTTCTCCCGCCCTGATCGCGCCCCACCACCCACCCTTCATCCAGAGGTTTGGGCTATTGTCGTTTTCCACAGAGCCGGGGCTAACCGTGTTGCCTAGCGTCGAAACAATATCCGCAGTGATATTGCATGGGCTCGATAATTCTCCGGCGGGAAATGCGATTGTTGCTTCACCCCTCGGCAGCGCGCCAGGGTGGGGGAGCAAAACTTCGCAGCGGACGTTGTTACACATCCACGGCCGGGAGCAGTCTGGATTCCGGAAGAAGGGGAATGTAAACAGTTTATCGAGCGGGGGCGCCGACAATGTCGCGAAGACGCGGATGAACACATCAACCGTGCATTCACCGTGGGATATTCACCTCGAGGTTCGACGACACCTTTCACGGGCAAACGGAGGCTGTTTGGGTGGATTGCGTTAGGGAAAATTAAGGGGAACGACATTTCGCGTACAGCTATAGAAATCATGGGGGCTAGGAGGGGATGGCTTGCCAGCAGTATCCGAAATTTGTTTCGACACGTCGAGGAGCGTCGCCAGCGTGGAGCATAATGCCGGACCCGATGAGGCGGAAAAGCAGCGAGGACCTTAGCGGAGAGGACAGCGGGCGAGACAATGCCGGCGAAATGAATGAATACGCTGATGAATGCGTACAATAGGAGAGCAGAAGTGGCAGCAACCCTGACTAACACAATGGGGCGACAAAAACTCGGCTCTTCTCCGCGCCAGCCAAGTCGAAGAGTGAAGGGAGAGAGTGAGGGAAGAGGGGGTAGAAGGGTGGAGAGAGGGAGAGAATGAGAGTGAAGCAAAGAGAAAACATTGCTGGCTGGCCAACGAACCTGCATTATTTGCAGAGAAGAAGCGCGACTGTTTCGCCGCTGGTGACGCGCACGGACCGGGGGAAAGGGTAACGGCGAGGGGAGGACGGGGATTAAATTGGTTTCGATTGGCAGCGAAATTGTCTGGATGAGTAAAATGCGTTCAAAAGCGTTCGTCTTATTTACGCGGACGGATTTTTGCACGCACGCCGGTAACACGCTGCTGGCGATGAAAAGGTGGAACGAACGACCACTGTTATTAGCCCCCTCGAAATACCGTCGTGATTTCTTTGAATCCTTTCACGCGCGTTTCATCGCGTCTCCGCGATCCTGCACTTTAAGCCGCTGTTCCGCGCCGCGCGTTTGTCGGCGCCGTGATGCGCGCTTCAACCCCTTTAACGGGAGGATGTTTGTCCAGTTCCCCGGGAGAGAGGTGAAATTTTGTTTTTAAATGAAATTGCAGCCGGAGGAATTTTTAACCAGCTCTTTTGCAGTTTTACTGGCTAGCTACGTGTTCGTCGGATAGCGAAGGCTGAGATAGGCGGATTATGGTAAAATTTGTTGTTTCCTCACCGTCGGATTGTAAAGTAGAAAGGAAAGTAACGTCCACTTAATTGCACAACACTGGAGACGAGCCTCGGCGGCTTTCAATCCGCGATTTCGAACGCCGAAATGTAAATTTTCGACTCTCGATTCGTAAAGATTCCCGGGGACACTGGCCGGCGTCCCGGGTGTTAAGGATCGATCATCAACGAGCGAATCGCTGTCCGGCTACCGCCCATTAACTCGCTCGTCCCATAGAATATGATTATTCTGTCGGCCCGGACGAGTGTAATGCGATGAGAAAGCGACGATTTATAATCGGTCGTAAAGGACATCTCGCCGTGGCGTGGCGATTAACGTTTTATACTGGTCGCTGGCCGGCTGAATGAAAGGAGAACTCGTGGCCATTACAATCCCGAACAAATAATGCGTATGTCGCAACTGTATAATTATGAATACCATTTCCGCGGGTACCGTTAGGGAAGATAGCCGTTTATGCCTTTCATAAAGATTCCCGGATTCGAGGATCGACGTGGAAAGAGTGAAAGAGATAAAAAAGACCAAGTTGATGGAAAAAGAGGGGGGGGGCGGTCGTTGTCGCGTCGTTCAACGACGCTATTGTACTCGAGAGATTGTGCAAGAATACTTCCAGGCTCTAAACTGAGCGGCAAACTTGCGCCGATGGATCCTAAAGCGGAGGCGAAGAGAACTGTGAGAGAAAGAAGGAGTGAGAGAGAAAGAGAGAGAGAGAGGGATAGCGGGCTGAGCTAATAGAATATTAAACGCGTCCTGACGGAGGCACTATTTATATTCCTGAGACGTACCTAATACGTCCATTTGTCTAGTAATTAAAACGGTTGATTGATAGCATCTGCATCGTGACGTATACGACGGGGTTACAGTTCGCACGGAGGATCAGGAAGTGGGTGAAAATAAACTGGCCAAGCAGTTCCCTCCGTGCAGGTGAACCGTGCACCACGAAGATGATATTCAGCTGATTGCCCGGGGCTTAGTCAGGTGAAATTAGATTCAATGGACTTCGATAAGCGCTTAGCGAATCGTGATCGCGATGCCTTCTGGTTATAGTCGTTTCCGACGAGACAGTTTCCTGGCCAGCCAGTGGTATTCGGGGTATTCGTCAGACTTCTATTTTCAATCGACCACGGCGACGTTTTTCATCCCGAGCGAGCCGTAAATCATTCTAGGGAGGCCCCAGAAGAGGCACGAGCTCACAGCGGACAGGTGCGCACGACCAAAAGCGGCGCATCCATTATTCTCGCGGTTATCATTCTGCATAATGCACGCTCCGCGGCTTTAAAGTAATGCCTTATTCGAGCAAAACGAATTTCCAGACCGTCTACCGTACCTGCCTGCGATTCCGCGGCGATGATTTAATAAATAATGAGGGGTTCAAGCCCCTCTCTCTCTGTATCGTCCCCCACCCGGTCCCAATCGAACGCTAAGCCCATGTCAAACCCATCAATATTATATTCACCCGCCTCCGCTCGCACATCCACGGGAAACGACATTAGTCCCCGCTAATGGTTCAACTTTAACAATTTCCATGGGATTATCCGAAATCCTTTGCCTACAGCCGTTCCTCGCTTATGCAAATAAATGCCTTTTCAGGCTGCCTCGGAATTCGCCCCGATACGTTTCTCGCCGACACGTCACGACGAATCTTCTACCAATCGAAGCTGCTTATCTGGAAATTGCTTCGCAGATGTATGGCCGAGGTGATAAGAGATGATCGACGGGAATCCTTGAATTCTTTTCTGAAACGACGATTCGGAATTCAGGCGAAATTGTAGTGGAAAGTTTTTTTGTCCGAAACTTGATCGGCATCGACGCGATGGATCTGATGATGTTCATTTCGAAATACAAGTTTGGGAAGGAATTTCTTGTCTGTGAAAGGTGACGGTGAATAAAGGTATTATATTTCTGCGCTCCAAGTGGGTATAGCGAATCGCCTTTGGGGCCGTGACGCGACCGTGTAGCAGAGGAGAGTGAACGAGCAAATGGACCGGAAGGTGTAGGGCTTTTGTGGGAAGCGTCGTGCGCGTTGTCGAAGTAAAGGTCTTCGTGTCAACAAAGGCCACTTCGGACATTACACCGGCTCGACGCTACAACCCAACGGTCCGTCAATGTTTGTCAATTAGTCCTGTGCTGCGAGATTCGCTGGTTTCGCTGACATACTTGTACACTATGCCGCGCAGGTATTTAACGTCGTGTATTATTCCCGTTTCACCTTCCGATATACAGGGTGTCGCGTAACGCTGCGCTAGTAACAAGGGGCTCTTGATTCGAAATTATCTCGAAGGTACAAAGTCTTCCAGCGCGAAATTAGTGGCGAATAATCACGACGGCGAGACGATATTCGCGAAAACGGTCTCTCCTGATCGCCCGTCCTATTAAGGGAATCCATAAATAGAAGGAGCGGGTCGATGCCGCGGAATCGATCGGTCGACACGCTCATTATCAGTTATTAAGCATATATTAAAAGCCCGCCACTTGATATTGTAATTATCTCGGTTATAAATTGGTTGTCACTTTTTTCTCGCTTAAGGTCGCGCATGATGAATACGTGGATCATCGGGGTTCCGTTACACCTTTACCCCCCGCTTCGGCATCCACTCCCCCACCTTCGCCAGCTCCAACGCATTGCTCATTTCATGCGCCATATATTAGTCGATCTAAGAGAACGGGCAACCTATCATACACGGGTACAGTTAACTGAAACGTTCGGTTGCATTAAGCGCGCGAAGGTGTTACCTTCTTCCCTATCGCGATTTTTGTAATTGGAAGACTCGATTGGAATGCAAAGAGTTTCTTATACCACACACATGGTGTCCAGGTTCATCCAAATACTCCTCGACCAGGTCACGAACTAACAGTTCTAAGAACACTTTGACTCATTTTTAATCTCTGTTGGATCGAGGGAAAATGATTGGAAAAAAGTGTATAGTAGGGCGGAGCGAAACTATATAGGCGAAAATTTAAATTTGAATTTTCAGTTGGTCTGGGTGCGGAATAGTTGTCTTTTGATTAACCAAACACAACTGTAAAAAAATTTTGGAAAAATATTCATATCTGCAGGTTCCTTTTTCTGTTAAAAATGTAAAAAAATTAGATTCATAATGTCATTTTTTAAATTTTTAAAAGAAAAAGGAACCTGCAGACATGAACATTTTTCCAAAATTTTTTACAATTGTGTTTGGTTAATTAAAAGACAACTATCCCACACCCAGGCCAACTGAAAATTCAAATTTAAATTTTGGCCAATATAGTTTCGCTCCACCCTGTTGTACAGGTCGTTGGATTTTTTGGTATCACCAAAGTGGATTTCCCATCTGTCAAGTCGGGGTACCCACACGTGAATGCCGCGATTGAAAGAGCCGCGATTCAGGCGACCACGTATCGCGACTGATCCTTTCGATGCGCCTTTTCTTCCCTCCCCCCACGCCCCTTATTTTTTCCCCTGCGCAGAGTGTTCGGCCTGACGGCGACTTAACGGCACACCGTTATGATAAGCTTAATGCACGGCTGTCCGTTCGTCTGCTACGTGCACGCCGATCCGATCCGTGACGTAACAATAAAACATTGTTAACGCTGATTGCCCTGCGGTCGCTATACCGTTCGCCCGCTGGAATTTCTTGTTGCAGCGCCGCGCGCACGGCTAAAGCCCGCGATGATGACGATAATAATGATGATGACGCCGATCCACGCAGGACGAACCGCACGCACGTGGACGCGTGAGTCTTCTACACGCGTCCCAGATGATGATACACGAGATTCTCCGCTGGCTTCTCTGTACTTACGCTTTAATACGCGAGCCCAGAACGTTTCTTGTATTTACGCGGGGTGCCATGCACAGGGTGTTTCGTAATATATAGAATGTACACCACGGATCGATTCAACAATCCAAAATAACAACAAAAGCCATAAGAACTGTTTATGCGCAAATGCGAACTGAATAAAATTAGTTCCCCGGCAATACGATGAACGAAGTTTAACGTCCCACAAATCAGTCGCTCGGATCCTGTTCCGTAATCTCTATCACGCAGCCTCCTAGCTCGAATCGCATCCAGCGCACACACGTACCTACCTCGCGATTTATTTCGCCAGCATCGTCCTGCACGTCATTATGATTGCTCGCCACCGTACGATTCCGCGAACCGATTCGGGCCCGATCGACAATGCGTTGCCGCAACGAGTCGGGCATAACAAGGCTCGTTGAATACAGCGCAGGGAGAACGATAGCTTCGTAGCCGGATAATCGTTATTGGCGATCCGACGTGTCTTCATCGATTCCTGGCCGATCCGATTCCTCGAAACCGATTACGAGTCTCCGATCTGGCCGGCCAGCACGCTCCTCGACCATCATCGCGTCCATGCACCTGCAGGAGCCGGCTACGCTCGAAATTTCTTATGTACCCGCGATACCGTGCGCCCCGCACGAGCGTGGCCCCCTTACTTTCAAATCGCTGCAGTATAATGGACGGATTGTTCGATGGAGATCCCCCTGACGCGCAGGGGTCTGCAGGTGTACACTGTTTTTAGAAAGTTGCATGGTCTTGTTGATATTCTCCGAGAATGCTGCGAGGGGTTGCGTATCATAGAAGTTCATCGGAGGCCTCGCCAAAGGAACGTTTTAAATACACTTGCCTCCACGGTACACGGAGTTACACCCTGGAATTAAAGCCCCTCCGACTCACCACGCCCATGCCGGTGCACTTTTTCTTTCACTCCTGCCGCGCACGGTGTCTTCCTCCAAATCCGTTGCCGGCTGCCGGACGATTTGGAAAACGAGGCCCGGAGAGAAGCGACAAACACGAGGGTAGATCCGTAGGCGGAAGGTGGCTGGAGGAAGGTGGTGAGAAAGTAAGGAAAGAGGAGGGCGAGGACTAGGGGGAGAGACGGTGAGGGCTGTAGAGAGGGCAACAAAACGCAGGGAACATGCTCGCTGGGACGCAAAACGAGGACCAAGATAAGCCGTGCCTCCATCAGGCTGCTATTTCTCCCGTGACAATAAAAATTATAGGCTATCTGGACTGGAAAACAACAGGTCGAGCGGGCTGCCTCCGGATCGTGGTTTGCATTCATTAAGCCTCGACACGCAAGCAGTGGCGGTTGATGTTCTCTTTCTCTTTCTCTTTCTTTTCCCTCTCTCCATCCAGCACCCTCCTCCCCCCCACCGCGTGTCCCTCTCTCGCTCACCCTTGGTCGCTCGATTTCCCCTCCGTCTCTATCTCTCCCTCATCCCCCGCCGTCGTTGCCCTCTCGGGGCCAGGTACCCCATACGACGCCCCTGGGGTCCCCCTTTCGCCCCACGGTGCCCCCTCCCCCTCCCTGCGCAACATCTCCGCAGCCAGTTACCTGGCCTGGCTGCTCCGACTGCCTCGAGACTCTCTCAACCTGCAGTTCCAGGTTGCATCGAACGCGACCACTACAACCGGCCGTCCATTACCACTTTACATATTACACATTATAAATTACCAGTCTCTCCCTCTCCTCTCTCCCTCCCCCTCTCTCACTCTCTATCTCCGCGCTTCTCCACCCTTCTCCATCCCTCTGCTACCCCTCCGTCTCCTCTTCCCATCTGAATTTTTGTCTGTGTCCACGAGAGCCACGCTGAACTCGTCAAAGTTTCGAAGGGCGTGCGCCAGCCTCGTTATCGTCGCGGAGGACCACGCGAGGCGGCTCCCAGCGAGTAAGCGCGAACCTCGGGGATTCTGTTTTCGCGGGGGAAGGTGGATCGCGCGTTCTCCCTTCCGGTCCGTCGAGCAACGCGCGTTAAGTCGCCCGGTGGACGTCTATTAAGAAAATAACACCTCGTCGGACGGATCGGCCACCAGCGAGACAACGCGGCAGCTTTCACTGCCCACGTTCTAATAGACCGATGTTTACAGACTGAGCAGAGCAGCCGTGGAGTTGGGCGTGATTACGCGCGCCTGCAGCTGCGGACTGCAATTTAGGTAAAGCGAAGCGCGAGGGGTTGCGGGGAAGTGGATCTACGTGGGTGATCTGCTCTGTTTTTTTTTTAGATTTGTGGGCGATGGTGAAGTAAGATGTAATGACGTGAAGTAAGCTCGATGTTTTGTACTTCGCGAAAGCCACCCTCTAAGTGTGATGATAGATGCATTAAGACTTAGGAGGATGCAGATGTATTGCTCGCGGATTCAACAGGCAGAAACGAGTGGCTTCCATTATCGACTTCTCCTCGTTTCCTTAATATAACCCTCTGCCTTTTGATGCTCTGTTGAGGTCACTAAAAAGCCAGGGTTTCACGCTTATCGACGTATCTGTAGTTAATAACGCAAGTAAAAACGGCGCTCTCTCGGAGCCGCGAACACGCATCGAAGGATGTAGAAGAGGATCGACAATTATGGTCGACAGGCCATTACCACTTGCATATATATACGACGCGTTTTAAAACGAACACCGGCACGCCGCCGCTGTTAAAGGGTGGCCCTGAAAAGGCGTACAAAGTCACCGGGCTCGTCAGGAGTTCCGGTGGTCGTTGAATTGCGTGACACGGTCTCGCTAATCGGCTCGCGTCCTCGCGTGCACTCGATTCGATGCTTTGTGCCAGTGAATTAAAAATAAGAGGGCAAATTATCGCGGATTTGTGCGAGGAATATTAAATATCCCGTCAGTATCATCCAATTACCCCATTAAACTTCGTAGACATTGTCGTGCCGCAATATAAAAAGTGATTCCAGCCAAATTGCCGCGATTACCCTCGCCGTGGGATGCCTAACGGCAACGGAACCCCTTTTCTCCCGGCATACGTAGATCGTTTGTTTCGAAAACACGAAGTTATCGCCGTTCCCGGCATCATGCGAGAATAATACGCGGAGATGACAAGCGGCAGGAGGGAAGGGACGTCCCGCCTGTTCTTTCGGTAAAGGCTCGCTGGCCCAACAGTGGAATATGCTAATGCGCTTCTCGAAACGGCGAAAAAGGAATCCGGGTAATTGTTAAAGAAACTTTGGGAACGTTAACGCAAATTGCCGGGCGTTTCGTGGGACGTTTTGGCCATCATTCCTCGGAGGAGTACCGCGTTCCTCGATTATGCGCGAATATCCGCGAACAAATTCGTCCGTAGGACGCGCTATCGTGGGATAGAGGCGGGACGGGAAGAAAAACCGGCGAGGCAATCGCGGTAGAAAATCACGCGACGGAGCGAATCGCAATTTATAAGGGAGACGGGAATAGTCGTGCCGTCTACCACCCGCAATCGGGACAAAACGGCCAGCGACGCGGCCCTGGCTACGCGAGCAGTATAATTATACATAAAGTATCATTAAGTTGCCATAATTCTTATGTTATTGCATTATTTAGCGGCGGCACCCCGCTGGGGGAGACGCGGGATCTTCCCGGGTACGGGCGTGCAAGCGCGTTTTACATCTTTGTACACACTGGCGCGTATCCAGCTATTATAAGTAATACACATGCCTCGCGTACTTTCCAGCCGTTCCACGTGAAAAAGAGGCATGGCCTGTCGCGATGCAAACGAAGGGGGTTACAGAAAACCGGGGATGATATAGGGGTCCGGATGGGCCATCGAGTGTCCGTTGAATTGCCTCGGTAGCTTCCAATGCCTGCGATCCCTGGCCAGTGATAGTCGCTATTAGGTAGATACTACACGCCAGAAATACAGGCAATGATCATTCTCGAACGCTCATCTCAACCATATAAACAACTCAACCCGAACATCGATCATCAATCAGCCGAAAAGGTGCGCAGATCAGCCGACACCTTTTTCTCACCCCCCTACGCATTATCGTCGCAGGTAGAATAGTCCTCGAGTTAACGCCGCGCACTCGTGTCAGCCGTTGTCACTTTTACAAACACCGACCGGTACGACCGCTTCGTTCGACGCTGGGTGATGCAGGTGTCGAGCTCGGCGCGCTGGCTAGATTTCAGGCGTCTGCTGGCATTCGACGGCGCGTAGATACACGGCCGCGGCGCTCGGGTGCGCGCCGCTTGAATCCCGCTTTTCGCAATACACGCCGGACGTTTTGTTCGTCCCGTAGGCAAGCAGGCACGCTTAACTGACTGCGAATTAAAATTCCAGAATATAAGCGATTGCTTACGACGATTAATCGCACCCCTGCTGCTACGCGGGCCGCGCTGGCGCGCGCGCGCACGCCTGCACCACCACGCCACGGACAGAGCCGTCCGTGGCGACCGAGGCGACGCTCCTTTATTTTTAGTATCGAACGATTCTTCGAGCGTTTTCGAGCGGCCCGACATACATATATCGGCGCATTTGCCGCATCGGGTTTCGATAAATCTTGCCGTGTCTTTTACCGGAGGCACGGTCACGCAGCCCCGCTCGTCCCACTCGAACCGGGAGATATACACGAGAAATACAAAGATCCCCGAGGCATCGGCTACTCGGTAATTCGTATCGGCGACAACCATTTAAGCGGTCGCAGATAGATCACTCGATAGACGGCTTTTCGTATGCACGTTGTTGCTGTTCCCCGCGCGGCGTGTAGGATTTCTTGTCCGACGTCTTTTGACGTTGCACGCTGTACCATCGGGGCCTTTCAGTGATTTACTTATTCCCTGGCGTTGTATCGCATTGTCCGGCGCTCGTCGCTCACCGACCCTTTGTTCTTCTACGGCGAATTTGAGTCTGTACAAGCGCTATGTAGTTCAAATAGTTACAGGTGTAGAACTTGTGTATACTCGTACATTGGATACACTCGTGTATTCATAGAGGAATTAATGGGAGGGTGCCATTTCTTATATAACGTATTCATGAGGTAAGAGCTCTAACATCGTGTGCAAGTTTCAATTTACTCGGTGACGGTACTAAACTCGGTAAACAGTAAAATCCAGGCGACACGCGATGCTGGTGGGAAAACTGGAATGCGGACGCAGGAGCATGCGGTACACTTTTAATTTATCTAAATCATCGGAGCAGAAGTACGCGCTCCGGGGAAAGCTCGCAGTGCTCGTACGCACGTTGTAAAGCGCAGCGAGAACGAAACGAGAAACGGTGGCGTCACGGCGGTACGCATGCGCCCGTGCTGGGCGCGCATCCGAGGCGCATGCGTCGACGCGTTCACGCCGTAGAAAAGGAGGAGCCGCGGCGTGGTTGCTTGCACAACGGGCGCGCGATGCCCCGCCACAAAAAGTACATTGCATTTATAAGTCATTTATTATGAATTACACGATGGTATATTTAAAATGGGAGGCATGTCTTGTACGTGGATATATGGGATATCGAGATTATAACGCATGCGGCGGAGAGAAACCGGGACTACAACGGCCTGGGATACGCGCAACCGGACGTTATCGTGTAGGTGTTCTCGCGTGCGTACGCACCACCAACACGCGACAGCCTCGGCACAGTGGATCGTCCGCGCCACGCATGCACGCGCCTACAAATTGGTAGTGCATCAGCCGACTACTGGATAAATCCTGGAAATCGTACTTTTTCGTGGTTACGATGTACAAGAAATTAATTCCCATCCTCGATGTCCTTGCAATGGCTCGTAGTAATATCGAGGCGACAGGCATCGGCTCTATAAGCCTAGACGTTCGAATCTGTCCAAAGTGATGGCCAGTTTTATGCTTCATCGGAATCACGTTTCCAGGACCGATCAAGCGAACAACCAGGAAATACGCCGCACGTAATTCTCACTGACGGTGTTGCCGGTGGTCGATGACTTCCTCTCTGACCTTGCGCCAATGACGGTGCACGGCTTATCACCGGCTAGTCGGTCACAGAATAAGCAATTAATTTGAACAGTTGTGCGACGCATCGGTGAAAAGCTTTCGTCAAGGATAATTAATCGCGAGCCTCCACGCCGCGAGATTGCTTTCATGTAAGCGATACAGGGCCCTAATGCCCGTGATGTTGCCTGGGTATTTATTAACTATTATAGTCGACATTGCGTCGCTTAGTTTCTCCTCGCGTCTCCTTTTTCTCCCATCGCGGGGCGCAATTATTTACTATTCAGCCACGTATTACGGCAGTTTAAATCGGAAAGCACTCGACGATAATCATATATTACGCGCGCAAACGTCTTTCTATTTGTCTATTAAATCTCTGGGACGTCAGTCAGTGAAAGGCGACGCTATCCGTCGGACACGGAGATAGCGGCCGACTGTGTCACGATGACCGTGCACTGGAACCTTGTGATCCGGCGACACGTTTCCGCATCTGAAGTGATTCACCTTTCACCCATCAACCGATCATCGCTTCCCCTCGTGACGTTTACGATTGAACCAATCGACGTTGCCAGCTCTGCGAATTGAGAAACCACTTACATATAAAAGGGTTTAATATCGCATGCTACTCAAGCACCCTACAGTGTTCAGATATAAGGAAATCTCTCAAGCTCCTTAACGACTACATTGCAGGACGAAAGGACTATCCTACCTTATTACTCTATTACCTCAGAGACCTACAGGTGAGCGGCACAGATATCTACTCAGAGAGCCCTCGTAAAGCAAGAGAATGAAACGCCACCGTGGACCCACACCGAATTCCTCAGCAATCATCCCCCTCGCCGCCATTAATCACCGAGAAGGGCGGCCGGGCCCGCGATCAGGCGTGTTTCACGCGTCCGGCCATTTAATATTCGCCCGAAGACTAAGCGTCGCCGATCGGTCCGGTGTCCCGATTCTATACGTACCACGAAACAAGATTATTAGATATATGCGGTTAGTGCACGAACCTAACCGTGGGGGAAGCTGGAGAAAGAGGGAGAAAGAGGCGCGGGAGAGGCAGAGAGACAGCAACACGGGTGTGTTGTGTATCGTGGTAAGGGGTAAACGGCCTCGCAACAACCTAGACGTGCCTTGACCCATGGGAGAGAAAGAGAGTCTGACCGGCGCGGCGAGATGTGGCCAAGGACGGAAAGAGAGGAGAGGAGCCGGGTCGGGGGAGAAAGAAAGGGCGAGGGGGGAAGGAGTTTAGAGAACAGGTGCGCGACCATTGACCGCCGGCTTTGGTTACCCACTGAATTATCATATACGTTCCGTTGCGTCGGCGATCAGGGCGATTTAATCGCGCCGATTACCGACGAACCGTGCCCGCTTACGGGGTGAGGTCAATTAAGATGGGTTACCGGATAATAATACGTTTAGGGGTGAACGGCGCGCGAACCTTGCGCCCCGCCGTTCGATTGCACGCGGCCCGCGCGTGTTCCCCCGATTCTCGCTGGGGATAACGTTACGCGAACAACGGGAATTCGTTGCATATGCGCTGGCCGCGATTGATTCTGGAATGGACGATCCGGCAACGTTAGATTTGTAATCTCCCGTCCGTAGGAGCGATTTCTTCTTCTGCATAGTTATCGGTGGTGCAACTTGGACAGGGGTGAGTTTATAGTTTTCTGTGAGACGTTGGATGATAGATTTCAGGCAGACACGCGATGTAGAAGTAGTATGTGTCTCTGAAATTTTTCTCCGCCAGCTTGCAATATCCTGGATGGTCAACCACCCTTGCGACAAGGTGCCCCAGGAGGAGCGTCGCAAGTCTGCAACGAAGATCGACGCGATCGACGAAGCGTCAGATTCCCGACTACGTGCCGTAACACGTGCACGCTCGATGTGCCGGCGTCACCGTAAATTATCAGGAATTTTATTAATTGCTGGGCGCGTTGTTATTGTCGGTCGGCGTAAATTACTTCCAGCCGTGACTTATTGGCGCAGTGCAGTCGCGGCGCACTTTGAGACTGGATTCCTATATAAATTAAATAATTCGATGGCACGCTGATAGTCGCCCGCGGCGATCCACAACTTTTATCGAGCTCACGTTGTTTGAACCGATGCATTCGAGTCCACTCGCGCTTACCACAGCGCTCACGGATCCTACTTAAGTAGTTTCCTCGATAGTATTGAAAGCAGAGGGTTTGTGTCAACGAAGTAGTTTCTGATCAGCTCTTCTCGCGCAACGCAAATTGAGAGTCTCCAATTACAGACGAAACTATTGTCTCGTGCCGTTCGTTTCTAGCAGGCGTGAACCGACCTTAATCCGTCCAGCTAAATGTCAAGCGTCTCGGATGAGCGACAGTCCCGCCTCGCCAAGCGATATCACTCGCTCGAGACTATCTGCCGATGGATCTTCACGGGTGCGACAAGCGTCCCCATAAACGTATTGTTCCGTTATCGGCGGTGTTGCGAGATGTCTAAAATTTATTTGTAATTTATCGTCCAATTTCACGTGTCGATCGTCGCACTGGACAAACTCCAGAGGTCACTTCTCCTTTGTCACTTCTTCGGGAATAAATCTTTGGACTACCCCGAGGATTGCCAGCTGGCTTCATAGGAACGAGGTAAACGATACTTCCGTGACTCGCGTGCCTTATCCCCGTCAACAAATTACATGGTGCTGCGGAACAGTAGCGCGTAACCGATAGCGAGTGGGTAATTCTAATGAAAGTGCAATTCAGGCGGCGAGCGGGGCACTTAACAACGCTGCTTTCGCACTTCTTTCTCTGCCGATTTTTTTGCCCGTTCCTTTTACGCCGACGAACCGGTTGCATCGACCGGTGCACGGAAAAAAACGGGCTACGTTCTGACGTCAGCGAAGACAGATTGGGAACAACTATCGGGCCGGGTACAATGAACGAGCAGATAGGATATGGAGATCGGTATCTAAGCCACCAGCGTGATATTAATTCCAAGAGCGGCCGCCGCGATGTTAACGCGCGATATCAGACGATGCCGATAGTTTTTCCGCGGTGATTTCAATGCAAGCAGGGTGTTAAAAGATTCCTCGTTAATTACGTTGCATCAAAGCCGAAGTAGAAAGCGTTATTAACGCTTATTAGGGGCACGAAAGGATGGGGCGATTTGAATAATCTAATTCTCAGTGGGTTTACAAATTTATACGTAACACTACCGCGACGCCGAGCAGCCTGCACCGTGGTAAATTGTAGTAAATTCATCTATGCAACATGAACGGCACGTTAAATACACGATAATGTTTACATTTGTAGCCCATACAATTTAATTAGCCAATTACTTCCTTTCAATTAATCGGCGAGCAGCCATCTTTCCGCCTCGCGCGGATTCCGATTATATTAATTACGAGAGTCTCGAACGCCTTTCCTCCCGTTATACACATTCCACTAAATAGCTCTCGTTGCGTGTGCTCGGCGTCGAATATTCAGCGCGAACGAGAACTGTCAGCGAACCAGTGTTTAGCGTAAAGCAGAGACCAATTCCACGTTTCGTTCGCGAAACCTCTTCTCGTCCAGCAGGTTCTTAATCCGCTTGGCTCGAATACTCGAAGAAGTACAATCAACCGGACGCAAAACGATTCTCGCCTGGGGCGTCCGGAATCGGTGGCCACGCTTTTAGGGGCGACAGAATCGCGCGCGGAATTTTCGACGGGCGCTCGTTAAAGCGGATCGACGTCCGCGATTCCGCGGCTAATGACGTCCCAGTGTGAGCCGCGGATTGAACGCTGTCACCTCGGTCTATGCACCTACTACGTGCCATGTTATACGCGAAGGGCAGCGGGAAAAGGACGCGCCGAGGCTGGAACAATGCGCGGCGGTGCGGCTGAGTGTGCGAGCGGCGCGAACAGTCGGTGTGAATCCACACGAGGCTGACTGCCGCGGTGCCAACGTGCGTGGGCTGACAGGCTGACAAGCTGACAGCAAGCCGGACCCCGACCACCCGACACCTCACTGTCAGACGGACCTGGACTCTCCCGTAACTCCTTTGCTCTCGTCTCTTGTCTCCCTGCCTCGCTACCCCCCTTACCATTCGGTGTCCTGCACTCGCGCCTCTTCCCTCTTCCGTGATCCTCGCGGTCGATTCACCCGACAGGTTTCTCCTCTCGCCGGGATTTCGATTTTCAGCGCGGAAACTTGGTGAACGGTACGGAGGTCGATAGTTGACGTGGATGTAGATGCTGATGGTCAAAGAGAGTGTTGCTGTCGGATGTGACGAGGGATTGGAGGTTTTTGTTATAGGTACTGCTTCTGTTTGCACAAAGCAAGAATTGAAGGGCTTGGTTGAAGGATGTTGTTTTGTTATTGTACTATTTTAACCGATTACAAAAAGTACCTATGTGGGTATGTTAATATGTATTATGTTTGTCCGCGAATTTCTCCGTAACTACCGGATCGATTTTCGTGAAACTTATTGCATTTAGTTTAGCTTCAATCAACTTTAGTCACGGAGAAGGAATTATTCAAATCGGTTAAGTAGTTTTGAAGTTACACCAAAAATAAAAAATCTGTTTCATTAATGGATTTCACTATTAAAATTAAGTGTAGTTATATAACATAAATAACTAAAAAGTAAAAAATAAATTAAAACTGACTTCAAAATAAATAAAAATGCGCTAAAAAGTCAGAAACAAATTTTGTTAAGTCGGCGTCAGATTTACACCGAGCAAATAATAAGGCACCGACATAAAAAAAATAGAGAGTCATAGATTAAATAAGGAAGAAAATTATTTTTTACTTTTTACCGCATTTTTATTTCTTTGAAGTCGGTCTTAATTTTTTTTTAAATTTTGACCACCTTAGGTACTCTGAATTTTTATTCGTAGCTTGAAAGATTTATAGTATAATTAGTAATATTTCATTTAAAACCTTATTTTAAAAAATGCCAACAATGAGTGAGCATTTTGCGCTCCTTGTCAACTGCACGCCCGAGGCAGCTGCTTAATTTTGCCTGTAGGGGCGAGCCGAGCCTGTCCACGTGTTTGCAACTGGTTGTAAGCATCATATAGGAAATGCATACGATGCATACTTCTGGTCATGTAAAAATACATGATGGGATTCGTAAACTGTCTACCAAGTGCCACTCACATACGACAAATCAGTGTAGACAGGGAAAGCGCGATATATTCGTGGCGCGGTAATCCATCTGGAGCCGATGTATCTGACCGTGCGAACCGGAGAACCGAATACGTCGTGTGGCCACGACACATGCATGTATATTCTCGAGTATCGATTCGAACCGATGCACGAACTGATATATTTCGTGTTCTCGAGACGAGCTCGCGAGTTGTGTCGTTGCATAATACGAATCCTTCGCGTCCGACTGACTCACGTTTGCGAATTACCACGCGTTACGACAGCCATGGGAACTATACCAAAGTCGGCGATATTTCGTGAATAGGATGTCGCTAAATTAAACACACACAGGTGTGCTTCAACCCTGAAATACATGTACAATCATTTACACTGTGTCGTTTACTGTGTGAATTATTTGAGTAACCCAATTATTGAGGACCTTGCAGCAACAGGGGTGCAACTCCATTTTTTATATATAGTTTTCAGTCATAACATAAAATATATTTTACATCGTTTGGTGAACGTTTGATGTAAATCCGATAAAAAATGAGTAATTTATCACAAATAAATAAAAATAGAAATAGAAATATTGATATTTTTATTATAGAATATTTTTTGCCAAAAGTAGAAATAAAAACTTATCAACTCAATAACTACTACCTGTTGTGTGAAAAAATATATTTTTCAATTAGTGTTCTCTTTTCAATTTTAAGTCAAATTACAGCGACCCTCTTGCTGCAAGGTCCTAAATTATTGCTGAAACAGTCGTTTGACAAACGAATGATAAGAACTCTAATCTCAGGCATCTTGAATATTACACACTGAGATGTATTCACGTCCTCATCCTAGTCC
The DNA here is from genome assembly GCA_929113495.1 of Andrena minutula. Classification (NCBI taxonomy): domain Eukaryota; kingdom Metazoa; phylum Arthropoda; class Insecta; order Hymenoptera; family Andrenidae; genus Andrena; species Andrena minutula. Next base: position 2,637,619 of record OV815993.1, read on the forward strand.
CTCGCAACAATATCCTCCGATAAAATACGACACAGACTAAGTCCGCTCTGTCCCAGGAACACACTGTCGGTGGATGTATTTGTTATCACGCTCTGGGAAGGTCTTCCGTGAAATCTCGTCGTTGTAGGTGCTTTTCCCGCGAGTGGCTGCGGCGGAACGAGAGAAAAAAGAACGCCCAGCGCCGTTGCACGGTCCCCAGACCCGCGAGTAAATTCCGACGAGCCCTCTAGAGGAGGATTTTCCCTCGGCCAGGAAGTACAAATCCCGAACAACCATTCGTCGCTCCGATGAAATTTATCACCGAGCACGGGAAGGTGTCATGGCGGCGGTGAGGCATACCCAGCGCACGACGACAACAACAAATAGGTACTTAGGCCGAATGGGATGTTCGGGGCGGTGAACAAGCGTGGATTCTACCGGTTTTTAATAATTGTACCTTCGCTGGCGCGTTTGCAATCTCCTTCGCTTATCTCGCGGAACATTGGAAAGCCAGTCGACGACGGCGACGCGAGCCAAGCCGCTGGATAATTCTTGCATATCTTTCTCGCGGTCCTGACGCATCCTACCGAACGTGCGTGTCAGAACTACCCACGATCCATTAACGTGTCTGGAGGCTCGTCGATGCGCCGAGGATTCCATCGGTTCCTTTAACTCCTCCGATACAGAGGAATCATTAAAACCGAGCGTCTCGAATTATTATGAATACCTTTCGACGCATCGCGCACTGCACCTTCTCGTAAATACGCCTCTTTACTACTTGGTAGCGCGGCCCGAGATCGGGAGTTGATCATAAACCGAGGTCCTTAATAAACGCGCGCGTTACGGACGCTTTCAACCGTGCGACGTGCCTAACCAAACAATCTCCTGCATGCGCGTCTGTTAGCGCGGAGGAACAAAAACGCAGGTGACAGGTTTATTATTCATTCACCCCGGCAGAGATCATGTTTTGTACTTCCAGCAATACCTTCGGTACATCTTCGAGCTTCTTAAAGGGAGGGACTTTTAACAATAAAGAAATACTATTGCATTTGTGCAACGTAAATTTCCCTAGTTAGATCTCAAGTGCATGTTGAAGAGCATGTATATTTGCAAGGATTTTGACCCTGAGCCAGAAGGATCGTAAATTTCCAGCGACATAATAGCGGGACAGTTGCGCGACGGAGATTTACGCGGGCGCTCCTCGTACGATCGGCGCTACGTGAGTCGCGGAGGGGTAGGTACGTATACCAAATTGGGAGCAATCGTACGTCTCATTAAGTATCTGCAGCGTTCGGCTGGTCCCCGGGGGCAGAGACAATTACCGCGTGAGCGACAGCAGCCGCGAGATAATCGGCCGGATAGAAGAGAAACGCGGACGTATATTTCACGTGGCCGTGGAGTTCCTTCGATCCGTTCGTTTCCATCCACGAACCGGCGCGGCAGAGCCGGCGGTGTCTTACAATTCACGACAACGTCACCGGGGCAGATAGCATCGAGGCAGCGCGCAACAATGCACCGGTGCCGATGCATACGACGCCGCGGGGACGGTAAATGTTTCGTCCGAGCCGGATCATCCGGCTCCATAGGACTTTCCAGGGTTCTCTTTCTTTTCATCCTCGGACCGAGTGATTGAAATACGATTGAAACCCGAAAATAAACCGTGCACGATCTTCTATGGGATTTTCATCTCTGGGATCAACGTATCGGGAAGTTGGGGACGGTGTATCCAGTTGTAAGACATCCCTTCAGAAATTTTCTATGTGGGACGAAGTGACCGGGACCAAAAGTATACTTCCAATAACTTTAACTGTACGACGGAGCTGGAAAGGAGTGCTTCCTCTACGTCTGCTCGAGCCACAATCTCAAATTCGTCCACTTCAATCTTGACCACATGTCGAGCAACTCTCATTAGTGGTTGTAGCAGGTTGCATTTGCCTAAATGAATTATATTTGACGCTTGTCATAAATAAAACATAGGTGCGCCACGATACTCCGTGCCATTAACGACATCCCCCGAAAGCGAGACGTCATCCACTCCGGGGCAAGGTGTTTCCTTTTCATTAATTTGGAGCAGGACGTCACTCTTTGACAACGATCAAAATCGGTCGATGGAATTCTTCGCGTTGCCCTCGGCCGGTATCGTTGACGGGTAATGAAAAGGAATTTTCGATGGGCCACTGCCATTGATCTTCGTTAACGCAATGTCCGGTCAATTAAGCGCCTAATGCCTCCGTACCGAATAAAAGGCCGAGATACTTTCTTCGTATCGCGTGCAGCGTATAATTAATTCTTATGCCATTAAAGCGGCTATCGCGGCCAATCGGGCCGCGGGACACGCCGCCTCGAGATCGTAATTAACCATGTAAAGTAATTATCATTTTTCTGCCGATGTGAGGTAATAATTATAGTTCTTGTGTAATCTGCAAGGGCGGGCTGGCTAATACCGTTCACGACAATGCAAGCACGCAGATACCATCGACATTGCAGTGGTTCTTGTAACGGGTATTATAAAAGTTTCACTCGATTGTCCGGAACCGTTGAATGGCGAGGTCTGGATCCACAGTAAGGCAGGAATTAAAGGCAATTCTTGTCCTTCCGACGAAATAATGTGTAGCGATTAATTCTTCTGACACTTTGAAACTCATTCGGCATTATATGGACCCTCGACAAAACAGGAGTTCATAAATGCGTGATAAGCTGTGCGATGATACTGCATACGGTTAAACGTTCACTGAAATCGCTCGATATCTTCGGGATTTCTTGTTAGCCACTAAACTCTCGAATTTACAATCGTAAGTAAGTGTGCACAGAGACCTTATCTCTCTTTATGGGTGACCGATAAGCTAACTACATATCGAATCGCCGCCAATTTGCGACCATTTCTAATCCCTAGCAGATGCAACTGCACTCGGTTGTCGCGCGGAATCGGTCCGTTTATCTCCTGAAACGAGTTTACATTTTGTAGTCTTCGCCAACGTACCTCCGCTGAAGAATGCATGTCAATGCTTAGCTTAAACGCGGAGGCTTTCTATGACGCACGGATTCGTCAGTTTTAAAAGAGGCAGCGCCAAAATAGGGGTAGGAATCTCTGCGTGATCGTGACTGAGGCGATCAGTCTCGCCGAAAGACTCTGGATGGACGAAAAATGTTGTAGCACGTGGGCTTTCCTCGCGGTTCTCCTTTCTTTTCCCGACGCGTCTCGTCGTTGTACACGAGGCATTGTTCGGCGGGCACAGTACATCAATTCCGCGGCGTTGCAAGAGCGGTTTCCAGCGCTCGCGCGCCTGCCCACGCGATGCAGCCCCGGCGTCTCTCGCAGCGCGAGCTGCAAATGTTTCTCGGGCTGTTATAGATACTTACATAAAGAGGGAATGATGTATGCCCCTCGATGGGTAATATAATGTAGGCGGCTAACGAGAAAGGGCTCTCCGCTGCCAGTCCCCGGAAAAAGGGTGGGATCCGTATATTCGCAGCCTTCAACTAAATCAGCGCGAGTAACGACGCCCGTCGTCGCCCCCGACCGACATCGTTCGCGCGAGGCCGCCGCGCGGATCGCCGGAAGGCTCGCTGGATAGTCCAGCTAACCGGCGAAAAAGAAGGTCCATCCGAGAATAAAGAGGTTGCTTAGATGTGGGAGGGCGCGGTTAAAGTGCGCGCCGTGGTATCTTCAAACGAAGAAATCGGAAAAACGCGGGTCGGGCTTCGTCCCAGCGACTACGACGAGTCATTGGGGCCTGGGTCGGGCTGAACGAACAGCGAGACGCGCAATTCCAGTGTTTTATGCTCGCGCCTATGCATGCGTAACGAGCCTGAGAGTCGTAACTCTCTGGTCGAAGCGGCTGCCTCGGTGCCAGCGAGCAGATAAGCGGTTAACAATCGTTTACGCTAGGGATAACAGGGGAGGTTGCTCGTTTTTGCACGGAGAAAAGTCATTTTTGTGGGCACGATGAGTGGGGCGCGACGCGATGCATATAAGGACACTCCGTTTTTCCTCGTCTCTTAATTGGATGGTACAATTTTATTCACCTGCTCAAGTAGCCGGGGTTCTCTTTTTCATAGACTATGTTTTTGCGCTGAATGTACGAGACTGATATGAATTTAGAGGACGAACGTTATGGGGATGAATGGTCGTTGGTGCGTATTAAATTATTTTCCGCGGTGTACAGGGTGTCGGGAGGATGTCAGTCAGGTCGAAAGTAGGTACCCTGTAGAATGAAGAAACGTTAATCACTAAAATCACAGTGATACTAAAATAGTCACTGTGCAGTACGGTGCACTGAATGGCGTGTAGGGGAAAGCGGGGTAATTCCAGCCAGCGGGTCATTTCGGCCACTTCTATTTCTTTAAATAAAACCGCGTAACTTGACTCTGTATGGTACTACTGTATGGTACACCTGTTAATGATGCGGTGAGCTAATATTAATGATTAAATTTCCATGACGATAGCAGACTTTGTTTCAAAGAAATCCGGGAGTGTTCATTTCGCACCGTAATCTTATAAGAGTGGTCGACTGTTAAGCAAGGTAACTTAGTACATGGAATAGGTATGCATTATTAATATTAATCTCATTAAATAGAGTAATGTTTCTACTTTCAAATTCACATGTGGTTTTTGGTGATATATAAATTTAATTCAGTGTATCACTTCAAATATCTGAACATGAGGTGTGGGGTAATATCGGCCAAAAGTGAGGGGCAATTTCAGGCAGCTTTTTACATTTATTTTTTTTCTGGCGTAGATGTCACGTACAATTCAGATATTTTTTACAAAAATGTAGAACACGATATTTTTTCCTTTTGCAAAGAATTCGGAAAAGGTGATGAAATGTGGTTCCGGTGCACAGTATGTGGTCAACAGGCATATGAAGAATATTCAGGATGGGATACCCGTGAATAATGAACTTGTGATATATGTACTAATTAATTTTAAAATAAAAAATAATACAATTTTTTATCAATTTAACAGTTTTCCTATCTCTTTTATAAAGAAAAATCATAGCCGGAATTACCCCACTGGGTAGTCAAATTATTATTTTTGTGTTATTACTCGCTATTTTGTTACAACGTAACTTTATGCTTTCTTGGTCATACTAATACAAACTAGACACTTCAAACTATCAATTAATATAAAAAACCAACAAATGTGTACCCTGTTCAAATTTTATAGCATTTATTGCTTATGTTGCTGGAATTACCCCGTTTTCCCCTACCTTCTTCGCCAGAAATCTTTAGTCAATCGTAAGATTTTCGCCGTAAAAAACCTTTTAAGGTGTTCACGTTAAAAGGAACACCCAGTACAAATGATTCCCAATGGTGCACCCTACAGGTTTCTATTCCACGATGATAGCGTGGCATTAACATAAGGATCTTCCGAGCCGTAGTCAGCGGATTTAATAACCAATCGTACAGCGGGCATTCCGTCAATCCAGATGTGTCCAATTAGTTAGTCCGACCAGGTAATGAGTTTTAGTACCTATTGACAGTGGCCGCAGACGCACGGCCATTAGCAATTCTAAATGGTGTCGTGCAAGAGCCGGTCATTAGGAGTAAACGTAAATAATAATTACACGTTCAAGAACAATCGCGCACCGTGGAGAGCTCCAGCCCCCTGACAGCTTACCCACGCTGACCGCTTGTGGCAACTCGCTCGACTCATCGCAGACACATCGTCCCTTTTTCTCGAAATATATTCCACAGATCACTTCCGATACCTACTTGAAAATTTCAATAGCAGAAAAAGATTTGATAGTAGAATAATCAGGTCTCCTAAGTGGATTCTTTCGTCGACCCTAGGGATAGGTCTTCTTCTTCCCTTCCCCCGATTCTCTGGCTGTTCGCCCTCCTCCCTTCGACCTGTCTCCCTTTCCATCGCGTCCCCGTCGGGCCGAGAGCGGCACCGCCGCGGCTGCGAGCGCTAAATAAAGTAAAAGTTTAATGGCGCACATCCGTTGTTCCGATAGATATCTTAATGCGACCGGATTTTCAAGTCCCTTGAGATAAGTGCGCGCGGATGAAAGCCAACGGGCGCAACGGGCCCGATAAACGACGTTTTTTGGCCGCCACACGGGGACGCGGCTCTAATGACCGTCCCATAACAATGTCGATCGACGAAAAGGTTATTAGGCGGGATTCCGTGGCCCTCGAGATCACGCCCGATAAGCCCTCGAATTCATTGTGTTATTTTTTCGGTTGAAGCCTGGGCAGATTCGCGGGGCCAGATATGGCATCTTTTTCGTGTCACCCCTCTCAGCCATCGTCCCAGGGAATCTGCCAGCTTGCCATAAATTCTTGACGCTTGGGAGCAAGGTGGAATGTCACTGGGGCTGGTAAATACCCGATGGGTGCATGGAAACGATGAGACTGATCGTGAGAAGGACTTTTCATTTGTTCCCTTTGGAACAGGCTTGCAGGAAACTCTGGAGGGATTCGCTTCAACAGGGTTCAGTTTCCATGTCACGTTGTGAGGAACGTTAGATCGTTTAATTTCCAAACGACTTCCTTGTAATATTTCTATTCATACTCCAGACTATAATCTCGCCACCGTAACTTCAATTTAACCGCTAGGAAGTAACGATCCCGCGGCACCAATTATACCTTTCAACCAAATAGACTTTGTTGTTGCATACGCTGCAGCAAAAAGAGTTAATACGTTTGCTTTCGAGGCAGGCTTGCGTTTTTGCCGTTAACCCGGCCCGACCTCGAATTTGACACGCGCTCCTTGCCACTGCCGTGACCAACCACGTCTGCACGTGGCTTCACCTTCCTGATTCCTCTCCACCGTGTGTTTTTTCGCGCTCAACACGCCGGTCCCTAGCTCTTTCACGTCTTCTTCAGCCTCGATCGCTTGTTCGTGTACGTACGATGGTCCCATCCGTTTCACAGCGGAACGTTTCCTCGGCCACGATGGAAGAATTAAGCCGCGATTAGTTACTGTTGCGGTGGAAATTAATTGTACACTGTCCAACGTTGAACAGTGGGCGTGAACGAGGAAGTGGAAGGAAAGCCACTGGTTATTACGAAGTCGGGGCCTTAATAACTTGTACCGCTTTCATAAACGTTCGCTGTCTCTCCCTCTCCGCTGTTCCCCGTCTCCCTCCCTCCTCTTGCAAATAGAATTAGGCAACAGTGCGCGGAACGGAGTCTGAATGGAACGCTTCCAACGTAATCAGTATCCCCGCGGCGATTCCTTGATAATAACGATCAATTAACCGCTGTTTGCGATGCTTGAAGGAGGCGGTCTGATGACTACCATTTGCTAAATTACGAGTCGTGAAAACTCGTAGCACGTTTCTATGCTCTTGCAAAGCATTCACGAGATAATCCATTCGCCTGGCTCGTGAATCGTTATTGTTTTCTCATTCCTCTGTAATAACACGAAATACCGGTGTACATAGGGTGATCTATTAATCCACGAGCGGATTTATCTCGATTACACGGGACGAACTAGAAAATAGAGCGGCACATTAAAATTGTACAGTGCAAAGGTAAGTGCGAGGGTCAAGGACACTTCAGGGTCACTTGGTAGCTTCAAAGCACTTCCATTAAGAGCCACCGGGCTCAGTTTCGTACGGAAACCGAATACAAGCGGCAGAAAGAAGAAGGAAAAGGCTAGGGTCTCGGGCCAGATATAATCCCCACGTTCCAGCAGTCAGCTGATCAATATTCCTGTCAAAGGGACGGCTCCATGACGATCGGGCCGAACGATTACATTAGGGTTTCGTTGTCAACGCTCCGAAAAGAAACACGATCGCGGTGCCAAGGCGTAAGACGAGACGACGGAGTGACGCGCGAGCTTGAGATTCTTGAGAAGAGGACGCGTGACGTGTTACAGGCGGGGTGGCTGTCGGAGAGGAGAGCAGACTATCCGGTAAACCGTTGCGGTGGTGAACGCGAGTTCGAAACACACCGTATAGACTCGGCGAAGGTGGCAGGTGAGTTATATTGGTTAGCGGGCTGGTGGATGGGCAGAGGTGGACCCACAGAAACCCCAGGGGGAACCGGAGGTATCCCAGCTTTATTCCAGTTTAAACGGTCCGTCAAAGTCACCATTACCATTCCGGTTCGCGCGAACCATTTATTTACGCGGTGCCGGGACGCGCCGCTTATTTATAGCCGTCAATTAATTATCGCTGAATAATGAGCGCGCAGAACCGCGGAATACATTAGCCGAATCGCCATTCTTACCGGCCGCGGCGCGGTTCACTTGCATCGGGGGCGGCCGATTCTCTCTCCGTCTCTCTCCCTTTCTCTTTCTTCCTCTCCTTCTCCCTCCCATTCCCCCCCGCTCCCCCCTCCGGCCACCGAAGGCCGGCTTCGATTTGTTCGGAACGAGCTTTCCTGTCCGTGCGTGGTTCATTGTTCGTGTCCCTGAACGACACGGCACGACTGTGGTCTTCTCGTTGTACGCTCCCTGTTAAGCTGAAATAGGATCCGGTTCAGGTGTTGTCCTTTATGGCCGAGGACGAAAAGGAGAGCCGCTCCCCGCCACGCTCTTCCACCCCCTCCCGCCTCGGACAGAGGTAAATTAATTTGCCTGCGCGTCGAAATCGGTGCACATATCAATGGTATCCGCTGTGGCGTCGCGGTACCATCCTCCGGTATGTCGGCACGAGGTCGCCTTTCTTTACTACCTCTCACACGACGATGCCATGGAGATTAAACAATTGTCACTGGTATCCAAAGTGGAAGTGTAAAACGTCTAGGAAAAAGGTATCAAATGAAAAGTGCCACTGGATTGCGAGTAGAGTCCGTGGAGAGGGATGAAACGTGTAGACTATGTGGTCGAAGCACAGGGAGATCAGGGAACGGTCTGACGTTCACTGGGAGTATCCACTCATCGATTACGCGGCGCGCAGCGTTGAGTGCGGGTCGCTAGTGTGTATATGGGATGCGGTCGAATAATAATAAACGGGGATAAATAGCTAACGAAGGACGCGAATGGTTGCATGGCTATTGCCCATTCATATAGACGCGGCCAGGCGAGGCTACTCTCCTCCTCTCGCTGCAGCTGGCCTGGCCTGGCCAGGGGGGTGCGCTCTGGCAAACTGCGCTTGTCCACCAGGGACAATAAATGACATTGGACCGTGGTTCTCGCGACGATACGACGGCACGACCGCCAGTTTCTACCCGGTTTCTCCGCTCTCTTCCACCAGCTCCGTCTCTCCGCAGACTCCTCTGCTCTTCCTCTCTTTCTCGCCCTCCCTCGTCCTCACTCGTCCTCCTCTTCCTCCTTCGTCGGAGAGCGTAGGCAGGTTGGCATACGAGCCGCGGTCAACTCGCCAGCTCCTCTCTCTGCTCTAATGAGCTTGCTATTATTTGCTTTATTGAATGCAATTAGAGCTTACTCCGTGTCCCTGTTCCCGGCCGCACCCCGCCTCACCTCCCTTTGCGCGACTCCATCTCTCCTGGCTCTTCTCGTCCCGTATCCACCTCGTCTTCGGCTACGTGGTGGCGGCTTCGAGCGCGCACGGCCTCCGTAATCCTCCGCAGCCTGGCGTGCCTCGGTGTTGGTGGCGAACAAACGCGAGATCCTGCGTGGCGCGGTCTGCGTACGAGCGGGGTGCAGAGTCTGCCGGAAAAGAGAAATTTCGGGCTTTTCACACTGACACACGTGCACGCTTCGTGTACGGGGGTTGGTCCTTTAGGCGCAGCAGCCATGTAACAGTGTCGAGAATACGTATACAGTTTAATTCACATTGCAAAAGGATTGGGAGTCTCGATGAAATGTATTTCCGATTAATTATTGCTCTGCGAGACTCTTCTTTCCCCTTCACACTACAAATCTACCTCTCTACCCTGTATATACACCGCTGTACGTCGAGAGGATGCCGGGGCATAGCAATCAGCCACAGACATGCATCCGCGCACTACTGTGTAATTTCTAGAACAAAAACCTCGCCGTAATTGTGTTCATTATCTTCGGGCCTCCAGAAACAAAGCAGAGGTTGCAGGCAGTGAAGCATAAAGATGAAGAGAGGGTGTGATAGCGATGGATATCGCGAGTGGCGCGAAACTTCATCCATCAGACTCTCTGTTTCATTCTTCTGCCCGGTTGCAGCATCGTACATTCAGCCACCCACAAAATTCCTCCGCTCTTTTCATTCAAGAACAATCGCTCGATAATCGATACTCCATTTCGCGTGGCACGGTAGCCATTGTTTACCAGTCACTCCACACCGTCGTTTGTTGCACGAATCAACTATCCTCGTATATCATAAAACGTCTTTACCGAGCAATGAAGCAGAGTAATCGGTCGGCAGGTTTTTCTCGCGCAGCTCTCTGCACTTCGGTCTATACTTTAGTGTGATTAGGCCTCGCAATCTGTTTGTCGTTAACTGTAATAGTGTTTGAATATCGCCCGGAAGAAAGGCGAGCCGTTTCTTTCGTTCGCTTACGACCGGCTCGAATTTAAATTACCGCGCGGGCCCATTTCATCGAGATATCATTCCCCGACGGCCACGGGGCACCGCCAGGATTCGGGATAAATTGGCCCGCGAAAGAGTTCCGTTTAAAAACGAATCACCCGGGTATTATCCTAAGTGAGTTTTAATGACTCGAATCCGGAGGCGTCGCGCGAGATCCGCCGCGGATTTCACGTCCGCCGCAACCGAAACTTCCCTCGGAACACGGTTGTATCGCGGAGTCGGCGGCAGTGGCGGCGGGACCACCTGAACGCGCGAGGAAAGTGGAGCTGCTCGAGGATCAGGAAGAGGACGTGTACGCGTCTCGTAGCTGACGGGACGTTAATAACTACACGCGAGTCCGTACATGTAATTGCTCGATTGCGTTCGGGTATAATTGAAGTCTCGCGGGGTAGCGGAGTACACTGTGTATCCGATGTGACATGCTCGCGCGATTAACAGCGCGAATATTGCGGAAAAGCGAGCGTAATTGTACGTTGCGTAAGGAACCGTCGGTGTTCGTTGCCAAAAGTTAGCGCGCGTGAGATTAAAAATCCGGCCCAACGATGCTTGGACGGGGAATATCCGCCAAAGGGCAGACGGAAGCGGAGAGTAGCTCGGACGGGTTAAGCTCCTCGGCTACGGAGGCAGTTGCCCCAGCTCGCGAGATCGGTCGCGACAAGCCAGGCACCGCGTGGTAACACCGCGAGCGGTGGTCTCTCCGAGCTCGCTGGTTCGAACTTATCGGACACCCGATGGGCACGGCCGGGGCCCGAAATAATTGCCCGCAGTGAAATATAAATGATACCAAGATTGTGGAGCGACGAAGGGGTATGGGTTTGCGCACGGCTACGCCGTGGCTCCTTGCCACGTGTGCACGTATGCGTGCGTGGCCCCGTCGACTGGCTACTTGGTACGCGAGACGTACGCGCACGTAATTGCGTGCCCGTCCTGAAATTATTCATCTCCCCGACCAACGGCTGATCCCAGGCACCGCCAGCCGGACCGGCCAGCCACCACCGGAGCCAGCCCCAGCGGTATGATAATGCATAGAAGTGCCAGTCATTATACTTATACGTAGCCGGTGTATCCACTGCCCATCCTACCTACTCGCTACGTAGATTACACCACCTCGAGCCCCCGCTTCACCCCCTCTTTCCTTCGCGAACCCATCCTTTCTCCCCCTTTCCATCCCTTTCTCTCCATTTCTCTCCCTTTCTCAGCCGTGTCCCTCGCTCTCCCTCGCCTTTCCTCCTTCACCCTCACCATCCAAGACCAGCGTGTACCACGTTATACGCGACCACCGCGCGTTTTACACGTACCACCGACTGCTGCAACCGATGCCCGTGCAAGTCTGACTCCGGGAACGCCGTACACGCGCGTCTCCGCGTCCCCAGACGATCAGGAGACGTTATCCGATTCGCAGCAAACGTTCCAGAGGTGTACGAGGGGTGCTGCACGCTTCTGTAGTTGATTCGGTTAGGGAAGAATCCCTTGGATGCTGGATGATCGGTTTGGGATTGTTAGTGTAGGGTCGTAGGTCGAAGATTTTTGGTTGACACTTTACAGCTTTTACTTGGTACGTTTAATACTCGGCTAAGGCGTGCAGGCCCTGCTTAGAATCGACGTACTGGGCCATTCTGGTACTGTGCGGCGTCGAGTTGCATTTCGATACAAGGAGGCACTCGAAACTAATTGAAACGGCCACCGAGGGACGATCGAAATACGGAGCTCTCGAGCGCGTTCGCAAACACATTGCATAATCGGTAATAACTCTGGGCGGTTCGCTTTAGTATCGGAGCATTAATTATCACACCGTGACGTTTCGCTTGGTCTTCTAATAACGGGCGTTCAGGGGCGGACACGAGAGTCCAGGTAATTCAGACTGTAGCCGGTGTGCACGCTCATTCCCACAATCTAATTTTACGTACGTGCTCGTTAACGTATACGTAGAAGTATACAGGGTGATTCGGTATTATCAGGCAAAAATCTTAATGTTAACCGTGGAAAGTGATTTCGGTTCAAAGAGCACTTGGCACGGGAAGATCTAATCAAGAACACAACTCTACCGTGTCCTTCAAAAGACAAACGATTAACACGCTGCGTGACTCTGTCCGTACTTTATAATTATAGTATAACTATATCCTAGTTTATAACCTCGCTCTTCCATCGTCTACTTTTACTTTATGTAACCAAACGGGGTCCACCCCTTTAACAGTAATAATTATACGAAGAAAAAAAAGAAGGAGAATCAAATATCACTTTTACTCTAAAAGTCAGATAGGAGTGCCTTAAAAAGTGAGCACAAACTTCGTGAGTTCGAGATTGCAGCAGTGAAACGGTAACAAATTCTTTGAACACAAGTTTTATGAGTGGGGACACTGAAGCTACTCCGTATAATGACTACAGACATCTACACGAAACAGTGAAAGAGTGGTGTCCAATCAATAACGAAACACCCTGTGTGCAGAGACGAGAAGGTTCGAGCACGTTCGTATAATTTATACGCGAGTCTGGATGGCCATGGTATAGGCAATAGTTAAAGCCTGTTAATTTCCGGCAGCGGAGTTATATCCGGCGCTAAAGTCCGATGCAATTAAACGTTAGATGCTACCGCGGGCCGGGTTAAAGCGGCATCCACTCGGCTATAACGAGGACACTTTGAATTTCAAGGCAGGCAAAAGGGTGCGCGCCGGCAACGGCGAAGGGTGAGGAGCTGGCACGGAAGGAAGGGAAGACGCACTCGTACGGTTCCTCGCTTTAGTAATTCTATATACCGTCTCCTATATTCGATCGTCTCGAGGATTTTCTTCATTATAAGTTTCCGTGCGGCGTTCGCGATGCAACGGGACGCGGCGCGACGCGCAGCAATTCCGCGGAGAACCAGCCAAAGGATTGCAAGACTTTCGAGAGATGGCACGCCTATGCCCGTTCGTTCTCGAGTGGTCGCGCTTCAATTTCACTTCACGCTCGTGCAGCATGCACGACTTACCAGCATGTCTTTTAACGAATCGCCGGGCCAAGGGGGAAAGATCAGCAGTTACCACTTTGAAGATGCATTGCCGAGCACGCGCGTCGTCCTCGTACGCCCCGCAGACGAGGATTTCACTTGAAGCACACCGTTGAGCGAGCCGCTGGATTATCGACGCGGGTCAACTCGGAATTTCACTCAAGCTACGCGACGTCCATAATTGGCAGTTCCAATTGGGAGACTCGGAACGTAAACAGATACGATTAAGTCGCACGTTTAATCGAAGAAATCGCGCAAGGCTTGGTCGATAAGAAGCGAAGGAACTCAAGGTCGATCAGTGAGAAGAAACGCGGCCATCGGTACCCCGCCACATTATGGATGTATCGCGCGATCTGTCTGACACTTGCTGACCGCACTCCCTAACTGTCGAGCCGAACAATGTCGCCCGATTATTACACCAGCACAGCGTGTCACCCTGTCTCTTTTCTTTCCCCGCGTATTTCTCGCTCGACGTACAGGGCTTACGCGCGATATCGGTGGCAGAGGATACGTATATATAATATATGTATACATATTATAATAATGTGGGCCACAATGGATTCGCGTCATATCCTGGCCGTGTCCCCAGCCCGGCTATCAATTAGATCAGCGCACCCCAGCCTCCGTTGCAGATATCACTCACACCCACCCACTGTGATCCATCTCTTCCCCCTTTTTGCCACCTCGCGCAGCTCTCCTCTTCCTCCCTCCGTTTCCACAGCCGCCGAACCGTGCCTTTCTTTCTCGTTTCCGTTCAAGTAGCGTGCAATAGAGCTATTACGGGCGGACAAGCGAGAAACTCAATTTAAATTACGACGTTCTTGCCGTTGTTACGACCGTTATTATAACGTTAGCGTTTCACGGCGATTCCTTTGCTCACGTGCGTGCAGCTGATGCCTGCAGTCTGCCCGACTGCGCAAAGACGGCGGTAAGGTCCACGAAGGGGATTCTTTCCTTGGCCGGGGCCGACCATCGCGGGTATTACGTACCTACAAGTCACACTTGCTCGTGGAAAATCTCCTTACTTCCGCAACCTCTCGCTTCCGACGCATACCGTCGGACAGATAGAGACGCGTCGCGATGGATTCGCCTTGGAGAGGCATAGAGATTCGTCTCGCGTGACGATCCAGAGTGTCGTAATAGCCTATGCAAATTTATGATGATGCGTCCGCGATAATAGTATGAATTACCTGGGCGACGAGAGCGTTCAGCGTATTCCGTGAAATTTAGCGCGTAATATCGAGGTTAATTCAATGATCGCTCGAGGTGCGGATGGAATATGCGGAATGACTGGCTTCTAACTCGCAATGCAAGGGATATGTTTTAGATATACTCCTTTCTTGTCTGGTAGGGGTTGCGAAATTAGATGGATCTCAGGAACATATTACAAGTAGCTTATTAACCGTTCAGTTCATTAACGTAGGCGACGCTTTAAAAGGGTAGTGGACTATTTCAGCTTCAGAAAATCGATTACTTTTTTTTACTGATTTTGAAAGTCTTATGCTTTATGAAAATTTTAAAAAAATTGATTCGTGTGTAACTTCTAAAGTTTCTATTCAAATTCATCGGCAAGTTTCCACACTACAGATATTTGTGTATAGAATAATCACCTCAAAGTATTTTGCTTTCAGAGGATTGGTTCACCTGAATCGATGTACACCACCTGCAGCGGCGCGCCATACAGGACTATCTTCAACGATTAATAACTTCGACAATTTTATACATTCCGACGATTTTCGTTTTTGTAAATACTCGCAAACGTGCCTATAATAAATTGTCAAAAGCACGACTGTAACGATTGTTTGGTATCAAAGTAACTTAGCGTCAAAGAAACTAACCATTTTACATATCCAATAGTCCACTACCCCCTTAATCATTTCCAACATGTGCAATGTCCAGTAGAGTCTTCAGCTACCACGACTTCGGCAAACAGTTGCATCGTCCCCTCCCCCTCGATTAAAAGCGTATCCCCCCGATAGAGACATAATAATACATTCGCAGCGAGCGCGCGAAACGGCCGCACTCTGTATAAAATCATAATTAGCGCGCGTTTAATGGCGGCCGCGAACGGAAATAACTGATTACCTCTCGCATCTACCGGATTGAATAAGCGTCTCCTTCTCTTTTTCGCTGCCCCCTTTTCCCTTTTCGAAGACGAGAGACAATGACGCCCGACCTCCGGGCGAGCGAACAACCGGGACGGGTGGTCAAAGTGAAAGAAGAAGAAGATGAAGAAGACGACGGGGGAAAGGGCCGACGCGGCGGTAAGAGGCGCGGGAGCAGGCCGAGCAGGGGAAGAAGAAGAAGGCAGCGATGAAGAAGTGTAAGAAGAGAAACAAGAAAATAGTTACGCGGAAGGGAAAGAGGGAAGATAAAGAGGAAGAAGAAGAAGAGGACGCGGAGGAGATTGACCCTCTGGCCCGCGCTCATCGTACGCAGCGAACACGCACGCGACCGGTTTGTTTCACCCCGATGCGATGCTAAACGAAGTTTTACCCGCCGGCTGCGCTGGCAAATCGTTTCGCTGCTCTCTTCCAGTATACTTTGCGTCCACGAGATTGACAACGTTCGTTGCAACGCTGATTGCCAGCGCGGCCGGACCGGTATGAAGATGTGAGCCGGCGAGGAAGATACAATGCGACTCGAACATATCGGTGCTCTCATATTGTTCCAGCCGGCGAATGCGCCGCGCCGGGGCTCCGTTACGGATCCGATCACCGAGACCTGTATCGCGGCCGCAGATATAGTGACCGGAGAATAGTGATCGTGAATTTGTAACGTCGACGGCTGACTCTGTTCTACCCTAACCTGATATATCGTGGGGAATTACTCATGACATGCATATGCGATGTGATCGAATAGTTCTGGTACTTTGCTTGATGTTATAATAGATTCATTTGTACATGCAACCCTTTGCAAACGTTGAAAGTAAGAAGTACGAGATACTTACTGATGACAGAATTCTGTGATTCCATGAAATTGCAAATTGTCGCGCGTTCTGTTACGTCCGCGCTGTAATCAGCTTCTTTATCTGAAAACGAGCTATTCTCCAAGCATAGATATCGTCAATGAGGGACAGGGTAAATTCAAGAGTTACTGTCTTTCAACTATACAGGATATTATGAATAATAAACCTTTGTGGCACACGGAATTCACGCCGCGCAAGCATCGCCTCGTGCAATTTACTTTATTCAGCATGACGGACGCACGAGGCGATTAACGTGGCCTCGTGAAAAGACCAGCCTCGCAAGGTGTCTCGAAATTGTAGACCGCTTAAAGTATATATGCTCCTGATACATACAAGTGGTGCCTAATTACCAAGCTGCGCATTGTTTGCTTCTCAACTGCTCGTTACCGCTAACGTTTCCTCGCGAGGCTACTGAGAGCATTCCTACTTCCTAATTGAACCGTAATCTTTGATCGCGAGTGTTTGCACTCCTTCGGCGCGTCGTCCCGGCTCGTGATTCCTATTCGTCGTTGTTCAGAGGAAAAGGAGTATTAGAGAGTTGAAGTGCGAAAGGCTCACCGTCATCCTGATAACAGCTTTCCCCCGATCCACGCGCACTTAGAATGCGCGCGGCGCCTCTCCTAAAAGCACAGCGAGTAGACAATGAACGGATGCCTCCGTGAGAACGAAAAAAAGCCGTGGTAGATAAGGATGAGTCGTGGTTACGTGTCACCCCATCGAGGAGCGGCTAAGTGGTGTCTAAAAATGTTCTTTATTCAGGGGGGACAATGGATACACAATGCGACGGTGCTTCCAGCCGGTACAATCTGGGACCTTCGGGCTACTGAGCATTTATGTTTGCAACTCATCGTGAATCGGAAAAACTCCCCGGGTAGTTTTACGTGGGAACCAGACACGTTTCGAATGCTAACTCGCCTTCCCTCTGGGGAACGTCCCTTCCTGCTCGAGTGGAAGTGGAAACACTGAAATTTCCGCCACTGGATTTCATCGAATCGAGGAATACTCAACATCCTCCTGCCCTTTATCGGAGACCTTTAATTTTCACTCGAACTGTCTTCTATTTCGCACAACCATGACTTGGCAGCTTAACGATGATCGCTACCGGCACTTTCTTATCGACAGAAAGTTATCGGCTCATTGTGAATTCCTGCGGTTGCAAGTAAACGGCTTTTGTGTGTCAAAATTGCGCTTAAGTACCCGAGAGTAATGTCGCAAAATTACGCAGCGAAAAAAGAGAGTGTAACGATATATGGGATATCATTAAACGTAATAATCGTTAAGGATATTAATGCCCGTGCGTTTGTCCGATATATGTACCGTAATTAATAATACCTGCGGGGTGGAAAAGTGCGACGCGTAAATGGGTACACCAGTTGCAGGAGAAACGGCGGAAACCCGCTGCTTTGTACACGCGAATCGGTAAGCCTGTCAGGCTCTAATTGTACGCGGACCAGATGGAATGATCGAGCGCAGGCATCTTTGTGCTTTGATTATCTCAACGAGCATTTGTCCGGCGACACCGTTATCTCTCTCCCTTGGCGATTGATCACGGGCCAAAGTACGATCGTTTCGCGGCAACGTTGCTGGAACGATTGATCGATCGACGGTAAGCACACTGTTCCTCTTGTCGGTGAAAATAAATGTCATTCCGTTGGTCCGCTGCATTCTTGGCCACGTTATATCATTACTCGTTCGACGGTGTCTCCCGCATTCGTTGTTTGCTATCGGGAATGGATCTTGTTGGACGATTTGAGGATTTATTGGCTGGTGACTTGGTACTGATGTAATCTACCGGTTCGGCTACTGCTTCGCCGATTACCAATTGCGAAAACTGGAAAATTTCAGACGAAACTTGGATTTATTCTATCATGAGGAGATACCGTAAACTGGTAGAACAGTGGCAGTTACTTAATATGTATTAAAGAGGGAGAAGGATAAATATTTTATGCATTTTGACACTTGTAGTACAATCACAAACGATACTATGTTATAATAGGATACCTACAGCAATTCTAGAAATGTTAATTAAAGAAATAAATTAAAAAAATAAAGAAATATAAAAGAGAGTGCATTGGACCTAAACAGAAACAAATTTAAGTTCAGATTGGTAAAACTTTAGCTGTTAGTGCTATATATATATATATGATGTCCTAATTTGTAATAGTCAATTAACATGTATTACAGAAGGAACAGGATAAATATTTTATGCATTTTGACACTTGTAGTACGATCACAAAAGATGCGATGTTACGATGGGATACTTAAAGCAAATGTAAAAATGTTAAGTTTTATATTATATAACAAAATGTTCCAAAAATATTCGAATGTTTCCCGAATTTGGGTATCTCGTTAATTCAAAGTTTGCTTGATTTATTTCGATAAAGAGAAGATTCAACTGTGAAGAAATCTGTAACAGATACTACTTTTACGTTTCTAGAACGGGATTGTTTGATCAGTTCTGAAAGTTCTACCGGAAATCTATAGACTCGTGTTTCACACGACTCGAATAACTCGAAATTTGTTCTCGTGTTCTCTATCTACGGCCGCTTGAAAATGTTTCCAGCGATAACAGCGATTTCACCGAAACGGCCATCGCTTGCAACGTGAACGAACACGCGCGCAATCGCGTTTTACTTTATCAATGTTGCCCACGACCGAGTGGCAGATACATCTGAAGGCGAAATTGCCGCGCTTAGTACTAATTACCCATTTCCACTTAAAGTGATTAACGCAGGAATTACAAGACACGATGCTTTCTGTGCGTCCGATAGTGTCGATTTCCAATTAGCTGTAATAACGTATAGCTTCGCCGCGGCGGTAATTGCTTCTTGAATAAATTGCAGGTAACGTAGAAAGCGCTGTCGTTTAAATATTATATCCGCGATGCATCGGGAACGGCGGGTACGTTATTTATGTTAATTACCCGTTGCATTTTAGAAGCGATGCGCGCATTAGATGCACTCGTTCGATTTTACATTACGCCAGAGGTATCCGTGGAAGCGCGTGGAAATTTCGCGAGATGCTATCGCTGTGGAAATAGTTGGATACCTTCAACTGTATTTAAGCAGTAGTAAGCGCGCCTGATGCCCCCGGTGGCATGATTAATACGCGAAAACTTTACCGTATTCGCCTCGCCGCCTGTAGCATCGCGAAACCGCTCCGTCGCGTTAGCTGTTCCCGTTTACAACGGAACGGGAGCCCGCGTTTTGCATAACGCGTAACGTGTGCAATTGCAGATTCGTTGGCGCCAGCGGGCTGTGAAGCAGAGTGCTCGACGGTGGCGCCGGAAGCGCGTGCAACCGGGCGTGTCAGCGCTGACCAGCGCAACGCCGCGCCGCGCCTCGCCACGCCGCTTCTTTTGCCACTGTTCCGTTGCGCTGCACCTGCACTCTGCATTGCACTGTGCCCGCGCCACCGCGATTGGTCTTCCACCCACGCGTGCTCTCGCCTTGGGAACCAGTCCGAAAGGCGGCTGGGAACGCCGAAGACGGACTTTTACCGGGCCCGTCAGCCGCCCGAAAGCCCCGTATCCCGTATTTGTCGATACCGGTGACAACCTGTGTTTAACTGTCTTAATACGCCCGATAAGCGGCTGGCCCGCCGCCAGGTAGCCGGCAATTATCCCACGGCTTAAATCAATTAGACGTTACAGGTGTGTCCACGCGAACACGTGAAGCGTATTAGATCTGGAATGCGGACAGTCCCTCCGCTTCCTTCTGAAAGATAAATCGTAGAGTATCCAGAGGAAAGTTCTTCGGTTCCAGATTTTGAAAGGGGTGAGGGGGAATTCAAAGCGCCAGCAACTACAAGACTTTGGATTTCCTTATTATCCAATTAAAGACTCCACTATGCCCCATTGGCTTCCACTGAAGTCTCCTTATTGCCTGAATATTTCAAGGCGGGGGAAGGGAAATATGACGGAATCTCCCTTGCTCGGGACAACGCTGGCTTCCTTGAGCAGCGCCTTGCTGGCTTTCAGCTCGCGGCATCTAAGCGGAAGGCGGAAAGGCACAAGGTGGGTCGTCGATATCCGCGAAAGGGGGTGGGGGGCGAAGAACAGACGGAGAAAGAGAAAAGGAAAGGAGAGGAGGGCGACGGGGGGAGAGGGGCAGGGTTGCAAGGGGGTACGATCGAAGTACGTCGGACAGCAAGGAGGCGCCGGTACTGCGCGCCACACCCCAATGCAGCAACTCCATTGATTATTGTTGCCGGTGCACTACCTACCCCGCCTTTGGCGAACGACAAGTATGCCCTGATTCCAGGCCCCAGCCAGCTACCCGAGGCTCGCGAGCCCCTTCGTGCCCAGCAACATTCCTCGTCGGGAAATTTGTACGGGCCCGACGATACAAACGATGCTAATGTCCTTTAATGCTAATTCCTCGCCGTTTCTTCAGAGACTGTACTATAGCCGAGAATTCCACGGGATATTCCCTGTGCTCGGAGGACGAAGATACTCTCGGGTTAAGAGATTATGTACGCTGAAATTTCAGCGGGATTCTGAGCCCTTGGCTTTTGACGAGAAATTAATCGACGGGGTACCTATCATCGTGCAGGGTTGGGTGTGTATTAAATAGTCCGCCAGCTAGTGGACTATTAAAAGCAGAGCAGAAGGGGTTGTGCCATCGACTCCGTTTTTCGGGCGCGCGTAAACAAGTGAGAATGCAGGTCACGCGGCGTAGGGCGGCTGCGGGCATGCGGGAATATAACAGAACCGGTGTCAAGTCTGGCTTGGCGCAAAGAGGCGCGGGGGCCGAAGGGAGAGTGAAAAAAAAAGGAACGGGGCGAGCAAAGGCGCGTCAAGCTGGCACACGCCCGCCTCTATTTCCCGTCGGATTAATCTCGATAATTAGAAAGCGTATCACCCACTCGTTGCACGCGCCGTCGACTTGGAGCGTTTCACTTCATTCGCCTCATTCACCAAACTCGCGTTATCCGCTCACTCGAGTTACACACCTCACTCACGCTACTCGCTAAACCTTTTCTCCCCTTCTCCGTCTACGTCGCCGCCACCACCATCGTCCCTCCAGTCATTCACTTCACGTGGCACCTGCTCCGTCCCATGACTCTCTCTCACTCCCTCTGTAACAACCAGCGCAACACCAGCTCCGTGTGCCACCGGCTTCCGAGTGCCGCTCATGTCAAGAAAATGCGCTATCACGAGCCACCGAATCGAAGTGTAATTCTGTGATCCCCGGGGGATCCCACCCTCCCCTCGCCGTCGAACGCTCCGAGTAGCCGACTCGTCAGGATTTCTGGATGGGTCCGGTGTATCGATCCACTGGGCTGCTTCATGTCGCAATTGTCAACTACTTCTTCTTCTACTAGCTTCTTTGGGTCGAGAGGCGTGCGGTTTACTACTATCCCCAAGGCGAAGCGAGACGATCTGAGGTTCCACTTATTCTTACTTAAGGAATCATCCCTTCAGAATGGACTATATCTATAAAATACGAATTGGATTACTTTCTCGCACGAACAATGAAGCCTGCCTACCTTTGGGCAGAAAGTAGCCACGATTAGGACGCAAAGCGCGGATTTCGAGGTCTCAGTAAACAGCGACGCGGGTAGAAGGATCTCAAGGCTGGAGAACGTTGATTGTTCTTCAGGGAAGGCGCCGCGCGGAGTTCCGGGAATTGCAAGACCGTCGCCGAACCCATCGCGAGGCAGGTAGATGGGCGCGCAGGGTCGGCAATTACGGTCAACCGTCGATATCATCAGGTGGTGGCGTGCGCGCGGACGTGCACAGAGGGGCACGTAAAGGATGCGCGAAATCACCGGTCGTTAGGGCTCGTTGGACAATGACAACGATAACATCCACCGCTCCGTACCTGCATCTCGCGTGTTGCCTGAAACTGAGGGCACGCCGAGGGTTGCTGGATCCTCTCGAATAGGGAGGGGCTGGAGGGGGTGAGGTGTGGGAGAGAAGAGGGAGCCATGGAAGATGACGAAGACGTGGAAGAGCAAAGAGAGGGGCAGTCCATGGGGCCCCCTGAAAATTACAAGCTATACGTTGTTCCAAACCGACCATCTGAGATAATACCTGCTCACCCTCCAGCCATAATGAATATGTAAGACAGATTGTAGGCTAAGAGGGAGCCTCCGCAGCTACCGCAGCGCGATACGGTTGTCCATGCGCAGATTATATTCCAGGCCGATTACGCACGGCCGGCCGATAATTTATTATTTGCCGCGAGTAAAAATCACCGAGGAAACGACCCGCGGCGTTCCAGCTCTGGCTACGTGTGTACATGTACTGGGTGTTTCTGAGAGGCTGGTCGGAGTTTTGGGTATGAATTCTCTGTGTCGAAGGTGAAGAAGAAAGTGAAGACCCCGGGGATGCATTGAGTTGGCTGAGTTTTGTGTCACTGTCGCACTGTTCGCCAAGTACACCTGACAAATTTTAGTCTCTTAGTGCATAGAAATTAAACTGGCGCTACCACGATGGTACCGAATTAAGTCTGAACTGCTACCAAACTGGACTGCTCAAACGATGCAGGTTTCAAGAGACTTATAAACAGTTTCATGGTGCTTGAGACACATTTGCCCCATAGAATTCGATTTAGTTATCAAGACTGTTGCGCAATCCCTTCAACTTCCATTCTAAGCACTTGATCCATCGAAATGGTAGATCCTGTACACGGGCATGCGTTAAACCCTCCAGGTTTTCTCGTGCTGTGGCGCGTACACGCGCATCTTCTCGTGGAACAAGCGTCTCGTAGCGGGGAGGGTAGAGAAGGAATCCTGCGGTAGCCCTGCTATACTGGGACAGTGATTAGATAATACCGAATCGAAAGGCAGCATCGTGGCGCTGATAGTACACGGCGCGGAGTGACTCTCGTCGCGTCTGCGGAGGACCGCCATCGAGATCGATGAATGGAGCCCGCGCCTACCGCTTGTCCGGTAGCGCGGAATGCTGCGCGAGATCTCGAATTATCGTTATTACTATCGTACGTTAATTATTGTACGGTGGGTCCGGCCTGCGGGGAACCGGTATTTCATGATCATCAAGGATAAATAACGCAACGTATAATGACCTGTCCGACGTCGGAAATGTATTTGTTTTTCTGCACGGTTCGTATAAATTATGCGCAAGCGATGTTATCTCGCGTTGAAATTCAGCCCCGTCCGATACCGCGCCGCTGCTTAAGGAAATTACTTTTAATTACGCCAGGAAGATTCATCGCCCGGTCGGTTTTGCTCGGTCCCCGTCCGTTACTCCGGGTAGATCATTCTTCCCGTCGTGGCCCCGCGACGATCGTCGATCTTCCTGAATTCAGGGAAACACTTTCGTGGCGATCAACGGCGAGCCCGAAGCTCGTACCTTCCGTCGGAGCCGCAATTACGCTTCTTTTCCTCGTCGCAACGTGCCAGTTCGATGGGAATTTCGTTAATTGCCGTTAATAGTACCTGCAACTTCCGGGTGCGAGCTGCGTTTATATATTACACGCGGTATTGAGTAGAAAGCTTCAGCAGCCTTAATTTGCTTATTAATCTTTCATCTCACAATCAGATTGAAATCTCGTTGTCGCTCTCTCCACGCCGCTAGAGAGCATTCCTTGGAGCACGAATTCCGACGGTTCGGGCAACGATAGTAAAACCAGTCGGACAATTGAACTTTTCTTTTTTCCACGACTTTCTCCTCTGTTTCAGTCGCCGTGTTTGGAAGCGTGACGAACGTTCGCGCGTGACTTCGGAACGGGATTTGTTCGAAGAGACGGATGGAACGCTCGTCATTAGATTAAAGTCCCCGTGACTCTACGCTCCGGACGTTGACAAAACGATCTAATTAACGGGTCGCCATCGATCATCGATCCTGCGCGGGGACGAAAGAATCGGAATCCCGGGAAGCAGGTATTTATCGCGTGTATCCTTCGAGGACGATTCGAAGCGAGCAGCGGACGGCAGAAATGAGGGGAGCAAAGGGGTTCGCTTTCACGAGGGTCAAGGGGCGGCAGGTGACAAAGTCGGGCGTTTAGGCGTCTTTCCAGGCTAAAATTGGGACCTAAGCGACCGAAGGACGGGGTATGGTCCAGGGTGGCGACGAACGAGACGCGCTCGACTACAAAGGGGAGGAAGAAAGAGGGGCCGATAAGAAGAATGAAGAGGCGACTCGTTCGGTGGAAGGAATGCCGTCGGACGAGCGCCGGAGGGCAGCCGCGCGAGCGGCTCCTCTCTCGCTTCCAGAACGCTTCTCCCTCCACCCTTTGCCCTCGCGGTAACAGAGAATACTCGATCCCTACGTCCCGCTCTATCCACTCTGCCCTCTCCCTCTATCCTCCAGCTGATTCCTCTTCGTCCTCATCCCCGTCCCAGCGTCAGCGGGTCCACGCGATTGTGTGGTGGTTGCTGATACCTCCCGGGGCCTCACTTGTCACACACGCACCGGCTCCCCTCTTCGCCCTGTTCTCCTGACAGGGCCCTGGGTCCCCCGTGCTCGCTCGCGCGCTTCCTCCTCCCGCTCTTCTGCGCCCCCTCCGCGTTCGGGCCGCCAGGTTGCATCGGCACGCCAGCGGCAATAGCCGTGGGCCGACACACAGGTGATGCACGGGCCTCCTTACATCGTTCGATCCACTCTCAGGCCTCTTCTTTCCCACCGCTCTCTCCCTTTTCTCCCTTGTCCACGGCGAGCTGCTCTCTGTTGGCCGTGTCGCGCGAGCGTGAGCGTGAGCGCGAGCGCGGGCCCGAGCCCTCTCGTCCACCTCCTCCGTCCCTCCGGGCGACGCCGCGCTGTGAGACGACGCATCGTGTGTGCGCGCCCGACGTCGAACATCCTCGACCTGGACCGGCGTGTAACGCCTGTTATTGTCCATCTTGTTACAGGTATGCGGGCCAAGCCGGCTAGCACCGACACGCAGCGGGTACGCGCGACGCCACCGCGAGTATCGGGCTGCCCGTCGCGAGCTGCACGTGTTCCATCGGCCGTTTCCTGACCCCAGGTCGCGTCAGAAGTCCTCGCCAGCCGATACCCGCTAGCCTATACGAGTCCGATTCGACTTGGCGCAGGCCAACTTGTTTCACTTTTACATATCGCCGCGCCGAACATCCTTTACGGCGCTGGTACTACACCGTGTTGCCGACCTCGCCGCGCGGAACGGCCATCGCCGGGATCTAATGGTGTGTCACGCGAATATGCGTGCTATGCTTTCCAGGCTTATTGGATTCCACCGTAAGTTCACTCCTCTTACTGTTTCCTTTGCTTCCAAGTTCTCGTACGAGGCAAAGAAAGTTGAAACAGAGCGCGTCTATAGGTATGCTTGATGCGCAGTGGCCCATGCATCACAGAGTTCGAGGAAACATTGAATCGAGTTCGCGGTCCCCTTCGTTCGCTCCTTTTTTGGAGACCTTTAGGGAACGCTTCTAAGTAGGAGAAAGTGTGCTGGGTAGATAGTTCTTAGGGAAAGATGTGTAACCGAGCGTAACGTCTTAATGATTCGTGTTTAATTCGATGTCTGGGATATGCTCGAGTTGCGAAGCGACGGGGATGAAGAAAGTGGATTGAATGTTTGGTAGCTGCCATCGACAGAGCCTTGTATGAAATAAATATCTTAACGAGAAATATGTTACGCCGCGGAACGCGGAACTTCGTTTTCCAAAAGCGACTCGCAATCTAGAATAACCTCTCCATATACGATGCCTCGTAGATGATCTCGCTAATTGATACCAAATTCGACTGCAAACCGATGCAGTGGCGGTTCGTCGTAATCACGTTTCACACCTACTGATGGTCGTGGAAAAGGCTTTATGCCTTTTCGATCGATAATCGAGAAAGGAATCGTTCAGGCTCAGTTACGTAAACCATGAGAGGACAATTCTGGGTGCACGGTATATTGTGTTGGTTTAGAATCGCATTAGTACGCGTAGAACTCGACTTCAAGACTTTTCTTACAATAGAAACTATTACTTCAAAACATTTATACTGTGTAAAAAAACAAAACCACAGAAAAAAGCCCACATATCAGAAGACTGTGGCGTCATCATATATACGTATATTACCCAAAAAATATTTTTTAGAGTTTATAATATTAATATATATTACCCAAAAGTGCTAGTCACAATTTGCATTCATCTCCTTGTAATTAATTCGCAAAAAGATGCTTGGTCTTCGAGCGGTTTGACTGCCTAAGAGTGCCTAAGTAGTCCCCTTAACGTGACACGAGGGAGATATTATCACACAAATTAAAGTTTCTTCAGCGATAAAGCCTTCGACGAAAATAGTCACTCCAGAAAGAAGATCGTGACGATGATCGAAGCCATTACACTAATATCGAATTCCGCCCTACATACTTCCATTACGTTTTTGCATTCGTTCTTTAATGTCCATCGAATGTCTAACGTGGATAAAAGAATGTCTCGCAATCGATGCGATTACAGGTTCGCAAAGGTCCAGCAGATATTCGATCCACTGCGAACGTACTTATCGCAATCGTTCCCCACTTGTGCGTCGCCGGTTATTTGCGTTTTGGAATTGCAACCTGATTCGCAAAATTACTGCAAAGTGGCAACACCTGCCGACACGTATGCCGATGCATTATGTACTCGTTTTACTGGCTCGCGTATTTTCACTGGTAATCGTGGGTTATCGATGTCCTTGCGCAGAAGAATCTTTGGCTGAAGAAAGTATTTGTTGACTGGAGTAAAAGGAATGCGATTCAGCTGCTAGATAGACTCAACGAATGCTCGATGATTGCCCTGCCTCCAGAAACGTTGCATTAATAAGTCGACTTATCCTCAGCCGTGGGTATCTCGTAGATTACCGGACAATATCTACATTGCTCCAATACTTTTTCCATCGACCCGTTCAATTTCCAGCGGCGACTAAATGAGGGCCTCCGAGCGGACCTGGCATTCCTAAGCTGTTAACATATTTGCGCTCCCCGCGATAATCGTAATCCACTTCCCGCTGGTTGAAACTTTAAAGTCCTTAATACTGAAACCTGTTTGCTGCGCGGGCTGGAAGCAAACGATATCGGGGAACAACGCTGACCGCTTAATGCTACTTTAATTCGAATCCAGTGGATTTCCCATCGCCTGGCGGGGAATCGTCGCGTACAATAGTCCGGGCTCCTCGCCGGCTACGATTGTCCCTGTAAAAACACCTGGCCTCTGTAATTCAGAAATCAGGGCTTCCTAATTGCCGGCACGGTGGATCGCGGCCCAGAAAAAGCCACGTCGAAAGAAAGATCATCGGAACGGTTCCCCGCAAAAAGACTTGTTGCTTCGCTGGAGGGTCTGGGTTTCAGCCGCTCCGACGAGGATTGTGTAAATCTCCTCATTTGGAATGCAGTACATTATTCTCGAGGGGGCCTTAAATAAGTAGCTTCTTTAACGGGGATTTCGTGGCAGGCGAAATTTAATTGGTCTTCTTGCTGGCCTGCGCCTCCTCGACGCTGTATTAGCCCGCGACCAAATCCTTATAATTTCCCGCCCGATCAGATTAAAAACAACGCCGCTCCTCTCCTCATCATCTTTCTGGCGTGGAAGACGCGCGCAGTGTTCTGGTCTACGTGGCCTGATTTATCGATCTAAAGCTAGCATCTAAGAGATCTCGGAGCACTTATCACTGGACCCAATGTCATAATTTCTTGCTCTCCCAGTGATAGCTCGGCAGTAATTTTAATTGGTCGTCGTTCCCGTTCGCTCAGCCCGTGTCGCCATGTCGTGGACTTCCGGAATGCGACGGAATAACGAGAGGCAGCTCTGCTTAGATTCCGCGACGCTATCCGACGCGATGTCTTCATTCGACGCGACGGGTCCAAATGGCAGTCGGGGATCGAGAGCCTGCGACGCCGGCCGTGCAGGGGCGTGGACTACTTGGACACGGTGGATCGCAGGGAATAGATAACGCGGCAGGTGGACAACCTTGGGCCAGGACTCTGGTCCTTGCGCATCTCATTGACACCGATAAGCCGATCACTACACACGTCCTTTTTCCTCTTTCCAATCGTCGCGACTACTCCATTGATTAGCCCGGGAAACGTAGCAAACAAACGAAGTGCTTGAAATCATTGGCACAAAAAGTTTGTGCTCATTAGCAGAACATACTTTCCATTGACATCCTTTTATAAAATCCGAAATAAGTCTGAGGTTTTAAACCACACCGTCCCATCCTGTTCCACCTTTGTTTCCCCCGACACGCGACAATGAACGCGTATCCTGAAAACAACCAAGGAATGCTTGAGAAACCCCACCACGTATCCTCATCAAGACCGGACTAATGACTCGCAGCTTCCAGTGAAAGAGAACGAAAGGAGAAGCGCCGCGAGCGACCGCTTCCCATAGCGACAGCATCGTAGTCAGAGGCTATGATTGATATAAATTAGCGTTTACGATGCCACACAGGAGGACGCGCCCGGTCGTTTCCACCCCGCAGGATCGCGGGTATCGTTTCGGCCGTGGCAGCTGCCTCTGTCCGAGTCGCGTTTCGGGATCTCAATTAACGATAATTGGCGGCTACTGCGGTAGCGAATCGACCGCATAAAATCGGCAGTTCGTTGGATTCAGCCGCGGGGACACGCGGGATCGACTCGACAATGTTGGCGACCGGTTCGCGGTGGCCAGCTCGCTTCGCTATGTGCTCGGTTTTATAAAGCAGGGCGAAGCGGCCGATCCGTAGCGGACAAACGAACTCTGCACCGAAGGGAATAACGAAGCAACGCGCGCTGCGCGGCGGCATAGCCCAGCCTCCGTGCCGCACCGCACCGCGGCGTATACGATGCAGCAATCTAGCCGCGTTGATTAGAGTCGTATGTAGAATCGAGAACCGGATTCCAAGAACCTGTTTCCATGTTCACGTAAGATCCCCGGAGTAATCGACTGACGGATCGGCGACCGTTCGAGTCAGCGACCCCGACCGACCGACCGACCGGCCGCCAGCCAGCCTCGCTCGATTCCTCGATGCAACCACCGCTATCGTCGAGCACCGTCGGGACGACGCTGCTCCACGGGCTCTTCCTCCTTTGTCCGTGCATTCCTACGGGACACCGTTTCTTCGTACCGTTTCACGTGCTCGGTGCTAGCCGAGGGAATCTTTGAAGTCGGCCACGAGCTTCGATCCGTCGAAACGTCCATCCACCGTGGCTGCTGCCCTTTGTGCGGTGAAGGTTAGGCCGAGGGTTACGCGTAAGTAGATATTAGATACTAATTAGATACCCACTGTGATTTTCAGTTTGGTATCTCGATAGGAACAGAAGGTTGGGTTTGGAAGGCTGATAAGCACCGATTACACGGGGTTTTAGGATCTAGGATTAGGTTCTAATTAGAAGCGACCGAGAAGAGGAAGATTCCGTGGAATGCAAGATTGGCTTTTGGATATCGAAAGGAGTGTGGCCCAGTACGAGGGCATCAATTTCATAGACGTCCACTTAACGCGAAACGGAACTGGCCGGACCACTTCCCATTGCGCCGCTGTCCCTCGTACTCTTTTCGCCTGTCTCGTTACACGGTCGCCACTGCTCGGGGAACGAGTGGCACCGCTGCTACGAGAGCGCTACCAACTAATAGATTTTCATTATTTTAAGCCAGCACCGCAATTACCAGATCCCGCCAGGTACCTATCCGTGCGCCAAGTACGTGCAAATATGTGGTAGCGAGGCACGGCCACGCTGCAGGCTGGTTCTGAAAGAGAGACACTCGCCTTCCCGGCATGCACCGGCCTCTATTAATAGTCCTTCGTTACCCGTATAATGTTTGCGCCACGGAAACGTGAATTAACGGCCTTTTCTGTCGCGACTCCTGCCTCCACTCCCCACGATCTACCCGAGGATCCTGACAGATACTCGGGGGAATCTCGAATTCCCATATCGGCCTCCCCGATGCTCGTCGCGGTGTCCTTTCGAGATCCTCGTTTCACGACGGTGGAGGCACCGCAGGAGCACGCACTCGGTGCTGCGAGGTTCACGCGTGTGCGCTGTACAAAAAGCGTAAGAGCATCTATTTCAAGTGTCTAAGTCTCTAGATGATGATGAAGAGCTAATATTGTTCGTGGTTCCCGTTTCCCTTAAGGGGTTATACCTAGTCAGGAGGCCGAAAGAGGCGAATGTTTGTGAATTTTTTTGGAAAGATGGAAGCATCTATTTTTACAGAACTTTTCGCGCTTAAAACAGCAACATCTAAAGAAGATTTGGTCATTTTTTCGTAAAAAAATATTTACGTTTATAATAAAATTACAATCGATATCCAAGAAGCTTTTTTAAAAAGTTGTTTTGCGGTGAGCACTGCCATTCGGAATCAGATTATTTCAAATAAAAAACCAAACAGATTTCGTTAGTATATTAATGTATCTTTCGACTGACGGTGGGGAATTTTCGAAATATTAATTTAAAATAAAATGGCGGCCATTTAAAGTTTGAAGGACCTGATTTTCGCGCGAAAACGGTTATTTTTCGTTGATAAAATCGAAAATATACATTAAAAAAAATGCGAACGACATTCGATAGATTTTTATATAAAAAATAAGCCCACAAAATTATAGAAAGATTGGTGCAATGGTTGTTGAGATATCTTACTCACCGTTCTTAAAAAGTCTTCTCGGATGTCGTAGTATTTTTATTATAAACGTTAAATATTTTTCTATGAAAAAATGACCAAATGTTCTTTAAATGTTACTCTTTAAAATGCAAAAAGCTCTGTGAAAATATATACTTCCACTTTTTCAAAAAAAATTCGCAAACATTCGCCTGTTTTCGGCCTCCTGACTATGTGTAACCCCTTAACTTTTACCTTTGCGTTCCCTTTACCTCTCTGCTTTTTCACTTTACCTTACTTGTCTGTTTATACTCATATTTATTTGACTATATTTGCTACTGTTATTACTAAGATTTTTTATATCTATTTTCTAACTATTAACGGTTCTTTTGCTCTTATTTCTCTACTTTTAATTCTTTTAATTATATTTCTTTTGTACTTAATAATTGTTTGTTCTATGCATGTGTGACTGGGATTTGTACTTCTTATAAAGGGTTTATCCCGTTGATATACTGAAAAACTAAATAAAAATAAAAATATTTGCCGGACTGTTTCGAGGGACCGTTTCCAGGCCGTAGGACTGACCTTTCCCGCACGAAACCCTGCCAGCTGCAGTACCTGAGCAGAAAATTTTGGCGCCTCTCGATAGTATCACACACGGACGACTGGCCACTGTTTCGAGAACGCGGTATCTCCAGAATCAACCCCATTCCGTTCACCTCCACCTTCGTTGTTCTAAAAACCCTTATCGTTGAGCGCAACGCGATATAACTCTAGTCGTCGCTTCTACGGTAGATAGCAGAGAACGGGACGCGATAAGAGCGGAGGTACATAACGAATCCGTGGCAGCGATTAGCCGCGACCATCGATTTCTGTGCGAAAGATCAGAGCCGTTCCAGGCGAACCCACTCGTAGGCCAGATCTCAGGCGCATTGGAGCAGTCTCTCTGAACGCTACGGGACGATCTCCCAGCGATTATCTCGCAGCGAGATCGGCTTCTGGATCGACGCCGCTTCGAGAGCATTACGGAGGCGCGGGATACCGTGTCGCTGGCTCCTATCTGGTCCTGGGAAAAAACCGTTCCGGCTTATGAGCTCCGGAATCCTATTAATAGAGCCACTCCAAAGACGTTTATTTAGTCTGAACTAGCGGCGCTCGCGCTAGTTTCGCGGCGACGACTGCATCTATTAACGCGTCTGAGTGGCCACGCAGGCTAATGTTATCGGGGATAAGCGGCTTATCGTACCGGGGGGTGTTAATTAATTTTTTTCCTACCCGGCCAGAACCGCCGGGTAAACACGTCGAATCGATCTCCTTGTTTCCTGGTCGCGAGGACAGGCCCGGCGCGCTAATACACGAGAGAGCCGACGGAGATAACGCCAATCTAGTTTCGTTGGGGCAAGGGGGGACCTAAATGCCTGACGATTTGTCTGGTCGAGCGTGATAACGCGATCTCCGTTATATCGCGGATCTACTTCGCCACTGGGACCGCGAGCCTTTGGAAATCGCGTAACGGTGCGGACGGGCTGATAACGCGAGAACGAAATAAGGATACCGCGACTTTGAACAAGCAATCGAAGTTCGAGTCTTAGAATTTTCTGGAAAACAGGATGAAATCTGTAAAAGTTCCCTCAGATTTGGATACCAGTTGCGGTGTACATATCTGCGTCCCCCGCTACAATGCCGCCTCCTCGATGCTTCAGTGAAGCGTGTCTGTCGTCCACCTTCCCTTTCTACTGAATAATCAATCACGGGCGATAAGTCGCGGCGGTCGGGCCGAATACGTTCCGTCGTTCCTAACCGATTGTTCGACATGGAACAGAAGTAGATACTCGAAAGATCGTGGATAGATTTACCGTCATAGACCTAACGAACTGGATGTACGATAGAAATTTATTGGAAAAGCAGCGGGTACCTCCCAAGACAGGAACGAGCGGTATCCATCCGCGGCTCGGTGCATGCAACAGCAACCATAAATTGAAGCTCGCTAACTGAATCGAACGTATCCAGTAGAGATCGTATCTGTTTCCTACGTTTCGTCGGGCTGGGAGCAGCTCGGAGCGAAGCAGTTGGAGGAGCGTCTTAATTAAGGCGGCCCGATGACAAAGCGGGCATGCTTTTCGGTTTGCTCGCAATGAACGCAAATGAAGCATACGTTTCCCATGCGAGCTCGGGGAATGGGAAAAACTGTGACGAGCCTGCGTAGAGGAATTTCGGAATTGGGCTACCTTAATTGGCGACTGCGTCCTCGTGGCCATTCCGGCGCGTCGCATCGTGTCGTTGGGCTTTGTCACCGGCTCTTCCGTATTCACGTGATCGGGGCGTGAATTCCGCGTATTTAAGTGTCCGCCACGGCGTGCTTGCCTTTCTTTACCCCCGGGTAATGATCCCTTTGTCCGGCGAGTGAACGCGACTTTAAGTGAAAACGTCCATTCAGCTAACGACAACGACGCTTCCTTTGCACCCTGAATATATTGCACCGATTGCGAGGGGAAGATAAGTGTCGGAGACTGAGGTCCGTCGGTGCTCTCAGCTTCCGACGGCGACGACGGCGACTCCACCGAAGGCCTCCTTTCTCTCTCCTCTTTCTTCTTTCGTCTTTGACTGGGCAGAGAAAAGGAGCTTGACGCTCGACTCCTCGCGCGACCAAAGAAGGGAGAGCCGAGGCAATGAGAACGGGCGGTCGTTATTCATCGGGCCACGATGAGACGTCATAATGCGATCTCACGGTGGATGGAGGCGTTCAGTAACCAGCGACACGCAATAAAAGCTGATTATTATTCCGCTTGCCGCGGGATGTACCGGCGTCCCGTGTCGTGGAAACCTACCGCCACGCGAAACCGTCAATTAACAGCGAGCCAAGTATCATGGCTAATAAACGGTCTCATTTTTAAAGACCGTTTCCTCATTGTCTACGACGTACGGGCGTTGCAGTTTATATTAAGGATTCCTCATCTCGGGAAATGGCAAAGCGATGCTGAACAGCAGCGTGCATTTCTAGAAGTACGTTTCTTGAAGCTTTCCGAGGCGAAATGATCCTGCACGCGGTGAAAGAAACTCGTAACAATTACCTAGAATTTTTTCCAGAGTCCTTTTCATATTCTCCTCGATACACAGCATTCGTAATCTTGTCAAACTTTTGCGTCCACAGGCGAAAGACCTTCTCCTCTGCAAAACAGCGAATCTCCTTCCTACTCGAGCCAACGTCCTCTCGATTATACCATCGCCTGGTCGTTACTGTGGGAAGAATAGGGATGGTCCGCGGCAGAGTTCATAGATCAGCTTGCGGGTTCTGTAATCCAGGAAATTTAACATCGCTTAACGCGCCTATCCCATCCACGAAATCGTGGGTCCAGCGGGGTAGGT
This sequence comes from Andrena minutula, assembly GCA_929113495.1. NCBI lineage: Eukaryota > Metazoa > Arthropoda > Insecta > Hymenoptera > Andrenidae > Andrena > Andrena minutula. Next base: position 2,671,802 of record OV815993.1, read on the forward strand.
GGGGAAAAATTAATATCCCCGAGAGATTACCATTCATTTCCACGTCCCTGGTAATCAGCCGGCGCACGGCTGAATGTTAATGGATGGGCACTGACAGTAAATTGAATACATGCATCGATTCCGCGGCGATACCGTGCGTGTCCGCGCGGCGACGCGCCACTTCATCAACCGTTGACCTATCAACTTGCGCGGGCACGATCGACGGCACGGGGACGTTCTCCGTTTCGTCGGGGTACGTCCCCGTCGTCGGCGGGTGGGCAATTAGAAATGCGTATTCGGCTCGTCCAGCGTCCATTGACAACGGGGCCTGCTCTCGCCGATGAGTTATCGCTGCCAGTCACGCGATTACCGTCTAAAAGCTAATAATAGCGTACAGCGCAACCGCGCTGCCACGATCATGTTAATTACACCGTTCTTCGGCTGATTAATTCGACTCGCGCGCGTTTTCACCCTCGGACATCTCGGGATGGGAAGTCCCAGGGACGGTTCGTTTAATTGCATTTGCATCCTCCGACGTCGCTGCTTTTACCGTTACGCTTTCCCCGCCGTGCGATCATTTCGAATATATCAGTCCCCGCTGAGTTTCGCGAATCCCATTGAAAAATCGCGCTTTCGGACGCTGTTAACCGTTTTCAGCGTTCTTCCCACACGGAAGTATCGAAGAATTCGGGCTCGACGTGTAACGCCGAGAAGAAAGAAAAGCATCGTGGCCGGGACAAGGGAATCGCATGAGAGAGGTGCATGCATCTCCCCGAGATCCGCTCGTGGTTTATCGAGGTTCCACGTAGAGCATTGTGGTCGCTGCATAATATTAACATTAGTGGTGATTAGTGGGCTGCCGACCTCCCGATGCTGGCCAATACCTCTAAACGCTACTCTCCTCTACACGCGACCTTCCCTCCATTAACGAGCTTCCCGAGCCGAGGTCGAATACGATTTTAGGCCCTACCTTTTCTCCGCGCGCCTTCCACAGGAATCTTGTGCTCCATCTTTTCTTCGGTCCATGCTTATACTGCAATTACGGCAGGGCTTCACCTTCCTCTTCAAACTGCTTGATCCGGCTTTCGCTTCCTATTATTCAAACGAGAAGTGACTTGGGAAAGAGGAGAATCGATGTACCCCCATCACTCGGCAACAGTCATTATCGGAGACGTCTTGTCCCGCGACATGTTCGAATAAATGGAGTTCTACAGTAATTAGCGGATGTCGCCCTATCTGCGACGAGCATCGCGACAACGAGCGATTAATATTCATTAATATAAAAATGCCTGTAGGTATTAATCGACGTCTCGTCCGCGGATAAAAGTCCGCGCTTCTTATGCTAATTACGTTATTGACAGTGCACGAAAGATTTACGGCCGCCTTTTAGCGCGTCCCGTCAGACAGCTGGCGAAGTAATTTCCAGCTTATTTATGCTCGATTTCAGCGTCCGATCGTCCGATAGGGATGAATTTATATGCTTTCAGTTGAAACCTCGCGGTCCTGTCTAGTTAAGTACGGCCATGCACTTGATCACCAGTGTGTCCGCTATAATTAACTTTTTGTAATATGACAATCGTCCGTTTATTCGCGCTAGAAAGCGGAGGGTCCTATCGTAAATGTAAGGCTGGAGACGTATCTCTCATTCGAGGCTGTTAGGGAAGCCTCAGTGATTTCTAGCCGACAAGCCATTAGTAACCAATATTCTAGGATTTGTTCATAATCATCTTTATCTTCGCGTGTTGAACCTCAGAGGGTACTACGTTCTATTCAGAAAGCGCTCATCCGGGTGGCGACCTTTCCCTTGTAAGTCATGGATGGCTGAGTAGACTTATTATTAGCGACAAGTCCACTAGGAGGTTCCGGACAGAACCGCAAAATTCTCTTCCTCGTATGTTCTTCCCTTCCCCACAATCTTATCCTCCGAAGCACCCCTCAGCCGCCGAACTATAAACACGTTCCGACTAAAATTTTTATTACACTATGCAGCAGAAATTTCGTTTCAATTTAAACTCGGTTAATGCCCCGGGTATGTTTGCCGTTTTCACTCCCAAGTGCGCGGGCATGTTTCTTGGTTAACGAAAGTTCTTTCAGGCTGATTACCTCGCCGAACGAACCAGCGTCGATGACTCATTAACCCGAGGGGCGAACAGCCTCCGCGTGTAACCGCGTACTCGCCTGTTTTTAACGTGCAGATGCCCAGGCTCGGACTTGTTTATGCCCTGGGCCCGACTACTTGGCCCCGTGGCGGCCAACTAAATCACACCCCGCGGATTTTATATTAAAACAAATAATTAATTCAGATGCCCGACACATCGGGTGGTCCTGCGGTCTCGCGGCCGTGCGGCGTCGTCACGGAACCCGAGCAGACCGCAAGACACTTTTGTTTCTCCGTGCAAACCGGGCGAAAACGACGAGCAGAGAGAGAGAGAGGGAGAGGGGGAGTCACGCTACCGCTTTAACACTACGACCCTCAGCGGGGGTTGTCGCGAGTGGAGCCTCGCGAGGTAAGTGGCTTTCCAGAGGCCTTGCGATAGCCCGCGACGACTTTAACCCGTCACAGGAGTAGAATTTTACGGATATCGCCGTCACTTTAAATTGTAATCGAACCCTTCATTGTCCCCAACCACCTACAGAATGAAGCTCGAGGAAAAAGGGATCCCTTGATGACCTGGGAACAAGTCGTTGGCCAATTGATACACGATCGACACGGTTCTCGGAGACCAATTGAATGACTCGAAACAGGATGGAAGATTACCCATGTCCACTGTCGCTATTGCCTCCGAGATCGATTGGCCACATGCTATTCGAAGTAAAGTACACAGGAAGAAGGCTTGTATACCTTGCAGAGTCGACGACCGTACGGATCTATCGTTGGTTACGTTGTGTTCTGCCTCTCGAGTAAATTTCCTGGCAGTCGACCCGAGGAAACGAGGCAACTTCCGTGTGTGAACCCTAGCCCAGGGTCAGCGCGAGCATTGTAAAAAGCCGAATTTGTTGGCGAGGCTGCAGCTACGTCAGCCACTTCGCGCGATGCCATGAGAAAGTCGATACTTGCGCGGGCTATCTGCAGGAAACGCGCGGCGGAAATTATTCGAGGGAACAGGAAGAATTCTTGCTGCCGGTTTGGGATTTAGGTGGCAAGTGCATTTGTTGCTTCCAGGGGGAGGAAGGCCAAGATTTATGGAAGCATTACTTCTGTTTCCTGTTACATGAGGACATTTCAGGAGTTAATAAAACATATCCGCGCATAGATGGAAGGCGATTTCTATGTCACACTTTATGAGACGCGCATTCGAGAAACACATGTCTGATTTCTTGAAGATGTTATCTCATGCTTGCCATGGAAACAGGTTGGTTAGAACAGGATCCCCGTGGAGTTCTAACAAAGTCGCTCACAGTGGTATTTGAAATGGAATCGGGTCGTTTTGTAACGCAACGACTGCATGAGCGTCTCTTTCTAAAATTTACGAAACCATCCACTTGAAATAGAGATAAGGATCAGCTGTAATTGAATTTGCATTAATTATCCTGCTTCTCGAGTGAGATGGTGTTAGGCTCGTACGTAAGATTTTCCGTATTGGCGATATGATCGTTCGTTGCTCCGAAAATTACTCAGCCAATAACGAGAGGCTTGGATCCCGTGAGTGCCAGCAATGAAGAGGCCGCGAGTTCCGTCTCGACTCGGTTTTGACTCTTCTCTTCACCTCGGGCATCGTTATCGACACAGCCACCGCTACGTTTCGATTCATGGCGGATGATAAACCGTGCCGCCGCATGCTCGCGGAATAAACTTACATGATATAAGAGGGCACACGGCGAATGAAATTATGGCTGCCTGCTGGACGTCCTGCACCGAAAGGAGCCACTCACGTGACGAGGGGTACGCCGAAAGCAATTAAACCTCTGGTACAACATTCAGCCTGAAATTCATCGGTGCCCTCTACTTGCGCCCCTTCCTGCGGAATACCTTCGGACTTCAGAGTCTCACGGTTGTCACATCATTGCCCGGAGTTTTTAGCGGTGCTTCGATGTCTCTATACCTACTAAGCGGCGGAACGCACTGAATACCAAGTTGAGTAACACGTTAAATCCTTACGCCGAGCGAGCATTAAGACATAGATCTCCATCGTAAGTTAGGAGGCACGCGAAGAAGGAACGTGGTATCATAAACGATGAAGTCATTTAGCCGTCGTCTGCGGAGCGGGGACGGCGATGGAGAAAAAGCCAGCGGCCACGGGGCAACTATCCTCGATCCTGATTACTTTCATCTCACGTAGATCGTTTCATTGCGAGCGCGCGGGAAATTATGTACTCGCGGCGCTAGATTTTCGCCGCGTACTCAATACCGCCGCCACCGTCCTGCCAGCGTCATAAAGGGGGAGAAGCGTCAGAATAGGGGCGAGCTCTCGCGAAATTCATAAACTTCGAAAGCACGGGACGTCCCTCCTCCCCGGCACCCCTGCCGTCCCTTTTCTTCGAGAGAGCGGGAGCTGTCGCGTATTGCCCCGGCATAATGAAAGCGGACGGATATGCGCGCTCTTTAGAAACTATGACTTGCAGTAACTCCCGGCGGATAATTCGCCATTACAAATGGCCGAAGTTCCGAAGGACTCTCATTTAGTTCGTTATCGAGTTCTTCGAAGGGACTTTCTCGGGGTGGGACGGTCGATTTGTTGCGAGACTCGAGAGACTTACCCCGGGCAAAGGGGCCCCTGGATGTTTCGGGTCAAGGGATTGCTTTTCAGCGAACGCGGGGGACGTTTAATGGTCGACGAATCGGAGCTCCGATGTCTTGAGGCTTTTAAATATAATGTTTAGAGTATGGAGGATTATTAAGGATAAAGAACTTGCACGAGTGAAACCTTCAGCAATATTTATTCAGTGGAATCTGTTTTACAGGTGGTGGTGGTAGTCTCATCGATTTTCATATTGACTAATTAAGCCACAAATTAAAATAAATACTACGTATTTAAGAAATGAGTAATGTGAATCTACTATCGTAACAAAATTAGCCCGATTATTGTTTGTCTTGCTAGGGTGAATTGACCAGTGAATAAACAGTGACCAGTGAATGAACAAATTGACTTTTTTCGTGTAATAATATATAGATTATATTTTTATATTCTTGTGTTAGGTCCCTAACCAAAACTTTCTTTCTATTTTTGTAGCGTTTTCAGCGTTTTCTCGTCATTTATTCGGTATATTATTCATTCACTAGTATATTGGGCATTGATTACATTTTTATGATTTATTTCAGACGCCATTCAAGTAAAAAAGCAGAAACAATTTTTTTATACATTTTTAAAACATATTCTGTTACAAATTCTTGTTTCATTAATAAATTACGACATTATTTAATTTTTATCGTTATTTGAAACTGAAAAAACGCTTAGCTGTTCATTCACTGGTCAATTCACCCTAATCACTTTGTACTGCTAATCTACTATTTCCACAAGCATATGTATCCTCGACAAGATAGAAACGCTACACTGTAGCGGCTGCAGCAACTGTGTTGCGATAATCTTCCTTCAACCGCTTGATTATGACGTTTCTGCCATCGAAGCCACTTCATTGTGCCACTTTCATATTTACTCCATTATAATCGGCGTGCTGGCCGAGCAGAAAAGCGAGCCACCGTCGCGGAGAGAAACTTTGACATAGATTAATAACCGATGCCTTTTGTTCAACCCTGCATCTTTTCCACCCGCGGATCACGGGGCCACCCGTTTAAACTCTTGCAAATCATGCCACGACCGTATCTTTCCGCTTTACCCACCAGTTGCAGTGAATGCCCCAACAGTGCAAAGATAATCGAGTGTCGGCTGACGGAACGGTGGATGAAGGTGAATTGCAGAAACATCCCCCTGACGGTAGTCTCGTTAGCGCGGAGGGTGACTCTAAGGACGCTGGCAGCGTCGAATTATGCAGATCAGTTGGTGCCCGCGTGGGGTGGCTGCAAGCAGGCCGATACAAACGATGTTTGTCTCCCTATGGGTATCCAACGTATGTTAGAGGCAACTTTAGCATATTGTCGAGTAGACAGGCAGCATATTCGGTTGTACGCTAAGCATTTATAGTGAGGCAGACTCGGAGGGTTTCCACTAAAGGCCGTCGGGCATTTTGGCGAAGCGCGGCGAATCGAAGAAATTAATAATAATTAATTAATTGCCGCTGCAATAATAAGAATCAATAAGAATTAATTGTCTATAAACTAAATTGTCTTTTCTCTTCGCTTTAGATAAAGATTTAGTTAGGATATTAATGTATCCTCTGATTAACGGAGGGAATTTCCGAAACATTAATTTATATCAAAATAACGGATATTGGAACAGAAATCCTGATTTTCTCGCGTGATTTTTGCACGAAAAAATCAGGACTTCAGCTTTAAATAGCCTTCATTTGGTTATAAATTAATGTTTCGGATGTTCCCTCCGTTAATCAGATGATACATTAATATCCTAACGAAATCTCTTTTGTTTTTGGATTTTAGACAATCTGATTCCGAATAGCAGGGCTCACCGCAATACCAAATTTTTAAAAAGGCTTCTTGGATGCCGATTCATACTTTATTGCAAACGTAAATATTTCTCTACGAAAAAATTACCAAATGTTCTTTAAACGTTGCTCTTTTAAGTGCAAAAATTTGTGTAAAAATATATGCTTCCGCTTTTTGAAAAAAATTCACAAACATTCGTCTCTTTTCAACTACCTGATTACTTAGGCAAAACCCCTTAATACATAATTTCTTCTCATCTACAAACTGATCTATCTAATGACCACACAGTTATCTCATTAATTACCTCTGCGATTCCCCAACATTCGCAGAATCCCGTGGAAATTTTCAATTAATTTCCTTCGCTGCCAAAGAGACTGCAGCCTTGCAATCGTTGCGCCTTCCTGCCCCCACCGTTGCTGCAGCCAATGGTGTTCCCTCTCCATCGCAATTTTTTTGCGTCGACCGCGAAAGGGAGCCAGGAAAACGTGGCACGGGTGCGTTCGGTTTCTACGGTCGGCATGCCGTCACCCGTTGAGCGATAAACGGCGACTTTAGCCTCGGACAATGACGTTCAATGTACCGTGACGGGATGATACGTTGCGGGTTCCCGACCGCCCGCTGGCAACCTCCTATCCTCGACGGCTATGGGGGCCGCACATCATTACCCACCGTTGTTGACACTACCTTATAAACGTCGTCATTCGGGCCCGGGGATGTGTGACGGACAGTCAACACTGTGTAATGCCGCGTCACGGTTGGGAGCCACCGTTCGATAGGGGTAGCCGCGATTCCTTTCCATTGGCTACGCTGTCTACTACCGTCCTTGCCTTTCATACGATCCTGGCGATCACGCCAGGCGGTGTAAAGTCGCTTAAGTAGTTGGTGAACGAAAGGCATCGAGACGCGAATTAGGCACCCGAGAGCTGACAAGGTCTAATCGTCCCGTTACTCCTTAGATCGCGTAATCGCGCTGCAATCGACATTGCAGTTTGGGATTCTTTGAGAGATATCGGTGGTAATTAGCGAGGGATTTATGGCGGGGTGACGGGTATTCGCTACGCTTGAATTCACAGATTTAGGTTCGCAATGATCGTGCGATCTATCGTAATCGAGGATAATTCAATCAAAGTCCTGGCGAGGCCGACGATAGAGCGGCGGAGGGGTGAGGCTCGTCGGATCACGCATTTCAATCCAATCTAGCCCGATCACTCGGAGAATTATCGGCTCGTTCCTCGAAACCCGTTCGACGTATCCTCTGGGAAAAAGGGGAAAACAAGGAGAGAGAGAGACTGAAATATCCCCGATCCAATAGAGAGGGGCGCGCCGGGTGGGGGGGGGGGGGGGCGGAGAGCGAACCGAACGGAATATAAGCCTCGATAAATCCGGCGGGCAGTTAAAAATTGATACAGTAGTTTCGGAAGTGCACGGGGCCGACGGTTAAGTTACGTATGTAGTCAACGATAAACGGAAGCCCATATCAATAAGTATCGCTTGTACATCGGTGATTCGTGCGCGGAGAAAGTTACGGCCGCGCGAGGATAGCGACAGACCGGGCGAGGGGCGGCGGAGAGACAGAGAGGTAGAAAGGGGGTAGTGGAGCGGGACACAGGGCGAGAGACAGAGCGGGAAGAAGGAGAGATGCGGTCGCAGGGGGGGTGGTGGTGGGCGAGGGGGTGGTGGGCGGTGGAATGGGTGGCTTATACGAGCAGCCAGCCGGCGGTAGTGGTGGTTCCGCGGCCGGGGGTGAAATAATGGGGGCGGACGAGCCCGAGTCGAAACATTGATGTTGCCCGGCGCGCTTACAAACACACCGACACCAATCGAGCATGGCCTTTCCTATAGAAAACCAATCCAGGGGGCTCCGTTAGCTAGGCGGCCGGTCGGTTTCAAAGGGTGGGAAAGGGAAGGAAGACTGCGGCGGAGGGGGCGGCAGGGTGAGGTCGACAGGAGGAGGTGGTGTAGCGGGTGGTGGGCTGGAGAGGAGCACGCGGGGTGGTAAAGGGAAAACGAGGATATATATATATATATATATATGTATATGTATATGTATCTACATATATAGTATACGTGTCGTACAGCACTCTATGCCGTCGATGTGGCTCGTGTTTAACGCCCTTATAAATGTGTAATGCGTATGCTTGGGAGGTGGGGGTTGGACGTACCCGCAACTCGCCGGCCTGGTCTCTCTCTCCGCGTATCGATAAACGATCAATCAACCGGTACACCTATGGACGAGGCCAGCGAGAAGGGTAAAAGAGGCGACGAGGCTGTGGCGGCGGGGTGAAGGTGGATGATTAGACGAAGAGGTGGAAGAAGAGGAGGAGGACGCGGAGGACGAGGAGGGCAGCGGGGAGGGGAGAGGAGGCGAAAGGGATGAGAGAACCGGTACGATGGTGGGCGAAGATGGGTATACGGGAGGAAGGATGGAAGGATGGAAGGGGTGGAACGGAGACGGAAAGAGGGTGGAACGAACAGAGATCGCGAGCGTAACCAGACGCGCAGAGAGAGGGAGAGAGGATTCATGGCAAGAGAGCGCGGAGCAGGCTGGGGGAGGGTGGTGGCCCGCAGAGTATCGACCCACCGTGGAGGAGAAGGTAGCTAGGGTCGCCGTCGCCGGGTTTTGTTGCTATAGGTGTGCCGCTTTTCCGTCTATGAGGAAACCGAGCGAAGAGCTTCGGAGATCCGGGCGCAGTACGGAGGAACGTCGACTTTCTGCCCTTTCGTCGATTATTAGCTTCTTCAAGGACGTAGTCAAAGTTCGAGGGACAGAAAATCTTCCGTTGCTTCCCATGACACCGCCTCCTTAATCTATTATAAAATAGATATTCGCAGCTTCTTATTTCTGAACGTATCGTGGGTGAAAGGCGTATGCTGAGGGCCCGGACTTAGTAGCATAGGTTGACACTCTATGTACACTAAGGTACACTTCACAATTTTCCATCCATGGTACATGGACAACAATGATTCCAAGATAGTATGAACGACTGTCTAGCAGCTATGTCCCCTTATCCAAGCATTCTTACACAGCCACCGGGTACACCATCTCTGCAGTCATCCCCCATTTTTCCAGAGAAAGACGTCTTACCTTGCCCAGTATCTTTCCACCCCGTCTCTTGTCAAAGTTTACATTTTCCCCGAGGCCTGGCCGGACGACCTCTTGATCCCCACCCCGCAGACAGCCCTTCTTACGCATAGCGGCGTCTTCTTCCCTATTTTCCCTCTTCGGCGGTGGTTCGCGGACGAGAGGCAGGCAGAGAGGCAGCGAACGGCAGAGGGAGAGGCCGATTCGAATTACCAGCGACACGGTGGTCGTAGGAATTCCGTAGGACGTATCGCGATCCGCATCACTCATGCTCCGTTAAACGCGTTAACGACCCTGGCCCGGCCGCGTAGAATGCACATCCTCCGATTCTTCGCTGTCGTCGTCGTCGTCGTTTGTCCTGGTCGTTCGTCGCGCACGAGAGCGTGCACGTTGCGCATTCCACTCTGGCCCACCCCTCCGTACTCTTTTCATCCACCCTCGGTTACCCCGTTGCGGTTGTTCCGCGCCTGGTGCATCCGTCCGTGCCCATTTGGGCCGCGTGCACGCCGTTCAAGTGGCCACGGAGGGAACAATGCATCCGCAGAGCGTGCTGTGTGCCAGCGGATCTGGCCATTGTGGGGTCAGGTGGGTCGTCAGTCGGCGGAGAGCCCGTTGGCTGGCTCCGCGGGGTGTGGCCACATAACCATAGCCGCAACGATCTCTCCTCTCCCTCTTATTCCCTCTTCCTCCCCCACGTTCTCATTCTCTCTCACTTCCTCTCCGTCCCCCTTTTCCTCGCTGACTCTTGTCTGGTTCGGTAGCGCGCGTTTCGCCGTCTCGATCCCACTCCGTTCACCCGCAATCTCGTTGCTCCGTTTCACTCCCGCGGCTTCGGCCTGCTCCGCGCGCTGATAACAATGGGCGCTGCCCTCTCCGTCGCTCCGTCACGCGCTATCGCGCTCCCCGTCCCTCCGCCAGCTCGCGGATTTCGCCTTCGCCACGAGGTAGGGATACGCGGGTGTGCGCGCGTACGCCACCGAGCTACCAAGCAGGCGCATCGCCGGCCTATTACAATGGCCAGCCCTCCTAAGCGTTTCATTGTCATCGCGGGCCAGCCGCCGGCGCCGTGGCACTCTCTGCCCATGCGTCGATGCGCACAAACCATTGTTTCGCAGGAATGGGCGGCCCTCTCTGCACCGCGACGCCATCGGCACCGCCGCCTCGCGGCTCGATCATCCGCGTCGCTCTTGCGCGGGTGGAGGACCGTTCTCGATGGGACGAGCACGCCATGTCGCTTTTGCCTGCGAACAGGCATCCTTGTAATCGCAACTTTCCACACACTGGAGTCTTCTAAAGTTGGACGTGTATGTTGAATTCTAAACACGCTTGGACGATGAACAGATTTCGAACGAGAACGAATATCTCCTCACCCATTAGAACACACGTCGAAATGAAAATCGCTGTCCTCCTTCACACACGAAAAGCAGAATCCAGCGCTCCAACAAAATTTCTAGACAACTCCGTTGCTCCTCCAGCGTCGAGGCCAGACGAGCTCAACAAAAAAAAAACGCTCCCCGACTGAGGCTCTCGAGTTCACTTTAACGCATTACGTTCAGGAAAAAGGAGGTAAAAACACAGATGAATTAGCTGCGTATTAAAAACGAAAACGTGGGGTATGTTAAAGAGAGCGAGGGGCAGGATGGACATTAGTAAACAGGCACGCTAGCCATTCGAGCGCAGCATTTTCATTCGACCCCGGCATTTATAATTTAAAGGAAAATAAAAACCGGCGGAAGGTAGCGGCGATTCAGGCCGTTTCCTCGGGATTTTAATGCGACTACACGCGGATATAAATACATCATCGTTCGATGGCCAACGATACGGGGATAATGAATTCTCACCAATTAAAGATTCCACGGTGTGTCGATGATTTACGTCCCCCGAGGGGACCGGAGCGGAGCTCCCCTCCCTTTTTCCGTACCGCGCGATTCCCCGGCGCGGAGACAGGCTGCGAAATCTCGTTAACCGGTGGAAACAAAACGACGATTACCCACGCCACTGAAAACCGTATTCATTAATAACGGGGCAACGTATCATTGGATCGCGGTACGCAGATATCCGCTCGCGGAACCGGTCCGGATAACTCGACACGCGAATCTCCCCAGATAAGCGGGGCATCGTGAAGTAAATCAGATCCGTTTCCTTCGTGCCCGCTCGCTGGCATTCTGAATGTAATACACGGAGACACCCAGGGACAATCAAGCAGCCAGCCTTATACCCACGGCGTTAAAGATAACGACCGGAGACCAGATCTAGCATTAACGAGGTGGCCCGTCAAAACCTCTCTCTAAATAAAGGATCGCGCTTTCGTCTGACCGTCCCGTCGACTGGACACGATCTACTGCGCGTGTCGAGCCGTCCTATCGTCCGCAACGTTCGACGATTTGCTCGTCCAGATATACACGCGCTTCGGAGAGGACTGTATCAAAGCTGTTTCGATACGCTTTCCGTCCCCGTCACTGTTCCAGGATCGATGTAACGGGCTCGCGATGAAAATTGCAGTCCAGTCGGTGCCCGGGCATAGGGGATCTTCTCGATCCACGGAGAGATCTCGCAGTGTACTGTTACCGCGGAGGAAAAATCATCGCAATTGCGTCGATAAATCTTCCGCCGGGTAATGCCGGCCTGGGAGAAACAGTTATCAGATCTTGGAGATGCGATGGGGCTTTAACTATTCCCCTGCTATTATCTCCTCCGCTCATTAAGGATTCGACGAAGTTGATCGTGTAATGGACGTTCCTTGTGGCCTGACATTACGTTAACAATATATTAGAACGAAAGACAGTAAAATCTTATTTTTAATTAGTCTCAGTTTCGAGCATTCCGAGCGTAGAAGTGCACCGGAGGCTTGGCTTGAGTGAGAAACGGCTGAAATCACTTTTAATTAATTCTAAATACCAACGTAGGTTAAGTGTCTTATCGAGAAAACACCTAGGTAGCTTACGTGTTACCCCGCTGTACACATCACTCCGCCGTGTCTGAACAAGTTAATCTTCTTTAATTCTTTTCACTAATCTATGCATCACGTGAACATCTACGTGGCAAGAGCAACGACAACGATCTATTGCGCACTGAGTATCATCGTTTTCTCATGCCTCTCGACTGCGATCTTCTTGATCCTCTCCCACAGCATGGGATAAGGGTGTATAGTCCTAGCGAAGTCGGCTCTGTTGAGACGGTACAGCTCGCACACCTCCACAGCGACTACACTAGCCACCCTCATCTCGTTCGGCATGACCAGCACGATCTCGCCGAAGTGCGCCCCATCCTCCAAGTGACACACTTCTTTGCCGGAGCTGGTGTAAATGGCGACGGTGCCCGTGGCGATGAAGTACATGCAGTCGCCCGGTTGGTTCGCCCTGACGATCACGTCGTTGGTGAGGAAGATCTCGGACCTGAGCAACGCGACGATCCGACCCAGCAAAGTCAGCGGCAGGTTGTTGAAGAACGTGACGTTCTCCACGAGCTTGCGGCAGGAGTGCATGCTGATCTCCTGCCTCATCTGCGAGGACAGGGTGTTGATGATCTCAGACTCGCGGAAGAATCGGCGCTGAAAGCGGAACTCGTAGTACTGGATGATACGTTGCTGCGTGTAATAGGGTAGCTGCCTGTGCCTCATGTACTGTCTCAGCTGTGCCACGGTGCTCTGGTACCTGAGCCGCGAGCTGTTCCTGCCCTTGAAGAACTGCATGACGCGAGCTACCAGGATCCACGGGGCCAGGATGCCCAGCAGTTGGAACACGATGATCAGGTATATGTCGGTCACGTTGTGCGAGTTGGTGCGCACCAGCCCAGACCTCAGGAAGGTCGCGATGGCGCGTAACAAGGATTGCAAGTACTGCGTGGCTATGGATGACTCCCAGAGATTGAGCATGTGCATCCACGAGTCGCTCGTAGGACGCATGGGCTCTTGTATCGACACGGTCACTATGGGCACCAGCCAGTAGAGGCAGGCCTGCCAGTGCAGCGCCATTAGCAGCCAGAATATTATGATGCAGAACTCGTACACCGCCAGGGGCGTGTCGTAAACGTACGCTAGACGGCCTATGTACGAGCTCAGGGAGAACACGCGGAATATGCATAACAGGGACGCCGTTTTGCGGGCCACCCTGTACTCCATCCAGATATCCGCGAAGAAGAGGTCGGTCGGGAACGATCCCACTAAGTCGACGAAGAAGCCGCCCGTCCTCATGTATCGGTTCAATATCTTCCTGTGCTCCAGTATCACCGCGTGCTCTTCCTCGTCCAAGTACCTGATACCGAGACGCACCCTTGATTTCGCGCAAAGCGCCAATTAAATGGCAGCTACTTGCCCCGTCATGGCGTTCACTATCATGTCCACGCAACAGATCAGCAGCAAGGAGTTCTTGACGATGAACCAGACCACGGGTAGCTTGATGCTCCACTCGTAAACGGCTTGGTACGGCGTCATCACCAGCAACATGATTATCACGAACACCATCAGGAAGTCCCAGCAGTGTCTACGATCGTGCGGGCCATTACGCTTACGCAAAGTGGACCAGAAACTTTCACGAGCCAATTTATCATTACGTTAACTGTTAACCTGTGACAGATTTGCATTCTGCCTGACCACGGCGTACCTGAACATACTGAAAGGGTGGATAATGTGCGTGTGATTTCGCAATTGACGACGCTTCTCGCGGACTATGGAAGCGGTGCTACGCAGATACTTTTGCGCGGCTGGGTTCCTGCGCGAGGCCATCAGCGAGAGACGGAGGAAGTGGAACAGCTTTCGGATAGGTCCTCTCCCGGGGAGGAACAGTATGTCATGGGCCTTGTCTGGGATCTCGCAATCGTGTTCCGTGTGCAGTATCATCTTGCGATCTATCTGCAACGAGCTGTCTCTACCAAACCCTTTGGGGGTTAGCAAACACTGTCGAGTAAAGATAGGGATTATCTGATAGCAGTATTTATAAGCTGCAACTTCAGCCGGTTGCATCCAGATAATAGGATAATGGAACGTATCGACTTTCATGCTGGACTCCATACAGGGCTCGCCACGGAACCTGCGTTTACGATACCATACTTTATTCTGTGGTCAACTTATTCCACTGATACGTGGCAATTTGCATTCAATGTAGCCACTGATATCAGCTCACACTTCTCTGTATCCCGAAATAATTTGCTAGTTTTATTGTCATTTGACATTTGAGGAATTTAATAGGAGACAGGAGTGTCATCTACTCCAGGTGATACAAAATTGTTGCCCGATCATGGTGGATATTGATAAAATAACATTGCGTATCTGTTTTCGATATTCGCCAGTTATCTTCTGTTGGTAAAACCAGAGGTACCGTGTGCTGGTATACTACTACCATCTGCTGGCCAGGGAGGCATTCCCGACGCAAGGTTTGTATCCTAGTAGGGTAATCAACTGTTTCTAAAATTGTATGTCATTAGATAAGTGCAATTTGACAATACAAAGATCGTAAGAGATTCACTTCTCAACGTTCAAACGATATTTAATAGACAACTGGGTAATCAATACTGCAGAAGCGATAAAAATTTGCTTCCCTCTACCTCGATAACTTTTGCGCACTCCAACCAACATCCGGTAGAATAGAGGTCTCAACTTTCACCCCCGAAGCAGTTACAGCGTCTGATTTGTAGCTTCCGGCGTTTCGGAGGCAGCACTTCCGCCGCTTCATCATCATCAAATTAATACACTCATCAGGATTTATTGCGTTCACTCCAGAGTCTGCGTGTTGCATCAAATAAACATGGAATCGTAATGCTCGTAATTATCGCGACATCCGCCTAACGAACGATGCATTACAATAAATTACCTTTCACTCTGAAGATTTATTGGATCGGCGCGGTAAAACATACACCAAAACGCACCATTACAACCCACTTCGAGCCACTTTCCCCAGCCTGCGAGGTGGAAAGTTTTTCAAACCGTTTCGCACCTGTGGAACGGTAGCTGGAGAATGCGCTTTAATCGTGTGCAAATAGAGTTCGCGCAAATAATGGTATGTAAACTTTTGCGGCGGGCCCTTTGCGTCTTGCACGTTTGTCTCATTACATCGCGCCACGCCTGTATATCATACGGAACGGTGTTTGGTTTCCTTCAGCGACGAATGTTTGCAATGCCTCTTTCTCCACCTCGCTCCTCCACTTCCGCGTTCGACCCCCATTGTAAGGGCTATCGATCCCGCTGGATACCGCTTCGACATTACTCGGTCGATGAGAACGCCATCTTTGCCTACGAAAATCGTAGATCCGCGTCAAGATGGATGATCTCGGTGGCTGTACATTTAAGCGGCGTTATAGGTACATACATATATACAAGTCGGCTTTATGAGGGCTCAGACCACCCGGTTGCGTGCTCCGCATAAGAACAAATTTCTCCCCGTGTACGTACACGTTGAATTCCCCGCCGTAACGACCAGATTTTTATGGACGATTTTATTTGTTCACCGCGTATGAACATATTTTCACGGACGTATTTATTACGGCCGCGCCGATATCGCGTACCGGCCATAAAACGTGTCCTCGTTAGGGATTCAGAGCGGTCGCGCGAACCATTTTTTTTTTCCCACCCCGTCATCCAGCTTTTGTAACGGGTACATCGAGTACAAGTCGTTTAATTAATGCTCGCATGTCAACGAAGACAATGGAGCACAACCCCCGTGTCGTTGGGGTGTCATTACGCGCCGCGATGTTTAAAATTTCAAGGCTTCCGTTGTACGTACGCGATGCTATCGGCGATCGTGACTCGGCCGTGTTTGTTGCGTTCGCGTGGGAAACAATTCTGCCGGCGGCTCGTATAGGTAGGACCACGGGTCTGGTATTATTTTTCTACACGAACAAACACTTGCTTGAGCGGCTCCGCGTGGCGCTGTTAACAAAGTGGGAATGTGGTGAATAGAAGTAGGCAATATCTAAAAAATCAGGCCTATTGTAATTAGTTTTTGAAACCCGCTACGTTGACCGTGATATAAGTTCAATCAGACGTAATCAACGTTTTCACCGAGGTAATAGGAAGAATCTCAACTATTGCTTTACCCATCGTCTTGCTCACCGTCTAATGCATTTTCGATGCCGATATCGAAAGGGTTATCGGTTTTAACTTCGTTGCCGGCAATTGTTTTATCGTGCTACGTAATACGGAGCCGGGACTGGCCCTCCCTCGGGAGAATTAAGGGGTTAGGGTGCACGGCGGGCCGGTCATGGAAGTCGTATTCGCTTTTTCCTCGCATCTCGATAATAAATTTCCAAGTCGTCCGACTTGGCGTCGTGGAACTCCGGAACGATGTTACGGACGATGCTCGAGAACAAGAAGGGTGGTTACACAGGCTACGTTCGCGACCCTCCGCACATACTAACGTGGATTTATCGAGCCCATCCTCCGCGTAACGACGACTGACTGCGGACGAGTCTATATGTGCGGGGATCCTATGGTAGAAAGTTACAGCTGGTCTCTCGTTGCTGTATCAATATCTCGTTAGGAGCTACGATGGAAATAAAAGCGGAATGTCTGCCGTGCCCCCGTGGCTGACCGTGCAAGCGAAATTGTGATCTTCCGTGCGCCGTATACCGTATCCATACCTTCCTCGGTATAATGATAATCGTGCTTCAAAAATGGAGCACTCAATTAGGTCGCAGACGTATGGGTAATCGATAGACGCGTGCAAGGAATCCTGCTGAATGCAGAAACAATTAGTGTCCTTCGGAGTTGCATACGAGAGTTTCGATTCTCGCTGAATAGCGAATCTGTGCCGTAATATATTCTGAAATAATAACACGAGCTCCAAAAGTAACGCCATCTACAGTCGATTAACCAGCGGGCTCGGAAAGAATCGAGGCTTTCGATCAAACTAACGATCGTAATTCCTTTGATGAAACAACGCGCGTCGCCTAAGAAACTGTGCCCTGTGCTAGCTGTTGTTAAATGGCGCGCATCGCTTTCAGTGGATAGCCACGGGTACACATTGATTTCATTACCGTATAGTGTCGCGTTTCACTCCTCATTAAGCCGGGAGATAGATCTTTCGAGACCTGCGTCGCGGTCGCCTTAGTCCCGTGGACGTCTAAGCAAAGTGAAACCTGATCGCAATTTACCAGTGGTCCCGAGGGCCGTCGCGCGAACGCCGGGAAATATCATTTTCGGCTCGCAGGCGAAATTAAAATTTCGTCCGTGGGCCAGGCCGCGAGCGCCGCGCCAATTTATACGCGCTGATATCTATTGCCACGCTGGCCCCTTGTAAAAATTACAGTTCAAGTAATTATTCCCGCGGCAGGCGTATAACGGTGGATAAGCATGCGAGAACCCGCTTACAATTTATTTCACGGCGGCCCAGGAAACTTGCCCGTAACTCGTAAGAAACTACTGGCTGCGGTTCCTACCATACGTTTCATAAAGCGTTGCGTTTCGATTCCGCGAGATTCTGATCGCATGGCAGGGACAAATGTTGTTTACGAGCAAACGGGGCTGATTTTATGCGAGTTCTCCAGCAAACGAACGTAGAAATGTATTTTGGTTTCGTGTACATGTTTACCTCCACGAAAGTGAATGCCTTTATCTCGGTGGGAAATACTTTTAAAACCACCCGTTCACCGATAAAACACACGTTACGCGAACGTCTACTGTCCTAAATTAAACACCCACGTTCACCGAGCTGTATAGAGAATGTAACTCCGCAAACCATCCCCGTCGATGTTACACGTTAACTCATTAAACCTGCATCGAAGCCGCTCCTTCGAAATACCCAAGGTTCGAACTCCAGTAACGGTAACTCCGACTCATTTTTTTGAAGCGATTTCCTGACACATCAGCGCGTCCCGCGATCACTCGCTTTGGGCTAATTTCGCCCTTTGGAGAGGGTCCTCGTGGCGGCACTTTGGAGCGGGGATCTTGATTCGCGCCGCGTGTCTGGCTATAAACCGTCCCGATCCACTGGTTCGACGGAAAGGCCGGGCAACTGGTGGTCGTTAGTATACTTGCGTTCGCTCGTTTACGTCGTGTGCACACGCACCAGGAGCGCGAAGGGTAGTCGACATGGTGGATATAGTCGCTACTTCTGGTTTCTAGCAGCTGGCATTCGGCCAGTCCCGTAGCCGAAGCTCGTTCCGAGGGTTCGGCGCGGTCCTCGCGTTGTTATACGAGGATTACCGTATGCCGTGTAATTACGCCGGTTTTCCCGCCCTCCGCCGCTTGATCCCCGGTGTATTCCACTCTTTATCGCCGGTTCGGGGCTGCGTGCGAAAGCGCCGCGGCATTTGCATCCC
Source organism: Andrena minutula (assembly GCA_929113495.1). Taxonomy (NCBI): domain Eukaryota; kingdom Metazoa; phylum Arthropoda; class Insecta; order Hymenoptera; family Andrenidae; genus Andrena; species Andrena minutula. Next base: position 2,690,614 of record OV815993.1, read on the forward strand.
GTTAAACGTCGTAAACTTGTCAAAGCTAGCCGCTATGCCCAGGATATCCCGAGCCGCTCGTCCAGAGTTTGCGGTGGTCCTCTGCTGCTCCGAGGACAGAGCACACGGCCTATCTGCGACATTACTTTCGACGAATCGACAGCGAGAACCACCGACCCTACTCAACCGAGGGGGATTGTGTTTCTTATGCTTTCTGCAGCTTGGTTCGTGCATGATGCGCTAAGGAATATCGTCGAGCATCTACAAGGGAAGTTAGGCGACTCGGAAAATTAGAAAATTATGCAGCAATGTGTGCACGTAGAGTGATTTATCAGGGGGTGAAATTACCCGTTAAAAGAAATGCAGAATTCCTTTTACCTGGTATATCTCGAGAACAGTGAGAGATATTGGAAAGAAGTTAAAAAAAATTGCATCTTCTTCTTATATCTAGAAAACTGTGTAAAAATAATTATCGAATTAAGGGTTGGTGGTGGGGGTAACTGGAAAAGTAAGGATTTTTTGATAATTATTTTTACGCAGTTTTGTAGATATAAAAGAAAGATGTAACTTTTATTTATACTCCTTTTCGATATCGCTCTCCATTCTTGAGATATTCCACAAAAAAGAAAAGTCTACATTTTTTCAAGGGGTGATTTCACACTCCAAAACTTCACTATGGCATCAACAAAAATAGGTTTTTCTTACGCATGAGCTACTCTATACTTGCACACAAAGATGCATAACTTTCTGAATTTCCGGGTTGCCTAACGTCCCTTGTAAGTCACTCTAGACGACGTATCCTTTCCATTGTTCAACCTCTTCGCGGGGTTAGCGATGGAAGAATGAGGTCCACTGTCTAGAAGCAATAATAGCAGGGGGGGTTTCTTAGGACGAGCGGTCCTTGGGGTGACTCTGTCCCTGGAATGCGGGTACGTTTGGAATTCCTTTAGGGGACACTCTATTGTTGCGTTTATCTGCCTCCGCTGGCATATTTAAGTATTCGCCAGCCTTTTATTGTCCCTTTGCGTTTCCTGCGTCTGGGTATATTAAGCGTGGCGTCCAGTTTATTGCTACGCAATCGACAAACACTGTGCTCAGGACTGTTCCTAGAAATTACACGCTTCAGAGGGAGTGAGAGTTTGTTTCGTGACCCCCCGAATGAGCACTATAACTAGAAACACAGAATGCCCTATGGAGGCGAGCCCTTAAAATGTCACATCACCGCGTGATATCTGTACTAAAGCCTCAGTCACGTCAGTTCGATGCCAACGACGTCCATCCGTCCTTCTTCCCCCCGGTTACAGACGCTAGGTTCTAAAGCCAAATTGTTAGAAGTATCACAGCGGCGTGGATCATTACCGGGATGCGTGGCCACCGCGCTTTTTCATTTCTGTCGTACGGTGACTTATAGCCCTATTAGCCGATAATGGTGAAAAATACGACCATAGGGGTAACGATCTTAGCTTATAGTGATCATAAATGTTGGATAAAATGTCGCGTAACGCGAGAAGGTAATGCGGCCACCGTGAGCATAAATTCACGGTAAGTGGCGTGAGTTATGAAAATTTCATGGTGGAACCTGCACGGTTTATGCATTTATGGTGTGCACCGCAATGGTGTTGAAAACGATATCCTTTTTTTTATACGCGCAAGCTTGTAATTACTCTTACAGAACGTGTAATAGAAGATCAAAGTCGTTTCCAGATCGTTTCAGAGCCCTTATCGAGTGATTTGGAAAAGGAAAAGGGTATTTCGTTGGAGTGTGCGCTTGAAATAACCAGAAAATAATTTCGTAGCCAAAGGGAGGAGAGCGGACGGAGGCAATAATATTCCCGGCGTGCGAGTGGCATAGTTAGCAGCTTTCGAGAAATTGCAAACGTTTCATAAATCTGCTCGCGGAATGATACCGCGATATTTGCCGTCGGTGATCACGTATCGTTTTAAAAACACGGCCCTTTGATCGCGGGTTTATTACCCGGTCGGAGCACGTGTAACGCCCCGCGAAAATTGGATTTCCCTCCCAGCTCTCGCGGACGGTTCGAGCGCGAACGGTCGGACAGTTAATCCGGCGACGAAGCGGCTCGTGAAATGACGCCCAAGACGCGCGGCCGTGATTTAATGAATATTAAAAGGGCCCCGGTATCGAGTTAGAATCCGCGGCCCCAGTCATAGATGGCAAATTGGGAAAGTTGCGGGAGCGGTGTCGGGCGCTGCCAGGACGCGTTCGCGTCTTGTTGTATTATCGTGGAAAGTTCCTGACATCTTATAAGTTCCGAACTTTTGTTATATACGTATTCAAAGTTGCGTCGCGAGGTTGCGGCGTGACGTTATTATTGAATATGAAAGGAGTTACGCGCTACTTGCCCCTTATCGACAGATAAAAATGTACTCCCGCACCCCTCCCCTGCCCACCTTCGCTCCTCGTGGCGTCTGAGTTATCGGACAGGTTGAAGGATGAGGTAGGTCGCGGGGCTGTTTGCTTCTTAACCCTGCAACCATCTAAAATTAAAAGGTTCCGGCGTTCTTAGTGGGCCGGAAACAGGACGCCTGTTGAACTTTAAAATTCCATTTCCCCAAAATAACACCGCGAAACAGGGCATAATAATGGACCGTCCAACCGGCTCAGCGTCGGCGGAATTCCTTTCTGTTTTTTTTTAATTATAGTAATGATCTGCAAGGGGACGCGGCCAAGGAAGTTCATCGCGCAATACAATTTTCATCAAGCTAGAATGTTTATTGTTTGCAGTGGGAGAGCCACGTACCCCGGGCGTTTAATCAGAATATTTCGAGTCGGTGGCGGTGGTTCATGGCAACTGTAAAACTCTCGAGACGGATAGTACACACTTGATACATTCTTTGCCGAAGTTTGGGGAGAGGGGCGGTAAACATAAACTTCAAACTCCGTGGAGAGAAATAGAGAGAAGAGGGAAAACCGTTGGAAAACCCGACGGAATCGCCCGGGATCTAATGAGCATTCCATTGCGTCGCTTAATTTTATATACATAAACGGCAGTGTCAACAGAAATAGTACGCTCCCACACATGCTTCCCGTTTATCTGTGCACGCGGAATTTACATTCATGCATAAATAATCGATTGTGTACAAAACTCTTCGACGTTGTTGTTTACGGTCGACAGGCCGCTCCCCTTTCTCCCCATTTGACGATACTTTTTTCATTCCGCGCCGGTAGAAAACAATTTTTATGGAACAGTTGCGTTTGTCATCGGTCAGCCATCATTCGAGCATATTACGAGCGTTAATTGCTCGTGTTTTAGCGATATTACGAATGATTTTATTATTATTATTATCATTGTTTATTAACGGAAACTAAAATTTTATAATGCTGCGCATTCTAATGGCAGAAATATTAATCCGAGTAATGGAAGAGCCTCTGTGGGTCAACGATAATGCGAGCACGATAAATTTGGAAGTTCGTATCACGTTTCCAGGAAGTTGCCAACGTGATATACATATTTTAAAAATCACCCTCTCGCCGGCCTCGTCAATTCATTGACTTTCATAGCGTTATCGGTAACGAGCTTATCTGCTCCATGCAGAAAAGTTCGATAACGCCGCGGCTCTAACCATCCATAGTCGGTAACACGAAACGTCTTTACGAAGTGTTAGCATTGAAATACGCCCGTACGAGTACCAATAAGCGGTTATATGAAACGCCACGCTATCACGACGGCTTTATTACTGCCCGTAAAAATCCTCCCGAACATGCTTGAAGCGTAATATGTAGGTCAACGCTTTCGATGGTGATTTAGATACGCGGGCCACCCCATTCGGGCCATTCAGACCTTATCTTTTTTAACGTAAATACAGTGTTCGAAGCGTTTAGGAGATTACGTTCCAGCGGAATTCCGTTCTGCGGAGTAAATTTCGGGATTCAAAGAAGATGGCGTATATTTCGAGCGCGGGAGAGAGCTTGCAGATACCTACTAATTGATTCAAGCGTACGACCCTCTAATTACTTTAAACAGCGTGCACGGCAACAAAGAAACGAGGTGAATCAAGTATCGATTTCGACCCGTTCACGGTTAATTACGTTCCATACCTTTGTCATAGCCGAGGTGCACAATGCAGATGTTGAATTCGAAACGCCGGCGTCGACGTTACAACGCCGGGCGAATCCCGTATGGATAATTGGCTCCGTTATTTGGAAAATTCGCGTAATAGAGCGAGCTATCGCGGGATGATGAGATATGAGCAGCGTTATAACGAAGACACGTAGAAAGCACGCCGCAATATATCATGCATAACAAGTGACTAGCCTGACTCCGTGCCGTGCACGAGCTGTCTAAGGGATGTTATTGCGTCAGACACAATCAGAATCATATTTCTTACACGATACGCAAGAAACACGGGTGTCTTGGCTTTCATTTTTAGCACGTCGTCGCTGCCGCCGTTCCACACAGACGGCGACCAATTTTTCTCCATATCAATGCGAGAGCGTGCTCGCTTCGAAGATATTCCCTGCGCCGCGATAAATGTTGAAAAACAGGGGGAGCAGCTGTAATTTACGGCGAGTAGTTTACCCTCCGCCTCGCGCACGGCCAACTCTGCAACAATTACACCGTGTTCGGTTCACCGTGGCTGAGGCACGCGTAAATGTGTTCGGTTAGACGCCGCGATAGTCTATGCAACTTTTATCTTACTTAAACGTTCGTGGATCCGCGGTGTACGCGGCGAATTCTCTACCAGTGCGTTGTTGCTTCGCGAATATAATAAACACGACGATGCGCGGTACGTGCCGTGAAATTTAGCGAACCGGATGGCCTGGAGAGTGCTCTATTTATTTAAAGGAATTTGCACGTTCTCGGTTCCAAAAAGGGGAGGAACGCGTAATAATAAGAGACGAGGTGAATGGTATTCTGGAAATAGGACTTTAAAAGGCAGGATTCTTGACGTAACTTTTGCGAATTACATCGGTGTCAATTAACTTCCATAGGACAGGGCAAGTAATATCTGGAACGCGATAATGTCTAAATCTTACCAAAATAGACCCCTTAAATCTGCAAATCCGACCGGAATTGCTGGAGGTATTCTGGCATAGAATCTTATTAATTATGGTTACTCACGATGTGTTTCTATCTTGGTTCTGTAAATAATTGAATATTCTTACATCGTTTGCACCTGCATCGCGCTATTCTTGTTTAGACAAGCTTATCGGGGCCATCGTTGCGATGCAGCTCGATCGAGCCGAAACGGCCTGGATCAGCATCGATTAAATTGCCGAAACTCGAGCCAAGGTGGTCGATACAGGCATGCGGCTGATGCGTTCGCCGAGGCTGGACCAGGCTTGGCTGGAGTTTGGCCCAGCCGACCGGTATCGGAGGCTGTTCCACGCGATTTGTGTTGTCTGGCTGACTCCTTGGGGGATCGAAGTTCCTCTGCTCGGGAAATTCGGCTCAGCCATCTTTGTCGAAATCGTATCGGTCCACGGCGAATCAGAGTTAATCCGGGAGACTTGGAATGTGCCGAGGAACGCTGCTCGCCAGCTCGGCTAAGTAGAAATGGATTCGGACGGCCGCGAGGAATGAAGACACGACGAACTGGTGACGGAAGGAATAATTACTCTTTTTACAGATGGAATCCCTGCCACTGCGCTCTGTTACTTCTCCTCGCTTTTTCTTTTCACAACTTTGCTCCAGAAACTTTCTCCGAGGGGTCTCTGCTGCGAGTTACACTCGCGACAATCTAATCTCGCGGGGAATGAAAGAAGAAGATGCCTCGAAACGTTAACAGATGAAGAGGGAACGGTATTTAACGCATCGATGTTGTTGAATAATTAGTTTTGTGTAAGGTTAATGGCGTTCTCGATTTTCTTAAGGATTATTGGGGAATTAAGAGTTAGAGGCGTCTGTGTCTGCGGTTTTTCAGTGTTGGCGGATGGGGATTAGTTATTTCTCGAAATTAACGAGTTCGCGTTGCTGGAAGCTGGATGTCGATTCTCGCTTTTTTCAGCAAGATTTGCTAGGCTTCTGTGGAACGTGACTTCGCCGCGTAATTCCTTGCAACACGAAGCCAAATTATCACGATGAACACGGGCTGTCTCGTTACGCACGAAGTCTGTTCGATACACGTGCACAGCGCGGCTCGATGCATTAGAATGATGCCGGAGCTCGCCGCTTGCCACCCGCTATTCGTGGCTCACGGTTTGATGAAACAGCAAAGGTGCAAATCTCTCGACGTGTACACTCTGCAGGAATTAACACTTCCATGTTACGCTGTGCACGCGCCATCAGATACGCATGCGAGAACGTTAATGGCCGATTAATATCTGACCGTTTCCCTGTACGCGGCGCTTTAACCTGCTCTACTTAGCGATGCTTATTGAAATATTCGCATATTCCATAGAGAATCCAAATTCAAGGAACGGTGGATTTGATCAGTTCGGATTTTGCTTTCACCTCGGCATTAGCAAGCGATCCCATGTCCATTTCAATTTGATTCCAAGCAGCAACCTTTTGAGCGACGGGTAAATCAAGTTGCAAATGGATACCAGAGTGCCGTCATGCATGTTTATGAATAGCAGAAACGATAGATATTGTGCTAGTAAATACAGCTTCTTCGGAAAAATCGCGAGACATTTAGTACTCAGCTTGCTAGCCTTATGTCCCTCGATGAATGTTTATCCATTTCCGACGGAAAGTCCCAAAGCCCGAGGTAATGAATATGAATGCGTCTGAAAAATTTGAACGAGCAAAATTCCCTCCCCGCCTGCCCCCTTTTTTTGCGTAAACGGCGCCGGGAAGATAAAACTCGTGGGCAAAACTTAAAACTTTGATTCCACTTTTAGCCCCTTGAAGTTAAGATTTACTCGCGAACTTTAAGATCTAAAATTGTCAACTTTGCAGCAGGAACGAGTACACTCTATCCCACCGCCCCCTTTTTCTTCCTTCTTCTTTAGCACAGCCGCGATAAATATGTACACGCACGTGATTTCGAGGGAGGGCATTTTTGTTTCCTACTTTTGCTTCGGCGCGCGATAACACGGTTTCGCGAAAAGCGATGCCTCAACACGTTTGTTACGCTGGGAATGGTGATGCAATTAACGCGTACACATTACACCGCGCATGCATTATGGGATGTCTATACAGAGAAATGTAACCAACCATCTAGATTGTAAGCCGTACCTTCAACGAGTTTCGCCTACAGCTAATTAAGTAAATGCAGAGCTAATAACGATACGCTGTTAAAACGCTCTATTTAATTCATGTATTCCAACATGTGAAATAAAATATCACCCAGTTCCGTAAAAAGGTACCGTTTCAACCGCGTTCGTCGCACGTAGCGATTATAAATACAATAACACATCGATTAAAAGATTTAATTAATCGTGGGTGCGTTCGCATGTTTCCATCTCACTTGATCTCATTGATCACTACATTTCACGCTATACACGATAAGAGAGGGAACGATAGAAGTTTCAGGGTCTCAATGGCAGTGTGAGATCCAACGTCGAATTACAGGTTGCCAGCTTTTCAAAGCGATCCACGTTGGTTACACCCTCCAACATTTCGCCCCGTGCATGAATTCTGCACAGGGTGCTCTGCATTAATGAAACGTAATGATCTGCATTCACTTTGCCCGTTACAGTAAATCGGCGCAACACACACGACGGGGTACAATAATATGCCGAATAATTTGGGCGAAATCGAGGAGCAGCGTAATTCGACGGCGGAGGTTCAAGCGTCCGTGAAAGCGATACAATTATCTTCGGAACGCTTACGCCGGAGCTGGGCTCGAGTTAGTTTGCTTTTTCGAGTAATTAGTAATCAGATGAAGCGAAGGTATGTGGAATTTTAAGGCAGCATCTTCCAGCTGCATCTCTGCAACGGCTTTATGGCTTCTCCTTTGAATCTCACTCTGCGCTGATGCTGGAAAGTAGACAACGAACCTCGGTAGCTGAAACTTGCCAAGTGCTGTAAAGTTGAACTGCGGGAGGGAGATGTAAATCATCCCGCAACGACGTGAAATGAAGCGTAGGTTCAGATTCGCGATCAACTTTATTCGATCCACTGTCCCGTTAATATACGCGCGATGCTCAAGTTGAAGCTTGGAAATTGGATTGCACGTTACTCGCATCGCACGTGCACCGATATCGCGCGGTCGCTCGGCCGGGTCGAAGGAAACGCTTTTCCAGGAGAAATAAGCGTCCGATGCGTTAATGTATTCCGAAGGTGTGGCTCGTTACTGGTATTCGTATACCGTAGTTGCCCGTGGCAGGTTGTTCCAGCGGGGGAAAAAAGGGTGTACCGCGGGTTGTATTATAGGTTTGTAGCCGATGCAGCATAAAACTCCGTGCAGAAGGACATTTCCATAACTGCGAAGGAGCTCTTACGTTCCGACTTGAACCATGCTTTAAACGCGGTGATAAATACGTATATTAAACACGGTGATAAACATAATTACGCCCGGCCATTTCGAGGTAAAACCCTTCCGCGACGGTAGCCGGGAAATTCATAATGCTCGTAAGAAATTGATGCTCGCGGAATGGCGAAAGAAAAATACTCGGGAAATTAGTTGGTGTGCAAACGATGTTAAATATTTCACCGCGTTAGCAAGTTACGCGGTGAAATTTCGCGTTCGCAGTTGCAATTTGGAAATTTTTATTTACGAAAAATGCCCGGCGAAGCTGCTCCCAGACGAGGCGGCTAATAATTTTGTGCCTCCAGAGCACTGGTGAAAATGGAGTTCTGATGAAACAACATCACAAGGGGAGCGTTAAATCTAATTCAGGCTTGAATCGGACTTGACTCGAGTTGATCCGTTACAGAACTGCTTCCAACTTCAAACGTCGCAGCTATAGTAATAATGTTATTTCAAAGGTATGGTAAGTAACTGGTATGTAAGCCAGAACCAAGTTAGATTTGATTCATGTTTAGCGCAGCTGAAGAAAGACATCGTCAGAGCGGAAGGCAGAGTTGAACTATCATAGAACCGACGATGTGACTTGAAGGATAACGTTAGCTCACTTCACCTTCAAACGGTTCGAAAACTTCATTCGTCGCTGCAGAACACGAATACTTTGACAGCGGTGAACGTCGCGTTACGCAGTTTCCCTCCAGCAGCTTCCGTCGCAGTGGAAGCGTGAAGGTTCCGCCAGCAACAACGGCGGAGCAGCAACGCGAAAACGCGTCAGCATCTCTGCGTCGGACGACGCGAGTCTGCCGCAGACTCAACAGGGATGGGGGGGGGGGGGGGGGATAGAAGAGAAGAAAAAAGAGAGATACAAAGCAAACGGGGGGAAGAATCGGAAAACCAAACAGACGAAAAGGAGGAGGAAGAGGAGGAGGAGTAGAGAAGCAGGAAACAAGCGAACAAAGTCGAGGCGGGATGGAGGGACAGAGAAGCTAGGGAAAGCGTAGCGGCGGAAAGGAAAAAGAGGCAAAGGAAGCGAAGGGAAGGTGGAGTTGGAAGGTTTCTTCCTTTTCAAGCCTCCGCGTAGTCGACGATAGCGGAACGTAGGCGCGTGTGGCAAAGTGAAACGAAGAGAGGACGACGCGGCGCTGGGCGGGCGGGAGGGAGAGCAGGGTAGAAGAGAGTGGAGCAGAATGGAACGGAATGGAGCAGAATGGAGCAGAACGGTGAGCACGAGACGCGTAGGTACACGTACACGGTAGCTGGCGTCTATATTTTATATCCGGTACACGAGAAATGTCGCTAGAGCGCAGACTCGAGGCAATCGGGGTCGGTCGGCTCGCCAGTTACTTTTCGCGATCCACCGTGGCCGCTCTGCCGCGGCGCAGGTACACAGGTCGAACGGTCGGTCAGTCGGAGTCAGTCAGTCTGACGACGGAAAGGGAAAAGGGTGAACGTTGCGCACGCGAGGATCCCGATCACGGACGGATGGTAGAGTCGCAGGAGAGCCACGCAACACGCAGGAGAATATAAACGAGGAAGAGGGTGGATTGGGAGGACTCGCGAGCCACGAGGCGGGACAAGGCGGGACGAGGCTATGCCAGCCAGTAGGACAGGGATAGAGTAACTGACAAGGCTTACCGATTCTACCTGGGGGCTGCATCTGCCGCGCAAAAGCACAGCTTGCGCACTGTTACGCCGCGTTACCGAGCTACTTGCGCCAACCACCGAACTCTGCCCGCTCGGTCATCCCTGCCAGTCGAGAGCTTTCGTGCCAAGTGTTTACGTCGTCGCGCGGGCAAATACGCACGCTTCTGCTCCTCCCGCTGCCGTTGTTTGCCGCGTTCTTCGCTCGTTCATCGCCCTACGTGCTTCCTTTTCGTTTCCCTCCGTCGCGCTCGCCCCATTTTCTCGCACCCTCGGTTCCCTTTCTTCGCTGCTCGGTCGGATCAGCTGGCGAGTCGCTCCTTGTGTTGGAGGAAGAACGTCTTGCCGCGTTGCGTGTAACGTGCTTCCCGGGGATTCTCGGAGTCTGGTGAATAGTCGTCGTCGTCGTCGTCGTCGTCGTCGTCGTGGTCTCACGTGATCCTGTGTCGATCGTGATTGCACCCCTCGCTCAAGAGGACGCGTTCGTTCTGTGATCTGGTGTCTGTCAAGGGACGGGACTTCCTCGTGACACACGCGAAGGCCGAACAGGAGTCGAGGCCAGGATTTGATCAAGCATCCGCGTCAGAGAATGTGCAGTGTTATGACAACTGTTTCGGTTGCACTCTGATTGAGCTCGCGCTTAAGTGACGATCGAAGGTGTACGCGTCCCTTCGAGATCGAGCCGCGTGGCGTTGGTCGACGCGCTCGCAGGATCTCAGCCTTCTTCGTGTTCGGTGTAAATGTCACTGTCGTCCTGTGGCAACCAGTGAGATCGCGTAGAACCGCGGACGGTGCCGTTCGCTCGTGCTTTTGGTGGACTATCGTGCGGCAAAGTGACTTCCACAAAGTGCAACGGGGACAACATCATACAGCCTCGCGACGTGATCGTCAGCATCAATGACAAACGGAACCAGAGCATCGAACTGAGGTGAGCGTCCTCGTTATGCCGATGGAGAAATGTTATTGTCCTCCGGTTCCTTCTTCGATTGGCTCCTCTCGACTCGATCGATTCGTTGGATTCGAAACTGTGCTATCCGGGCTTGTGCGAGCGATTTAATTAGAGAGAGCGGTCCCGCGCAGCCACATTAATCGCAGGAAATTTGGCAGAATGAAATTATGATCGACTGGAGCGAAAGGGTCTCTCGAGTTGTACGCTCGAGGAGAAATAGTATCGCAATTGTTTGGCGCCACTGCATTTGTCAGGTAGAGCATCCTTTGACGACGGCTCGTGATTAATCCATTCTCTCCGTGTTTTGTACCTGGCAAAGACACTGCCAGCGGTGAGTGTTTCGTTTAATTAAACAATTGATTCTACCAGCATTTTCAGAAAATCGATGCTGGGGTTCGTCTTGAATTTCGCAACCATTATTTCGAATTTATATAAACAATACTTACGTAAACCTCCGTACCTACCCATACCCGTCTGTTATTTATATTTCAAACATCGCAATACAGTATCACGGATAGCTGCACCCTTAATGCTTCGAAAACAAGAAGCAGTCTCTCCTCTTCTAATGATCATTAAACTATTTCAAAAACCGCCTCGAGAATTCTCTTCCACGACTGTTGCGATGTATTTCATGCTAGCGCTCCATTGTTTTCCATCCTCCCTTCCGGATAAACGAGAAATTTAATAACTGAATTTATCCTCTCTATGCGCGTAAATATTCCCTCGAATTACAGACATTTCTTTTCCGGCTATAATTACGGGAGCCTCGGTGGCTAATGCTGTTGTTACACGTGCTTTATGGAACTTTATGGGTCGTAGGCATGTTTTTGTTAAACCGAGCACAAGTTGGTGGCACAATAGTCATTAAATATAATAGGTGGTTAAATCGGTGCCCTGCACGCGCTTCGATCCCCCGGCCGATTAAATTAGCTACAGTAGATTTTCAAAGCGGCTGGACGGTTTTGGAGTTACATGTACATTAATGATATAGGTACAAATGATCCCACTTAGGCGACATCGTGGAAACCGCGAGTTATTCGAACAGCGCGGTTTGCTTTTATTACAGTATACGAGGCCAATTTCCATGGCGCGACTTCATTTCGCGGGAGTGATAAGTCACGCACCGGTTTTAATGTGCGTTAATATTGAATTATAACGTACGAAGCGTTCATTTTTAGGAAGGGACACCCGAGATAATGAAACATCATGCGACAGGGGAGTTTGGTTATTTTGTCTGACCGGAGAACTAATCTACTACTAGGGCATATAACTTGCTAGTGGTAGAAGCGAATAGTAGTTATTAAGTACAAATGAATAGAACCGCGAATAAATTTAATTCGACGAGAACTAAACGTAACTGAATCGCAAAATGGAACGTTGAATAACGAATGAAACGCTTGGCCGACCTCCACACCCCTTTTGTACTCCGGAGTTAACCTTGTTTTCGCCGACGATGGCTAAATGAAGACGGAAGTTGTTTAATTCCTTGTCAAAATTCGTTCACCTGTCGAGGCCACTTGTAGCCATCTTTGCAACGACGGAGTTTTATTCGTCAAAGGGTATTTTTACTCTTCAATTTATGAATACTGCAATGACACTTTATGCATTCATATTCTGCTGAAGAAGAGCGAAACGTTTGTTTGACATAATATCACGTTAGTAATCGCATTAGCCATTCAATTGGGCCAGTAATTCCTTAAATAAACCCCGCTAATTGAAGCGTTACCGAACTCTTTACCGGACTCGAGTTTCATCATCGACGTTGTTTACAGTTTTATCAAAAGCTGCGGAATCTCTGGGCCGTTGGCACGATTATTCCTCTCGGGAGAAGATTAAATATACAAATGTAATAGAAATTAACTATGCTCGGGATACTTGAAGTTCCCGGCGTTCCTCCTTGATATTTCCATAATTGAGGGGAAAATGCAAGCCGTGCTATTTTATATCAAGAGCGAATCACGGGTATTCGAGGGAAGCTGAACATTCCGTTTAAAGTGTCTAATAAATTTGGAAATTGAATTTCATTCGTTTCTAGAACCTTTGATACTCACGACTCTTCACCGTTTATCTTCACCTTTCATTCCCAATTATGAATACCCACCGCTCCTATCGAAGCGCAAAGAAGTCCTGGATAAATTCAAAAATCTTATCTCGACATCCATAGTGTACATTGTAGAACCTTGCTGCTAGCAACACTCGAACTTCTCGTTTCTACTATTGACTAAAAAACCCGACACCATTGTTCCCGGCACTTTATTTTCACTTTGTACACCGTGGTAATTAAAAATACCCGTCGATTCCATTTAAGTGGATGGTCTCGAAAGCACTACTTTGCTGCTATTGGAAACTTTCAATACCGCCCGCGATAGTTCTTGGCATTCTACTCTCGCCTTTACCGTTCCAGTAATTAAAAATACCTATCGACTCCATTTAAGAAAGAAAAAAATAGCTCCATGGTCTCGAAAGGGAAACATTTCCCCGGTATCCGTAGCTTTCAATACTCGCAACTGTGCTCTCTCTCTTTATCTCCACATTTTTCGCCGTAGGGAGTGAAAATAGCTACCGATTTCGTTTAAAAAGGGAAAAAGGAGTAGCTCCCATGTGTGTCTTCAATTCCCTGTAAAGTAGAACCTCCAAACAGTTGCAGTCGTCACGCAATATTACGGGGGAGAAGAACGTATTCGCAGGCGCGAGGTTCCAAGACGAATGACTGGAACAATCGTCATCGATCGCCCCGAGGATTTATCGCGCGCCTCGCCGACGAGTCGAGCGAGCAAACGTTATTTCCTCGTCGGGGATGCGCCCATGCACCCTAACGAGCCCCTGGTTCTCGATCAAGCCCGCAACTCTCAAGGCGGTTGCACCGCGCGACTCAATTCCGTTGTCATTTCACGTGGCCATACAAACGTCCGCGAGGCATCCCCCTACCGTGTATACACCCCGAATGCGTATGCGTGCATGCACCACAAAGTAGAGTCCTATGCAAATATCCTGAAAGCATAGCTGGGACGCTGGCGGAGTTTTAACGCGCTACTTAACCGCGCGTTACGTGCGCCGACAGATCGATTTACCTACACTTCTTCCTCGTCTTGCCTCGCCGCCCTCCCCTCGCTGTCCACGAAATTTCATTGTTGCAACTTGCTTCGGTGGCGATCGAGGAGAACTCGAACTCTTTGGGGCGAATCTCTACTCACGCGGGGGGTTGATAAATGTGGGAGTGATGGGTGAGGCATTTCGAGTTTATGGGGTTTAATTATACAAGTACATAAAAACATGAAAATCACAAAAAATAGAAGATAATAATCATTACAAAATTAAAAAAAGATGTGAAATCAAAATGAGCTGCTAGTACATAAAGATGCTTTCCAACTGCGCTTTAGATGACACAACTACATATGCACAGCTAAAATTCCATTACTCATAATGGCTATTTATACAAAGAAAAAATGTATTAAATAATAATATGCAGATATATTTTTATACAAATAAATATTTTAATACGAATAAATATTTGATTCAAAATACTTGGCGCTGCGCCCCGAATTGGTGTTGCTAACCTCAATAAATATGTATAAATTGCATTAATCAATCCTCTTCTTTCTTTCTTGTACGTGCATGCGTGCGTGCATGCGTGTGCATATGCTACGTATGGCATTAGAATTAAATATATGTAGAATAAATCTGACTGTGTTTCTAGTATGTGTATGTATATGTTTTTTATATTGTAATGGAGTTGTAAATTATTAATACTAAGGCAAATAACATTTTTTCGGTTGCGCAGCGCCAAGTATTTTGAATCAAATATTTATTCGTATTAAAATATTTATTTGTATAAAAATATATCTGCATATTATTATTTAATACATTTTTTCTTTGTATAAATAGCCATTATGAGTAATGGAATTTTAGCTGTGCATATGTAGTTGTGTCATCTAAAGCGCAGTTGGAAAGCATCTTTATGTACTAGCAGCTCATTTTGATTTCACATCTTTTTTTAATTTTGTAATGATTATTATCTTCTATTTTTTGTGATTTTCATGTTTTTATGTACTTGGCGTATTTTTTACTTTTTTGAAGTTTTTTATGGGGATCTCACTTCTTTTTACAAAGATATTATTATCTTCTATTTTTTGTGATTATTATTACTTTCTATATTTTGTGATTTATTTGTATCATGTACTTGACGTAATTTGTTTACTTTTTTTATACAATTACAGCATAATAATTATCAGCTGTTGAAATTTACAATTCGATGAATCTGAAAGCACGTACAATTCCTTGAATCTGAAAGCACGTACAATTCCATGAAACTGAAAGCACGCACAATTTCATGAATTGTTTTATCAAATCGAGAAATGTTTTTCGTGGTTAAAAAATTAAAATTTCCATTCATAACGTAATTTTCTGAGTATATTTCATGGAATAGTATTTTTTAAATTAATTTGTTTATGTTTGCTAAATTCATGCGTTTTATTAGACTCTAATTGATTTTAGTATCAATTTTCATTTTCATGTTTACAGATTTCTGTGCTTAAAGGGGTTATCGCTAGATTTAGCACGAATTTTCGTGTTTTCAGATTCATGGAATTGTACGTGTTTCCAGGTTCATGGAATTGTATGTGAGACTGCATTTTGATTCCAATTCAATGGTACAACGATAATATATATTTGTAAAAACACGTGGCATCTCAAATTTTGTATATAACCTGACTGTAAGCTGTCAAAATTTGGAATAGATTGCACATATTGAAGATAGGAATTGATGAACGAAATTTGCCTAGTGAAGATAGGAATTGATGAACGAAACATGTATTAGTTCGTTTTGGCTGAAGGTGTGCGTATAATAACGCGTATACGTATTATGTTGACGAAAAATTCCTTGACGAAAAATTCCTTGACGAAGAAGAAGAAGAATCTTACCATTTCCGACTAATCCATGAGACGATATTACGATATCTCTGTCATGCGTGGACCGATTTTATTGAAATTGGTCTTATTCGAAAGCCGATATGCGGTTTACATCAGAAAAATGCCTTTAAATTTAGAAAATATTGCAGGCGTGATGAGATATAATGTAATAAATGTCAGAATTAGGTTGGAATGCCTCCGCGACGAGTAAAGGTACACGGCAGCGACAGTTCGACATATATATATATAGGGTGTTTTTCATGTACTTGGCGTCGAGACGCTACCGCGTCTCTAGATATTTAGTGGGATTATATTTTGCTCGAACACTTGGTACAGTTGAATTCTTTTGTATTATTCTTTTAATAATATTGTTATAATTACGAGTCACTTGAAGAGGCAATAGATTGAAGTGGTTTTGATTTACGATGAATACAGTGTTTCATTGTATACACTTTTATAATGGCGAAAATGTATTGCATAGTACCTACTTGGTGAGTACCGGGAATATCGGAGGAAAATTCATCGGAAAAGAAAAGTGATTACCGCGGGGTGGTACTAGGTCAAGTATAACTTGAAGCGGAACACGAAAGCGGTTGTTACGCTGAGGTGGGATTTCTTTCTCTGGAATTAGTGATCTCTTCTGAGCGAGCAGGTCTGGCGTATTCCATGGTAACCCCTGGAACGTTCGGTTTCATTCAAATGAAATGAAAATCTGTGTGTCAACGCTCCAATGTTTTATTTCCTGTTATTGAAATGAAAAGTCCTCTGGTACGAACGTTGTAGCGGCGCGAGTAAAGGTTTACTGTGCTGGGCAAACTTTTCCTCTTCCTTTCGCCAACTTTCGTACATATTGAAGGACTAATATATTATAGAATTTCGGCAGACTACGGCGTATCTACTGAAAGCTCATAAAATCCTCTGGCTATATTAATTTCGAATTGCAAGGTTTTCAAGTCCTTTGATAATGCATAAATGATTAAGGAAAGCTGCGTTACATATACATTATGTATACATTACTGGAAAAATAAATACCCAAGAAAAAACATATGAAATACACAATTTTCTTCCAACTAATATTTTATAATTTAAAAAAATATTATTACTAAATGTTACACTATTTACTTTACATGAATTTCGTTCAACTTTTTCGCGTGACCGATCGGCAAAAAATAGTATAGTAACCTACACTGTTTTAATACGTAAATTTACTTGGACAGCAAGTGTTTTTCGATCGAGGATAGTTTGCATCGTGAAGTAGCAGATTCCAGGTGCTTGGGCCGCGGACGATGTAGCACTTCATTCGACTTCCAGCAGCGGCCCATCTCGTCGGGCCATCTCCGCTATTCAATACCCATTAATTTTAATGGATGTTGGCGGTTAGTTTAACACGTTTCATATTCGTCGGCACAATGGACGGCCGGGTAGCCAGAACAATTTCGCGACGCTGAACGTTAAACACCTGAGATGCGGGTACGATTGACGGGGTGGGGGGAGGCGCCCACCCTTAACGCAAATGACCGCGACACATTGTGTGCAGCAACTTTACGACCGTCACGGAAGTGCTTTTTACGCGCGCGCCTCCTCTACCTACGGCAAGTTTTACATCCGGTTCGCATTACGAATTTCAATTGCCGGCGGACCCCTCTTTCTTTACCCTCCATCTTCGCAGGTTAAAATTCAGCCAAGGGACGCCGGTATCGATTTTCCACCGACGAAGGTGAATTTTATTCAAACGCACCCTCGAAGGTCGCGTTAAAATCAGCCACCGTGGGGATCGAGTTGGCGAATTTTTTTGAGACAGGGGTGTACACAATTACTGGTCTAAAAGCGTTTCGGGCCGCGGGAGATTATTATCTTTACGTGTCGGGGGTTCTTCCGCGAGCAGCATCCGGGAAGCAAGGGGCTGATCACAAATGGCAGTCACGGAAATGGTATTCCTACTTTCTTTGAAGCTCGCTTCCCTTCTGCGTGTTATTAGCTATATATCCAGAGGCTCACAGATTCGTTCCTGCAGAATTATTCTTCGTATTGGAATTAGAGAATTGCCATGGTTTTTTGCCACGTTGTGCAGGGGTTGAAAGGATCCTTGAACGCCCTTTACGCCCACCCGCATCTTATTTTCTGCCCACAATTTGCAGTATATCCAGGCAGGACACAGGGCGCGAATAATTAGAACGAACAAATGATCGTACCGCCTTTTTGCGCGCGTACCGCCCCTCTATCTGCCTCGGTTATAACCCAGCCGCCCTTTCCTGCGACCAGCGCGGCCGGGTATCCAATACCCATTAATTTTAATGATGAACGCGGTCAGTTTAACACGTCCTGGACTCATTGTAGCAAGCTCGTGAGCAATAAATCATACGCCCTTGTCACTGAAAAGTGCATGACTCAGATAAGTGTGCGGGCGTTATTTGTTACACCCCGGCTGCCTATCCAGTTGCCTCCCTTCTTTGCCTCCTGTATACCTATGCGCACAGGCGCGCGCACACAGCCGTGCACGTTATGCATTACAGTTAGGGAACACGATATCGTTTCGAAGCGCGATCAGAATACCCGCCGGTTATCTAGCCTGCCAATAGAGATAACGTTTGAAAGAGTTCCACGAACCAATTCCTTTTTCCCACCCCTCTTTCTCCCGCCCGCGCCTCTGCCATTCGATCGTTTTTGATATCCTCGGAGAAGAAAACATCGCGATAACAAGGTCGATCTTCAGGCTTGCGACCAGCCGGGCCTTTTAAATTCCCATCAATCCACGCGGTTGTTTAACGCCGAGAAGATTCTGTGATAAAGTCTGTGATAGAGTCTGTGATAAAGTTTAGAGTCGAGGGGGATGTGAAACGGTTGCGGAGATGAGAGTGAAGTCGTCGTAGGATTAAACGTCCTCCGAGCACCGATCTCGGTTCGCACAATCGTCTTGGGCGATATCGCGCCGCTATAATTGAGGGTATTTCGTCGAAACGAGTTCAACTCGACTGGGATTAATTGTACCGGGCATGATTTCCTCATTACGCGGGGAATATATACGGTTCCGCCGATGGAAATCCGAAATCGGGTACACATCGGAGCGTGCAAACGTCAAGCCGTCAGTTACGGGCTGGGTAGCGCGCCGCTGCTACATCGGTACACGTGTATTTGTCTGTGTACGTATACAAGTTGTTAAAATCAAACGCACGCGTCAGAATTGACGTTTCCTCGCGCAACGAAATCTGTTTAGTTTAGGTAGTTGCTGCGGATTGTTAAAGTTCCCCGGAATTGTATTAATCCCGCGGAAATGGCGGAAGTTTGCCGGAATATCGCGACCACCGCTCTACAACCCTCCTCTCTAGAATATCTGGCGTTCATTGATCATCAGGGAATCTGTGGAGATTTTCGTAAGCACCGCTACACGCGTGTACACCGAGCGTAATGACGTTGATCCATTTATGCCGTTAAGCACGTGAACGGAGCAGGACTTCTTCTTGAGAATCTTCCCAGGGAGAAGAGTGGCTTTTAAACCGAGAAAATTGTGCAGCGCATAAAATGTCCCCGTTTCTAGGAAGAAGAGAAAATAAGGGGGAAAATAGGAAAAGAAGAGAAGAAACGTTAATATCGCTAATATCCTTGCTTATCAATTTCGGTGGCCGTGGTCGTGGGACTCGTGGGCCGCGTTACGCACGCTAGGCAACGATGAACACGCGATAAACTGCACACATCGCGAAAATATGTTTTCTGTTTAAGTACTGAAATTACGCTAATTGCTACGGACAGCCAGATTACAACTGTCCAATTATATAAAAACAGCCAGTGTATTTTTTCTCTCTTCCGTGCACACTCGCGGCCCCGTTAACGCGATGTTCACGTGTTCCTCGTGGACGAACCTAAATTCTCCTCTTGGTATTTCCATCTAAGTGCTGCGTGGGCGGCAGGACCCTACAGGTCACGCGTCGTCTGATTCTTGTATGACCGATGAGCGTATACACAACTAGGAGCCGTCTCGCGATAGCATTCTGATAAAATTTCGTTGCTGAAAGCTTCGTTCGCGAAGAAAACTTTCTTATCAATATATACGGTGTTAAAGTAAGCCAGCTGCATTGTCGCAAAGATGCCCGCGAAGCACCCACGCCGGGCTTGCTATCTCTCGAATCGCGACACCAGTGTTTCGCGTGCTCGCGTGTATCGATCGACCCCCGCGAATATTACCGAACAGATTCACCGCGGAAGCTTTATCGGCACGCAAGTTTATCGCTCATCGTTCACCCGATCGATGGGGAAGAAAAAAAGAGCGCCGCGCGAAACGACCGCGGTTATCGCGTAACGTTTTTCGCGACGGGGGCGAGCTCGGCGAATGTAGCCGTTGTTTCGTGTTCCGATGCTGTCATCGGAATTTCCCGCGATGCTCGACCAAGGTGATGCTCCTATTTCCTCGTACGTCTCTCGGTGGTGACTCGTATGACACGGTGCAACGGCGCGGGCATAACTCTCGGTATGTAGGCCACCAGAGGCGGAGGTTCCGACATCCTGCAGGATAAATCACCGTGCGCGAGCACGCGCGCGATAAGCCCGCCAGGTTCCGCATCGCCCGTAAAAGTTGAACAGTTTTCCACTCATTTTCGACTCCTTGTCCCGCTGCGCCCCGAACTGGATACTTGGAATTACTTTATCGGCGTGCAGCTGGCAGGCACGGATTCTTCGACGCACCGCGCAAGTTACGCAACGGAAGTTCAGGAATTCCGGCCCTTTTTTGGCCACCGATCGAACCGTCCAGAGTCATCGACGCGGAGGATAAAGGTGTTCCTCCGGGGGGCGGCTGAAGGAAATTCCTTCGCTCCTAGGTTTTCAATCCGCCCGGTTGTAACGAGCGTTATCGATCGCGGAACGATGAGCTCGAAGGGAAATTCGAAATGGAGAGGCGCATTTTAGAGGATATAGCTGAAAGAATGTTGACCTAAAACGAGATATAATTGAGGATGAGCTATCGGGCGTTCTCCGCGGCCCCATTGGCGGGCCATAATTTCGCTTCATTTCGGCAAAACAGCATCCCGCTCGCACGAGAGAGGCATACGGAATTTAGGCGTGGATTACGTAATAGTTTCGGCTGTCACTTGCATATCAATCGGACGCGTATCGACTCGCACCATTGGTTAAATATTAATGGACGAAAATGCCTGCACCGTGGTAACGCAGGCGGAATAACGTTCCCCGAATATCTCGCGCATATTTGGCGCGCGTTTTAACCTGGGAACCTTTGTTTTTGCGCGTGCACGCCCTAATGAAACGATAATTGATATTCATGCTTGCGTCGCGATTAAGTAGAAGTTTCGATAATAATTTAACACGAAATTAAACGTATAAGTGATTTATTTCGGTTTAGCGTTAGTCATTTGCGTATATTGCCGCGGACTCTGCATGCAGTGCCGTTACCAGTTTATTCAGCGAAATCAGCACACCGCTATATCGCATTGATTAGTATACTCGGCGTGTAATCGTGGTTGTTAATTATCGGTTAGCTGTCGATTTTGTTGTATAAATTGTGTTGATTGAACGTAGTCGTGGCAAATGTGTTTGTTACGGGTGGAATTGAATTTAGACGAAATTAAAGCGCGAGCTAATCGCTGATATTGATAGGAGATCGCTGTCGTTCCACTCTAACAATCTTTGCTCTCCTGACAAACAAGGCTCGGCCTTGTGTGCGATGACTTTTATTTCGACACCACCATCCCGTTTCAAATCATTCAATTTTGAAACTCTAGAAACTGGATGCTCTAATTACGTTGCGCGGTGAAAATGAAAACGGGAGGAATTTTTTTCTATTTCCTGTCGAAGCTACTATCCCGCCACGAATTCAGTACGATCCTTGGAAATATTGATTGCATCGTTATGCCGGCTTGAAAGAACTTTTCAGGCATAGACATAAGCCAGATATTTTTCAGAGACTTTCATATTCCCCACGCGCGTTTACCTTCGCCCCTTAAAGTGCACCATCAAACGTCTACTTCGCGATTCTTTGTTGCCCTTAACGATCCTCTGTTTTGGAATTTTTCCATGCTCGTTGCATATGTATGAAGACATTATGTGGAGGGCGCGTTTAATATCACATACTCGCGGGGTCTGCATAATTTATAGATGATTTTCAAGTCGAGGGAAATGGGTCATGATATAAAATAGCTTTCGTGACAAATTCAGCTTTCCGAAAGAATCCCTGCTGGTACGGTCGGCCGTGGCCTAACGCGTGCTCCGTGTGGGGTAATCGACAAATTGAGGATCAGTGTAAAAGTATGGAAACTACGTTGGAGATTACAGTTTGAATTAATGGCTGCCATCCGAGAAGACTATAATGTCGTTATCGAGGTGGCGAGCGATCGTAACGAAGAATTGTAAGGGCAAAGTTTGTCATTTCTGACGTTCGTCGATCCGTCCCCGTGTCTCATCCACATCGGCACATCGCTCCGATATTGCTAGACCCAATCCAATTACTCTCCAATTAAGTTCCGTTCATTGATTCGATCATCTTGCTTCGTTGTAAGCTTATTGTTGACCGTACGTGAGGCGACTCCGTTCTCCTTATAGATTTTTATTTACGATACACCCCCTCGGTCCCGGAGACGTTCGATGAGATTAATTGGCTGAGAAAAGAGGTCAATACACGATAAAAACAGACGAATACTCAGCGTCAGACTTTAACCCGAACTCCGATAATTAAACGTAATTATCCATCGTTTTAGCTTTCATTTTTATCATTACCCTCCACCGTTACTCTTATTCTCATCTCACCGTCCTCCTCGCCGCTTGAGACACTATGCCTTAGTATTCAGAAAAGTATCCCCCATATATACACTACCAAAATACCCAGCGTCAGACTTTAACCCGAGCTGCGATAATTAAACGTAATTATCCATCGTTTTAGCTTTCATTTTTATCTTTACCCTCCACCGTTACTCTTATTCTCACCTCAGCGTCCTCCTCGCCCCTCGAGACACTATGCCTCAGTATTCAGAAAAGTATCCCCCATATATACACTACCAAAATACCCAATTGACCCAATTAATCTCTCTAAGCTTCCAAAGATCCTATCCCGATCGGTGCAATGAAAAACGACTTGCCGTCAATAAGTGGATGAGGAGCAGGAGAAGGAGTCAGTCGGTAGCCAGCCGGTGGACGAAACCGAGCACGAAGGCCCGGAATCGTAGAAACAGGAATCGCATTAACGTTGCCACGATAAGACGCCTGGCGAGCGGACTTCGCAGGAGGCTTGCTCTCGTTATTCGAGTCACACACGGCAAGATAACGCTTTTCCCCTTTCGGAGAGGAGCGACGTGTCCCCCTTTCCTTGGCTTCCTGTCCACCGGGACCTCGTAAACCCGCTCTCGTAACAATCCGTAGCCTGCCCACTTTCATACTCTGCCCGTCGCCCTCCGCCATTTCCCTTCCCTTGGGCCGTTCTCTTGGTTCGACGCGGACTTCCGTGTCGTTTCCCGCTCGCCCCCTCTGCATCTGACCCCGAACTCCGCTCGGGAATGTCTAAGATGAAAAGCGGAGATGGCCGTGGCCAGGCACGCGAGTCAGTCTCCGCGCGGGAAAAAGCCGGGCTTGGCCGAGAAGTTTGCGAGCACGCCTCGCAGTTGCACTCTTTCGTTCGCCAGGCAAGGGCCGCCCAGCGTGAAGAACTCCACGCACGTGCAAGCCGAGGAGGCGCGAATGCGTGAAGTCAGGATTCGCGAAAGTTCGTCGCTTTTAGTCTCGTCAGTCGGGAAATTGCATCCTTTGAAGCTCGCGTGCAACGCTGCCAAGAAAAAGTTTTGCGAAATGAGCGGGGCGACCGGCCTGATGCGGTGTCCGGGTCTCGTTTGCGCAACATCGTTTCCCCGATTTCCGGCTGACTCTCGCGAAATTCCCTTCTCTCGTGGAAGCTCGCATCTTTTCCTCCGGAGCACAAATTTCAAAGGCTGCTCCGTCTTCCGGCAGTTTCGCGCAAATTGCACGCGAGTTGATGGTCTGAAACGCCGTGGCCCGGGAAAAGGGGTGGTTCAACTTAACTTTAATTGGATTTGATATTTCGTAAAATAATGTAACCTCCCAGCCGCGGGGAGTCACGACACGTCCGTTTTAGACGGGGCACGTGTGACCACGCGATCGAACGCTATTCTCGCGGGGCTGATTAATAATTCCAGGCGGCCTCGGCGGTGAACGCGAATATAACGTTCGAATAATTACGGAGATGCTTATAGGTGCATATTTCAGCGATGAACAAACGTCAAAATGCACCGCTGGGCAAACGCCAAAGCGGCAATGGGCAAGGATATATACGGTGACGGCGCGGCGCGGCGGTGGGGTGGAGGGAGGGAAACTATACGTTCCGCATAACGCTGGGTCCATTTTCCATTATATTCCGATGAAATATAAACCGTGCCGTAAATAACAATCCTTTATATCGAACGGTGCACACCGCACACAACGGCGCTGCTCTTTCCCCTCCGTTCGCCCCTCTGGTTACGTTAGTACGATCAAAAGATACGCATGAACCGTCCCGCGATGCATTAGGCGAACTGAAAATACATGACATCGTGTTTCGCCCCATTAACATTAGAACGCGCCGCCGCTGTTCAATGAATTACCACCGCGTTATTCCCGCTGTAATGAAAGCGAAGCTCAGCGATTGGATGTTACAGCGAACCCGGGATAATCGTCCTTGTTGCTCGCGTATTATAGTCCCCTTTCTAGGATACCTCTTAAAACATTGTGTATCGGCGAGGTCACTATTTTCCGGCCGCATAGACTTCGACGGTAAGCCCCCGCAGCGATAGAACATCACGAATCGCGACCTCAGAGAGTAATGGGCAAACACATTTATCCCTGTATCATCGCATTATCGGTATTATTCCATTACATCCATTATTACATTATCCGTATCGGTTACATTCGTTATCCAGTTTATTACCGAAGCATTCCGGTTCCAAGAATGCTCATTACGCCACCCTCCATCAGCACCCGACAGATATTTCGACGGGTGACACAGCCATTTAAAATAGAGGGCTTCTAATTATTTTGAGCACTGCGCTTTCAGGATTCACGATTTCTGGGGGAAAGGTGCATAATAGATAATATTAATAAGTGGAATAACGAGTCGACAGGTGGATATTTGGGGCTCGTGATATCTAATTGGCTTCTGAATTTCTTAGGAGCTTGGGTCGATTGTGTGCGCGGCACCGTTACTAGCCAGCCCTGGAGGCGTCAATCGCGTATGGACCTTATTAAAGAGCAATATCGGCACACATAGGCCACCAGCGAGCCAGTGACGTTCGCTGCGGGAAATGATTCGAAGGGTCTCGAGGATATCGAGAACGTTGACTCTGGTATCCGTAAATACGCCGGGTTAGGCAAAGCTTGCGCTTGCAAATTGAGTTGCGGGCCCCTACCCTAGTTTAAACGTTAGGTTCGCATCGTCAACACGCGCCGTCCCCGCGGACATCTTCTGATAAACGAAGTTTCGAGTTATGGCGTATGGCCCTTAAGTTAAGTTACCGTACCATATGATTCTATCAGGGCAGAAGCACAAGAGCGCCGGGCTACTCGCGTGATGTCGAAAATTCTAGTTTCCTGCATTCGCGTGCACGCGGCGCGGCGGCCGCCTATGCCTGCAGGAATTATGCAGGGATGAATTTATCGTTACGCGGTTATCGCGCGCCAAATTTATATTTAAATTGAATCGTGGATTCCGGATGACTGGCAACGTATTAAAGACGGCTAACGATTTCGTTGCAACCACCGCTGGGGGCCTTAGAACCTGTACTTTCGTGCAATATTATCATCCAAGCGTGGAATTACAGCTGACGGCCAATCGGGGATGAAATATGTTAAACTTTCCCGAGCACCAATGTGAAGGAAAGAATTTTAGACAGTTTAGGTTAACAATTTTTTTAAAAACTTCGTGGGCCAAATTTAATCTCATATGATTCAAATATTATGTTGTTGGTTTCGAGTGCAGGATTTACGAGGTGATTTTAAGAAATTAAAGCGAAGTTTCTTTCTTTGTTGCATCATGTATGTAGGTACGTAGTTGGATAATACTGATTTCAGAATATAAGAAATTTAAAACCATTCAATTTTTTATTTTTAAAACGTTGCGTAGAAGACACTATACATATAATTATCATGACGCACTACATGTGTCTCAATATTGCTGCCGAGTAGTCTGCCGGTTGCTGCAGATTTCAATTGCACTGTTGCGCACCGTTTGGAAGAGTCAAACGCCGTGTTTATAGTTTCTTATAAACAATATAATTGAAATTTCGACCGTATTTATAGAATAGTTCCAATAAGAGAAAGTGATATCAGCACACAGTGGATCGAAATCAACCTAAGGATAAATTCTTACCAAAACTTTTCCTTATCATAATTCCACGATCCGATGACGTTGGTGTTCAAATCACTCGCTCCTACTCATTTGGACCACTTTTCTGCTTCTCATCATACATCGGTTATGTGGCCAACAAAATGTCTCATATGGCGCGTTTTTATTTTTGTTTAAGGTGAGTGCGAACGCCCCTCGCGCCAAGAATCTTGAAACTACCCGTGATTTGTTACGGTGCAGGCATACCGTAAGTCCATTAAATTGAAGAAATTATATGAAGTGCAATATCAAGATTGCTCGATAAATATCTTTTTAAAAATCATGTAAACGTTCGTGTACATTTTATTGCGATTAATAATCTTTGCCGGCATTTACACGGGGGCAATTAAACTCCGCGCCGATTGAAATAACATTTGAACACGAGTTCGCGTGTCTAATTTCCCTCGCAGCGCGTTTATTCAAAGTTAACCGGTTAAGATCCTACGCAAACACGAAGCACGCCCGCGGAACAAAGTCATGCAACAATTTATTATCATATTGTCGTCGCCGTTACGTTCGTTCCCGCCGTTTGCCATCCGCGAGTTTATTCCCCGGATATTCCCGTGCATCAACTGAAATGGAGCACCGCGCGGATCGAAATCGCGTTATTCCGTATTTGGGGCGCAGTGTTGACGGCCAATCTGTTAATTAATTGCAAACCATGGCGAGGGCGTAACATTTTTTGCCAGCCTGCGAGAGAATTTCCGATGCGCTCGGAAGTGTGCATTCGGGGGCAGAGCGTGGGAACCATATTTCCCATTCGACGAAGAAAAATGTGCACGCCCGCGGCAGCGGGGAAGCAGATTTGCATAATTACGAAACGACGGTGGATCAATCACCGTCGCTATTTTTCACGGATGGTCGGTTGGCGAGAGCTGGTATTGGGGCTTGCGCGGGGGCGCAATGAATTTACTTTTTCGGGGGAATCAACACGCTCAGTCTCCTGACCTCTATACGGATCAGTACGGTTTAAAGTTGCCCCTTTTCTGACCCGTATGCAAAGTGATCTGGAAGTGAGGTCGATGAATGCGGGGCCATGTCTGTAGATATAATCAATTTCATCCAGATCCACTGAAAATGCTATTGACTTCAACTTAGAATTCTTTTTCTCGAATTAGTTTTCTAGAAGAGATTTTCTATAATTAGTTTCCTACATGTGATTTTCTAGAATTAGTTTTCTCAAAAGTCATTCCACTTAAAATCCGCGTAATAGAGGCTTCTGTTTAAAATATTTTGCAGGCATTCTGTATTCGCCTGTTACTAATAATGGTAAAATCGCTTTATTATATATGACAGTAGATCAATGTATAATATTCAGGAAAGAAGGTGGTATGGTTGTTGCTAGAAGGTGCGAGATTCTATAAACGCAGTTACCCGCCTTTGCACCCTCTCTTCTTGCGCTGCGTATCGTTTCACTTGCCTTTTCGCAGCGTGTTGTTTGACGAAAGCTTGTTTCATTATAAATTCGAGACAGCTCACTAACGATGTTTCCTCGATGAATTATTATTTTAATAAATTCCCACTGCGCGTCGACTGGCTAGGTTTCCCTAGCCGTGTTGAACGAATTCAAACGCAACACACACATCCGTCGTAATAAGTCGCAGAGAAGTTAATATTGCAGCGCGTTTAGGACATGGCCGGGCGAACTATATCAAAGGGGTAAGATTTATCGGGGTTTACACGCGACCACCGCGAACAACTCGCCCTTTTTGTCCCGGAAATTTCAGCACCGGCCAATGAGCACTTGTACTAACGTCCCGCTTTATCTCCGAATCTCCATCGGCCGCAAAATAAACTGCAACACGGTATTACGTTGAGAAAAGCTTCCTAAGTATTTATTCTCAGCTGGATATTTTCATCCCGTTTCACGACTGATTAGTTGGAAACTTTAAACTCAATCTCCTCTATCGATCATGATCTCTTACACCTTACACAATTTTCGGAGAATATAGAAATAGAGATACTAAAATTACACCCTTTTCCGTATTTCAAAATTGGATAAGACAACGATTAAAATAACATTGACATTCGTCAATCGACTTAAACGTTGTGACGGGTGTTCCTGAAATAGCTTCAATGAAAAGCTGTCAATGAAACAATGGTTCTTTCAATGGACCATACGGCTTGTGGGTTACAGGTTACGCTTGGAACCTTCAAGCAGCGTATCAAACGTTGTTCCAGGAAGTAACTTCTTCGCAGACACGAGGTATTCTTGTTTCCATCCGTTTCTCTCTTGGAAATTGGTTTCCCCTGCCCCGGTGTCGGCTTCGTATAAAGAATTTGCCGCGCTCGTCGTCCCTCGGCACTTGTGTTTTCTTTGCGTGGCGGAAATGTTGTCGTCAAAGTGCCAGCAGCGGTGGCTACGGCGTTGTGTCCAGCCTGGCATAACTAGAGCACACACACGTCCCATCGGACTTAGGCGGATACTTTGCCGCGTATAAAACCCGTGAGAACGCGAGCACCCCCGTCTCGCGAGTGGCAGGGCGTCCCGGTTGCCTGGCCGTGGCGTCGCGCCCGCTCCAGAAACCGAGGGGCACGCGGCAGCTCTGAGAGCTCGGCTCAGCTCTCTGCTTCTTCAGCGTCGGGTAGTCGCTTCATTTAGACGCTGGATTTGACTTGATCTGTCTCGAGTTAACTTTCCGCGAGAGAGGGATTATATACCATCCCGGGTGACTGTTCGGCCCCGGCAGCCGAGCAGCTTGCTGCTCATCCGGGCGAGATAGAACTTTCGGTGTAAGGTTTACTCTCGGATATCCAAGAAAGTTGATTTCGTCGGAGTTAATGGAGAGAGTTCGCGACTTGTCTGGCACGTTTTTCACCACCCCATCCGCTCAACGCGCTGAAATGCCTAAAACCGTGGTCCGAGCCTTCTTCTTTCCTCCGCGATCAAACAGCGAGCTTCAGTCCCGAGTCGGTGGCTGTTTCATAAAGGAGACCGCAGTACAATGGGAGCTTGATCAGTTGGAGATAATCAGGGGCCAGGTGAAATCGACTGGCACGTATCGGCGAGTTTTGGTTTTGAGTAAACGAGCAGAAAGTTCCACGTGGTGGGTGGGGGAACGCTTCTCGCCGCGAGGTACGCCGGTCGCCCGGCGTTCGGGAGTTTCGATAATCAGGCAACTGGATAATCGAATTCCGATTCAGGTGGTTATTTTTTCTTGTTCGGCAATAAAACGAGGAGAAGGGTGGTTCTCGGGAATATTTCCAGGAATATTGTGAAGTATTGCGGGGAATCGGAAGACTCCTGCTTGCTCAGGCATGGCTAGATTTCGAGAGGAGTATCATGGGATCAATTAGAGTTTAGCATACTACAATAGCTGGTATCATAATATATTACATTTCAATACCTTGAAATATATCTATGAATATAGGGGAAAGGTGGGATAGTTGCTCATCGGGGATACATGATCACATCAGTTTTGTAATTAATATAGTGGTAATTGATCAAGTTTCCCTAAACATTTGATCAAGTGTCCCCATTAATGGGGAAAATGTTTAAATTCAGTCATTAAACTTAGTTTTCAACTCTGAAATCTGTACAAGTATATTGAGAATACTCAAAGAATCACAACTTAAGTAATTAAATAGAAACAAAGGAAACCAATATTATTATTTTAGTAAAATATCAAAACTGTGATCAACTATTCCACTTTTCCCTTATGGTATTTATTTTAAACGAAGAGCACTTTGGGATATTATCGATACTGATGGTTGAAACACAACTGACAAATGAGCGTCAATGATTCCACTGTTACTCCCGTTGGACGCTGCGTGAGTGTGATTAAAATGACGGCTGATAAATATCACCGATGCCAAATCGCGGAGAACTTTCCGTTCATTAAGTACCGGAATACATTTTCACAAATTTTGCATACTATAAATAAATTTCCGCGTGTTCTCGGGCACCCTCTTAATTTATTCCCGTTTTAATTAATTTCGCGAAACGAATTAATGTACTTTCAGCACGTTACAAAAATATTTAATTTGAACCGGCTATGAAACCTACCGTCACGTAGAATATCCGTTCCACGCCGTTTTTCCAAACGTTTTAAATATCCGATCGCACGATATTCATATTGCGATTAATATCTCGGGCAGAAGTAATCCGATAATTTGTCGCTGCCCCCGAACCAATTAATAATGCCTCCATTCCCGTTATTAATGCCGAGCATCTTTGTTTTCCCCGTCGTTGCGAGGCAATCTCTGCTACTTTCTAGCCGCTACTTTCTGATTCATCGTCCGATTTCCGACTCGCGGATTCGTTTAAAAACTTTCCCCTTATCGGCCAGCAAACGCCGCGATCCTCCTCCGTCGGCGGGGGCGCGCGAGATGAAGCTTAGCTTCGCTTGGAAATTAAATGCGAAAGATAACCGAAGTATATTACAAATAGCAGCGATGCAAGTAACGCAAGAGTAGGGAATGGGTTAAGGGTTCGTGAAATATGCTTCGCGATGAGTCATTGCCGCCGTAGCGAACGCGCGCGTAAAGAGCGACCCGCGGGACGTATTTTTCATACCCTCTATGTTATTCAAAAAACTTTTGCGACAGAATGAGTTCATAGAATACTGCCCGGCGTTCTCTCGTTGCTGGCGAGGCGCGTTTACGCGCGTCACACGGCCACGCGATAATGATAATGGTGTGTGGCGCGGGCAAAGTGGAACAGGTTAATCATGGCCGGACTCGTGGCGTCCGCACAAAGGACAAAGTCGATTCAAAGGAGCCTCGAAAGCTGTCAAATGTTTAGCGAAACATTTGCTGTGGCGTCGGAAGAAGATTTCCACTTATTTCTGCATATACATATATGTATGTGAAGGATTTTATTACAGGGCTTCAGGTACTGGGGTTTGCTAGAGGGTATGTAATTTCCCTACTATATTATTATTATTATTATTTCGTCTTTATTACTCGTCAACCAAAAACAGAAAAGAGAAAGAAAATAAAGATGTAGTCCATGAGGAGAAAGTAAAGACGAGTAACGGCGAGGCCACAGTATAAACTGTTAATAAGCCTAACCATACCATAAAACTAAACATTACTTAATATTACGAGGTAATATTACATAATTCTACACAATTCTACGAAGTAATTGATATATTCATATTGTAACATAATATACCGCGAATCATGAATCCTGGGTATCCGAATCGATCACCACGAGCACAATGCCCACAAATCCTAGAGATATGATTTACATTTTAATGCAACGCGCGGTTAAGTCCCTTTTAATTAGGGGCGCGCGATAATCAATGCAAATCTCTCAGTTTTCATCAACATCCACATAGCCGTAAGCGCATTTTAATAAATTATGCTCATCTGGCCCTGTCCGGGCTCCGCGACACCGCGAAACTGTGCGTGAACGAAAGCAGGCGACCGACCGCTGCTCGTAAACGAAGTTTGCGATAATTGGCGTCGAACTTGGATTCGGATGTAAGTGTATTTGTACGAAGTTGGAGGCGGAACGAGGAAGCCCCTTCGAGCCAATGGCGAAAAACCTGGCAATAATATAAGTAAACCAGACCCTGGCCCGTCGAGACTTTATTTGATTCCCTTGCTCGCCAATTTATCCGCTAAATATTGAATTCCGCCGGGGAAATTATTCCTGTTGCTTTCCGGCCGAGAAGCACGGCGCGGTCTTCGCGGGCAAACGAGTTCACGGATCGATGAGCCCGCCCTGATAACGGGAAATCAAAGCGAATATCCTGGCGAACCGCGTCACAAATATCCCACGTTCGATTGCGCGAATCTGCTCCCGCAGGCCCCGACGGACGTCGGTTTCCGAAAAAAAGTACGTCACGACGACACCCTCTTTTACATTTAATCTCGCGGCGTCGCTTCGAAGGCGAAAGGGGGTGTCATCTCGGGGGAAACAGAAGCTGGGTGGTGGGACGAAATAAGGCGCCTCAGAACGCGCTCGGTTGCGACATGGGTCTTGTGGTAATTTGGAATTTAATAACATGTTCGATGTTTCCTCGCAATATTCCTGGAGCTCCTAATGAATCTTTGTTTGGAATTAAAGTAGCTTTGAATCACGATCGTTACTCAACACGTAAGTAAATTAGGTACTCGTGTTTTTTACACGATTTTAGTTAGCTTCAGTTTGTATGTACGGTTCAAATCTGGCAACTCAAATTTAACCAACTTCCAAATATCCAATTGTCTTGGAACTTTGCAGGCGTGCGTAGTATGGATGGCAATACAATATTTTAAAAGAAATTAACCCCATGTTGCCCCACGAGTTTATTTAAAGTGATATTAACACCATCAAATTTGTAGGAGAAGAACAGAACTATTTTTTAGTTTTTAGTCCATTTTTAATAAAATCGTTTAACATAATTTTTTTTTTATATATTTTTTTATTGTTACAATTCGTAATGAATTGCAATTCATCGGTACGCGGTTTTGCAACGAGCTTCAAACGGAGACGATCAGTGTTAAATTACTTTCCTTCATGTATAATTACACTTGAATCGTCGCGCAGGGCAAACAACCGGTTGCAGTGTATTCAATCGCTCGTCATCTGTGTCCTATTCGTCGAATCCTTTGTCCATTATCGAGGGTTTTCGCAAAACGGCGTCCTTTGTTCGATGCTCGAAGCTTTCACGAACAAGCCGACAGAAAACTGTCGCTGGCTTCGTCTACGACTCTACGGCAATATACGCTCGTATTGTTATTGTCTAATTGAGTGACGCCATTGCTGTCGCTAGAATTAAATCAGCCATTCGATTACGCGTGTTCAGCGTCTATTCAAGTTTCTAGTGAAACCATTCTCGTACCTCTACTATACATACATTCCACAGCCGAAGATATAATTCAATGTTAATATCAAAATTTCCCTTCCACCTCACCCTCAATTCGACGCGACAGATAAAGCGCGTCGCCCTCGAATCCCCTGCGAAGGCTTTCTACAAAATTTCAACTGGCCGTTCGAAAGTTCATCCGATGTCACTGACGAGTAAAAACTTGGCTAAAAGCCTCCGCGAATCTCGAAAGCCACCCACTC
Organism: Andrena minutula; assembly: GCA_929113495.1. Taxonomy (NCBI): domain Eukaryota; kingdom Metazoa; phylum Arthropoda; class Insecta; order Hymenoptera; family Andrenidae; genus Andrena; species Andrena minutula. The sequence goes on from OV815993.1 coordinate 2,723,833, forward strand.
TCTCCCTCTACGAATAAGCTGCGAACTATTTTACTGGCAGTGCCATTTAGTCGGGCGATGTCGGTGTCTAGCTAAGGGCGCGGGCTAAATCCTCGAACGATGGTATTCGCTCAGGAGGCTCCGTCGCCCTGCCAAACTGCCATAAGTTCCGGCCTTACGGCTGCATACTAAACGTGTTTCGTGTACTTTAGGAAGCAACCGGTGCCGTGCCCCGACCGGATCGCGTATAGATTTCTATGCGCACGGTGACGCTCGCAATTATCCTTAACACGATTGTCACTAATAATCCAGCCATTAGCCGAGCTCGCGTCGAAGGAAGACCCGCCGCGCCGCGCTCGTGTTACGGTCTACGTGACGCAGATTTTAAAGGGAGCCTGGCCCGTATCTCCTGCGATCCTTCACCAGGGCGTGAGCTTAAACTTTCTTCCATTCTTCATACTTATCTGAACGGTCCTCGTTGTCGCGGCGCATCGTGGTGTCTGGATGTCGACGACTGATCCCCGCACGTTGTGTCGCTGCCACATGATAAATTAATATCGTGGGTCTTCTTCGAGATAGGATGCGCTCGATAGGCGTTGCTGTCGTTTCGACCCCCCGTGTATGCGTGCCACGTCGTTAGAACGTAACACTATCCCTCCATGTGTATGAAATCGCGAGCGAATCTTCTGTGGAAATTCGGTCGTGATCGATCGATCGGATTATAGAAAGATAAATATTCCAAAGAACACTGGCGCCCGGAGTGTGCATAGAGTCGCGTGACTGACAATGCCTGTAATTCTTAGAAACCACCACGCCCTTGCGAAGATTGAATTAGAGGAAACGGCACCTCATAGAAATTTCAATCGAGCTGGAGTTTCAGCGTCGAGGCTCATCGATATCGCGGGATAAGGCCGGGCTTCATCTGCTTTCGGAGCGGGTTCTCGCAAATCTCTGTGAGCGGGCCATCGTACGGTCGCGTGCAAATGCGGGGCGGGCGGATACACGCGCGAGAAATAGCTAGCAGGCAGCGGCACCGGCGGAAAAGTGCTTTCGAATTTGCGATTTCCGCGGAGGACGTCCCCGGCGCACTCACGCCGATTCTTCGGCTGAAATGGAAAAGGAGCAGGTGGGAGGTTGAGGACGCCTCCAATACACATATTTACGGGACTCAGTCACGTTATATTTCCAGGGGACCACGTACGAACGGGTGGACGGGCCGTTGCAAATTTTATCGAGTGTGAATTCGCAGCGAGCGTATTCCTTCCGGTCATTAATCTTGCCCGGTGGCCTACGATGAATTTCAGGGCGGGCGTGTGCCAGTTACACGCCCGTCTCCGTTTCCGTTACTCTTTTTTCGCGGTGATCTTGAAAGAAGATCGTCGTCGAACGCGATGTACCAGGGGCACGATGAAATGGAAATATTGAACGTTGAAAGTATGCGTTTCGATAAATCTGCATCGCGCAGAGGTCTCGTCTGTGCATATTAAGCGAGGACTCCGCTCATAGGTGAACGAACACTGACTAGATCATTTGGAGCCAGAGCTTACATCCGTAAGGTCTTTAAGACTTAGTAGATTCTCTACTAGTAGACTCCCACAACCTAAAGACACCGCTGCATTACGTGCAACGCGCCCTTGGGACCCCCAGCCCCTCGAAGCGCAATAAATTGCGGTCTTGGCCGGAGCCCTTGATGCTCCCCTCTGACGAAAAACAGATTTCCTAGTTTCTGACCTATATTAGAGACAATGCAAGGCGGAGAAGCACCGTTCTCGGAACTGTATTTTGGTTCGCGAGCATGTCGGTTATAACGGACACTGTTTCGAGTGCCTCTCATCCGTCATACTTCTTCAATCGTGCCCCAGTGACCGTTACACTTTTCGGCTTGGTCAAAGAAGTTCAACCCAATAATACTGGGTGGCCACCAAACTTCGATCCGACGTTTGCACGGATTTACTACGTCGAGGGCATCCTGTATTTCTCGCGCGGCAGTAAAGCAAGTTTGCCCAGTGAAACGATGGCTGCGTCGAGAGACGACCCAAGTGCACCGAACATTTGCAGTAAACGAGGTCTATGAATAATTTTAAGATTTTGACGCGATTCACCTCTAACCCCTTGGATCTCGTGGTTCGCGACTCGCGCGCGCTGCACCCCTACCGCCCCGACGATTCCCGTCTTTTACGCGGCCCGCGAAACTCGCTCGCGACTTCTGCAAATGGACTGTTAACCGCGGCGCGTTTCCATTCGAGGCAGAAAATAACGCAATCAGCCCCGTCTGCACGTATCGGGGTTTAATAGTAGCGGCAACTTTGCGCTCGCGGCCCAGTCCTGCTCTTGTGTAATTGATTTTTAACCGCGCTCCGCGCTCGCGTCTTTCCAGTCGTAACTCGGTCCATAAACGTAGCGTCGAATTTACGTGGCGGGGTAACGACGCGCAGCGTCCCCCCCGGTTACATCGACGCCAGGCGTTTATCGTCGCCGAGATCCTCGCACGGGACGAGCGAGTAAACGCGATTACCCTCGCGAGAGGATTCGCTGAAGACTAGACTCTAACAGAAGCGCTTAATCCTCTGTGCCGAGCGTTTTTTCCCCCGTTTACTCGTCGCTCTTTCGCATGCGTCGACTGGTTTTATCGTTTCCGAGTTATTCGCGAGTGCAGCGTAGGGTGGTGGATATATTTTTCAAAAGGAGCGCTAGTCGACCTTGGTGCGGATTTAGCGCGCCTGTTTACTGATTTCTCTTTGTGAACATCTAGAATTTCTCTTTATTCAGCTTCCTCTTTCAATTCAACCTACTTTGCGAGACGCATCCATTAATAGATTAAAATGGGGCTTCGTATATATATATATATGCTTGATGTATGCGCAGCGGAAGGAGGATTATATTCCTATCGATTTTATTCTAGATATTACTTCCGCTAAGAGGAAGGTAAAATTACAGGAACAATGAATGTTCCAACAATTACGTAATGCTTAAAGAACCTGAATCGAGGGGCGCCGTTCCAAACTCGTTTAAGCCGGCCGGAGATAAGTGTCGTTCTTACCGAAAAACTGAAAGCAGTCGGAGGGAAAGGGTGGAGGGAAGGTTGGGGAACAGAAGTGGAGAGATAGGAAGCCCGAAAAAGACGCGCCGAAAGGCTGAGGGGGAGGAAGGGAAGGGGGGAAGCTTCAGCAGCCGCGGGTATTATTTTATAATCTGGCAAAACATTTTTCTGCCTTCGGATAACCTTTCTGAATGCTCGCGTATTTTACGAGACCGGGCCGCGCAGACGATAGCGCGGCGAGGAAAAGAGCGGCGGAGTCGGGGGAGGAAGAGAGAAGGGTGGCCCTTAAGCCGTGGTAAGCCTACTACGGCCGCGCTTACGGCGGATTCTCCTGGGCTCTATCAGCATTCGGATAAGCTGTATCCGGTATTATGTTCCTCCGACGTTGCCAACATCGTGGTTTTGCCCCGGTAAAAACTGCAATCGAGCGAGAGGGAACGAAGCCCAACCGATCGGGGGTAGGAGGGGGGGGGGGGCGAAAGGGTGGAGGATCCAGGGAACAGCGAAGAAAAGGGGGTGACACAACGTGTTGCACGGTACACGAGCTATCTGCCCCCGACGATCGAGTTGCTTTAACAAACTTCCACGACCGAGCCAATACGCGATTGATATCGAATTAGTCGCTGAGAATGTATCAGCTGCGCCCTGCGGCCTCGGGCGATCAACGACCAACGATTTGTCGGGATTCCGGAGGCATTTTAAACCACCCACCCTTCTCTTCCAACACCCTCCCGAGTAACCGGTCGACCCGGGGAATTTATCCGTCAAACAGCGACGAGCAACTCGCGCGAAGTGTCGAACTATCTTCCCCTTTCCGGGGTGTTTTGCATTTGCACGCTTTGACTGAGCCTGTTGAATGGGAATCGTAATTTGCACTGTGGCGCGCGAACGAGGTCATGAATTCTAGGTGTAACTGAAATGTTTTGGAAACATGGCTCTAGGAATTGTGCATGTTTCCTACCGAGCTAAGTGGTAGTGGTGAGTATTTTGCCCGTGTTTGCGAGAGTTTGCATTCCCTTTGGGGCTAGATGTCTGACGCGCATACAGTCACTCGTGAATTTCATCAAATTACGAAGCTTCGCTGAAGTTTACATGTACGATATTCTTCGCGCCACAGTTCTATATAATCTCTGTGTGTTGGGACGTGCAGGATTCGGCAGGGTGAAGTGATTCACTGCAATCTTATCCGTGTCACTGTTCGAAGACACTTTTTTTTTATTCGTAGCGCCCGTTATTCTCAAAACTGCATCTTCGGATGCGTCGGTGGGAGAGTTTTCTTGACAGGCTTCCGAGGAAACGAATAGCATTTATCGGAATATCTATTGGAACATCTGGTACCGTATCAACACGACCCGGTTCTGTCGATAAAATATGCAGCGTGTACCTGAAGCTGCAGAGATTTAGGTAACGTCGCCTAACAAACGCACCCCCGCGGTGACCCGAATGTCCCTCGACGCCCTCTTTGTCCTGCAATCAGACCTTCTCCTACAAATAACTGCTATCGGAAGAGTAGATCATTCTCAGAGAATTTTCATCCGATCGCGAATACCTATACACCGCGAGCTGAATAATTGCTGACCATCGAATTAAGATTCGACGATCGCAAGAAGCTCGATTCTCGCGAGAGAATTCCCCGGACGCCTAGCGAATCGTGTCATTAGATCCGATCGGGAGTCGACGGTTCGATTAACGTCGAACCTCGCGTTTAATGCCCCTGCCTATAATCTTTATCGGGTAAAAACTTTCGGTGCGCGCGGGAGCATGAAATTACAAAAGCTTTCGACACGGCCGAGAGCGTTGGGTAGGAAAAGAAAGGCGTGGACGTGTACGCGCCGCGCGCGAACTATTTAAATCTGTAACGGGGGGTTGTAGACACATCGTGGGCGGACAGGGTGCCATACCTCACCGGGACAGGAACACGGCCTCGATTTTAGGGACATACTAGATTTCACGATCTAGTTACACGAGTGCAGTTTCCCACGCAGTCTAAATGCGACGAAGCAGATTAAACCTTGTTGCGGCGAGCGGAGCAATGGAAAGAGAGGACAATGAAAGGTGGCCGACTATTTGGTAAATCGACGGCTCGTCGGCATACCGCTGGATCGTTAATCTGGAATCAGACATGCACGCGAGATATTTCTCGTCTAGAATGTTCGGTGAAACTCTTTCCAGGCAGCAACATTTCGTGCCACCTTTAATCCACGATCTCTTTGAATCCGTAACATGTCGCGAATACGCTGGAAAACGTGTACAGAGCGAATGGTGACTGAAAATTGTTGCCTCAGCTTTTGTAGTTCCCTTAGTTTGAATATGCAGTGTTTTGAAACACGCTGCAGCGCAAAGGAAGGGGATGTCGTTTGAAAACAGTTGCTACTGCTTCCGGAGCCCCTTTAATTTGAACGCGCAGTATTTTGAAGCACGTTGTGTGGTAAAGGCATGGATGTTGGTTGGAAATCGTCGCTGCGGTTCTTGTAGCAGCTTTGATTTGTATATGGGAGATTATGAAGCACGCTGAAATAGTAAACGAAGCGAACGAATGCGTGAGTAAAAGTTATTCCCTCATTTCGTAATTTTTTAGGTGGCTATTGTGGATTTTTCACATCAAAACAACGTACCCGTGTCGTAGTGTCAGTGCATTAGACGGATTATGTAAATTAGTATTTCGCAATGTCACTATAGACACGGGAAATTTGATGTTTACTGTATCGAGGAAGATCTGCATACATTCTGATCACTATTCTTGTTCATAATTAATGCAACTGGTTCGAATTCCAAGAATTCTACCTTGTTACACTGAATTCTACTGTATTTATCGGTCAAATAATTCCCGTCAAAAAGTGCAAAACGCTCCATTTATAATTCAAGCGCTAACAACGCCTCAGGAAGTCCCATAATAATTGGCGAATAATTGGTAATTAATAATGAATGACATCGGCAAGAATTACTCGTACGTGCTGATTGCTAATTATAAATTATTTAAAAAGTCACGCATTAATCAGCCGCCGTTGAAATTACATGGAATATTAATTCAATCGCGCGATGAGGCCGGAGCCTGAATCGCTTACGGCTCTGTTTGCACATTTTATATTAAGCAGCGTATTGTATTTTATGACCGGAGCACATGGTGGACCGTTTAGTGCGATCACAGTAAAAAGTAACCACGTTCATATATTCTCTATTACGATCGGGCACGTGCTGGCTCGCATGACCACACGTGTGTGGTCATAGCCGCCGGAGGAAAGCCTCCACGTGAGCTTATTATTGAACTCTAATAACGAACGAAACGTTCGGAATAACGGAACGAAAAATGCTGCAGCTGGAATGTATTAATTATTTTAATTTAATTACTCCAGGCATTTCCACGCTACTCCCCGCTGAAGCAGTCGGCAGACTTCAATATTTGCTTTACGCAGTGGAAAGTCAGAATTTCTGTCGCATTGTGGTGTTTTTATACACAAAGGAGGTCACGTACCTAAAATACTCACGAATAATGCAGTAAATACTGTTTTCACTAAAATGTGGTCCACGCGAGTATTGTATATTTATGCAATGCTTGATTAGAATTTTTAGGGTTTCAATACTAACCTCCTCTCTTTCGAGTAGACACTAGCTCTCACAAATATCACTCTGACACCGTCGATTTTAGTCATTTGAGGGATCACAGCGCGTAACACTTGACGCGGGGCACTCTGCACACATCAGCCTTGTGCCTAAAAATGCCAGGGGCCGTTTAATTGAAATTTTCTTCCGTGTAACTCGGGTCAAAAGCGACAAAGGGGGAGCGGGAAGGCGGAAGGGACGGGCGATTCCAAAGCATTCTTTGCTCGCTAATTAATTTTCTCATTTTTGTCGTCGCGGTAGATTAGATGTACAAAAGGAACGACGGCGAAGGCAACCTCACCGACTCCAGGTACCCGGTTTCATTGTAATTCACAGACACGCGATTAATCCGGCTAACGGAGACAAGATAACGGGGAGGGTAATTAAATCGCGGCGAATCCGGGCAGACATTCAATCGGATTTGATCGAACTCATTTTGCAAACGATTTAATGGCTTAATTTCGCCGATTCACAGAAATAACGCGCGGCACACGGCCAGCCGCCAGTTTTTCCGCGGTAAACCTGTGGCAGGAACTTTTATAAATCACGTTTAATTAATGTCTCGCATTAATTGCCGGCCGAAACGAATTTTAGCGTTTTCGGGGCGTCTCGTACGTGGCATATTTTCACGGGAACGCGGGGCAACGCGTTTGAAATATTACCAGGAACCGCTGGCGTCGATAATTCAATTTCAGCCGCGCTTCTTCGGTCGCACGCCCGCGGAACTTCCCCAAGTCTCGCAAATTGGCCGCGAATTACTCGAGGGGAGCGCGCTCTATGTTCGCGAGGTGGGGGAGGGATATGCGTGTTCGCGCGTGTACCCTTTTCAGCCGGTGACGAGCGACACGCACAGTAGTCGCTTTTTGTTTCCGTGGGCCAAGCGGAGGATAAGAAGGGCGAGGAGGGTGAGGGGAAGGGATCCATTTTTGTCGCGCACTGTTTTCTGGGAAGGGTGTACGCGCTTTTCCTCTTTCGACGGTAATCCCAGCGTGTCAGATCAGAGACAGCCCCGGTATCCCTTGCTGAGTGCGCTCGTCTGTTCTCCCTCGGATACCCACCGCGTTACCTCTTTCTCCAAATGTCCTTTCTCCCTTCGTGTCCTCCGGCCCTCGCACGTCCTTGGCCCCCTTCCCTTCACCCAGCACGGCACGTCTGACACATTCAAGGAACTCACAGTCGTGAGTGAAACGATACCTATATATATATATACACTATCTTTCCCTGAGAGCCTCTATCCGAAATCGAAACATTCTCCGGGAATTTTCCTTTCTAATGGAACGAGATACTCCCCTCGATGTTTCGGATCGACCGAGTCACAGCCAAAAAATCCTCTCCGCGGCTGAAGTGGATCTTTGTCAGAGGGAATCACTTTCGAATTAACCTTAAGCCGTGTAGGAGAAAGGATCCTTAGGGACGTAATGTCGAGCTTTGTTTCAAGCACGTCGTGATAAGTGCAAGGTGAGATGTCGTTAAAAAATAATGAGGCTGTTCTGGCTGATCCTCCATGATGTTCGATCTCCTTGCGACTTTAAGTATACCTTAAAAGTCGATTTTAGTGACTCTCCGTTAGACATCCCCAGGAGCGAAACGAACAATCCTTTATTTGGTCTGGGAAACGTGCTCCCCTGGTAATCTTCAGTTTTTATCACTCTTCTATTCGAACCGTCCACGGATTCGATCAACCTACCTACAAGCAGAAATTGTTTCTTAAATTCGACGGCGTACACGGGCTAGCGGCGTTTACATCTGTGTCCCCGACGCGTTATAAATCAGCCTTGGACTTTCAATTACCGACTGCCGAAGCTTTACAGGAGCCGTTCGGACGGAAAACAATATTCAGCAGTTATTCGGGGCTTTGCGTAGGATTTTTTTCATTATCGTATTACAAGCCGGCGTTGGCCACTCGTAAGGAGATAAATTGTTCCTCGGCAATATTGGAATATCGGGAAAGCATATTTCATTACACAGCGTAACGTAGGCATGCGTATAATACATACACGTACCCTTTGCGAGGGAAATTTCACCGGGAACCGCTTAAACGTGATACCGTCACGTGGAAATAAGTGCTTTGTACGACAGAGTCGTTCCGGTTAGAAATTTATGAATCGTCAAATATCATGCAGATTTTAGCCCCTTGCCACGGGTTAGCGTATCAGACCGAGCTTAGCTCTGCAAGGCATAAACACGAGGCCTTCCCGTTTCCAGGAAGCATTCGGCTCAGGTTCGCTCGAGAATGAACCACGATAAACGTTCCGCGACTTTCCCACCCCGGTGTTTCAGATTTCTCTCCACGTCGGGTTACAATCGTGCGATAAAAATCCGCTACGGTCGAGGAAATTCATTTTGAATTTCTCAACATTTAAATGCTTCTATTTCCTTGCCTCCCGTATTCTACTGCGGTAACGCGATATACGAAGAAATACGAGCTGATCCAGCTTCCACGGTCCATGCCTGCCTTCGGTAGCTCGCCAGCCATCCAAGGAAAGAACTTCGCGTGTCTGCTGCACCGGGGCTCACGTGTCTCGCGTGTGGACACGCGTTGCTATATTTTTTATGCACTTGCGCTGGGTTGGCGCACCAAGTTTGTTCCGAGTGTTTGGATAGAGCCGAGTACCGCGGAAAGCAGGAGCAAGGAAAGCCTGTTCGCGTCCACTAGAAATAATGCGCGTCGGTGCTCGCTTGCAATCACGTGTACCGAGGAAAAAGCCGCGATTTCGTTATTAATAAATGCGAAGTGCATGACCCTTCCTTATGTAAGCCACTCGAAAGTATAGGGTAGCCGAATTTTTCTGGTGTAATATAGAAAGTGATTCATGCCGAGAATAATGTTTTTCCGTGCGAGATTTCTGCTACGAGAAAATTGAGTTTGAAACTATGAAATACGCTTCGATCACATTCTGATATCACGGATGGATATCAGTAAAAATGTCTGTTATACTTGCTGGGAATATGCGAAAGTAATAGTACCGCAAAAAATTTGGCCTTGCAATTAGTTTCGATTATTTCACGTGCAGAATCGACGAGGATACGTGAGATGCCCACGATTTTTCAAATACCTCCGGTAAAAATGAATTGGAAATGTAAAATAATATTATTCTGCACGAGCTTTCGTTTTCGAGAAAATCGATTTTGAAAATACACGGGGTGCGCGCGCACTGCACTAAAGCTCGGTTCAATGAATTTCGTTATACGTATATCTAGGACGTTTATACAGCGTGCCATGCTCGAAGTAGCAATTCATGGACAAAAATTTCATATTTGTTGATAAATGAAATGTTGAGAAACGATCTCCCAATTTTATAGAAATCGGGAAAATTATCGGGCGAGTTATATCTTCCTCAACAACATTATTTTGTCATTTGAACTTCAAAGGCTTTCGAGGGTAATTTGTTATAAAGACCCGTCGCGTGCTTCACACATTTTCAAAATTGATTCTCTCCAGAAGGAAGGGCAATGAAAGCACTGGCATTCTCTATTTCCTGTTCATCCTTTTGAAAGACAATCTTCTCTGTTTTCGTTCTTCCACGTACCCTTTGACATCCCATACCGTTCGAAACATTTATAGGAAGGTTGATGCGGGGCATTTTGGAAATTCGATAACGAATACGTTACTGGCTCGGCGAAACAGCCTCGCCAAGTGAGCAGCGATTGTTTCAAGGGGAACTTAAGCAGTCGAACTGCACGAACGCTTATCAGTCTCGGCAGTTTGCATAAAATTACCGGTCGCCCGTGTAACGTTCGTTTCTTCCGCCGAGGGAAAGTTAAAATTTGTCCGCGCCGATGCCGTCGTTCAGATCCCCCGCTCGATAAAGCTCATCTTCGACGAAGCTACGTTGAAACTTTCAAAGATCGTCTCGTCTATTTTAGGATTTCCATCGAACCAAGCTGAAAATACACGCTGAGAGCCCGTTGGCGCTGCCGTCTCGATCTCTCCCCCTCTCGCCCCTCGATTATGAACGCGCCTTTCCATTCTATTTTCCGCGAACAATATTTCCCAAGCTTCTTCAATCCCGGCACAATTCGTCGTCTCCGCGTGCCCAGACGTTTCGCAATCTTCGCGAAGGTGCATCTGGCGGGGGGGTTCGAGCAACAAAAAACAAGAGAAAAAGGGGAAAGAAGGGGAAAAAGGAAAAATAAGGGTCTAAGAACGAAAGGAGCACGGCGCCCGCTATAATCTTACTAATTAGCGACGATGGCCTTTGTAGGCAGTTCCGGCCGTTGTGTTTCCTTCCGGTGTACCCCTGGCCACGTTTTATTCCCGCCCCTTTGAATTCGCCGGAGCTTCAAACATTCCTGCGCCGACGTCTGCGTAGCAAAGGAACGATGAAGGATGCCGGGCCTCCGCCTTAAATATTTTCTTACGTTCCCGTCCCCGCTAATTTCTTTCGCCCTTTCGCCACTGCTCGGTCTTAACATAATGCGGTCGCGGATGTCGCCGAGGCTCGCGTTCAACTGGAACCATATGGCTCGTTAGCTATTTTTCTCGCGGACCAACGTCACGGCCGTAAGGAGTGAATTATTGCACACCACCAACGCATCTCTCCTCTCTGCCTCTCTATTCCTCCTTTCTTTCTCCTTCTTCCTCTTTCTTCCACGGGACCCGCTGCAATTTTTGCGCATACGTAACGAACCGTGAAATTAGTTTTTCCGAGCGCAACCCGCCACTAGGGTAAGCTGACTCGTAATCGGATCTCGCGGTTTCTCGAAGCAACAACCTAGCGAAACGGTTAAACGAGCGACCAGCCCTATTTGCGCTTGTTTACGCACTTTCTGGCTGGCGCGGTGTCTTCGGAGAAATTGATGGAGGCTCCTTAAATGTTAATCATGTAATGAATAAATTCCTCAGTGCCACTGCACATTATCACGTCGATATGTATTTAATTTTCTCACTTTACCGTTCGTGACAACCCTGGGTCGTTGTTCTTGAATTTTATAGCCTGCTATTACTACCACTACTTCTTCTTACAATTCTGTTTCTGTCCCTTTTTCTCTCGCAGCGCTTGTGCTGTTGCATCGATTTCTGCTGCACCTGCGATTAGGTGTACAACAGATGTACGCAGTGTAACGAGAAATTATTTTCTTCCCTTACTTGTATAGTTTTACGACTGCTCGCTACTTTACGGGGCGTAGTAAAGTTATACTACTATTATTTATCCCCTGAAACTCGACTTTATATGGTTGTCAGAGGGAAGGAATGCCCGAGCTGCCATCCGGCTTATTGTCCGGGACTTCTCAAGAAACTTCTGACTATAAAGCATGGAGTAATAATAATATCGGCTTAGTTACACTGTAACTGCCTTCAGGGGGCTACAATCTTTTATATAAAAGAAAATATAAGGTAAAATAGTACAGGAGTGTGATTGCAACGTCACTGTTTCACCGTACGTACATGAATCGCTAAGACAACAAATATCTGTCTTTTTATTTCACATATGTAGTTGTTCATGGTGCATACAAGTCGCAGAAAAATTTCAAAATGCTTTGTTTATTTATATAAAACTTATTGTTCAGGCTTGTAGCGCGTTGACATCGCTAAATCATTGCAGATGATGAAGTAGTAACCTACAGTAGCATTCCTCGCCCTCGAGACTCGCGGCGTTTCTATTTTCTCGGTCGTAATTTCTAACTGGTATCGTCGACGTGCAACGTAAGATCGCGGCACACGCGCCATAATGATACCACGGCCGAGATTTTTTGCCAGCGAAATTTATGGCGAGGTAATAGAGGGCAAATTAGAACCACATGACTGGTTGCGCCATCAATCTCCGCGGCTCTCCCCAGTCTACGGAGCCTTCTTCTGCCTCCCGCGAATAAACTAAACTTGTCGCGTGCCTATCCCCGCATCGTATCTCCCCCGAATTCCTCGCGCCCCCTCCACCTCTGCAGGAGGATTAAAATCCTTACCCCTTGCTAGCCGGTTTCGCGCGCAACCCTTCGTTATCTAATTATCTCGACGACGGTTATCTGCACGGTGGAAATCAGCGCAGGGGGCTCGTACTTCATAACCCCGTGGCTGGTGTAATACTTTTTCGCGAGCATCGCGCCCACCCGACGAGATTTATCGCTACATTTTCTCCGGGGGTGAACGCGGGGGGAGACACGAGTTTCTTTGTGTGTTCAGGCTGCCCTGCCCCTTGTGCGTCTCATATTTCGCACGACGACATAGATAATAAAGGTAATAAGGGTAAAAGTTGGTAAATAATGTAACATATGCGATGGAGTTGCGGTTGGGTCGGAGCACGTTGGCCATTCCGAAGTGGTCAAGACTGATATCGATGCGAAGCGCGCTACGGGCAGGGATTGAAACATTGTAGCAGGAGAAGCGTACAGAAAATCTGAACTGACGTTGCGTGGGCCGATTAAATAAAATCAATTCCTTTTTCACACTGCAGGTGAAAATGATTTGCTACCGGCGATTCAATAGAAACGGTGAATATTTGCAAGTACACGCGGTAAAATTGCAACCTTTGAGCCGCGCAATGGGAAAGGCGAAAAAGGAACGCGATAGGCGACGACGTCCACCGGTTGTTCTACAATCAACCGTTGGTTTTTATTTGCATTCGCTTTTAAATGGTTTCATGTACGCAGGAGGGATTGCTATGCAGCCGGCATGTGTGTAAAAAGTAATCGATGCACGGTACGACATGCGTATTCATGAAGTACACCTACTTTTTCACGTTTCCTTCCACTTTTTTCCTTCTTATTGCGGGTTCATGAAGCTGTCGGGCGCCGGCCGTTTCAACCATACGATTCCCGTAAAATCGTCCCCGTCGGAGGAACGACGGGGAATAAATTATTGGCTCGATTGGGCAAAGCAGACGGTCCTTAAACGTATTTGTCAGTGGGTATCAATTCAATCGAAGGCTGGGTCGAGGCCGTCTACCCGGTAAAGCGATTACTACCATTCGCGGGCGCATTACAGTAATGGCTGATCAGTCTTGGCAAGCAAAAGCTCGGCGGAGTTGTGGTTAAGTGGCTGTCAAAACCAAAGGCCGGGCTGCTCGACCAGCCAGCTCGCGTGTGTATTCATTTTTCAGCCCGTTCGAGGGTATTTGCGCCTCAATTGGGGATATTTATTACAATTATCAACCGTCTGGAAACGGTATTCGTGCAAATCCTACGCTCGCTGCGAAGAGATTGAGGCTCGGAAGCTCTGCCGACGATAAATGTGGTAATAATGTTCAGGCTTGTCACGCGACAGCTACACTATGAGTTGCTGACTTGGGGCTAGGTTGCCAACTAATTGAAATTAATGGTAATCGACGCGGCGAACGTTGACATTAAATTCAATGGGGAAAAGAAGCAACGAGAGAAAAGGGGCGGATAGCACGTCGAAGGTAGAGGCGTTGCGTGCTCCGTTTACGTTCCCAACTAGCGCCGGGCTGACGGTAATATAGTAGACACTATAATGCAAGGCGAACGATACATTATGCCATGGTTGCCCGAGAAACAGAGAGAAAGAAGTTGACGAAATTACGCGGGACGATAAATCATCTCGTAAGCTTGGCCAGGCACGTAGGATCATGAAAAATGCGTGCACCGACTATTGCATCTCCTGTTTTCTCGATATTTTCCCTTTAAACGCTTATCAGGGAAAAGCTTCTCAACTGGTACGCTCATTTCTTTGAATAAATTTTATGAAATGAGAATGGAATTCCGGCGGAGAATGGTGAATTTCCGTATACGCTCAGTGAAAAAGGGCAGTAATAGTCAGACGCGTTGTACGAGTATTAAGGGATTCGACTCAATAATTGCGGCACCAAATGTTCTAACGCTTCATTCGACAGATATTACATGCCTAATTTGTGGCAAGCCTCTTACGATAAATTTTTGCAGCCAGAGTTTCCCAGGCTTCTACGTTTAAGCCGTGTTCTCGTTGAAAATGTTTCTGATGTTCCGCCAGCGTTACGGCTGGCTTCGTGAAGAGTCTGAGGACGCGGCGTGTACGTGGAAGCCTCTAATAGTTTTGACTGCAAAAGCTCGCGTGCGGTAAAAGCTTCAAACATCTCGGTACACATTCTCGTTCCTCGAGCTCAGAGAAAGAAGAGTATGAAATATTAATCTTTACACTTCAGTTTGTAAATCCTCGAGGCTCGGTGGAAGAGTATTTGTTACGCGCCAGCGAGGGGAAAAAGGAAGCAAATTCTCTTTTCTCTTCGCGTATCGTTACTGCAGCTCCCCCGAATCCTTAGATCGTTCCCTTCGATCATAATGGAGGCATTTTTCCGCCGTTACGTCCAATTCTTCTCCAAATTTACGCCTGAGCCAGCCGCCGGTCAGACGATCCTCCTTTCTCGGTTCCTCCTCTGCCCTTACGGTTAACCTCACGCTCGGCTCAGGCTAAGGGTGGGAAAAAAACACGAGTTGGTCAGCACGAGGCAACACCGGAGGGAATACCCTCGGGTCAATGGGGTGGTGGCCGGAGGGTGAAAGGAAGCCGAGTGGAAATTGCCACGACGCAAACGCGCTCACAAGAGATGGAGGGTTGAAGATTTTTTTATAACGGCCCCTAGATCGCCCAGGATTATCAGGAATCGCCCAACAGAATACGGAAACTGTTGCGTCCTGGTTTAATTAATTATAGGATAGAACTTTCAAACTAGATCATCCCCTTCTTCAATGCGAAACGTTTAAAAGGGTTACAGAGAGCTCGACCTACTGCAACAAACCTATCGAGTAATTTCCAAAACGAGAGCTTCTATTTAAATCAATTTCAACATCAAGGAGTAATTCCTTCTGGATTATCATCGATGCACGCGAAAGTCCAGCCGCGAGCTTTCGTCGGCACGGAGCGTAGCCGTCCGTCCAGAGACTTCGCGGTCGCATTTACATTTTTATCGCGTCGTAGCTCCCCCACTGACTAATTTACACGAATTATAACGTTGGTGGGTCGCGTGCGCGACACGTTACATTGAAATTTACACCTGGCTTTTCTATTACGTCCACGGCGGCTCGGCTTATTCGAGGGCTGCAGCAAAGCCCGTTATATTTCCCCGGCGAACTGATGACTCTGCAGTTCGCGGTCAGCAATAAAAAGAAACTGGAGGAGTGACGGCCTTCTAATTATTGCCGGGCACGGGGACCAGCACGCATCCCCGCGGAAATGTGGGTTAAACGCCGGCCGGCCCATCGGGGGAGGGAGCGAGAGGGCGAAACGTTGGTGGCAACGATCGGTGAAACGACAAGCCGCGCGTGTCCGACTAATTAGGGATGCCTAACCGAAGCCGGCGGGAGACGAAAGGAACCGGGGTCGAAATCGCGTCGATATATTGACGGGGGGTGGCTCTTTTATCGCTGCCAATTTTCGACGAGCGCTTTTTTCCGATTTCACGGTGAAACGGCGCCCGACAATTTACCGTCCGAATAAATGTCCGCGCCTGCCGCGTAACAAGTGTATTACCGATCCAGCGCGAGGGTTTTTTTTCCTCTCTCGATGTCCTTTTTTCCTATTTTGTCGCGTTTCGTTTTATTTCGAAGCGTCGCCAGAGTAAATGGCTGCTGGCTGCGTTTGTTCTTTCCGTTATAATTTCTAACTTCAACGAACTACGCATGCTTGGAACTTCCAGTTTGCACTTGAAGAGTATAAGGTAGCTGTATCGAAGACTGAGAGTGAACAGAGTCTGGAGCTTTCAGTCTCAATTAAAGCTCCACGTTAAGTGTTATTATATACCTAGTTTGAATAAACTTTACGACAATAATGTAACGCGCTGCCTGACTCAGATTACTGAATATTTATTGTTACGCTTGTTGATTAATAATCAAAGATGAATTAGCATTGTTTATATAAATCCCACTGTATATTCATTACGTCAAAGTGCATCGCAACTGGCAACAAAATAACAATCGGCGAATCCTCTTTACGCCGCGCAGCCTGAATACAAATGATACCAGCCATTCAGATCGCAACAAATAAGCACTTTTACGTCGATGTCGAATAGACGGGCGGGCGCTTAAGATCCCCGTGCAAAACGCGGAGTGGAGCATCGAACCGGGGAGTCGCGGCTCGCGCAAAGTGGCCGAGGAGGGCTGAATCGCTACAATAACGGGGAAATTCGCGGAATTTCAATGGGTTCGCGGAAACGAACAACGGCCTCTGTCGTCGGTTATGACGTCGTGAAAAAGTGGAGGATTGAAAGGCGATACGTACGGTTACGCGGCTGAAATACGATCTCCTCTCATCGGTTTCCATCCGGGCCGTGGATGGGAAAAGAAAGGGGCTGCCGCGGAGCTGCGGAGATGCCGCGGTGGAATCTATTTCAAATTACTTTGGGGCGAGAGTTCTCTGATGGACTTACGAAGGCCATTTGTTTTATCGCCCCTGAAAAGACCAGCGCGCGGACAATGGGGAGCGAAAGATTCGATGAATACAGCGCGCGCTCCCCCTTCCATCGCGATAGCGCGCCGTAATAACAAGAGGTTGCCTTGCATATTTCGAAGTTTCGCGCAATTTCCTACGGCCCGGTATCGCGACGCAAACAAAAAGAAGGAACCCTAGGGGTAGTGGTAACGAGCGATGTACCATCTTCCTTTTGATCGCCCCTGCGCCCGTTACGAGCACGTCTATTCCAGTCTTCTCGCGTCCCCTCTCCCTCTTCTACCCCAGCTCCCTAACTGACAGGTTAATTATGTGTTCTGGCGTAAGTCGGAGCCGACAGTTGGACGATACATACTGTCACGGCGAAGAAAACTTGGGCCATCGTCGGGCATGAAGACACGGCAAAGTTGGCGTGGCGACAGTTGCGCGTGGCTGGCATTATTCCTCGCACAATTAGCTGACCTGCTTCGCATACTCTTCCAGGGCATTTACGAATCTGTCTTGTTTGCGTTGTATCATTGCAGGCTTGCTAATTAATCGCCTATAGTTTCTCTTCGAACTTTCTCGTGTGTACGGAGTAACCTACTTAGGTTATTCTATGCAAATATCGTCGGAATTCGCGATGCGCATGATATTTTAGACGAACGTTAGAAGAGATTCTGGAGGGAGATACAGTCGATATAACTATTTGAATTGTTCGGAATATTTAATGATAATATAATGAATTTTTGTTTCAGGCAAGTGTCCACGATCCGGTCGGTACAAACCAGCTAACTTGCACAGTGCGTTGCTCAATGAATAATAATCTAGAAATTAAAATTTTTTTGGGGATGATTTTTAACATAACCGTAATACAGACTCTTCATTCGTATATGAACACTCGAAAGAAAATAAAATATTATAAAAGACTCCAACACTCAGAAAACACGTTAGTATTGAGAGAATCTAGTTAAAGCATTTCCCACCTCAATTTTTTTCAATGCAATTGTATATTTTTTTTACACCAATCGATGCATTTTTATGTAGTCGTTAAAAAAAGTAGGGCATATATTCGTTCAGAAGTTATGATTTTTTCCCGAATTTTTTTTAATCCAACGCACTGTGCGTGGACGGGAATGCGGCCGCATTGTAAGTACATTAAAATGATGTTTCGTCGTCGTCTACGGAAGGGCAATTAAACTTCCTGTCGATTGAAATAACATTGAAACTGAGTTTCGTGTCTCTAATTTGCCTGGCGGGATAGGTTTATTCAAAGTTAACCGGTTAAGATCCTACGCAAACACGAAACAGGTCCATAAAACGGTCCCGCGCGTATAATTTATTATCGCATTGTCATCGCGGTTAGGTTCCGTCTTCTCCGTACTTTACGACCGTATAGTTAATACGGTTTTAATAATTTTAGTAATAGCCGAAGTTTTAATATTCCCCGGTGTTGCGCGCTACATGTGTAAACATAGGTGAGCTTCCATCGACACCGTAATCGGCCGAAGGCCACATCTTAGTTAACTGTGAATGGCTCGGGAAAGACCATCCGAGGGAAAGCAGTCTTCTTATTTATGAGGCTGCCTGGCAGACCCAGGTCTGCCGTACGTCCCGCCTGACACTTGGGACCGTTGGAGGGTGGTGAGGAACTAAAGCCTCAATGACTCTTTGTGTAGTCGACTTCGGCGGTCCCGGGGTCTGGTGATATTGGCCAGACGTCTTGTGTCACCTTAGGGCGCCTTGGACGACGTTTCGGAGACGGGCTGTTTACCCGTATTTCATTATATCGACGGCACTACGGTTTCCAGAGTTCTCCTTATCTAGGGGCTGGGTGGGCCGGTCCTTTGGCGATGCAACGACCAATTAGAAGTTCATTCGCTGTGGGGCCCACCAAGGAGTCAGCCTGGAAGGGAGGATTTCTGGCGCTTCACAAGAACGACTCCGTCGTGGAGTCAGACACTGTAAGACACCCAAATACATCGGATACGTTCCGAGACTCCACGGGGGAGTCGGGTATATAGTTTATTCCGGTAATCACGGTCTCCTCCGGAGATGAGGAAGACGTGAACTGTTCAGAGTCGGCTGACAGTTATATTACACACTCACTATTCTTGTTATTATTGTTGTTAACGTTTTGGTTGGTTAAAATATATATATTCAGTTCACTGGGTATCCATTATAAGTTACATGCAGTCTCTCAATTTATTTACCCTAATCACGGTAACACGTCGTTGGGGTATCGCGTAATTCCCGGTGTCGGCATTACCGTAGCGGGGCCTTACAACCCCCGTTGACCTGCTTCATTCAAGTCGGTCTCATCGAGGTTGCGCGATAAACATTGGTCCTTCGAGCCGGAGCTCAGTGACGTATGGACTTCTACATGTGGTTTAGTGCAACAGAATTAGTGAGTGTTGGTGACCGGATATAGAACAGTGTCTCCATTCGCTGCATTTCAGCGGATGAAAATTTGGTTTACACAATAGTGCACGAAAAGGCGTGGCACTAAAGTGTTCGTGCATCGGTTTGGCACATCAGTGCCCATGCATGGAAATAGCACCATAGTATCGGTGCATAGTTTGGATTTTATTCGGGCGCAACAGCGCAGGTTTTCTTTGGTTTTGCCAGCGGCACATCAGTGCCCGGTACATCCGCTTCAAGAGACAGCGGATCGTGTTTATAGTTTGCATCACAGTGCAATCCCTCCAGAGGCTAAGTAACCTGCACAACCCCATAAAGCATCCATTCAAGGATGTCAGATATGATGGCGGACCTCAACCATTGAAGTCCTCGCTTCAACAACGAAAGAAGCATTGGACGCATCATCGGGGAAGTGCGACGGTCAGTCAACCAGCAAGCGATCACAAAGGATATCAGTGCCAAAGTGTCGCAGGGCCTCAACAAGGTTACGGAGGTGGGTGTCAACTGCCAACTAAGTGCAGCACCCCAGTTACATTCACGTGAGCTGTACAAACTCACGAAGAGCGGAGGACGTAGCTGCCTACCAAGTGCAGCAACCTGTCAGCTCATCCAATAGAGCAGAGGAACGAGCTACCCAGGAAACGTAGCAGCCTCTCTTCACACGGCATCAGCAACAGCGTGGACCGTCGGCAAGGCAAGGACGGGCCTTGTCACCGCTCAACCAAAGTCATCAGGGGACGGAGCTGCCGAACGAGCGCAGCATCCTCATCGGGACTTCATAGTCGTCGTCGGGGACTTCATTCCAGCGATCGACGATTTGCGAGCGTGTACATTGCCGACAACACATGCGTAAGTCCGTTTAAATTGTTAATGTCGGACTCAGTAATCTCGGTCTAAGATTTTGAACTTTCAATATCATCGGTTTCATTGGTAAATTCATTGCTATTCAGAATGGCAAGGTTAACGGCAGAACGCATTCATTATCTTAAATCCAAGCGTTCAGCGTTCAAACTTAGACTAGAGGCATTTAAATTGGTACTTGATACATATGGTTCGGATAGCTCAGAGCTATTTTATCACGTAGAAGATGCATGGCCTGGAATGATGAGCGAGTATCTCACATTCTCAGACAATCAGTCAGAGTTAGACTCGGCTGACGATTCAGGTACATTAATGAGAGAGAGGATTGGCCTCAAAACTCTATACACTAAATGTGCAGTTACGGTAGAGGACATCTTCCTTGGAGATGCCTCAGATGACGATTCACAATCGGGCTCAAGTTTAGAAGTAGGTGAATCAAGTGATTCAGATGTTTCTGATCGTGTGTCGGACGAGTACGGTTTCTCGTTGGATAATTTCGGGGTTGATTACGTATCTAATGACGGGGATACTTTCAATCATGAACTGTGCGATAGTAGTATCGCAACAGTTCCTCTTCATACGCTGACACACATCGTTCAATCAGAAGATGTCATACCGCATGTAGTCAGTCAGTTATGCGAATCCCAATTCACGGGAAATGTTTTAAACCCTCAGGTCATATTGAGCAACCAAGCAACTGGTCCGTGCTCAAGTAACAATATGTTACGAATTAAAAACGAAAGGATAGAGGACATTCAAAGTCCATTAATTTTACTAGCATGTACATCAGTGTTCATGCCTCTCGTGGCACTTGATCGTCAATTAAATGACGAATCTTTCGGAAGTGAGATTCGCGCATCGGCGGAATCATATTATTCACAAGCTCCAGAACTCGATGTTCGTATTGCAATATCTCCTAACTCTTTCATGGAAAGTAAGCATTCGGGAAATGCAGAGCTTGATTCGGTTCGTTTAAAGTCAACGGACAAAAACGGGTTAAACTCAATTTTCCTGGGCAATGGCAACACAATCGGTAATCATTGCACAGGTAAGGTTCAGGAGACCCTTCAGGGTCAGCAGGTAGCTTCGACGGTTGAGGCACCTGACAGGGCGTCGGTCCCAATCGCGACCGCGTCAAGTGTATCGCGGCACGATACGGATTTTTGGCTAGTTCCAACAATTACCACGACTACGGTTTGTCGTCAAACGGAGAACAACACAGTCGCGCTGCGGGAAATGCTTTCAAGCCTATGGCGTCGCGAACAATCGAATTGTTCAAACTGGGATACGCACAGTCAGGAACGTGCCTTTGGTAAGTCCTTGATGCATCACATCAAGTGTGATTTAATATCAACTCGCAAGTTGATGATTCCATTGCATTTTGTAATATCGACTGCGAGGACTTACGACCCGCGGAAAGGGTCACGCGTGAAATTCTCGGTATCGGAATATATCCGTGGAAGGATCATAGCTCTACACGAGCACAGGCAAGAAGGTGCCTTGGATAATTCCTTGATGTATCACATCAAGTGCGATTTTGTAATGATTTATACGTTCATGAATACATTGCATTTTGCAATATCGGTTTCGAAAACTTATGACCGTCGGAAAGGGTCACGTATGAAACTCACGGTGTCTCAATACATCCGTGTACCAATTATGGCTCTATATGAGCATAATCGAGAATGTGGCTTCAAAGATTTGTTGCTACAACACATTAAGCATGATCTGGCATCAACACGGGAGTTGATGAAGCCATTTCATTTTCGTATTTAGTTTTCGGGGATTTATAACCTTCGTACGGGGAAGAGCATAAGAGCTCATTACATATATATTAATATTTATCCACTTAGTATATCTAGGCAATAATTCGGCTGTACACAAGTCTAAACAGGTGTGTAGGAACGAAAGGTTAGTTCCATGGACTCATCCATGTTGCGGGTTTATGGTGGTTATGTAACAACCATTTGTTCCATATGAACTTGCAACCACACACGGGTATTATCTGATCACAAAAACATATGGATACATTTAGTAATACAAGGTCAACATAAACATACGGGTTTGATTTTGTTATACAATTATATAAGTGATCAACTTTCGGTTAGATAGTTTCATATAGCGTTTCTATCGCTCTGGGTATAGGCTCTCATTCGCTCTCTGAGAATCACGGACGTGCGCTCATGCTTGCATATAGAGGCGAATGTACGAAGTGCCATTGGTTTCTATAAAGCACAAGCATTTATAATAAACAGATTACGTGGAACCGACGAGTCCACCAAGGCCATAGCCATCGTACAGTTTGAACGCTGAACAAGTTCAATTCAGGTTTGAAATCAAAGATTTACGGCTTAAGTTCCTTATCCTCAAGTCAGGTGGATTTAAGAATTCATTTTACATCGTATTCAGGCTATAGTTCTTGTACGGTATAAGATCTAACGATGTGATCACCGGTAAAATGAATACATGTAAAGGAATTATAGGTGAAGAACACCATTGATTTATGTTTCATTCAGGATTCTATGGTTTCAATTATATTTCAGTTCAGGGTTTGCTTCTGTCGTTCTCAACATTTCATTCGGTTTCATATACTGGCAAGTTTACCCAGTTTCATTAGTATTCGAGCCGACATTAGCAATAACGAGACTTTGTATATACTCGTGTGTGCGAAATAGATTTAAGATATCTATAAATAGCGTATTTAGCCACCGTTCGGGCATAAGGGCCCAGGAGGAGCAGCAGTACCTGGTCAGAGGAATGACCATTGATTAAGCGATGGCCACGATTCATGAATCGTACATAGCGGAGTTCATCCCTTCAAATTGGACACGGCCGTCCTACCAGGAGATGACAAGGCCTCGCCATGCAGTAGACTTGAGGCAGGGTTCTCAGGGTCCATCCAAGTTCCAGCGGCATCGTTCGTATGGTACCGTTGAAACGGTTGCGGACATGCTGGGCCGGGTGATTGGGAAGTTCGTACTGCTGCCCCACCAAGTGCAAAAGGACAATTCATGGATACCAGCTTCCAAGGGGGAAGCATGGCAGCGCTATATATATATATCCATAGTACTAAGTACACGCACACAAACAAACACATTTTGCGCTCACGGTTTTGTATTCGGTTGATCGGTGCCCTCTCAACGGGGAAGCATGTTGCGCGCTACATGTGTAAACATAGGTGAGCTTCCATCGACACCGTAATCGGCCGAAGGCCACATCTTAGTTAACTGTGAATGGCTCGGGAAAGACCATCCGAGGGAAAGCAGTCTTCTTATTTATGAGGCTGCCTGGCAGACCCAGGTCTGCCGTACGTCCCGCCTGACACTTGGGACCGTTGGAGGGTGGTGAGGAACTAAAGCCTCAATGACTCTTTGTGTAGTCGACTTCGGCGGTCCCGGGGTCTGGTGATATTGGCCAGACGTCTTGTGTCACCTTAGGGCGCCTTGGACGACGTTTCGGAGACGGGCTGTTTACCCGTATTTCATTATATCGACGGCACTACGGTTTCCAGAGTTCTCCTTATCTAGGGGCTGGGTGGGCCGGTCCTTTGGCGATGCAACGACCAATTAGAAGTTCATTCGCTGTGGGGCCCACCAAGGAGTCAGCCTGGAAGGGAGGATTTCTGGCGCTTCACAAGAACGACTCCGTCGTGGAGTCAGACACTGTAAGACACCCAAATACATCGGATACGTTCCGAGACTCCACGGGGGAGTCGGGTATATAGTTTATTCCGGTAATCACGGTCTCCTCCGGAGATGAGGAAGACGTGAACTGTTCAGAGTCGGCTGACAGTTATATTACACACTCACTATTCTTGTTATTATTGTTGTTAACGTTTTGGTTGGTTAAAATATATATATTCAGTTCACTGGGTATCCATTATAAGTTACATGCAGTCTCTCAATTTATTTACCCTAATCACGGTAACACGTCGTTGGGGTATCGCGTAATTCCCGGTGTCGGCATTACCGTAGCGGGGCCTTACAACCCCCGTTGACCTGCTTCATTCAAGTCGGTCTCATCGAGGTTGCGCGATAAACACCCGGTATCATCGATTCCCGGTCTACTAGCGGATTCTACCTACTTGCAAATCCCATCAGACATCGCCGGCGAAACTTTTAATTCTTTCCAGATTACCATGTATTAGAAGTTGTTTGCAGAGTATGGCCCGCTCCCTTCTTTCGAACTCCATTTTTATGGTACATTAAATCATGGGGCTTTCATCCGAGGGGGGGAGCTGCCCTCTCAAATCCACGGGAACAAAGTGTTTCCGTAAACACGATCAAAATTCAAGTGCCGGCGAGTTTGCTCTCCAACTTTCTCTTCCCTCGGGCATTAACCGAAAATCTCTTCTCTGCCCCCAAAAATGTTAGGAAATTCGCGTGGAAGCTAAACGCTCCAAGATACGCCGCCTTCAACGTGAGGACTTTCAAGGATATCAAGTACCAAAGTGCCCACATCATAACCGTGAAAAGTATATTCAGTGATCTTCGTCCAGAACGATTCTGGATTTGGATAATGAGACTGTGGGTTCTACTTTATCGACTTTACACATGGAAAACTCTCTCAGTTCTAAGTAATAATAATAGTAATAATAATAATGATAATAACGCGATGCAGTCTATACCTCATAGCACCTGACCACCATCTTTCTTTAATCGAGTGCTGCGCTTCTTTTATACCTTTCCTCCACTATAGACTAACTCCAAACTCCTCCGAGGACCGACGATAACTTGACCCACAAATAGTCAGCCATCGTTTGGCGCGCTTTTCACACACCCCGTACATTCCAGCTTCCGACTTATCCCTGGCTGGTTCGAGGGCGCATTCTCAGATGAAGCGAAGCAACGACGCGTCTGGCTGCTGTGTAAATCACAGCCGCGTTATTGGATACTTACGTCGATCAGATATCGCGCGCCTCGTCGACGACGTATCGGGAAAATGAGGGCCGCGCTCGTTTTCCTTCCGGGAATTTCCGGGAGAATTCCGCGCCGCGTGGAAACTCGAGGCTCGCTGAATTCGACTTAGCCGTCGATTATTATTAGACGCGCGGTTACGGTGCAAATTACGAAACGCAGACGGCTGGGTTGTCGGGGGTGGCGAGGCTTTCGCTGAGAGGCGAAAGATAGACTTAGGGGGAGACTTTAACCCCCACGGGATCGCGTAACGCAAAATCACGTTAGAGCGTTTGGCGCAAGGGGCGAGGTATTTTATTTGAGACCAGCCGCGACACTTGGCCACGGACTTCATTCACTTACCATTATCCGGGAGTGAGGGCGACTACAAAACTGTCGCACTTCGCCGAGCCACGGAAGGAAGTAGTTAGGTTTTATACCCGGTGCAATAATCGTTTCCACGGTCTATGGCGCGGTGGATGTGTGTCTAAGGCAGCCAGCCATACGCGGACGCGTATCGCTCGTATATCCGGCCTGCCAGCCCCCTGTCCGCCTATTTGCTTCCGGGCCGTTCCGCCGAAATATCGCATTAACATAATCCTCGCTTACCCGGCCGTGTCGTTAACTTCCAAATTGGTGATCCGTTGGATCCATAGGGTGGCAGCCACCGGCTCCAACTTTCGTCGTTACGCGGAAAAAATGTGGGTGGCCCCGGAGGGTTGTGCGCCTCGAGCATCGATCGTTTTCGTACCTTCGAACACTTGGATCGTTCCGTGCTCGACCATGTTTGTATTAACACAAGCGTAACAGGGCGCAACTGACTTTTCAAGCCTGCCTAGGGTTAAGTGCAAATTATACCACCATTTCCTCAAAAGGAACAAAGACGCTCGAATGTACCTCCGCTTTGCATAATGAAGACATCCGCGTCCAACGTTTCCGCGAGTGGCTACGCCTAATTCGCGCGATAACAATTAGGACAAACACGGGTACGATCGTCAGAGCCCTCGTATCTGTCCCGTTCAGATTACTCCCGTCGAAAATGCTCAGTCCCGTGCATGCGCCAACCAAACGATCGTTCTGGCAATTAGCAGAGAGCTAAAAGTTAATCCCAGTCGGGGGGCGTTTATCCATACAGAAAGACACATCGTGCCCCAGTGCATGCAGCCCCCGAACAGCGCTAGACTGTCCCCCGTATCTGGCTGAAAGCGATCCACCGAAACATCGCATTAACATAATCCCCGTGTATCCTGTAAAGTCGTTAACTTCCAAATTGTTCGCGGGCAGGCTCCGGCGCGCGGGGCTGGCGTTATCTACTCCAAGTTCCGTGGGAAAAAAAGCAAACGGGGGGAATGGTAGCGGGCAACAGCTAAATCCCGCTCGCTATCCCTTCGCTAAGGCACTCGCCGCGCTCCGACCCCCCGTTTTTGCCGGGGCATGTAGTCAGTAATATTTAACCACGTTAATCCGGTTCCGGGGGCCGTTAATCCGGAATCGTAACTCTTCAGGCTGGCCCATCGAAGGGATGGAGCAGAGGAAAAAAAAAGGGAATATTCGCAGAGACATCGAGTCCCGCTGTCGAACGCGCCATAATTCTTCGAATTCGGGATTCCGCGTTGCCCCGCTCGACTCGTCACAGGGATTAGCCCCGCGTTGTCGAGCTATCGGGACGTAACAATGTAATTTGTTTGCCAGACACGGCGCGCCGTTTGACGTATTATGTAACGCACCGTAGCGGACTTATGAAACAGCGGGGGCGATTTTCCACGTTCAAAGTCCGATTCATCGTTTTTCGGATTGGCTGCGTGATTAATGGCTCCGGCGCCCTATTATCGGCGGGACACGATGCTCGTTTTCGAGCATCAGAGCCTTGACATAAGTACCGTTCTGACAGGATTCGACTGATTCCGCCGGGCTAACGTTAGGGGAGAGGCTGTGTTCGCTAACGAACATTCATCCCAATATCCACGTACCAGCAGCCAAACATTGGCAATTAATTCTAACCGTGCGCCACGAATGCGCAGTATCTGTCCACTATCAGTTTGCAGCTCCGGGGTGAGCGTGTATGTGACAGCCGAACCCATTTCCCTTCCACCCTCTTCCGCCACCGCTGATACTTCGCTCGCTCCGGCTCCCTTCCTCTTTCACTCTGGCCCTGTGTGTCCGTTTGTCTGCTCGTTTCTCTTCCTTGTCTCTCTCGGTGGCCCCATCAAGCTTGATCCCCGCGCGGAGCGGGTCGTCTGGCTCCTCGCAGCTTGCACGGCACGAGATTTCCATGTCTAGAAGTTCCGTGGCTGGCCAGTTTACCGGCGACGGCCCCCTTAGATCCCCCTCGTGCCCAGAGTGGCGCGGAAGATGTAACGTGGCGCGGCTATCGTAACGAATGACCGTGGCTATCAAGCCATCTCGTTGGCTCTTCCGCTTTTTCTCCACCCAGTCGGCTGCCTACCGGCCCGTGTTGATATCGCGAGACGAGCGCTTTCCACGGTGCCGCTAGCCACCGCGGAGATCCCAGAGAGACCACCTTCGCGCGTTACCGTCGAGTATTACGACCGACGACGACCCCCGGAGTTAATGATCTATCTCGCGGTGCACGTGGCACCGGAACGCACCGCGCTAATGGTGTGGGGGATCTTTAATGCAGGTAGCGCGCGTTTGCGGCTATTCACGTGTCTAAATGGCGATTTAGAGGTGGAACTGATGGGGTGTCCCGCACTCCCTCGCCCGCCATTTCTGCTCGTTCTCGCGAAACGGGCCGCGCTCGCGTACGCCCGCTAAAAGTCGCGCTGTATCGGCGGAGCGGCGCGATAATGGGCCACGATCGAAGGGGCTGGCGAAAGGGGAACGAGGCAATTCCGTGTTCCAGCAAATGTTCACGCAAATTGAAAAGAATGTGCCCGTGGATTTATCGATTACGCGGCTCCGCGTATTTTTAGCGGTAGTCTCCCCCGCCTTTTTGCCCGCGGAAAAATTGCTTCCGTTACGAATTCATGATTGCTCGTGATCAATCCGTGATCACCTGACCCGGACAAAAGTGGATGAAAGCTCGTGGAAAATTTATGAGGCGAATAGGATTTGCCAAGGATATTGGGGAATGTGTAATTTCTGCACCGGATGAAAGTCTGTGGTATTTTCATTTAATATGCATTCCGCCTGATTAAAAACGTTACAGGTCAATGCCTTGGAAACCAGGGCAGGTGTAAAGTTCTCGTTCTTCGGGGGTGGCTTCGTCTTGAGGGGATTATCGGCGTGTAAATCTTTGTGATAACAATTAAGTATACAGTGAGTAATATACTTATCGCGAAACTCTGACAAGTTATTTCCAGAGTGGCATCATTGAATTCGCTTCACTCGAAAATGTCACGCCGACGCTTTATCTCTATTTCGTAGGTCGTTTGATATATTTCCATAATGGCGGCTGTGATATTCGAGAAATTGATACTACTGCAGGCGTTGCGGGACAGGGAAGATGCATCGATAAGGTTCAGGTAAAGGATGCCGTCGTGCATTGTGTGTTATCCAATGAGATTGTCGGTTATACAGACTTCATATCCTATGTATGGCTTTATGATACCACTCTATCGACTATCGTAGACTGTTGGGAGGTGCGCGCGCGTATACGTGACTCTTGAGGCTCTCCGGAGGTGCCATTTCATACAGGAAAGAAGGCACTTTCATTCTTGAAAATAGCCCCGGGTGCGCGTCAGGCCTGTATGCAGAAATGAATTTCTTGTGTTTATAGAGCTGTTTAATGGAATATTCGCGAGATTCAGGTCATTCGGCATTTGCTTATATGGTGAAGGTCGAGCGGCAAATCTCATTGCGACTGAACATAAACGGGGTGGTCCCAGTTTGAGTCGAAACGTCCTTGTACCCAGTAATCAATTTCTTGAAACCCCTTACAACCTTGTACCCGAATTCAGTATTGATCTGGTTAACCACTCTACAAAGACGTACAGGCCGAAGCTTTTGTAGCAATCATCTCGTAGGAATATTTATCATTCCCGGTGCTCGCATTTAAATTCCATTTATCGACAACGTTGTTATTGGCGGCAGCTCCAGTTCTGAAATGTAAAATGTGCTCGCAGACCGGTTCGTTGCCAGTCTTGCGCATCCTCCGTGAAACCGTGCCCAGAAAATGTCCGGATCAGCTTTAATTAAACTCTCTAGGTTCGTGCCGCGCGGTTCTGATAGTTTCTTTAACTGAATTATACAGTTTATCGGAGTGCTTTCTGAAAGTTTCACGGTGTCTCTCTCGAATCCCGTCGGATCGATGCAAAAGAGGGGCAGCGCTGATTTTAAAGAAGCTATTTTTTGTTCCATCGGGGACATATTTCCCGCGGCGGGTTGCCATTCTTTTCTCTATTCGCCCTGGGCTGCAAAATAAACTTTGCTGCATTAGCCTCGAAGTAAGAGACAGGTAGTTTCCCGCTGCGTTCGAGAGTCTTGAAATGATTGCGCAATTTATCGTGGAAGGAGTCCTTGGGAGGCTAAAATAGGCACTGCGAGTGCTTCTGCACGATGTACAATTATTAAGTTGGGAGTTGGAGAGGCTTCTGAACCAGACTGAATTTCAATAAATTTAAAACGTAAGGGATTCCCACCTCTAAACAGCTCAGCTTTCGCCGATAATAATTGAAATCCTGGGGCGGCATCGAACCGATGACCATCGATATTTAAAGAGCACGAACAACCTTATCTTGTAGTAAATTTTCGGCGACCCAAGCGCAGAACGTGGATATTAATCCTGGCAAAACGGTGAAGCCGAACGGGGAGCTTGGAAAGAGCGATGTAGCCGGAAGCTGCCGAGATGGCGAATAAATTTCCTGAACAGGAGATTACCCCAGTACTAGTTCCCAGTTTTCCTGCTATTATAGGTAACGTTACCACGTCCCCTCTCTGGCACCGTGATAACTGTTATCGATGCAGTTCCCAATTTTTAGAACACGGTAGTGCACCAGTTCATGGCTCGGAAGTGTAGGAGGCCAGTGCCGTTTCGTGGTCCAAATTGGACCAGTTTCGACAAACTGTTTAGCTTCGATCGTTTCGCCTCTAACCGAATCCAGTGTACAGGTTTCTTTAATATTGGATTATTTTTAATGTCACCTATGCGCTCGTGAATGATCAAAGGGATGCGGAAATGAAACGCGAGATCCCTAGCGGTCAGCATAAAGAAAATGCTGAAGTAGTCGGATAAACTGTCGTAGAATGCCCCCAGTTGACGCGTCTAGGTGCTCGCTGCATAGTCATGGAGATTACAGAGTGACGTTTCCATTCGATTTTCCCTGTGGGGAAACTATGCCTGGCGCTGCATCAGCGGAATAGGTATTTTTGTCAGAGTATCGACTTGGTTGGGTGTCTTCAGTGTCAGTGCCAAACGTACTCGAGAGGAACCTCGTCGACAGGGCGAATTTTGTCGAGCCGAATGCTTGCACTGTATTACTCTCCATCGAGCAGAAAGTATAGCACTGCTTTGTGTTTACTCGGATGTTTTACAACGATGAACACTTTGCTGCAGGTGTAACGTGATTCTCAAACAACGCTAGGATCATTTTTCGAAACACAGAGAGTCGCTGCAGAAATTTAAAGCCGCGCCTTCAACAGTATCACTTTCTTACAGTGCTGTGTTTAAAGATTTAAATTAATTTAATATTAAGTTAATAATAATCATGGAATATTATCGTTAGTATATATTATAAATACTCTCTAATGGCAATCCTTAATTGAAGGTAATATTTATATCACTGCTTTTAGAACGTTTCTTCCAGACATATTATTTCATTCGTGTTGTTATGGGTATCTTCAGAAAACGGATAAACTTTGACAAGCATAGATTCGCGCAAGTTAAATTTTGAACGACTATGAGGAATTCACGCCAATTAGGTCACTATTCCAATCGTGGTATCGTATTTATCTTACTGAATATTTAACTGGGATATATCAGTCTTGATTAAATATAAGTGGTATTTAATTTTATACTTGATCCAGTTTATCGAAGGTTCCAAATTGAGTTTCTGCATTTATTATAGCGACATATTCGATTAAATCCGATTGTCAGGCGGTCTAGATATAACATTGAGAACTTGTGACAATATGACCTGAATTTTAACGTATTTAAAACAAATAGGCAGTAGCTATAAGACTTGTAAGTCTCGGGAATGACAAGACTGTGATGGATATTTCCGTCCAGGGAAGAGGATCAATCATTTCTCAGACTAAGCCAGGTATAGACCTTCCTGGTACACGAACGATTCAAAATTACACATACTTTTTCGTTGAAAGATATTCAGGGCTAATGATAGTTAGGAGCAGGTCTACGCGATTGACCATATTCCTGAAAAAATACCAATCGCTGTTCGAAAAACGTTTTCACGTGTGAACGAGCAGGCAACCTTAGCGCCATCCGATAGTTGAAAGGAACTGGCGTGAAAGATTCTGGAGCTCGTTCGTTTCGAAAGAAAGAGCAAGTTCTACAAACAAGGAGCCGGGGATAAAATACCGAGGCCGTAAAAGAAAGCAATCCGTGGAACTAGGGAACCGTTCTTTACGTTCTATTATAATATATATTCGTACGTAGCGGCGGAAACGTATGTCCTCCCTGGGGTTCCGTGAAAATTGTACCCGGATCTTCGGCCGGAAAGGCACGGCATTTGCATTTTCCTCCGTCGCCCCGTATATGTATTGCTCATGAATATAGACAGATATGATCCTGTCTCCAAATGCTTTGGCGTCAGGAGGCAAAGCCGGAGTCTATCGGGTCCTTTGAGCCCCAGAGTCAATATGCTGTCGTCATCAGAAAGTGTCCACTCACCTCGATGACCGGCTCCTATCAATGAAAGGACCGTCGGTGTGGATGCAACGGTGCCTTTGTTCAAAGGAATTCCCTCGTGTTATTGGCTTTTCTAAATACCGACGATGTCGTTGCTTCAGTATCTCCTTCCTTAGTGCTTCCATGGATGCGTCCATCCCTCGATTGTTTATTTCTGCCCCTTGGACGGGCATTTC
Source organism: Andrena minutula (assembly GCA_929113495.1). Classification (NCBI taxonomy): domain Eukaryota; kingdom Metazoa; phylum Arthropoda; class Insecta; order Hymenoptera; family Andrenidae; genus Andrena; species Andrena minutula. Next base: position 2,755,925 of record OV815993.1, read on the forward strand.
GATCGAGATTACTTCGCTAGGTTGAGCTGCAGGGTGAAAGAGACGAAGAGGGTAAAATTGGTGGAGGGATTTCCACGGGAACAGTTTCTATAGTTTACTTTCAATTGTTTGAAGTAGTCGGGCTTAATTGGTAATTCGCGATAGTGGTCTGACGTAGGGATAATCGATTTAAGATGCCAGCAGTTTAACGCCAAGCTGGGCGATAGTGTTATTTTTCAGACCCTTCGGTTCCTTGAACGTGACCCGCATAATGTCAATGTTTTCTTTAGCTCAGCTTTACGGGGGGAAGCTGGGAGGAGCTTTCGAAAGGAAAATTCCAGATGAAGTTTGAATATCGGATTAAAGAGAGATAAGAGGGAAGGCAGAATATGGTCAAGGCACTTTTATCTTATTTATAAGGGTAGCTCAGACTGGAATATCAACCATGAAACATCGTGGAAGGTTTAATGCTAGGGGTAGTTGTTTCATTCTTACCCTTCCTTCCATCTTTCTTACCTACCGCGCTATAATCCCATAGTATTTTAACATCATCTCTGCCTCGCCCGTGTCACTGTTGACGATCATCTAATCGTGTTAGCCTGGAGCAGCTGAAACCGATCGAATTAATAAAACGGCATCGGGTCGCGACGGCGCGACGCCTCTGTGCAATTTACAATTACTTGGTGGCGTACTCGTAGCCAGCACTTAGACGGCACGCCGGTAATCGCGCACAATGGAACCCGTCTCGCCACTGGAGAGCCCAGAGATCCCCTCGAATATTACGAAAACGCGACCGCCATTTCGCATAATTCCATTTGAGACGCTCGAGGTGACGGAGATGACTGAATGTATCCTGGGGTGCAGAGTGCAGCGTCGCCGCTAAGAAGTGGCCCGGGGCTGAAGTGAGCAAGTGGTGGGCCGGGCTGTAGGTGCTGCGTGGAGTTGTCCGGAAGAGTGGCCCTAATTGTAACAAACAACCGCTTTTATCTGGGGCTCCTGCAACCACCGAGCACTGCTACGGCACTGCAGACCTCTGCTTCTTTGTTGCGCGTACCCCCTCTTCCCTGGAAACCCCCTTCAGTCCGCGCCCCAACTTTCTCCCCGGCGAGGCAGAGGCTCTTTGCAACATTCAGCGACTGGAATTGCATTTTTTATTTATCCGCCAGTTTTCTCTTGCGCGGCCCCTTGTCCGTCATCCCCCAGTCACCGGCAGAATTTATTAGCAGCTCGTCGTCGAACTTTATTCTCGTTGATATTACACATTCAGTGGATGAACCGATGGTGGAAGCGCGACGAACATTGTTTCGTGTAATCGATAAAAAATGTGGGGCACAATCTTTTTCGGGTGCATCTCCGTTTCGAGGGAGTCGTGCTTGAACATTCCCGGGCGTTTGTGAATTTGTTTCAGAAATAGATTTAGTTTGTGCTTTAAATAATTCATATTTCGTGGTGGCCTGCATGCCTTAGCATTTAGGTGGAAAAAGTATTATTAATATTTGATGCACAAGCGAATTGCTGTTTCCCCGTTTCAATATAAACGCTAGCGCAGTAATTGCTTTGCACCGGAGAAAGAGTTTTCGCTTCCCTCCAGGTGGCTTCTTTCAGATTACTTCAGCGACCGCGATATATGCAAGCTCGGCGCAGGTCTTCCCGCAGACCCCTCGACATCCGTTTCCTCCGCCGTGTTCCTCGCGAGCGTCGTGCCCGGAGCCAGGACTTTGATTTAAGTTTCATTTACCTCGGGCTTGCCGATGGAAAATATAATTACAAGGGATTGAAGATGGGGCACTCGTACGTAGCCGGGTCGCGTGGGTTTGGGAAATAAACGCAAGCCGGTCTGGGCGGAGCACTTAAACATATTGCGCTTGGGAAAGTAGAAAATTTTTAAAGAGGACGGTTCAGCAGAATCGAGGACGAGTTGCTGGAGAAAGGAAAGGGGACAGCCTTCTTCAAGCATCGACTGCACGATACCCATGAAATTTTCAATTTTAATCGCCTCCTTTCTTCGTCGATTAAGGAATTAACGTCTCAGTGCCAATTTCGTCGGAAACTTTCGTGCCGTCGCGTTCGAGGACCCCTATCCCCAATGGGACGTCTGGATTAGCTGGTAAACACGTAACAAGCTGTTATTTTCTGGAATAGCATGAAGTTTGCAAGCGTCAGACGTTCGTCGATCGAACAATCGGGTGACTTTTTAAATCGCCATTGCGGGGGAGGATTGGCGGGACGGTGGGCGGACGGGCGGAAAGTTTTGCAACTCTTTGAAGCACGCTTCCCGTCTTGTCCTCTCCTTTATTACAGTCTCTCGGATGAATACCAGATGCGGTTAGAACTTTCAGGTAGCGCAGGAGCAACTTCAAGACTATAATTGCTTTGTTCGATCCAACTTTTGTTTCCCGCCGGCAGGGGATTGGGTCGGACTTTTACGGTTTCGTGTGTAATGAGTAGGTTTTCGAGTACGGCGTCTCTTGTCGCGGTCGTCCATTAAAATTATAGTACTCCTTTTTACCCTCCGCCTCTCGGCCGAGCAAATCAGGTTGGAACGTTAAGAAAAGTCGTTACTATTGAATCTCGGGTTTGTGGGGCAGGTTTGATTAGTAGCCCGGCGCGTTCTAATGGAAAATTGCTCGCCGCGGCGGGACGGCAGTAATAAATTTAATGTACAAAGGTGATTCGGTCAGATAGAAGCAGGCATATACGGATGTAGTATGTTCGCGGCAGGGATGCGGGGCTGATCCTATGGCGGGCAATCTCGCGAGCTATTGAAAGTTTTCTAACGTAGTCGGGTAGTTCCAACCAAATAGCGACTCTTATTCACCGCTGAAAAGTATGCTGATCGAAGTATCTACGGAGCAGTACTTCATGGAACTAGCCAAGTTTCTCCGTAGACTTCCTGTGAACAGCCGACACCCGGATGAAGCTCATATATACTGAGAACTCCTGTTTCAAACTGTACATACCTATACTTAGCGGCTGTAGACGATTGATGAAAATTTCATGCGGTCATAGCAGCTATTAAACTTTCCTATACCCACTTCGCTAACGATCCAGCTGCACAATTGTTCCATTCATACTCGAGCTTCTGGTCTGATTATCCTAAGCGTGACAAGCCACGCGCGCGATTTCCATGGCGCGCCCATGCATCAAGAATTCGGTGGCTCGATTTTCCCCGGTCGCGTGAAAGATCCTTTCACCAGGAGGCGGCTGTTTTATGCATCGACCGGTACTTGCTGGTCGGACGTTTTTGCGTGACGTAGACAAAAAGCAAGGCGGCGAGAGAGGAGCGACGGCGAGAGAACCTAAAGGGACAATGGTTTGACATATCGCCCTGTCATCGCCACGGCGTTGCTCCGGCCTGACCAACCATAGGTCGGAGTCCCGTCGTGTACTTATCTTAACCGACTACGCTCGATCTCTCCGCTTCTTTCGCCGGAAATTATCGTCGACCGAGGATTCAATGAAACCGCACCGTTATCCCCGCGCGAGAAATATGAACGTTTTCACAAAACGCTGTGTCTTTTACCACTCGAACGTACCTCGAGAAACTGCCGCGTTCTGTGATCGAAGTTAATTTCTTCTGGTTGAAAGTTATTCGCAGCAAGATCGCCTTGCTTTTGGGGGTAAACTGTGGCACAGCTTTCTCTGCGATAGCTACGTTTGTAACGTGTTTCCTAAGCTAGAAATAGATACGTCTTATGGTCCCCTTGGCGAGCTGTTTCCCTCGCGACAGGCAAGTAGAGGCGTCCTGTATATGGTCGGGCGTAGAGCGGCAATCCATACGCTCGTTGGAAACTTCTGAATACTACTACCAGTACGAGTCACTGCATCCTGAAACATCTTTATACGAGGGCTTCAATCATGCGACCTTAAGCAGAGATCCGATGCCATCGGTACTAGCGGTATTACTATCAAGTACCGCCCAGCTCGTTAGATCGACTAAATCTCGTTATCGATACCGCGTATAAACCATGCGGCTGGAGTAAGACACTTTATGCACGGACGCTAATCATTGCTCGCCAGAATGGGACGTAGACAGAAATTACGGGTTGCATCTCGGATCGATAGAGCGGTCGAGAGAGCGACGAGAGGCGATACTCCTGAATACGGTTCGCGTTATCGCCGTCGATGTTGCACCGAATGCGGGTATATTCAAGCTGATAATCCGCTGCAACTCCGCCGAATATTAGCATAATCTGCTGGCTGGTGGATGCGCGGCAAGAAGGAGCCGTGGCCCGAGCCCTCCGTGCAGAAGAATCGATTCGATCCGTTTCGTATCGGTAATATCCCAAGTTTCGGGGCTGCCAGTCAGGGCATCCACGTCGTACACCCCGTTCCCCCGATCCACTCCGACCAAAGTCTCTTTCGCTACTTTTCCTTTCCCGTATTATGCAAGTAGAGCGTACCACCCGGCGGGTAAACATGATGCGACGTTCGGTTCGCCTCGATTCGAGACAGCCGTAGATACTTCCGGCGAGCCTGGACAGTTCGTGGCTCAGTGGAAGGGTCTGGGAGGGTGGTGGCCGTTTATTTTATAGTGGAAGATAAATGTTACTCTGGGAATCGCGAATCTTCCGCCACGCTGCCGTTCGACCGGAGGGGAAACGGTCCCCGCGACGCGAGTGACGTCGGCGGAAGCGGAGCGAATTTTCGAGGCGCCGGAGTTGGCGGCGCGGTCGCAAGAATTGTTGTGTCGAGAACAATGTTTCCGGCGCGCGTCGAAAGTATGCAGAGAGGAAAGAAGTCGGCCGATCGGTTCCGCGACGCGCCGTGGCAAGCTAAGAATTCGTGATAGCGCGAAGGGAGGGGTGCAGGAGCAAGTTTCACTTCTGGGAACTGAAGGGAAGCAAAAGGACCGAAGCGATTGGTTTGTTGAAGTAGAGTTCGATCTTTTGTTTGTCTGACCACCGCTGTAATGAATTGAGCTATCAACTCCGCGGACGGCTCCCCCTTTCCCCCGTTTCCCTGAGTGTAATATTTCAAGTGTCTGTCACCCGTAATTAAAAGTTTGACCGCATTCATTATAATCTGCGGCAAGCTTATACTCCGGTGCAGAATTCACTAACCTTCAGCTGATCGTTAAGACTATGGGACTCGTTAAAAAGTTCGAGTATCCATAGGCAGTACTATCTTACGTAATAATGTAAACCCAACCTCGCCCCGAGCTCTGTATCCCTTTCTTCATGATCAATCTCCCTTGTCAATCACGCCGATCAATTTCCTCGATCGAATCGAATTATTCGCGGCGGGTGACCCACCACCTAACGCGTCGCTCGTTGAGGGCGTAAATTCGGTCCGCGCGGGCAAAAAAATTGCACATTTTTTGGTCGAGAGGGTGCGACGACCCCAAGTGGCGTGCGCTCGGGGGAGGATGGCACGAGGGCGAAGTCATTAATCGTTTACGGGTATGCAGATCGAGCATGCTGCGGGCAAATCGAGGAAACCTAACGCCAGGGTGGCTTTACCTCTGGCTCGCTTACACCGTAAAAACGGGAGGTTGCCTGGTTACCGAAGAGTTTTACAATCAACACGCGTTTTCCACCGATTTCGTTGAGATCTCGCATCGTTGCGTAACGATCGGCGGAGAGCGTGTGCTGTTTCCCTCGCTCTGTTTCCCAGCTCCAAATACCGTGGCGAGCTTTCGAACGCCACGGCCGGACGTTAAGGGGGCTCGTCCGAATTCCTCCGCAACCGTGCGCAGATTTCGAAACCGTTTTCCACCGGCGGTGTTCAGCTCCGTGACGTTCTAGCCTCGGCTTCTAATTTTCAGGGTTGATGCTTGGACGCGATGGAACGTGTCTAAATACGCGGGAGAATTGCGAGGGATAGGGTGGGGATTTTTTATACGACAACCTTCGGGAGAATAAACAAGTCGAGGGGTAACAGAGATCGATATGTATAGATCCAAGGTGATTGGAAGGGTACAAGTAAAAGGGGGTAGGATTCAATTGTCCGGGGGTTTCGCAAACTTTTTACTTTCCCACCGCAATCGTTACATCGCCCACCGAAGGAATATTTAAAGAACCAGAGGAAAGTGTTGACAGTAAAAAGAGGCCCTTCGCTTTACAGGTACCAAACGCGGAATCTCTGAGTGTCGTTTAAAATGTTAAAACATGAGACGTTCTGGTCTTGACTCGTCAAGGATTAATTTCCAGTGTTTTCCATGGAACGAATATCCATCGAACCAGTTTTAACAGAAATTGTATCCGCTATCCGATCCCAATTATGTAAGCTTCCCTCCTCGTCTATTCTGTATAATACATAATACATAAACACGATATAACGTTCCTTTCACCCGCTCGTCACAAGTGCATTCATTTCGGGACGTGTATATCCACCCGTTGAGGAAAAAATGTGGAGCACAGAGTCGGTTTAATTCAATGGCATCCCGATCGAAAATACAATACGAGCGACGACTGAGGCCAGTTACGCGTGCTGTTTGCAGCGAAACAAGCCGGTGATTACCCCTTTTCCCGTGCACGACAAAAAGTGTCCAAAGCCGTTCAGCGTGTCCTTTGAATGAGGAGAATCTCTAAAATTAACCCCCGCACAGGGGGAAAGGGTTCGTGCCGGCGCGGCGTGCGCGCGAGTGCTCGTTGTTCCGTGTAGATGCGGCCGAGGCAGGAAAAAACGATGAACCTTTGTAGGCAGACCCTTGTGTGCATCCTGTGGCAATTGGGTCTCCCTATCCAGCGAAGAGGATGCGTTATTATGAAAAGTTTATGCTTCCTGTTTTGAAAATGCCGGTAAAAGCGGCTGCACCGCCATAAAGTACGAGTTCAGCGGACGGGGGACGGCCGAGGGTAATTGCATGAGGGAATAAGTCGCTAAACGTTGAGCCGACCGTGCCCATGCGCCTGTGTACGTGTACTTATAGTTATTTTCTGATTCACGTGGGGGAGGGGGCAAGAGGGGCGGACGAATAAAAGTTCCATCAAGGAAAACAAGCCACGCCAATCGCGCGTTAATACGCGTCGCAACGGTAAACGCGTCTCCCCGTACACGAATCACTGGGAACGCGTTTAATCTGTAGCCTCCATCGTCGGGGATATGAACTCTGCCGTGGCTGGTTAGGATTTAATGAAGCGTGTTTAAATACGTGCTCGCGGAAGTAACACGGAAACGCGTGTACACCTGAAAATGTCCTTTCATCGTCGTTTCGCTGGCTCGGCGGACAGGTATTTTAATTTCGCGTATTATTAGACCGCTGCGTACGCGCGTGTATCGCGGCATGGATTAAAGCCGACGATACTGGAGCTATCGCTGCGCACAAGGGTGAAATCGCGTGGGGATGAATCGAGAGGGAAAAGTTTAATATCAATCTCTTCGAATGGGGAGCTGTTTTGTTGGATTATTTCTGACGTTTGTGGCATATGACGTCTATATGGTGATCCGAGTGTCTCGGTGTGGGTAATTGTATTCATCTGTGGGCTCGAATATCGTTAGAATTATTAGTGATTTGAAAGAATCCTTTGGTCAACGGTGTACAGAATATCGAGAGTGGTTTGATACTTTATTTTTGCCCTAAGCTATCATAGCGAAAGACACTCGCATTTTGTAAAACATTTTTTTTAGTCCCCTCGCACGCTGCTGCTAATTATCCCTTAACGAAGCTAAAAGAAATAACGCTTCACCGTTAATTGAATCGTATTTCCTTACCTTGCGCTGCAAATTATTTTCAATTTCCGATTTCACGCTGGCAGCGCTTCGATAATTGCACCGAAACGGTTATTGCTTCCTCGGTGCAACACATTGCACAATACCTTCAATATATATTAATTTAAGCTCCGTTGAAAAATATAGCGCTCGAAAGAAGCCAATTAATTTCTTCCCTGGTGGACAGAGAAAGCTATAACCCTGTGGTAATAAAAGCGCAAGGAAAAGAAAACAATTTCCAAGTGGTTCACGCTGATTTTCAAGTGTTTTAAATTCCTGAAGCATTTCAATTTCACGTTACGGCATCAGTTCTCAAACTTTAAACGTTTCCCGGTCATTTTTTTCTTGAAACTCCTGCCCCTCGCATTGCGATATTTTACAAAGTAATGCAATCAGCCAAATTGTTATCATTCTCCACTCGATCACGGTTCACGACGCTTCAAACCAAGTCTCGCTGCTCCCTGACCTGGCGAAGGAGTCATTAATATCTTACGGACGCTGAAAAACTGGTTGGACTCGATCCCGATTCATTCGTTTAACACGCTGTCGCGTATTATGCTGGTGAAATTCACCGTTCCGTGGATTTCTTCGTGGAAACGATATTGAACGCCGATGGCGCAATTACTCGGACCAAACGTGGACGCGTCTAACTCGCGTTGCCTCGCTAAATGTATCGGCAAACGATCCGTGGCTGGTCGAGGCGTTGTTTGAACTTGAGGCAGGAGACAGGCGAGCGGGAGCGATAAAACGCAGGGGTAATTCGCGGCGGAAAAGGCGAACACGCGACCGTAAAATCAGGGAACGGCCTTTGCCCGCGACCGAATTCAAGGGAAATAAAATATAAGCTGCTCTAAAGGAGCGGGATGAAAAGTGTCGCGGAATTGCGGGCAATGGCGAGAGAAATGTTTGCGGAAACGGCGCTCGCAACTTCGCGGGCGCGTAAACTTTAAACGCAGTCATTGTTTGCGAGGGAAGAATCGGATGCGTCGCGCCTGCAAGTAGATCGTTCTGTAATGCTCAGACCGTTTCGAGCGTTTCGATAGAGCAACGACCCACGTGCACGTTTCCACGTGTTACGACCGTGATAGATTTGTTATCAGAATTCGCAGCTAGTACCTCGGTTATCGGATCGATATCGCTTGACGGCTCGGGGTTGCAGCCTGGCAAAGTGCGCGGAGATATCTGGAAAGTAGTCGTTAACGATTAATGCGGCAGGTTGCTCGTCGGTCCCGGCGAGTTAAGTCGATGTAAATTAAATTTATCAAGGAAAAAGCGTTCCCGTGTCGAAGTCGAGTGCAGCTGCGAGAGTAATCGGGGGTAAAGGGGTGCGCCGCGATAGAATCCGCCGCTACGCGGATCAACCCCCTCGAGGTGGAAGACTCTATCGGGTGTTTCGCCGCCGTTCGCCAGATCTTCACAGTCTCGTTTCGAGCGACACACGACTTTACGTATGCGCCATCACGTTCCTTTTTTCCCTCCTCCCTCTTACCCCTGGGAGGGGGGGGGGGGGAGGGGGATACGGTGGACGGTTTAAAATTCCGGCCTCGTTTCGGTGATTGATCGACGCGAAACGTCCGCTTCGCCGGCGACGACGTTCGTTCGGCAGGGGTTGGTCGTCACCGAATCCAGGAAATTCAATAATAACGTTTTTTTCCGCGCCGAACCAGTCGCACGTTCCACGCGTCGCTGCGCTGTTCCCCGGTACATAGAGCTACCGTGGATAATTCCTCGGGGTGGAAGAATTTCCAGCGAAAAGGAGACGCTGCCGCCGCCGCCGCCTTTGGGATCGCCCTCGGGGCGGATGGGAGCGAGTCCGTATAACGAACGTTGCCGCCGCTCTGAAATCAGATAAGAAGCGGCTTGATCGTTGGCCCACTTTGCCGACCTGTTTGCATAGCTGCACGGATGCACTTTAAATATATAATGGCGGAACCGGGAGGTAAACTGTCAGGGCCACGTGCTGTAATGAGGCCCGCGCTCGCACGTTCACGTATGCTCTTTCGACACGAGGGCTGAGATTTTTAACGTACCGAGCAGGTGGGAAGCTCGCCTTAGCTACATGGAACGGAGATTAAACGCTTTATTTAAATTGAGGAATATGTCTCAGGGAGTGGATAGAGAACTGCGGGGAGAATGATAAATTCGGTAAGTGATCCAGTTCTGCTTGTCATTTTATTCGGTTTAGAGCACTTCGAAGTTACAGACGTGGTCAGGGGAAAGTTTAGAAACAGATAGTTTTGTATATGTATGAATAATAGGGTCAGCTAGCAAGCCTGGCTGTATTCTTCTTCAAATAAATGTGCAATGTACTAATGTACTTTGATATATCGCACATGACCGTAATATTGTTCCTTGCTAGTCCATATACTGAGTCACTTGGGGTTTTTATTCACCGTGAAAGTATCAGCTAAGCGGTTACCCGGGAGACGTAGATATCGAGTTATTGGAACCAGATGCATGCTCCATTACAAGATGGTGCCGCTGGTGCGAGACAACCGTTATTGACAGTGGCCGTGTTGCATCTCGAAACTCGCGTTTCTATAAAAGTTTCATGAAGGATGCACGTAATCGCGAATCAAGAATAAGATGTCGTACAATGGTCCTACTATGTGTAGCAGAAACACAGCATTTCACGTTCCAGAATACTCTAAGGGGACAGTAAACACTTGATTTCTTCAACTCTGAACACGTAATTCGAGTGATTGTAAATGTAATTGTAAAGATAAGATCCTTGGAAGATAAGTGTGAGTTTTATTTTCATCTTTAATTGAGAAACTTAAAAATCGCGAATATCCTTCGTTTCCCTAGCTCCTCTTTCACATCACACCGCACTTCTCTGGTTACAGTCAGACCGAGTGTTTACCACCAAACGGCAGTCATTGAAATTCGATAGATAATTTGAATTTGGTCAGATATTCGAGCTTCTAAATCATGGTTCATTGCCAATACAGTCACCCCACAGAACTCGATTCAGAGGGATCTTGTATCATCGCTTAGTTTTAACACATTTTATGATTTATTTTTCTTAAAACCTTCTTTTACAATATTAGAACATAATACAATCTCACTATATCCTCCTTTTCTTTGCCGTTCATTCATTCCCATAATATCCTCGAGAGCCAAGGGACAATCGCATCGATCGCTCCAGAAGAATCCCCCTCGATATTCGTTTATATTGGCCACGGCTTCGACGGCCAAGGAAAGGGCAGAGTCGCGGGGGAAGCAGGAAATTCCTCTCCACCCTTAAAAAAGAGCCCGGAACGATCGAGAGGACGGTAATTCCGTTCCATGAAAAGCACCCCGTGTACACCGTTGCTGGAACACGAATCGGCCAGGTCCAATTTACAGTCGAAGACCGTGTCCAGCGATATCTTTTCCCCTCGGCAGGGTCGCTGGCAGAAGCGAGCGCGAAAAAATATACGCGGCGCCACGTAGGAGAAATAAATTAGGTGCCTTGGAAACGAAGCCCGTAGCCGAAGACAGAGTCAATTATCGAGGACCCCATCGGTCTCTGGAGGCCACGGTCTTACCGAGTGGCTCCGAACTCACCGAATATGGCGGTCTTTGCCCTCGAACGAACTGACCGTCGTGGAAACGAATAACGAGACGACTTCCCTCGTCCAAAATTCGGTTAGCTCCTCGTTGTCGACGTTTCACCTTCATCGATCCTCTCTCTCTCATCTTTTTTTTTCCTATCGCAGCTCGTCGAGCCGCAGCACTACCACATATTTCCCTACAAACGTTTCAGCCCGGCCAGCAAGTGCTCGAAGAATCAAGCGAGATTTTTCATCGGAAACGATGCAATCCATTTAAATCAAACGTTCCAGCGAGGCCGCAGGTTATTTGTCCATTGACCGGGCCCGTCCGGGTTCTTTAAACTTGTTTTCATCCGTCGCTTTCATGAAACTCGAGTGTCGCTTTTACGGGCAGGGCCGCAGCAAACGCCGTTATTCTTCCTCATTATCGTCTTTCTTCTGCGTCCGCTTGAAACACAAGCCGAAGAGGGTAGAACGGCCGAAGGATTTCATTAGCAAGCATGTTGCCGCGTTTCAAGCGTTTTTGCATATTAAACGGGGATATATTTATCGTGACGCATGCTGTGCCGCCTTTCGCGCATAATATGTCCGTAAATTGCGGCGAGAAGTCTACAGCGTTGAAAGATACCATGGCCCGTCGAAGCGGGCGATTATCGCGGATCAAAATACTGGAACGGCAATAATGTTTACGCCCTTATTGCTGCTCCGCGTTCCGTTCCCATCACGCCAGTAGTATTACGTTCCGTGTGATCGCGAGTGCCATTCGATAACCAAACGAAACGTTTCCTCGACACGCGGCGGCGTACGGCCCGAGAAACCGTCCGCGTTTACGAGCCAGAGGAATACGACGTACAAGACGTACGGTTTAGAATGTTCCTCGGCCACGGAACATGACGTCTTACAAAATGCAGCCAGTAAATTGCGGTTCTTATAACACCGCAGCTCGTAGACATTCATATCTCGTTGTTTGACGTCGAAAGCATGGGGCCACGCAGGGGGGAATGGCTATAGCGACTCGATGAAAAATCTGCCGCATTATCGTGACGCTTTGCGTATCGGCCGTTTCCTTTCCGCGAGACTTGGACTCATTTCCGCAGCGCCACAACGATGAGCTGCTGACAGTGTTAAATATGCCTCTTCATTTTCTTATGCTGTGGTGTTAAGTCTCGAATGTGTTATTGTTTGTGTGTGTGTGAAAGCTGCTAGACTCGGGATTAGGGGATGTTGGCTGTTGAAGACCATACCCTCTCCAATTTATCTCTCGTTTTTTAGCCTCACCCGTGTTATGTTTTAGGGATAGAAATAGCAAATTCTTTGCTCACAGTGTTTGCAGCAAGTAGTGTAGACAGTCAGAAATATTCTTGCAAGTTTGGCTAAACTATCACAGAGAAATTATTGTAATCTGCGTAACTTTGCTAATTAAACATTAATTAGTATGATACAATAGGTACATATTGATTCTATCGGAGTTTATTTGAGCCAAAAATGAAGCTGTCAGATAGCTGCGCTGAGAAAGAAAGAGGATGAAGGACTAGCGAAAAATATCCTCGAAAAAAAAGTATAAAATCCTCTGCACGTAGGAATGTCATACATAGTACCTCGAGTCTGTCAAGCAGTTGTGTGAAATAACGGATACGTCGTTGCAGAATTCAGCCTTACCGCTGTGCGTATTACCCAGATATCTAGACGCTGACGTGATGTATGCAAAATTCGGTGACAACCCTAGGTGACGACAGTTGCTGGCTTCCGGCGCGATAACGCGTTCGCAGCGTATCCGTTGGTGCCTGCATAGATAGGGGCAAATGAAGATGATCTTGTGTGGTGGACAGCTGCTGGTGGCCCTCGCCAATTCGTAACCCATTTAGAAAACCGTATGGCCCACAGTTTGATCGGTCAGCTTGGAATATATAGGAGAGGCAGGCTGACCGCGTGGCAATAAATATCGATAATCGATAAGCCCCGGCAGAAGAAGCGATTGGTATAGCCCCATGCGGCTCGGCCAACTTGGGACGTGGAAGAAAAGAGCCCGGCGAACGGAAGGAGAGACTCGTCTAGGAGAGACGGGGGACGGAAAGGTGGGGAAGAAGAAGGAACGCGGAGCGATCTCCTTCGACGCTTTCAAAACCAGAAGTAGTTCTCGGATTCGTATTAAAAAGCTTACGCTCGAGGAGACACTTTCAGCCGCGCTGACCGACTGTGAACGGTAAATTTGCGACCTCCTTTGCAAAAGCAATTATGTTACTCCTACCCTCTCTCCCACCTATCCGCCCTCTCTCTATTCCGCCGTCTTCCTCCCTTTCTCCCTCCCCCGTTCTCTCTGTCCCCTATTGCCGCCTCTTCAACCGTTCCCTCCTCTATCCTTTCCTTCCTCGGCTCGGTAACCCTCGAGCGGATGGCTTTTACATTTTCAAGCTTCTTGCACGGAAAATCGCTCTTACATTCAAATCAAAAGGCTCGGCCGCCGTTGGAAAGTGCTCCACTCTCTCCATCCTTCTCTCTCCTCCCTTTTTTTCTCTCTCTCTCTCTTTCTCTCCTTCTCTATGTTGCTCTCTGACTGCCGCGGTTAAAGATTCATTCTGCAATAGTTTAATCCCAGGCCGCGCGCAATCTCCTGCGGACCTGGCTACTATTTCGCCAGTCGTCCGATGATGAGGCAATTTCTATCGGGGCCCTTTGTGACCTTTTATCGGCCCTGTACCGTGTATTTCGCTTTTTTCCTACCCCTCTCCCTCCCTTCTTTTTTCTTCTATCGCGGTTGGTCTTTTTCCCGGCGAAAAAGGGATTGGGGAGAAGCGGGGACGGAAAAGGGAGGCGTAAATTGTGTCTCTGTGACATCGGTGAACGTGTCCTGGAGCTTTCCACCGAGCTCGCACCTGTGCACGAGGTGGCTCGCGCGCGCAGCCTCGCACCCCGTTACAAACGGAATTTTAAAAGTGCTCGTTTCCTCCTCACCGGTCGGAGATCGCGAAGCCTTTAATGGGCAAATAGTACGGCCATCCTGGTCGGCGCTGAGAGAGAAAGATCGGGCTGATGAAATTGGTACCGGTCCCTTGGAATTTACACTTTTTCTGTAGAATTTAAAAGTAGAGGTCTTGAAATTCGATGATTTAACGCTGTTCTCTGTACATTTCCCGGGACCTTCAGTTTTTACACCATACGCGAACCTTCGACGTACTATCAAAGAACTTTAAACGTCCGATAGAATTTATTATTCATCAAATATTTCGAAGCAATTACATTCCCAGAGACAATTTGCATTACACCTTTTTGTCGGATTACGGTATTCTCACTAGCGTTCGTGTGTTAAATTCTCTTTTACCCGCCACTTGACGCACGACTCGCCGCTCTAGATTGTTTCGTTTCGTCGATTGTTCCCTAAAAGTCCACGTCTCGTATTACGCTAAACATTCCGCCAATTAAGTATCGGATTTAGCTCGGTGAAGATGAAAGGGCTGTTCACGTTTGGCTAATTGCTCCCTAATGGCCGCAAATATTACCTCTCTCGCTCTGCCTGCTCTCTATCTGTTCGTCTGACTAGCGCTCGCTTTATCCACTGTGCTATTTCAGGAACGTTCGACGCGACGTCTCGAGCAGCTCAATACCGGTATTATGTTGTATACATGCAGAGACGATCTTTGCTATGTTGCGTCATCCCTAGACGTTGCGTCACCATAAGTCTCTTACTAAACAAATAATAACTAGGGTAGGTACGGCGGATGTCAATTAATTTTATTGAAACCTCCACGATTTCACGTAACGAGGTGCCGGTCTCGAAACGTAGAATGCTGTTGAATGCGGTATAAAATTACTCACGGCTAACAGCAGAAAGATATGGCGAGCAATGAAATTCTCGCGCAATTTTTACGAGTAGCTGCGACACGTTGCGCCGCCCGGAAGCGTAGCGGGGCGCGGCGGAAGCGACAGGGCGAAACTTAATAAATTAATAGCGTAAACATCGGGGCCGCGTTTCGACGTTTCGCCCCGGCCATACGTCACGGGCCAGCA
This sequence comes from Andrena minutula, assembly GCA_929113495.1. Classification (NCBI taxonomy): domain Eukaryota; kingdom Metazoa; phylum Arthropoda; class Insecta; order Hymenoptera; family Andrenidae; genus Andrena; species Andrena minutula. The sequence goes on from OV815993.1 coordinate 2,771,098, forward strand.
GTGCGTGTGTGGGTGAAGCAGCGGGAGGGAAAGAGAGGGATGGAACGCGGAATACGGGGCCGAGCCGCGTGCAGGGTCCCGTGGAAAATATCCGCGTGTATAAACCGCTGTCCCGCGTGATATATTTACTTAATAAACGTTCCGAACGGCAGGAAAATTTAAATTAAATTTATTCAGCGAAAACAGGACGGAGGCGCGAGAACGGCCGCGGCATTGTTTGCGAGTGGACCGAACACTGGGCGGCGGGGTCAGGGGGAGGAAATTGAGGGACAAGAATAGAGGGTCGCTATGAGGGGGTGGGGCAGGCGTTTGGAGAGACAGAGATGAGCGCAGCGACAGGAGGGAGAGGGAAGGAATAGGTGACGGGACGAATAACGGCGCGAGAGGGTGAGAGGGAAATAACTGGCAAAGGACAAACTGTTATAACGAAGTGAAAAGCTGCGGAGAGCGCGAGAGAGAAAATGGCGCGCGCGAGTGACGACGTGAGAGAGGAGGCTAGGCACGAGAGGGGAAAAAAACGTGAAAATATGCCATCCGCGTGCTTCCCGTGCAACGAAAATGTGTCAAATTCGCGCGTGCTTCGTTCACCGTGTTCAGCTGGAGCTCGTCGGAAAAGGGGAAGACCGTTTGTGACGATGGGGAACGATAGCTGGTGCGCCTCGGTTGAAAAAGTACGCGTTAGTCATCCGTTTGAACGCGGCACGCTTCATTGTCCCCGAATTACTCGAAATTTCGCTGTCACTGTTGATCACGGGCAACAACCTGAGCCACTTCTGGCTGCGTGAGGCGTTCCTTTGAAGGGGCACTTGTGGATTTCCATTTAATGGCCCTCTGTCATGTTTAACGTGATAAAACGTCCCTGTGCTTGGTCAAATATCAAAGTGTCCCCATTCGAGGGCTACTTTCAATTGCAAATTCATTTCGCCACGAATTTAAAGATCACAATTAGCGAATCCTTTATTGCTTTGACTATGAATCGCGCCACGCTAATTACGATCCATACATTGTCGGTACAATCTTTATACTCGAAGCTATTTTCACTACGGTTGTAAATTGAATGGAGACGGCAAGTCTCCATTATTATATTTCGCCCACGGTCTATGCACGCGCATGCATCAGTTTTCGTGGCACGCAAAGAAGAATAGAGCACGTAGAAATAGGACGTAAGGGGTAATCGATAGTCAACACGGGAGATAACGCGGCGTCTCCGCGTGCCTCGGTGTGTCTACACTTGTCCTCCTTCCGACTCTCGAGAGTTGAAAGCATCTGGCGGATAGTGGACACTCTACTTAGCGGGGAAGATGGACCACCGAGGAACGTAAAAGGTGGATCGCATGGACGGCCAAGACGCGGCTCGAGTGTGTACCTATCGGCCCTTTTACATACATTTCAATCTGAATACGACTGGCCACTCGTCACGAGAGGGGAATGCTTTCAAGGAAAGTGACGATGACCAAGCCACCGACCGGCCAGAAAATCACAATCGCCGTTGAAGAAAAAAGTGGGCTACCCTCGAAACAGCCTGAGATCCATCCTCAAACAGCCTCCGCAACCTTCAGCACAGCCCGACGCTCTCCTCGTTCCCGGCAACGGGCGATATTAATGGAGTGGAGACGCATTGTTGAAGGAGTAAGGTAAACGACACAATTAGCCACCACGCTCCTTGTATCGACCCAGTCTCCGTTTACTCTATCGCGACTCAACGTATCAGCGGCACTTTTCTCGCATAATTTTCGAAAAATAAATTCCCTCGGAGAAGGGGACAGTGAACTTGTTTCGCAGGTCGATATCGCGCGACAGTTTTTTTTCGCGTTATTAGCCTCTGCATTTGGATCGCTGTTTCCACGCGATGTGCCGTATTGGTGGAATTTCATACGCCCGGCGGGGAAGCCGTCAAATAAAATTTCATTCCCGGGCTGTCGCAAAAATTGTAACCCATCGAGCCTTTGTACGAGGTAATTACCGCTACTTTGCTTGCTATATAATGTTTTCAAAACTACGTTCCTCTGCGAGCATTCGGATATTGCTTCACGCATCCCCGTTTCGAGTTTTATACATACGTTTCATTTACACGAGCTTTGAACGGCTTGAAACAACGTGCAGGGGAAATTCGAGAGCGCTGTTTTTCAGAAGTTAGTTACCTCTGTTTATTAAAATCGCGTACACGTCCAGCTTTTTGCGGGCTCTCCAATTTCTAATATTAAACGAGCACGGGAGTACTGTATTACACGCTGCGAGAACGGATTGAAACACAAGTAGAAGCCATACTCTTCTCGTCGATACGCCGCCGTGTTGTAATATCAAGGTAGCGGCAGGCATCGGTGTTGCGAGGATGTAATGGACCACCCAGTAGGTAACCGAGACATCGGAGAACGGCAATAAATAGTTTTCCGAAACGTCATCGATATCGACAACATTCCAATCGAGCCTCCCCCATTGGATCGGACTTAATTACCTCTTAAATTCTGCATCAGCATCGCGCCCGTATTCATTACAGCTTCCCGATTAAATTCTTCCCGAGTTCCTGGGACCGTTTACCCTGCTGCTCTGTGATTTTCCTCCACCTCTGCTCCCCCGCCCCTCTCTCGCCCCGTTGCCCGATCCGATTCCATTCTTCCACGATCGGTCCGAGGCAGAGAACAAGCCTTCGCCCCTACTCGTCGATACGAAATAGCTGCCCCCGGTTCGACCCGACGCAGCCGTGCTGCTTCCGGCTCGCCCTCGGAGAGCAGACAGTTCCCCTCGAATTTTCCGCGCGCGAAATTCCCGGCGGGGACTGCCAGCCTCTTCGTCTTCCGGTCGACGAGTTCGACCGACGGAGAGATGTAAAATCCTGCAATCCGAGGCTAAAATAGTGAAACGGTTGCGATGAGGAATGTAGATGCGATGGCGGCGCGGCCTCCGAGCCTCGGCCGAGATTGGCAATTTGTTATGGCCCGTAGACTCGCGCGAGGCTGGGTGGCCCTCCTCGTGGAAACGCTGGTGGCGTCGAGTTGCTTCTCGCGCGTGTTAGCGAGCACCAGTCTCGCTGCACCGTCAGGGGGGCCCGAAGATTGCTTATCGGTCGTGTCTTATTTTTCCGGGTGTAACTGTGAATTGATGTAGGTACACGCTGGATGAAGGCATCAGGAAGGTCTATTTCGAAGAAATGGCAGTAGGATGATTGAATCTTTTCTCGCAAGGCTTTGTCGCGTTTTGGTACCCACTCGCCGGCTTGTATCGGCTGAAGGTGGCGTCGGCGAACCAGCTAGCGAGCCGTATCCTATCGGCGAAAGGAGAATTTACAACGGCGCGAGAGTGTTACGAGGTAAATGGTAAGAAATAGCAGTGCCGCGGCGGGAAACTCTTCCGTCGTTATCGCCCAGCCGCGGCGGTCGTGTTACGTCGTAAACAGCTCGCAAATAATCAAGGGAAATGGGAATTATTGCCGGGGAATGTGCATCGGGGCCAGCTGCTCCTTACCCCCGTCGCCCGTTCTTCCTAAGGGAAACTTTTCGTATAACGCCCGGCGACTTCTACGCTCAGCCTGTTCCGAAATTATGCGCTCGTTTCGGCGGACGGATAAAGGAAAACTTTTGCCCGCGAGGCGAGCCTGTACACGTCAGCCGGAATTAACGAAACACGACGCGATCGCGATAGAGGGCTGGAACGGCGTTCCGTCGTAACGGCAGGGTCGTAAAGCCATCGGATGGTGGCTTCACTCTTTAGACATCGGAGTTTTAGTTCGCAACGCGTGCCTTGAATATGCCGGAGGAGACAGCAGCTCCTTCGCTTTACTGGCATGTGCTTCCACATCCACGTGCTTTATGAATGTGTAATCTACGTGAGCATTTGTAAGGGACACGCGGAGCCCGAAGAATCGGCGGGGGGGGGGGGGGGACGACCTAGAACACGGGGGGTGGTCATTTCTTCTAGGAGCATGAACGCTTTTTCAAGCACTGTGACTTCATCTCAGAGAAGAGAATCCTTGATGTCACGGAAAAACTTTCTTTTTCGATGCGAAGGAAGAAGAGATCAAAGAGGTAGTCGCAACGCGAACGCTGGAACTGGTGCTCTACCTATATAAAATTCTTTGGAAGAATGCATGATCGTCAGTTAGCCATTTCGCTGACGGGTTTCGAAAGTAATTGAATCGCGGATGTGACGTCGGATATGACGATACGACACGATCCTCTACGTCTGATAAGCGACACGCACAAATGCATCAAATATGCGGAATAATTGGATCCCCGTTTCAACTGTCATTTCATCCCTTAAGGAAATTCCACGATGTCGTCTATGCCTCCTCACCAGTGTCTTTTAATTACTTTAAGCATCCTGCTTATTTCTGCGAGGGAGCTTCTTTCATAAATATCGTATTTGAGTTACAGCGGGCTAGACTTGATGCCGTTCAAATTAGCTCTCGAGGACTGCCGAGGTAATTCAGTTAACGATGATATTCGAGGAGATAAGTATGCTTATTCCTGTACGCCTCTAGAGTTGTAGATTCCGACTTATGAATACCCTAGAAGGAATATCGGAGTGCGTTTGCTTGGAAATAGGAGAAGCAGATGCAGAAGTCGCGACAAGCAATTGACTTTTTACAATCCGCGATCTGCTTTTAGCAAACGATAAGCTGCGAATAATACAGTCGCCCAGCCATTAAATCAAGCGCGATTGTTGGATACTTTCTCCGTCCCCTGTTCCGTCCGATCGGGCCAGGACAGGGCTATGTATTAGTTATCATACTCTCAGACATTCACCCTCTCAAACAGTTGATGAGGCGCGTGCAACCCCTTCGCACAGAGCGCGGAGTCTTGGGTAAACATTTGCATTCCTAACCTACATGGCGATTCCTCCTGCGTATTGCATCTGATCGCATTTGGTTTAATCCCGACCTTTGACCGCAAAGTGCATATTGATATTACGAGAATGTGTCAGATACAGGTATCTCGGTGCATCGCGTCTTAACGTGCCAATCCAATTTGCTTACCGCGCGTTACCACGAAAAAGCAGAATTCAAATCATAATACTTTAACTACCGCAACTTTTCAATCGCATGAGACTTGTTCTATTACAAGCAATATCAAAACAATCTGCTCAACTCAATGTTTCGATGAGACTGCTGGAAGTAATCGGAAGAAGGGGATTGCGATCACGGTTCGCGTCTCATCGTTAATAAAAATTACGACTCGCGATCTGGGAAGCCAGTGGCGCGCCATCCTCGCGATTACGCTTTATGAAAGTCTCAAATATTAAATTTCACCGGCGATCGGACGAGCAAAGGGGGGAGACAGGAACGTACGGGGCACAATCGGCGAAACCAATACCAGTTAACGTCGGATCGAGGGAAAAAAACGGAGGGAAGGGACGCGCGCATGACGTTACACTCGAATAAACTAATTTCGCCTCGGCCGAACCCGCCAATTTATTGAAAAAAGAAGCCAGAAATGCCGACGATTGGGCGACTTTTGTGCAGGGAACATGGGTAGAGGGGGGTGGGGCTCCGCTGACCGCGGTTTTAATTTCCTTTCGATATCCAGCGCTGGCGAAGGTTTTCCCTCTTTTGCTCTATTAATCCTGGATACCCTTGCGGCCGCGTTATTTTATACCCTGGCTATGGAGGACCCCCGATCCGGGTGGTATGGGGCTGCTGATACGTTGGATGGCTCGGACCAGCGCGGACTCGACGAAACGAACGTGCCTCTGATTTCGACGAACCGCGAATCGAAGCATGTTCCTTCTCTGGCTACGCGATATTTGCACTGGAATATTTTCATTAACGTGATAAATAAATACGCCCGCGTCATTGCTTCTGTTGCGCGTTGCAAGTGTGTTCAGCTTTTACTGGCAACCCTTCATATTTGCTTTCGTAATTCATTACAAGAGTGGCTGGAAATTCAGTCAGCGAATTTCAGCTTCGCTCGAGTTAAAAATGTATACACCCGCAGTTTGCCCGTGGTATACAGGAGTGGGTGGAGTGTAGCTATTTTTATCGACTTTTGTAGAGATTAAAAAGTTCCTTGAACGATGGTGGAAGCAAAGATAATTGATGGTACATTCGTGACGTCACATTTGTCAAGGAGTTAGACAGATTTTGGACATACGGCTTTGTTTTTAATAACGACGAGCTTGTCATGAAAAAATACGCTGCACAGGGTTGATTGAACGAAGAACGAATTAGGGAGCGCTACTTAGCGTCGCAGGGTTGCTGACAAATATGAGCGACAGCGTGAAGCAAAGCAAATGTTTGCAATGTATTACGGGCCGTGTACCGCTCCCATTTCCGCAGTTATATAGACGCGGCTGTGTACTCGTTTCGATACCGTTGCTTTATGTATTACAACTGCCGCCATAAAGTGGAAGCAACTGCCGATCTATTAACCGATCCATTGCCTCGCCCCGTAAACAGGGGATTAACAACTGTCTAATCGGTATAAAAGTACGTTGAACTCTGGTGGCTGGCGTTTACGAGCTGGCCACGCTGTACTCACTACATACGGCCACATAGCTCGAGCAATATGGTCCCAATATTGTACACTTTACTACGTGTTGCGGCAATGTATCTCGAATAGATAGCGGCTAACCTTTTCATGTGCTACACCGACACTTGAACGGTACATTAATATCGTAACGGCAAGTTCAAGTACCTACATAGAACTACCCCCGCAAGAAGAAGCCGATTCGATAAGACAATGGATCAACCTTCCTCCTCTTCTCCCGGAATTTCCAGAAAATGATAAAGTACGTATCGATGCACTTCTTCCGCGCAGCTCCTATCTTAAATCTTGTAGGCATTACGGGCGCGGATAATTATCAAAGCGTGGGGCGAATAATGCCGTAGCGCATTTACGATGTCGTTGGACGGTTGGGAAACGGCGCGGGCAATCGAGCCGCAGCGGTCGGACGTCATTGTTTGCCCATTCCCTAAGGCTAACCACCGTCACCCGCAATATTACAGAATTACTACATGCCCCTGCCCGTTCGTCTCTCGTTCTGTCCCAATATCGTGTACATTACCTACGTACATTGGCATGCCTCGTCGCCTCCAATATTAGTTCCGACGCCGCCGCGGAAATTGCATTGATAATGCTAATTAAATTGGTTCGTTTGTCAATGGGGAGGTATAAAGCTTCGAGGTGTAGCATTTTGGGGGAATTACGCTGGCCACGGAAGCGTCGCGCCCGGGCCGGCCGTAAAATGCGATCTTTGTCGCTTCTTGCCGGGTCCCCCAGCTTTTAGCTTATGGAATTCTTAAGTCGCCACCGCCGAGGATGCGACATTCATGCCCGACCGTCTGCTTCGTTGGAATATTGAACGCGGGAATTTCATTTTTCCCGCGGTAATAGAACGTTTCTATTCAATTTCGCGGTATTTGCGCGTGTCTGATGGGCGATTCTACTTGGATTGTTCCTGGTTTTTGTTGTGATTCGAATCATCCTTGTTTCCCGCCCTTTGAGCGGCATCTTTATCAGCTCCCTTAAAATGCGTGACTCGAGATAAGTCTTCTATCGGATGGCTCACGGAACCGTCGATCGTATGGATCACTGTACCTTAAAAGCGAGGCATGCTAAGAATTTTCCGCAATAAACGGGCACGGTCTGTCTGGAATTCAGTACTTTGTGAGCCAGGTTTTAATATTCACCAGGCCAGGGTAACTCTAAAACCAAAAAGTTTCTTTGAGTTGGTACTCCGTCATAAAACTTCATCGCTGCAGTACGTAGATATCAGGCGCTAGCATCTCATGGCGGTTACTCGGTCTGGGGAATAATTAACCGTTCTTCTGACAGCACGCTTCCGTGACGAGTTGCTGCGCGATCTCGGTTTCGTATTTCCAACAAATCAGTTTGGACGAGGCTAGAAACAACCGCCGGTTACATTCAACCGTGATCGTCGTTTTAATATTACGTCTTCAGCGGAATAAGGTAAATGTCCCCATTAGCGACCGTTTAAGAGTGTGACTGGTTCGAAATAGTATATTTTTTACTAATATACGACAATATTTGAGTAAAGTATGGATCATTGTATTTTTTTAAGTCTCTAGTTTCTCAATCAAATTAGTTTTACAGTGATATTTGATTATTTACACAAAAATTATGGCGAAAATTATATTGGACCTGATGTCCCCTTTAGTGACCATCTATTTTATACCACGATTTTCTGCTACAATAATGAAAGAAAATGGATATTTTCTTTTTATTTTATAATTCTGTATATATTTCTCGTTAATTTGAGTAAGTTACTGCATGGATCCATGTATTTTTATTGTAAAATTTGCGAGTTTAATGATATCTGGAGTATAACCTCACGGTATTAGAATCTGTCAACTTTCATGTCAATGACCAAGTCTTAATTTACATGTGAATTTACTTAAAGATGAATGTACGGCTACATAAATAACGTATGAAACAATAACTGAAATATTTCGCTTATATTTCGCTTTCTGTGTTGCAATAAACAATAACAAAATGAAGTGGTCACTAATGGGGACGTGGTCAGTAATGGGGACATTTACCTTAGTCGCCGCGCTGCGAAACGTTCTGCCGTCACAACCTCGGCTAATTTCTAAAGAAATCCTCAACAAATTCACGGGCAATTACCATCCCCCGGATCGACCCCCATAAATAGAAGCCCGGCGCGTCGTAAGCTCGCCCGGACTCAAAGTCCCGAAAAGCTCGGGCACAATTCTAATGTCGCCACTAATCGTGTACGTTACCGTTCCAAGCGGATCTAATTTCGAGTAACGAGAAAAGTTATTAAGCGATCGCATTTAGCCGCGCTAGCTAGCGCGATACAGCGCCGGCAGAAGAACAGGAAGAAGAAGGAGAAGGCGGAACAATGGATGGTGCGCGCGTTTCACGGCGGAGCCGGCGGAATACATGGTCGCCGCTCTTCCAGGGTGCCATCGAAAACAAAGATACATCCACCACCCGGCCTCTCCCCCCGATGATATTCAATAAATCCAAGGGTGGAAAAACACGGAGACATCGCTCGTAGGATATTGCTGGGGCTGACCTTATTTCGAGGGAATTTCAAGCGGTAATTGTTCACCGTACCGTTCCTACCTTTGTGGCAGCCTCTTGGATGACGATTGAGAGAAATGAAGGCGCCGCGGCAGACTATTCATCCTCCCATCGCGAGCTGTCCCTGTTTTCCAGTTTCAATCTTTCCCATTCGGACCGGCACGTGTTCCCCTTTTAGTAGGCGTACAATCGTTGGACAAGAAACCGGCCACCGGCCACTCGGATTCGTCGTGAGGAAATTTCATGCACACGTGACGTTTTAACAGTGTAACTGGGCGAAGAACTCGAGAAGAGAATCAAATAGAGAAAGCGAATTGATCGTGGGTTGAATTTCCTCGCGGAAATAATTGATCAGTTGCAAATTTTTGGGAGCAAGGGAAAAAATTATACGGTAATTCTCCTGATAAAATTCTCCAATTCTGGTGTCTTTAGTCCTAAAATACTTGCGTTGGTAGACTAAGTTGAGACACCTCGTGTATAATGCAGTGGACTAAATTCGTTCTGTTTTGTTGCCCCGGCCTAAAATTGGGGCTACGAGGCAGAAGTTACCGAAAAATACCCTTTACATAATAAACAGCGAGCTTTTGCGTGTTGGGCGCGCGGGCACACCTCGCGAACAGTGTCAACGCCGCGGGTCGTTGCTCGTCATCAAAGTTCTTTATGAAATTTTCGTTCCGGCCTCCTTTCTCCCGCAGACACGGCGGTTTCGTCGTAGGGTTAGCATCGCGTTCCGCGGCGTAAGGAACGTGTTTTATTATTTCCCGTGTCGCTTTCATTTCAACTTTGCTCGTTTTTGCGAGCAGGCCCCGCGGGGGATCAGCTCCGTATTGCCTACTGGCGTTTACAGGAGCATGGTCGTTCCTTCCATTCAAATGAAACTTCTCTGCGTGAACGGAGCTCGTTTAATGCACCCCATCGTGCGCGAGGCGTTCAAGCCTGATTAATAATCCCTGCAATTTCTTTCAATAACGTCCCTTGCACTTACAGTAGATTGATAATCAAATTCACTGCTTGCTGACTCGCGAGACATTATTCTTCATATTCAAAAATGAGTACCTAAGTAAGTAAGTCGCAGGAGTTCATCGCAGTCTTCTAGAAGTTAGCTTGCACCTTAAGAATAAATCGAGAACGTGAAGTACTCCTTACGCAGAGTCCAACAGCGTTTAATGTCACCTTCGCCTTCCTTTTCTTTTTATTACAACCGTGTCCCATAACCACTAAGTTTCTAAAACTGTATTATTATCCTTCGCAGCAGCAATTCTTGCAAAATCATGTGGTCTGAATGAAACGAAATACGGAGCTTAGATTGGGGCTGCCCATGCCGGTTCTATTTGTGAATTAACGCAGTAACGCTGATCGCCGCGGTATTATAAGGCTTCTAGGCTGCTGGTTATTAGATCGTGGAACGTGGATACGGACGTAAGTCTCAATAATCAGCGCCGCGAAATTGTTCTGTTTCCAATACGACGATGCATTGTGACCGAAAGTAGGCCAGCGCGTCACAATGGCCACGGCTTTGGTCACATTGTACGGATCAATTATTAGGCACTTAAGCGGAATTGCGTCGGCGGAGGCTTACAATGCGCCATTTAGGGCGGGACGCGTGCGTAACTCGAGCGGTATGTGCGCCGGCGAATCCACCGATGTACGCGCGTGAAACGTATCATTTCATAAATGAACTATATAACGCGCGGATTATTCGTCGGCGTTCCGTCGTGGATCGAATCGACGTTGGCCCGAGCCTTAATTACGGAACTCACGGGGTAAAACTCGTTCCCAGTAGCCTGCCGCAATCTGTGAGCGAAAATCTGCTACGCGGCTAAGAGAACCTTCTTCCAGATACCTAAAGCTCTGCGGAGGTACGCGCGCGATCAACCGACAAGGGGCTAATTCCGTCGAATCTCCAAGCGTCCTTTGTTTTCACACGCAGCCGGATATCGATCTTCCCCGAGCACACAGGTAAAACGTTTAAAGCCGAACGAGTAGCCCGTGAAAGGGACGAGTGGCCCTCGTCCTGGGATCTTCAGGTAGCACCGGCTGTCCTATCGTGACAAGCTTCCGAACATCGCGTACATCGACTTGCTCCATGTCAGGCCAATCGAGGCACGAGTCTCCATCCGGGAGCAGAACGTCACACGATCGTCTAGCTAGCTCGGCGACCCAGGGGCACGTTTCTCCGCGTTCTCCAGGCAGCTAAGTCACGTTCGACAGCATGTAAACCTCGGGCAGAAGTCTATGATCTAATACGTGGCAGCCGTTTGGCAGATACTCTGTTGCCGTTTCGCTATCGATTCCCGTGGCAGCGCGTGGGACGCAGGCATTCGTTTGGTGGCGACGGTGTCTGCGGGGGAAGCGAGCTGGTGAGCAGGAGACAGGGAGTAGGGCATCAAACGGACGGCTTCAAAGGGGACAGAGGAGCGGCGGAAGGGGACAGAGGGTCACGGGGAAGCGCAGAGAAGCTTAGCCGCCCCAGTTGCTGCCACTAATGTCTCCTCATACTAACTACCTTCTTATCCTCCGCCAGCGAGGGCGGCTAAGGCCGAGAGTCAGGTCGGGCTGAGTCGGTGGAACCTGCGACAGTTAAGATAAAATAGTTCGGGAGAAGTGGATAGTCCCGTGTCTCGGGTCTCGATTTTTCTTCTCCTCGAGGCACCTATGCTGGCGGTGGCGTTGCTGGCGGTGCTGCGGCCAGCCAGCCCCATCGGAGTTCATCCCGGTGTTTATGAACGGCGATTGTTAAGGTCAGTTAATTTCAAGGGAGGGAGGGTAAAAAGAGCGGCGATCTCGGCGGCGGTTCGCCCAAGGAAATTCCTTCCAGGTCGAAGGAGCCGAGATAACGCGACGGCGGAGTCGCTGGTAGAATGGGAAAAACAGCTGCATGATGAAGATTGGTCGAGTCCGGATAATCAAGCTCTGGGGCTATCCGCTGCTCCTCCGTTTCCGTCTCCCACCGTCCTTTAACGCTCCCTCCTCCTCTTCTTTTCCGCCGCGCACGGCACCCCCCAGCGTCGCGACGCCTTCCCTCCCCTTTCGCGGCAACAATGATGCAGCTGCTGGGTTCACCGGGGCCAGCAAATTGTGCTACTTTATCGCGCGGATACTTCCGTAATCTTTATCGTCCGGGCGGGCGCGTAATGAGCGTCCGGATAATAATCGTCGCTTTAAAAATATCTTATTCCGACGGATATCGTCGCCAGACTCGCCATCGAGATCGAACCGGAAAGAAAAACGATAATGGCGAGAAGCAGTGGAGGACCGTGTCGAACGATGGGTCGCGCAAGGGGACGGGGCTGGAAGTTGTAGGGACAGAGTTACGAGATTCTTTGAGTGCGACTTGAGCGCGCAACTTCGCCGTGTAACTCCTCCGTACCGCCATGCTTCTCACCAGCGCTGAATTATTGTGTTTCGCGGCGTCGCCCCGAGGAGCAAGTTCGTTGGCTTTCTTTTTAGTGCAACGTCAACCGACATTCCAACAAGAAATCTTTAATGACTGGTGTATGCATAATATTGTTTCATAACTCTCCGGCATCTTTTCCTCACTGGCGTAATTTTCGTGCTTCCTAGGCAACTGCGATTTTTTACTCTGTCGTCGCGAGTAATTTCCCCGTAAAAGAACTTCCTGGCGTCATATGTACTTAGGGTTTAAAGTAAAGTATTATACGGCCACGTTTCGCCTGCGCCGTCGACGCTACGTTATATTCCGAGTCTGTTTTGATTGCAAGCGTTTCGTAACAGACACCCAGCCGGGAGAGAATTCCCGGCAAATAATCGATACATTTGATACGACGAACAATCGGGCGTCAAACAATAGCCGAAGCTGGTATAAATTTATAACGCGAGCACGGAGAGCACCAACTTTTAATATATATGTATGTATCGTGAAATATTAAATCCCATCCGCGCGATATGTACAGCAGCGGGACAGAGGGAAAATAGAATTTCGCGATCAACGAAACGCATTAACCGCTCCAGACACGGCTCGACCCTCGAAATCGCATTTCCCGCGCTACAATCCCGCGGTTGCGTTTATTGTTTTCGATCATCGCCGCAATTACACTAAAAGGGTTCGATTAATTATTATTCAACGTGAAACCAGCGGCAGGGGCGACCCTCCTGGCGGAGCCTTACCCTCGGATTCTTTCCTCCCCAGGAACGTCGGCGAAATTGATTTCAATAAGAGTGGTCGATCAAGCAGATTAATCACATTTCCAGTTTCGCTTTCCTCGAGGTCGAGTCTTTCCATCGCAGAGTCCCGAGACCGTTTCGAGCTTCGAGCTTCGCTCGAGAACGCCAGTGAAATGGGAATGTCTCTTGCACCGAAACTGCACGATCCTTTTACAACGCCTGGCAATCGAATCCTGCGATTGATGAAATACAGAAGATTCGGGCCACCGATTCGGCTCAAATTTGGTGTATAGTTAGCAGACATATGTATGTACATCGTTAGTAATTTCTATTGGAAAGCATCCGCAATTTACATTACTAAATACATCTGATTCGTCGCAAAGGTCAAAGGTTCCTCAGGGAATAGGAATAGAGAAACATCTACCACAATATTCACATCAAACTTCAGAATTATCATAAATGCTGCAGACATCGGAAACTTACAACTTGTCCATCGACGGCGCAGTCGAGAATATTTTGTAATCCCAGAGCGGTTGCGGAACATCGGTCACATCTGACAACTCGGTATTTTGTCTCGATAGGTTCCTCCGTGTCTCGCGGCGTTTCCTATCGGTTAGAGAAATATTTTTATGCCTGACGCGTCAAGGGAAGCTACGGAACGGCTGGGAATTCTGTCACGTTCCTGTATCGCGTTAGAATTTGATGAAACGTACGGGAGGGCGCACGTTCGTCGGGTAGCTGCGGATGTATTTTGACGGGCTTCCGTTCACCGCCGCGGGACAGCCAGAAAATCGTGCGTCGCTGGATGCGACGTTCCCTCGCAACTTTGCCCATCGATCGGCTCTCTCTCGTTTTCGCGAATCGAACGCGGCAAATATTAAACCTCCCCTTTGTCTCGACCGGCAGCGCCGCTCTATCTCAAATTAACGTTATTTCTGTACGAGTGGCATTGAATGGCGCGATATTTTTTCGCGACACAGTGGTCGGCACACGGCCTGGTAACAATGCGCAAGTGGTACAAGTCGGTATCGCGTCAGGCAGCATACAGAAACGTTCCCATTTAATACCACTTTGTGTTCACCTTTCCGTGCTCCCCGTTTCAGGTAAGCCGAGCAACATACGTACCCATTGCTGGTGGCTAATGGTGTAACTGGCGGGTAACTACATGTAAAACTGTTTCAACATTTTTTTGAACATACTGTGTGGGGAAAATCTCGTTAGAGCCTATAGAAGGCAACTTTTTCGATTATGCTTTCCCGCTTTTTCCGTTACACAATGGCGAACGTTTTTGCAAAAGAGCAATGTATAATTTTGGCTCCTTTAATTCGCAAGCTATTGCAGACACGCTAAAGCGTCGTTCGCCACAGAGTGTTTCTCATAATCTTTCACGATCCTGAACGCACTGTTCGGATGGTCGTTACGTTTACCTGAATAACACCTCTGGAAAATTACGATTCGTTGATAGAATCAACGTTTCTTCGGCTTTCTCTCGGCGAGAGCGTGGCCTTTCCAAGAATAGAACTCCGGGCTTTTCTCCGATCTGTTGTTCAGATAGGTGAATGCGTTAACCATCCGTAAACACGCTATCGTAAGTTCGCCGGGTGATACGAGTGAGAGCTATTTAAAAAAGGGTCTGTATATTTTTAACAGGAAAACAGCAGCGGCAAGGAGCGATATTAGAATAGAACCGCCTTAAATACGTGATTACGAGCCGGAATTAGTTACCGAGACGGTATTTCAAGGTGAATTCGCGGGGAAGGCGGCAGCTCGCCCGCACCTATTCGTGTTCGTCGCTGTTGGAACTTTAGCCGGACACGAATCTCGAACGTTTTCCCAGTAATCGCGCGGGACGATCTCCCGAGGCGTTTTAGCAGCAGATGACTCGGGGAATTTTTGCGTCGCGGTGAATTGCAACGTTCCACGATAAGGAGATTAGATACACAGCGGCTGGTATGATTTACAACGACAAGGCGATCGAAGCCAGCCCCGGGCCGTCCCATTTCGCGAAATACTCTATAGCGGAACCGAACGACCACAACTATGCCTCCGTCAGGTGATTGATCTCCGTGCGTCTATGCGTGCGCGCTACCATTGTTGCACAGGTATCTGTGGTAATTAATCGAAGGAGAAAACGCGCTCCCCTAATGGCGTGGAGAGTGGCGTTATCGAGGGGTCCCGTAATTTCAGCTTAAATTAAATTTATAATCAGTTCCTGATGGTCTAATGCCGGTTAGAACGCAGTTGCCATTCTATCCTGGAAACCAGCAAATTTAATTACGCGCATAGTATTATATTCATTGGCTTGCTTCCGGTGTAGCTCGTCGGGGCGTGGAAAACAGAGCGCGGTTTGCTACAAGATTGCAGCTAAACAATTCTTTCTAACATATGCAGAGTGAGAGACGGAGACTGATTCGAATGAATATATGTATGTATATGGGACGTTTCACTGACTTCCCTGGGAGGAGTTTTCATGAATTCGTTTACGACGTTGAAATAAGGTTCTTTCTTAAACTTCGCAGTATAAACAGTTCTGTCATTTCATATGGAAGGGAACATTTCAAACGTTTCCAAGCTGGAGGAAGAGTTCTATCACTTGGGAAGGGAATTGTTGACGACGCTTCGCATATTTACAAAGTTCCTAGTATTCTGCGCATAGTTTATTCGGTAGAATTTTTAAAATAACGTCCGTATTACCTTGTGGGGTAAGGTGGAGGTAGGTATGATTGATCTGTATCACTGCAGCAGCAGAGCGTAAGGGGATGGGGACTATGCATGGTCAGACCCAGTACACGAACAATAGTAACGTGTCTGTAGCTTTTTAGTTATTCAATATTCAAAAGGAATAAGTAGGACGATGTTAATCTTAACAAGTTTTCATTTTCTGTAAGTAAATTATTACGGGAAACTGCTCGCGATAAGCTCGAAGCGATACTGTTTTTCGTCGGTCCGTAATGCAGTTTGTATTATTTAACACGTGTCCGATCTGACACGTGTAATTAAACACGCGGGGGTTATGCTGCCGTAGGAATACGCCGGCCACGGAATTGCGGCTGTAAATGTTCTCGGCTGAGAACTCGATACGAATTCTGCGCGCGGCTGCAACGTTACAGTATCCGTAATAAACGAGGCATTCAAGCAACAATTAATCTAGTTAGATTTAAAGGTCTCGCGAGTACGCGAGCGTTGAGTTTGGAAACAATTGTCGTGCACAGGTTTTCCGCGACAATTGCAGCCCAGAAGTGGGAAACCAACCGGGGCCGTTCGCGTTTCGTTATTTTCCATCGGCCGCCCTGGAATCGGGGCTGCGGAGGAATTTTAAACGCGCGATTTCTTCCTTAGAGACGATCCTATTTCCAGCCAAATTCTTACTTCCCCGTTTACCACATAGTAAATAACGATACCGCTGCGCGAAAGCCAGCCGAGGAGAGAAATTGAAAAGTAGCCGGCGATACTGGTATATTGGAAAATTGCAATTACGAGGTCACTTCTCAGGTACTTTAGAGTTTAAAGCACGGAAGTGCATTATATATTACTACAGGAAGAGAAATCCGCCGCGTAAGATGCAATGAGCTCAGAGAAGCAATAAATATTTTAACCACAAAGCTGGTTCAACCATTGGCTGCCTGTGAGGCATTACTTTAACGTGGTCTAAAAGTGTCTGAAGGTTCTAGAGTACCTTGACAGGCAGTCGTTATTCGTTGCAGGCTTGAGGCAACTAATTATGGAGCTTCTTGTAAGAGGCATTGAATATTGCTTGCCACGAAATGCTTCGTTTAATCAAGACAGCCTCCTTCGGCCATTCATTCCGTTTTAATATCAGCGTTGTTCATTCCTGACAACTGCTTAAACAATTTTGTTGAGTCTTCTGTCACGGCTGATAGTTCAAGTATATAAATCCTCGTTATAGCCTTGTTTTTACCACGCAATGTACGCCCGGTGATTATCCCCACCATTTTTTAGAATCTTTTGGTCGAGAGTGAGAGAACGAAAGAGTCGACGGCAACTTCGCGTCAACTGTTTCCTTCCCTCTCGCTCGCTCTTCGGTTTTCTCACTCGCGGCATCGCCCGCAAGGAATACTGTCCGCAACGCGTCGTACGCCCGCCGCCAGCCCCGTTCATCGGGTTTAATACGAGTGTTTACTGTATTGGTTTCTCAATTCAACCGCAACATTTAATTCCACTCAGCTTCCCGCTCGATACTTACCTACAGGTATCCCATACAATTTCTAATTCCATCATGGAATTTCCACGTTCTCTCGAGGAACAGTAAACACACGTGTAACTCGTTCCTCTGCAAAAGCATTATCGAGAATCTCGTCGGCATGAGCGGCAGCACGGTTGATATTTCACGCACGTAAAAATCGAAGGGCGAAAAAGCCGTCCGGGGGATCAGCGTGTCCGACGGTATCCAGTTCTTCGGGTATTATCGGTAATTACAGCCTTCATGAACGGTAATACACCCGATAGGAGGCGCGTTCGTGGGCGGCATGGCTGGACAGGGGATTACTAAAGTGCAAACCGGGAACGAGGGCCGAGGGGTGGCTCTGACACGCGATTCCCCGTCTTCTTCGAAGCTCGGGCGAGCGTGGAATCGTTCGTCATGAAAGCTCTTAAGTTACTTTTCACGCCTTCGCCCCCTTGCTCCTAGCGATCGCGCCACGTTATCCGGGACTCTTTGTCGCACGGTGGTCGCCGATGCTCGCCCAAAGGAACAGGCTACGGACGTTTTAACAGTTCGACGGACGGTGGCGTCGTTTCAAAATAGATTATTCCAAGCGACAAAGGAAGCACCTGCATGAATAGCGAAACAACACCCGGAAACGAGATATTGTTCCGCTGGAATACCGAGCGGACGATTTTCTCGTAGAAGCTGCTACCTGAAACGACTTCCCGCTTGTTAATTTTCAAGCGGTGATGTTTCGAGGGAAATGTTTTGTGCCGGGAAATGTTCGTTGGTTGCTGAGACTTCTTTTTTTTTAGGTAGCCTGTATCTTTAGAAATATTAGCGAAGGTATTATTGTAAAAAGTGAATGGAAGCTACAAGCTGAAATGACTTCCGCTTGGTTGTTGATTCTGAAGGAGGGTGGAATATTTCGAGAGAATTATTTCACACGAGAGATCTTAATCCTGAACGTTTTACGTGACAGTATATTTGTACATGGATTTGGTTTGTCTTGAGACGAGTATCTTGGCATACTGTTACACAATGGGCTTTTGTTTCTTGAAGCTCCGGACAGCAGAATTTACTTCTAGTCATTATTTCTGACAATCCAGCGTTGCTCCTTTTGAACTTCATACTTTGTAATACAAAGTCTCTGTTTTCTGGTCCTTCACCCTTTGTTTCACTGCTCATCACCTATCATGTTCAGCTGCAACTCGAGGGTTGGAGCAGTTTTTTATTCGTACACGTTCGTTACAAAGTTTTAATTGTGGAAGTAGGTATAGCTAAATGTTTCGGTGTAATAATAAATGTTTCACTCGAAACGAATCTAATTAACCTTTGACGTGGTCCACGGCAAGGAGGGGTCGATTTCAATAGAGACTTCCGGCAGCTGTAAACGCAGCGAAAATCCACGTTCGTCCGATATGAACGTAGCAATTAAGTTTAACGAGTCGAATGCAACGTTCGAGTTGCTCGATTGTTCGGCTGGAAAACATTTCGGAATGAATAATTGAGGCCCATTTCATCTTGTTATCCGTGAATTATCTTGCGACCAGCGTTCTCTTTTCCCTACTTTTTTTTTGCCGTCGCGATTTTAATGGGAGAAGTGTAAGATGGATAAAACGACGAGGAGAGCGACAGTGGCTAACGAGATCGTCGTTACACGGCTGCAATTATCGACGATAATCGATACCTCGATAATTGTATATTTTGACGCTCTAACAGAGCCGATAATAAAATGCGGGATAATAGCCGATAATAAGACGCGCGCTGCTTAATAATCTCGCATTATCAGACTTCCGCGTACGTTATCTCGCCAAATATTTCTCCAACGAATAGGCAACGCGCATTATTCTATCAAATTTGTCACGCGGTAAACTGGCTTATGGTCCATGGAACATTCCATATTACGAATGCTAATTCCTGCTCATTGGTAATAGATAATATGGAATAATTTGATATCGATTACACATTTACATTAAATTCGAATGAATAGAGTCCTCGTTTCAAAAACATTTCCTTTTTGCCCATTGTTTAGACGGAAAGCCAGGTTCTCCCACGTGTTCCAGTGAACCTCCCGACTGTTTAATAGCAGAACAGGGCGGACATCACCTTTCAACGAAAAGTTAAATAAAGCAGTTTTCACCAGCGTCAGTCGCAAGTCCCGTCGCGGCGACGCCAATTTGGGAACGTAGTTCGAAAAAGTTGACGGGTCGAAGCCCGCTGTTCCGGCGAGTTGAGAGATAGACGGAGGATAAAGCTAACACCGCTGCGAACACCGGCGCGAGCAACGGGTACAGTTTCCTCGAGCAACACGCGCCGGCTCCTCAGCTATTTCTACCTTCTATCTACATCTACGCCCAGAGTCACTCTTGGCTTCGCTTATTCCCCGGAGACACAAGTGTGACATTTTTATCCGCGCCAGCCCCGGCCCTCCAGCAATTCCAGCCGGTTCCTCCGCGTATTTCCCTCTATTTACTTTAACTAAACATGAGGAAGCACCGACGGCCCTAAGGAACGTATGAAACTTACAGGAATTAAGTTGGATGGTGTGGGAGGAAAAGAAACTCCGCACGGTTTTCGAGCACCGCGGATTTCGCGAGATGCTTTCCCTCTTCCCTCTCCGCAACCACTGTACACAAATCCTCAGAATCCACGAAGCGACTCCTCTCATCGAATAACGATGGATCGTCACCTGTATCAGTGACAATTAATATCTCATAAATCACTTCCGCCTGAGATTAATCAGCTTCCTTGATATCTAATCGCGTTTCATTCACTCGTTACGAACTGTCCGGCGAAAGTCTATTCCCCGATAATTCAATATCCCTGGGCGTTTTTCCCGTTCGTTGAGAGTATTTCAAAGTGCTATGGCCCGTCGCGTCCGCGATAACATTGTTGGGCTGATGGCTAATTTGTAGTTCGCAACGAATAAATTTGAAAACAAAAACCGAGGGGCTGAAACGGGGGCGCGAATTGGGTGAAGGGTCGACGGGCAAATTACGCCGTCGTCCTCTACATACTGGAGCACCCGTATCTATTAACAATGTAAATACGTGTGTCCCACACGTGCGATACAGTGTTAACCAGAGGGGGGAGGGGGGTGGGGGTTGAAGCGGGGAGGGGAGGGGTAGGGTGAGAGGCCAGGGTGGACGAGATATGTAATTCCATTGTTCGCAATTGTGCCTTCTGTTAAAACTTGAATACACGCCGGGCGCGCGCCCCGCTCGGTTATTTATGTTACGAGAACCCACTAGCCGCTGGAAAAAAGGCACGGTTTATTCATAGTAATCACGTAACGCGAGCGTGGTTGAAACGGCCGTTAGAATCCCACGACCTTTGTACGGACTTTCAAAACTGCGCGGGATCACCCTCTCGTCGCGTTGTTCCCCATTATTCTGCGCTGAGCGCGAGATGTTATTAGCCATAGAAACCTTTGAGGAGGAAATTGTTTGTATTAAGGAGAGGGAAGATTGAGGACGGCGAATAGTTCCATAGGGTCATAGATTTGGAACCTGGGGGGATACTAATATTCTTTTATACCGGAATACATACTCGTTCAGTTGGCTTAGAGTTAGAATGCATTCTTAACGATTTTAATCGATAATCAAGCACTGATGAAACGTCGATGAATGCACAAAAGTTTACCCAGAAGCCTCGGCACATCATGAAAGCCTTCGAATGCAGCTGTACAGAGGAACGTTTTATTAATTGAAGCGAGAAATTGTTATCGGTTGCTTGATGGCGGGATTCAATTTATGCGGACCGCCGTTCGCTCGCTCGCGCCGTTGTTTTAATTACGGGGAAAAACGAAGAGGAGGTAGAAGGTGGGAGGACGGGGGAAAGCGATGGAACGATAAACATCGAAAGGGTACGGTCTTATTGGCATGGATTTCAGGGGTGTATCTCTATCGACGGCTCGCGACTACGGGCGCCGTTAAGTGGTTCACGCTCCGCGGCAACAAGGAAAAAGCTCCGGCAGAACAAGGCCGTTAAAACCACGGACGATGGCCGGAATAAATATCGCGACCGTTCCGCCAGAAATCCCCTGGGCAAAATGGATGAAAGCGTGGTTAGCACATGGTCGCAGGCAACGCGGTTCGGCTGCCTATAAGCGCCGCAGGAACACCGTAGCTACTGATCGTGAACACGCATACATCAGTAATAAAGTGAAGCAACTGTAAGCCCCTTAGGTGGAGGCCATGTGCCCTGGTATAACTGGGAGATTAAGCCATCACAGAACGCTTACCATAAATTGATATTAAAGTTCCATTATAATGCGACGCGTTTCGAAGCTAAACGTCACGCCCGGCCGTTTCGGGTGGCATCGTGCCGCGTCTTGGCGAATTTACTGGGACGATTTGCGTGTCGTTCGCGAGACGAATGTTCTCCACTGCGGCCCGCCCTTAACTTCGCCGGCTCTATTAATTATTCCCTGTTACCGACAGTAGTGCGCCAGAAACGAACGCGTTCGCGATCGCAAACACTTGGAATTAAGGAAACCCTACCCTATATGGAAGAGGAACTTTATGTGCGAACAGTTTATTCGAAGGGGGACGTTGTGTCGCGCAAACGATTCTACGGACCAGATAGGTTAGGAGACCAATTTTATTGCCTTTCTGTTTTATATCGTCGAGAGGAAAGGAATGGGCCAATAAGATTCTTCGATAGGGATTTTTCGTCCGCTAGGTGAGTGATTTAACCAATTTAGCTGTCCAGGTCATGGACAGATTCTCGGCCCTTAAATCTAATATTTGAAACTGTCTCCTGCCTACAATTCCTGATATTGTGTTTCGTACTGTGCGACGTAGCAGTCCCGCGTTTCACGGTCGATGATGCATGGTCACTCGAGGTGGAAATAGAGAAAGTAGATTTTACACGTAGATCCGGTAAGCTCCATGAATCTGTCAACCTCGAAATAATTTCCCAAAGGCGCAGAGCTTACATCCAGAGCCCTCCGCCAATTTTAGCCCCGTAGATTCACTGCTATTGCGCAGAACAACTTAGCTCGTGTAGCAATTAATTCAACATCAGTGGCTCGGATCACGAAGCCCGCGAATTCAGCGTCCGTGTTCCATCGTAGGCGACCAGAATTGTTTCCGTTGGCCGGGGAAGAATTGATAAAGCTCTCGGTATTAGCAGCTGGCCCGGTGGCGAGTAATGGCCGGCATTTTTCTCTTGTTACGGGTAATCCAACGTATTGGCTTGTTTCATTCGAGCAGATACCAGCGTAAATTACGTTCGAATTGCTCCTGGATTTTTGCACGGCCACGGGGGCTCGAAGGGCTTATCGATGCTGTCGTTTATGAAGCATTGCGATGTCATTGCTCGACGCTCGAAGCAAAAATCATCGGGGCTCCACCCGTCGCGTAGCTATTGCTCGAAATCCGCGGCTCCACTCCCGACGATTATTTCACCTCGAAGAATACCTCGGCCGCGAAGACTCGCATCGTTCATCTCTGACGAATTCGACGGTTTCAACCGTCCCGCGGTTATTAGCCGTAACGGCGGTCGGCTCAAAGCTTACTTTGAATCAAAGTAGATGGTGGAAAGTGCACACGTTTCCCGGGGAAGTCGTGTGTGCGCTCGCAAAGTGTAGCCCGTGGGCGTGAAACGACGGTATTCCATTCCGTTTTCGTTATTCCAACGTCGACTCTTGCGCTTCTCGTATCTGCTCGCGGATATTACATTTCTTTAAGTATTTACCTTGCAGTTTTCACGAGCCATTCCGCGGCGTTTCCCCCGCGTTTCACGCGGCCCCGGCGAAAGCTCGCCGGAGTATAAACAGCGTGTTCGTTTTTATCTCCGTGACCAGACAAAGTGAATCTGCTAGGTGGAACCAATTACGGGGAACGAAGCCGTATCAACGTTAACCATTCTCTTTCTAATGGTCGGACGTTAACGCTTTGTCGCCGGCCGGCACAAAAGAGTGGACGTAACATCAGATTGGCCATTAAAAATGCTGCATTAGCGGCAGATTATCATCGGCATATTTGATTTGCTTTCTATTATTTCCCTTCGGCATTGTCGCATTGTTAGGGTAATAATCTCACCTGTGCCTGGCTCTTGAAATGAAATTGCACGGATTGATACAGCTGTATGATCGCTGGGTGTCGTTGCATGGATCATTGGTGGGTCTGTGGAAAATTCAGAGTCATCTATATGCAACATCTAAATGCAATAGGGTAAGTCCGGGTGAGATGGTCATAGTTTCGTTTAGAGTTTGCTACAGCCAAACTATTTGAAATAAAGCAACGAAAATGATGTAGAACAAAACTTCTATCCTGTGTCTACATGTCCGTTAATATCAATAAACGAAAAATTATTATTTAATATACGAATTTTACAAATGAAAAAAGAGTGTCATTGCCGATATCTCCCTTATTGTCCGGGAAAGATGGTCATATGTATTTTTCAGACTAACAAGTTGTGGTCGTTAACTGGTTATCTCAGATTCTTTCTAGTTTTCGTCCACCTTCGTTTTTGCCCGCTCAAAACTTTTTTGGGCTCTTGCTGCGAGTCTTCTAATCCGCATGTATAACTCACTGTGTCAAACTCTATGCAATTTGCATGAGCCCAATAAACACATGACTTACATCTTAATCAATCTTGTTTTTTTTGGTTTCGAAATAATTTTCTCCGAATTTCACCAAAATATCTGAAATTACATCAAATACAGCTATGGCCAGCTCTCTTGGACAATAATTGACCATCTTTCCCTTAAAGCCCTGGTAAAATAGCTATTCCCCTTTCGCTTAGACTAACAAACGTAAGCCCGAATACTTTAACGTTAAAAACACTGTAAACAATGCACTATCGAAAATAAACGTTGACAATGAAAAATATTCAGCATAAATAACACAAACAAGATGACCAAAATATTGATCAAACATTTTGAAGCACTAGCTTAAATTTCACAGTGGATTTACAAACCTTTAAAAACGTTCTATTCCAACACTTTGAACTAAGAATGTTACTTTTCTATGACACTTTGTACCCACGTCGAGGCAGCGCAATGAGGCGTTTCCTTCTAAAAAATACTGTCACTGCCCATCTCTTCCGTACGACCACCTCACCCTGACTTACCCTAGATCAATACACAGAACGGATAAATCCACTGATAAATTTGTAGCATTTTCTCCGTTCCCCGAAATTAGATATTTAGTTCACTCTCTACACAAGATATCCCCTAATCAAATCGATCAATACTTATAGTGAGCAGACATCAGTGATCCTCGAAATAAAGAAGATTCTACTCGACAGCCCGCCTCGTCCACTTCGAAAAGCTCATCGCAGTTAACGCACGACCTTGGACAGCCGTCCGACGTTATTTCCGTTGATAATGAAACTCGAAGCGAAACGCGTGTCCAGCACGTGTTGGCCGTTGAGCAGCGAAACAAGCGCTCTCCCGGTATCGCGCGAACGGGGTTGTAGTCGGCGAGGGGGCCGAAGAAAAATGGCCGTGCGTGGGTAAATCTGCCCGGGGGTGACAGAGAGAAAACGACGGACCGTTGCGGAAGTTTCGTCGCGCGATTGACTGTACGCGATGACAGGTGACACGCATCGCCGTCGCGGGGGAGACCGGGGGGAGATTTCAGCCGGACCCACCATGAAATATTCCGCGACGCGACAGCGCTGACGAAGTACGACGTGGCCCGAGGCGTAAAAAAATTTATACGCCTCGTAAAATTCGTCGGCGATCGTCCCCTCGCCTTGTCCCTCTGCCCTCCCGCGTTGCTGCGCTAGTACATTTGCGAGACAGGTCGCGGAAGGATGGCAGAGGGTGGACTCGAATTACGCTCACTGCCATCACGTAGTAACAAATGGAAGTAGCAGCCCGCTGGAAGTACAAATCGCCGCGATTGTTCCTGCGTAATCATAGATACGATGCTGTCGCAGCGATGACGTCCGAGACGTATCGAATCGTCCGATTGACTTTATAGATTCCCCCTCGAATCTCGGTTTACTAAAGACATCACCCAGGCGTCTCGAAGCGCCCTACGCGGGTTTATTGTACGAGCAACGACGGCGGCGGAGTTAAAATGTTTGCAAGTAACGTATCGAGAGTTATCGATTGGATCTCGACCGTGTCAGGAGTTCAGGGATAAAGCGCGGCGGAGCGCTGAAGAACCAAAGGAGGGATGTGGAAGGCGGCCCCGGTACGTGCCGCATCAGGGTTGCTTTCTTTCCTCGGTGAAGTACAGGTGAAAGCTCGAGGGTACCCATCGCGCTGCTTACGAACGATTTCCAATATGCCGCCCAGTAACAATATTATGAAATTAAAAGTACGCGAGCACGGCGACCGAACAGGATGCATTTAGGGAGCGGGACCGCGAAAATTATTGATTCCCGTTACACCGACGATGAATGATTTATGACCCTCGAGCGATACGGAGTGTGCCATACGATTTACTGCTACACTCGCGCGACTGATCCTCGAATTAGCATTGCTATTAGCATCCAGACGGGATATTCATAGAGCAGTTGGAGGAAAATTGCATCTTTCAATTGTGGAGCCACCGATCTAATTGTACTTAATTGGGTTGCCTGTCGTCTGCTTTATTCTCAGCGTTACGGTATTACCCGCACTATTTACATAAGTAGACAACGGCCGGAGCAGTTACTTGAATTCGCTCGATACCTCTGTCCACTTTTCGGAGTTTAAAGGCAGTCGCGTGTTTTTGCAAAGCGCGACGATAATTAATAGATTAATTATTGTCAATTTCTCCGATTCGCTTCGCCGCGCTTCGCCAAAATGCCCGCCGTCCTTTACACGTTCCTAAAATTCTTCGACCTATTTCTCACATTGTTCTGTATTCACCACCGCCAACGGAGCGCTCCACGGAGCATCTATAGATCGCCCAGAGATCGTTATCAAAGTTCGTCGTAAACGTAAGCGCGTGATTTGCAGTTCCTTATTGCAGAGGGGTGATGGGGGGAGTATGGCGGGATGGAAGGGAAACTTGAAATTGACTTATGTAGGTACACGCTTATCGCTACGGCTCGAACAACTTGCGGTCCAAAACAAATGGTTTCAACCGAGCCACAATGTCATATACTCAGCGGAACGCTATACAATGAAACTACATCTACTTGGCCCATAGATATGATCCCTCGATGCGCTTTAATCCCAGCGAAACCCCTGCGCGTTCCCAGCAAGCAAGATTGGAGCAAATGCATTCTGTTGCAACCGAGGCGAAATGCCACGGGTGCACGGGGCCGAATAATAATTCTAATTTGTGAGACGTCGTCGAGCCGAAACGTCGGAGACATTTCGCTAATTGATAAGCTTAATCTATATTGGCGACGTTGAGCGAAGCATGCCAAGTGATTTTCGACGTGGCCACTTTTACGCGATACACTTTCCCCGCGACCGTCCTAATTATTACACTTTGGACTATTAATTCCATGGAGAGATGTGTCGCTCACGAAGAAAAATTTAATTCGCCCCAATTTCATCATGCGACGAAAATCGCACACCAGTGAAATTCTTCTTTTGAAACGCCCTGAATAATATCTCCTTTGACATCTCTCATTCTCAGTCTCTGGCATCTAAAGTCACTCATGAAAGTTCAATATTTCATAAGGACACTCTGGCTGGCGAAGAAAAAATTGGAAAGTAATCAAGCATTTAACCCACATTCCTCGAGTATATTCTGACTAATTCTACTGTAGTGATGGGCAACCACGCTCCAGTTTCAATTTGGGTAGGTATTACATGCGCTGGGTTTAAGATGGACAGTAATTCGTTCGCCTGTGTGATTCGACTATCATTTCGCGGCTCTTTAAAGGGAAAGATCTATTTCTTTGTAATTTGACGTTGATGGAACGGTCCTATTTGCGAAACTTCCGAATATATCCTTGATTACTAGCTTCCATTTCATCAGAAATTCACCGAGTGCTCGCTTATCTTCAATTTCATTCCAAGCATCAAGACTCCCTCGCATTTGTCAACAAACGTTTGCGGAATCGCGAATCCTCTGTACTTTACAAATTGTAGTTTAATCCGCGATCCCTTCTATTTTTGCATGTATACATATTGCGTTCGACTTTCATCCTCCCCATAAATTCATGTCTCGTTAATTCCGAAATTTGAAGCGCTGTTCCACTGAACGAACAATTGAGCACAAAATACGCGAAATGTATGCAAAACACCAACGTGTTCGTACGGCTCCCATTGCGAACTGTTCTGCAAGCCTACACCGTTAAAATTCGTCGATCATCACCAGCGCCAAGCTCGGGGATTAGCTCGGTCAAATTTCTGCTCGTTAAAATCGACGATACTTCACTGCGTTCTACGCCCATCATGGTCCACAGCAAAACAATGGCGATGAGTACGCAAGCTGGCAAAGCTGATCGATCGCCGCGGCTAACGTCAGCGCTCAAAGGTCTCAGAGGTCAGAAATCGTCTTTCGTTTCACGGAGGGACGACGGAATGGCTGGGCTCGGCTTGGTAGGTCGTCGCGGCCGATACACCGTCGAACGATTCGTCGGTTTATTGGCGGAGTTTGTTCGTCGGCGACGTGCCCGGCCGCGGTGATTTTCAGCGAGTGAAGAACAAGATTCATATCGAGAAGTGGGTCAATACGTTAAAGCGCGTGGATCGTATCCCAATGGGTGGCAGTCGGATTCGGCCGGCTGCATGCGAGTCACGCGCCTCGAATACGAGTGCATGTGTCACTTTAAAAGTTCGCCGATGCCCGTGCGCCACGGCGATTCCATTCGATTTTGCGGCTTATCGTCGATACACCGTCGGCCCCGTCTCGAAAAAGGACCGACACCGTTATTACTTTGCCCGCGAATCATTGGGGCGGTCGCGCGATTGATAGCGACTGCAATCGGCGGGGTGGGGATTGAGGGGGGCTAACCGGCCGTTTCAGCCGGAAATGCAACCTTTTCCAGGAGCGTTTGGCGACGCGTCAGGAAAATGATTTTCCGTTCGCGTGGAAATCTCTGGGCACAGAGAGGAGGTACAGGCCGCTGGTCTCCGCTCGCGCGCGCGCCACGGTTGCACCAATGAACTGCGATGCCAGAGAATGCAGTGTAATCATTATAAGTGGGTTAACAGATCACGACAGACCAACCGCTGGAAAATTGCATTGCGGCGGTTCGTTGCGTTCGATTGAATTCAATGGGCCAAGTACTGACGGAGAGTGTCAGTCCCTGGACGTCCATGTACCTATCCATAAACGGAGGGTAACTTTCAGCTGCGCTCTTTCCGCCCTAGCCTCGGACCGTGATCGACGCGAGCAACATGCATACTTCGAAAAAAAAATGAAGAAACTGGCAGTTCGTTAGGAAGACATTTACTAACTCGAGTGGCGTGACGGTGGACAATATAGTGGAGGAATTCATAACCGAATCTAAGACCGAGATTTAACTGAATAGCGGCTAAAGTGAACTGCGAATTGGAACTAATTTGGCTCGGGAAGTGCGCCGGGTTTTGAAGGGTCCTGAAGTTGGGGTAACAGTGACAAGCTACGGTATATTGTTGTTTAGAAATTGTTTGGAATTCCCCGTTATAGTAGCTGCATTCAATATTGCATGCACCTACTGTTGAAGCGGTAGAATGATTGTCTTCTATTGAAACTATTCAGATTCGAAATCATGATCTAATAACCTCTTTTAATTATCGGGATTGTATAGAAAATAACTTCCTCTCGCTTCAGAATACTATTAAAGGCTCTTGTACTTACCAGTCTGATCCGGCTGCAGACATCAAGCGGTTCTCCGAACAGGAAAGTTTGAAAAAGAGAATCCAGTGAATAGCTGAATTGATAGGACGAATCTTCCGGCTCGATTCCGCCCTGGTTTTGAGTCCTCTGTGCGGCAACACGATCGATCGGCTCTCTTTCGCCCTGCCGCGGAGCGTTTCGCGTTAATGCGATTCGAGGAGCAAACGCGTGGCGAATTAATACCATTGGCGAAACAGGATTTGCGCGAAAGAGTAAAATCAATTGTACGCCGCCGTGGGCGTTAGTATCCTCCATCGTTGGCCGCGGCGTATCTGGATTTATTATACACCGAAATTACTTCTCCGCGCGGTTGCTCCACGACAAAGCGACATTTTCCACCGGCGGTTATAAATAATTGTAGAGAATGCCGGGAGCGGGCGTGAGCGCAGAATCACGGCCGTCTCGCGATAGTGAAAGTCACGCAATAAAATCATTCCACGTCGAGAAATAATTTTCGCGGAACTTGTTGATCGCGTACATGCACGAACGGAGATAAAACGGGCAGAGTGCTCGGGACACGTTAATTACCATAATGTTATTTATACATTTTTATAAAACACGGTAATACATGCACTCTCCAGCACGTCGTGAGGCGTGTAGCTTGACTCTTCGCTTTTCTTTCCCTCTCGATGTGGGAAAATATTAATAACTAAACAGTTTCAGCACCTCAAATAACCACTAGTGATCATGAAAAAAAATAAACATTCGCGTGAACGTTCAAGCGTAACAAACCAACCTCACTCTTTCCCTAACGAGGAATCCTTCCAAGCTTCCAACCCAGAATCCAGCGCGGGAAGAAGGAAGGAGGAAAATTAACCTCGCACTGGGTCAGCTCGAAACGAAATTCCCAGCTTCCCCGCGTCAGTATCGCGCGTCGGCGAGCGCAGGTAGACGATCAAAGCGTGCGGTCAAAGTTATCTTCGGGAAATTATCTTCGCCCGCTGCCCCCTCTTCTATCCGCGCATGAAGGAGCGAGGGCGGTTGAGTTCTTTCGGCGAGGCGTGCGTGAAAGCTCCCGGCGCCGACCAAGCTCGGTGTGTGTCCCGGCGTGTTGAAAACGCTCGCACTGCAGATACATGATTGCACCGTGCGCCGATGTAGGTCGTGAACGTAATCATTCCGCGACGTGCCGGAAAGGTTAACATTCGGCTGGCACGTCCTAGATCCGAAGACATTTTCGCGCGGTGCATGCGGTTGCGACGGTCGCCTGGCGTCGATGGGCGCCAGTAAAGGAGCTACCGAGGGGGATGAAGCTCGGAGGGGGGTTCGGATGGGAGAGACGCGGAGCGCAGAGCGTTAGGGGCACTCGAAGCTAGACATTTTTATGCATGTATTCACACGGCTCCCCGATGCATAGTGCGCGCCACGAATACGTACACGCGTCTCCTACGACGCGGGCCTGTGTCTGAAGCGTGCCGCTGTAAATGTAAGTGCTGCATCGCGGCCGCACACGTACCGTGCCAGCTTGCACAGGTCCCGATACTCCCGATAAATATTTGCACATGGGGCTACGGGGAAATTTCCTGAAAACGCGGCTCCTGTCGTGCCGCAGCCACCCCCCAATCCCCTCCCCACCACACGGCACCGACTCGTACCTCGTTTCGCGACGCTGTCGTTCGCGCCAGTCGACAAGGGGAAAAAATTTCGGCAGGAAATTTGTAATGTCCCGAAGACACTTCCATCGGGCTGCCTCCAATAGTGACGATCGATTTTCGGGCGACTATTGGCAAACGGGGGAGGCGTGGAGACCGGCGACGCCTCTGCTGTCTGCGTAACTCCCGCGCGATGCAACGTGCGGTGCAAGGAACGAAAAATTCTGAATAATTGAAACTGGGGATTACATTGACGTTTGAAGAATTCAGTAAATATTGGCCACTGAATCTGTTATTCCCGGGAATCTATTTTAGCCACGTGATATCAATAGATTAAGGAGGGTACCTACAAGCTTTTCCTTTTACTTTTGAACGTTTTTGCGACTAGACTATGAGCAACGCCCATTTCCCGTATTTGCTCCGTTTCATTGCGCGCTATTCTTAAAATTTCTTGCCGCACGCTGTGGCGCGCACGATCCCCACCACAGCGGGTCGGTGCGAAAACTAACGCCGGTTCTATCTCTCCCCCGGCGTTCGTCCTTTTTCCAATTCTTGTCTCGGTTACACGTCCGCCGCGCGGTAACACGATAACAGCAAGAGTTACTCGTTGGAAGCTTCGAGGTGTTCCGTGTAAATAATTCAGTCGCGGCTCTCCGAAAAGTTGCAGCGCAGAGGTTGGCCGGGTCTGTGGTCTAACAAAAAAGCCGCGGCTCCGGGCTGGCCGGCGGCACGTGCATCTTTCATTTCGTTAAAAAACTGAAATTGAACGTCGCGGGATGAAGCGGAGAGGCGAATTCGCGCGGAAGATTACGCTCGACAAAGGGAAGCCTCTGTCGAACCCAGCTGCGGAAGCTCGCGACGCGTAACTGACCCACTTCCGCCCAATAATTTTTGTGCCGGATCTCTTAATCTCTCAGTGCTTGGATAATTCTCCATTCTGTCTGTAAAAAGCGATCTAATCTTCCAGCTCCGCCGAATTTCGAGCTTACCGGTAATGCCGTGCGATTATATTTTGATACCCCGACTTGACTAATTTGTCATGAGCTTCGTAGACGAGTAAGCTGACTTGAACGTGAAAGAAGAAGCAAATTAAACGACCACCAGTTACAGTTCACGATACTGTGCTAGCTAGAGGACTAAATCAGACGAACAGAAATTGGAGTGGCAATAATGTAGCACGCATTAATTAGAAGTTCGCCGAGGTAATCGCGCGGGGCGCCTGCCCCGGCACACCAGCGAGCGTTAATGGAATAAAATATACTTTTTAGGGTGAAGCAGCGCGAAATAAATCGCCCACTCGAGCGGCTAAAGTATTTAAACCACTGATTACGAGCGTATCGAGTGTAGTACGCGTCAGAGGCAGGCGCCGGGCATTAAGGGGTTAAACGCATAACTTCTCTTTACAAACGGGGATCTGCAAGTTGATTAATGGAGCCGGCGGGGTGGGGATGGAATGGCGATGAGTCCGAAAGTAGGTCCGGGCGACAGAAAGTATGAAGCAGCGGCCCTGCGAGAGTACCGAGGTAAAAGCCCCGAGCACCGGTAACAGTCGCGCGGACAGAAAGAGGAAAAAGGGAGAACAAAAGCGCGACGGGCTGGGGGAGGTAGGGTTGAGAAGGGGCGATTTGAAAAAAGGGAGGCAAAGAAAAGAAAGAACGAGGAAGTTCGGACGAGAAGAAAGTGGCGTATAGAACATGTTACCTCCCACGAACTTCTCGTAGCTGTTTCTTTGGTGGCTTAAAAAATTATTTGCAGAGGCACCGTGCACGAATCTCCTATCTTAATGGATTCGTCGGTGCATCGGGTCATGAATAAAACAGCGGACACGATATCTTGAATTTCATTTGCCGTTTGCAATAGAAGGGAAGAGAAGACAAAGATTGCATCTGACACTTGTCTAGGCTAGTTTTCAGTGGGGGTGCGCCTTAATTTATGCTGGACTGCTTTTATACATGTTTCCTGCTGTGGTAGCTAATCGATTCAGAAGGCTGCATCGCTACTTGCTATATGAAACAGCCAGCACATATGTACATTGATAAGCAGGCGCACGTACGCTTCTGCTAGCTTGTGCTCCGCAGGGGAGCGGTAAGCAGCACTTTAGTATACCCCGTGGAATCAGCTGATCGATGCCACTTTTTCAACTGCAGTTGTGTCCTTCTTTCGCAGCCGCCGTAAGACTTCGTTCCAA
The DNA here is from genome assembly GCA_929113495.1 of Andrena minutula. Lineage (NCBI taxonomy): Eukaryota > Metazoa > Arthropoda > Insecta > Hymenoptera > Andrenidae > Andrena > Andrena minutula. Next base: position 2,803,902 of record OV815993.1, read on the forward strand.
TAAGAACGGCTCACCTTGGGAAAACGTTTCACCGGCGGGTGTGTATCCTTTCCACGATATTAAGTGAAACTGGAAGAAGTGGATGTTAAGTGGTTACTCGTTGGAAACATGTGGCTGCCGCTCGTAGGCGACAGGCCATTGAGCCTCGGGGGGCGGGTAAATTGTTGCGGACGGACGTGGATGTACGGGCCAATGGGTAATTTGTAACTACGGGCACGGGGCTAATTAATATTTGCGAGTCGCGTTTATCGTTCTAGTGGCCATTCACGGGACGCTCTGAAAGCCAGTTTATAAATGATCGGACGAGCTCGTGACCGGGAAAGGGAATGAAAGATTTCTCGCGAACGAGCAGCGATTTTCTTTCCTGCTAATTAATTGAACGCAAGCTGGCTAACAAAGTGGCCCCCTTTTTCGGCCTGTCCGCCTGGTTTTGACACTTCGTGAAGAATGCGACTTTTCCACCCTCGGCTATTGTACCACTTTTGACGTGTCGCGCTGCTTTTTAACCCTGCGTGACAAATCGTTCGGAATTATCTGCGGGAGGATAGTTTGCGAGTTTCTCCCGCTCCATCATTTGTTAAAGCAAACATCCGAGGGCCTGAGATTTTTGCTTTAGCTTGTACAGCACTAGCAACATAATTCCCTGGTTTCTATAAAATTCAGAAATCCTGGTTACTAATACTCTAGGCTTTTCTCCAAATTACTATTACATCCTTAGGTCGAGCTGAGAGATTGCGTGCTTTTTGTCGCGGCATTGTCACGGATACGTGTACTGCATGTTCCGCATCGTGGCACGGTAACAAGAAATTAACAAAAAAACTCCGTTCCTTTATTTTGCGCATGTATCCGCTGTTTCACCGACCCATATTCGTCGAGAGAGAAACATGCCTTTCATCAGTTACTGCACGGTTCCAAGCGGTGCCAGCGAGCGCCGCGAATTTATAGTACGTTTTCCCCTCGACGACGATGGGAATCGCGGCGCGCGATGTTCATCTGCGTTCGCGAGCAGGCACAGCATCTCTGTGTACCGTGTATTAAGAACAGCAATGGGGACTGTCTCCGCGATTGGCATATATTTCCAACGTCGTTACTGGGATTTAGAAATTTTCCGCTATATTCCTTCAACGTACTCAGGCTTTCACGGTATCGCGTGGAAATTACCGTTTCCTGCGATCTGAGCCGAGTGTTAATAGCGAATGCGTCGCGAGTAATTTACCGTTCCATCCTCGCTCGCGTTTCCGAGCGATCGTCACACGTTTCCACGGGAAGTCGAATCCAGAAAACTCGTATCTCATGCGTGGCACGTTCGAACCGTTCCGCCAGCTCGACCCGTCGTCGACGATCAATCCGATGTGCAAAGTTTTAAAGAGCTTCGCCGTGCTAAATAACAGTGCAAAATAGGGCGAGCGGTGGGCGCTGCCCGCTCGATCACAGCCCGATTATTAATGTTTCGCTCGTTCGTCGTGCTATTAGACAACGCGATCGGTCGATGCTGGTCGGCGACGAGTCGCGCGTAAAACGTGTGCACGGCCCAACGGACGCAGCTGTTTTGCCGGGGGGGGGGGGGGGGGGGTGAAAAAAAATATGTGCAGGATGATAATGAAACGCTAGCCCCGTGGACGAGTCGCACGGTATAAAATTCGACGTGTTTCATCCGGCAAGCCATGGAGTACAGGCCACCGCGCACTTTCGCGTCATTTTCAGTCGCGGCAAGGTAAACAATCTATAGAATATGCGAAACTGGGAGGCGAGAGCTATTAAAATATCAGCAGATAAATCCCAGTTATCGACAGCATGGAAACGCAGCCGAGGGAGAATTAAAAAACGTGATTAAAAGGGCCGAGCATCGCACAAAACGATTATGACGAGCCTGGGCGCGATTCCAGACGAAATTTCTCTGGTAATATTCGTGAATCGCGGAAATTTTATGTTACGTTGTTTCCTGAATATTTGATTTCGGGGTAATTGCGCACTGAGGTTCGAAAATACGCTACTTGGTAGATTGAGTGTGAAATATTTTAGGATGAAAGAAGCAATTAGCGTAGACCACTGACTGACTCGTTACCGGTTCAAAGTTCCCCTTCTTGGCCAGTTTCTTGTTGAAACATTTAATTTCCAGTTTTGTGGAAAACCCCGAAGCTATTTGAAACCGTGCCTGTAGCTATCAAAATTCATATTCACCGCGTTTCCGCACATTTTTGAGTAAGGGCTGAAATAAACGCACTTCATATGATTTTCTGTGCCTCACATGTTCTATCGTTTTACTGAAATATTATTCTTATATTATAAAGAGACCTTAACACATCTTACTATTAATGTTCCTGATTTCTCGATATTTTTCGCATCTCGAGAAATGAGAAATCAGATTATATTTCTCGAGAATTCTCAAGAAATTAAAAATATATTGCAAAATTTATATTTTTGGAATAATGTTGATAATATTTATCTAAATTTTTATTCGTGTCCAACTTAGACAAAACTTGTGTAAATGAAAAAAAAACAGATATTAAATATAATTGATAAATTTATTTATTTAATATAAAATGTGAGCAAGGCGAAACATTACTTTTTTGTTTAAAAATAATTTTTTCAATAGCACAATGTGTCTAATGTCACGCCAGCCAATCTACTTCTTTTTTTGTGACAAAATCTGCGGCTGTAGAAAAATTTCTTTCAGTTTGAGTGGATGTTGGTTTAATTTTATATAGACCATCGGCGATACGAAGAGAAAAGTTTATAAACAATCGCGCAATTCTTCGTATATTACTACTAACATTTATCACAGTTTGAACCATGTATTTATATGTTCACGATTAGCACACAATTTGAACTAACTGAAAATTCATTTCTGAAAACAAATGGGATTTATAATAATTTTTCTACACTGAAGATTCTCGAGACACTGTAATTTCTCGAGAAATGAGAAATAAGAAATTATAAAATTTCTCGAGAAATTCTCGAGAAAGAATTCTCGAGAAGCAACACTACTTACTAGGTATATGGAGGTTGTTGCGAGCAGAGACTCACAGAGAGATTGATAGAATTAAAGTTTATAGCTACAAGCCAAATAACTGCCAAGCATTCACGCGATTAAAACGACGAATGGCATAACTGGACCAATGACCCGGCTTCCTCTGTTTTCTGATTTAAAACCCTTCGGTTTTTCACTCCCCGGGACACATAAATTCTACTGTTTAACGCGCAGCAATCGATGACGTTCATGGAATCCGGCAAAAAGCACACAATGGATTTCGAATTATTCTCGCGACACTTGGTGCATTCCAGTAGCAGCAAGTATCGGTGAAATATACGCTTTTGTGCCATTAAATTGATCGAATATTCCCCGAAGGAATGAAAGGAATTTTTGAAAATCATTCGCTGAAAGTAATTTCCTGTATAATATTAAAAGATACCGAAAGACATCGCTCGAAGCACTCAGAAGCCGAAGCGTACTATAAGACTGCAAGGGAAAGTGGATGGTCCCTAGTCAGACGCGTTCCTGCATCAGCCACTACAGATAACAAGAGAGGCTTTCCACGATCCTTCGGTGACAAACTACGTGCTACAAACTCTAATATTCTCGCATGTGTCATCACAAGTACAGGAATGTATTTTGCACTGCGTCGATTTGAACCTTTAAAGGTAATACCTTATATACCTTTTCGATAAAAAGAGTGACAGAGGGCTGAAGGAACGCGGCGTTACCATAACCGACGCGTGTAATTACCAGAGGATCACGATGAGGATCGCGTGTGGCGGTCGGGGGTGGAGGATATCGCGCGTGTGCCCGCGTTATCGAGCAATCGCGCGCACATTCATGGTCTCGGGACCGCGGGAACGGGCCAGCACGCTCTGGCATCTCGACTCGATGGGACAGCGGAGGCCGTCGAAGCGTGAAAATACTCTCTCGCGGTGCTCTCGCAGCGGTATTCGCGCGCGTTACCCGAATTATCCGCGGGTTCGGCCGGGAAAAATCCCGCGGCCAGTCTGGTCTGATGTACCAGAGTTATTGTGCTTCGGCTGGCCAATCTCGGTCAACTTCACCCGGTGACTGAGTGATTCTGCCGCGGCACGGTTTATCGACGTTCGCTTCCGTTTCCCACCTACCCCCGGGGGGGAAAACCAATTCTCCTGCGGGGGCTGAACGCCGAATCCGGCCCTTTTTCATGCCTTTTTACGACATTAGCGTCGCCGCTTCTGCGTGACTGGGAAAACGGAGGCTGCACTGCGCTCGATCGAGTCGCGAATCCGGTTACCCAACAGCTTCCTAGCCGCGCCACGCGCACGCTCTAAATAACGAATTTCGCCGGCTGTTCTATGAGTTGGGCGAGCAGTTTTCGCCTGTACGCTCTGTATATAGGGGATTTGTACCTTTGCTCGTTGAGAATGGATTAGGCAGCTCACGGCGACTAATGGATTAAGGAGCCGTCGGGCGCGGGGACAAGCGTTGTTTAGAGCTGTGCAAGAATCTCACTTATCACACTCCTATTTACGATTTCATTTCGGCCGGAGTTGTTGAACGTGTCGCTCGCGGAAAGTTCACCCGCCGCGCGTTACAAAAGTGAAAAATTTTCAATAAAGCCCGACAAATGAGGGCGCGGCAGCGGAAACAACGCGGCCGGGCTTGTAAATTAACGGACGAGTGCAACACGCGAAATTCGTGCCATCGACGGGTTTTAATTAACGACTCCCTCTATGCGATCCATTTTTGATATTCTCGTTCTACCGTAAATATACATAATTACCATATGCCGCGGCAGGCCGTTTTAATATCGTGCATCGTTATTTGCGTCGATCAAGCAACCAATTCGAAATGGTAGGCCATCGGTCAGGGACCCCGAGAAGGCGGTGTATTTCAAATCTCCTCGCTAAATAATCGCGGAAAATTCAACGCGATATTTTATTATTTATGCCAGCCAGTAAATCATAAGGAGTTCCGCCGCTAGAACTGTCCTAACTCTCTAAACGCTTTCCTCCGCGGAGTATCGTGTCTGTGCCACCCAACGACCATCCGTCTCTTTCCCGACTTGTCCGCAATTTGCGTAGTCGCTGGGCTTCAGCCTTTCTAATGCAGAACCTCCCGAGAAATTCGCAGACATATCTAGCGCTCAGTTCGACGCTCGACGAAAAATGGTACTTTCGAAGTGCATCTGCTGCACGGACCAATGGAAGGCGCGTGTCACGAAAAAATTCTGCAAGAGCGTGCTGTTCCTTCGCAGGAATTGCAATTTTTTAATTTTCTATATTTCACGGTGCACAGACGTTAAAGGGTAAATTATCGATGCGCCGTGCGCTGCGAGGTCCACGTTCGAAAAGCGAAGTGCCCGCGAAGGAGAAACAAAATGTTTGCAGCCCGGCGATGTTTCACGGCCGGTTGGCCGCCGACCTTGACGTCACACTCCACCGCTCGTATATCATTATTCTTGTCTCATTTAAGCCGAATTAGTGACAAGCGGATTCACGCGAATCGGCCCGTATTCTCGCCACGTTGAATTTCGCGTAATCGTGCGCCACCGCCTATTTTCGCCGCGAATCTACGACACGCCACGGCCGATAGCCGGTCTTATCTGCAGCGCCGTTCGATTAATCTCAGCCGATTAGCCGGCGGACAAAAAAAAAGGTATCGAGTCACCTTTCTTATCGAGCTCCGCGGCTGATCGGACCATTGAGCCCCAGCCCGGACGGGGCGCCGTCGAAACGTATCGTTTAAAATCAATATCCAGGCGAACGACGGCTGTTTATCGCGGCGAATGGAACGGCCAATAAATTGGCGGATCGCTGGCGAGAAGGTTCATTCGAGTTCGCCCAAGATATTCCACCGGGCGACGAAAACAGCTTCGCGCAACCGTAATCTCGCCAAGTTGCACGTACAGGGGAGGGTGGTTCGGTTATTGCCACCTTAATATCTTCGAAACTGTTGCAGCCGGAGAAGTATCTGTTTAATAAGAGTTGCGTGGAATAGAAGGGTCCAAGTAGGTAACAGAAGAAAAACTATAAATGGAGAAAAAATGAAGAAGACTAATAATAAGAAAGAAGTATATCCTGTTGGCAGGATTTCTTCTTAGCAGGATGTGGTACACTTCTGCACGATATTTTACTATGAAACACACTCGAAGATGCTCGCACTGGCGTGCACCTGAGTCAGCCAATTCTCGAATCTAATCTGGCATCGACAAGCGAAACGAAAACGCTAATTCCTGGGTCTGTTTGTTGTCTCAGAACGAAGGCTGGCGCGCGACGTCTTAACTGCACGCCGCCCGTAAACCTTGGCTTATCTGGAATTTATAGTAAAGCGGGTCGTTTCTTCGGGTCGGCCAGGAACTTCAGCCTGGTACAAGCATTAAAGCCGGCGCTAGGTAATGCTTGCTTTCCTCGGGATGCGCCGCGAGCACAGCGACTTTGCTCTGCCGCGCTACGAAGAAGAGAAGCGGTTGATGTCGCGGCAGGAAATACGACGGGGTCGATGTATGTCTCTCTTTCTCTCCCCCTTTCGCCCTTTCGTTCTCTTGCACGCTTCGATTTTCCCTACCGCGTCTGGTAGTCGTCCTCCGCAGGCGGAACGCTTCGAACCCGCCTGGGAAATAGGTTACGCTAGTCAAACAGAGAATTGCTGATCAGCGACGATCTTTAAGTCGGGTTAAACCCGGGCAAGGGGATAAAAGTGAGGACGCCGCGCGAATTATGGAGATTCCGGTTCGTGCGCGGTTCGCGACCGAGTGTTTTGCATCCACGCGGATCAGGGAGACGGAGGAGGACAAATTGCATATGATCTTTCGGTTGTCCTACTTTTCCATCCCGATCGTTCGCGTGCGGGATCTGTGCCACGATGCTGGGAGAGGTGTAGGCAGCTCAATGGAGGAAGTTCAGAAGGTGTCTTCCTTGAAAAAGAGAAATATTCTGTTTTTTCTTTTAATGTAGGTTATCTAGATACTCTATACCTACAAGAATCGCATTTAACGCAAAATGTTACGCAATTTAAGAAATCAGCCTACACAGTACCTATACGGCAGCATGCAATAATGTGATGGGGATTGTCGAGCAACCGTACCAAGAAATTAATTGTTGACCGATCCGGTGATCAGGGACTCGGTGTTTACGAGCACTGAGTGATCTACGCTTTAATCACAAATGCTATTAGTTCATTGTGAAGCAGTGTGCACGTTATATTTGGTCAGGTGCTGCACGGAATACCGTGGATCCATTTAGTCCGGCGTCTATCGAAAAAGGTCACCGAACTCCTTAATTGTAGGATGAAAATAGGGAAGTTTGGATCGCCTTGGGAGCAGCGCGGCAATCGCGTTGAAAGTCGACGCCTTGAATAAGTCGATTCCCGGAGAAAAGTACGAGCTTCGCGTTTCAATTTGGGAGCGCGTCTGCCAGTTGGTCGAAGGGCGCCATGTCTTGGCTCTATTATTGATAAGTGAGGAGCTGAGGAGCCGAGTGGTACAGGCCCGGTAATGCAAATTGCGGTGTAAGTAGACGGCGAAACGCAATATGGATGAAATGAGTTTTGGGGAGAAGAGTGCCTAACGAAAGTCGATTTAAATTTAAGCACGGTTTAAGTCTCGGCAACCCTGGCGAGCGGTGGTTAATGTACCACTCGGTGTCTGGGATCTGTCGCTGTAAAAATTATATACTAAAACATATTTACTTGTTTCATCGAAGACATGCCGAAGCCCCTAAGAAAAGTCGACGTGCCCAGTATTTCATTTAAAATAGTTAACCGGCGATCGCAGTATCTATCGAATAAGAAATAGGTCCTACATCGAAGCAAGAAAACCTCGCGATGGCCCGATGCTCGTGGGAACGGCGTACATCACCGCGAACCGTATCCCACGTCCGATATGAAAAACGATATCCACGGTCAAGACGCGTCGAATTTCCCGCGGTATGTATTTCCAAGGATTTTGGAAATTGCGTCCGTATCATCGTAAGTCTATCGAGGTGCGGATGTAGCGATAAGGCCGCCTATAAATCCGCGGCGAGGGGTGCCGGGGAGGAAAGGAGAAGGGATGAGAAGGCGTGGGAAGGGAAGAGATGGGGCCGGAAGGGTGACGAAGACTCGCGAGGGGTAGCGGGAACGGGACGAGAGACGTGGAAAAGCGGGTACGGGGGTGTGGGAAAGGGATTGGAGGACAGAAAAAGAGAGAGAAACGGAGAACTGGGGCACAGTGCTATCGATGCATTCGGCTAAAGCCCAGAGCGCCCTTCCTCCTCCTCTTCATCGTCCTCGTTCGCTGTTCCATTCCCTCCTTCGCAGGGGCGAGGAGGAAGAGGTTGAAACTACCCTCCCGCGACGCTCCTCCAGCCTCGAACGAACCGTTTTCGGAACTACGGCTCCGACTATAGGTCCTTGCAACGGTGCAGCAATAATCCTGCATCTGCCGGGACCCTCTTATTATACATACGTACACCTGACCGAAGCTTACGTTTGCATATCACAGAGACAGAAGCCTCGTCGACGGTTCGGCGACTTTTTTGTTTGTCCCCCTGGAACTAGTGTCCGACCGGTCCAGCTTCGAGCATAATCGATTTTGCCGGCGACCCGAGTGCCCCCGGCGCACGGGGACCTCGTGGTAAGATCCTTTCGCATCGGTCGGGAAATTCGATGCTCTTTTCCACGAGCTTCCGCTCTACCAGCTTGGAGTATTTAAGTTATTGCAGAATCGCTTGACCGCTCGCTGTAACCCTCCGAGCAGCAACGTTTAACAATCTCAATCCACTAATGATCAAATCTCGAAAAAAATCGATTAGATCTACTTTATTCTCACGCACGCACACTACAAAATACACTAGCATTCCACCTTCGTTTAGTTGCGTTTCTTACATGCATAAAATAATTTCAACTTAGAGCTCGTTGAAAAGAACGGCACTGTTACACCTCGAAGCGTTGAAGAAAGCAGAGCCGCGAGAGGCGGCATTCATTTCGCCGGATTGTAAGGAGGATAGTGGTTTCCCAGCGCGAAAATATGAATTCCAGCATTGAAAAACTTGCCGCCTCGTGTGGTTCGTAAATCCCGGAAAAGTGTCGAAAAAAGGACGGGCCGACCGAGTTACATTCGCCCGCGTCCCTGTACCGTAAACGCGGGCAAACGTTGGAGCACGCGCTCATTTATTTTAAAGGGGCTTCTTCGTAAATCACTGTGCACGCATTAGCGACTTTGAAATCCGCCGGACTGGATTCCCGCCGCGGGAGAATGCTAATAGATACATTAGAGATTTAGCACCGTTCGAGGTACGGGGGCTTCCGGTGAAATATTACTGGACCGGCTATCTAACACCGTTTACTCGAGAATCATCGGGACGTTCTAATTATTATTGGGATCCAGGTCGCGCGATTACACTTGGAGGATAAACTAGAAACGTTTTCGGTAACGCTGACTGCTGAAAGATTAGTGTACATCCAAAGATGAGATTTATGATTTAGGGATTAGGAATTAAATGGTTAGCCTGCTTGATGCGATAGCTCGAGGAGTTCAAAGCGCATTTTAAAGCTTTAAATTCTAAATACAATCACGTGGATCATCCTAGGATGACCGCTCTCTACTTTGGTTTCTTATTAAATCCAGCATTCGCGCGAAAGAAACCCGAGTGTTATTACGGCCCGCCTTCCCCGTCGGGTCACGGAAGCGTACGAAACTAATAAATTACATCAAAGGGGGGACGAAATTAATTTCTTTGCCAGACGCAAAACTTTTCGCGTTCGTTTTGATTACCACTTTGAAACCGTACTCAAAGGGAACTGCATTGTTTCTTCAATTTCATTGCCGTGTTCCGCAGCGAAGACGGTCGCCCGGGGCTGCCGGCATGGTCATCCAACAAGCTCTTTAATCCTCACGGAATCCTGAATAAATAACTGAAGCAAAATTCGTTAGTCGAATTAAAAACAAGTCTTTATTGCTTGTTCCCCTGCGGGCCGCGCGGCACAAAGACAAACCCGTCCCCTTTTCTTCTTCGGCAGCCTCTATTCTTCCGTATCCATCCAACCGACTCTCCAAGCTCCCTCCACCGAGTCGCGAGGCTCGCATTCTGTATCCTCTTCAGCTCGTCAGGGATCGTTTCGCGAGAATTACGCCGATGAATACAGCTCGCCGTCCAAATCACCTTACTTCGGATATTTAGCGCCGTTGTGCTCGCCGCTTTCTCGCCACCGAGCTCGTTCATTTGAATTTGAAACGGTCGCCTTAATTTTATTCCTGCACCCCGGCTAACACGTTTCTCTGCTCGTGACTTCGCGCCACGTGCACGCTCGCTCGTGAACGTCGAAAGAACAGAACCACTAACGCCGTGCCCCGTTTTATTCGCCCGAAAACGTGGCAGCCCCTTCTCTGCGATTCAAGAATACCTTGGCGAGCGGAACACATTGGCGGGTGCTCCTCGACGCTGTCGGGTCGTATTCGCAAGCCACAGCGGCTGGGTATGTTTCAAATTTTAGCCAAAGTGCAAACAACGATGGACGATGACGGGGCGCATCTGGGGGATGTGTTTGAACTGGCTAGCGTTGCCAGGCCGAAGTCATAAGTCACCCTTTCAGCCCTCCCGATACCGTGCAAGCGACAACATGCGAGGCTGGGTCAAGTCTCGGAGATTCCGAAGGGCTTTCTTCGCTTTGGATTTAAAATTCCTCGTGTACAGAAATTCACGGTTTCGAGGAGTCGAAAATTGACGCAGAAGCGCATAATGAATTAGCTGAAGCTTCCCCAGTTTTCACTTCAGAATTTCGGGTGGCTGGTTAACTCGCCAGAATCCAGAGTGTCTTAATTGAAGTCCCCGATGTCGGTCACCCCTGACCCAAATGGAAACTTGTCTGTATCCACCGATAATCAACGCAACAGCGAAACCGCGTTAACCATCATCGAAACTCCGCCGAGCTTTTCAGAAACCCTTACACCGGATTGTCCGGTATTTACCATCCGTTCGTGCGCGGTCATTCGAAGCAACTTTGCTCGCGACGTCACAGCGCTATCCCCTCCCTTCAACATCGTTCCCCTTTCCATCCCCAATTAACGGCTAAATCGTTTCAGAAATTTGATAGTCGCGATAATTTTTCGCGACGCGCCTCCGCTGTAGCCTGGACGGCCGAGAAATTGTTATCGCGGTCGCTGGAGCCAAGAAATCCGTGTCGCCCTGGGTCCAATTTAATTTTATGTTTATTTCATAGCCGGGGACGAGGGCGGCGCGACGACCAGGAAAAAAAGGCGGGCGGGGGCGTCGGGGGCGAGGGGGAAATCGGCGGGAAAACGATAACACCGCGGTAACGCGAAATGAAACCGAGCGTAAATGTATGAGAAGAGATCTCCAGCGTCCTTGTTACCTGGCGCGTCGCTGTAATTGCGTTGAAACTTCATTTGGCGCGGGTCGACCGACTACTGCTTGCTCGCTCGCTCGGCCGCGCCGCGCCGCGTAAACGCGCGTTAAGTAGTCGAATAACAGCCGCTCGTCTCGTTAATTGTAATGTTGTCAGGTTACGCGGGTGTACGCGCGATCCCGTGACAAACAACCGCTTTGTCCCGGCCCATTAAACTTATCCCCGTCAGACTTTATCCGCGGGTATTGAACGCGTTTAAGCTGCAGGCATGGGCTACGGGAACTTCCCTAACTTCCTCCCTCCCTGTTCAGCCTCGATTCGCGTTACCACGCGACTGTTCTCTCTCGTTACACGAAAACGCCGCCCCCTCCATTGGGAACGCTGCTCTCGCTATGAAAATTGGCCGCTCCTCCAGCGCGTCGAATAATAATAATGCACACAGGCCTTTGATACGCTGGGTGGTCAATCTTGCAGGTGAATGGGTGGAAACAACGAAGCTGGAGGAATAAGTAATCATCGTTGCTAAATTCGTTGGGTACTATTATAATTTTACCAAAGAAGAAGTGTCAGCTACTTAGAGAGAGGGTCCTAAGTTGTCACGAGCCAACAACCTGTAACTGTAGCTCGGATGTCCTTTGGCAGGGAATCAGAACACATTTCCTACGTGTCACTACCCCGTAGTTTTCAATTTTCATTCATCAATTCCCGCGCCGTAAATCGATCCTAAACGAGGTGTCCCCGCGTCGATATATTCGCGCTGGGGAAAACTCGCAATCCCCGCGATCTCGCGATATATTCAGACACAGCGGGCACATATCTCGAGCGTCGTCGACGGGGCCGTCGAACCGCGGCACGTTTTCCTGGTCTGGCGAATTCATTAAATCATCCTTTACGGCTCGGCGGGGTCGATGCCGAGGAAATGAGAATTCTGGATCCCACGATCGCGATGATTCGCCTCGTAAACAGAGTTTCTCGGTATGTTACCTCCGAGATTCACGGCGGAACCGCAGTAGATTCAGAGCCCAGCGTCTTCAAGTGCTTCCCGTTCGGATCGGCGGTGTCTGAATGGCGATGCAGCGAATATTCGCCCGCCAGGGCCGTTATCCAGCCCTGGCAAATTCTTCGAGTTATAAAACCGGCGATTTAAACTCCTGAATTGTTTTCATTTGAATCCGGCTCGAATGGATAGCCCCGTGGAAACTATAACTCTCGAGGGCTTTCGCGGCGCTCCCGGTGGGGAAGGAAAGAACTTCTAAAAACGTTTACGCGGGATGTTGATGGTGGTCGAATTATCTCCAGGAGCGTCAGGCAGCCAATTTCCCTCGATAGCTGTTGTAACAGCGAGGCGGGAGAACGGAAGGTTAATCGAGCCGGTTGTCGAATCGAATCTGTAAGCGAACATTCGTTGGTACGGAAAATGACCCTTTTCGCTGGGCGCATTTATGCAAACGCGACGGGCGTCGGATGTACAGAGCGAAACGTAGACGATAGATGGTGGCCAACAAGTTTTGAAATAATTATCAACGTCTTCCTGTTGGCGGGCGATAAATATTCATAGGGCGTTTCAAGATATTCCAGCTAACGGGTAACGCGACCATGGACCTTGTCCTTAATTAACAGCTTTACGAAATGGCCCGTCGGCAGAAGCTCCGAGGTTCTTCGGGCTTTAATAACTTCTCGAACACGACGGGGGACGTTCTTCCATGACGGGAATGCAACAACCGCTGCTATATCTTAGGAGACGACAGCGTACCGCGGCGTCAAGTGACACGACTATCCGCCGAGACTTGATGGATCAGGGAGATATCTCTTCGCGGATCAGAAAGAATCAGCCGATTGGATTGATGGCCAGCGATTCATACGCATAGTAAGCTGCTGGACGTCGGCAAGGGGAATACCGGATCTGACCTACCTGGCAAAATTAGTTACGTTTTGTAGCTGACGATCGTTTCCAGCGAAACGCGCATAGTTCTCGAGAGATGCCCCGATACTGGGTTAATACTGGAAATGCCGAACGATCGAACCCCTCGCCGAGATGCTTGCGTCGTCCGCTCGAAATTGGCACGGATGTCCGACATCTCATAAGCCAGATCCGGGGAAATGTATGCTATCGTGGCATTCGGAGGCGCACAACCCTCCACGGCGTAATTATCTTTGATGGCGGGTCGAATCGCTGCCATACTAATTGTCTCGGTGCATGTCGGGGAGGGATCGGTTGATCTATACTGCAATCTAAATCAGTTGACGGGGAAACATTGTCCGTCTTAGGATACGGGGTTGTCGAGAATTTCAACACGAGCGTCCAGGGGGAAAGAGTTTGCGAGTCGTGCTGGTGCAGGATACGTATCCCGTGGATTGCATGGAATCTGGTTGAAAGATTCTTTTAATACATGCATAGTTGAAACGCAAAGGGGTGAGCGGATAAAAGTATTATCTCAGTGACCTCGATTTCGCCATGTTATACTCTGTTTTTCATATCCCACCCGTAGAATAATCTCGAACGATCGCATGGAGATCGACGGTTTATTATTCTTCCAGGAGAAAATGGGGCACGCGGAAAACAAACTTCTAGGTTCGATTTTGAATAATAAAGGTAACCTGTGCTGCCTCGGCTAGTATGAATAATGGACGGTTTATTTATTTATGTAACGGTGAATTAATTAGCGCAATATGCAAACCTTGTTATGCCTCGCGCAATTCGCAGCCGCGGTGACGTGTAAGTTATATCGCACATTAGCAGACAAAATTTCTGATGCTACTATTGTGCTCCATTCGCTGCAGCACAAGCACTTCAACATCTGCTCGTCAATTCTACTTAAAATTAATACACTGTATCGTAGAGTATCCGGGATAAACATATGAATACGAAGAGCACAGACTAGCTTATCCCTTTTCCTTAATTCGATATTAGAGCATACATTCCAGTGTTTTCCAAACTTTTAGAGCGCGATCTCCTTTGACAATATTCAAATAACCTGTGACCTCTCCATGTAAGGTAAGATAAATTTAATAAGTGAAAGAAAACATTAAAAATAGGTATTTCAGAATGTAATCCTAACTTAATAATATTAAATAAAACCCAAGAAACACTCCACGACCCAATTCGGGGTCACAACCCACACATTGGGAATCACTGACATATTTCTTTCTCTCATATTCTCTTTCACTTTATACTCTTAACTAAAAGCCCCAGATTTAGATAAACTCTTTACGTGAAATTACTAAGCAAAATAGAATCAATTATAAAAGTTACAATATCCCACATCCATTGAACACGAGCCGACGTCGTCTTGCCGGCGCCATGTCGCGTGTGCTTAGTGGTCGTGTGCAGAATATATATTGCATCGATGAACACCGGGGGATGTCTCAGTAGGGTTATCCAGCCGGTGTGTGGATCGCGCGCGAGGCAAGTTGAGGCAATTGTCTGTAAATGATGAATGTCTCTGAGGCGGGTAGGAGCCGCGGATGGCTACATATATACGGGGAGTTACCGGGATCAAATGACAATTACCACCGCAGAACGGCCGTTGGACAATGACGTATGTAGCCGGTCGGTGGCTCGGCCGGAGGGCAAGAGGCGCGTACTCTGTCCTCCCACGAACAAAGGATAATGCATGCTCTTCGCGCTGGTAACAGGACGCCGACGGCTACGGCGGAAGCGATTCTGGCGGTTGGAAGGCACCACTTCATTCCGAGAGACCTGCAGCTTCGGAAGAGCATAGAGGTAGCTTGCCCGGCCGTTTCTGCTCCACCGAAACGATTGGTAATCGTTGCGTTCGACGGAAAATCGAGGAGAGTCTTAAGGGTGGATTAAATGTGAATCTCAGTTCAGTGATTCTCGGCGGGCAATATTTGCGGAGAATTCGGGAAGGGGAGGTTTTATAGTAAAGTTACTTTTATGGTCCTTTTATTTCATGGAGAGGAATATTTCTATAGGGAAAGCGTGGATACAAGTAGAATTCAACTGAATAGATAGAGATGGTGGTTGGTTAGTGATAGTGTAATCGAAATGGAGTTAAACGGATAGAATGCTTTTTTCTCGTCGTTGATACCGATCGCTTGAAATATATCGTATATTATAGGAGAAATCGAGAAAGCAGCGAAGCGTATTTTAAAGTAATTCAATTTGCGTTGCCAGAAATACGAAATGGGAAACCTGAAATAATCCTCACTTTTTGACATAGCTTCTCTCAGACATTAGTGAATGTTGCTATTAAAAGACCGATTGTTTGCGGTGCTGTCGTTTATGGAACTTGATGGAGGCCGGATGGAGTACGGTTTCGTTCGTTAATCGATCTCGATCGCTTTGTTGAAACGCCCGAGCTGCTAGAGGAGCGGCGACCTAAGTGGTTCTGCGATTCGATTTAAAATTTGTTTTCAATAATTCATTGCGGGATTCGACAGTGAGCGATGCGAGAGCCGGGAAGGAGAGGCAGAGTTTCGTTGGGATCGGGTTTAATTCGCCGTGCAGAGTGGCAGGTATTAAGTAACGAAATTAATCAGACTTAGACGTGGTGACGTAACTCAACTGTTTCATCCAGGGCTGATATGAATATCGAATCATCGCAGCCACCTGCGATGAGCAATTAAGTGAAGAAGTATACATCTTTAACGTGTTATCTCGGGTCTCCAAAATACTAACAATCATTAAAGTTTAACACTGTGGAAAATTCCCTACGAATCGATAAATATTAACGAAAACGGTCCATACTGGACAGTAACCCGTGTTCCTCATCGAATTTCTCGGGGATTGACTTTGTTCGTGAATTAATCACGCAGCCTCGACAAAGCAGCGGGTCCAAACGAATTTTTCACCGTGGCTAGGAATAATTGAAGGGACGAAAATCGACTCCGCGGCGTATTTTATTCAACGACCCGAGGACCGGCGGTAGCCAGCACGTGGAAATAAAAACGGCGGATAAATTCGCAACGAAATTCCCGGAGCGTAGCGGCGGAATTAAAGATGTTACATTCCTCCGTGTGCGCGCACGTTGCTCCGTGCGGCTGCTCGTTAAAGCTTATTTATCTACGAATTTTTTCCCGCCCGCTAGATTGATATGGCCTTTTTCGATATCGGTGCTCGTACATCAACCGCTATTCAATCAACGTATCTTGTTCTAAGCCCGGATACAAACCGGCCTTAAGCACCGATCGCGATGGCTGAACTTGATAGATGGATTCAATTCACGGGACAAGGATGCCGGTCCAAGGATCTCGAGATTTGGCCACCACGACGACAAACGCATAAAGCGTTCATAATCTACCGTCACATCAATCAAATCCATCGATCGGTCGCGTCTTACCCCCGCCCTGCTATACAAATTGTATTGCGGGCTGAACAATTTTTCGATCAAAGTGGAACGCTTAGGGTGTCAGAATGTTAAGCTGGATTTCAAAGGGACTCCCTTTCGTATCATTTTCTTCTCTCAACGACGGTAGGCATCTTTCAGTCGAATCACGCACTCGATTTTTTTTTCTGTTAACACACTAAAGTAAAAGTGTCTAGGTTAAAGTTGAAGAAGGGAGGATGTTGTTTCAATTAAATTCGAGTATTTCTTCTACTTCAAAAGTTATGTCTCGTTACAGCAGTTTAAGCCAAACTCCTTTCATCTCCACTCCGTTTGCGCCACTTTGTCTTACTCCCTCCTTTCTATGCTTATTAATTTCCATCGCGCCCGTGCAGTCAATTGCACCGCGATAAACCTTAGCGGCATTATCGTTGTTATTGCTATTATACTGGAAAGGCCAGAAGAAAACGCGGAGCTACGGAGCTACGGAGCTCTCAGTCTTCATCGCCGGTGTGGAGACGTCGCGGGAGTAAACTTATTACGAAAACAACGCGGCTCATTCCGTTTATGGGCCCTAAATTCCGGACGGACGCCGGTTTTATCCATATTAATCCCGTCGATGGCAAGCTGTCGCACTTCTCACGCGGGACAAACCCCCTCGCCCACGGTCCCTCCCCCGTCGTTTCAAACATATTGCAAATCCATTACGAGCGGCGAGCTTCGGCTCGTAAAGTTTATCGCGTTATCCATGGTCAGGCACGCTCGAAATGCACGCGCAATATTCCTGTCGTAGAGTGCATTTCTATGCAGCCCTACGCCATAAAAGTGAAAAACTCCCCTTTCAAAGTATCCGTAAAATTCCCCCCGGCCGTTATATACGGGGTGTCTTGTAGCTAGCTGCACGGCCGTCGAGGTGATGACAGTACGTGAGAAATTAAGTCGAAGGTGTAAGGTAAAAGTTCGTTCATCTTGCGCGTCTGGAATTACTTACATATAAGTGTCTTCTTTGTGTACGAATAAATTGGAGGCAAGCAAGATATTTCGTCCACATAATATTTCATTATCGAGAAAATACTCTCCGATGTTGCCGAAACTGCAGCTTAGTTCGCGATGCATTTAACTTCGCAGAAGTTTCGCTATTACCCGCGCCTCGTATTTCATCGGCACTGATCGGTTCGATTATCGTCAGGTTTACGCGAGTCGCGGAAACGTCGACGCCTGCCAGCCTAGATTCGACCGATCTTCTGCAGCTGGATCGGTGACGCGCGACAGACCCGGTCGATCTAATCCATTAGAGGGAACGGGCGGTGGAGTGCACGCGTTTCAGTAACAACGCTGCCATTCGGCGTCATCGAGCCGTGCTGGATCTCGATTCCCACCGTTCAAGGGCTCGCCGTATTCCTGGAGCCGTGGAAAACAGCCCTCGACGCTCTGACCCACTTTTAAATCCTGGCCGCGACGGTGACAGAGAGATCCGGGATCGTCAAAGAGCGCTGCGAAAATCCGAAGATTTGGAATCCAGATGGATGGACACGGGGATAGACGGATGGGACGCGAGGTCCTGCACAAAGAGAGCGCGTTGACTGGTGATGCATAGAGTCGCCGGGGAGAAAGAAAGAGGAGACGTTGGAGCGGAGAAGGAGGGAGAACTGTGGATATTTGGGGATGAAGGGGTGAGGCAGATGGATAGGTAGATAAAGATCACGCTGGCCGGGTGGGTACAGGGTGCATCAAAAAGCTTGGTCGAACCTTTGGGTACTTGCAAGTAGTATCTCAACAGATGTGGAATCTTTTAGTCACAGAAGTATAGTTTCTAAACATCTTCGTTAGAATGCTATTAGCTCACCTACCTTTACGATAGTTCCACTGCGTTTAATGTACATATCTAAGCACTTAAGCTAGCTGAATCGCCACGGAATTCATAGGCAGAAGCACCGACTAAGCTCTGTGGCGCAGCCTGTAGATGGGCAGAGAGATGGATGGCTGGAAAGTGGGAAGGGTCGTCAAGTCGATTCGGCTGGCCCACCTGACGTCGCGATCCGTCATTTACGAGCAATTAGATGCACCGAGTAGTATATGGCCGAGTGGAGCATCATCTGTACGGGAGCTTCTACTTACCTATCGGTTGGTTCGATGCCCCCAGCTCCCTCGGCATTATCAATCTAGCAAGCATATCGTGGCATATACCAGGCCAGTCCTAGCCTGTACCACCTATCAGCCTAATCTACTCAGCTGGCTGTGCATGCCCGTACGGCGCAAACATCGCCATTGTGTCTATCTGTTGAACTGCAGTGCGGCCATACTCAGGATAATAGCATTGAAAATGATTCTATTCTCGGAAATAATGGCATGATCGCCCGCGCGCGCTCGTGCAGACAGCCACAAACACACCCATTCACACGCATCGACTCGGGGCGCGCGCACGGTAGTCCGCGGCAAGGCTCTACGGTTGGGCAGGTGTGTGCAGTTTTACACGAAGGCGTCTATCACCACCCACGATCCGTATGGATCCTTTCTTCCCGGAATGGAACGCATTAAGCCAGCCGTTTTTTCGTACTCTCCGCGGCCATGCTTTAAGAGCGATTAGATGGGCGGGATGGAGCATCGAACCAGCCGAAGGGTATTGCTGTTGAATATATTGCCTGTTGTTATTCCGTGATCGTGCTGGACGTCCGCTGTGTCTTCTGCTTCAAGAATCCTGATCCTGACGTTCTCTGTATCGGAGGATTGAGAAGTATTGGAATAAACGGAACAAATGGAGGGTATCGAGATGGGCACCAACGCGGTGGTGTCATTCGGAGAAAGTTTGAGACGGTGTCGGTGGAGGCTAATCTTTAATTCATACAGATCGTTCACGGCTCCACTGACACAAAGGACAGCGGCGAAGCAATAACGACAGCATTACCAGAAACCAAGCGAGTGGTGAATGCAGGAGTCGGCCGGAACGGTAGTTGCGATGCAAAGAGGTAATGGTCATAATCCTGTTACCAATTCCATTTGTCGAAACAAACGAACTCCGACCGGTACGTGCCGGCGTACTGCATATCTACCCCCATTGTCACTAATACAGTTTCTATCCCTCTTCGAATTGGTCCGGCTCTATTGTCGGTAATTAGAATGCCGGTCCGCTCTGCTGCGCCACCGTCAGACTTCAGCAACCTTTTGCGTCAAAGCAGACGCGTGCTAGACGTGACCATAGAACCCTTACTCTCGCGCTGCGGCCAGTTCTATCACGTATATCTTGAAAGTGGCACGAAAAATCACGGGAGCTATCTTCCACTCAGATTCAACAGCTCGCGCCCCGCCGATAGATACCGTATAAATTTAAAACGAAGACCTTTCCGACCGAACAAAATCGCCGCGATTATTTTTATTAACGATAGACTTGTTCCTAAAGATACGAATAAACTCTCCGAACAGCGGAATAGCTATCGACTCTTTGGAAGTTTCGGTAAAGAATCGCTCGGAGGATGTTCGAATTTTTCAAGTTAATTGAGTGTCGGTAGTTCTATATCGTTAGTAGCTGTGAATAGTTGAAATTCAGGACAACGGACGAGCATATTTTATGATGGATATCAGGATAATGCACATCCGCCTAGTTTTAATTCGTTACTGCAGCTTGGATATGATCGCTCACACGTCGTTTAGCTAAACTTCAACTCATAAATCATCGCGAGGGTACGCGTTAAGTAGCCCGCGTGGACTATACAGAAGTCCACTTACCGTCTTTCAACACGCTGTTCCCTGAAATGGATTGATTTACTACGTCGTATAATCGTAACTAATATATCGCAGTCACCCAATATCATCAGGATCGTTCCTGAAAATTACGCGGATACCAACTTTGCCCCACAGACACGTAGATCCAGCCTTCCAAGCATTCACCCATAATGCGAACATATTTCATAAAACACCGTGTACATATTAATGAAAATGACGTCAAACACGATACACTTTAATCTCCCCGCGCCTCGCATTACATTTCCGAACTTCCACTCCGTTCCCTTTCTGGGCAACCATTTTAATTAACGAATGCACCACCAATATTTCCGACTCCGCATCGATATATTCGATATTTGCTATTCTACAAGAGTCCGAGAAGTGGAGGCTGGAATTAGCATACGCGTGTAGCGCAGCCATGAAAGGGATATATTTCCGTAACGTGCGGCAGGTCGCTTCGAAAGTTCGCCCGTTCCGTGAAAAACGATTCCTTGAAACGCTCCTCTTCCTTTTCAACAGCCTTTATCTCGCTTTATACGAAAGCATCGACATCGAAACTTCATTAGCTTACCGTGTTTCGGTGCGATTGTTTTACCTCGCTCGGAGGAGAGGAACTTGGTTGCCGGCTCACGAAGTCTGCGAATTAAGGGCTCGTTAAATAGCGAAGCTTTTCGCTCATTACTTACCCGCGCACTTTAATCCCCTTTTCGGATGTGGACAATTCGCCGCGACTTAGCTGGTGCTCATGAAGCTGCTCTCTTACAAGCCGTAGCTGTTTCTGTTCCACGCTGCCTGGATAATGTATCGACGTCTGTTTGAACTTGAGCAGCGTGCTACTTTCACGCCGCTACTAGGGCGAGCACCTTGGAGTGGAATCTTGTAGAGTGCATAGTTATCGAGAAGTTCATGTACAATCGTCGGCATTCAGAAGAAAAGTCGTTAAGTAGAACGAGTGAACTTCATGGTCAAACTTTGCCTTCGTCTTAACAATCTACCAAAGGAAGTACAAATCCAAAATTACTCTTGACCCGTGAAACGTGTTTATTACATCCCATTGAGGACCATTTAAAATTGCACAAATCCCTGATACCGTGACATGTAAAATCGCTCGCAAAGAGTGAAGTACTCGTGTCACGTTTGATTCGTCACGTCGAAACAGCTGTCGCGTGGCGTGGAGTAGCGAAACGGGGGTAGCGGGCCACGTGTCGTTTTAATTCGCATCAAGCCCTGTAATCCCGTGGAATCGGCGTGTCTCATGGCCGATCGGAGGAATGCTGGTGGATAGGGATTCTGGCGAGCGTATATAGGGCGTTTCTAGGCAGATAGCGCGCGAGCACTAGCGGCAGCTAATGAAGATGTTTGTCAATACTGGCGCGTTACCGTTTGCCGTAACTGTTACTCTCTACAGCCACCGCTCCCTGTCTATATCCTCTTCCCTCGCTGTGTGCCTGTGCTCGTGGTTGTGCTCGGGGAGCCCAGTGCAGCCAGGTATAGACGCACATAGGTTCTTCGTTAACCCGATGGTGCTTAAGCTCGCTGGAGTAGGCAAGACGTGCTTCGTTACAGTTAATATCGAGTTATAACCGAATCATACCGCGTTGCACCGAGTTAAATCTTACTTAGGCGAGCCTGACGTTACTCACCGACAATTATCTTCGGGCTCGAGGCAAACTCGAGAGGAGGCCAACTTGGGACAGGCGACGGGGGCGGGATAACGGGCCTGCTCCCCCACGGATTTCTTGTCCGCGTACGTTTTGTTTATGTGCCCTCGCGCGATCGTCCTGTGGATACGTTTAATCTTCCTACGAAATTCAGCCGGGGAAAGCTGCCTGGGTTGCAGTGGCGCGTTAAAGTTTAACCACTGGGATTTTTGCTCAAGACCTACGAGGTCTGAGAACACGTACGTCTGAGAGAAGGACGAGGTGAAGGTGGTTTGTAAAGTGTTTAATCTACGATCCTGAAGGCTGTTCGGGTGTTAAAAGGTTTTTGAGGTTGCAGCACGGTGATGTAGGATAGTTTGCGTGGTTTACAAAACTGTACTTTGCTGGGACTCAGTGGTGCAAAGTTGTGATGTCGCTGGGAAAGCTTTGCAAAATACTTGCTTTATGGGATAACGTTCGACTAGGCAGCAGAAGATGATACATTGCAAAGGGATCAGGAGTTCACGTCGTTCCTTTTATAATGGGTATGTAGAAGGGGTAGGTATGATTTTTGCCAGCCAATTGTGACAAACATTCTTGTTGGTGTTTGTAGCATAAATTTACGGAGTCATCGAAGTAATATACTCCAGGAATAAACTTCCCTTTGATCGGCCGCGCATGGTATTTCGATAATTTTCGAACTCCATTAAGGATATAAAGCTGAAACGGCTCATCGTATTTCCGTTAATCTGGTTTTCCTCCATTTCTAAATTGCATCATATTTTTATCCCCCTGTAATTATATTCATATCGAATTACACGGGTCACTGGCGAGTGGAGCAACAACGGGTTGACGTAACTTTTTTCTCCCCTTTCGCGAACGTGCCTGGTGTCGTAAATAAAAACAGGGGTTCACTTGAACAAAATCAGCGAGTGCTGCTTAGGCAATAAAGATAAGTAACAGGGGCTGATTCGTTAATTACTAAGGATACTGTCAAGCACGTAATAAACTTCAATAAATTTATTTGCACATATTGCAATGTGATATGCAAGAAATTCCGCGAGTTGCTCGTCAGAATATTAAAAAACATCATCGTAATTGTACTAATCGTACCAGACTACGATTCCTCGTTGCTTACCTTTTCAAGGATAAAATTTATACGGCTGGATAACTTGCAATAGCAATTATGTTAAAATTCCAACGAGTTCCGTGGCAATTGTCTCCCTCTTATCCCACTTTCAGCAAAATTCGATCGCTTAAGGCGACGCTCGAATGCACCGGCTCCGTAAACGTCTCATAAAACACATTCTCCCGCGGAACGATTCGGCAAAAGGACGGAGGGAAACGAAGAACGCTGGAGAATAGCCACTTGGCGCAATAAATCCCGTCGCCGTTACATGTAAAAATACCGCCCATAAACGTAAACACTCCATCCGCTCGACGTAATTTCCATCGGGCCACGCGGTATCGCCGTTTCCAATCTTTAATTCGCGCGCAGAAATTACGCCGGACTACCACCGCAACGGCTATTTATACTGAATTTCTGAACCGTCCCGCGTGCGCATTTACACGCAAGCGTTGCAACACGCTCCCGGCATCCCTTCGTGTTTACTTTCCCTTCACGCACAGGAAAGTTTATCCAGCACCCGGGTCAACGTACGAGGCGCAGGTACACATATATTTTCGCAATTTTTCTAAACGATGCGCCGACGTTATCCGCGGCTTCATCCTTCGCGCGTCTTTAAAAAACGCTCTCGCAGCCAGCGCGAAAGCTTTTCAGCCTCCGTGCAGCGAGAACACTTCAAGTTACTTTCTGGTAGGGTGCAGGCGAGAGGCAGTTTGCATATTAGACTTAGATGAATGTAGGATGGAGTGAGAGCGTACATTGTGGTTAATCAGAAGGGGTTAATTCCGTAAAAAGACCGTGGGAAAACTGTTGGAACGTAATCTGTACCGCGAGCTCCGTTCGAGTATACAATTAGCACTTGCGATAAGTGTCCAGTTTAACTTGCAACGGTATAATATCAAAGATTTCAAAGATTCCCGTAGAATTATTGCATTAACTTCCACGGTACGAAGAAACTTTTCCCCCTGCGCAATATAAAAGATTTTATGCTCGCTCCAAAGAGGTGAATTAAGGCGAAACTTGAAAATTTTTAATGGAGTTGGTAGCAAACATGTTTCTAAAGTTCTTATCAATTTGTAGAATTCTTACCGGAGAGAATATTCAAAATCACGAACGCGGAATGAGCTGCGGAGAGATGTAAACCCAGTCACGTTGGTTTACGCGGCGCGTCTGACTATTGGCGGACCCATTTCCCTTGCTAACTCTATTTCCCACGTTACGCGTACTTGATCACCATTCGCTCTGTCCACTAACTGCCCTTCCTCTTCGATTCCATGCCAGAAATGCAACTTCGACTACTTTTTCCAATTTGAGCCCCGAAAGATTAATAAATAAAATCACAAAACTGTCTCGAATCGATCATATAAACACCAGCTCATTATAAACTCTAATTTCACCGATGCTGCGTTGAAATGTTTGGTTAGCGGGCTGTGCGTGTGCACGAAGGTTCGTCCGGCAGAAACACAATTATCGTGCCACTAAACGGTCGCCCCTAATAAATTCTTTACGAAGCAACATCTCCCTCGGCCGCGATAAACCTCGACAGCGAGGGGTTCCACGGATACACTTACGTGCGCCGTGGCGGGGGATCATCAATTTTAAAGTTACGCGGCTGGAAGTTTATTCCGCGCAAAGGCACCGGCCATTGTGAAGTTGTTCAAGTTGTCGGCCACCCCCGCGCAGACTTGTCCCCATCCCAGCGCCCGCACTGTCTGTCCCCCGCGCTGCAACCCCTCCGTGACCGAAACCGCACATTCGCCTACACTTCGCCCGGGCGAAATGCAACGTCGGTGGCCTGGTTTAAAGCGTACGTGCAAAGGAACCCATTCGGGACGGAGTTGTGCTTCGTTCGCGTCGAAACACCGGCGTACCTTCGTTCGGGGCCATTTGTTCTCGCCGCGCAGCGATCCAGTTATCGCGTTTTAATTCGTCCCATGTTGGGTGGACGGGAACTTCCCTCTTATTTCATTCGGCTACAGTTTACGTGCAAACGGCAAAAGTACTGCGGTGTATTGAAATTTTTATGCTGCCCGCTGCGTGTTCGGAAAGGTAATCCATTGGGGAGTTTGAAACAAATGGAGGAACGTGGGCGAGCCTGTTTATTCATTTTTAGGCCACCGTGTTTTGAGATAAGCGATGGACCCTTTCCCGCGGCTAATTGGTCGTATTCAGGGCCATTCTTCCTCATCAAACAGCACGCTGTCGCACCGGGAATTTCGTTTTTTATTCAGTCGAACGATACCTACCGCGGACGCCTGTGCAGCCGCGTGTCCTTCGGCACGATTATCCTGGATGAATACGAGCCCGGGCGACATCGTTCGAAACAATAACCCGACACTTTCATTAATACGCACGGACGATTAGCGTTAGTAAATCTGCCCCGTGCACGCGTGGATCGGGCTATTTACGCTTGTCTTTTGTTCTATTGTCGGTAGTATTGGTCGTTTTGCGCGGGAACGGGTATCGTTTGTCGCGAAAACTCGTGAACCCGGCCAATACCGCCGCTGCCGTTATTACGCTCAACAGGAATTGAACGGATTGCTGAACGGATGCCTCGTAACGACCAATACGTGGTCGTTGGAAAAATTTCGGCCGGTTAACCCGGGTAGGAGTGCGACAGAGGCAATGGGGTGAAAAACGAGGGCGGCGCGGAAGCGATTTTCTTCTGTAACCAGCGCGGATAGAAAAATTAATCGATGCATCATCTGTAAATTAAACTGTCAAGCTGGAAGGATGTACAGAACCTTAGAACAGTTGCGAATGAACGATTTTCACGTCCTGGAACACTTTCCTAAGAAATTCAGCGAATACAGAAAATCCTCCAACATCTAATTAGACCAATTCAACTTTCCTAATTACAAATTACTGGGTGCCAAAGGTCTTAGAAGAATTAAATTCATCGCCAATGACCTCGCTATTCTCGGCAATGCGAAATACAAATGTCACCCTTTCTTAATACATTAATCTGATATTCAGTGGGGATTCGTTCCGCCCTTATCTCGCAGATATTTCAGCCAGAATTAACGGTTCACGCGTAAGCGCGTCCTATATCAATTCGACTTGATCTTGTTGACGTATTATCTCGGCCGACGCGCCCTGGCTGTAACAGGCCGGCCGTGTGCGTGCATGCGCGCGGATATCTGAGAGATGCGACAACGAATGCGCCGTGGCGGCGGTAATTCAAGTTGAACGGCCAGGGTCGAGATCATTAAACCCCCGGGACGGGGCTGATAATGATTTTGACCCAATTAATTGCCCGCCTGGCGTGATTCACCGCGACAATGCTACTAGAGCTGGTAGAGGGGTGTGCGCGCAGTACCTAAACGCGATTCATTGGCCATCATTTATCATGTAGCTAATGAATATCCTCGAGCCAGTATAAAACGCAATTTTGTAAGTAATTTGCAGTCCTCCAAATATGAGACAAAAGGTTCGAGGTTTCGGCTTGTTAAACCGCGTCAGCGATTTTCGATTATTCGTCCGAGTTGCTGCAATATTTTCAAGCCCCTCGAGTGAGCCACAATTCACGTCCGCACGATTTTAATTACGTCAACACAATAATGTGTTCCCAAGCACAAAACAGAACCAATGAGCGGTTTGCGCCATATACCTCTCGTTCCCTTTTGCTTCAGCAAATTCGTTGTTTCATACTTTTTCTCGCGGGTGAAAAATGTCCAGGGATTAAAGCAATATTTATAAGGTCCTCGTAAAAAGTCGTAGAAATCGACGGTACTTGGGAGAGCTGAAGTCTGTATTTATTAGTGTGCACACTGGCGAGTGTCGCGTATAGTGATATAATCCTATTGACGTGTCACTGAGGAAAGCGTGGTAGGTGTTTCGTGCTCTGTTTCTGGCGCAGCTAGCAACGCGCTGCGTCCTCGAAGCATTGACATCTTGTTAGTGAATAGCACCTCGGGCGGTACGGCTGCGACAAAACCCTGTCGATTATTCAACACGCCAGGGCATCCAATTTGCATCGACACGGATACAGGTTTCGGTGCGAATTTGAAAAATGTGTTTTCTCTGCTCCCACGTCTCATACGCTCTGCTTTCACGTCGACCTGAACTTCGTATTCAGTCCACCACATATCTCATAGATAGGCGATGTTCTTCTACCTGAATAATGCGTAGTATATCTTATATTCTAACGTTCCTGTAATCCTGTAGTGATAAGGTTACATAATATAGAATCATCAGTTTTGCTGTAAGACATTGGAATATTTAAAGTGCCATGTAAGATCAGGTGTTAAATTTTGGATACGAAAGTTGATAACATAAAAGAACCTTTTATTAAGAACGTTAAAAGAAACTTTTATTTTTAACTTCTGTCTCACAAAAAAAAAAACAAGGGAGAAACTGTATATATTTGAGGTAAAATGTAACTTATTTGACAATTATTTACTTATTAAAATAGTACAATAATGAGAATTAATTAGGAATCCACGATTCCACTTGCTACATTGGACACAGTGTCTGACCACTATCAGTCTGATGCTACTTCGTTTCGCTTCAGGCACCCGGCCAATCGGACATGATCGCGCTCTTATCTATAAAGTGATTTTAGTGGCACGTGCACAAGTATTTTTATCTTCGAAAAGCGTTGGAAAGATAAAGTAGAATTCTGCTAAAGGAATGCCTCGAACGGAGCCACAATAACGATCCCCCGGTCGTTCCGTTTCAATCTTAAACTCGTTGCCGCACGTAACAATATTTTCAAATTATGTCTGTTGACCCCATCTTGGCAGGGGCTTTAAAGTTTTTTCCACCGCGGGTCTCGAGCAGCCATAGCGGGTAGTTAAAGTAACGCGATCTTAACATCGCAAATATATTCACGAAAAACTTCAGAGGACTCACTTCTCGTGCAGAAGGAAGTTAGCGGAGCGTCCTCTGCGTCAGTTGTTAATTTTATTGCTTTCGTTCTTAACGATACCGTGCCAGCCACTTCATTGTGGCCACCTGCCTCTCGGATTTCTTGAGCGTCTCTTGAAAGCTTAAAGCGTTCGATGTTATATTTACGTTGGGAAAAAATTACTCTTTCCCCGGGGAATGGGATACATAAATAGGTTTATACTCGGCGCAGTGGAAAAGTCCAAAGTGCCGTGGAAAAGTCTTACTTTGCGTACTTCGCTGAACGATACCGTCAAGTATCTCCAGCGAGAAGCGTTGCTTATTTCAAAACGCATTTCACCGTGATTACGTATTTCGTGTGGATCGAGTCGCGGGAAGAACGATCGCAGTGTGCACTGATCGACCGTGACAATCAAACGATCCCGTCATTGTACATACACACTTTCCATTGCTTCTGAATTCCATTGCTGGCACCTTCGATGTTATTTCTGCACGAGGTTCGTTTGTACTTAACTTCTTCACCCGTGGAACGCTAACCATTTCGCTGGGTTGACGTCTGTTAACGGCCGGGCGATCTCGAAGGACCTCTTTCTCCCGGAGAGTTACCCGGAGTTAAGTTTAGATAGCGAGAAAACAATATCCTGTCCCTATCTCCCGTCGAGTTTCAAGGACTCCGTCTACGAAGTCAAGGAATCGTACTAATCTACGACAAAGGCGTCTGCCTTCGGAGCACATTGTCCAGGCTCACCGTAGACCCTTATCTCTCTGCGACTTCTGAACCTGTGAACTCTCTGTTGAACTTTCCACCTTTTCTTTCGCCCGAGCATACTTACGCAGAGACTGATGCATTATCGCATTAGAGTGGCTCAAAGAGACGATTGCAGAGGGAAAGCTGGAGGACAAATATTTAGAAGACATCTGTGTTCAACGACCTTCGAGCCCCGAGCCATTCAGGGCTTTCTCGTCTTTACAGGCAGCAAGATCCTCATGGTGTGAGATTTGCAAACTCAATTATTTATTCGATATTAAATACGGTGTCGCGCGATCTTGACAATATTCGAATAATTCATCACTGTTTCAACAAGTATTAAAAATAATGGATGCCAAGTATCAATATCATAAATTCATCCGCTACACGATCCCAGCATCTATTTTAAACGTTGCGAAATAATGAAGATTCGCGGACAGAAAAGACTCGTCGAAAATTCACCGCACCCTAAGTCTGACTGTATGTAAAAAGCAAAGCAGCCTTGCGAGAGGCATTTGTATATGTTTCTTGCATAAAATATCGCGCCATTATCTGCCCGACGAAGGGAATTACGAGGCACTCGAGATACTTCTATTAACCCCGTCTCGAACTCTTTGCGTCGCGTCACGTCACGATAATGGAGTTGCCGAAACTCCCGTAACCTTTTACGTTGCCGCTAGCATGCGGCCTCGAAAAATAGGGCGTCCTGTTGGCGTAAAAAGCGGGCTGGAAAACACCGCGCTGTATAATACAGCCATTCGCGTGTGCGTAAAACGAAACAAGAGGCCGCGGCGCGGCGGCGTAACGTATGGCCGCGTGCTTTTTACGCGTCTGCGGATGATTCGGCGAAGGGATTTTTCGGGGCACCAAGTGACGATAAATAATAGAAGGGTGTACAGTAAATCGCTATGCACCGGCGGGTGATTGGCGGCGGAAAAAAGCAGGTAGAAAATACAGAATAAATTCCTTCAGAAATGATTTTGAACGTGTCCAGTGCACGCGTGTCCGACGCTGCTTTGTAATCGATTCTACAGCAAGCGAAGCCTGATTTACGAGAACATTATTCCGCTCTTTCTTCTTGATTTTCCACGGGGAATCATCCCCTTTACGTTGCACCATCGAAACGGGAAAATCAACAGAGCAACGTCTGTGCACTTGCGTTTATTCTGTCCGCCCCCGTTACTCCAGTAGTGCGAGTCAATAATGCCAGCCAGCCATTGATCATTCCAGTAGTAACGCCGTGTAATGGGTCCGCGGAAAGCTCTCGACCCTGCTTGAATAGTGCGTTTCGCGCTGAATGATCGGTCAAACGAGCAACGAGCGTTCGAGCACATTCGTTAATTCAGGTAATTATCAGCGGGACGGTTTTCGGAGGGGAAGTGTCGCGAATTAAGTAACGTCACGTAGCTGGAAAGTACGAGGGCTTCCTGCGGATGTGCGAGCCTCGCGTCTACTAACCCAGTTGCAAGTTAAACGGGGATGCTAGATTAGGCGCAATAAATTATCCTTGGTCAGCTTAAACTACCTTAATCTACCGAGTCGATGGGGCGAGATCTCGCGAAAGAAGCGGAAAATGGTCTCGGTTGCGAGATATTGCAATATATCAATGACTATCTGCGGGATTCACTCGTAACAAATCGCAGCCTTGAATAATCCCTTTGGATTTGATATTTGGAAGGAAAAATGTGGCAGGACTTTGCGAATAAATTTATCAAATCTAATGGTACGATCTTTTGTTGCAGGACAATCGCTGACCTCTCCAGCGTCAAGAACAATAGGTGAGTCAACGGAACGTAACGCATTAAGCTAAAAGTTTCCTTAACGCAACGATAATGAAGCTCGCGGTACACCCCATCAAAAAAGTTCTACTACTTTGACCCAGAATACCGCGGTGTTCCACTGAAAACGTCGCTTTAATGCCCGTCATAAACGATTCAGTTATTTTGAGACCGACCATACATTACGCCGGCGCTTGTAAAAGCAAACAGGCTGGCAGCAATAGCAGCGATCAACACAAATCTTTCTTCCCGAAGAATAGAGGCAGATTCTCACGTAAATATTTCAGATCGGAAACATTTGCCAATCCTATAAATATTATGGTGGCTGGTACGGAGCGAAACATTTCGAATGGTCCCGATTCAGTTCTAGCAGCCTGTATGTTTGCCTTTCGAATTAAATAATCGTTGCACGTAGTGCAGGGCGAGGTATTCCATTAGCCCGATCCACCTGTTCGATCTTACGTTTAACAAAAATCACGTTCGTCGGCAGAAACGGGGCGTGTGTTTTTTTTTCGAAACGACTGGAAACCTGGCAACCGTTCTACCGGAAAATCGAATATCGCTGATATCGCCTGTATAGCCGCTATCAACGTTGAACGATCAAAGCGCTTCGGTTACGTTAGCCGTGAAAAATCCCGAGGACCTATACAGGGAAATCGAGGTTCATTCATTAAAAAACCAGATGCTTTGCATTAGCTTTTCGCTCCAACCTATATCAATCTTTGATGCCGTGCCGCCGTGTGCAACGATTTCGTTTCAACTGGTTATTTTCGCTGGTGAAAAGCCCGCCCGACAGCTCGTGCACACGTAAATCCTTTGAAATCAGGACTAGATACAGGGTGACCGTTTCGTAACATGAAAATATAAACGGCGCAACGATTACCTTAGAGTTAATAGCGTTCTCTCCTCCGGTATCATAAACCCAGCCACGCGGCTGACTATGTATAGACCACACTACTGAGAATTCTAGAAATCCATGATACACCCGTCTCAAGATAGGCCACCTTCGAACATCCAAACAGATTGCAATTATCGGTCTCAACGTTCGTAAACTACAGACCCCGCCCCATCCTTCGTTCATTCACTCGTGCCTGACCCCGCTTCGACCTTCTCGACGGAGTTCCATCGCGTTAATTCGAGTACACAAACCGTCTTCGAAAACGGCACGGACCCTTCGGCTGTTAGGTATAGGTGTCAACGTTATGGGTGCCTCTTTTCGCCAGAGCTTTGTCTCGACGCCCCTTCGCCCCTGGTTCTCTCCCTTCCTCTCTCTATCTCTCTCTCTCTCTCTCTGTCTCTCTAGCAGTCTCGTTGCAGCGTGGCTCGTTCGTCTTCCTTCCTTCCTTCCTTCCGACACAGGCCGCAGTGCCCTGGGCTACGTTGCAGCTTACAGTCCCGCTGTTTGTCTTGAGCCGTGAGCTTTTGTGTTTGTGCAAGCCCCGACGTTCCAGCGGCCGCCGCGCATCCACCTCCAGCTGGTCCAGCTAGTCGTGTTTCGCGGCTGGTCAGACTTCTCCTACGCCGGAAGTCCTCTATTTATTTAGTTTTTCACTAGAAGAGCTCGCGGCCCCGGTCCAGGCAAGATGCTTAATTACCGCGAGCCCGCGCATCGTTGGCCAGCCTTTTAGAAATGTTTCCTCAAGGAGAAACTGCGTCAGGACTTTTGCCCGTGGCGTGGACGGAGATGGTCTTTTCTTCCTGCGAGTCGTGGCACGGGTTCTTCTCGCGGTAAATCGCATTGTTCGAGACGAGGGAGGCTGTCTGCGACATTTCCTCCCTGTACCTTGCTTTCCAGGTGCTTACGCGCGCTCTTCAGAGCTCGTTCACACTGAATTTGATATTTTGTAATAGCGGGAGATCTTGTGTATCTATTTGTAAATCTATACAGTGCTGGCTGACAAGAATCCTCGGTTAGCTTTCTTCTGTACTTGGGCGCAGCGGATCTACCAACAGGCATTGGGCCGGCGCGTGCAACAATGCCGTTATTCGAGCGTTTCGCGAATAAAGAGCGAGGAATATCGATTCTGGGAGCGAACGCGGTGACGATGTTGGGATACGAGAGTGGAAATCCGCTCGTTTCGTCAGCTATCGATAGAAACGCGAGTAATTCGATAGAGACGAGTATTGTTGATGAGATTACCCCTTTGTGCTGTTTTGCCAACTGCCGAAGACGTATTTTTATGGAATTTCGGTCTCCTCGGCAGAATAAAAGCATTTATCGGGGACGGGTACTAGATCTTAGCTCTGGATGTTCTGTATAGTGATAATACTGATACAAAGGACAGAGAAAGCATAACTCGATGATAACAGTCTCTCATTGTTGACAGGGTTACTTCTTTGTTCCGTTTCTTCAAGCCTCAAAGACGTATTCTTATGAAATTTCAGTGGCATTTGCATCGGCAAACATTAAGCTCCCAAAGAAAGCAAAAAATTCAAGCTTAGCTTCGGTGCATTAAACTTGATTCCCTCTTCCAGCTTCATTAAATGTGAAATAACCGTGACTCTACAAGTTACGGCTAATTCAATTATGGTACAATCGCAGCCCTGTGTCTGAACCGCACCTGCACATGTTGCTACAAATTACACAATTCTGTCGGCAGTCTCTTCGAAAATTTCAGGATTTCTCTGAAACTCGAAATGCTCCACTTCCGTGAAGGATATTAAATCTGCCCTTTGTGGTTTAACCGTTTGAGCTGCGAGAGGAGTGGGATCTGTGAACATTTACTCGAAAAGTGCTTGGAATGGTGTAACCTAATCGTGGTACATTTATATCAGACTTAAAGCCAATTAGCTGAACCTGTTTCATTCCACAGTTTAAAATTTAAAGCTTCAATTGAGGCAATTATACTCTTTCATGAAAGTGGTTATAAACGATGCGGTCGAGTCGTGTGAACTACGAAAACAATTCCTCCACAGTTCTACACAAGATATCGCTCGTTTCATCAATTGGTGTCGCAGTCAACTTAACTCGAACCTCCTAAGTAGTCGTGTTGCGAGTGCTGCACCCTGTGATTCCTCGCGAAGGAATTTCCCTCGCACCAGACACCTCTCCTACCGCTTCAATCACATTCCGGCTCGTTCAAATATTCAATCCCCTGGCAAAAGTCAATACGGCGGGGGGAGGGGGGTGGACAATGCATTAGCTGCGCGGCGGACGTGTTAAAAAGTTAGCCGCGGCAACCGTGATGACACTGGGCGACGGGTAGTTTTTGCAATTAGCGATATCAGCCGCGTAACCCGACACGTTGGTGATCGAGCGGCGTTGTTTATGTTCGCCTTCCAGCACCATCGCTCCGCGGCTGGCCTTCCGCCAAATTTCCGCGAGCCCCGTCGCTCCCTGTCTCCCATTTTCCCCACTTTTCCCCCGGTTTTTCTGGTCCCTCGGCCGGCGTGTATCGACGCCCGGGGCCAGACGCGTTATCAAGCGATTTATATCGGTGTTTTGCAAAATTTGTGGGGGTTGGCGTGCGCGCACCACGCCGGCCGGGCGGGTGCACGCTAAACGTTGCCGGGGAAAATGGATAACGAGGAGCGGCGGTGGGATCAGGGGAACGGCCGGGATGCATCGGTCGGGGCCGAAAGATATCGTGACGGCATATTATCGTGTTTAATCTGGGGCCCCTTCTGGCCTCGTCCGGGGGATTTCGCTCGGAACGGCCGATTATTCTTTAACATGGTAAAAAGTGGTGGCCACGATATCGCGTGACGGAGCGAAAACGTGGCTGTTCACGGAGCTAGTGGGGTAGAATTTTAGAAAAGCAAGTAGAAAAACACTTTTACTAGAGTCTCGCTACTGACCTAGTGGACTGTATCGCTAACTCATCTATCGATCACATCGCCATCAAATTAATGTACCCCGAAAATCCTTGCACACTTTGCGTTACCTTACCAAATTTCAACAAGCTCGAAGCAATAATCACCGACCAGCGACCACCATCCACCCCTCCGATTTAATTCCACAGACTCCCTTGAGCCGTCACGTTCTTTCAAAATACCTACAACGAGATCCAGCAAGAAGCAAGGATAAAGGGCACAGAGCACGAAAAGGCGAGACTTTTTAAAGCGAGATGGCGACATTGTCCCCTGGGTGGAAGGTCATTGGATGAGAATCTGATCCCGAATTTAAGGACGAGGCCAGCAGGCGAGGAAATTTCGCAGGATAGAAAAGCAAGGCTGTGCCTTAAGCGAGCGGAGTGGCTCCGCGAATAAGAGGCGACGGGGACTAAGTCCGTGGCGATTGCATAAAGGTCGACGACTGCAGGAGCGTTGGAGGATTCTTCGGGGAATCCCTAGGAAGCAGCGTCGCCGGGGATAACGTCGTCGAACAAAGAGCAGAATAAGCTGAAATAATTGGCAATTACAAAACCGAGCCGGATATTAACATTATCTCGGGGTCCAGAGGCTCCCCGGCTCCGTCGGACCGGTTGGCCGCCGATTTTCTTCCGTGCACAACATTTTCCGCGCTCCCGCCCGCGGAAATCTCCAGTTGCCGCGTACGTTCCCGCCCGATAAGCGGGCGAAACTGTCTCCGAGATAAAGGATATTGTCTCGCGAGCGGGAGGGACTCGAACCGTTTCCCTTTGAACAATTATCGTTCCAACTTTAAGATCGCCGCCGCCAATGACGCCGTGACTCGTGGAGGACGCGCGACATTTCCGCGCTTAATACTCGCCGCGATAGAACACGGGGCGGGGTATTAAAGGACCCCATTGAAACGGCGGGGGTCAGGAGGTGCTTCAGAGTTTTCTATCGCGGGCGAGGAGCTTCGCTTTATGTAAACACGTTCGAGATACACCAGGTGGATCTTGAATAAGCCGCTGGACCAACGGTCCCTCTCGCGGGGCGTTTTTCAACGTGAAATTCCTCTGTTTGTTGAGCATGACAGGGTCACGCGGAGCAACTCGTGAATTTTGGTTCGAACCGGCGAAGCTCGATCGTTGTCCCGTTGGTTTCATTTGTCCACCAGTCCGCGCTTGAAGAGCCCGTTTTCGAAAGTTACGCTCGAGCAAGGTGGACAGAGAAAAAAGGAGCACAGGGGCCGGGACGAATTGTCCTTTTAATTTCGCGCGGGCGCGAGACAGCGAAATTTAAGCGATACCATAATTCTGATCCTCCCTGGACCCTCGCGTGTCCTTCTACCCTCGACCTCCGGATCCTTCATCAGCCCTTTAACCAGGATTTGTTTCGTTCTTTTTCTACACCCCGCGGTCCCGGCCGTCGTCGACTTTTCCCTTCTGGCGCGGTAATCTCGAGACCCTCGCGACCCAGCCTCCCGTCGCTGCTCCCCGATTAAATCATAACGTATTTATTAAATTCGTCTCGGTTTAACTTCGATAAATATTCAAGCGGCTCCGCGGCCTGGGACAAAGGGGCGAATAAACCGCGGAACGAGGGAAAGAAAAAAGTTCATTATGGCCGCGCTGAAACCGTGGGCAATTGGCGAAGCCCCGTCGCAGATCAAACGCGAACCGGCGGAGCAGCGAGCGTCTCGCCGACCGATGGATAGATACAGGCCACAACGATCCTGTTACGAGACGTCGAAACGACCGAGGGATTCCTTTTGCGACCATCCGGCCACCGTCGGACTGCTCCTTTTCGAGGAAGCCTCCGTTTTTCTCTGCGCCGGCACAGCGACGATGCTCCAATCGATGACGCGATTTTACCTTCAGTCGCGCGTTTAATAATGCATAAGGAGCGGAGAGTGTTTGCGACCGGTCGCACTTCCAGTCGTCCCGGCCGCCCCCCGATCGGCAAAAGCACGTTCGTATTAATTAGAAGACGGCCAATTGGAATTAAATCGGCGCGCGTCTAGGGAAGGGGGAACTCGAGGGAGGTGGAGAGGGTAGAATTAAGGGGGAAAGACGACTCCTCTCCACGGTTTCATTGTCGGTTGGATGCGTGCTCGCGATCTCCCTACCCTCCTCAGCGCAATGTCAATATTTAACGGATCGAAGATTCGTCGAAGACATCCTGGGAATTAATGCGAGAGGATCCTTTCGACCCGCCGCCACGACGAGTGGATCGGCTTAATTGAGAAGAATGAAAATGGACGTGTTCACTTGGGGATTTTTATTATTCAAATGGAGGTCCGTGATGAACGGGGGGAGGGGTCTCAAGTAGGCCTGAAGGAGGGATTAATTCGTAACTCTTGATTAATACAGCTCCCTCGGAAAGTTTTACAGTATTTTCCAGAATCCCAAGCATTGAAAAATGAACCCAACGACGGAAGAAAACCCGGTTTTTTATAAGTGAACGTATAACACCCATACGAAGCTGAGCCTTGAGCTCGAGTTACCCAGCTGGAGCGAGTCACCTTTCATCAGACACGAATCTCTGTCCTGAGAAATATAATACAAGGTTTAGTTGGCGAAAACCACGGAGGGGCCGGGGCACTTTTTCCCCCCCGTTCGCCCGGAGAAACGATAGAGGCAAAGGACGCGCGCGATTTATTATCCCGCGGCGGAGCCGTCCGCTCGCGAATGAATTGCTCGGTCGCAACTTTTTCGTAAGGCCCTCGGAGAACAAAGCTCGACTATAGATTCCGTGATCGGAAGGACAATGGAATTAATGGCCGTCGGAGAGGCGACTCGGAGCTGGAGCGAGAGAGAGAGATAGAATTTTTCCGTACCGCTGTCCTGCGGCAGCCACTCGCCCCACTCCGCAGCCCCCTCCGTGAAATAACGACTCTCCGCCATGGATATCGGGCAGAAGATCGAGAGGGAGATAGAGTCAGCGGGAGGGAAGAGAGTGGCGCGAAACTTCACGGGAGAATTCCAACGTCGGACGTGTTCAAACGTTATCAGAGGGTGGTCATCGTCGCAGCTCGTTGGAATGCAGAGCGTCGCGCTGCCTCCTCTTTTGCGTCCTCGTAGCCACGACCGGGGAGGTGAATATATCGCGGACGGGGGCGTATATTCGGGATTGACGCGATGCAATATTAAAAAGGTCCACCGAGGTCACGGGGCGCCGTGAGTGATCTCGAATGGAGCATTGTCGAAGTCGATTCGAAAGCGGGGAATAGAAGAGGATGTGCCGTGAGCTCTCGTTAGGGAGGGAGGAAAGCCTCCGTGTAGGTTTATCTGGAATTGATCGAGAGATAGATCGCGAGAACGAGCGACGATTTGGGGGGATAGCGTGTTGCTCGCGTGAAAAGGTTGCGAATGAATCTCCCGCTGGAATGGGACTGGGGGTGGCGTTGCTGGAAGCTGCGGAGGGTGACGCTCGGTAATGTGGAGGATATTTCTTAGGCCTATCGGTGTCACGGATGAACGTGGAGAGCTCGATGAACCTGATCTCGGGGTGTGGAGGATGTGTCTTCGGCGAAATAGGTTCATCTTTCGGATCAGCTATCGTGAAATGCGCGCGTTTGAAATGTTTAGGGTGGCCACGTTACGAGGACCGCCCTGTATGCAATTTGATCGCGAAGTCAATGCTCATCCTGTGGCAAGGAGTAGACTCAAACTGTTTCATCTGCTTACGTGCAGTAACGATGAAAACATTAAGTAGAGGCGTAGATATAAATAATGTTTTCTGATATGAATATGGGAAGAGTTTAAAATGCAATGCGCACAGAAATAGATGAGAAATATCTGAAGCTTAGCGAAATACAGCAAAAGGTTTCATCTTCGTTTCTATTCTTCTTCTTGCAGAGAAAAATTATATATTGAAATGGATTGCTCGGTGGCCATCAGATGCCTGTGAAATTTTATTTCAGTCTTTGGCGGAGATAATTATTGGACGAACAAGCGAATCCATTATGGAGAATGTAACTACTTGCCGCTCGTTTATGAAAATCTCGTCGTTAATTGCAGCGATTCTCATCCTCGCAGCTTGATTTAGTCTGACGCGTCGTCATCAAATAACGTATATATATTTTAACCATAATTAACTAAAGCGCCGTTCTACGAGTCATCTCCTTCTAATTATATTACGGTCGCGTGTATTAAATTATGGCTGTTATATTGATTGGTTTTCAGCTGCGCGATTGACTGTGAATTCTCAGCCAATTAAGGTCGAATGCACGAAAGTCTCTATCACCGTGAAGGAAATCAAATTCCTTCGAGCTAATTCGTTTCTTTTTCCCGTTTAAGAAAACTTCGGGCTCCGACCGGGGTATGAGGAAAAGTTTATTGATGAAAGTAATGGAACTTTCAAAGTAGGTTGCCACGGGCGTATAAATAAATGTCACATAATATTCCCGAAGTGTTTCAAGACCATCGGCGGAACTTGGAGCTCGAGCAGTCTAATTCGCACCAATTTCCTTAGGAAATACACGCGAGCCCGTCCACTCAGAAACTAAAGATAATTTCACTGCCAAAGAAACACAGAACATGTTCTAAAAAAGGGAAATAATTGAATAGCAGACATAAAGTGTATAGGAGTACTCTTCCACGAAATGTAATTAAATAGATTTCAATGCACCCTTCGCGACCTCTCGCAGGATATCATCTTCACGTCGAGTACATTCATTTTAATGTGTCATTAATCAAATATCTCTACAATAGAATTTCTCTGCTAAGTATCTCAAGAATGATTAATCCGTGTACCTCTGA
This sequence comes from Andrena minutula, assembly GCA_929113495.1. Taxonomy (NCBI): domain Eukaryota; kingdom Metazoa; phylum Arthropoda; class Insecta; order Hymenoptera; family Andrenidae; genus Andrena; species Andrena minutula. The sequence continues at coordinate 2,842,910 of OV815993.1, forward strand.
ATTTAAGATCATTTGGCTCTCTGTAAGTTCCAGCACTCACTTCACTTCCTTCCTATGGTCTTGAAACTGCCTGTACTTCGTCCCCTTAATTTCTCCTCCGATGAAAATCATCTTTGCAAAGAATCCTACCCCAACCCGAAGCTCGGCCGAGCAAACAGGAATCATATTCGGGTCAGCAGGGATTACTTTCGACTCGACGAGCTAACGGCGTTCAAACGAACAAACACAGAGAGCTCCGCAGGGACTCACTGTTCGACTCTTCGACCCGCGAAACCACGCAACACCGAGCGCTCAAATTTGTTCACGTAGGGCTACCGCATTCACCAACGCATTCATCACGATTATCTCTATATTTTCGTCTGTTGTACTATCATCGGATAAACTATATAGACGATACTGTATAATTCTAAGCCTACCATAGATTCGATTGTTAGTACGTCAATGGGCATAGGGAATTTCCCTAGTTACCAAATCGCCCTTTGTACTCGTCACGGCAAGAGGCTATAAACAGCACACGGACCCGAACGATTAGTTGCAGATCCTACTTTCGCGAGCCATCAGCGTAATAGGAACGCACCGATTGCGGTCATCGTGAGCATTCTCCTATCGAGCCGACTACCATCGTTTTAATCCCCGGATGGAGCGGCCGCAATCGGATTCCGCGGCGGACGATTATTCCGTGTCCGGGGGCCGCAAAGGCGCTTTCCGAACGCACGGCCGCGACGTTCCGGCGCGGCAAGTGGGCCGAAGACACTTGAAGCATCGTTCAGCCGGGCTGACGAGGCACGTTAATGACGGTGTTTTGCCGCGCGAGAATCCGCGCGTCGCGTGTGTAGAGGTGGACAAGAAGCGGCAGCCGAATGGCTGGCTGCTGGGATAATTATGCGGCAGTTTCCAATTACGAGTGACGCTCGAACGAGTCCCGTGGCTGCCGTCGCAGCAGCCTGCCATCCGTTCCGCTGCTCCCCGTGCTTCTTCCGTCACGAGAGCCTTGCAGTCCTCGTGAGAATCGGTGCATCGGGAGCCTAAGATCCCAGGGATTATTGATCTTTGGGCGGTCGCCGTAACGTGCATTGTGCGTTCGATGGAATATTATATCGCGGGAGGGAAGTTTCCTCGTTCCGGGCGATTGTGCGCGCGTTTCCTTCCACGATAAAGCTGCCGGTTAAGCCCAAACACGATTCGTTAATTGTGTCGCAAGTGCGGGGACTGATTTTCGAGGTACATGGTTCCTCGATGACGGAACTGATTGTCATTAAACAACGACGATTCATTTATGTATATATATACAATCTAGGATATATTCCTTTTGCGGCGCAGGTGCTCGATGAGAAAAGATTTTTTTAAATTCCATCCGCAACTGGGTGAAAAAGAGTAAAACGTATTTTCTCGGACTCCTTAATATCTCTTAGGACCGATTAAATATCAACTTGCTTTTTACTCAGAAATGTTACCAAAAGAATCATAGGGTAAATCCGGGAGACGCGGTCCACCTAATATAAAATGGCTATTAAAACTAATATAGAAATTACTTATTTTATCAGAACTAACCTATAGATACAGAATTTTATGTTGATTCAGAAAAAACTGGTCGATATTTACTTTAAGACAATATTTACTGTAAATTGGTTTGAAAATTGAAGTCATGACATCTGACCACCTCTCCCGAGGTGCCGGGAGAAATGGTTGTCGTTGGTATGGAGACCACTCACATAATTATTCATGGAAAATTAATAAAGGATAAAACGAAATTATTTGTGAGTGAATACAACGACAAATTCATTGATATTTAATTTGTTTACACTAAACAAGTAAAGAAGACATGAAAGACAAAGTGAACTATCTACTGGCGATTAGCAAGGCAAATGAATACAGAAGTGCATAAATACAGTAAATAAACAAAAATAATAATAAAATAATAATAAAAAATAAAGAATAAACAAAATAATAAAAAAATCATAAGTCGACCATCTCTCCTTTCTGCAGCGAGAGCTTTGAGAGGAGGAGTTAATATGGCCACATACTTTGGCTGCATTGTCGCTCAATATCTCTACTATCTTATTATCCCAAACATTAAACGAAAATAAACTTAGAAGTATATTTTAAATACGATTCTGTACACTGCTGTTTGACAAAAGAGGTTAAATGTAGCCTCATTTTATCTTTTAAAGCCTATAAATCCAGAATAACACAGAAGGAAGCGAAATGACAATATTCATTCAACTGTGTTGCGTCTAGAGATGTAATTGGTCTTCACTTTAACGCATTTTTACGTAGAGAGTCTGAAATATAGCGAGTCTACCAACTCTCGGGCCCGACGTTAAGGGGCCATTCCGGTTAGACGGACTGAAAAAATTGACTTTTTTTTAAACATTTTTCGAATGTACATATTCAGAAGAATGTACTGCTAAATTTTCATGGAAAAATTCCTACTATTTTAGCTTCTACAGAGGCATTTTGTAGGGAGCGCAGAGGCTCGGCCACTATAGATGAAAAATTTTCACATCGTGAAAATAATATCTCAAAATCTATCGGACCGATTGCTTTATAAATTTTGCTGCCTATTCTGTACACCTATGACTCTCGCAGGGACTACAACCAAGTATTTTCATCGAGTTTAATCTACTTTTAAAATCGAAAACAGCAAAAGAAAAAAGCCGAAACAGCATTTTTCTTCTATTTCCCCGCCATTTTGCTAATTTCGTAGATAAATCACTAATTATACTCCGAGCGATAGCGACAGTCATACTGATCAAGAATCTGTTTGGATTTTTGGTTTCAGATAAGTCTAACTGCTGAAATCGCCTGCACGAGCGATGCATGAATTTTTAAATATGTCATCAAGAGCGCTTTCAAAAGCATTTTAAAAACAATAATTTTACTACTTTTATATTTTTTATTTACTGTAGAAATGTAATTTAATAAATAGGAAAAAGTTTTATTCCATTACTATAATTATTTTCGCCGCAATAAATTCCTGAATATCGCTGAATTTATCGGCGCGCCAACCGGAATGACCTCTTAAGCAAAGGATACTTAAAAAAAATTACATAAAAAAATTATTTCACAAAACAAATATAAAAGTACTTTCTTTTAATTATACTACCGTAGCGAAGGACGGGTATTTCGCTAGTATATTATAACTATAAACGAGCGACAGCTGTAGATTGAGTTTCATGCACGTCGCGTTTGTCAATCAATATCGCTCGAGACAGGAACGGGTGTGAATTAAAACGTGAATTCAACTATTTTTACGATCTAAAGGTCTGTCTTTAGAGAAGACAGTAAACACGTCGACGTTGATTCCTCCGGCAATCGTCACGATTGGAAGTCGAAGAACGAAACGCTTGCAGGCCAGCCAAGTTTTACCTCTGGTCCCTTTTGTTTCTCGCACGACGTACCTTGAGGCCGGCCGTGTGGGTGCATCGGGTCAAGTGTCACGTGATATCCGTTGAAAACGAAAGAGCAGAGAAAGCTGGGGTTCTCGACACCGTTGGAAATTCGGGGGCGCGACTTCAACGTTCTCGCGAGACGTTCCTGCCTCGGACGCTAAAGCCATTAACCGCGGAGAGGATTGCGCGGAACACAAGTATCGCGGACTACAGCCAGTACTTCGAGGAGCACACAAAATACTTTCTGATACAGAGAAACTTTCTCCGCTCCCATAGTCGAGGGCTCGAACAGATTGATTTTTTCATCCCTTAAGGGAGCAACTGCAGGTGGTCGCGCGAGAAAGCAATTATAGTAGCGCAATTACCGGCGCGCGTGTACGCTCGGTGGATTAAAATGATAGTTCGGAAAATCCAGTTAAGGAGCATGTTGGTTTTAATTAACTGGCCGACCGCCAGGTTCTCGTTAACCGTCTCCAACTCCCGACGACGTTGTTCTAATTTCTTCAATCTGATCCTTCTTTCGTTTGTTCGCGACGCACTGCAAACGCCGGATACCGCGTAGGGGACCGTTAAAAGAATGTTACGGGCAGTTCGAGGAAGAAATGCGCAGTGACGAAAACTAGTGGTAAGCATCGTGGATAGTCGGGCAGCTAGAGAAATTACGATTCCAAAGCAGGACGCGCGGAAGAAGAGGTCAGTCCTCGTGGGTCGTTGCGCCGAGACGAGTCAAGCGTGTCCCGTCGCTATTTTTAAAACCTAGATTACGGTCTATCGAGGTTAAAACTATAGAGCAATGGCTACTGTAAATAGCCCAAGCCATTCGCTGTCTCGTCGATAATAGATCGCCGCTTGCGTATCGCCGTGAAAATGTTTTTCGACGGTTGCCCGGGCGAAATTAAATGAGAAAGAGAATCTAATTTCTAGTGGCCCGGTAATTAACCAGGGAATCGAAACGCTGACCCAGTGAACTCGCGCGAGACAATAGGCGCGGGCTAATTAATAAACGCGATGGCTTTAATATCAATGAACGGCTTCCATTACGCGGGCAAACGCGGCTCCGCGTGCAGGCTCGAATAAAATCAATTGTAAATCAAATCCCGGGCGGAACCCATAAATCTGTCCTCGGTATATCGTAACTTTATTCCCCGTTTTATTTCGTCAACATGGTTTCGCCGCATCCGACCCCGCGTCCCATTTCCCGCGAACTTTGTCCGCGAGCGAATTCCGCGCCAATTTCGATTTCCGCTTATTTCCACGTAACGACTACGGCCTCCGCCCTGCTCCGCCCGGTAACTTCCAACGAGAAATTGTCTCCAACCGCGAATCGAACTTAACGCGGCGACTGCCAGCGTCGGAATTAGGTTTTTCGCCAATTCTATGAAGGGTGAAAAAAATCTTTCGTCTTGTTAATAACTTAGGGAAGCACTATTACTGGATCGATGATTTTCCTCGACAGTTCGTTTATCATTTTTCTGATTAGACGATGGAGTTTTCGGTTCCTGGCTGAGAGTCTATGACTGACCCACCCTGCACTCTTTAATAGAAAGTAGGTTGTGACCTGGGAAACAGTGAGATGCTAATCTAATCCTGGAGAGTGGGGCAGGCAGAGTCTAATCTATATGCTATAGGGGATGAAATTTACTGCTTTAATAATGGCGTGTTGAACTTGATGCAGATCTTGTAAGGAATTGGAGATGTTCGGTTGACGTCATAGAATCGTCTTAGAATACTGAAGTTTCTCAATGATATTGCATTAAGCTTAACAGAAACGTGATGATTCTGTAGATTTTATAACCAGTTTTTGCACAGTGCTGAGGCACATAATCGTAATATTGTTGGTAAACGATCCCCTATCTAGTGGCTCGAAACGCCACTTTGCTTCCAGGCGTTTCAGGTTAGCAAGCATACGAGCAAAGGCTAACCCATATCCTGGCAGAGATGAAATTTACTACTTTAATAACGTTGCCCTGAACTCCACGCACATCTCATGACAAATTACAGATTTTTCGCGGCTTAACCATGAAAGGCGCTTATACCACCTGCAACATACTATTACAGATGATGTAATTGCAATCTCAATGGGAGTCACGCATAGGGACGCTGACTTTTACCCTACTTATTCGAGCCAGCAAACGCACGAGTGCAAGTCTAATCAGTATTCTGAAAGAGATGAATGTTATACGATGCGAACAGGATGGATAAGACACTTCCTCAAAATTTCTATCAGAACTCTATTCTAAATTCGATTCCCTGCGAGGCGCCCAGCCTCGCCTTAGAACAGCCCATCCAACGTCGCCTCCTACACGCGCAACATTTATTCGCCAAAAAGAACGAGGCACCGCCGAACGACAGTTTCCATTAAAGCCGCGACAAGTTCCTTTCCACCCCCGCGTGGAGCTTCAAATTTGCTTGGGGCCGGAACAGCCAGGGGAACAAGCCGAAATTCCGGCTCGGCCTTCCCTCGCCCGAGGGCGAAAACCGCCCCGTATCGTTCCGCAGAAATATCATCAGCAGCGGCCGGCAAACTCCTGGCATCGTATTACACCGTTAAATTAGCGTAGCTACTTTTCCGACAGCGTCGGCCGGATTTACGTTTTGGAAGTGGCGCTCGGCCGTGTGCGCCAGCGGTCGTCAACAACAAACAACGGGCGCAACTTGACCCAAATACTCGAAATCGTTTCTGCCTGTCGGACACTGGCTTGGAAGTTGCGCCGTGGGACGCAGCCGCCTATGCATAAGCGTACGTACGCGAATGTGGCCGGGCCACGGTGTTATTAAAGTAGTAAATTTCGTCCTGGCTAGGATATGGATTAGACCCCGCCAGGCTGCAACGCGAGCTGCCCCCGAAACTCGTCCAATCGATGGCGTCCCGTTCTGTCGCGGGGTGAACGATCGTATCTGCCAGGATAACTGAGACTCCGGCGAATTCAGCGTTCGGCGGGAGAAGGTTCGCGAAGAGCCTGTCGTTCGTCATGTTTCAGCTTAAGAATCGGTGGTGTGCCTTTGGTGTTTAATGAGGCAACCCGTTCCTCAGAGGTGGAGAGTACGTAGGCGCTGGTGTTGTCGAGGAAAGCAGGGCGAGCCTCCACCCCTGGGACTGGTGTAATTTGGACATTCAGATTTAGATTTAGGGAATTCGAGATGAGGGCTGGTGACATCAGTGAAGGGTGATGTCAAGCAGAATTAACTGCAAAGATTTGTTAGTGTATTTTGAACGACACAGAGTTTATATCCAGCGAAGAAAGCTGAAACGAAGGGCGAAAGTTCATTTTCGTAATGACAAGTGTTTTTCCGCCAAACCACAATGCACTTTTTCTGCCGACTGCTCAGCTCGACTCTGCTCATAGAACCACTTCCCGTAGCTGCTACGGTATTCCCTCTGAACGTAACGATACCCGGCGACAAGCTTCAGTTCCTCGCTAAATATCTCACAAAGATAACACGAATTTCCCCGGGCAAGTAATAATAAATATGTAGCAGGCAGCGAGAGTTTTTAATATCTCCTCGTTCGCTGCGTTTCAATTCATTCCGCCTTCGCCAAACCAGAGATGGGTAAACAATTATTTGAAATAAAAATTTCGTACGCAACTGTTTATTTCAAACATTTTTTGCCCATCTCTGCACCAATTAGAGGACCTCGCGAAGTACAACATACACGGCAAACAACAGCAAACGCAGGAACAAAGCGGACATTGAAACTAATAAACATCCGGCACTCGTTTACTCTGAGCGCTCGTCCAAGAGACTTAATCAACTCAAATCGAATCCACTCGCAATCTCTTCGCCCTGTCACCGAACGGACGACGCAGCCCGCACGCGATCGATCCAAAATACAGAATCCAGAGGAAGACAAATGAAAAACGGGAGGGGGGTGTGGAGCTGTCTATCGTTCCTAATACACACGCATAAATTGCGAGGGTGCAGATTGGGTCGTGGTAACCGCTCCTTTATTTTCTTTACCTGCGTGCGACGAGGGGGTGGCCCTCGCCAGGTCGAGGGACGAACGACAGGGCGGAAAGAAACGGAAGGGAAACGGGGGGGCTGGGGGGTGGAAGAAGGGCAGCGTGGGTGGAGCAGGTTAGGGTGGATCCTGGATACATAACGTAACGGATGGACAGGCAAGCTAAGGCTGGATAGGTAAGGCTATACTCGAAAGCTAAACTACTTTGCCCGGAGCAAGGCGGGGGATACGGAGGCTTGAGTGCTAGCCGCTTGTTCTGTAATCCAATAGAGACCCTAAGACCTTTCCCCGCTCCTTCGTATAGGTACACGTGCAGCCGAGTGTACGTAAGCCGCCTATACACGCCGGGATATCTATGTAAATTTCAATATGGCGCGAACCGAGTCTGCGCGTTTTTCTATTGGATGATGGGCAAAGGCAAAAACAATTCGAGAGACCGAACGAGATCTACGGCACAGAGAGCAGCAGAGAGCTGGATCTCTACCCGGTGCTCGTGCCGTGTTTACGAACGTCTTCTCCCAGCGCCGGCCAGCAGCAGCAGTTGCGTGCTGGGATCGTTAACGGTACTTTCAAAAGCAACTGAAAATACACGGAATAGTACGCCAAGAGTTATCCAACGGGGATCGCGGTTACGACGAGCACGACCAGCCGCGAACGCGAAACGCTGGTCAATTCTTTCACGCAGATGTTTATGTTCGTTCGAACATCAAATTACGCAAAGCCGTGCTGCCTCCCTCTAATCCCAGAGGTTCACCCCCCGTGCCTCTGACATACATCCCGAGAATTTGGGAAATATCGCTCCCCCGGGCGCTGGGATCTTTTCAATTTCACCTCGTGAAAAATATTCACGTGGTTTTTGTGGCTGGAGGGGTGACTTAGCACCACAGTCTGACATAATCTGTGTTATATCACTTTGTGTGGGGATTTCAACGTCTATTTTCAACTCCATCGTCGGGGGCGAGTTGCAGAAATGGGCGAATGGTTATGAATGAGCAGTTGTTAGCATTGTTGCTACATGTATGATGCGAAAGGGTGCTTTAATTACGGAATAATGGGATGTTGCGAGAATAAATAATGAACGCGCCGAAATCGGAATTTCAGCTAGGTAATTCGGGAAACAAACGAACGGACGGTGGCGAAAGTCTGCCTCGCAGAAACTAATCCTCGCGATACGTATCCTAACAACGTACGCGGTATTTTAGTGATAAATAACGTCACATTTGTGAGGTCGTTTCGCGAGAGCAATGCCACGCGACTACCACAAAAGAGATAATAACTCTTTAATGCTCACTCTGCCCGCGTGCCGCATAAATCTACGCCGCGCTCCCGGAATATGCAAATAATTCCCATTATCACAACGTGTGTTCGAAAACGTTCGACTCGGCATCCATATTCCGCGCGTTCTCGTAACCTTACGACCTGGTTCGCAGGCATTTTTTCATCGTTATTCCTACATTCAACGACCGCTTCAACCCTCGCCACGACTTTTCCCCTATTTCGCGCTCAACTCTGCTAAAACAAATTTAATGCTATTCTTCGGCACCTCGGAGCGTTACCGATCTTCTTTCTAAATATATTTCCAACATTTCCAATTCCGAATTCAACGGTTCTAGTATCTTTTAACTACGTGCGCGCGTGTAGCAGTTGCTCGGACTGAAAGGTGGAGTAAAGTTCCGTGTAAAGTCTCGAATCTGAATTACATAAACAACAATCAAAGGGTCGCTGGTAGATCCCCGATAAAAGGGGAGGGGCTTCTTCCACGAACTACGTGGAATTCGTGGTATTAGAGGCCCATCTCACGTAGCAGCTCATCAGCAGTTGAATTGGCCACTCCTGCCCTGGCATCGAGTTTTCTTGACCTGGAAAAGTTCAAAACGCCACTTGGTCCGGTACGTGTGATTACGGGACATGTCATACGAGGGTAATTTATTTGCCAGCCCGTGCACCCGGCCTGCGTTTATATTTTCCTTTCTTATTAATGTCGACCCTGCGCTAGTATCTCGCGATCTATCTCTGGCGTTACACTTTCGCGAAAGGCTCGTTAGGAAATGCTATTGCGAATTGTTTATGTATTTCGCCGCGAAAACGAGCTTTTCATTAGGTCGACCTACTTCCCGGGCGTACCTACGTTTCTAGATGGTATTACACTGTTCCTTTCGATGTAAATGCGGAAACAACTGGGTTTACGTCGTGATCGAAATATGGGAAATTTTTGCAAAATGGAAAATGGAGGCAGGCTCTTTTTATCAGTAGGGTGCAGAGTGGTCCACATGCGAGAGCACTGTGCTTCAGAGGGTGGTGCAGAGCAGCCGGGAGGGTAAAGCAGCGAAAGAGGGTTGAAACGTGCGCTTGCCGAGCGAATGTCGATATTACAGGATGTAGTTTTACTGGGGAACGTCGGCAAGGAAGGAAGACGTCGTCTTTAGGGGTGGCTATTGCCGATGGAGCCCCTTCGAAGTCGCTACTAGGGTGTGCACCTAGTATTCCTGCCATAGGATGGGGTTAGTTGTACCAAACCCGCAGCGGGAGAATATTGAACGACTTACAAAAATCAGCTGCAGTATATAACATCAGACAATTGCACAGTTGCACACCGTTTTAAGGATATCCTCCGCCCTCTCGAATTTCCAACGCGATCGGCAATTCCACTAGCCACCGGGCTAATATCCACAACAGTGAACAACCTGGCCTGTGTACAATTAACTGTGACTATAACGCTACTTCATGTTTCAGTGAAAACGAATGAATTTACATCCCCTGAATCTAGTTTAACGCAAACCGCAGGACACGGGCCGCATTTTCCCGTCAAACAATCCCATTTGCATTCAGCCGCTGTGGCAGTTATCGATATCGCGCGTGCACGCGTTGGATTATCATTCGCGTCGATAAAGCGCTGAGTTGCAATATAATCGAACGAATGGGCGCCGCGGTAAAGTCAGCTTGGCTGATTTCGCCCGGTGCCTTTTGCCGATGGGCCATGAAAGCTCGAACACCGAACATCGGCCGTTCCTCGGTATCGATCTTGCTCGCGGTTGCAGATAATCTCGCGGGTGTCTCGCGGCGTCTCCGCCGAGCCGAAACCCCGGTCGTAAATGCCACGATTCACCACTCGCTCGCAGTGGTAACTGCCAGCGTCGAGTCAGACGCCGCCTAAAAGCGTCGGTCTGACTAAGCTGCTTCCCTATCTACTTTCCGCTCCTTCCCTCGCGCTCGCACGTGTCAGGCCCTTTTCAGACCGGGCACTTTCGCGACGTGTATTTCGGTTACGCTCACGCATTCTCCATCTTTCCTCGTTTCCGCTAAAGACAAAAGTGTCTGGCCTGGTTTCATCGTTCACCTCCCGTTTCGCCGAGCATGATCGAGGCAGCAAGCTCGCGAAGAGAGCGGAGGTTATATAAAAAGTATCGCGAGAAGGGTATTATGTTGTAGGGCGGGGAATATAAACTGGATGGAAAAATATGAACCCGGTGATAAGAAAGCGAGACGGAGGGGCAGAAATGGCCGATGGCTCTGACAGATGCGCGCGCACCGAAGACTGAATCCTGTACTATAGACACCCCTCATTGTGTCTTTACCCTTGGGTTATCATTATCGCCCTGTCTTCACCTACGTTCTGAATTATATATGGACCAGACACCGGCGACACAGGCGCAGCCGAGAAGTGGTCGTCGGGGTTGGCTATCTTCTCTACATCATCGCAACGTAAACGGAAAATAGAATATGTATGCCGTCGTTTAAGGGATGAATGGCTGAGAGGCGATAATTTGTGGGGATTTCTTTCGTTGAGGCTTTAATGTGCAAGCAGTGGTCGCGTTTTACCGCACAAGGTGGTTGGTAGAAAGTTATCGATCCAGTGACGTGTATCTTATAACGATTCTCTCGCTGTTCACATTCTGACAGGGCCTCGACTGGTACAGATCATTAAGGGAGATCAAGTTGCGAATAAATCTGGGCACATTGGGCACGGATACACAATGTCCTCGGCGATAAGGCATGGCCCGCTTGCTTTACGACCCCCTAGAATGGCTTTCTGATTGAGCATCGCCGGGGTGCTTTTATTTCACGTAGAGGGACGTAAAACGACGCGAGATGGGTAGTTGGGCGAGGAACTCTGTGAGGCGGGAAGGCGGGCTTGGCGTAAAGTTAATCAGCCGAATAAAGCGATAACGATGCTCGTAAGTTATTATTTCATGGATTCGTTACTGTAATGCGACATTAAGTGATCATTGTAGCCGGGACGAGATTAGCGTTGCTATCTCTCCGCTGTTTCAGACTCGCCCACATTCAGTTCTTCACCTGCCACGAGTGATCTAATAATTAAGGCTGCGCGGAACACATGCAAACCAGCGGATCGGTTGTCAATACACATCAGACGGAAGAAACTGGCGATCGTTAGCGCGTCATTGACCGACACGCACAAAGCCGTTCATTCTTTTTCCTAGGAGCGTGCAGAAAACGCGCAAGAGGCGCGCGAAGGCAAAAGCGCAGGGACATGGGTGGAGGAAAACGAACGGCGCAGGGAGGGAAGGGAGGCGACGATACTCGCGCCTCTGATATACAGGGAAAGAAAAAGAGAGAGAGAGAGAGCAAGCTCGCGCGCCTCGCATTTCTTTTTCCCACTGACATTGGAGAGTGATTAAAAACTTGATCCCACCGTGCCGCTCCGTCTTTATCCATCCATCCGTCCGCCCTCTTCGTCTTTCGAGTTCGTCCCCCAGCCACCGACGCGCCCCATCCCCCGCCTTTCGTTTACGATATAGGAGAGCGGACAATATGGCGGAGTAATTGTTGTTCAGAGGGAAGCGGAGGGTGGAGACGCCGTCGGGAGGGGCCGGAGGACGAGGGTTGAGGCCGAAGGAGAGGATCCCTGTGAGCGTCACGGGGCGGGAGGGAGCGAGAGGCTTGGAGGTCCGATAGTGTCGGATTACTGCCGGTATTGTGAAGTCCAGACGCGGGGCGGAGGGGGGGAGGGGAGGAAGGAAGGAAAGAAAGAAGAAACGGCGGCGAGTGTACGCCGGGCGTCGCGGAGAAGGAAAGACGAGAGGGTGTGTGGACGGTGGGGAGGGGGAGCGCTTTTGCACGACGGAAGACTAGAGGAGACGGACGGGCGAAGTAGAAGGAAGGGAGGACAGCTGGATGGAGGAGAAGGAAGAAGAAGTTATTAGAAATACCAAAAGAGAGTACAATACCACCTAGCTCGAAGTAAAAGAGTAAGGACGCGAAGGTAGGTTCACCCTCAAGGTTCCTTGCCAACCGCCCGCCCACCGCCCCGCACGTTTCGCCCGTCGCGCGGCGTCCGCGAGCGACAGAGAGAGCCGGTAGGCTTTCGAGAGACAACGAAAGTTTCGGGGCACGGCGAGAGGAAACGTCGGTGGAGGAATGAGAGAAAGCGAGGGAAAAAAGAGAGATACGCGATGGGAGACGGAGGGAGGGAGGCCATATCTTGGCGCTTTCTTTATTTGCCGCGATTTATTTCACGATGTACACATACACGGGCGTGCATGGGATGCCGGCGGCGGCCACGGTGGCGGGGCCAGCCGAGCGGAAAAATGTGATATTCCCTGACAAATGGACGATGGCGGCTCGCCGGAGATCCACGTTTAAATGCGATTGTTTATTTCGTGCTCGATTGCCCGCTAATAACAATTTGCGATATTTTCGCGGTATCGACCTCTCCGCGAGCACTCCTCCCGCACCATCCCCCCTGGTCGTGGCGCGGGGGAGGATCAACGCGTGATCTATCAACGAAATAATAATCTTCGGAATCCGGCCATTCATCGCGGAGGAGAGTGGGTGATTCGCGATCGTCGCCGTTTCGGCCGCGTTAATCGCGTTTCCTCGCCCGCGATCGCGTAATTAAGTCCACTTTAATATGATAATTCGGATGAACATTTTAATGAAGCGTTCGACGCTCGTTTTAATAACCGAGGCGATTATATTTTATACGGTCGAAAGTCCTGGGCGCGCCATTTCCACCGAGCAATCCGCGAGAGCGTTCGAGCCGTTGACGCGGAAACGAAACGATTAGTCTATGTAATGCCTGATAATAAATTATGCAGTTGTTTAACGTAGTCTTTTGTCGTTATAGTGAGCACACGCGCGGTTGCATCGAGTAAATAATTTGTTACCCTCGCTTTCGTTAAACATCGCTCGCTCTCTTCTTGGTCGCGGGGGTGTAACAGAAATTCAGTGGAATATTATCTGTTATCAAACAGAAATTCATCGTCGTTTCTTCTCAGCGAGAATTCGCGCGCGCGGTCGCGACGATCGTTTCGCGAGAAATCGTCGCAGAGATGAGAATCGAGAGCCGCGACGAAAAAACCCACCGGATATCCCCTTCCAATGCAGTGGCCTGCCACCCCTTGGAGAAACACGGGTCGCGACGCGTGTTATTTCCGCGCCTCTCTTTTTTTTCTCGTTAAGACGGTGTCAACAAGTAGCGGGTGCGCTCGTGGGGCTTCGTCTTGCCGATAACCGCGTTGAAAAGTCGACGCGTCGTTCGGCTCGAGTATCCACGACAAAAGAATACTCGTGAAGCGGAAAGGACGAGGGGTAGGCAGCGGCTCGGTAAGTGTGAAACGAGGGAAATCGTTCTTCCGTTGGGACGGGGGTGTTCTGGGATCGTCGCTGAGGGCTGAAGGCTGAGGGCTGAGGGCTGCACAGAGACCCATAGAGAAAGAGAGAGAGAGAGAGAAGGGGGATGAGAAATCGACGGATAGAGGAGGCAGTATAGACCGATGGTAATTGTTATCCGATAGAGAGCAACTGAAAGGGTTGCCGAAGGATGGATGTGACGTCACCGCGAACAGTTTCACCTATAATTGGATTTGCGATCGGCTCGACTGTGTCTACGCTTCCGGTCGACGGGACGCCGCGCGGTAATGCATTATTTACGCGTCTCCGACGAATTTGCGAGCGATGGCGTTGATACTCGCCTATAATCGCGCGGTTACACGACTTCCTGAACAGTCGAGAGGTGGACGCTCGATTTCGATCTGGAGCACGTTCGATTTCCGCGTTATACCATTGATATTCCCTTGAAACCTTGGGCATTATCCTTCACATTATCTCGTCGTGCAAACAGTGGCTACCCACACGCGCCACAAGTGCTCGGACAGTTTCATTCACTCATATTAAACATCACTTCCGAAAAATGTGCTGCAGTACTTAGCTGGTAGAATAGAATACCTACTGTTCCGCTGCAAAAGTACGCAGCCAAACAATCAGAATAGAATCCAAGACCAAAGTGAAAGAATCGTGCAGGGATTAACGAAGCACAGTGTCCCTGCAATCTCTCCGATATCCCCTTGGAACGCGAAACGCAATTACGGCGAGGCCTTAGCGGGATCGAGGGAAAGTTTTAATTACCGGTATCAATTCGCATAACTCGTGCAATACGCTGAGAATTCAAGGCTCCGTTAGACACGCGGAAACGAAGTTCAGAGCGCGATGCATATCGTTCTACGTCAGCAATCGTTGCCCCGGGCAAGTTTTAATTGCCGGTGTCTATTAATACAAGGATCACCGTAACAATATCCCCCATTAATATCGACGATGTAAACGTTTTTCGCGCCACCCCGCCGCGGTCGCGCGTTACATTTCAATAATTTACACTCGACACTCGAATACTTGCCACCGCAGTATCTACATCCCCCAAAAATGTTCATTTTCGTTCGAAAATCTCTCGTTGAAATGGCTCAATTTGTGAATAAATTTTTTTGCGCGGTTGAAATATGAAGGGATATCGATACTGCAGCGCTATAGGCGGCTCTGTTTTTATCAACCGATTATCCAGAAATGCGGTCGTTGCTCGAAATTTATTAAATGAGTAATAGTATATCCACACGCCGGGCGAGAACTAGAACACCGAAGTGTTGATTATTCCATGGGAGCGGGCAAGAATATATTACCGTTTGATGAGCAAGCCCCGTTGAATGCACGTAATAGAAAATGGTGCGGGAGAATTGAAACGACATTCGGAATGCATTTGCTTCTCTCAAACCGGCATAAATGACAGTTCATTCCGGTTCATCAACCCGAATGAAAGCTACACGCCGAAACACACAGTCGGGAGCCGTCATTTTAAAAGCGCCATCAAAAGAATCGCCCGGAGCCGCTAATAACCGTGATTCGGGGAAGCGAGCTCGCCGCATTAATAAGATAAATTAGCCCTATTCAAGCGGGGGCTCTTCTGCCGCGCTCGCCCCACCGCCACTCTCGATCACCATGTTCGACTTATCGTTACATATGCAGAGAACACATTTCACACTGATATGCCCCGTATTTGCGGCCACTGAATCGCGCTGATTGTATTCTCATGCAAAATATCTCGTCCATTATGACCGGACCCCGTTCCCTCTGTATCTCCAATTACAACGTCCCGGCGTAATTGTTATCGCCCTCGTTTCGCATCTTGCGGTGTCCTCCCTCCACCTGGTCACTTTTCGTAGTATTCTGTGGAATTTTCGCGAGGGAAGGGTCTGGCAAATGCCCTTAAATTTAAGCAATCAGACGAAAGTTTGTATTAAAGGAAAATAGCGAGCTAGAATTGCCGTAAGTTCGTTATAATCCTAGATCGCGTTAGAGGCTTTCGGTTGACCGCAACAGGTTTGTTTGCAGGAAAAGAAAGGATTAGGCAACGTCGTTGCGAGGCTCGGGCTTGTCTGTCTCGAATATCGCTGGTCTAATCTCCTTCGGATGTTAATAGGATTGAGACCTTAATCAATCAGGCATGGCGCAATTAACGTAACCTTTTGACAGCCGTCTCGCCCGGAGATGAGAACACCTGACGTGGATTTCTTTAATCAGTCACTTTCGGAGATAGGGGGAGAGAGAAGGACAGAGGGCGACATGAAAAATAGAGGAGAGAGAGACGAATGAGAAATAAGTTGAAACGCGGAATGAAACGCGCAAGTGAGACTGACGGGCAATTTTTTAATCATTGAAGGCCACTCACTGTAGACTACCTACCATCGCGAAGTTATTGCAGCGGACTTTTGCGTATAAACCCTTCTGATTTGCCTGTGCATTAACCAGTGCCTTGGAAAATTTATAAATCATAAGACCTGCTATCTCCACGGATCTTTATTAATATTCTAATCACCTCTGTTGCTGTAATATTCTATTCGTTTCAGTTCTCTAATGCGAATGAGCTGGGATTTATTTTTATCCACAGTTAAAATGTTAATTCGAAAATGTTTACACAGAAATGCGGGTAAAAGTTATTGTTCCGCTTTGAAACGCGAATGGATGTCGAGTGGTGCTCTAGATTTCTGTTAATACCCCTCGAATGTCGCAAATACACAATATTTTTTCGAAAAAAAATACAAAAGCGAGTGGGTGATCAATTTCCGGTGCAGCGATATCGTCGACAAATTCGTAAACGGCGCTCGAAGCGTTTCGATGAGCCTGTGAAAAACAGCGTTTTACGGATCCTCGAAAATACGAAGGCCTCCCTTGTAATATAACGAGCCATTATAGAGACGTCTTCCTCGCATTATCTGTCAGAGTCACGGCTCACTTTGTTCTCACCCTTCGGCTCCGATTCGTCCCTAATTTCAGGATCGTTCCACCAACAGTTCGACTTTCTCGCTTTCCACTTATCCCCGTAGCTGCGAGCTAAATTACCGCTCATTTTTCTCCGTCATTTGAGCCCACCCTCCTGGAAGCCTCGCGAGCATAAACTTAAAATTCAAGGACCCGAAGAGCTCTCTCTCATTTTGGAGCATCTTCTAGGGGAGGAATCCCTCCAGCTTACAGAACGACACTATCAAGATATTTGTCGTAGATTTACCGTGAAAAGTACCATCAAATTCACTTGCAAATGTTGAGACATTCGCTTCTTGCTTTGATGCTTCTCAAGATGCGTTCAAATAAATATTGAATAGAGGTATTTTAACCCCAGGTATTTTTTTTTCTTCGCCAATATTCCTATAAATTTTTAGACCCTAATATTAAAATTTAAAAATTTAGTGAACTTTAATAAAAGAGATCGCTTTTTCGCAACTATTTTGTCAACTACAAATTTCATCATATCAAAATTTACATTTTTAGAAAAACTATTGTTTTAACAAAAGTTACAGGACTCAAAAATACAAAATTCGTAACTCAAAAATGACACTGCGGTTTAGTAAAACCCAATGTGACGAATTTGTGATTATAAGGTGTGACTACGAAGAGTTAATGCTTCTTGACTCAATTGTACATGGAGCACTGATGTTTTATCGAGTTAAGAATCGAATAGGAATCGAATTATTCGACGTTTCTTTTTAATGCACGTAGATCTAACGCAAACAACGTAATGTCACGGGGGAGTTTGCGTTAGAGAGGGAATAACAAGCCACTTGTTTGCAATATCGCCGGTAATTTCGCACAGGAGAATTGAGGTAAGCATTTGAATGTGTCCTCATTTCGAACGGCCACGCTAACAGAGGAGATTTCATCATCAGCGCGTATTGTAGGCAGCTGGTAGGGCAGGAGCCTGTGAATACGATTACGGCGAACACGTTGTGGCGCGCGGAATTTATTGGGATGAAATTCATTCGCCTTTCATAAGCGTGACGCGCCATTGAAGCTTCCTTTATAAGGCACCCGACGTCGCTGCACAGAGCAAGGTATTCCTTATAACCCGGGTTATGTTGTACAACTTGAAGACGGGGCAACTGCGCGAAAAAGCAATAAATGCGCGCGTAATCTGAATTTACGAGCTAGCGGGTATTCTGAACGTGTGCAGCCGCGCGAGCTGCTTACACAGCCGAATGAAAGTATAAACGGGACCAAGATGTTGGGCTTCTTGAAATTTAAATGAATTACGCGAGTTCTGACTTGCCGGTCTAATCAAAGAGTATGCACCTAGCTTCAGCAGGTACTCCAACTGCAGGTAGTTTTTGGAGTTGCGCGATTCAGGTACTCCAGGTTCTCGGTCCACTTTGAGTAGCTTTAATTAATATTCCCGAACGACATACGTTCGAGGTGCAGAACACGATGAGCAATAGTCCCTTCCCCAGCGTTTGGACGAAAGTGGATTCAACAGGGACAGCGTTAATAAATCTCTGGTAATTAGAAATAATGTAGCAGCGAGATGAAATAGCCAGTGGGCCAGAGTCGGTCGGTCGATTCATTTTTTACGCCACGCGAGCGTTAAGATCTTTTAGCGGACGGTTATAAATGATTCGCGAAACCGGAGCACTCCACTTGACACTGTCATGTATATCTATACACTCGAAACTCCAGCAGCCCCTACCGCCTCATTAGTCACGTTGAATTCGTTTCAATTAAATCGCCCCGATGCTTCATTAACCGCTGCTGTGCCTGAACGTTCGTGAAATTCTATTCCGTGGAAAGGGAACGTTTCGCCACCTTTGGCAATCTTCTCTCCACGTACCTATCGAACTATTCGCTTTTATCATCTCCACGTCACCAGTACATTGCTTAGCCCGAGCGCAAGCTATTGAAAATTCAGCGAATAGACGTAGAAACTTGGAGTGTACCAGGACACTTGAGGGCGCAGTATCCAGAGCCACAGTTTCTCGAACGGTACATAGCAATCTGTCCCTCTTAATCCCTCGACCGACTCAACTTCACGCCGTCTTACATACCACAATAGCCAGCCAACGACAACGATTCCTAAAAGTTATTCCCCACAGAGTCGCACTGGCACAGAACTTGCCCGCCATCCTTCACCGAGCGGGGCAACTTTGCGAGCGCGCCAGAAGCAAACCAGCCATTAAGGCTAGTCCTTTAATCGAGCAGATTAAAACGTCGCGCGTGGACGATCGTCCCGCGCCCCCCGATTAGCCCCGCCTCGCGGGGGCCGGCGAGTAAGAAACCGAGGCGAGTCTCGGTTCTCCGCGGGGCGCGGCGCGTCGTAAATCAAGAGGGTAATAGTCCTCGGAGGCGGAAATATAGTTAAACGTCTCAATTGCAGCAGCCCGGGCTTTCTGCTCGCCTGGCGAGGTCCGGTTGGCAATACTAATTAAGTGGCAGTGTACCCTCTCGAAGGGAACGCCGGCGAATCCGGAAACGAGGGTAGATGTAATTAGGATGAGTTGTGACGCCAGCCAGCCGCCAAACCCTTGGCTTCGTTGCCTTTGCCAGAACAACTCTCTCTCCTCCGTCAAGTCTCTCCTCGTACGTGGCGTCTGCACGCGCTCGCGCACACCCTCGCATGCCGCCACGTGTAATCTGCGCCGAGCAGACCCCGAGCCGGTTATTATTGTCGGCTCGGGAGGCCTGATCGTTCCTATCGAGCCGAGCATTACCGTACAAATAATGCACGCGACTATCCGGCCGATCCTCGCTTTAATTGCCCGAATGATCGGGGACGAGGTCGTGTAATCGATTCTCTCCTCCGCACCTCGCACCCTTCCGCCCTCCACAATTTGCCCTCCAGGCTTGCGTCACTCTTCTTCTTCGATCGCGGGGCACGAGACCGCGTCCGCTAAAACATTCATTCGCGATAGATCGAAAATGCTACCCCTCTCTGCTTCACAATTCCGTTAATGTCGCACATCTCGCTGTCGAATTAGCGCGCGCCGATGTGTTCGTGGTTGGAGTGACGCTAGCAGAAATAGCTAGTGAAACTTTGAAAGGGGTGTTGATGCTCGTGGGCAAATTTGGGGTTGTCGGTGCGTGAAAATTTATGTATTTCGCTGGTTTCGTGGAATGTCTGGGGGTGGTTTGGAGGGAAGGTTAAGATTTAGCGGCGGTCTGGAGATTCTTGATTCCGCGCGACGGCGACGGGGATACCTCGCGTGTTTTTGCACGCGTAATTAGCGCGAGCGCAGTTTATCGCGCGATTAAGCGAGCCCCGCTCCCTTGTCCCAATTGAAATTTGCCGTAAATGAAGCTCGAACGTTTCAAATTAAGACAGCTCCTCTAGCCGTCGCTATTCCCCACCGGATAAGCGGCGATCGTAAAGCCTTCCCCGCTTCCATTACAGAGTCGAAGAAACTTTATGCGCACCTACTCTCTCTAATTGCTGGTCGCCAGAATCGCCACTAAATTTCCTTGACAGAATCAGCCACACCCTGTCTAAAGCTCATCAGGGTAAAAGTACGGAGAGACAGCTATACAGTTGAAAGGGCAACGCTGCGGGGAATATGGGGGAAATGAACTTAGCAGTCAGAAGAAGTCTTCCTTTACAGTGTGCTTGAGTTTTCGAGTCTGAGTCGCAGTCCACAATTTCTTTGAACTGTGTGAAACATTTTAAAAGAATAGTATTGCTGGTATTACTAAATGCTTCGACAGTGACAATTTACCATGAATAAACTGAAAGTTTCCTGCGATCCTGTATCCGCAATATTTCGCTGGCCGAATCGATAGGTGGCTCCCTCTGCTTCCCTTAATCTAGTCAACCTACCACTACACTCTTGAGTTTCTGACGTTCCCAACTATTGCATCGTCGAATTTTGGCATCTATTACACAGTGTACGTTGAAGCAACCCTCGTGTCCCAAACTAAATCACTCTGCGCGTAATTTCAGCTCGCTTGTAGAATTGTGAGGAACGGCTACACGCAACAGGCTATTCTCCGTTTGAAGATTCGCATTCCAGCATCCACAGCGAACGTTCTATCCCCACTTTTGTTTATTCATATTTTTCATGCAAACCGTTACACACAGCCCGCAAACGACGATCGTCACTCACGGCTCGCTGAAATACGAGCGGGGGATTTTTCTTCGGACATCTGCTGGTCGATTGAAAGGTGGTCGATATTCGTGATGGCTGTCTTGAAAAAAAAAAAATAGAAAAGAGGGGTGGAAAAAACGAGTGACGGGCGAAATGAAATACGTCATCGGCCGCGGCGATATTTCATAGTTCCGGGCGATCAATCCCCCGATGCGAGATTCCGGGGGCTGTTCACTCGACGCTCCCTCTACAAATTAAAGAAGCTTCCTCCGCGCGATGCCATTTTCCGTAGAAAGCTTCGATCGTGTCTGCCTCTCGTTTCCTTTCCGCCGCTATTCCTTGAACGTTCATCCTCTTTCCCTTTTATGTCCCTCTTCCATGGCCCGCTCTCGTTTCCACTTTCTTTCCTCCTTTTTCCTTCCTTCGAGAATTATTTCACGGCGGTAATGAAACGCCGCGCGCTCGATCGAAGCGTCGCGCGGATGTCTGAACGGGAAGGATACACCCGACCATATTCGAAACTCGAAACTCTGTCAGGCATAAAACATGCTTATCTGCAAATTAGAAGAACTTTAATTCAAGCACACTTCGGACATCCCCCGGTGTTTTCTCGCCCTAAGAATTCTAATTAACGCCCCGTTAATCGGGCAGATTAGGCTTCCACGTTTCGATCGAGTTTCAATTTCTTAAAACCGAGCCAGCCGGGCCAAGTTAATCTATTTCCCGGAGCTTCGAGGACGAAGAGCGACAGGGCGGCGGGAAGAGGGTGCTTGGTTCGAATAATTAGCGAGATGGGACACTTATCTAAGTATCCGCAGTAGGCCGCACAATGGCGCCCCTGAGAATCTTGGAGACAGTCGGAGGTAAGGCTCCAGCTGGCTTCCTCGTGGCTCTGTAATTTCGATAATTACGGGTTAATGCGTTTAGCTGCGGCGACGTACGTACCCCGGTAACATGATTCCCGGGCACCCGTAAGATACCTGCAAATTAATTAAGCGGCTGGCATGGTTCGCCGAATGGTGTGTGTTTATCGGAAGCCAGCGCCGGAATGTAGATCTTGTCTCATCGAAGAACATAGTGGCTTGGCGGAATTCACCGACGCTTCCTGTCGCTCGCCGGCTTGTAATCTCTCCCGGCAGTTAATAACCGTGTTACCTGTATTCGTGTAAACGATATGTTATTGATTAACTGTTGTTTTTTACTCGCTGTCCACTAATTATGCATCTTACTCTGCTTCAAAGCCTCGTATCGCTGTCAAGGCAAGAGCTCTGTAGCATGTCTGTCTGCAAGTAAGTCATTCACATCGACAGCTCGATCCCCCAAGCTTCTACATATATTCACTACACGAATGCTCGTTGACTAGCTACGATTCTCACCCCCGAGGAGAACGTGTTGCAAGCTTAAAGCAAGCTGGAATGCAGGCGTCTTCGTCTCGATTCGTTGTTGACGTTGGCGCGCGCTCGAAATTTCGGTCCCGCGGCTCCTCTGAAAAACTGGTCCCTTCGAGGTAAGAAGCTTCCCTTTATGATGAAACAATATCGTACGGTTGCCGTTTTGCAGCTGCCCCCCCTTGCACCCGTTCAGCCAACCCTCTCTTTCGCCACTCTCATCCACTCTCACGGTTTTCGTCGCCTCCGCCCTATCTGCATTCCTAGTCCCAACGAGCCGCAAAGGAATTCCAATTTTAAACAAAAGTTTCCTGACGGCGGCAACCTCTCTGCTTTCTTTCCCCTCCCCGTTCATCCTGCGCCACCCACACGCTCTTCCGTGCGTTTCCCTCTCTCTCTCTCGCCCTTCATTTCTACCCTCTTCCGTTCTCCCTCGCTCCCTCCGCCCGACGTCGCAGATTCTAGCTACGCGTTCATGCATTGTGCCTCGAACAGCTTCAGACGGCTCCTATTTTCTCTATATCTCTTCCTTAATCGCTGGAAAGTAGAATGTTTTTACATGCACGCTGGGAAGAGAGTATCCGTCTTCGATACGCGTCCCCGCTGGCCAGATAGACGGGAGAATTCCACTCGCCTTTCAACTCTCCTCGAAATGCTCGACAGCGAGATATTTTGCGAAGGACGACTGGGTGACAGGTCGACTGCATCGTCTAGGCAAAAAGCAACGCTGGTATCTGACTCGCCGAGCCCGCGTTGATCGATACTTTGCGCGGAGAGGCTAGCGTTTTCACGAACTTCGTGAATTCACGGTGTACGATCTAAAAATCTTTCGCGTTAGTGACATCGCAATTTTGCATTAAGGTGTTTCACCTACTTTCTAATCACTATTTTATTACCTAAGGCGTTATGTCCGGGTTAGACCTTGGTTAATCTTTGCTCGCAAACACCATCATCAGAACCATCAAAATTCTCGTGTATAGATATTAGAGCTAGCACCCTTCGCGAGTAGTCCCGCCAACTCAGATGTTTAAACAGAAATGTTGCAGCAGGCATGACGCCCAGGATTATTTCTCGGTCGAGAAAGTGTATTTCCTGTGTTGAGCTAAGGGAGCAACGTAGATTCGGGTGAAGAAGCAGGCGACCCTCGAAACACACACATGTACAAGTTGTTTCAAATGTGCTGACGCCCAGGACAGACTCATCTACAGTTCTTATATGTATGGTAAAAAATTAAATTTTTTAAAAATTTCTCTGACCTTCTCAGACGCTTCTAAATAGTTTAAAAGAATATGGTCTAAAATTTTGTTAAAATATATTCAGGATTAAAGGTCGCTCAATGGCAATGAAATATTACTATTTTGGTATAAATTTATAAAAAATAAATTTCTTTTTTGTTTTACAGCTTGTTCTAATTTAGGTGGGGGGGGGGGGGGCTGAAGAATTGGATGAGTTTCGTTGTTACAGGTGCTAGGGCCAGTATCTAGTATGGTACCCGGTTTTATCCAGGCCATGGTGTAAAATCGTAAAAACGGATGATATTTTAAATCATTATTTTTTTGTATTTTTCCTTCTATTAAACAAATTGGCTAGGTATGTATTATTATTTAAAAAAGAGTTTATTCTAATGAATCCCAATTGCAATTTGTTTTTCACTTAATAATATCAAAGTTATGAGATTTCATTCTTAACGTCCCGATTTCGCCCCGGTCTCTCCTACATGCGAAATATAAAGTCCTTGAGCGACCTTTATATATCAAAATATACAAATAAAAACCAAGAAAATATTATCTTTTATCAAATAGAAAATTTTAACAGGGTCAGACAATATATATTTTAAAGTTGAAAAGTAAGGACCACCCTAATCTACAGTCTCTAGACTCGACAGCCAAGTGCGCTGCTCCATTCTCCCCTAATTCACGGTCGCCTTTGTCAAACTACCATGTTAAACGCTGCCATCCATTTCCCCTTAAAGGAACCTCCTCCAAGACACACTTTTCGATACCAACTATCCCTTTAGTACAAACATTAACCGTCCTTGGTGAATCGTCGTGGAACGTCCTGTAGAAGACGGCAGATATCGACTGACTTTCCCGCGCGTTCTCCTGTTCGCCGATCGCCGATGGTTAATGCCGGCCATGGGAATGGTCCGCGCAGAAAAAGCTCCGGCAGAGAAAACGCGAGCAAGGGCGACGATAAACAAACGCTAATCCATAAATCCTCTTGCAAACGGCAGAAAGCACGCGCTATATATGCGCCCGACGACTCGAGACGTATCAGTGCCGCGTCTGCTGCAATATCGATAAAACATTGATCCCCCATTCGTGCCTGAAGCCTGCCGTATAGGATTCGTAGCGCTGGTAGGCAGCCGTGGCCCACACACGTGCAGCCTAACGGGTGTTCGTGCATACGGAACACCGTTTCCACGGGATTATATTCGACTGCCGTGCGTGCACCCCTTGCACGATACCGCCTCTACATATTTACCACCCCCTCCCTCCACCCCCTGGCCGCTCTGTGTACGTACAGCTACGCGTCTGCCCGTATCGCGATCCGCACGCGAATCACGAACCCCCAGCCGTCCAGGAATTCGACGATGATGGAATTTGGGTCGACGGCTGGGACGAGCCTTTTTCTTCCCCTCTCCCGGTGTTTCTTTTTCTCCCGCCGTCGATCACGATGCCGCCGCGCCGACGAATCGCGTTTCACGGCTCGATTTCGGCGCGACTCCGCGCCCGCACGAGCGGATCCGCGTAAACGAGGAAGCAGACAAAGTGTCTGGGCTATAGACGCTTGGCAGCCAAAGGCAATTAAAGGGAAAAGTACGTCAGACAGAGGGAAATCTCCTCGAACGTTCAACAGCCCCGCGACTTCCACTTTCACCCGCGAAACTTGCCAGATATTCCCAACTATGAACCGTGAAATAATCCGAGCATCCAGCTTGGCTGAGGGCTTTCACGTCGCCGGCCGCCCGCGCCGCCGTCGCGCGTCCCCATTGATGTCAGATTAATTTTATTCCCGGCCGCCGCGCCGCGCCGGGGGGCGTCTCCATTCGAGATCATCTTTTCCGTTTAGCAGACAGCGCAGATCAAAGCGGCGGAAATCACGCCCCGCTCCTAGGCGTCATCGCGCGCGATTCCGCCCGACGCGGCGCCGCGTCGGGTGCCCGCTCCTCCTTGGATCAAAGCGCGGGGATTTCTGCCGGGCCAACGAATTGGCAAACTTCTGTCTGAAGATGGAACAGTAATTATAAGGTCGGTGACGAGGTAACCCCCCCTGCACGGTGGCGGGAAAGGGGTGGTTGATGGTTGGCGGGGGTAGCTGTGGGTCGAGTGCCTGCAAAGTCGTAGACGAACGATGGCTCAAACACTGCGGTGCAAAATTCACAATCTAATTCAACTAAGCAAATTACCGGCAACTTCCCGGGCGGTAGCTACGCACGCTGTCCCTTCGGCCTGCATTCCAAGAAACTTAGATCAAA
Organism: Andrena minutula; assembly: GCA_929113495.1. Lineage (NCBI taxonomy): Eukaryota > Metazoa > Arthropoda > Insecta > Hymenoptera > Andrenidae > Andrena > Andrena minutula. The sequence goes on from OV815993.1 coordinate 2,868,757, forward strand.
GGGGTCTACGGATCTACCTCGGCCACCCGCTCTCTCTCTCTCTCTCTCTCTCTCTACCTCTCACTTTCACCCTTCCTACCCGCCGTCCCATCTTCCCACCCTCTTTTCCAGCTTCCTCCTGTTTCGGAATATCGCCCAGGCCTTTCATCTCGGCGTTTCATACTTCCGTGGTGTCCCTGTCCCGTCTGTCGCTCGACGATCCTCTCGAATATCGTATTCTGTCTCCTTGACCGGCGGCCCTGCGAGTACGCCGTCCGAGGCGCGCTGCTTCTGGAATATTTCGGCGGGGTCACGTGCCCTCGGGCCTGTCAGGTGTAACAGGTTACGAGCTGTCCATTTCGCCGCAACAGCAAAGAGGAATCACGAAGTAGCTGTGTTTTTAAGTGAACCTCGTCAGGATACAGTGGTTCGCGAAGTAGATCGTGGGAGGTAGGGGAACGGGGGTGTTAATTGGCGAGCAGTAGCTGCATCAGCCGTCGCGAGGCGTCCAAGTAGCTGCAGACAGGGGCGGGGGCTGACGGGTGCAGAGTGACAGGGTTGGAAGAAGGGGCGGGTAGGATAGGCAACACTTCCGGGACGCAATATCATTCGGAACGGGGCAGACTGTAATTCCCACTTGCTTGGTCTTCGGGGGCAAGGAAGCAGAAGCTGCGTTTGTTGATTATCTGGCTGGTAAACACGGCGCATTGTTATCGATTGGGCCAACAATCTGCCACCCCCACCATATTGACGCAATACTGCCTCGCACTTGCATAATGAATGGTTGGCTAATGACCCTACGGAGGTTGCGGAAACCGCAGCCAGAGGAGGGTAGGCCCCGGGTCTCGAAGCGCTTCCGGCATCAAACATGCACCGTTCGCGGAGCCTCGGAATCCACATGGTCTAGCCCACTCGTCCGTGTATCGTAGCTGTTCGTAATAGGAGCGCGAGGCCGACTTTAATTCTTCATTAACCGTGCTCCGGGAACGCTGGCCACGTTAGGCAATCGTGGGCAGATCTACTCGCTGGATATCCGGCGCATCATACCCGTTCAACGTAAATATACCATAGCCAAGCATAAATTAAACGACGACTTTCTGCCGCGCGTAAATCTAACGCGCCAGCAATGTCGACTCGTTGCTTCTCTCCGTGAGCAGTCTTATCTGAACTCCTTGGGTAACGAATGTAGGGATAGTCTGGACTGTGGTGGAACCGAGGGAAAGCTTCATTGAGGTTTAAGTTACGCTAACTCGGACCTGATACGAATCGGATGCAAATTCAGTTTGAATCTGGCCAACTCGCAAATTAAATGTAGAACGTACCCCGACTCAAATCAGAATAATGTCTCTGATCTAATATGAAATCTTTGCAGTGTACTTGATAGTCTGTTTTTCTTTTGGCTTTCAGCTCTGCCGAGCACGCGGACCCTAACAAGCAGATTCTGACCACCAGTCTGACGCGCCATTGTAAGTAGCTCAAGTGTTTCATAATATATTGTAGGGTTCTTTATTGATAATGCCACTTTAAACCGGTTTTATTCGTTCCACTTTATTCTACCATTAATTATTGCAGTTTTAGTAATTATATATTTATTCTTCCTTCACCTAAAGGAATCTAACAGCTCTCTTGGAACAAACTCTCTTGAAATAAATATAAAATTCACTTCCATTTATACTTAATAGTTAAAGATATTCTAGGATTTATTTTAATTCTTATAATTCACTTCCTAATTATTATACAATACCCTTACATTTTGGAGGACCCAGACAATTTTATCTACACCTCATGCATACTTAATCTTCTAAAATAATCTTACGTGTTATCTCAAATAAATTAGGAGTCATTGGATTAGTTATATCAATCTTAATCCTAATAGTTTTACCATTTACAAAAAATTATCATATAATATCAAGAAAATTTTACCATTATACGCAGCTAGTGTTCCTTCTCGAGAATTCTTTCTCGAGAATTTCTCGAGAAATTTTATAATTTCTTATTTCTCATTTCTCGAGAAATTACATTGTTTCTCGAGAATCTTCAGTGTAAGAAAATTATTATAAATCCCATTAGTTTTCAGAAATGAATTTTCAGTTGGTTCAAATTGTGTGTTAATCGTGAACATATAAACACATCTACAATCAGTGATAAATGTTAGCAATATATGCGAATAATTGCGCGATTGTTTATAAACTTTTCTCTTCGTATCGCCGATGTTCTATGTACAATTACACCCACATCCACTCAAAATGAAAGAAATTTTTCTACAGCCGCAGATTTTGTCACAAAGAAAAAAGAAGTAGATTGGCTGACGCGACATTAGACGCATTGTGCTTTTGAAAAAATACTATTTTAAAACAAAGAAGTAAATTTTCGTTTTGCTCACATTTTATATTAAATAAATAAATTTATCTATTATATTTAATATCTGCTTTTTTTTCATTTACACAAGTTTTGTTTAAGTTGGACACGAATAAAAATTTAGATAAATATTATCAACATTATTCCAAAATTATAAATTTTACAATAGTTTTTAATTTCTTGAGAATTCTCGAGAATTCTGGAGAAATATAATCTGATTTCTCATTTCTCGAGATGCGAAAAATATCGAGAAATCAGGAACACTATACGCAGCCCTTTGAATCATGAGATACATTTCAGTTTTTCTCGATTCCCTCGTAAATCATACTTCCGGCTCTGCAAGTAACTTATACTGCAACCGATCGATACTAAAAACAGGTAAATGGTAGAAAGATACTACACGTTTCCCATGATTCTCAAGGGAATCGTGTTTCTCACGCGACGCTTAAGGAAACGTATTTCGCTAAAGGTCATCGTCTCATTCATTTTCCTACATAAAACACTTACCACTCCCTTCAAATTACACGAACTTTGATTACTCAGAACCGTCCCTAATTAGTCTTACTGAATCATTAGAATCTCCACAAATACATTATCCGAGCCAACAGACTCTGCCAGCAGCTTCCTTCGCCAACACAAACGCCTCCGCCGTATGAAAACTCAAGGGACGCCAATTACCACGAAAACAATAATGGACCCCGCCGGTTAAGTAGCCGATTCGCGACAAACGCGTTTCGCCCGGAGCGCCCGCAGGAAATGAGAACCAGACAACCGGCCCTCCCTCTTATCTCCCTCGGATTGCACGCTTTCTGAGGAAACTCCGTGTCGCTCTGGCTATTATAGAAGTCGTACTTAAATACGCCGCGGCTCTGATTCTTTTGTAGCCGGCTTTCCGTCACTTTGCCCGGCTCGCGAGACGCGGAACCGCGAAGGGAGCGAACGGAACACGCTCGCCGAGGGGGACGGTTCGCGACTTTCGCATGGAACTTCCGCTTCCGTACCCCACGTCTGCGCGCAATAACGACTCTAATCTCCTTACGTTTCCAAGCTGTTTTTGCCGGGGGTTGAGGCCGAACGAAAGCGCTTAGAGCGTTGACCAGTCGGCTATAAGGGACTTACAATTTACTTTCAGCGTAAGAGGCTTTATGCGGCGCACTGCGCGTAAAACGTTGCGCTACCAGAGGACTTTACTTAACGTTCATTCCGCTTTACATTTACCGTCCGTGAGGGAGGGGAAAGTAGCGGCGGCTTTATTGCAGGCAACACCTACTTTTCGCGATAGCTCTAACGGACGACCATCATAATGGGAAGAAAAGGGACCCGGGACGCTTTTTCTCGCGCTCTGAACGCTGGAATTACGCGATCCGCAGGCTGCTCGCGGGATGCCTCTTGGTAAAAGGGTTCTTATTCGTCTGGCAAGACGAGTGTCCTTGGTTATTGTGGAGGCAGCGATAATAGCGTGCTTGGGTTCTTATTAAGTTCAATGTAATTCGGTGACATTTAGTTGTTTGCGTCACCAGGTGTCTGTTTCCTTTTTTAATAAAATTCCTCGCTTATGCTACTCGTAAAGTGGTGAAAAGAAGTGAAACGATGGTATTGCTACTAAACTTGTGCATGCTTTGAAAATTCTAGCGCGTAACTTGTGCCGAACACCTAACGCGTCTGACTATAGACGAACCTCTACCACTTCCACGGCCTGTCTCAGCGCCTTTAAGTTGCCTTTGCCACTTTCTCGTGACATACACTCGACAATTTCGATCACCTTCTTGAATGCAAGTTTCAAAAATGTTTACAAACTATGCAGAAATGAAGTCTCAGTACCTTATCACGTTGAAAGTTCTGAACGGGCCACGTTCTAGATGTTAATCGCTATCCGAATTTTATATCGCCTCGATTATTATAATACCGCCTCTCGGAATTTCATCACGATCGGTATCTCGAGCTCGTTCGCAAGGGAAGAAGAAGCTTCGGCAGATTTTACGGGCGTCTCATCGAGTGAATCATCGCGCACTCTTGGCTAGAACACCCCCGGGACTTTTGAAGGACAATCCAATTTCCAAGGCCGGCTTTACGTTACGAAGATATTGTTTTCAAGGGGATTCCAGAACGACTGTCTCAAAAGTCTCGATTTCTGACTACTTCCCCCGCGATCCTGTCCTCCTGTGCCCATAAACAATTGTATCCAGTCATTTCGCAGGATTCTCCACTCGCGTCTCAATCGATTCGGCGTTATTCTTCTGAATTCTCGGTCAGTCACGTCGTTTCAGGAGGATTTATTCCTAACATATAATTAAATATGTCTCTGATGGTACGTGCGCTACGTAACTGCAAAAATTAATCTCATTTCTCGTATAATCCGCGCCACTGTGTGCCCGTGCATCCTTCCGGCTGGAATCGAACATTTATTCCACTTTTCGTCTGCTTCGCGGCGGTTTAATTGAATATTTTGTTCCGCCACGCATTGGAATTCGTTAGGAAATTATGTTCGAACGCGCATATGCTTGAAATCCCGCAGTTTCGAAATAACTGTCAGCTTTATTAACCGTTTCTAGCTCTTCCACGTCCGTGGTACTTTTCCATTCAACGCTTCACCGTTTGCCAAAGCTCGGAGGCTCGCTCATCTTCCCCGTCGTCGTTCCCCTTCTAACGAAAAGTCGAGACGGTCTCCGCGTTGTGTCAACAACCCTAAAAGAAATATTTTCTTGTCGCGGTATATGAAACCTTTTAATTGAACGTCCCTTCTTTCATAAACGGAGGAAAGATTTTTCATTATGTAAATCTTAGAGCGACTCCCTTGGGATCTGTTTGCGCCCCGCGGCTGCTGCCCTTATCTTTTCGAAGACTGTTGACTGAATACTCCATTTTAGTTCTGGCAACTCATCTTCCCACGGTAACGAAACATGTTTCGTTGCTGTGGTCAACTGTAGCGGATCCTGTTTTCACTGCTCGTCGTTTAAACTTGGAATTACTAAGTTTCATACCCCCCATAATTACATTAAAGAAGTTATTTAATGCGAATACACGTCGTAGCCGGAATAAACTCTTAAGCTTTACAGGCAATGCTTCAACCAACAGTTCGTCCACTTTACTAAAGCATTATCATATTTATGAAGGTAAATTACGATACTGGCTCCGTTGGTACGAGTAAACATGAAACGATCTGTACGTATAAACAAGGAAAAAGGAACGTAACGAGGCACAAACGATAGACAGAGGAGACAGAGGAAATACTTTTCCGATATCTTGAAGGGCGCGTCTTCGATCGCCTCCTGTTCAACCTGAATCGACAGCGAAATGCGGTCAGACACTTTCGTCCACATTTTAAGAATACCTACATTCTTGGCCCGTTATTATTCCATTGAAGCTAACCCGCTCGAAAACGAAATCGAATTTTGAGCGCGACCCGATAGAGAGGAAACGTCACGAGCGTTTATTCTGTTTGCGAAGTCCCGGTGAATTTATCGTATTCCCTTGGATTACCGACCAAATTGGGGTGCCTGCGAGAGGATAGCGAGGTATCGTTTTCCTTTATAGGGAAAAACATCGGTGAAAATGTTCATGAAGCTCGCAGCTATAAAAGGGGAAGGGAAACGATTTGATGGCGGCACTGGCGTTCGTGTCATGAAATTAAAAGCTCTCCTTCTTGGCCTCGGTTTCTATACAGTGCCCCCCTAGGTTGCCTCGATCGATTGGGGCGCGATGTAGCTTGGAAAGTTTAGTGAACGAAAACCGATGACAAGTTCATTGATCTAGGAGAGATCTACGATAAAGTGCAAACGATCGTTGAAAGTCACGTTATCGCGAGGTGAAATATAGAGATACTATTAAATGGAGAAATTTTTGGACAAGACTTTTTTACTCGGAAGAAATGTAGGCTGTAATGAATCCAGAGCTCTGGCCAAGTCGAAGAAAATCGACCAAATAATCACGAGGAACAATTACAAATCTCGACGACCGGGGCGCAGAACTGCTCTCAGAGACGCTGACAATCGACCTAGCAATCATTGCAGTCAGGTCTACGTCCTCGGTCCTCTGATCTCAAACGAATCTAGCTTCTGAAAGGTCTAGCAATAGTCTCGTTTGCCTTCAATCGACCGGGTGCTTTGACCTCCCCCGCAGACGGGCGAATGTGGAAATTCTTCTTTGTCATCAATTAAACGGTAATTCCCCCCTTTTCTCCTTTCGTTTTGTGTTTCCACCTCTATTGATTCGCGCACCTTTCCAGGAGCCTCTCGACGCGGCGCCGTTCGAGATGCAGCGGAGCGGGTTTAAGCGTCTTTCGACGCTCGTCGGCGGCGTTTAATTGGTGCAATAGCAATGATTGACATAATTACGCGCGTTTTCTTCATTCCCTGTAATTAGAACCGGGCTCGCGCTCGATATACCTTTCGTCGCAGCTGTACAGTTATTCGCACTCTAGGTAAATTCAAATACCTACGTAAAGAAGAAACGTAAAATATATGCGAGAACACGCGAGGATATTTTCAATTAATAATACTGAACTTTGTAGCTTCTGTATGTTTTCCAGTGCGATCCGATGCAATTGGAAATCACTCCAAGTACGCGTATATATTCCTGTGTGTGCTTACTCCTCACCGACGTGTCGCGGTTTTTCGATTTCGCCGGGGCAAACAAAATTTACGAATAAATCGTATCGCAGTAACGATATAGCCCCATCCATCCTCATCGATTATCGTTGCTTTTAATATCCACCCTCTCATCCGCATGAATCAACAGTGACCTCTCGCGCAGTCACGCTTGGAATATATTTAACGTCGCGGTAGTCGAGGATCGTTTTGTCCCGGGCACTGCACGCAATAATATTATTCAAGATCCTACATCAATCTTTAAATTTGAATAAGGAAAATCTCATTACGAGGCGCTAAGAAGCTGTCATTGAATTCTACCGAGTTCAACTATCCAATGTTTGGGAAAGAAAAATGAAAAAATATTTTCCACAAGCGGACACAAAATGTTCGGTGGCAGGAGCACGCAGGCGCGATACTCGCTAACGATCCAGGATGGCCAGGGCTAATCACGGAGGCAAAGGACGCGGCTCAATATTTAAATTCATCTTCCTCCAGCGATTCGATCGGGACACGACGGCCCGTAACGAAAGTTAACGAGATGGTGTTAATTAAATCGGACGCGTAGAATCGAGGCTGGCTGGGAAAATTTGACAATGGGGACGCGGCGCGGCGCGGCGCACACACGCTCGCGTCTAGTGCAGCTCCTCTATAGAGGAGCTTACTACAAGAGAGCAGGACGAGCGGATCGTTTGGGCGGGCTGGCGTTTGCTGGCCGAAGCCCCGATGAATCGATGACCGCTTTTAGTAATGATGTGTACACGGCAGGCCGTCCTCACTCCCGATGGAACGTCGGGGTCAGCCTAGGACGCCGGTGTACGCGGCTCGCTCGTGTGTAGTGGTAGCCAGAGTTTGCCAAGGGGGACTTATTACATCCCTGGAATTACCATATAAATTATCGCGTGATGAACCCGCCGGAGTGCGAAACGGTGCACACGCTCTGGCCTTTGTCGAGGTTTCGGTTATGGTTAATCGGCCACGCCGTTTAATTGACATTCTGCGCCGCAAAATACCGCCTGTCCCGCACCCCGTGCAATTTTCTTCGTCTCGCGCTGTCACCTACCCGCTTCTCCGTTCGACGCTGTAGAATTCCAGATGGGAGCCCCTTCGAAGGGCCGCCCTCGAGTCCGCCGCTCTGATTCGCACGAGGCACCATTTCATGAATAAATACACTCTCGCCATCAGCTCGGACGACACGCGCTCGCTCATTTAGATCCCGAGGAAGAATTAAAGAGCATCCATTTGCGACTCTGTTCCACTATAAACAGTCTCAGGATCCGTCAAGCTTCAGGCCGTCTAAGAAATCTGGCTCACTTCTCGAAGCCTCAGCAAACAAGGATCGATCCCGCTAAGCATCCCCGCGAACGCACAATCGAGAGCCATTACGCGTTATTGGCTCGGGCGGTGCGCCGATTGTCGCCGGCAACCCTCGAACGCCATTACCCCGCGGCGTCACGTCTCCTCCGCGAGCGTATTCCGCGCGCGACGCGTGCCGCGGCATATGCATAACGTGATCGCGGGCTCCGCGTATCGCGTACAAAGCAAAATTTAATGGTACACGTAATACGCTTCGAACCGGAGTGGCAGACGCCCCGTAATTAGCGGGTATTCAAATTTTAGCGGCGAGGGATCGTCATCGAAGGCGGCTGGCGTACGTTCGCGATAGTGAAACGGTATCAGGTGGTGCGGCTGCGGGAACGTCGCGGCGAGATTAGAGACAGACATAATTATCCTGCGCGCGGCGACATCGATTTCGAAACGCAAGAAGCGGTGTCTGGCGTTTAAGATCCAAAGTGTGCCCTCTCGGTTGACGAGCACGAGGGATCCGCGCGATGTCGATGAATATGCAAACCTCCTTCTCGCCCTCTCCAGTCATATCTGGCCGCGAGGCGGGGGCTGTACGGTCTATGTTTCATGCATTCAGATGTCCTTCTTACGTGCTCCTTGGCCGCCGAGCGACTCGCGGAGAGCCACAACGATCATGTCCCCGAGGGGGGCTGTCGAGTTCGTTAGACGCCGTTTAAAAACTCGGTCCACATTTCCCGCGAAATTCCTGCCACGGCGTGCCATGCAAATCCCACTCAATTCGCGCGAACACCGGGAAACTCTTAAAGCCTTTTATAGTACGGCTTCCTCTAAGACTGAATTCGTGGTCTGAAAGTCGGAGTGCCACTATATTCCCGTCCGCGAGGAGGTGTTACGAGCCGACTTCTCGCGACTCCAACGTGTACACATCGGACCGCGGGGCGGCGTATGCGTGCCGTACGTACGAGGCTTTTTAACCCCTTTCTAAGAGGCTACGTACGACTCCCGCAGACTGATTTATTTTTACCGGGTGGTGGCTGGGGATGCGATGGAATCCCATGACTGCTTAACATTCTGCTTTTCCGCGGTCCCGAGGGAGCTGTGCGCTGGTATTGTCACTCGAAGCGTGCTCGATACTATTGAAACTCGATCGAGCCTTTGGTGGCCTCGATTTCCTTGGCTTATCGCTAAAAGCGTGGAGCCTGACGAAGAATTGTTAAGCTCCAGCTGACAATAAATGCACAGCGGCTGTGGGTAGTCGCGGCGCTCGAGGGTTGCGGACAATTGGCAGATATGAAGGAAACGTGGATCGTCGGCGATGCATTCCGCTTGTCTTATGAGGGCGACGCGAGGTCGTCGTTACGAAAGTATCGGAAAACTTTCACGTCCTGGCTGGCTCGCCGCCGTGGAACGGGGCGGGCAACTTCTTGGCAATAATATACACGTGTGACCCACCTCAATAATAAGAATAACTTTTTCCCTAATGCCTGTGCTCGTCTTGACGTCGGTTCTGTCCAACGAATCCCTCCCGCCAGCCCCACGGCTGCCCGCCCCCGCGTTCAATTACGATTCTCGAGTTTCGCTCGTGCGTGAAATATGACGCTCTTGCCTGGCCGAGCAAACAACCTCGCGATGACTCTAATTTCCTGGATAAAAATAAGGGGCAGGGGACGGATGTAAGCGGAGTCGTTTCGTGCGCTCTCGTGTTCCCGGAAATATATTAATGGGGTGCAAGTATGCAGCCATAAAAGCAAACTGTTGCTAAGGAACTTGCACAGAGTGTCCCACGTAACCCATGTCTTGATCGATGCGAGGAAAGATCTTTAAAATAAGTGATTACATCGAGAAAAAGGGCCACTGTGAGGAGATGTTTTAGGCATTTCAGTATTAGCGTTATTCCTTTCAACAGAACGTTCTATATTCCACAAGACCGGTGACATCTAATAGCGAGTTTCTCACGGAAAATATTGTAATGACAGTTAAAAGTGTGTCACGCCAGTCTTTTCATAAAGGAACGGATACTCCGGTTTTATAAGGCCCAGCGTTTTACGCCGCGAAAGAATGCACGGTAACGTGGAGCATCGTTCCTATAGTCAGCAGCTCCGAGACAGGCTTTCTTCCACGTGGAACTTTTTATATTGTACAAGACTGTCACATTATCGGCCGTTAATGCCACGTGTTAGAAGTTATAGCAATAAGAGTGCCCTATGGCTCGGTACTCCGCGTTTATGGGCTCTTATGGAAGTGTTCTATTAAAATGGTGGATGCTATTCTTAATACGTGAAACGGAACGACAGGGGGTCGGCGACGTGATCGTAAACGATGCCCCATAAACCACCCCGTTTGCTATATTGTTGTCTACTCTCCTCCGCGAGATGACAACTGTGCCCTTGCGCGAGGCAAAGATTCTACCCTCTTCTACGCTCATCCTGGAGTCAGCCACCACAAAAATCACGTCTTCCTCTCCCTTAATGATCAGACTTGGAGTGGGGTAATTCGAGCATCCCCCTCCGGGGGCGTGCCTCGTTCGAGTGCGTTCGCTGATTCTTCGTTAACCCTGAACGGCGAGTTTTCCGATTCACTTACGGTTTGACAAGTCTCCCACGTCCTCGACTCGCTTACACGCGAACGAAGGAGGAGCCGAGGGTCCCGGCAAAACAAAACATCCCAGAAGCACCCTCTCGTCTGTAGAGGATGCGACCTGTTAGCCGCTATTGAGGCAAGTGAGAAAAGTGGCTCTGAGAGGTGCCCGGCGATGCATAAGGGCACGTTTCCAGAGGAGACGGCTTATCCCTCGCCGACTTCCCGGCACGGTGGGAAATTTATTAACGGTAACGCCCAGCGCCGCTGGATATTCCTCCATAAATTTCGTTGCGTCCTCACCGAATCGTGACTGGCGCGGTACGCTTCGTAACGCAACGGTGTGCGGTATCGTTCGCGTTTTGATAAGCCTCCAACGAACGGGAACTTCGCTCGCACTTCATTTCCACGCGGCATCCCGTTCCCACGCCACTCGTTCGTTCGCCACCCCCGCCGCTAAAACCGTTCGACGCGGTTCGAGCATTTTTAAACGAACCCTCCCCCGCCTCTTGAATATTTATTTGCCCCCGCGGGAAAGACGTTGACCCCAGAGCTCGGGCGTTTGAAATTGAAACGACCGTTTCTGGGGCATGTCAAATTTCAGGCGGGACCACTGGATCGCGATGCCGGGGCGAAGTGTTTTTGCTCGTCGAGGAGCGCCGAGTTCGGCGCTGGCTGCTTGTATGGAAAGGGCCGACCGGCGTCGAATTTGAATACTCGCGTGGAATGTGTAGCGCCTGGGCTTTATTCGCGTTGGTTACTGCACAAAGGGCTGTCCATGGCGAGGCACGCGTTTGCCAGATCATTTTCAATCAAAGGGGCTGTGAATCCCTTCCCAAATCGCCCATTAATTCACACCGTTTTCGTCTGAATACTCCTGAAAAGTATTGTGTTGCTAATACACACCGTCGAGTGGTCTTAAGCACCACAGAGTCCTTCATAAAATCACCTGAATTCGGTGGTTCTACATGCGAAGTTGTGAAGGTGTTGCTAGGGAACGGACAGGTCCTCCCTGCATCTGGTAGCGATTTTAAACTGAAATTTCATAGTCCAAAGAGCAGCGAGTGATCTTAAGGCGGTCGATCAGCCCGCTCGGATCGTACTCCCGAGCATCAATCAGCTGTCTCTGCAATCAACGGAGAGCTACTCACCGCGAGGACGTCTCCATGGGAATTTCAAGAGGCATCCGCCACTCGATTATCCGATCCCGTATACGCTCAAGATGTTATTGATCTTGGGAAACTTGGTTTCCTATGACGACCGAGGACCGAGTAATTGAATACAAGGAACGATGCAAATTCTTTGCATCCTGGATCACGAAATACTAATGTAGCTAGCAAATGAGTCTAGTACATTGGGTGCGTAGATAGAAACGGACAAATAAAACAGTTTCCCGTGGTCGCGGAGCTGCACAGAGTCTGTGACGAGCAAGCGAATATCCCGAGCAGGGAATTGGGAGGAATGTGCTGTTGACTGGAAAGCGATATTTGGGTAAATTCATGAATATCCGTTATCTCTTTCATAGATCGGAATTCCTAGCGATACGCACAAAACACAGGCTGCGGTCCAGACGTAAACACGTCTGCCTCTGTCGATACGCGAATTATCCACGTTCAATATCGGCGAGTATCGGGGCTTGCAATTCGATTTCATTCGACCTCCAATGACTCCCATCGGCGGCCGTGAATGGTTAATGAGCCTGCGTTGTTTGATGTTCAAGTGTTATCGGGTTTCAGTGTATCGGAGGCTTCCAGTATCTACTTAGCGTTTTTTATATCAGCGAAATCCAAGGTGTGAAGCATGCGCTTTCAAATCTCCGGTCACGATTCTATGCCAGTTGATGTGCGTCAGCGACACAGTATATATCGCAGTGGCGATTCAGAAGGAATAAATGGATCGTAACATTGAATTTGATTTCCGTGTAATATATTTATTTAAACGTCGGTCACCTGTACCAGTGTTTGTACCTTTGCACACTGTTTACGAATTAAATTTCCAGCCGCTTTTTACCACGGTGATTGTTACTTTGAACCCTGATAGCAGCTCGTTGAATTATTTCGACCGTTACTCGATTAAATTGTCCCCGTAACAGAACACCCAGGACTGACAATTTAAAACAATCAGGAATCCTGCTTTTCAAGCGTGCAGCACCCAAATGTTTGTCCAGTAAAATGGACTGATTTTCCTAATAACAAACAATTTGCTAGTATTTCGAATCGAAGCAGATATCTGAAACGCTCCGGGTTATATGAACGCGTAGTTTTACCTTTTGAGTGCTTACGTATATACGTAGCCACGCGTGGCTAATGAAATTCCCCTGATTTTGTCGCAGATGCTGCAGTGATGGACGGCGAGGGCACCCTGGGCCACGGCCACGGAAACGGGGGCCGTGGGCTGCGCCGTCAACGGTCCCTGGAATGGCGTGAAAGGCGCGGTTACGGACCCAGTGCCCAGTCGAGCAGCGACGACGAGGAAAACAACACCCGCCACGCCGTCGCTGCCGCTTCCGCTTCGTCCGCTGGCAGAGGTGCCCGAAGTCCAGGCCAGGTTTTCGCCTCCCTCCTGGCGCAGCAGTATGGAAGTGAGTGATGATATAATTGATGTTTGATACCTTGATCGAGAGCCTGCTACCTCGCGCTAGATGTACGAGGAAAACTTTCCAGCCCGCGCTGGATCGAATCATGCTTCCAGGGAAAGAATAGACGTTTGATAGCAGTTGCCTATCCACGCCTGCCGAGGGTGAATTTATCGCGGGATCGAGGAATTATGTATTTCGGGGTGGAGCGGTGTATTTGCTTTGGCTTCTTATTAAATGGGAATTCATTTTCCTCTACTCTAAGGGTGGATCTCTTCTTGGCACTGGGGAGAGTCTAATAAAAAGACATCTGTTCGTATTACCATCAGCGAGAATAGATAAAACTCTGCGAAAGTATATAACACTCGACGTCAAAAATGTAATGAACAATCGCGAGCAAATAGCAACCAGACGATTAGCTTCATTAACTAGAAGCACCGCCGGCAAACCTTTGGATCTTCTCCATCTCGGAGAAAATGAATTAATGTAACGATTCGATCTCTAAGGCGACGCCCTGATTGGATGGCTCTCCGATCGGCAATCCTCAGACTCCGATTCGAACGAAGTTTAACGAGCGACTTAATGAGGGTCTCGCGAACTTGGAATTACTACAATTAAATCGCTGCCGTTCCCTTTCCAACTGTCTCCCGTCATCGCGCTAAACAACAAAACACAAGGGGCTCGCGAGTCGTCGGGCATGTAACGGCCCTGTCGGCGAACCTCCGAGAAACGATTTAACGATACTCGCTGGTGCCGGTAACTTTTTTTCCTTCCATCGACTCGATATCTCCCTCCGCCAATAATAAAGTTCAGGGTGGCTCGTTCATCATATTCCATCAAACGCTCTCGTTGCTCGGCCCATTCAGTTCGCCTCTCCCTTAATCTTCCTTCGACTCGCCGGCAAACGCGTAGATTAAAGGATTTACGAAATTAGTTTTACTTGCCCGCGTCGTCTACGAGCGCGGCCGGATATTAAGTTCGGGGGTGAAATCCAGATTGCCAAGGGGAGGTCGGACGGCTTCCTCCGCGGGCTCGGGCGTCGCGACGCGGTCGAGTAAACAAAGCCGGAAAAATGATATTACCGCGGACGCGACACCGCGTGATCCGCGAATAATCGCGCCGCCCTTTCACGTTCTTCCTCGCGTCCATCGATTTCGCGCTACGTTCGCGGCTGGCCGCATAAATATCGCGCGTCCCCATAACTGCGTTATCATTCGCGGCTTATTTGGATTACTACTTGCGCAAATAATAGTTCAATATCGCGGGTACCGCGGTGCAATGACCACTATTTGACCTGGGATACGCACGATCATCCTGATTAAATCTACAAACCTGTGACTTTGATTATGTCGCGGTATTGCGTGCGCGCGAGGATGAACGAGAAGTCAACTTCACTTGCAATGAGTGATTCAGTGCGACTTGAGATTGCTAATACACTTTCTCTATTACCAATTTCAAGTGTAACAAGTACTGACACAGTTGGTTCCAAGTTCTTGGATTACGCGTGTAGCATTTTGTGAGCCTCGAATCCACTTTCGTCGCAGCGCAGGACTGAAACAGTAGAGACTCGGTGGAGATCGGTGATCCTGCCCCGTTTTCCCGCGGGTTCTTAGCCCCGACTTAGTCCGCGAGTGTTTCATCGATTCGTCTTAAAGCCGGACAAAATAGTTGGGGAAAATGGAAGCAGGGTGGCACGGTTACATCGACGAAAGAGGGGGGCGAACTCAATTAATACCAGCGCTCGGTTTATACTATATTTCTTGGTTGCGGTATCAAGCGAGCCAGCAGCCCACCTCACGTCTGTCTGCATTTGTTCCAATTCACTTGCTGCCGATTACCGCTCCCTCCCGTACTGGATCCGGCTGGCTCACCCTCGACCCCACGTCCCCCATTTTCATCCCTATTCTCCCATTTCCTCTCCGTACCGTCCCTGTCCCTTTTCCCGCGGCCATCCGTTGCTCGGCTAGACTCGATTCGCAGCGACGCAGTGTCACGTAACCGCACTCGGAGGGTATCGAAAGAGACGACGCACTGGCTGCCAGGCGAGTCCAATCGAGATTGTGATTCGAACAAATGCAAGTGGTCGTTGAGTCATTCTACGGCTTGTCAGGGCGAGGAAGATGAGTGGGCTTGAGTGCAAGGAGTCAACA
Organism: Andrena minutula; assembly: GCA_929113495.1. NCBI lineage: Eukaryota > Metazoa > Arthropoda > Insecta > Hymenoptera > Andrenidae > Andrena > Andrena minutula. Next base: position 2,884,290 of record OV815993.1, read on the forward strand.
GACGGTAGATCTCATCTTCTGATAGATCTCACCATATTTGAGGCAGTCAGAGACCTGGCAGTCGGACCAACCCACGTTAAAAAATTTCTTTTTCCTATTTTATATAGTTAGTAGAGCCTTCTGAAATATGTTATTGCTATTAATTCAATTTCGAAAAAATGTGGGTTAGTCCGTTGTTGCTCTGACTGTCTTATCTCTTCCACTCGCAATGCTGCTTGATATTATTCACAGTCCGGCAAGTGATCCTGCGTAACCAGTTGAATTCAGTCTGACTACAGCCGTCTGGAACCACTTCCCTCTCCGCCGGCAATCCTCCACTACCCACCACGTCGATCAACCGCCGCGCGTTTCTCCATGGAGATCGATACGACGCGAGTTTCCCGATACGACGCGCACGAAACGCTTCACATCAGCCGTAGGAGGGCTTGTTGTTGGATGGTACGCTTGATTTCCACGCTGCAGACGCCGCGCCGCCTTAAAATCGCGCGGTTAATTAACCCCCAGCCAAGTCTGTCTACCTCGAGGCTGCCAGGGATAATTGATGAGCGCCCGATGGATCGCTGGTACGCGATCGATTTCGTCCCACGCAACACGGCGGGCTCGCGAATCGTGCAGAAAGTACGCTGCACGAGGGGAGGGTTCCATTCACGGCGCTTACTCTCCGCCGGCTCTTTCACGGCTGGCACCCCTGAACGAGCGGTGTCCAGCTCGTGGATTATGTTTCGTTAATGGTAACGTCGATTCACCGCCCGCTCTCCCTCAGCCGCGGTACCCGAGGTGAAAAATAATCCGACATTTTATTAGATATCGCCGTTACGTTCCCTTTAAGGCGTAAGTGGTGGATCGCGTTACCCCTCGATTGGCAGGCCCGTTACAGGGAGAAGCTACGCCCCGTAAAACCCCGCATTGTCGCGGTGCCTCGTCTTATATCACGGATCGGAATACCTTTTACGATCTACCCGCTGGATGGAGGGCATGGTAAAGCTTTAATAACGTTGCGCGCCACTGTGCGCACTGTCAAGTTTACAACACCACGGACGTCCCGCTGCTGACCATTCGCACACACGCCGGCGCGTCGTTATATGTAATGGCGTCTCTTAATCTCCCACCGCGCCAGTCATCAATATATTGACGTCCAGCGGAGGGCTCCTGTCTCCAGATTCACTTTGGACATTACATTGTCAGCTCATTATGCCCGGCACTGTTTGCCGCATCACGCTTCGCTGTTCTCCGTTTGGAAAATATTGACCTCCGGTGCGCGCGCGCGAGCACGCGACGGTGCAGGCGATAACGCGCTGGATAATGTATAGCTTCCCGCGGCATTGTAAGTGTTGATTTTCCGCGTGGCGTTTGCATAGACGTGCCGTGGACTATTAATTTGACGCGGTCAGATGTAGCTACAATGGCGAATCGCGGTGGAACTTGGTGCGTTAATTACCGCGCCCTCCCTCTTACGCTCGGGGTTCTGTATGGTGCGCGCAGGGTGCAGTCGAAACACGCTGATGGGAGGGAAAATTTCTTGGTTGAGGAAAAATTGATGGGATAGAACGCGTGTGGAAGCATGGAATATAGAATAGGGTAAACTGTACTAATGCTGGCACTGAACTAATCATTGGTACTCCTGATTAAAAATCCAAATATTAAGAAGTACTTTTGTACAATTTCTTATTTTTCTTTCACTACAACACTGCAAAGCCCAGTACTGGACCTACATATTTTACATCTGGTAACACCACAAAGTGGGATAAAGTGCTGAGTTTTAAGCGTTTCCTTAAAATTTTGATAAGGGGTTGGCGAGGATATTTTGTCGCTTTGTAACTAAGTCATGGATTGAAATACAGATTTACTAAGTGTTGCAGGTATTGAATAGTGGATGAAATAGTCTGTTTAAACACTTTAAACTTTGTTTTTAACTACATATGTATTTCTATATAACATCAAATTTTAGGGTTCCAATGAATGTAGTTTTATGCCTGTTTTTGTATTTCATTGAATATTTTTAAAATTAGAGACTTAATAGGTACTCGAGATGTTTTATTTTAATGAAAAATTCACAAGACCGAATACAAACTTCGCAAAAAAATATAGACATTCCAATTGGGATTTCCGTTTAGAGTATGAATTTTTAGTTTCGACCGTAATAATTGATAGTAAATATTTAGTTTCGGCGCAATGGTCTTAAATTGACTGAACCATTGCGCCGAAACTAAATATTTACTATTTCCGTTTAGAGTGCCAATCATTGTACAGTTTATCCTAACTGGTATTAAAGCTTATACGGTAATAAATTGTCGACAAATATTAGTCTAGCGTTATCTATATCCTACAAGTACTGAACCTTTTCTGTAAACCCTGTATATAATAGTTCAGTGTATTTTTTATTATTTTCAAGCGTTTCTCGATCCTGCAGAGTAGCATGACGGATCGATAGCGCAAAGCGTTTCTTATCGCGAGGCTTGATTTTTCGTCTCGATCATTCGCATGTATCGCGGCACTATTTCATAAAGCCGGAAGCCCCGTGGGCCCATTAAAAATTTACTCTCGGCTTAACATCGTTCGCCCAAGTCGGCGAGAATCGTTCCCAGGCTTGCTGCGGAACCCCGTAATGCGTTGTAACTTGAAAATGTCCCGGAAGCGGGACGGGAAACTCGAGTTCCAGCGACTGTCTTGATTCACGATCGCTGGAGTATATCCGGCGCGAGCTGGCTGCTCTAAAAACGACCGACTCCCGGACGGGCTTTCATTATTTTACATAATCTTCCGGAGTCTATTATTTTTACGCGTGAAAGCGGTTCGACTGTCGAGGAACCCCTGACCCAATTCGAAAATAGTTGAAGATATACCGAGCTCGCGTTCTCCAATTTAAAACTTTCACTTTCTTGTCGTTAGGTGGTATTGAACTTAATCCTAATTGAACAGTTTTGAAAGCTTCTAAAGGATTACACCAGAACATTTGCTTTGCCTTTCAGAGGTACAGCTCGAGTAGCTTCCTGTGTCGTGGCGACATATTTGAAAATTCTGACGTTATCTTCTCTGAAGTTCCGCTTACGCTATCAACTTCAGATTAAAGTCCATCTAAATTTCGATCATTCTAAGTATTTTCCTATTTCTGGATACCACGAAGAAATGTTCCTTGAGGAAGGCTCGATCCTCTTGAAAGGATAAGTGGCAAGATGGCGAAGACGTTCTTCTTAAACTTTGACAGAAGCTCTCTCTTCCTTAAACACATTTTCGTGTCATCGAGGAGAACGAAAATATTATATTTAGGGTGGCCACGTTGGGGCGGACCCACCTCGCTTATTGGACACTAACGCACGAGATTAGGAGAGCAAAGTTGACGGGCGAAGGTACGGCCTCGAGCCGGCAACAATCATTAGAAGGTAATACGAAAGTTTCCGAAAGGAGGAAAGCGGTTCACCTTTTCCACTTATTCTTTCGCCGAGGCTCGGGGAAAGGCCAACGGGGCTCTCAGGAGGGATGAATAATTTAAGGACGTCTGATCGGGCGCGATCGAAATTCACGTGTCTGGGAATCGCTTTGAACGTCAAATTACAGAGAGGCTCTCCTCGACCGATCTCTTGAATAATTGTGTTACAGACGGTCGATCCATTTAAATCACTCTATTGCCAGCGAGAACGGTTCATTAAAATGCATCGGATCGAATTTCTGTCGTGTGGGGTGTGGGGCCGGATCCCAGTGCCGTCTAACAAGAAAACTCTGATAAATCTTATCGGCGGACGTGTATCTGTCTTTTACGCGGCCGTCGACAGGGGGTCGCGGTAAATTTCCCCGCGACCTTCCTCCGGGGTGTGTATCCAGGTCGCGTTTATCTGCAGCGGGCCATCTATATGCGACAGAGATTGCAGATCGCTTTCTGATACGTGTGCCTAGATTCTATTCTCGGGGGAATACACCAAGAACTAGTGTATATCCTCCAAAACTTTCGGAAGATATTCCAAATCCATCATTGCACTGAATTTAAGAAAGCTTCTGAAACCAAAGCGACCGCGCAACGTTATATTTAATGTGAGAAATCCAGTGCCGGTGTCAAACGTTTGGAACGTAGTTTGCTGCAATTTAAAGTTCAACCACCGCGGGCTCTTAAATGTTCCCCAGTCGCTCGCGACGCGAAATCTAGGCGGAGTCTGGCCCAGGAGATTTTCCAAGGAATCCCGCGCACAAAGACTCCGTGGCAGCCTGCGCGCCCGCCAATTTGCGACGTAACGTTGCAAATAGTTGGCGGTATGCGGGAGTACGGCTCAAAGGCCCTCGGTAATATTCGCATGACGTAGATAGCAGATGAACGGTGCACGAGGTAGGCCTACATAACCATAAGCACACCGGGTACACGAGCCACCCCGGTAGCTGGGTTTAGCTCTCTATAGCGCGCACCAGGCGCCACCGCAACACGGTCCAGCACGTTGTGCCAGTACATGTGTACGCTGGCTGGAAGAAATATAGTGGAGGATGCGAAGCAGCGGGGTTTGAAGACGGTGACACACTTTAACGTTGGCGATTCAGAAAATAGGACTACATTTTCCGTAGCTTCTGGACACTGACAGATGTTAACGCGATTTAAATGGTTTGCGGGTAGCCACGTGTTAAAGGCCTGGGTATATCGAAACGAGGGATCGGTATTATCTGTATTGTCAGTTCATATTCAAACATGTTTTCACAAACTACATCTGTCCGCTCTAAATATACCCAGCTCTTTGTTTAAGTGCCCGATACATTCCCTGATCAACGATCGGTGGAGACTTAAGGGAGGGTCGACTGTTATTGCTCACAATCGCTACGTCTACGAAGCGCTGGCAGTTGCAGGGCAGTTCGGGAGGATATATCGTCGGTCAAGTGGAAATAAAACGTCTGTGTCCGTGGATAATGCCCGCTGTTAATATCGAACGACGCGAGGGGCGGGATAGCGCGCCGGCAGTGGTGCGGCTCGAGCATTTGGTAGACGGTTCCTGAATCACGGGGGCCAGCGCCCGGGGAGCACGATAACGCGTGACTTGAACCTTTAAGATTCTTCGCGATGATACCCTTGATGGGAAAAGTGGAATCGAAATTCGCCGACAATCACAGTTGAAACGCCAGTCTCGCTGATCGGCCGTGGCCGTAATTCGCGGGGCGAGCCGAGAGTCACGTCTACGTGATAAAGCAACAGGCATCGCAGTCAGCGCAAGAACGAAATTACTAGCCGTACGCACAAATTACGAACTGGATACGCATCTCCCGTTTCCCCCAGCCCCGCCCGTCCCTCCGCCGAGGCGCAGCTTGATCATAAAGCTCCTCGTTTCGGGTCTGCATGCCAGCGACCTCCGTCGTAAATATCATTCTCGTTTTACGCGACGTGCGGCTCCTCATCGGCAAAATAAACACGCCGCGGGTAACGTTACCCTAACGAGGAAACGTTCGCCCCTCCCCCGATTCCCAGATGAAAACGAGGACGTACATCTGGCTTTATTATTGCTGACGAGTAATTAAACCTCTTTCCGCGGCCGCTGGCTCCAGATCGGACGTCCCGGGGCCTCTGTCCGCGCGAATCTTCCTGGAAACACAGGGAGCAGCATGAAAATCACGAGCAACCTCGACAGACTAGATTACACAATTTTATGTCTCATTAAGCAGCCCCGTTACTGTTGAAACAGTGACCCCTAGAGTCACCTGTGATCAAGCCGAATCCATCGAGCACCTTCGACAACCATTACACGGTTCACGGGCGTGAATTCGTTACTGGCCGTGACTTCCCGGCCGGTGCTATCGCCGGTTCTATTTATTAAGATTAAAAAGCAGCCGCGGCAGCGTAATTACTTGGCGCTGGTAGATGACTCGGGGAGTGATTGGTCGAGGAGCAGCGTGGCTGAGGCAGGGTTGGGGGCGTCGATACGCCACCGTCGACGGCCACCCAATAAGGGCGGGATAGAAAAAAGGAGAAGTGAAAACAAGCGTGGCACCCGATACTACGCCGGGCTTTCTCATTATTTTAAGTGACTTGAGAGGCAGAGGCCGGCGTGTATACGCGCGCCATATATCACCACTTGCCACTCAGCCGGCCGGTATCGTATAATCGAGTTGTCAGGCAAACTACCCCTTACCGGGAATGGCTCTGCTATCGTTGTCGCCGCCGCAGACGCCCGACGACGCCATGGTAGTCGCCTAATGCACGCGTTATTACGTTACACGCATTTAAAACTTGCCTCCTATTAGCAGTTTGCCATCATCTGCGGCTGTCGGCTGCACCCCCACCCCTTCGGATCGAATTCAAGGAGGCACGGAGGCGCTCGACCGGCGCGGCGGTGTAACTTCGTTTCGTTCGCCGAACGGATTTAATACTTCGCCGGCCATTACGCGGCCGACGATCTAATGGATCCCGCGGCTTCAAGTGCCTCGCCACGACAATCGAGTTCCAGCGCCGAATTTCAAGGAAACTGCATTTACAGTGGCAAGTAATATTCCAGAGATGCTTCGAAGGAATGGATAATATTTTTTCACAAATTTCCATGCCCTGGCAAGGGTGCTTACACTTAACGACCCTTGCGTTCTCGCGTACTCTGTCTTGCGGTAGAGATTTTATTTTAACGCGATAAATCAGGGGCAGGCATCCTAGCGTTTGAAATGTATTTCGAGCACAATGATGTACGCGATACCGCGATATCCCATTCCACGGAAATATTAGACCGCTGTGCGTTGTTCCGTCTCTATTGCTTGATAGCCGCGTCGTATCGAGCAACGATCGTATAGCCCAACTTTGGATATTAGCCCGATCCTCTATCCCTTATCATTCGCGAGACAGTTTGTCACTTACAGCCGAATCTACTGCTACGATCACGTACATGCACCCTTCCCAGTCGAGCTACCGGTTTGACGATCGAACTCCACTTGGGTATAGTCGTTGTGCTAACGTCTGTAACACTGTGCGTGAAACTTTCTTCCTAAAGTAATATCAAGTACTTTCACAGAGTTTAAGGTTATTTGTGGATGCACGAAGATCCCTTAGGAGCACACATGTAACACGTAATAACTGTATGTTTCTTAAGTTCCTAAAGTCGAATTTTACCCTATTCCGCGTTTCATTAAGCACCGAAAGGGTTAACGGCCTCGATAGGAGCTGAGAGACTGCGTTCGTGTGATTGGTGGACTTCGGGAAGTAAGCTTATTACGCTGCACTCGTCAGAGGGAAGGAATCATTACGCGATTACATGGATAGTTGGCGAATGTATCGGTTAACGAGCGCTAACGCTGCGCGCGTTATCGTTGCACTCGAGGATTTGCGTCATGATCCCGTCGATACCGCTTGGCTGTGGAGAGCAGGCGAAAGGAAACGATACGGTTTTCTGGTACAAGAACACTCCAGAGGCCCCTCCCCCTCCAGCGGCAAATCCGAACGAAAAACCAATAAATCACGTTGTGTTTAACGAACCTTCATGTTTCTATGCGCGCCTTTGGGAATACCGGCGCGGAAGTGTTATTTCTCTGCGAGCGCAGCCAGCGTGATGTTCGAAAGGAACGAGAACGATGACGTTCGCTGCCCTCGTTACCGGATCTACGGGAAATATAGAGAGAATACTTGAGCGAATTACCAGAACGATGCATCATTATCTCTTCGGTTACGGCTCGGAGGAGAGAACTTACCCTCGAGCTAATAAAAACGCCACGACGTCCAAGTTTCGCCATTCGACTCGTGTCTTAATTACCGTTCGCCTATACGGCTCCTCTCCCAACTCATCACTTCCGCTTCATTTAGACTTGTAGTGCAGTGAAAGCGCGGTGAAACACGCGGACGCACCTTCGGACATGAATTTCCCGAGCAGGAATAATGAGGAATTTTTAAACCGTAATCCTCGTCACACATGGCAGAAAACTAAATAAAATTTCCCCGGGAATGAATGAGATATTACGAGCGGATTTAATGCGACTTCGTCTCCTCAATGAGAGCCTTTGTGAGTTTGGAGAATTCAATTAGAGGAAAATGGCTTCTCTCGGTAACGAGACGGTCATCGCGGAGTCCAGGTTTAAACATCAGGAAAGCGCCTGGGATTACTTTGACGGAACGAGTATGGGGACAGAAATGAAAGAAGCATGAGATGAGCTGTTTGAAGTCCAAGCGTGGAGCGACAGAGAATTATCAATGGACAGGTTTAAAAATTATGTGACAGCGCATAAAAAGGAAATTCGTCTCTACGTGTAGATAAAAAAGGTCACAAAAATTTCGTCCTCCTTGAAATAATTACCGTGAGATCACACAATTGTGAACAGAATACCATCTCAATTATGAGAACGAAAGTAAGAAACAAATTAATTCAGAGAACGATCTATTTACGTGAAGTTCCACCGTTCCTCTCCTCTTTCATCCCTCTCCGAGAGTTCATAAGGAAACGGTCATATTATTGATGTTTCCTCCGTCTTGATGCCTTCTGTCCATTTCCCCGATACCCTCTCTGTAAACACAACCGCTACTCGAGAGGGCCAAGACACTCATCATGGAAGAATCGCCGAAGCTCGGCCAAAGAAGACGCGAGCCGTGAATAATTCCGTCTGCTAACCATTCATTTCGCGGCCGATATAAATTATTGCCGGGGGCGCATTAATTTCCTTTGCGAATAATTAACAACGTCCTCCCAGAGCCTCCCACGCTCTCTCCAGCGATGGTCAGTCTTACCGTCGCCACCCTCGCCTCACTTCCACACCCCTCCCAGCTGCCCCTCCGCCAAAGCCCCCCTCTAACCTTTCGCGGTCGACACCTGAAATATTAATCATGACTTACACGTGGCGCTAGCCGGGACTACGGGTATTCTCTATCTGCATTATTAAGTGACCTCGCGCACGAGTTGCCCTACGTAGGCCCTTACAGTCGCGAAACGAATATGGATGGCCGGTGTTCGGCGTTATTATTCCGACGAGCTGCCTCGGCAGTCGTGAAGACTGCCTGCTGGGCTTGGTTAACGCTTTGTCGACCACTCGAGCGGATATGTTAGATTCAGGAAGCATTGTCCATGGACAGAGCGAATAGTAATGTGGAAATTCGTACTCGAGTGATTTTTGTATTGTATTGTGTTTCTCCGAAGGAAGGATTTTAATTGATATTCGGGCAAATATAATTGAAGAGTACTTGTACAAAACACTGTTAGTGCCGAAAATCGAATTCTATTCTATAGTATTACCACTGGCACGTAGAATATTCTCCGATAAAAATTTTTTCTTTCATTTTTGGCACTTACAGTGTTTTCTACAGGGACTTCACTTGTTATTCGCGTGATCCTGTATTACACTGTTATATATACGAGCTTCTAGTTATCTCCCAAAATGATTCGTTGAAGTGAAGTCAGAACGTACTCGAGTTCGTTCTTTAGAAGTATTTTAACGCAAGGAACGTGACCTTCCGAGGGCCGTCTGTGTTATGAGCACATGGCGGGGTTAACGCTGCGGACGTAGACGAGCACAGCCATCTTTGAGTTTATCGTCCTCGCAGATCTGGGTGACATACGTTTCCACGAACTTAGCTATAGCTCCGGAGAATGTTAAGTAACTTTCCGGGGCAAGTATTTCAGTCATACTACTCTCAATAAAAACTAACGTGTCATAAAGCAATGCGAGCGCGACATTCGGAGTTAGGAACGCGGGCACCTCTGCCGTAGGAACTGCGCGGAATACGAATTACGGAAACTCTTGTACAGAGTTACGTGAATTTCGGCCGAGGACTTTTCCACTCAACTATTTGAACTCTGTACTTTACCTTTTCACACTTTCGTGGGATTTGAACGTGAATCTTTAACCCCTCGACACTCTCCCTGCTCGGAGCTTAAACTGCACACTGAACTTCCGTTACCCTTCATATTTAAACTACCCTTACTCCACCGCCCTAAGGAAAATTTCTCAACTACAAGCGAATACTACTTCCACTTGCTAAATAATCGACTTGTCAAAGTTTCTCTAAGATCACGTCTCCCGCCGCAGTGCTCTAATCAATCGTTAAAGGGACAACGTTACAAACATCCACTCTCTATCCGATTGAAAGCCGAGGCGCGCCTCCTTCGCGTGATTAAACGTCAACCGGCTGCTCCTTCGACAAACCAGCTAGCACGTACGTCAAAGCAGATCAACTGTGAAACGATGTAAGGCGAACGTTCTTGCGGTACTTTGCCCGAGTAGGAAAGAAGCTTGCGTTTAGTTCAAGGGGGGGTTGGATTCCGAAGTAAAATGGTAAAATCAATCCTGCTAGGGGGCTGAAAGCGGCGAGCTCCCCACCGAAGTAGTTGCGTTATAATGAATTTACCGAGTTGGCTGTTTAACAATGCACATCTCGGCACCAGCGCGGCTGTGTTCCGCTGCGAACGATAACCCGTTGAAATACGTTACGAGGGCGCCGTTTCCGGGCCCGTAATGCCGCAGGTTTAGATCTTCTAATCTATTTGATACATTACTCGCCGCATAGCTGAGATTGTTTCGTGCCCGGAACCCGGCATTAAATCTCCTTTCCCACACGGTGCCCTAAAATGTTATTACTATTTTAATTGCGCCGAGTGGCGGCGTACGTCGTCCTCGCGCCACTGCTGGACAAGGATTTATCCTTTCGGCTGATCCGACGATCGCGGATCGGACTATTCGAACCGGTGGTCTGCAGACGAAGACACATGGGGTCTTATAAGACTATAGGAAATCTAGACTTTTGCTATCAACTGTACAAGGCAAAATGTTTCCGTCTCCGAGGAATAACTCCGCCGTCGTGGAATTCCCTTCGATTATATTTGTCCCGCGCGTTTAATTTCCTCCCCCGTTTCCAGCTCGGTCGGGCGAGTTTTCTATCGACGTGTTTTCCACCAGGAATCTACAACGCCGGGGAATATAAAATAAGAAACACGGGGGAAACTCGCGTCGGACGTAGGAGAAACTTTCCTCGCGCTGACCAATGGCATGCTACGTTCCCAACTATCGTCGGCAATGCGAGCGCCGGAAGATACCGATAAGTAATTCATGCGACTCGATGATGAGGGAAGTTCTCTGCTAGCGTTCGTGAAATATGAACTACATCGGCTGTAACAGTCGTTCATTACGGGTTGGAAATAACGCAGTTCGCTGCGGAGCAGTGTAATTCCGACGTAGAACTACGGAGCTCTGAAATTTCAATTCTTTTCCCTCCCCCTCTGCACTTTTTCTTCCTCTTCGCCGTCTCTCCCCCGTTCCGCGGAGCGCATTAAAATATTCTCCGCCAGCAGTCCGGGGCTCGCCGCCAGCACAACACCCGACGGGGACCGAAATATTTCACGCGACGAAACACACGAATCGCTCAACGGAATCGTTGGAGAGCAATCGTGCCCGTTTCCCGACGCGCGCCGCCGTCCGACGATTATGCAATCGCTCGGTGACGTAAAACTAATTTAAAACGTTAATATCCTGGCACGCCGGGGGTGGGGCGTAATAGACGTCGAAACCTTGATAGGAAATCGAGCGGGGCGCGTGGAGAACGCCGGATTGCATGCCAAACGCACCTTTCGCGCCCGCTCCAGCGCGAGTTCCCTCGTCTTCTTGATGTTTCAGAGGCGGACCATGGTCAGTCCCTGTGTTTCGCGCTTCAAAGCTCGGGGATCGAAGCGATCCGATCGACGGGAACGCTCGCAAAGTTATGCTCAAACGGATCGCTAATAACCACGTTCCGAAGGGAAAGCCCGCGATTTGTGTTACGTAAAAATTCAAAGCAATCCCTCGCGCGTGTCACTGCTGTCACTGATTTCTAAATGCCACTGCTCGCGCAGAAATGGAGGAAAGTTTATCAAAGGTATCTTCATTGATGGTGGTCTCGGTAGTATTAAAAAGCTTGTTCAGCTTCGACGTTAATATTCGGTGGGAAGGTCATTAAAAGGTCGTCGAGATCTCATGTGCGATCCTCCCCCGGGGGGTCCGAAATGGTAATTCCCCGATTCCTTTCGCCCCCTGGCGCGTTCGCGTGCAAACGTTGCCAGTGACAGCATCCACGTTTCCGATCCGACGTTTAATTTTCGTCACCGTTGGTTTACCCCTCGCGAGCCGCGAAACCGCCCCTGAAAAATGGCTGCCCGCTGAAGTAGACGGTTCGCGGCGACACTCGGGGCAAACGATGGCTCGTTAAGCGCCACGGAAACGCCGCCACTCGCCGGGGACTCTTTGGCAACCTGTAAATGCGATTAAACGTCACGAAAAACTGTCTTCCCGGAGGGACTCGCTTTCTTCTAGACCGTGGGAAAGTGTTTCATCGTCGCCGCTTAATTCAACGTGCATCTTTCAAGGGCTTAATTCCAGCCACCATGGGCTCCTTTCTCTTGGCCCACAATGGGACAGCTTCGTGAACTAATTGGCTAGTCCCCTTTGTCGAGGTATAAAGACGCCATGTTTGGGAAGATCTGAAGTAACTTCGGCTCGGACCGTGGCAGACTTCGTAAAGTAGAGACTATACAGAAGCAGTCTGTAGAACTTGCGAGTGAAAGAGCCACTGTACGCGGCCTCATTAGAGAATATATTACATTTCCAAATGGAGCATCGACTTGTTATGACTCGGCGCCGGGACGCGGTTCGTTTTCCCCGAAGGTGCTTTAGGCCTTTTATCAAAGAGCCTGGCGGTTTAAGAAGCGGAAGGAAGAGGAACAGGGTATGGGGTGGGAGGCGGAACGAGGAGTGGCCCTTTCAGCGGACGACACTTTGCACCTGTTGAAGGTACGGCTTCTCCTCCGCTATTTCTTTCCATCTTCCACCCTTTTCTCCCCTCCCACGCTCGCCTCTCCGTCTCTTTTCCCTCTTTCCCCATTTTTTTTTTTGAAGTCTCGCTCTCACGCTGTGAAAGTGATCCCCAGCCACGGGCCCGGGGTTACCAGCGAAAACGCCACCGAACTTTCTTTCCCCGACTCGATTCCATTCCATTTGACATCTCGGAAATTGCTTTTCGATGGCAGCCTCTGTGCAGACGGCCCCCGTTGTTCCCTATGCATATGACAGTTAGCAGAAAGACACATTGTGTAGCTACACAAGCCCTTACGAGCATTTTCCTGGGGCGGGGGGCCTTTTATCCCGCGTCTTTTCCATTTTGCCCGGGCGTCTCGGGGGCCATCGCGTTTCGCAGGCAGTCGATTAGGAAGCAAAGAGAGGAGAACGCGACTCGCTTTACGAGATTCCAAGCGAATCGATGGACAGCTCGTAGACACAATCGATTTTTGTTTGAGCGATGCCCTGTTAGCTTGCACTTCCTATACCTTTCCGTATTTATTCGCGTCCCAGTGGAATGTTTTCTCCCTCGATGGACCGCGCTCGCCAAATGGATTGTTGTTTAGTAACCAGTGGAAAAACACGGGTAATTCGTTTTGTTCGTTGACTGTGCTCTCTTTTCTCACGGGTTACAATATAAGGCTGTTCCATAGACTTGTCTGGCGGATGATTCGAAGTCAGTCCACGTTTTATGGAATCGAGATTGTGCACGTGTACTTGTGGGGGATGCAAATTTAAGGAATCGTACGGTTGTTGTATGTATATTTATATTTTCGTCAAATTACTGTCCCCCGATTTCGCGCAAGATGATACGCAAGGTTTTCAGCGGAGGGGCTTCGATTCGAAATCGAATTCGATGTTTCGCGCAAACAATTTTGCGTGGCATCGCGGTAAATCTTACCTCTCTCCCTTCTATATTAAATTTCGGAACGCTGGCTCCCAATGAGCCCCTTCCTGTGGACATGTCCTCTTCCCGATGGCTCCCCTACGTCGCCGGGTGAAAGCTTCATATTGATTTAGGCACTGTCGGGAGGGAAAGGCTAGACCCGAACGCGTCGATGGTATTCAAATTTCGCTGGATCCATATTTGTCGTTGGAGAAGGGCGGCGAATATTCGATGACCAGTTCGCAGCCTTTAATTCAATAAATAATCTTTTCCACGAATACCCTGTCGCGGTCACAGCGCGTAATGAATGCCCCCGGAATTCTATGAGTTTCCACTTGTTTTTCCACCAACAGAATCTCGTTCATTACCGAATCACGTGAATCACGGTACCACGGGTGGGCAAGCTGAGGGAATATGAGCAATTTGCTGTAACCCCGATCTATCTTCCGATGGTCATATTTCATCGCGACCCTCGTCGAATGCCCTTCGTTAGCTGAAACGCATAAAATTACCAGCCCTCCAAATTAATCGTTAAGTTGCGATATCGGGGGGAAGTCTTCTCAGACGTAACACTATTCACGGGTAATTGGGGGAATCCGCTGGATGGAGCAGATATCCTATATTGCGATCAGATTAGAATCTTCACTTCACCTACACCAACACCTATCCACAAGCATATTCTATCCTGCTAAACCCCGTGCATCTAACACGCCCTACCCCTTCCTTCGAAATTTCAAAACTTGAATGAACCTGACCAAAACGAGGTTTCCGAAAATTCTAGAATAAAACCGTTAACCACGAAGCTACTCAGGTTAAGATTCGAATTCGGGGCTTTCGGTTGCTCGACAATTTAAGTTGAACTCATCCCGCCCCGTCGTCGAGACTCGCGAAGAAAGTCGCGAGGAAAAACGTTTGCATTTGCATCGCGGTTACCGAGGAAATTCCCGGCGAAATTGATGCGGCAACGTACACGAAGTTGCGCGCGGCGTGTCCTGCGGCCGTAGAATTAACGTGGGAAGGGGGCTTGCGAAAGCCCCGCCGGCGAACTTTTCCGCAAGCTCGGTCGGCCGTAGAAGGCAACCGTGGCGAGCTGTGTTGGTCCAAGGTGCATTCGATGACCGAGCGAGCGCACAGCACGCTGCCATGGCAACCATCCCCTACAAACAAAATCCACCCCCTCCCACCCCCGTCCGCCGGAGCTGGCACAGAGTCTGCGACAGTTTCTCTTCGTGTCAGCCGGTGGCGCGTTTCAGCAGGCTGCGAAAGGAATTCCCGTCGCGCTGGAAAAAACCTTCTCGCACGGTCAAAGACACGGCCGACGTGAATCCTCCCCGTTTGCCAGAGCTCCCAGGATCAGTACTTCCGGTTGTTCCAGGGATCCTGATTTCCGTCTGAAGCTCACGTCCTGGGGGCATCGAGAGCGTGGGATTCAAAGGGTTGTCGACTGTGGAGAGTGATTTTTACTGGATCCCAGAGTATGAAGATGTATCTTGCGCTGGATGTATGAAATATTATAGTTGGGTAAAATTTAAGTTACTAGGAAGCCACCCTCCAGTAACTGTAAGAAGCTTAGCTACTTCTAATACGAATTTCTTTACTATAGTCAAGATTAAATGAACTGGCCACTTGGGGGTTGCAAAGACGCTCCCCGTTACGTTGCAAATGATGTGGCTTATGAGTAGGAGCATTGATGGGCAAAAAATTATTTGAAATAAAAATTTCGTACATAAATTTTCATTTCAAATAATTTTTTGCCCATCTCTAAGTAAGAGTCTTCACGTGAATCGCAGTGGAATAGGTGGTCTTGAATAGCCAGTCGATGTTGCTCTGTATTCTAAGTAGTACAAGTCAATAATCCAAGAAACAAACGCTTTTCAAAACTACCAAAATACCGTCTATGTATATTCATTCAATATTACTACCACGCCACTGTCAACTCGAGGAGTAACGAATGAAACAGTAAACCCATTCCTGCACTGTATCCCATAATCGTTCGAAGCGGAACATTATGCCTCATCAACCAGATCGAAGACAAATGGGGCAGTCGTATTTCATCGAATTCGGTAGACGCGGTACGCGACAGCGCGAGGTCGATGGAAAAAGAGAGTTCCTCGAAATATGAGGATAAATCGAGGTCCGATACGGGCGAGCGTCGACTGTTATTTGTTTCGATCAGCGCGCCGGGGGGGGGGGGGCGCGAGCGTACGTAAATACGGCTCCGTAATTGACAGATTTTGACGTGGCACTCGAAAGATCGTCAGAAAGAAATAAAAGGCAATCGGGGCGGCGCGCCGGTGCTGGCGGGATGGCCTTGTGAAACAGAGCTGCACAGGCCGGGGACATTGTTCTGAGATACTCAGCCGGCGCGCGCGATCCTGTATAAAGGTAAACAACGGGCCAATATTTCCAATCAACGAGCAACCGTACAATAAACTCCCCGTGGCAGCGGGGCCGCCGGAATCAAAGTGATTCTATGGCCAGTCACGCAGTGAATACCGGACAGAACACTATTATTTTTCAGCCAGCTGGCCCGCACCCCCGTTCCGATTTAGTTTCCCCAGTCGGAAGTGTGACCGACGTGGATGCCTGACGGACTATCGATTTTATTACCTGTCGCGCGCTCGCTACGCGTACGATCTGCAAGCGCGCCCCTCGCGTCGTTACAATGCGCGACACCGTGGAATAAAGAATGGTCGCGGGTGAAAAGGTGAAGCTAAAAAGGTAGTCGCGGACCCGAACACGGCGTCAAATGGCTCTGTCATTTGTTCTAGCTGGGCTCGACGCTCGCTGCTCGTTGGCAACTGTATAGCTGGCTGGAATATTAAAATTGACGGCGAGTTGGTGACCAATTTCGCGATATTTGTGAAAGCCATCGACGTGCTATTTCTGAGCGAGTTTAAAATTCGATTTAGATTCTGGAAACTAAACAGAAACACCCTAAAAAATGAAATCACATGTCGAATATGTATATAGCGTTAAAGCACAGATAACTCATACAAGTTGACAGAAATCTCGCAACTGGCGTCCCTCGGCGAACAGCCCCAACCCATATGCTACGCTTTCGCCTCGCCTCGACGTTCCAATACTACGAATTACAAAATCCAATTCATAGAAGCGCGGTACGAAATTGCGGGAACGAAGCGTAAGAAAGGCGGCTGGGGTGAGGTGGGGGTGGGAGGGGGCCAGCAGAGCGGGAAGAAGAGAGGAAAGCTCGAAGGAGCACGCGAAGGAGTGGTCGAAGGGAGAGAAGGGGGCATAACACAATTACATGTGGGGTTGAAGCCCAGCCGAGCTTGCTCTCGGCGGCACGACCTTCCGGCTAAGGGCAGGGACGAGGGGAAAGAGCCGAACTGGGTGGGTGGCAAGATTGAATATGAAAGTTTAATGCGAGCAATATCAGCGCCGCTGCCCCGACCCTCGGCTACTCGCTCTCTCAGACGTCTCGACTATCAGGCTGCCCATCTTGCCCGTATCTCTCTTTATATCCTGACCAGCCTCGCAACACTGGCTTCTTCGGGGGATTTCTGCCCCGCACCACGGGCACTGCCTGACCCCCCGCAGAAAGCGTTTCCGATCTTTGATGTCACGGGGGGAAGCCCGTTCCGTTGTCGCGACACTGTTTTCGTGTAGGAACGCGGGCTTCCCTTTCGCCCTGTAAGAAAAATCCATGGGGTGTCCTGCCGCGCGACTGACAAACACTTTCAGCCTGTTTGGCAGGTTATTTGTAACTGAGAGGTGTGCGTGCACCGTCGGCGTATTCGAATGCGTATCGAGATAAGCGTTGTTTGATTTTCATTGTCAGTTGGCTAGGTATTGATGAGAATACGGGCTGTCTGTGACGTACAATACGTTTCTACTTATTGACTGGTCTGTTTCTACTGTGCGCGATGCCTCGTACATTTCCAAACACAGAGTACGTTGTCCGTGAATATTTTCATTATACAAGTCCACAATGTTGTCTGGGATAATAGATAAATAGTTATTTTGAGATGTGTAACAAGTTCGAGAAGTTGCTTGTTACTTGAAAGACACCGTGTATACCGTGAATTCTTGTAGAATCCTTGCCAGGATCGCGCCGGTCGCCCCTTCTCTCGCGGTGGACGATTCGACAGAAGAGGACAAGCAGCTCGTAGGAGCAGAGACAGTGAATGGGACCACTGATTACCGTTTATACCGCGAAAGATAATTATCAATTAAAAACTAACTTTCGCGAGATATTTTGCTTGCGGATAGAATTCACGGTCCTGCTAAGGCGTTTAGTGACTGTGCCTTCGGCTATTTGTAAAACTTTCCTCATTAATTACCGACAAGATTCAATCCCCCCGTCTCTTCTATACTAGCCCCTAACCCCCGGCCGCCTCCCCTTCTTCTTTTCCCGCCATACTCCCTACCCCTTTGTCCCTCGCCAGCGGAGGGAAGTTTAATAGTGAATTAGATCGCGCGTTCCTCCAGCGGAGCAATTATCTGCCAATTAACAAGACGGATATCGTGCCACTTTTCCGTCGAGTCACGTTATCAACGAAGGATGAGCGTGCACTGTCCGGAAAAATTTGTTTTAAATATCACAAAAGATTCCTCTATACTTTAGCGCGGGCTTTCGAGACTTTCAGTAGTTTCAGTCGAGATTTAGTCAGACTTCTATGCACCTTCGGTACAGTCCCAATCTGAAGAATAAATTCCTCGATCCCAGGCAACTCTCACGATTTCGATGATACTTTTTAAAATTCCGGCAGGATTGCAAACAGCTGCTGCGAGTCAACTGAATCCTCGCTAAATCGTCACTCGCTCGATAGCAATTCGCCCGGCACCCGTCATCGTCACAGGCCGTCGTATCCTGTTTACGCTTACGCATCCTGTTCGCAGCGTGTTACCGATTGCCCGTGACGATCAGCGCACGTCACAACGGGAGCCGGTCCGTCACGCCGGAATATTCTTGCCGACGATGCCCGACGTTCCGTGACGCGGCAATGACAGTGCACGATCCTATTCTGATTCACGGACACCTCTGTGTCGGCGCTCGGGTCACGTGGTGCAATAGACGCGATTGCACTTCAATTTCGAGCTGGTCGTAGGTTAAACGTCTCTCCATTGGCAATCAGACGGGGTGGAGACACAAAATCTCAAAGCATTCTCGACGAATTCCTTCTAATAAGCATTAGGTGGCTAAGGTGACTAAGATAAATTGATTGAAAAATCTACACATATTAAAGGGCAATTTAAATTTGATTATAAACATTCAGAACTCCTCCAATTGTCACTCCAAACATGAAAATCGAAGTGAAGAGTGATAAACGCTATCTGAACTGGAGTTTACCAGTTCTAAAATTGAATCTAATTAAACATTTCTCTGTGCAGGTGTCGGTGAGCGCTCGTACCGCACAGGGTCGGATACAGAGGGTGCAGCGACCACGGACAATCCGACAACTCCGTTCCCAACTCCACCGCCAACCTTGACACCGAATCATCGACAGGCGTCGCCGTTCCCTCTGGAAAGCACAAACTCCCGCCGTCATCATTACAACGGGAGCATATCATCGGAGCGGTCTCGCAACGGCAACGGTACGTAGCTAATTAGCGCCGCGAGCTACAGCCGCTCGCTTGGCAAGATGATACTCATAAACGCTGCAAGACGAGTCCCGCTGTTACGCGTCGCGTTACGGGTTACACCGCCACCAGTTACCCCGGCCTCATTAATGCAGGAGAAACGGTCGGTGCCGCTTCGGAATAACATTCACGCTGCTGTGTCTGCGGCCCTTGTAAATATTAACCACCCGCTGTATCGACGCTGCTTGATATTGTACGGGGTCGCGTGAAATACGCAGGAAAACAAGCTGCAGATGTAGCCTGGCAGAGAAAATATGTCGAAGTTCTGCAAGTACCGCTCTTCCCATATGAATTTTTGATTTTCCACCGAACTGTATCGGAAATCGATCGTGCGAGAGTTCGGTTGACTGATGATTGTCATGGCGGGCTCGGTTCGAACAACGATTCGCACACTTTTTTTAATCCTCGTCGAAATTTACCATGCGAAAGGAGCAACGAAATCGCTCCAGCGAGGTCGAAATTTGAATATCTAAACGTTTGTTTTTGTATTATAAAAATACTTGGTCCAGAATCTGTGAAATTAGACACTGTTTTATTGTAAAAATATTTGCGACACGTTGCAGGTGAGACGGTGTACGCGGCACCGTCGAAAAAGACGAACACTGGCGGTGGCACCCTAGGCCGAAGACCACGAAGAGGTCACGCGAGCGCGTTGAGCAGCAGCTCGACCGCCAGCGACCGCTCCGAGACCGTCTTCCCCGACGAGCACTCGCGCATGCATCTCACCAACGGTAAGCCAAACGATGCTTGAATCCAACGCACCCTCGCCTCTTCATTTTTCGCGCCATACTCTCACCACTCATCTCCCCGCTTTGTTTTCCCGTCGCGCCGAATCGGCCATCGAATTTTCCGCGATTTTCGGCGTAATTACCAGATAAAACAATGAGCTCGCCGGGCTGGAAACGTATTCCGATACAGCGGAAACCCTCGGATAAATTCATCGATTGCCCGCGAGCGCAACGGTCCCGGGGAATCGCAACGTAAAATTTCCCGCGGAGCGATAAGTTAACGATCCGTGCCTCAAATACGATTACCGGACTAACAGGATTACCGGGCCGGTATCGAGCCCCTGGCCGGAGTTAAATCAGGTTTCGTGTAAACGTGTTCCTCGTTAAAAGCTTAATATTAATAGTCACCCTCCCGCTGCTACGGGGCTGGAAAGATCTCCGATTCCGCCGGGGCATTGTTCGGTAGCGCGTTTTTCCAGCGGTTGGAGCTGCTATGCTTGGGTGAATGAGAATATTTCAAACAATGTGGTATCATTAGAGAAGTTTTGAAATTAACAATGGAAGGGTGTATATGAAGTATCAGATATTAAATATACTAACTTCCCATGGTGGAAGGGGATGAAAGTGTCAAGCCCCGGTTCGTAACAAGTTCCAGATTATTACTATAATTATTATTATTAAGAAACATTATTGCACAAAGATACAAAAGTGGGAATAAAGAAAGGGAAGGAAAAAGAAATAGCCCCAAGGCGAGGTTCAGTCTTAATACTGTTTTGCAACTTAACCTTCTTATTCTTCTTCTAACAGATCTATCTGTTTCCTTTACTGAACATCACCGCGATGTCTAAACCTTCTGATCCCACTTATTCTGAATAAAATCTCGCCTAGTCGAATTCCCAAACGACTTCGCTCCAATATTCGCCACGCCATGCGAGATAAACATGGAACAATTAAATCCGAGGCTCGGGGTAGCTTGGCTCCGCTCAGTCCTCCGGCACGACTCACAATCAGCTTCCAGCGTCGTAATTGCGATGCTTCGAGAAACGGCCGTGGGCGAGGGATCTTAAGCAAAGGCAAACGTTGCTGGCCGACTAACAGCGTCGTAATCGGCAAACTACCTTATGCGTCGGCTCATTAAATAACCAAGGGACTCGCGGTTTTGAGAGTTAAGTTCATTGTTGTCGAATCCAGCGGGCGAGGCTGGCGCGGATGTAAGGGTACGTTGGGACGACGGCGTCGCCTATGTTTCCTCTCCGAGTGCTCGAAAGGAGGCGGCTAAACGGACAAAGAGGCCGAAAGAGGGTGGTTCCGCGGGAGAGAAAGGAGATGGGGTGGCGGGAAAGGATGGGCGAAACAAAGAGCAGGGCGGTGGGGTGTAACCGAGTTAACAGTTAGCAGGTAGCGAGGCCGGGCTAGTTAGGGCGTAGGTCAGCGCGGAAGTTAGCCGAGCGACTATATTGTTTTGGAATGTCGGGGGTATTTAGGCCCGGAGCCGGCCGCGGACGACGTTCACCAGGTTCCTCGGTGCGCCGCGTAACGCAGTTTTAGCGTTACCACGGAGATGAGAAAGTAGCTTTGCGGCTTCTCGAGTTCCCTGGCCAGGACAGCGGCGTCGACGTCCTCCGGTGGCCCTGGGAAACTTTTAAACGAAATTTCGTCGGATCTCGTTTGCCGGGTGTTTCGTTGACGCTCGATCCGACTGGCAATTAGTCCTTCACTGATATCACGGAGCCCTGGCAGGTCGGTGAACGAAGGGGGATGGACGGGATGGGCTATTATCAGCGCAGGGGATGGTGTTAATGTGGGGAGTGTATTTTAGGCATAGGTCCTCGTCAGCTTTAGAATTCTAATACTTATAGGATCTAGGACCTGAGACCTCCAAAAAATAAAAAATCTGATGTCAAAGATAGCGAAGGTATTCAGTTAGAGAACTGTCCCACGTCAGCCACTTGAAAAAAGGATCCAGTAGGACCTGTGAAAGATCGAGAGGTCCGCCCACGTCTTCACGGATCGCTGCATCAGGGAATTCGCCGCTCCTCCAGCAACCATTGCCTCTGCCTGCTGAAGTGTGATCGTATTACGCGTAGATTCCATGGAAATTAGCGACGCGGATTAAGACCCGCCGTCTATGTAGCGTTTCTCAGCCGCGTACATAAGCGCTGTACATGGGCAGGATGCTCGGAAGACGGATACGCGGCTGGGTCCCGCCCTCGGGGTGAGAGGAGCCGCCGTTAAAGCGGATCTCTGGATCGAACTTCCCGACGCTGATGTATCAGTGACACGTAAGCGACGACGTATCCTCCGAGGCGCGAGTTGCCTCCGGTTAAAGGACCCCGCCTTCCGTTCTCTGCCCCCGTTCGCGACTCCGGCCCGTATGGTTAAATTCATTCTCGGACCGTGAAATGAGAAATCGTAAAATCAATTTAACGTTCGCAGCGTGCACGCGAAGGGCGATCGTAAACCGTTGCTCGTTTCGCTGCAGGAAAACGCGATTCACCCGACGCGTGTCACAAACTTGTCCCACTTCTTCTTTTTTTTTTGCGTGCCAGCTATTCTTCGCCGAATGGTCCTTTAAATATATGAGGGGCTCTTGCGCCGGAGGACTTTAGGACTGAAATGCTCACTGCAATTGCATCATTGAGGAGAACGAGAGAGGGGAAGGAGGAACGTTGAATATTCGACTGGATTTCTTTCCTGACGATGTGAAAAAGTTCAAGGCCTCTCGAATTTCAGCATCAAAATCGAAGGAATTTTGAATCGGGAGGAGAAAATCAGGGTTCACGTGCGACGCACACTTTCGCTCAATTGGCGTGGCGGAAGTACCTACGTGTTGCGGACAAGTCAGCGTAATTGTGCCAAGTCCCCTGAGCGTCCGAGCAATTCAATAACGTGGTTTTCGGGCCGGCGTATATTAGACTACGGTGATCTAATGTAATATCAATCGTCTTTCTGACGGTGGCCAGCACGGGGTTAACGTGGCCAGGCCCTGACCGTTGGGAACCATTTGCTAATAGATGCCACGAGATGCCTCCATTAGACCGCAGGGACATTCCGGCCAGCAATATAGCGGCGAAGATTCAGACACGAATTACGGTTTACAAGATGACGCCAGTGGCGCGTAAAATATCCTGCCTTTCTCACCCAGCCTCCGTCACGATATCAAAATTTATATGCAGGGGGCAGATTGCGGTTAAGTCGCCATCGAATGAAACTGCGCTGGCAAGAAATGAGCACTTGACAGCGCATCGAGTATAAATCACCTGGTTCAGATGTCGAGCAACCACATCGGGATGTTCTGTAAATTTCGAACGCTTCCATTTGTCTCCATTCGGGCTCGATACGTTCGAGAAGTTGCCCATTATCGCCCGAAACAAAAAGGCAGGAAGACAATTAAGGCAGTGAATCAAAGAACACGTGCTGGCCCGGCCCCGATCGCGGAATTTAATTTCCTGAAACGAACCCGCGAGCCAGCAAATATGGTATCGATTAGTCCGATTGCCCTAGAAAATTTAGCTGCACCAGCCCGCGGCTGGCCGAATGTAAATCTGGACCGCGGCGCGATATTAGCTGTACTCGGCCGGGGAAAAATGTTGTCGAACCCGGGCGATTAATCACCGATCCGTCGGATTATTTAAATTGCAAATAATGCAGGCAACAGCCGTATCTTCGGCAGAGACGGCTCATTCGATCCCCCGAGCGGCGATTTAATGCGAAATACGACCGCTGGAAAGCGCGTTGTAAATCAAGATACCAATCGAGAATGGAAAAAAAAGAGAGGGGAGGAAGAAGTATCGATTTTCAGTGGAAGAAAATATTTTTCGGTTCTTTTTTTTTAGTTTCTTTTTAACGGCGAACGCGCGGTTAAAAAGGTAGCTACGTGGGGGACTGGATCGCGGCCAGAGTTTCTCGAAACGAGAATAATTTTAAGCGCCGCTTGAAAACTATGCCAATAGCCCGTGTTCGCCATTATCGTTACCGTTGCGCTCCTTCCGCTTCGTTCCGGCCGAAAATCTACGACCATGCGGTAGACTTTAACCTGATATAGAAGTTTATCGTTCTACATTTTTGGGGGAAACGGATGGAAGACCCTTTCCGACGACCCAAACCCTTAACGAGGCGAACTTTGTCGGGCGTTTCGATTAAATGCAAATACCGCTCCGAAATTGTGCTCAATATCTTCGAAATACACACTCCCATTTTTGGGGGTGGCACTGCGTACGAAGTTGCATCAACAGATAAACCGATGGAGCGATAAAATTTACATGACATATCAATGGGTACACTGGGAATACTTCAAAACTAGAATTTGCATCCACCGTGCCACTCTTTTTAGCCACCTATTGCACAGGCAACCCTTTTTACAAGGTACGTTGATTAAAGTTACCGGGACTGAAAGTAAAGGACATCAAACAAAATTCCTAAAACACCCCTCGAAACTTCTTTTAGCGCGAGCTACTCGCAGATCTAAATCTCGTTAGGAGAGCCCGGAGGAAGAATAAGCGTAACGCGCATAAATTCTCGGTATATTCCTGCGAAAGATATATTACCATAATCCTTCAGGACTCGCCGCGAATAAATTTCAAGAGGCGTACGACGCAAAAGGAATCAATCTCAAGCTGTGGCCCGTTGGTCAACGAACGTTGCAACCGCAACCGAGACGCTGTCCCATCCCCATCTCCATCTCCATCCCCTTCCTCGGGAAATAATTCGTATTTACATGAATATGTACCGTCCGGACGTGACGGAGGCATTAGACCATCAAATCGAATTACCAGCGCGAATCGCTAACCGCATCAAGTCGCTGTCGGCCACCTTGCACACCCTTGCACCGTGTCTGACTAACTCTATCCGAGCAGCGACCACGGATGAGGGATAACCCCGGCCACCCAAACCACCCCAAGCACCCCCCCTCTTTGTCTGCGATTGGTTAACGGCGATTGACTAAACTTCCACTTTGTCAGTGTCGTATCGGGCTCCCATCTGATTAAGCGTGTAAATAAATAACGAGAAATCGCTGGTGGCCGTCTGGCAACCCCTGGCCACGTCCGCAGAAAATTCGTTTAAACGATCACGACGCTGCCAATTTGCATTGTTACAGTTGAAACGAGATGGAGATGGGGCTAGATGGAATTACCCTGATGAATACGCGGTTGTGATACGAGTCCAACTTGTTAAATCGAGAGTTATTAACGCTTTCAACTGAAAATCTGCTGAACTTTTCATAGCGTCGCGAGCTTTCCGGGTGAATAACGTTCCGAGGACATATGTTATCGGGGACGATTTTAACGAATGAAGAAAATTGATTTTCATTCGACGAATGGTTCGTTATGAACGACCATCCGACAGAGATCGCGATTTGAACCGCGGCCGATTATGTCCCATGAACCGACGTCGATCTAACAATCGATCCGAGTTCATACACGAGCCCGACATTCGCTGCCGGTCCTGTTGCATTGTGCGCTCGAGGACGTTTCGGTGCACGTAAAATATTCAGGATAAGAGATTGAGTGACAAACAATTATGAAACGCGGCGGAGCAACGTTGACGTTAATGCGTCGATGATGGTACGAGCGGCGCACCAATCATTTCTGGCACGTACAGTATCGGCCGAAAATTTCGTGAAACCGTAGACCGCCATTCGCCGGAACAAAGAGAACTGAATTTGAAATGAGTTATTCTGGAAAGAGGAAACGTTTACCTCGGGAAATCGAGTTGATCAAGTGCTGCAATTTCAGTGAACAGGATTTACAGTGATTTACTAAATGCATCAGTGATTTGGCTGGAAGAGACACGCGACAGTTACCCGCGAAATAAAAGAAATGCTCCAAGAACACGAATTTTATCCAAACATTAATTCATCGCGATCACGGCGAAGTCGACGTTGCGGGGGAAGAAATCGAAGAAAAAGGAAACCTTGGGTTTCGCAATAAATGGCGGTAGAACGCGAGGAGCCGAGAAAATAACTCATCGCGGACTAGCAACGGCGAACGACGCCCGCAGACGTTTTTCTCGTTCGTCGCCGACTCGCGAATATCGACTTTGTAATTGAGCGTTACAGGTGTTCCCAACACTCGAACAATGCCGGGGAATTGTTCAATAACTGCAACGAATGTACATTTGGACGGTAAAGTTGTCCAAGATACGCGATGGACGCGGCTGCCGCTGACAGGAACGCATTGCGCGTTTCACCGTCCGGTTTAATTAAGCAATTATTACCGCTTATTACGGGGAATATCGAGCCTGGCGAGCGCGAGCGCACGTGGAACAGTCGCCATTTCTTGTTCATCTGTAATTCGCACCGTTAACTAAGTAGTCCTTCGTCTAACTTTCACGTAATCGTAATCAACCGAGCGATATTAATATCGTAGTTCGCGTTACTCATTACTTTACTCATTATTTACGAATTTTACTATTTTTTCTTACTTTTGAAATTCTATTCTTCAAATAAAAATTCACTAACAATGTGTATACTTTCCGACTTGCGATACGTTTTTTATTATGGATGCAAGCAAGAAGAGCAAAAGCTTGCAGGTCGTTTTAAGCAGATTTGGGCATTAATTAAATAAAAAGTTATTTAAATAACTGACCAAATAAAAGTTACTTTAACTTTAGATTATTCAACGAATAAATTAAATTGTTTTCTTCGACGAGAATTTATTCAACGAATAAATTTAATTCTTTTATTCGCCCAGATTTTCAACTTCAGCGTCGAATAAATTTTTCTACTTTAATTCGTTATTATTTTTATTTAAATAAAAATTTTGCCTATCTTTGAGTTTGAGCACCACCTAATGAAACTATTCTATTCATGAAACATGCTGTTACAACTTTACACCTACCTGTATAACGCTTAGACTAGTTTCAGTAGTCGAACCCGACGATTGTTGAGCCGTGGTCCACAAACCATCCAGATGATTCCGCGTTATTCGTCATCGGTGTCATAGTGTCACGCCACTTAGGTCGCGAACGTGTTGCGCCTCAGTCTCAATTATCGCACCGCGGGAATTTTAATGAAAAACGAAACGAGCCGCGGCGTTAATGAGCAAAGTTCTCAAAGCGAGTTTGAACGGTCTAATTACCGGGCAGACGATTCTTTCGTGATCTAGGCCACGCTCTCGTTACATCGTCGTTATCGTTTAACGCGACAGCCTTCACCTCCCCGCTGTCACTCAACATCATTCATTCTACTCCAAAGCCCCCCTCATCCTCATCATCGCTCGCACGTTGCTCTTTTCTCCGGGTTTGTCTAACCCCTTCACCAGGCTCTGGCTTAACGTACATACATAGCACGTTCCAATTTCCACACGTGCACCAAGCCGCACTAATGCACTTTTCTCTCTGCACATTCCTTGGCGCGCAGGTCTGCCCAGGCCTATTTACTTCACAGGTATGTAAATTGCGTGTGACTGTGCCGCTGCGTAGCTCGCTGTGTCGCGCTTTCCGGGGGATGTGCTCTTAATTTACGGAAAGGCTGCTATGCTTGTCGAAATCAAAGGACACCTCGTTGTTCGCAAACACTGTGCCAGACATTTGCAAGTAAAACTACAGGTTATGCTATAATAGAAGACGCCACGCTGAGCTCCGCGAATCTTTCTTTGAAGATCTGTGTATCAGAGAGATGCTGAACGGCCTCCTATTTCTGGCAAGCTTGGAGCATTCAGCGAATTGTTTCATTTAGTGGCATTATGTTTCCAGAGCTTCGA
The DNA here is from genome assembly GCA_929113495.1 of Andrena minutula. Taxonomy (NCBI): domain Eukaryota; kingdom Metazoa; phylum Arthropoda; class Insecta; order Hymenoptera; family Andrenidae; genus Andrena; species Andrena minutula. The sequence continues at coordinate 2,911,940 of OV815993.1, forward strand.
CACACAGATTTGCACGCTGTTACAGACAAGTCGCGATCGCGGAGTCAATAGATTTTAATCCAGATGGCCGAAGACCGAAATTCCATTATCCGGCGTCGGAGTTGCCGCAACCAAGTTACACAAGCTTCGCGAAAGCGTAATAAACCAGCGTATTGCAGTTAACCTTGATTTACAATAATGTGCCCTGTAACATTAACAGCCCGCTAATGGTTACACATTGCCCCAATTATATATATACATACTATATATGGTTAACACACTATCGATTCGCCGCGTCATCGCCCCTTATTACAAGCGGTTTCTGTTATGCTCGCGTGTTCTTACGCTGAAGATACACGGGCCACGCTCGCAAATTGCGAATTCCGCGGAGCAAGTGCTATTAATTCGCGCTGAACTTGGTCGCTCCGCCGACCAAACAGCTACAGCTGTTCCTCGTATCAGCAGTTGCTCAAAAACTGGAAGATTATTATCGCTAAACGGGGCCATGAATTCCGCTCGTTTCCTCAGTCAAGTAAAACGCGAAATGTTCACTTTCCTTTTTCCCTGCCGCTTTACATTTACTCTGGCGAAATCATACCACTCAGCTGCTCGGCGTACCTTCCATTAATCCACTTAAATGGTTACAACGCGATGTTTATTTTTCGGCCGATGTGCGTGCAACGCAGAAGTGCTTTCACGGACACAGCTTCGACTGGGTGTGTTGCCTCCAGCGTGCCTGGCAGCCCTTCTTTTGTGCCCTTTATATTTAGGTAACTTTAATTATTCGCCGGCAACAGTTCCTTACAAGTTTGAAGAACTTTATAAGCAACTTGGCTGCGAGACGCCGGCAACGCGGAGCCCTAAGGGCCGGAACGTGGCAAGCGGGCCGGAAATGAAGAATTTTTAAAATCGCCGTTGCGGCTGTAACGCTCTAATAAGCGTTTGTAATCGGAACAAGGAGGTCTGAATGCTTGGTGGGGTGAAATTTAGCTTGGATGCATGGCGTGCTTTAGTTTGTACTGTTTTGTGACTTGCACTGTGGCTGTATGTGTAACAACGACAATAATCAATGGAAAATAATTGGATAATTTAATTGAATACCTAAAGTGTCACTAGCCACTCCATTGTCCCTCTAAATTCATTAAGGAGATTACTTAGGCAGTCAAATCGCTCCGAGATGAAGTATTTTTTACGAATTAGTAACAAGGAGATGAATACGAATTATGACTAATACCTACTTTTAGCTAATGTGTATTAATGCTATAAACTGTAAAAATAAAATTTAGTGTTGAATCGATGGTACAAAATCCAGACACATTACCAACATCGTGCACGGGCACGCATATACATAAGTACGAGCTCCATTCACGGAGAAATACACTTGCATTTGCATTTTGCGTGCCGCAGCTATCGCAGCTTTTGATGTGCACTTTTGGATAATGAGATGGTCATTATAATAATGCGGTTAATGCCTCGATTACAAGGCTCCTCCGTTCGACGGGCGTTTCTCTCTTTCCCTCTTTTTTTTCGCGTGCATCGGCTAATCGAACACGGTCTCGCGTAAAATAGATCCTTCGTACCCGCATGCATAAAACGTAATTAGGAGATGGTTAGTTATTGATGCCGCTTAATTGCTCGCATTTCCACTGGGCGATAATCGGCATTACGCGGACGCCACGGCGAATAAGGGGGCGAGAAACGAGAGACAGAGCGGACTTTAACGTAATTGCGCTGATACGCGAATCATTCGTTCGTGAAATAAACGTGTCGCGTTCCGGTGAACCCACTTCTCGGTAGATATTCTGCTTTTAATTTCAGCAGGGCGGTACTAGCTTCGAATGGTCGACAGTTTCTAAAACAAGAGCAATACACAATTTTGAAATCAGGATACACGTGAAACAGGAAAAGATCGAAGTGTGCGCGATTACTTTAGACACGCAGGTGCACGAATAGAAATTGAATGCTCTGGGGCGAGTAGCGAGAGGTCTACAAATTTCTGCGCTTATCTTTGCAGACACGGGTAGAGATTCACCGCCAGAGCCAGCGCCGCCGGAAGTGCCACCGCGTGGCCCGTCTCTGCACGCGACCCACACTCTGCGCACACAGCAGAATCGAAATGGTTGCCCACCGAATGCCACAGCGAACTTTGCCGTGTCATCCGAGCAGATGCAGACGGAGAAATATTCGGGTGAGTGACATTTTTCGAACTTCGAACACCAAAAGGAGCGGAAAGGGGAATCCCGATAAAGGGCTGTGCCGCGATAGATTAAGGAATGCACAGCAGTGTGGAGCTCGCTGGCGAGCAACCCTTCCGACGTATCCACGCATGACGATCGCTGACGCATCGTATTAAGCTTCTACGCGATTGCTCGGAATTAATTAGGGAACGGCTGACGAGGTGCACGCGTCGGCGGCCTCCCTCATTATTTCCGCAGCCCTTCGTGCTTTATTGAATCCCCCGAAGATACATTACCAATGCAGCCGCCAGTTATGAAACTTTGAGAAAGATAAAATCTCGGCCGAGCCGGGAGAGAAAGTCGAGCGACCCGCCACCCTTGCCACGGTGGACGGGCGAGGTAGAATTTATTAAAACTGATTACTATTTAATTCGCTATCCCCGCGAACGGGGGAACAACGAGACGTCTGCGAATATCTCAGGCTCGATTTCTGGATAAATCCGAACGAAGAACGCTCGATTACATGGGCTTCGAATTGTAGGTGGTTAATTAAGTGTACCTACAGAACCGCGACAATACTTCTCATTCCAATTACTTGGGTTGCCAGTGCCTTCTGAAAATGAACTTTTTCCAATGCGCATACCTACCGTGTGTCGATCACATTTATGATATTAAAACACCTGCGCTCTCAGCGAAGCCAAGCTAGTCATCGCTGTAAAATTCATTCGGGAGGATCGTTGGGACAGCACTGGATAATGCAGTTCTGTTTTCAACGGCGAGTGTTTAATTTTAGCGCATGCTCCGTTCCAGGTTATGTAGATGCGAGGCCGTGAGCGTTGGAAATCTGTTTAAACTAATGGCGAGTAGACCTGGGGGAAGGTTTTGCATTAACGCCCCCGTTAATTCATTGTAAATATACTCGGTGTGTATTCGTTTCTCTATATTTCTATGTACATACCATTAGTATATTGCCCCGACGGCTAAACATCGTTTGTACTCGGCTCGTAACAGACCCCCTCGCCCTGTCCAACGTTCTCGAGCGCCCGCGCGAGCGCAGGCGCGTCCGTGTTCGCCGTGTTATACGCGCGATTTACATACTGCCGCGTTCGATTCACGTTTGCCGATGCTATAAACACTTCTACGATAATAGGGACGCGGTATTAACAAGCGCGGTTATCGGCGGTCATTAATCATCCGCCGCTGCCTGGAGACGATATTTTCGAGTGTTCCAGCGTGTTACAGCGCGTTTTCGGGACAACAGATCGCAGTAACGCGATGGAGACGAATCTCTGTCTGTCAGGGCAAACAGAGTCAGGAAAAATTTGTGTCTCGAGATCTGTCAAGATGTTAGAGACTTTTTTTTCTTCCACTTTGCTTAGGTATTCTTGGTGTTTTCGTGATGATAGTTCACTGCAATGATGCAATCAGGATTAAAACTTGGGGAAGCCGAGTTGAACAGATAGAAATGTTTTTAATAGAAATTGAATAAAATTCATTAGGTGATCGCATAAAAATTTATTTAAAGAATTTAAAACCAGTTTTCTTTTCTCTTTATAAAGCACTTGAATTATTTCAGTCATGGTTAAATTAATCTCCCACTGCTTGATGATAACTCATATTTTCTTCACGGGCTATCAATTATGCTCCCAGAATCACAATTTATAAGAGATCTTGCTTCTAAGGTGATCAAAAATATAGGTACCCTAAAGGGGTTATAAATGTTCGTGCAACCATCCGCTGTTTTATTCAATGCGATTGCTTCCGATCGGGCTACGATGCAGCAGAAAACGATTGGGTGGTTCTGTATTTTCCTAGGATCACCCGAATTTTATGGGCAGGGTTTCGGCCCGTTGTGTCGTTGCCCGGTGCATGGTTCACTATGTTTACACGCGAATTTATAGTAATGCATTCTCGATAAGCCGTATCGCTTTAACGGAGCGCGAAGCTTCATTGAATACGCCGGTGCCTTCCACCCGTGAAAAATCAATACCTTTATTGTCGACCTTGTTGCAACCTTAGCGTCCCTTAATGAAAATATACAATAAAATTACCTTGCATCTGCAAATTTCCACAGTCGCTTCGAGAATTCACGCGTCTTAAGGTTCGCAGCGAAACCCACACCCCTTAACAAAATTCCTCCCCCAAGTTTCAAAGTCTCCACCACGGCCCGCTGCTACACCGATCACAAGGCACGCCATCATCCCCTATAATCGCGTCCAACTTCGAATCCCCGAATTCACTTGGCCATCTGGCTCTATAACCAATGTATTAAAATTGCAGGCCATCGCGAGTGCTGGCGAATTGAAAGCCAGCCATTATCCCGGGTGCGTTAAGTCCGCCGATAAAGCGTGAACAGCTCCGCGCGGCACGGCGTAATGGGGATGGCCGAAAAATCGCGCGCCGCCCCGTGTTTTTCGGGGATAATACCGTGCATTACGAGGCAGTAACTAACGGACCGCTCGGACGTCGAATATATACGGGTGACAATTCTTGCGTGGACAATAAAGCAACCCCCCATCGGCCCTCGATGCTCGCCACTTGTACACGCGTTCATCCCCTTCGCGCCCCCGCTCTCGCCGCCCCCCTCGACCGCCGTCTCGCGCTTCCGACGCGCGTAATCAGGTTTAGCCGGCGTATATCAAATTATACGCGTGGGGTAATTTTTACCGTTTTTTACGGCCGCGTCAGACGGCCCCGCGACACGGCAATAATGCCGGAATCCATCTCGCGCGTGCGCGTATCGGATGTCAACGAGCACTTTCTGACGGCCAGGGCGGCCGACAACAAAAACCCCGCCGTCGGTGCATCGCGTTTTTACTGGCCGAGTTAAACGCCGTTTATTGCGCGATCAACGCAACAACCCGTGGAGGGTGGACCGTATTTAACCCCTGACGGTCGCAACGTGGATGGCAAATGGACGGTGCTTGGGGTGGGCTCAGTGCTGCTGGAAGAATTTTCGATGCATTTTGCCCTGTGCGCGAATTCCACTCTGTAGACACAGAGGGAAACTCGACGCGCCTGTCACGGGGTTGCGGGGGCTTAACTCGTGTTTAAATGAAACACTGCGAAGCTCGTCTCCTTCCTCGAAAAGGATGATTAAAGGGTGCTTGTGTTAGCGTAAGCAGGCGCGAAGGTTTCATTGAAAATTGCTGCGAACGCGGTGGGAAATAGTGAGAGGGGTGAAGTCTTTATAGGTAGCTACGTCGATCACGTTGCTCTTTTTTGGCAATGAAAGAATGCAAATTTAGAGCAGACTGGTATATTCATTTGTGACGATTCCGAGAAAAATGGTGGGGGAGCCGAGGACGCGGAAATGGCGCCAGTAAAAACTCTGTAATTCTGGAAGCGCGTTGCTCTATTTTCCAAATAAATCCCCGCGATGTCGCTGCACGGGCGGAGCTGGCTCGAGGAGCTTGCAGTTCGCAAGAGCAGGGTTATATCCCGCCGCCGCCGTTCCCGAAGGTGCCACAATAATTATTTCTAATTTCCAGTTATGCAAAAATACGTAAAGCTTAAGCACCCAGGATAATAATATCCGTTTCTACGTAGACACCCCCGGGGGTGCGGTGAATTTCGTTCCAGGGAACGCTCGTTAGAACCGCAAAGTATAGGCCACGGGGTAATTCGCGTGGAACGATCTCGGGAAGTCGGAAAATACGCGCGCCTCCTTTTCTTCTTAAGGAAGGTATCCTCGCGACAATTTCTCACTACTTAACACGTCCAAGTAGCGAGGATCAGTAACTAGGGAGACATCTAATATTCCCGATTGAATGCGTGGAAAAAGTTCATCTAAAACCTCAGCATCGCATAGCCGGAGACGAATCCATAGATCACTCGACCCCTATCTTATTTCCACCCGAATAAAAAATGGAGCAGAGGGGGCGAGGAATGCTTTAATACGATATACACGATCGCGTCCCGCGATCCCCCCGGCAGTCGACTTCTCTCCGCGAACATAAATATCATCAGATCCAGTAACCGCAGTTATTAGCTTCCGCGACTGGCGCGCCCCGCACTACATTATTTCAGCCGGTCCTTCGCGACTTCCCAGCCCTCCGTTCGGCGTTTCAAAGGGCGCCCCTTAATCGTTTCGAGTTCCGACGGGAGTTTCACTGCGCCTGAGTGGCTGCTGTGTCCCTGGCAAGGATGAATTCGATCCGCGGGCCGAGCCGAGTTGTTTACCCGCGCAAGAGAGTGGAAAGCGACGAATGTTTGCCTTCTTCTGGCCCCCGGACGGAAGTTCCCTACCTAATGCCCGGCCGCCGGCAACAAAGTGGACAGAAATTTGATTAATGTAGCCGCGCAGAAGCTGCAGGCCGATGGACGTTGGATTCTCCAAGCGATTTTATCAGTAATTTCGGCCCAGTACCAAAGTTGTCGCGTGCTCGCCCCGGATGCAATTGGAATTTTTAAAAAATGCGGAGAACCTTAAGAACCTCGATGGCTTTGAAATAGTTGAAAGTTTTAAGATCCCGGGGAGTCTTGAAAGCTCGGGAAATGATGGGTTCTTAGGAGACCTTGGTGCGAGAGAAATATCAAAGAGTATGGAGACAGCGAAGGGAAGAAAGAGGAAAAGGGAAGCGATAAACACTGTGAATTAATGGAGATAGTGAAGGAGACGAATGCGAATCTAGGCGCGGTTACGACGCGCTCGCGCACTCCCCTCTATATTAATTATCATCGCACTAATTACTATTTATTAGGGAGGCACACGCATGGCATGCAACGCTACTTCCATCGTTAACGACGCGACGTGGCGGTGCAACGACGCCGATACGCGTCTGAAAGTTACCCCGGTTCTATTCCAGCGATTAAACTCCCTCGTTTGCGTTACGAATTTTCTATGGTCGCCGCGATACGCTTATTTCACTGGCCGTACGCTTAACCCGCGTCTCAAAGGGCGCCTGGATGCCCAGCGGAAACCAACGCGTCGATGTATTTCATCGCGTCTGATATTCGTATTTCACGTCCGAATTGATATTCCGAGAACAAGTGGTCGGGTAAGGGGACTGCATTTCACGAATATCCCTGCCGAGGCCTAACAGGCCTTTCCGACTCGCGTGACGCGTCGCCTCCCTATAAATCCTCCGTATTGCCCTTCCTAGGTAGAGGCCTGCCTCTGTCCTCCCCGCCCCTGTTCTTTCCCCTCTCCGTCGCGCTTTTTCACCACCCCCTGTCGCCGTTGTTTCTGTCCGTCGTCGCGGCCAACCCTCCGCCAGCCGGCCACCTCCGCCGCGCCGGGTTTCCTCATTGTGGTACCAACCGGCATAACTCAAACTGTCCTCGTGGAAGCGAGCGAGGCTTGGATTTAGCGCGAGATCTTATCGCCGGGACAACAATAGCGCCAACCGTAGCCGGCTCGCAGACCTGAAATACTTATCGTCGCGGCTGGGAAATTTATAAGACGTCCGCGGGACCGGCCGTGCAGACTGTCCCCGCGACACGCCGTGCCAGGTATTACGAAGCTTCGATTTCGTCGCCGGCATAAACCATTCCGCGACCGTGCCCCGAGGCATTCGACGTTACAACGGACGGCACGCTCGCGGAATGTCGACGCCCCGCTATCGGATCGACGGTAAAGAACCCAGCGCGGGAGCCTTCTTTTTGAATACCACGGCCGCCAAGCGAATTTTCGCGCGACCGCGTTCCTGGGCCATCGTTGTCGCGACCGATAAGGGATCTCGCGGGCTTTTGTCTAACTTTCGAGGGAACTTGTCCTCTGGGGCTCGTATGTATGGATTGTGCGCTAGGGCGAGGGAGGATCGAACTCTGATACGAAGGTAGCTTTGACGATCCGCTGATTTCTTTTGTGGATCGAAGGGTGAGATTTGGGTGAGAAGGGTGAGAATTGTGACGAGCAACGCGATATCGTATCACTCTTTCGTGTGACAACTAGCGATAAAATGCACTAGTCGGAGGCACAGCGGCACGGATCCGCGGGTCGCGAATAACGGAAACGGTTTCAGAGGTAAGATTAAATTTAATTAGAGTAGAATGTGCGGAGTGCATTTCAGTAACAAAAAAAAGGGGGCCAGGTGGAGAAGTAGGAGAGAGGAAAGAGGCGAGGCGCGAGGGTGGTAAAAAAGGGAAACGAACGACGCAAGAATTTCATTACATTTTCCCAGCACGTGAAAATTAAAATTTTTTAATTGGCTTTATCATCTCCAGCCCCGGGATGGCGGACTGCGAAGATGGTCTAATTAGATGATCACAATTAACGAAACGCGTCTCGCAGCCGCCTGAATATATCGGGACACGATTAACGCGGGTACGCGCGTTAAGCGCCGCTTACGCGCGGCGATTATCGAATTTACGCGCTCGATCGAGGCTCGACTTCCGCGGCGAAAATGTCCCCCGCCACCCAGCTGAAAGCAATTTTCAGCTTAAAGGCTTCCAGCGGTTTTTACAGCCGCGGGATATATTTTTCCAATAATATCTGTGGCCGAACCACTGCCTACGGAACTCGACGATCTGCAGCTTCTAGAGAAACAGAGAGAGAGAGAGAGAAAGTGAACGAGGGAAGCAGAGAGAGCCAGGGGACAGGATAGTTTACAATGAAAATCCAGCCAGCGAAGCAGACGCTTAAGTAGTCTCCATCTTGCTGTTAAAAGTGAAATTCAATTTCCACGCTGGAAATTCCGGCTTTTTTGCCTGGTAATACTGAGTTGCGGGCTCGAGCATGAGGTCGTTTAATCGGCCTGACGAGTTACGATCGGGGATTCCGGCGTAATGCCCGAGCCGTAATTAAAAGATATTGGCTATTACGGGGAATTCGTCGGGAGCCTTGGCGTAATCCGTTTCGATGAGTCAGTTTTCGAATAATCAACCGCGTAACCGTGGGGAGATGCGAAGTGGGTTTAGGCTTGCGTAGCGAGGCTTCCTTTCTGCGTTGTCACGTGGTACCTTCACCCTCTATACCGTTCAGATATCGTTTTAACAGAGTGTGGAATTATGCCTCTATCCTTGTTCTTCCATTCCACCTTCTTCATCCATTCTTCTAAGGTTTTGCATATTCATGGTTTTAAATACGCGCCCTTCAACACTTCTTCAGGGGTTGCTCGAGCCTCTTGATAAACGGCAGCAAAGAAGACCCCTGTATCCGTGCTGCACACAACCCCCGCGGTCTTACATGATCGATATTCCCGGGGAACAGATTTTCATATGAACGAAAATTCCGTTTAGGGGTGTTCCGATAATCGAGGCCCTACCGCGTAATATATCATCGCTGTAGAAGTAAACGTCACTGTCTAGAACTCTAGAACTTCGATTTTGCCTCGAGGCAGAGTATCCAACATCTACCTCCCAATCTTCTCCATTCCCTTATTGACGAATAGACAAAGTTACTTCGCGGAATCTCCCGCCACGAGCCCCGCTCATTTTCTATTAGTTGCCGCATTGAAGAGACGCCTGTTTTACACCTGGAAAATAATATTCGCCCCCCAGTGATTTACAAGAATTTCTTCGCTCATAACGGTAGCGAAACGCGGCCAAAACACCGTTACCCTCGTCACCATTCTCGCAACTTCCGCCATATTTAACGGGCAAAGGAAACTTCGCGGGGAACGAGGCTGTCGTCGGGGCAAGAAGAAAGTGCGAGACAACGGGCGCGGCAAGAAATTGTTTGTCGCGTAATTAATTTGAGATTAGGAGGAGGGAACATGGACAAAGGCAAAAGCGCTGGAATCAGGTATTTATCCGGCGTGGGGAGGGGTTCGCGGCAAGAAGTGAGAGAAGCTTCGAGTGGAGGGACGGCGCGAGCGTCGGGGTATCGGGAAAGCCTCGAAACATTCTTCCCACCACTTTTCTTCCGGTCGGACAGCCGATTCTTCGCGACGCCGGCGCCCGGCGCCGGTGAATACCGGAAGTGGGACACGGCTGCGAAATGACTGCGAGCGCCGCGGCCACCTTTTCAGCCTCGGTGAATAACGTATTAACCCGTGAAACGTAACTTCCGCCGAAGCATCGTGTACACGCGGAATGAAAGCGATTCAGAGGCGAATGGGTGCCGTGAAACGCTGCCGGCGAACTTGTTGCGGCCGCGCATTAAATCGTCCTATCTTATTAAACTTCTTCGGGCCGCAAGTTTATTTCCTACCGGAAGTTGCCGTTCCGTGCAACGGGGTGCGGCGCGGAAACGCGTCCACCGTTCGCCGTAGTGACAAGATTAAGTGGAATGAGTGCTCGGGGAGAGAAGGGGCCATTGGCAAAATGGCACTGTACGTTTCAATTTTTAGAAAACCTGTGGGGAAGCGGATCTGACACAGAATCAGATTATAACGCGGTTATTCTGCAACTTGCGTTGCCGTTGTAAAACGCGCCGATGTCAAATTGTTCCGGCGGAGCTCGAGCTTTGTTTCCGTCGATGGCTGAACGTGAGCGCAACTGAAATTACCATCGACGCGATAGGATTGGCTCCGGCCGGCTTTGGTGAAACCAATTCTGTTACGATATCTATTTTCTATCGAGATAGCGGGCTGATTTCGCGGAGAAAATAAATTCCAAGCTTACCGTATCTGCATGCGCGCGCGCGCGCGCGCAACCGCTGCCGACGAACGAATCGCGATGCGCGTGTACCTGCAAACACCTTACGTAATGGTATCGCTATCGCGCAACGGTTTCTGATATTGCTTGGGCTCCCGCCCCGGATATTATAGGGTTGTTCCGGGAAAAAACTCGGCTGATTCAGTTTCTGCGATTACCCGCAGATTCTGAAACGCCGACACGTTCCCCTTGAACGCTCGCCGTTGCTATGGTACATCGCGGAAAGACCTTGTGAGCAGAAAACGACACGAAAGCGAGGGAATTTGTTTCTGACCTTTTTCGAATGTTTAATAATTAATCCACGAAGATTGATTTCGCGAATTGATTATTATCGAAATAAAGAGTCAAAGGGTTGCAAGTTGAGGGGTCTAAATGTCGATTTTTTTTTAGTTCATTTTTCGAATATTCAGCCTTTTAGGAATATGTGTTTAACAGGATTTGTTGAAATTCGTAAAATTCCCGAAGTTATAGGCATTTGAGTAACGGCAAATGTATGCGTAACACACGGCCACTTGGCACTCAGGTAAAACTTTAAACGCGTTTTTCTCGAAACAATGTTCTCAAAACGGTGGGACCTGTTTCTCCAAACGTTATTATCACATTCGACTGAAACTTTTTTATTTTGAAGAATATACTTCTGGCTAGGGGGATACCAGAATAAATACAAAAAATTGGAAATTTATAATTTTCAAAGGCGTTGAAAGGATGAAAAATATTTCAAATTTTAAGTGTCGTTATTTTCTAAAAAAAAGTCATTTTTTAAATTTTTCTGATTTTTCCCTAGCCAGAAGTATATTCTTCAAAATAAAAAAAGTTTCAGTCCAATCGGATAATAACTTTTGGTGATACAGGTCCGACCAATTTGGGTGAATTTTTTTCGCCTTCATTTTAACGACTCCCCAATGCCGTCTGCAATGATTAATTATAAAGAAAAAAATATATTTCTATAATATAAGACATCCTTAATACAATGCAAAAAGTCCCATTAAATTATATATAGTATTTTTCCTTTAATTAATTCCTAAAGATCACCTACTTTTTTGAGCTCTACACCGGAAGGTCCCCTTAAATCTGAATAAGTGACTTTAGAATTGAGGCGGAAGAAATTGATATATGATTTGAAATTCCTCCAGTCGTGATAGGGAGAACTATTTACCGAAGTTGAAAAGAAATTGTTAGCTACCCCGCGTAACTTTCCGAGACCCATTGTCTTTCTTTTAATAAAACTGGAGGTTTCTCAATTGTTTATGGTTGTCAAAGATAAGATATTGCAATGTAGACTGCTTCATTAATTGCAGCTGGAGTTTCGCGATCTGTGTTTAACGGGAAACTTATTAACGAGTTGTTAAGACGAAAATGTCCGCCTCAGTTTCGTCCGTCCATAAATATTCACCTCGCAAATGATGTAGCCCCGTCGTTCCATCTCTCCGATTCGCTTGATCGTTGTTTCTATAACTGGAGGAACTCACTTTCCAATATAACTGTGTTTGCGAATCCGAGGAACCGAGAATTTAATAAAATCGTTTATGCCAATGAAGTTTACCGAGTCGGCCAACTTCCTAAGAACAACTTCGAGGGACGAGGGCAATGGGAAAGACTGATCAGTTTCCTCGATAGTGTAAATACACGCTGAGAAACGATAAATATCAGACGCCGAGAATTAAAAAGCCTGAGTAGCAGCATGAACATTTTTCGATGTTAATTTTCCAGTGGTTACAAATTGCAGACTCAGTAACGAGATGGTCCAGTACATCTTTCACGTTCCTTTCGAAAAGAAGCGCTTTTAAACTGTTCGTATAACACGAAGCGGTGTGAAATTACGCGCTAACCATTTTTTAAATCATAGGCGCCCACAGTTATTAGTTCACTTAGGATTGTAAGTAAGTTAGATCTTCCCCAACTGCCCTCGCAGTATTACGAAATGAAATTACAAGCCAGCAAACGTTTAGGATGCTGCGGCAAACGAGAAAGCAAATGGAACAGCACACGAAACAACATTTTTGCTCGATGCAGATGTAAATCCAGAAAGTTTGGTGGAGCAAAGCCGACCTAATACAATTAGCAGCGCTCCGGGAAGATTACAGAGGAGTTAACAAGTTCAGCGCGATAGGAAGGCCCGTTTTAAATAACGATTAGAATGAACTATTATACGCTTATCGCGGCTTACATAATGTTCTGTTAGTAACGATCATAAGTTACATGCGAGAGCCCGCAGAATCTCGGTGGTGATGGCGTGACCCCGCTACCTTATAAATGTGCAACGCGCGCCGTTCAAGTTTGCGTACATGTGCAAACTCTAACCCCGCGTGCATGCCACGAGCGAAATGTTTGCGCGTACGCATCTCTTCGCACAATTGGTATTAACATTAGGATGCCTCTCATTAGCTCTCTTTCAATTTCCTAATACACTTTTCTCAGTGTAAAACCCATAAGTACGTTCGTGGTCTCATTAAACTGCTAAAAAACTCTTAAAAATATGACCTGAAATTGCAACCCTTACATAAAAGAGCCAAAAGAAGAAAGTGTTAAAAAAAAGCGACAGACACAGAAAGAGGGGTGAAAGGAATCTGGTCGAAGATATCCGAGAGACATTATCGAAATCTCCGAAGGCACTCACGAAAGATATTACGGCCGTTACGTGTCCTCGAGGACCGTGTCAGGCCCGGTGCGTTTTCCTTGGCAACGCGTGATCCACGGGAGGAGCTACCCCATCGAAAGGGAGGTCAGATAATCCTGATCGAACGGCCGCGCGCTCGTGTCCCCCTGGGCGTAGCCGAATTAATAATTCGTCGGCTTATTTCATTTCGGGCCGATCAAGGTGTTGCGTTCTTGAAATTCTCTCGGCAAATTGTCCCCCAGCGCGTTCACCCGCGTCCTGACCTTTTCTCGTTCCGCCCCCAAAGCTGCTGGTCCTCCCTCTTCCGCCCTGTCTCGACATATTATTTCCGCTGGCGCATCCATCGTCCCCCCTGGATGATATCCACATTCTGAGGGACCTCCGCGCAACACTGCACGGGGGACCATTGGCTGGACTCTGAGCGGGGATATAATTAGTAGAAACGTCCAGGGTATCGATGGCCCCTGGGATAATCGAGACAGCAAAGGAGCCGCAACGGGGAATGCTTTCACGTCTAGCCCGATGAAAGTATTTGTATGGTGCGATAGCTAGAGCTGGCCTGTAGAATCTGAGCGTTCGCGGGCATTCATGGAACGCGGCCTGTAGTTATTGCTCGTTATTCTATTCGTTTTTTCCCGCTTACCCGCGAATTCCGATACCAACGGCGGCGAATCAACGGTCGAGGTCTGTGCAGGGGAATATATGGCTGTCTAACAACGGCAGTCAATGAATTTCATCTTTGACGATCATCAAATCAAGTTTCTTTAAACTTGAATCCGAAGCGGACAGAAAGCTGTGGCCTTGGAATTTCAAAGGGAACAGAATGTTGCAGCCTCGGTATTCCGCGAGCCCTTCCCGAGGAAGAATAACGACGCTTTCCATTTCTGTTTATACCGTATTTCGGCTATATATCGACCGTTTTACTGTCCGCCGAGAATCCTCCACGTTACCTACTATTTTACATCCCTGTATAAAGTCTCGGGCTGTCGTTTCAGGGCAAAAATCGCGCAACGGATCCGCCGTCCCCGGCCTCCATCCATCGGTCATCATTTATTCAACAAAGCTGGGCGATAAAACGAAACGGAAGCTCCTCCGGAATCGTGTTCGCGTAAACTTTTTTTATCCCGTCTCCCCCTGTCGGTACGGTCTGAAGTTCACGCAGCCCTTTTAAAAATATCCATAATGCATGCTCCGAGGTATAATCCCGTCTTCCTTCGCGCAGCTCGCAAAAATCTGCGACCCGTGCACCGACACCGGCTCAGACGTTATAATCCTTATCTTTTTCTCTCTCTCTCTCTCTCTCTGGTGCTCTCCATCAAGTTTGCACAAGCCGTTTTTAACATTCGTTTCCGTTTACGACAAGCGAAACAGCCTCCCGGTGCGGGCGGCGAAAGGGGTAATTTAATACTCGAAGCAGCGCGCTGGCCTCGGATCCGCGAGCTTTCTAGACGAAGTTCCGCGAACCGGAAAAAGAAACCGCTCCGGGTTACACTGAGGGGGGCCGCGGGGGCCACGATTAAACTTTCATGCGCGCCGAGGCGATTTCAAGAATGCATAGGCTAATCAAAAAGTCCACGACGAACCGGGAGGATTGGGAATCGAAGAAAAGCGCACGGCGGTGAACTACTTGGACTGTTTCGATTTCCTATTGTGGCTGTGAGTGGGCTTGAAGATGGTTGCACTAAAAACGGTGGCCCTGTTATCCTTACTCCAGCTTGTTTATGATTTTAGAAAGTAGATCTATTCTAGAGGGATGTTATGTTGATAAATTGACGATCTCTCGGGGACCAGACCGCCCTTAAAAGCACCACCAGCGGGATATTAAATGCTACCTCTCAAAAAAACCTGCCATCATTGTATATCGCGTGACAGAACCCCTGGAAACCGTCACTCGCATCCGAATTTAATAGCGAGGTACGCGAAAGAGGACCGAACCTATGCATAGGGGATTATTTCGCCAGTTCCTTTGAAACACGACGACGGAACACTCTGCTTCCTCTCGCGCCAGCCTCTTCATCCCTCTCTCTCTCTCTCTCTCTCTCTCTCTCTTTCTCTCTCTCTCTGTGCAGTACGAGCAGGACTTCGGACGAAAGAGGAATTCTTCTCCCCCGAGGGATCCCCGTAGCGCCGGCGTCGTCGACTCGGCGCTAGTTTTCCCATCTAATGAATATTTACGTAACGGCGCGCCGAAGAAATTCCGCCGACGGAGCGGAGAGCGACTCGCTCGCGTTACACGCGCCCGGCTGATCCTCGGGGCGGCTGGTGCGTATTCTCGCGGGCCGGGCTATCCTGCAGACTCGCTGATGGCCCGATAAAATTTCGGGACGCGCGGAGACGTAACATTGAAATTCGCCGCGGAGACGGTGTTGTTTACCTCCGCCGGTTCTCGACGCGCCGCGTTTAGCGCGCTACGTTCACCGTCGGTGCTCTCATCGCGCAAATATTTACCAAAGAATTTGCGCACCGAGCATTATCCGTCGATTCCCGTGCGCCACACCTCGATTTCCTTCGCTCCTTTCCCCCGAATCCTCGCGGCGAGGTATCTGCCGCGTGTTGACGCAAACCTGCTGCAACGCACGAGCGTCAACTGCCTAGCGGTGCTGTCAGTTTTGCGAGAGCAACGTCAGTTTACCTTTGACGTCGCCGATGTAAGTCGCGTTGAATGTTTTCGAGTTCCTCGTGTCGCTAGTCGGAGCACAGAACTATGTTCTTCCCCTCAGAACTCCACGGTTGGGGAGGGAAGGGGTGGCAAGAGGCTTTTGGGTGCAAGCGGTGTCTCTTTGGGGGAATCTGCGGGAGAGGTATTGGTCATCTTGAAAAGGAGTTGCCTTCGAGAGTACCTTCGCATAAAAGGATTTCGTTCGATTCACCTTACATCGCTCAATACGTACACTTCGAAATTGAGTATCTCGCAAAGCCAAGTGTACCTATTATTATATCTGAGGGAAGATCGAACAGTTCCACCAGATCTACTTTTCAAATACAGAAATTATAAGATAGGCTTACATAAACGTCTACTCAAAGCAATCTTGCATTTCCACTGCGAGCTGGCTCTCGATCCCAACGATGCGCCTGCGATTCTCGCGTCGGAACGTTTGCTCCACGACGGAAAGTGGCCTAAAGCGAATTTCTGAGTGCGCCCCGCGACGATAAGTTACAGTGGTAATTGTACCCGGCAGCGTGGAGGGCGTGCGCGTGCATTTAAATTTGCAAATTAATCCGGAAGCCCGACTATCTCCGCAAACACGAGACATTCGACATCGGGTTACCGGATGTTTGCCCTCCTAGCTGGCAAAAGACGTGGAAACCAGCGTTCGCGGTTCCCGACACCGCGACTCGTCTGCCTCTGGTAACTCCGCCGTGCACCGAGATTACCAATTTAAGGACCTCTTCTTCCTTCATGCGTATGGATTTGTTCTCTCGCGATATGCAAATCCAGGCTCGCGTAAGTGCGTATAGAATATTTGCGCGCGCAACGCTGGAGCCCAGTGTCGATCGTAATACAAACATAAGTTGAGACTGTAAAACATTATCTCGCGTTCCCTGCATGTATTTATATTCTATCTACCACTTTCAAATTCTGTTGCTGGATCGTTATCGAGGCTGTCGCAACAGAGGTTAATCACCTACAATTTGTGGAGGGTAGGGAAGCAGCAAAGTGCCTTCGAATGAAATCCTCCAACCGATAAATCTATCGCTGCTAAACGACACGATGGTGAGTCCCACGGATCGTTAGCTCGTACAGCACGCATATATTCGTCGTCAGCCCCATCGGCGTGGTTGTCGCCGGCTTTCTAGCCGCGACACGGAGACACTCGGGCCAGGAAGTCACATCAAGTTCGCTAATGGGATTTACATCTTGGTTCGCTCAGTCAGCCGACGAGGGATCCATGGACGCGGCTGCGAAGCGGCACGGAACGACGACGTCTGGCAGCCGGCCGTTTGACAAACCGAATAATAATAATTACCGCGGCAACCATCGTCCTCCCCCGTCTGCCGCCAGCCGCCCCATAGGCGACTTGTTATTCCAGGAAACACTTGGAATCGCTGTTTGTCACGCACGAGTCTCGCCAGTTGCTGGAAAGTCTGCAACTTTCCGCCATCACCTTCGTCCTTTGGCTCGGCTCGAGGTGTGCGCGCGCTTTCGATTTCGCGTCGAAGAAGACGTTAATTAATTCCAGCCCCACCGTTCTCCGTCCTCGCGGGCTGTTTTCGAGAAAATGGGAAGGGGAAACGACGCTCGGGCTTGAGGGGGGTCGTCTATCTCCCGGAGAAAGTATAATATCTTCTCGTTTCGCAGTTCCGAGAGACGCCCGGAACTTTGCCTCGCCTGTTCCGATTCACTCCCGAGAGTTTACCTTCTTACATATCCTTGAGACGTTAATCGTTACTCTATTAAACTGTTCGAGAAGACGTCAGCGAACTCGGTGGGGGTGAGGGGGGGGGGGGCACTGTCGCGACGCCGACGATACGATAATTACGCGTTCCCCGGTCTCCCGTAGTTTTCATTGGCAACTTCCGGGGGTGTCGCAGACACCGCTTCGTCTTTGAATATTTTCCGAACGTCCTCGAGCAGCGTCTGCTTCCAAAGGCATTTGTCTCGCGGAGCGCGGCTGTCTCTAGCGATACGTACCCTCGATTCAACTTTCCTTCTAGAATATTGTCTGCTGTTATTCTTTTTGAGTTTGTCAGGAATTTCTTGGTAAACAGGATCCTTCTATCATCTGTCGGTATTAGTTGCTTCACCGATGCCAAGACTTGTTTCTTTCAACTATGTGATTCTTGAATATTTCGGTCCTTGAAATTTTATTCATAGTTGTAGGGGAGAGTGGGGTAATCACGAACAACAAGGGATTTTCTTTTTCATTATAAAGTTGATTTTTATTATAATTTTTCAAAAATTCGTCACAGTACTTTACAGATGAATAGTTCAAGTACGTTTGTAAATAAAAAACAAATTCATTTCTCACATAGTTTTCGTTTTATTTGCTTCTTACACTAGGTGTTCGCAATTATCCCACTCTCCCCTAGGCGAAAAAGTGATTCTCGTGCGATGGGACTCGAGCCCACGATTTGCGTGTCCTAGGCGTACTGGGCAGCCAAGTTGCCAATTCCCTCAATGTCGACTCTCCGATGTCACTCTCT
Source organism: Andrena minutula (assembly GCA_929113495.1). Classification (NCBI taxonomy): domain Eukaryota; kingdom Metazoa; phylum Arthropoda; class Insecta; order Hymenoptera; family Andrenidae; genus Andrena; species Andrena minutula. The sequence continues at coordinate 2,930,399 of OV815993.1, forward strand.
TCCGAACTTCATAAACACCGAAACCAACGAAGGTATCACCTATGTGCCAATGGCACTATAGGCCAATCCCAAACGCCGAGTACCTACGCAGCATAAAATACAACCTTTACCACGTTCATAGAGCACTGAAATCAAAAGGAAGATCCAAGCACACCGACGTTTCCTCGAAATCAACGTGACCGAAGTTCATTCCGTAAACGAAGCTCATTGAAGCTTGTTCATCTGACGATGAGCAATGATAAACAGTAATGAACTCGCAGGAAGCAAGAACAATGGTTGGTCCGCGGTAGAAAAACCCTACTTAATTAAAACTTTCACTAAAATCCCCACGACGGAATCACGCGCGTAAGATCCGTCAAAGGCGGTATCACAAAAAAAGCATTATTCCTTAACGTCGTTGCACTCGCGAGAGGATCGCAAAAGACCGTGCCTCTAATTAGCGTCCCTTGAGTCGGCAGTCGCCGTGTAAACGGCCAATGGGCGTGCATACATATTTGCCCAGTGGAACAGAAGTCAAAACAGCGCGGGGCGGCGGTGTGGGGGGGGGGGGAGGGGCAGCGGGTTGCACATGCAACGCGCGCGTCACTTTTGCGCAACCACGCGAACGGTATTCCGCTGTTCCAACTCCGGCCGGATATTTAACAGTCGTCGGCTGCAAAGGCTCTCGCGGACGATCCCCTTTTTGCCGGTCGTAATCGCCAAAGCTCCGTGAAACTCAAGGGCCGTCGGTCCGCCTTTTGCTTTTCGCGCGGCAAGGATTAACTCCGCTCGTCCGTCCGATCTCGCTCGTTCCTTCGGCGCGAGCCTTTTTCCACCGTACGAGAGGGAACGGTGACGGGAAGGAGGCTGGAAGGAGGTGGAGGAGGGCGAGCTCGAGAAGAGATCGAGGAAAAAGAAAGTGCGGGGACGAAGGGCGAAAGAGGGAGAAGGAGGAGGGGCTGGGGAGAATTGCGAGAGAAAGAGAGCGAAAGGGGGGCGCGCACAGAGTTAGGCGCGGCGGCCGTTTGAAAGGGGCTTCGAGAAATAGCGAATTCGCGTCTCTCTCGCCGCGGCTGCGAGGTATTCAACCCCGTGGCCGTCCGTGGCAACCCCCCTTTTCCTTTTCCACTTACGGCCCGTATAATTTCCCCTCGCCCGTGCATCATACACTCACTTATTTTCGCGCTACAATGAACCGGGCGGACGTGTGGCGGTGGGTTAAGCTCGGGGGCGGTTTTGCGCGGCCTCCGCCGCGGGACAAGGGGGGGAAGCGGACGCGGGGGCAGCAAAGATACATACGGGAGGGAGAGAAATCGGCTGGGAAGACGGGAGCGGGGGAGCGACGGGGGAAGTGGCAACCCTACGAGCCCACGCCCGGATAAATTATTACTTTCGTTCATGGTGAAGCAATATCTGTGCTAATAGGAAATCACGAAGGGCTTCTGGTCTTCCTGCTCTCGCCCCATAACGACGGCCATTCCTCCTGGAAACGTAACGGCGGTGACAACTTGTCCGCCGGGGGGACCGAGTTACTTTCCTTTTCATTGCCCCGATGAAAAGGATACGAGAGATTCCGCGAACAACGCGTCCACTCAGTCTGTTCTTTTTTCAGTCGCAACGTTGCACGCTTTCAGCTGCGATAAATGGAGAAAATTAGTGGCCTTGTAAGCGTATAGTACCAGTGAGCTAGCAGAGATTAGTCCTCCGGAGTGACGACGATTGTCCTGCCGCGGGAGAATTTTCGTGCAATTACGGCGCAAGGTGTCAAAAATTTGAAACATTTATGTCTGCATTCTTGATGGCCATTTAATATGTTGGATATTTCGGTGGAGGACGGTCGTTTGCACGGGTTAGGGGGTGCATATGGTGTTTCACCGTGTTACGGTGATCTCGTCGGCGAGGCGAAGGGGTTGGCGACAGTTGGAAATGAAATTTTTTCATCAGCACCGATTAAACGGCCACGGGGAACGGTTCTAGGCGTTTTAATGGCTACGCTTCGGATTCTATTATCCACGGCTCACGACTTATGACTCACGGCGCAGAAGGGGGAGAAGGCTTCCCCGACAAATTAAAACCGCCATGGTTAAATTAACGGTACCCTCGGCGCGATGAGCGTCTAATAAAACAACGTACCGTGCCGTGTAATAAGGGGATGTCCCGGATTTAATGTTCCTGCCGGCTATAGCCTCGATAGAGGCCATTCGAAATTACATCCTATAAAACGGTAGACTGGTTGAAATTTTAACCCAAGCTTCCGATAAACGGGCAGACGCCGCTCGTTTATTTCCCCCCCTCTCGACCTCGGTTCCCCGTTTTGCCCGGGTAAAACGCGACCTTCTGCACGATTTATTCCGCACGAAGCTTCCTGACAAGTTCATTTCTAATAATACACGCCTAGTTAGGCGAAAGCGTTTAAAAATCAGGGCCACGCGATTCGCGGGTATGTAATGCTTCTTCTACCAGAAATTGAAATAAAAGTACATAAATAGTTGGTCTTGTTGGCAGAAGAGCTTTCTGGGGTAAACTATTCACCGTTTGAAGTTTTGCCAACGAGGCACCTGGCCTGGAATATTGTTTACACGGAATCCTGGGCTCCCAGATTCTATGAATTCTGAGAAGATGCTTTCTATATCTTCTTGACATAAAAAATAGTGTTTTTATTAGAAACTTTCGTGAACTACCAATGAAGAAGTCTAAAGTCCCCAAATGTCAGCTTTCATAAACGACTGCGACTAAGTAACATCCAACTGCACGTTATAATTTAGGCCATCTTAGCGAACAAACGAGTAACGAAAAGTGTGCTTTTGCGATGCAAGGTGCGCGGCCCGCGACATAAGCGAGCAGCGCGAGGCGGCTCAAAGCAATTACTTTTAATATACAAAAGATTTATAAGGTGGAACAGTCACAGCGGGTCCCTGCTTTTCCTCCACCACTTTCTTTCGCTCCAATTCCTTATCTCTCTTTCCAAGCGTCCCCTCTCTTATTGTCCCTCTATAAACGCGTACAAACAGCAGCAGTTATCCTGGCCTTCCGGCTTGTTTCATCGTCTCGAGACGCAAATGGAAAAACCGGCCAGTGACAGAGCGAGCAGCGCGCACGCAGCAAGCTGACGCCGGTGATTCCAGCCCCGTAATTATTTCGATGTCCACAAACTCGCCGACAGCTTTTTCCTGTCCTCAGCCTTGTCCTTTTGCCCTGCCTTCGCGGCCTTCATTAGCTCGCCTCTCTGTGTCGCGGAACGTTTACGGAAAGAATTATTATTTTCAACGACTCGTTCCGCACCCTGCCAGAAACCGAGTGTTGTGAAAGCGGGAAAAGCGGGCTTTCGTTATGCAGTAGAAGAGCTCCTCTTGCGATTTCAAATATGCATGCAAAGAACACTATGCCTTCTACACCGCGAGCGTCACTTTATCGTCAGACAATATCATAAAGTGGGATTCCCGAATAGTCTCGTACTATTCTAGGTTCAACTGAAACTCTCTTGATCTTTTAATCCCTGCTGGCCAGTTTCCAGGAATCCCAGGTCAAACTTCGAAATGGAAAGTGAAGGTCTCCATTGAACAGATAAAGGACTAGCCACCCTACTCGTCTTAAAGCGTACTCTGTAGCACCGACAGTCATCGCTCTTTTTTTTATACCTCTCTACTCCCCAAGTTTTCCATGCTGGAGTGTAACGGTGACCTGAATTACCGGAGGCGCCACCGGGAGTACACTTCTAGCTATTACTTCCACGAGCCCGCCTCAAACGTCCATCTTGCAGAACATTAGCCCGTCAGGAGCGAAATCCCCGCCGATGATACGGAAGATCGGGTTGCAATAGTGGCGTTAAACGATCGAACGTCCGTTCAACAATCCACTGAATCTCCTTGGACGCGAAACTGCAGGAGATCGGCAGTTCTTATCTTGCGGAGAATCTTACTGGATCGACGCGAGGGTTTGGTTAGCTCGGCCGTTGCGAGCTCTCAGGTATTGGATGCCCAAGGGTTATTACCGAGGCGATACGGGTTTACGCGGACGTAACGGCCGAAGTTAGGGCGACAGATAGGATCGTGAGTAACCGGACGCATTTGACTCTGTAAATGACGTGGACGCAGCCCCCGCGTCGGGGATTATGCGGGCGTTACGCGGCGCTTGTAAACCGTGACAGGTTCTTTAAGGCGATGTCGATATTGGATGGATGTAACGGCTCGAAGTTTATAATCGAGCCGGAGGAGTGGAATGGTGAGCTGGCCGCGGCCGAAGATTGACGTGTCCGCATGTGGGCCAGGACATCTTAATCGCGAGTCCACGGCCCACATGTGGTTGATGTTTCACTGGCCACGAGTGGACGAATATTATATCTGATTTGTAGTTAGAGTGACGTCTAGTGCGGTGGTCAAAGGCTACGTGCTTGAATCTGAATAGGACCCAAGGTAACTTTCAACCATCGCCAAATGAAAATCGAAACAAGAGAGCGCTATTGCCAGTAGAAGTTTATTGGTGAATTCAATTTCATTGTATGAAGGAAGTCTGTTTGCATTGGGGCAGGCCTATCGCGAATATCGATCAGGGAAAAGGGTTGCACGGGGAAAAGGTTAATGGGCGAGTAGAGGAACTCGATGCCGTGCATATGCATCGGTAAGGAGTCCCTCTTCTCTGGCGACCGATCCCCTGCGTAATGAAATCGGCGCACGCCATCACACGCAGGGCAATTAAGCCCGCCGACCTCGCGAGGGAAAGGTGCTGACACTTAAAACCATTTACGTGTACCGTCCTATCAGATATTACATCTTTCTGGCCAGCGATAAGGTAAATGTCCCCATTAGCGACCGTTTAAGAGTGTGACTGGTTCGAAATAGTATATTTTTTACTAATGCACGACAATATTTGAGTAAAGTATGGATCATTGTATTTTTTGAAGTCTCTAGTTTCTCAATCAAATTAGTTTTACAGTGATATTTGACTATTTACACAAAAATTATGGCAAAAATTATATTGGACCTGATGTCCCCTTTAGTGACCATCTATTTTATACCACGATTTTCTGCTACAATAATGAAAGAAAATAGATATTTTCTTTTTATTTTATAATTCTGTATATATTTCTCGTTAATTTGAGTAAGTTACTGCTTGGATCCATGTATTTTTATTGTAAAATTTGCGAGTTTAATGATATCTGGAGTATAACCTCACGGTATCAGAATCTGTCAACTTTCATGTCAATGACCAAGTCTTAATTTACATATGAATTTACTTAAAGATGAATGTACGGCTACATAAATAACGTATGAAACAATAACTGAAATATTTCGCTTATATTTCGCTTTCTGTGTTGCAATAAACAATAACAAAATGAAGTGGTCACTAATGGGGACGTGGTCAGTAATGGGGACATTTACCTTACCTACTTTCTCAACGCAATCGCGCTGCAACGGCCGAGAAAGCCGACTGCTCGACGCTGTTTGAATCGCTGAGCGACGCAAATAGCGCAGCCGGGGGCCGTCTGCGAATATTAGCCGCTGAGGCTCGCGAATTCGTAATCCTAGTGCAGCTCCCCGGGGAATTCTCGCTCGAGGGGAGTTGAGATTTTTCAGAAATTCATGGGTCAGGAAAAAGGGGAATTCTTAACGAAAGCATCCTCGGAGCGAGATTCCACGGGCTAAGTAAGTACAGCGAGACCTGCAATGGATCTCTTTGCCTGGGTTCAACATCGAGGATTAGGTATTATTACAAGTCTCGTCTACGCAAAGGGAGCACTCAGCACGGAAACGACGAGCCAAGAACGCCAAAATTGATTAGGCTCCGATGAATAAAACATCGTGCATCGAGTGTTTCCACGGGAATAATTACGCGATCCGCGGCGTAGAGAGTGCGTTGATTAAAGTTTCAGTGGAAAAATCAACGACGACGGAAACATCGATGGAAGGGCGGATAATGGAGGGTACTCGAACGCGGTGATTGGAGGAGAAGATACGTCGACGTTGTTCCCTCCACCTGAGAAACTGGCTGGGAGAGGGGGAGGCAGGCTCGCTTGTTCCAAGGGAAAGTAGTTTCAATCCCGAACTTCCCGACATCATAATTTCTAAACGTCAAAGGAGAACAACCTGTGCGCCACGGGCTTATCCTTCAAATTACATTCAACGTTAAACATATCATACAGCCGATTGGACGAAGAGGGATACAGGGGCGAGAGGGAAAGAGCGATGAACTTGAGGTAGCACGGGGAGAGACCGAGAATGAGCCTGTAAGAGGAAGCCAAGAGGCTTGGGGCGAGGAACAGAGGGGGAGAGAGGAACGGAGCGAGAGGGAGAGAATTTCGAGGTTGCAAGAGTGACTGCTCAATCTTTCACGGAGGCTCCCTTCAATGATTAATACGAGAGCACCGCCAGGACCGAGACAATTTACGTAACGCGGAGCGAGGCTGATCCGATTATTTTCGGATATCTTTTCGCTGTCGGGGCACATTGTGGCGGCTGTGCGTTCCACTGATAGCTTACGATAAAGTATCTACAATATGTATCAGAAGATGCCGGACTCTGAGTTTAATAATTTATTGCGGTGGGATTAAATGGAAAAGGAAAGCATGATACCTATGTATCTTGGTATACCTGAAAATAATTCTGATTCAGAACATGCCGTCACGATGGAGACTTTAAATCTACAATCATGCGTGTAACTTTACTTTTCGCGTTATTTCAGGTGCAAAGTGGCTCATCCTACATACTAGAAGGCTTGGTCACACTCGAGTGGAGTGTTAAACGATCCCCCTGGGGGTAGCAGCTACCAAATCTGTTTTTCGCCACTTGTTACGCCACGAATCGCTCGTGTACCTTGGTGTGCCCGGGTCTTTAACCTACTCTGCCGAGAAACTATACACAATGCGCCCTGTTGACCCTTCACCCTCTACCATCATCATCCCCTGTCAACATCGAACTTCAGTATATTCCTTCCACAGGTAATACATACAATCCTTTGACACAATCAATCCACTCTCGTGGAGTAATATTTTGAGTGCTCCCAGAAGTTCTTTTAGATCGCACGACCCTTCGCGTGGACACAATGATGTCTCGCTATCGAGGTATCGATGTCAACGCCGACGCTGTCCGCTCGGACGATACCTTCGCGGTCCTTGCATCGAAATCTGTAACCATTAAAGGTTGATCTCTGTTATCGTTTTCCAGCCGAGCCAGTTTTAATTGCGCAGGCCAGTCTGCCGTAAAAATTCTTGTTAATATAGGGGCAATTGATGGGCCCGATTAACGGTCGAATTCGCAACCGGCAGGGCGACCTGGTCGATTAACGCCGGCGTACATTGAATCCGCGGACGTGTAATTCGTGCTTTTTACCCCGGGATCGCCGCCACGTCGCGAAATTGCGATAATCGCCGCCGATAAGCGACTTCCGTCGATTGGGTCGAGCTGAATGCCCCTGGCCAATAAGCTGCCCGCGAATAATCGTGCAAGAGAAATGCGCGGGCAACGGCGAGGAAGAAATAACGTTACGGTTTTCGATTCTCGCCCAATTTGTCCAGATGAATCGCAATGCCCCCGTGCACTTTGAATGCGAACTATGCGAACACCTCAGGTGCAGTTTAATTATGAAGAGTATCTACCACTAGATCTTTATAAACTCGTGCAGCATTTTCGCAAAACTTTCCCGCAAACAAAGACTGTTCCCAACGCGAAAAACTGCTCATAACTCGGCACTTTTTCATTCTCACAGTAAGTGGAGTAAACTTGAAAAGTTTCAGTCACCTATTTCAGAATTACCCGCACGCACAGTAGGTATATTCTTTAGCGAGAATTGTTACGGCGTCTCGTTAATATCGAGAACAACCCATCATACACAACTTTCATTTTAATTTTAACGCGCACCACGCAGAGTTTGCCTCGTATTCTTCGCTAGGAATAAAAGTAAACCGTGGAACGAGGAAGGTAATATTTGTTTACGTAGTGCTAAAGCAAGAGTTAGAAACGCTCAGGGAAACGGTTTCCTGACTGGCAAGCACGATAACTAATTAAAGATAATTTACATACGTTCTATCATCGGATCGTAGTCGTTGGAAAGCGATACGGGATACCCCGACGAATCTCACTGCGCCGAACAATATGGAGTATTAAATTGCAGAAAGCGCAATTAATTTAGATTCCCCGGCAATATTGCACTCGGCTCTATGGCCGTTTTACGTAAATAACACCGCGTGCCGCCCCATTCAAGCGTTACGTTCGCCAACGTTTCCTCTGGATCTACGGAAATTGCGTTATTGTCGGGATCGAGCCGCGGAGAGTGGAAAAAAGGGATATATGTACACGTGCAGGGGCTCGCGCGTTGCCACTGCGCCGCATTCCTCGCGCGTTTTAGCAATATTCATTTTCCGCGGGCCCAACAATACCCGACCGTTTAAAAATTGAAAAATCGAGTCCCGAGCAGTTAACGAATTAGTTTTTTTTCACTGCGCCAGCCACTCGTGCACGATGGAAATTAATGTTTTCAACGGGCGCGGGAGCGTTGGCGCGTCTCGGGGAATTGGAGAACGGAAATGACCGAACGATTGAGTTCACCGACTGTTTATGGGGAAATATTTCGGTGTATATGTAGATTTCTTCTCGCCGAGCTGGTGGGGAATACAATCGTGGATTTAAAGGTGTGCAGGGTTGAAAAGGGAGTTTATGGTGATGGGAAACTGTTGATGTATTAAATTTCAGATTAGACTGGTACTAGATTAGATTTATTGTCACTTTTCTGGCGGTAATCATCCTGATAAGTAGAAGGATTAGGTTCCCTCCAAGATGAAATAGAGAACTCAGCCAGTTTTCAAAGTGCCACGGAGATATGGATCACTTAAGCTCAAGGGTGGGAAAGTTGTCGCCAGGCGAAATGAACTGGCTCCTGAGAGTCGTGCAATAACTGTCCCCCTACAGCTATATTCATGCACCTTTATAAATAGGAGTCGTAGCTGTTCCGAATCACAGTAGTGCACTGTATATCGATGGCTTACAATTAATGCACAAATATTGTACGTCCACTTTTGTAAAAATTGAGTTTTATATGCAACAATCAAATCTTGACTGCTTCTTTGCGCTGTATAAAAATCACATCTATATCTATTTCATAAATTTCTGAAAAATAATATTTTCGTCTTTTTCGTATTTTGGTGTTTTTCTCAAAAACACCAAAAGTGAACATAGGTACAATATTTGTGTACTAAGCAATCGATATTATCCTCTGTAGTTTTCGAAAATAAGAGATGAAGAATTCTTAGGAAATTATCGACAAAATTGTCTTAACAATCTTGTTAAAGATAGCGCTTCCGTTTCGTTTTGTTAACCAAAACACCCAATATTCCCAAACATGTTGCTTTTTGACCGACCAAGCTTTCTTTTTCGACGTCTCCTCTGCCCTCGTTGTTAGACAGCACGGTTGATATGAATCGAACCGATGCTTTCCTCGGGGTAGACGAGAAATTCCTAAAAACCTGGGATTTCGAATTGTCAGCAGGTTGTATCTTTCGTAACGGATTCAACAAGCAAGACACCTCGTTTGGATTCGAATCTCGACGCTGCAGATAGACGCAGAAATCCAATAAATTCCAGGGAAATTTAATCGAAGCAGCAGCCAACGGTTTTTCCATGAAATATCAATCTTTACCCTTCCATTAATCTCACTCTTCCGCACTTCTCTCTCCCCGTTCTTGCACGCTCCCCGAGCGTGTAATAAAGACCTATTACAATACCATTAGCATCAAACCTTCCAAAGTAGCGCTTCATATAATAAATTAATCCGTTCCCGCGAAATACGGATCTTGCACCTTGGGGGGGAAAAAACTGCATAAAGTCCCATGAAATCGTCAGCAGCGGCGGGCAGAGCGTAAATCGAGATCTTAAAAGCCAGGGATTTCGTGTTTCCACATTGCGGCCTTCGAGCCGCCCGAGCTATAAACTCGAGCGCGGCGGGGGGGAATGAAAAAATTCGTTAAACCGTGATATTAAGAGGAAGATATCGGGGCTTTTTACGATGTGCATTACGCCGAGACGAGAAGGGGAATGTAAAAACGCACGTGCCTTCCCCTGACCGCCGACAAACCACCCTCCCCGTCGCCCGGCCAGCGCGCACCCCACGGCCCTGCTGGCATTCTTGCGGTAATATGTGTGAAATTGCGGGAGGGTGCATTTTTAGCTCTACATTTTGAGATTGCATTCCGCGGATAGTCTCAAATTTTTGCCTCTCCCCTCGTTGCTCGCGCAGGGAGGAGTTTTATCCGACAACCACGGAGCGGCGAGGGGGTTGGTCGGGGAACACGCGCTTACACGCCAGTGCCGTGAATTTCGTGAAACAAAGGGAGAAAGAAACGTTATCTCGCGACGAGGACACGCACGACAAAGAACGTCGCTCGAAAAAGTTTCGTTTTTATCGGGCAATTAAAACGAATGAAAATTAAATCGCGACCGCAACGCGAGCGGTCCCCTTCCTCTTCGCGGTATAATATATTGATATCTCTAATGATTTCGCGAGCAAGCAGCTTATAATACCCTGACCCGTTGTAATGAGGTTTCGCGTACTCTTTGCAGATTATTCCACGCTTTTTACGTTTCGAGCATTTATACTTTAACCGTTTTAAATTCCGATACGAGCCCCCTCCTCGGTCGAGTGGTATGCAAATTTCAAATACATCAAAAGGAGGCTGAATCGAGGCCCTTACCCTAATAATCTTTCATCGGATTAATTCGGATTCACGAGTACGCATTGAGCTTTAATTCCACCGCCTACTTGTTATACAGCGCATCGCATTATGCCGTCTTCTATTTAAATTAGTCGTTAACGTGAAGCGGCCTTCTCGCAAAGTTGCCCTTTCGTTCGATCCTTCACGACGACAGGCAAATTAGCCTCGCCGCCTATGAAGTTCCCCGGCGCCCAAGTAAATCTTACGATTAAAATGGAAAAGGTGGCCGCCGGCAAAGTGACCGCGCTCGTAACACCGAGAATTAAAGCGCGAAAAGTAAACCACGCGGAAAACGAAGTGAAAATGGGTCGACTGCCGCACTTATGCGCGGAGGTGGCCGTTATTACGGAAGTTTATTGCGTCGACGTCATAATATAAAGATTGCAATCTTTAATGTAAGCAGGAATATGGACATCGTTTCGCCGGTGCGCGCCTTTCCGAAGAACGTGCCACCGCATTTCCCAGATAAAAGCGGAATAGCCGAGCGCTCCAACGCATTACCACTCCGCTTAAATAACCGTCGCAAACACTCAACCGATCGGAGTTTCCCCTAATGGTGACTGCGTTTCTCGAAGAGTTAACAGACTCTTCCCCGGCCTGTGAACATCTAAGCAAGCGCCGCGAGACAGCGCATCCGAAAACGAGGAGAGCTACGCTGCAGCTGCAGTTGCAAACGCGATTCCCAGTGCAACCCCTCCTCCACGCCCACCTTTCAATCGCGACGTATACGCGAAAGAATTTTGCCCGGCTACACAGCGCGGTGTTTGCCCGCGCGCGGCAATAACAGGAAATCGAGGAGCATCGCGCGCGCGGCACGTTCCATCGATGCGCGGATAATGTTGTTCAAACACGTGCCGGCCGGTGCAACAGCGCAGAAAATATTAACAGCGGGGAGAAATCGAAATTAACGTCCCGTCCTTGTTCGTCGAGCGTTCGCGGGATCAGCGCGCTCGTGCTCCACGGGGAAGTGCTGCCGGCGCTCGAATTCGAGAGCCGTCGTTTTTCGCGCGGCCGAGCGCCGCGACCAGGTTGCGTTCGAGGCTGAAACACGGGTCGATCGAGCTTGAATGTTTCGGATGACGATGCGTACGCGGATCGGCCGAGTGGAGAGCTCGGCTACGCGTCGCTGCATATTTACGCAGCGCGTGCATTCAGCAGGATGCACCGATGAACGGTTTCACCTTCTCGCCGTTTCTTCCACGAGCATAGCTGAGAAAGCTCGGCAGCCAGTGTTCATAGTTCGTCGAGCACGGTCTGATCGCGTCGGCGTGAAAGACAAGCGGACTTCCTGTTTCGATGGTTCCACGTACTCGCTTTTTAGCTCCGTAGGTCTTTTCTACTTTTGGTTTCCTTCTTGTTTAAGGGGCTGGGTGCAGGGTGATGCTTCGTTGGAAAATAATGGGGAATAACTTGGAAATGGGGTTAACTAACGAAATACGTATGCATATGATTGCGGTGGTATACTCTGGATTTAATCTTGGGGAGAGACGAGTTGGAGTGATAATAATATTTATAATGCAAATTCAATAAAATTCATTAGGTGATTAGAAAAATTTATTTCAAGAATAAAATCCGGTTTTCTTTTTTATTTATTCTTCTTTCTGTTCTTCTTCTTATTATTATTAATATTAAATCGATTTTTCTTTTCTTTTTATAAAGGTCTTGAATTACTTCAGTCGTTGTTACATTAATCACCTTTTTCCTTTTTATTTGAGGGGTCCCAGGAACTTTCTGATGTGTCAAAAATCAAATTTTAGGTAGATACTGAGTTATAAGATAGCACACATACCTATACACGTAGAGAATGTAGAGAAGATAAAAATTTGTGGTTACAAATGGAGCAAAGGACATCGATAAATTCTAGATACCTAAATAGAGCTGACGCAATTAAAAAATTGGCCATCAATCGAGATGCCCCGGCCCATTGCGAATTGCACCGCAGCTACCCACAAACGGGCCACTTCCCCATGCTCTTGGGGCAATTCCCATATTCCCATCTTTCTTGGAGCGCGTGCTGCGATCGTCGTTATCATCGACGTCGGCAATAATTCGCGAATCTGAATTTCCGTTCGCCGTCGCCCTAGCGCAACGACGCACCAGGGGCCGCGTTCCAGGAATGCTAACGCGCCTAATGGCCCCCGCCGCCATTCTCGCCGAGCACCGGGGGTCAACGGAGGGGTGGAAAAGGAAAGGGAAAAAAGAAGAATCGGCACGTGCGAGCTGCGCGTTCGGCAAGTGGCGCGGAACTCCGCAGCGGTTAGGAGGTTTGACCCCGACGACGACGCTGGGCGTCGGTAATTTGCACCGCGACAATTGCACCCCCGGGAGCTGTTGGGCGTCCACGGGATCGCGAATGGAAGCCTGCGCACCTAAACAACAGAGTCGGGCGAATTGGTTTCGCGGAGAAAGGGAAAGCGCGAGAGCAGGAAATGGAAATGTGCTCGATGATAGATAAGCGCAGCAGTGGGAAAGTAAACAGAGATGGGGAAGCCACGGGATAAGGGGGAAAAATTGTCGGAAGGAGGAGGAAATTGATTAAGCCGCTACGGTGAAATTGGAGAGAGTGATGGAGGGGAAAGTCTTATCCAAGGGGCAACGAAAATTATCCCCAACTGAATATTTTGTTTTTATTTATCGGAGCTATTAAAAGCAGAAACTCAGAGTACCTTGCAAAGTGTTGAACCCAGCCTCTTTATCGGGGACTAAAACAGAAGGCTCGAGTTCAAAGAATGGGAGTTCCGAGTTCAAACACGGTTCAGGTTTTCAGGAAGACACACAGCCACGAACCGCGACTTGATACTCGCTGAGGCATCTTCGCGACGACGAGCTTTACGAAACACTCAGCCCAGACATGCATCTTCAATTGACTGTTACGGGGGGAGGCAGACGTAGGTAAACTGCACGGCAGATAGAGTCGGCGCTGTCTATCTGTTAATGGCATCGTCAAAGTGACATTAAAGGAAATTGATACGCTCTGTACGGCGGCGGGTGGGGCTGCAGGAGACGCGAGGGGCTTAATCGTCCACGGCCTCCTGGAGCTCTCTCTTTCGAGCGGCCGGGAGAAATACGAGGAGCTGTCACGAAGTACCCGGAACTTCTATCTTCTATTGCAGATGGAAGCGGCACGATATGCCCCTGCGCTTTACATGTCTTCCACCCCCATTTCGATCGCTTCCGCATTAAGGACGGCCTACATAGAACGCCAAGTCCCCCAGCGCGGAACAATCCCGAGCCCTCGACCTCTCACGGAGATCCTCCTTTTAAATATTAGAGATACTCCGGGGCTCGGAGGTGCACGGAGTCGAAGCCAGCGGAAAGTGGGCCGGCGAACTTTCGGCGGGAATTTGGAATTAAACGTTAGTCACGCCGTTGTTACGCCAAGACTGGGGCGTTTAAAGAGCTTCGAAAGTTGGCGAATTTTAATTTTAAAGGGAAGGATAGTGGGCGATTAAAAGTAGAAGATTCCTGGTCGGTGTAACCGCGTCTCTTCTGCCTCCTGGATGTAGTTTTACGTGGAAGCAACTGTATCACGAGACTGACGAGCGCGTTAGGCTGTAGGTGGAGTGAGAGAAACGTAATGGTTGTTACGACACCTCGTTTGCACTCCGGTGGAGTGGTAAAAAAGGAATTCTTGTAATTAATTAGTTGCCTGTAATGAACGGTGGTGCCTTGTAGTAAGAGAGTTAACAAGAATTATGTGTCCTCTGCCTTTGGGAGCTTACTAATTGGATCGTGTAATGGAACCGAGCGAGATGATAAATTGAATAGGTTCGTTAAGCAGCCAGTATTTTCGCGAGAGATGTATAATAGCTAGCTGTTCGCGGCTTGCGTGAACGATCGTTCTTTTGTTCCCCGGTTAAAGCGTGTCGAGCACGTTCTCCCGGCTTTCTTTCCCTCTTATTGGAGGGAAGAATACGTAACTTCCGACGACTTTAAGCATCTAAATCTTGTTCCCTGCGTGCAACATATTACGAAACTTTGATATTACGAGGATATAAGATGCTCGAGAGGGAGGGCGAGCTCGCAAGCTTCTTTCTGTCGGTTACCTAACGTCTGTCAATACGTGTCTCGCTTCCCTTAGGTGGCAGAGATGAAACTCACTAAAAGCAGAGTATCACCGTAGGATACTCTGAACGTGGAGACTACGTATTAATTAATAAAATAGAATCCAGATACACAGCATGCCATCCCACCTCTTCAAATGACTATTATTATTATTAATACCCTACAACAGCGTTTCCCAACTATTTTTGAGTCGCGATCCCCGTTTATAATTTTCAAATAACACACGACCCTCCGCCTCTCATATAAGTTAAGGTAAATTTAATAAAGTAACGAACACACATTAAAAATACGTATTTCAGAATATAATTCTATCTTATTAATATTAAAAAAAAAAAAACAGAAAACCATAGCAATCCCCCAGAAAATACTTTGCGACCCACCGGTTGGGAATCACTGCCCTACAATTACACTACCATCTTTAACTTTCATGCTCAAACAAAATGCTACACTTCGATCGTTCCTCTGACAATGAGATCCTTCGCCCTCCCCCGACTTCACCCTTCCCTGCTCCCTCGCTTCGCCGCGACAAAAGTTTCACCCCTCTCCCAGGGAATATCTAATAAACCAAGCGGCGGGCAGCCGAAACGAAAGCTCGAGCGGGCGAAACGTAATGAACAGAAACGCTTCGGGTACGTTCCAATTTCCACTCGGAACAAGAACAGCCGGGGGTACGTGTACGTCGTTGATCACGCCAACGTTCGGCCCGCGATCGAACCCAATGGCTCGGCGTCGAACAATGGCCATTGTATCCAGAATCTGGGAATTAGCCGTCAGCGGGTCCGCGCGCGCGGTCTCGTTTCAAGGATCACGCCGTAGGACGCCCCGTCAAAAGGCTTAATCGCGGCGACGGCGTCAAAGCGAACGGCCCCGATACGAGATGCACGAACGTTATCCAGGATTCCAGCACGCTTAGACGGGGGGCCCGGGTGATACGGGAATTCCGTTACAACGTAATCATACAGGGCTGCCCGGTTGTATTTCGATATAATGCCGTACGTTACAACGTGCACGGGTTTGGTGCGACGCGCGCACGTGCTGGTACAGTTGATCAGCGGCGTCTGCTGGATTCTATGGCCAAGGTGAGTGTTACCTAGCGTACGAGGTTGTTCGGTGGCTGGTGGCCGAGGTACTAGAAGTTATGGGAATTATGGGAACCGTTATATATACCGATCTTTGTCGATATGTGCATAAACATCGTTCTCTGAATTACCGTTAAGGAACTAGTTCTTGATCAGGCACTAATTTTTGATCAGTTCATGAAATAAATCGTTCTTTTCAGTTTATGTCCTTAAATAATTGTTTGAAATAATTACTAACATAAAAAAGGACAATTCAAACTAGTTCTTGACCTGATAAAAAATTAGTTCCCATGTATTTTCAGATGATCAAAAACTAGTTCCTAGTCACCTTATTATTCCCCAACCTTATAAATAATTAAATTATACTTATTTTCAACTTTTTAAAATTTTTCCTTAAAGTGTAAACATTAATTCATCTTTTAGTATAAAAAAAGTCTATGGTTGAAAGTTTTATTAGGTTAAAAATAAATATTAAAGCGGGAAACTCTAAACTGATCAAAAACTAGTTCCTTAACGGTATCTTAATATATAAAGCAGAAAGCTTCTATATATTTGTGTGTGTGTCTGTCGTCTAAAAACTTTCGAACGATAAACTCTGGAATCACGAAATGTGCCTCTAAATTATGTCTGTCTAATCCAGATGAATGTGACCAGTTTTACAAAAAAATTAAAAAAAAGTTTTTTATAAAATCAGAATCTAATTTCCGGCGAAGCCGAGTAGTAAAGCTAGTAAACTATATTTCTAGTCTACAGTTGAACGTCTTCCTGTGTCTATGAACCCTCTGATGGTGTCTATAGAGACACCTAGGGTAGATTAATAATTGAACTGAGGGAAAGTGTAGTTTGTGCCAGTACAGCTAGCTTTCAGTGCTCCTCCACGCTCGAAAGTACAAACGTACGGTACTCCGAAGCATTGACTTTCCATTTTCGCAGAAGCTACGTGCTCCCGTCGCAACGGCAGCTTGTACATCCCCAATGACAACGCGTTGATAACTCTATTAGCACCCAGCAACACGTGCACTCGCCTCCACAAAGCCGATAGAAATCCCTCGACAAAGTATTCGCGAGCATCGAGCGCGGCAGGCACTGGAGTGTGCACCTGGCTCGATGTAAGCCAACCTGCACGGTATTAACAGTTGTCGGGCCACCCTGTATACGCGCAGCTGCAGCTGCGTGCATAGTCGTGGTCTTGCAATACAAGTGCAAAGTGAACGCGGGAGGAACGGATGAGGAGCGGAGCGGAGGGTAGTGGAGAACGGTCGGTGAACATGCCCGCCTGCTGGTATACGCGGGCCCGTCTAAAGCAGTGCCTATCAATGCCACTTGCGCGACAATATGACAATGAACGCTCGTGGCACGGATCGACTAATACGAAAGGAGCCCGACGCGAAATGTATATTACGAGCTGTTCTCTGTGGCTCGACACGAGCGATTATTAATATCGCGTGCACCCTGACAGACAGATTCCACCTACCCCCGTTCGAACCCTTCCATCGAACATCGTCCATTGGTAATAAAAGCCATCGGATAAGACGAGATCGTGCGAGGTGGGCATCGCGGTTTCTTGCCCCGCTTGGCTTCCGTGATAACGTTGCAGGGGAAGCGAACGGTGAACCCGAACGATTATTCGCGAAAGTTTCGTGTTCTCGGATCGATGGGAGGTGAGGGTGTGCAGTGGCTGCACCCTCCCGTTTTTAAGGGAGCGCGAAGCACGAGCTTGACGTTAATTGTATCGTTTTTGAACGATGGGGCCGGGCGAGGGGTGAAAAAAAGTGGCCCGCGCGTCGAGTCCCCGCACTTTCATCCCCCCGTGCCTCCGTTAATACGGAAATCCCGGCGCGGCGGAATTTAAGGGCGATGCTCGTTACCCGTTTCCCTGATTTCGCTCGGCCGTTCCTCTTCGGGGAAGTCTGCAATCTCTCGTTAAGCGGACTTCGTTATTAATTACCGAAGAAAAGCGAAATTCTTTGTCGAGTTTTTGTCGAGCACCGACGAGAGGATTGCTCGGCCATTCGAGCGGTTCGTTCCGTTCGGGATAACGTCGGACGGCAGCATTTCGCGCCACCTTAAATCCAACGAGCTTGCGCGCCATGGAATTCCATCTGCTACCCTTCTGCTTCGAGATAAAAACGGTTACGTTCGATCGAACCTTTCGAGGGTGAACGGTGTCCTCGAGTGCGCGGAATTCCGCCCGAATCCACTTCGAAACTCGCGCTCGGATCTCAGTGTTTAGGTAAAATATAACGTGCTTCCTTAAAATCAGATCTCGTAAAACTTTCGCTAATCATGTTCCATAAATTCCACAGAATTCCCCGAAAGTCCTCGCGGAGACCTTGGCGTTCCCGGATCCGAAGTCGAAAGCGCGGGACCTCCGTTCATTTCAGCGATGAGCGCAACGCAGTTGTGTCCAAGGGGTTGACAGTAATTTCCACAATGGTCGTCCGGTATTTCGCCGGGATTCCCCGGCACTTGAGCAGTATTCCTCGTCGCGGGAGGGGTGGTAATTTCCCCTGGAGCGGTCGCAGCATCCGCCTGGCAGGGAGGGCGGTCGGCGGCGGGCGGACGCAAATCACGGGACCGGAAGCTGTGTCCCGTTGTGTGTACATTTACGTAGACGCGAGAGCGCGGCGCCAGCAGGTGCGTCGCCACCTCTGTTTGGACAGCGCGATAACAGCGTTAAACTTTTTGCCGCGCTGCTTGACGAGCGTGACAGGTGGGCCGCGCGGGTAAACTCGATTTCAGAAACAATAAGATTTATTTTTCCACGCGTGCGGACAGTACAATGCCCTCCACCATCCCTTCCGATGTCCTCTCGCATCCCTCCCATCCATTTACCTCGAGCACGTTGACGCAAGCTGCTTTTCGATCTAGCAAGCGCGATTGCGGCTCCAAAGTACTCTTCTGTCCTGGTGATGGAGAAATTAGAGTAATCTTTGGGATTCCGAACTTTTCTATCGCTAATACCCAAAAGTAGAATCTATAGATGATTTTATCTCGAAAAGTTGTGGCTGTGAGAGATTTCGTGAATACAGAGGGGTGCGGAATGGTTTTTCGGATGCAGCGAATGGCTCGCGATAAATCCTGCATTTGCGACGCGAGGCTGAATATAAGATCGTAAAATGACGGGCAGGGAAGTTGCAAAGGACACCTGTGCTGCCGCGGAGGCTTATTGTCGCAAAATACTCACGCGTCACGTACGTCTGACGCCTTGTTCAGAAGCCGTTTCGACGAACTTTCAGGATGGAAGGCATTCCTGCGGCCGGCGTTATCTCGCCACTGGTAGCAGCGAATTGGCCAAGTTTGGTAATACGATGATAAACAGAAACTGGGAAGGGTGCACGTCGGTGGTCCGCGAAATATCCCCTATACGTCATCCTTACTTGTTCCGCGGCTGCTGCGCAACTCCCAAAAGGGCGGGGAAGATTTCGTTTTACCAGGGACCGTTCGAACTCCGCTGCTAAACTTCTCCAATACATATTTTTCTTTTCGATAAAAGTATATTTCTCGTCTGGCGTACGTAAATGGACTTCGCGGGCAATGCGATTTTCTCGCCGCTGGGAGGTGACCGTGGCTCCTGTTTCCTTTTAAGAATCCAACTAAGGCAGCTGTTCCATGAAACTCATTAATACGACAATGGTGACGTGACATTCATTGAATTCTAAACTCAGAGCCACAGTAAATCCTGTCGAGTAAATTCCAGTGTAAAGGGGCTGAGAAACCATAGGTATATACTACTTGCTTGGATTTAGCGCTAGCTACTGAAGCTCAGTGCTTTCAGCTTTGTAACTCGAATATCAAACCTCCCACATCATAAATCTTCCGTATAGACAGCTTTTAATTATTCTTGAAGCCTTTGATCGAGCTAATATTTCGTTCAAACATTCATACGGCGAAATGTATGATGTCGCTACTCCAGCGGAAATGGCTGGCAGTAATGAAGATAAGACTATGTATGGCATGAAACCGTCTGTATAATATCTAACCGCGATTTATCAATAATTATAGACTCCACTATCGAGAAGATCGTAGACATCGGAAACCGATGGCTCGCGCCGGCGGTTAAATCCTGCCAGGCAACAGAGCCCGGCCGGCCGCGAATATTTATGCGAAAAATTCGATCGGGCTGTTGCTCGGTATCTCTCGCAGCTTCCGCCCGGCGCGATAATAAAATGGCGGACGACGAGCAAGGGGGTTGTCGGGTATCGAACGGCATCTAGGTATAAGCCCATAAACAAGATGATACGATCTAGGTGTAACGATGTTTCCAACAAAATTAGAGGGAAACTGCAAACAACCCCGTCTCAGTTCTCTCTCGTTCATCCCCGTTTAACCTCACACCACCGAACGCCCACCCGCCCCTCAACCCTGCCGGTCGGGTTCTCGTGCGCGCACATCGCCACGACAACCCTTCATTCGACTCGTTAGGGTGGCTGGAAACACGATACCAAACAGTAATGAAAAGCCTATCCTCCACTCGGTTTCTCCTAGAGCCGTTTATGCTACGCCGTCCCATGCATAATGCACCCACACTCGCGCACACCACGAGGGACGGGCGTTATAGACGCCTGTGTGTGACAGATAAAGCGACCTTTCCTAAATGAGCAACGTCACTGCGTTGTTTATTCGATTATAGGCTTAATCGTCGCCTGTTCTCGTCCCGAGACGTCTTTGTGTCGCGCCCCGCGAGGGGGGCGGCTCTCCCGGCCAGGCAAATTAAATATCGAAACGTCGATCCGAATGCGTCGGCCCCAGTATGTACGTGACGCCTGCCCGCCGTCGTTGACGTACCCTCGCTTGGTCGATTGTAATTCGAGGCGGTCGCGAAATTGCGAAATTGGAAAAACGGTACATATGGAATTAGCCTCGATCCCTTTGTGAACTGACGCGAGGCAGTGTTTCGGTCGAACCTCGCGAAACACTCGGTTTGATATTGATACCCTGAATAGGGTAAAGGGAATGTTGGTTGTTTGGATGGTTTCGGGGGGAACAATGAATCTTCCTGTCGTCAGATCTTTAAATGAAATTTTAACGCGAGTTTGGAATGGAAAAGCCAAGCGGAAGGCTGAAGGCTCGCCAGCATAGGGCTCTTGATTATATGCCTGTCCCGCTTTTAAGCATCGAGCTGCATATTTAATGAAACGTCATCCGCACCGGCCTGCACCTACTTGCACCCTCGCCAGTTCTACTCGAACTTTGATGTAGTGACTCTTCCGCTGGATGCTCATTGTTCCATTGTCACTTTGTTGGCCCATGACGTAGTGCTACGTCATACGAGCACCATATGTTGTTTACCGTGGACGGGGGCACTACGTCATTCCCCGTGAATCGATTTGTTTACCGCAGCTATTCGTAATGCATTAACAGGGCATCGAGTGGAATAATAATGCGGCCACCCTCGTTCACCGATACTGACATACTTTCACAACACACTGCCCCGAGAAACTCACAATTCTTCTAACTTGGAATGTAGGTTTCTATACAGAGCGAAAGGAAGTGGTCAATTTGAATTTAAACAGATCAAGTCGATATCCTCTGCGCTCACTATTATCAGACTCTCTTCGAATTTGGTGGACTGGAAATCGGTAGCTTTCTAAGCAAAGCGAAAATAACTTTCTGATCGGGTGCATCGGTGCAGCGAGGCCCCAATGAGGAACCCGGATAACAGCCATTCGTATATTCTTCGACCGATGAAATATCGAGTTCCGGGTCAAAAATGCTCCCAGGTCGCATCGATGATTCACCGTGAATTAAAGTAGCGATGAACTTCTCCAATTGAACGGCTCCTCCTAGCGTTTCCTCGTTCGTATTCGAGCCAGCTAGAGAGCACCGAAACTTATTTTCCGGTTTTTAATCACGTAGGATGCTCCATAGATATGTAACTTAAGAACTCCATTTTCCCCAGGAACTTCTACTCGGGGAAGATGAAATAAATCTCTCTCTTTTTCTCCCCCTCTCTCTCTCTCTCTCTCTTTCCTCAGCTCTCCTCTACCGCCCTCGCTCTCGGTTTGACCCTTTCGTTGCCGGAGCGCCCGTTCGCGAACTGTTTTTCCGTCCGTCCCGCGAGCAGAATTTCTACCGGACTCGAAACTTCCATCTGGAATGCAATAACGAAGGGTCCCTTTCGGATCGCTCGAGTTATTAAACGCTACTTCTTCATCAACTCATCGACAAACGCCGGCGATGTAGTAAAGATGCTGCGCGTGGCAGAGCAAGTACCTCGCCAAGCACCGGTCCGCCAAGTCGTTACTGTGAAAGATGCACGCGAAGCTGTTTTGTCCTCTGCAATTGCTTCTTATCGACTCTCTCAGTCACCGATAAGAAGTTAATTGCGTTATAAGTTCGGCGTAGTCGCCATTCAGCTGAAGACTTTCTTCATTCCCATCGTTTCTTCGATCTGGAGCGCGGTATTTATAAACCGAGTAACTAGAGTTGGAAACATTTCTCGTTACGCGTGCTTCCATGGAGTAACACGCCCTATAAACGTGTTTTCCTCCACTGTCAATTAGTAGCCTGTAATCTGTAAAGGGGATCAAATTTAAATTACAATTTATGGACTATATTATGCGTAACAATGATCCAGTTGAAGGTGCGCCCAAACAACATGTAACTCGATGGCGAATACACGGTGACCGTAACGTGATCCGGCGTGTAATTCGATTAGCCCCTAAGTGAGCGATGACCGATCGTTACACCGAGTTATACACCGTTGTCCTCTATGTAAAGGGATGGAACTTAAGAAATCCCCCTTGCCTCGCGTTTCACATCCTCCTCGTCATCGATCACTGTTCCCAGCCACCTTCGTTCCAGAGTGAAAATCTAGCAACACGTGCGTGTACTCTCTATTATGCGGGTAACTGTAAGAAATCGAAGAACTCCAGGACGACCAGAAACTCGCGTGACCAGGACCTACGATCCAGCAAATCGTCAGAGCCTCTGCAAACCTGCACTTTCCCCTGCGAGAGGACGCGTTAAATGAAGCAGACGCGTCGCGTCGCGAGCTCCAGCCGTTTAAAATTGTCCCCCTTGTACGTGCACCAGCGGCAAGAGGGATTTATTAGTATTTACGGTGAGCAATATGCAAAGCAGCCGACGTGTTCACAGGTTCTTTCTTCCGGGAGCGGTCGATGCGTCGCCCGCGCCCCCCCCCCCCCTTCTCTCCGCCGACCCTGCAATTAATTCGTTTGATTTATGCCGGGCAAAGGACTCGGAATGCTAATTCGTATTTACTTATTAACGGCGCGGGCGAACGAGACTAGCCCATATTGTTTTACCGACGACAGGCTGGACCTCTGACTTCCCTCGTCGCGGCAGCCTCCCCCTTTCGCACGCAGCTCCGCCCGCAGCTCGAGTTCGCACAAAGGACACCAAACAGTCGAGTGGGTGTGACGATGCGCGAGACACAGTCGATAATTAAAGTAGCTCCCTTGTTCGACTTAGATCGATAGGTTCTTTGACGGCGAAGCTGCCTTCAGCAACGAAAACAATCCGTCTTCCTTGGAACCCTGCTCGGTCCATTTCTTTTGCAGACACCTTCCGGTCGCGTCTCCGCGCAGCAGTAGCTGTGTAACTTTGTAAGCAAGGGAATCGTTGTAACACAACCACTGACTAACAACTTTTCTGTAAAGGAAAAACTGCTTCATACTTTTTGACTCTTTGCGTCGTTTTTATAGGCATATCTTATAATTCGTAATTTCTTTCTTCGATTTCATACGAGCATCTGCATTCAGTGTGAATTTCAAGCTCGGCGGCTTCCACTATGATGGATTGAAACATGATCTTATATTCCCCGCGACGGGTGTGCAAAAATCTGTTGACGGGCTGATTCGATGAACGTCCCTGATTTCGCGGCGAATTGAGCGCGTCCGTGGCTTAACTTTCATTGCGTTAGCGGCCAGCGTCATGTGCAATGAATCGCAAAATGATTTCCAAACGGCCGCGCGAGCGCCGACGGTTTATATGCAAAATAGTTTATGATTGCTAACGGTCTACGGTTAGCTAAAATGGATTAACGTCGTCGCGCATTAGTTAACGCCAGCGAAGCCGCGATGACGTTTAACATTGACGGGAATATCGTCCCGATATGCGAACTATAAAATATTACCACGAAATCTGGGATGAAAGGGACATCTGTCCGTGTCGTGCAATTATGGCGGCTGATTATCACGAATGCCAACAACGGTCCACCAAGTGACAACAGCCAAAGCATCTTTCACTTGCAAATTTTCAAAAGACCGGAATATGTAATTGTAGCGATATCTCCGACTTCGCCATTAGAGGGCCCCTCGACCGAACCCTCTCTCTCGCAAGTTCTCCTTCATCTACTCTCCCTCCTACATATGTATACCCCTTTCGTCCTACCTTCTAACATCCCCGCGTCTAAGGCAGAGTCTGCTAGGCAAGCCTTAGGTGCTGCAGAGTTGGGCATTATTCAAATAAATTTTTATTCGAATAAATCTTTAATATTATTCGTATTATTAAGTTGTATTATTATGAAATATTATTTAAAGATTTAATATTATTAAAAATTTAATAATTTATCTTTAATATTATTAAAGATTTAATAATATATCTTTAATATTTCAAATTTCATAATAATACGATTTAATAATACGAATAATATTAAAGATTTATTCGAATAAAAATTTATTTGAATAATGCCCAATCTTTAATAATATTAAAGATTTAATCATACGAATAATTTTTTATTCGAATTTATTCAAATTTCAGACTTCAAATTATTAAAAATTATTCATTATCCTTGAATAACTTCATTTTATTCGGACTTTTTATTCAAAGATTATTCGATAATAAATTTGATTCGAATAAGCCCCAACTCTACCCTTACTGATGTGTCCACTAGCAGGCTCAGGACGAAACGCACCTTCCTTTTCTCTCCTTCCCTCCTATCTACCAACCACGACCTAACGATAAGATTATCAGAAGAATTCCATTCGCGAGCAACCCTCAAAAGTGCAACGATTTCGTGACACCATTCCCCAGCTTCTTCGCACCGCCAAAGAAGCCCAATCTACCCCCCAGTCGTCGATACTCGCAAACGACGAGATTTACTCATCGTTGAAGCGCGAGCAATCTGCGCCTCGCAAAGCGTGCGGTGCTTTGGGCGGCGCAACAAAGCATTTTAAGCAAACTGCACGCGAGCCCGCGCAAGGAGGCGACCGTAAGGGTTAATTAAAGTATCTGAATGGGTATTCCTGCGTCAGACTGCCCCCTGGACTTTTATCCGCCACCCTATTTCGCTTGACGGACACTGCAAACAAGCAGCGGAGCGTCCCGCTATCGAATCTATACACATCAAGGCCTGCGGAGGGGCGGATAGGAAGGGTTAACGATAGAAGTTTAATATTGTCGACCGATTCGCTTCGATTCTTGTCTCCACTGTGCCTAACCTGTACCCGACGCTAGAGTCGAATTACCGTCGACTCGCGGAAATGGCCACTGGAACGCGATTCGAAGCTCTGAACACGAAAGAGCGGGATCTATCTATAAATATCCCATTTCTCTCAGTATTTTTCCATTTTCCTCCCTTTTTCTCTGTGCCCCTGAGTAATTGCACGTCCGATAGTCGTGTAATTGGACCGATTTCGCCCGGCGATGGAAATGACCTACATAGGTGGCAGCCGATGCACGGCCGATCCGACATCGTTGCATGTAAAATGCGAACCGTCAGATTTGAAATACGACACCGACGGGCGCGTACCTCTGCAGCTCTCCCTTTTTCCCCCCATTTATTGCCAGCTATATAGCCGGGCAAACGGGCACGTTCGATTGTGCGTTCGGCCACCGTTTCACGGGCCTTTCTCTGGAATCGACGTTCCATCGGTGTATCATTGAGTCAACACACATCGTCTCGTACAAGCGTTCTTCCTTACCTGTCATCTGCTCATTATCATTCAACCTCCACACTTACGGCTACCTATTACCCAAATTTAAAATCGCCACCCAAAAATCAACAAACACACTCTGCAGAGTCACCACACTGCTCCACCATCTCGCTGGACGCTGCAACCCAGCCAGCCAACCAGCAGGCTGCCCGACGAAGATCGGATCACGGAAGTAGACAACGTCTCTTTGGAGTTGTCGCGTAGCCGCGCGAAAGCTGCTGAATAAACGGAACACCCTTACTTACGGGCGCGAAACTAGCCGTGCCGCAGCGTGTACAGCCACACGGTCCTGGCAGGGAGCACAGAGGGACCTGGTGCGAGCCACGTGTGTGCAATTCCAGCACACAGAGGCACGCGTGGCCGCATGCACGCGAGGAGGAACAGAAGCGTTGTATATTGGTTCAAACCCTGCGCACTCAGCGCTCATGAATATGCCGGGGCACGATGGTTCGGCCCTGCCAACCCCCCCGCCCGTCCCTTGAACCCCGGTCAATCTCGGCCCTGGCTAGGTTGTATCGGGAAAAGGGGTGATCCCAGGCCAGCCGGGTAAGTCCGTGTTTATATAGAACGATTTTCGGCGATAACGTCCACCGGGCCGCATACCTACGTTTCCAGCGATTGTTGCTCCACGGGAGAAGGTACACACGCCGCGGCCCACCGATAATATGCGCATTTCAAGATAACGCCCGGCCCCTGGGCGCCGGGGATAATTTACGAACCCGGCCCGAGCTTGATTAGTGATCGAATCGAGTGGCCGGTGCTTCCTTCCCTGCTCCGAGGGCGCCGCTCATGCAGTAATGCAATCGCGGAGGGTCATATTTCTGCGCAACGGGGGCAGCAATCACGGGCTTCGCCGGGAAACCGACGAGTTTGGAGACCTTTTGGAAAAACAGAGCAGGAGTGTATACTTTGATGCTTGTTTGTTCGATGCAGTCTGGTTGAAAGTAGGACGAAGCTTGCTGTAACAGTGATAGAGAAACGTTTCGGCTCGACAGTAGCTTTCACGGACCTTGTTATAAAAAGAACAGTATACCTATAGCAACTGTAGACGGGCGGATCGATACCTCGACACTTTTATAGCTAAATTCCGCTGGACAGCTTTGGGTCAAGGTTGTAGGACCCGTCAAGCACGTGATTCCTTAAGGTGAACATACTTCTTCAAAGCCTTCTTGTCCCTTTTCCGAAGAAAAAGGGGCAAAACCCGGGCGAAGGATAAAGGGCCAGTAGGAGAGCTATCGAGGGCAGGAGGAAGACCGATACGTTCACCGACGAGGTACGGGATAAAGGGAGGACAAACTAAATCGTCGCTTCTAAACGAACAACAAGCAGAACAAGTATTTCAAGCACCAAGTTCCTTGTCAGCTACAGGAAGGAATAAAAAGTATCAGAAAGACACGGAATAGCAGAGAAAGGAAGGAAGAGAAATGTCCCCAAAAATCTCCCTATAATAAATTGAAACGGCGTTTAAGCTGATATCGCTACCCCAGAAAGGCACTCCCCGTCGTGGCCCCGTGGATGTATGCTCGTTTGAATTCGTTAAGCCCCGACACCATCGCCGGGTAAATCTCGCGAAAGAATGAAGGATCGCGTTTTCACGAGACAGGGGTTGTCTCGTCCCCGGCCCTTCTCTAAATTCACCGCCGGGGCTGAGCGATTCGGAACGGCGCCGCGGCGTATTCAT
Source organism: Andrena minutula (assembly GCA_929113495.1). NCBI lineage: Eukaryota > Metazoa > Arthropoda > Insecta > Hymenoptera > Andrenidae > Andrena > Andrena minutula. Next base: position 2,957,804 of record OV815993.1, read on the forward strand.
CTTCGAAGATCAAACTACATTTCCTTCGTCGCGCGATAAATCTCTCCCCCAGGTTTTTACGCGCCCTCGCGGAGGGGTTTTCCACGGGCCCTGCACGCCTGCTCGACTTCCGCGGAACACTCTATCGAGCCGCGCGCGTCCATTTGAAATCCTGCACGCGAGATGAATCGCATGCAAATAGCGGCGTACGTGGAAAGCCAGATAAATGGCCGGGCGAGCGGCGAGCGCGTCCCGCTTTGATGTCCGCCCGCGCGCCGTTACGCGCCGCGTTTGATTAAAAAGCACGCGTGAATCGGGCGATAAGGCCGCGCTCGATCGCGCGAGCGCCACGCAGGGATCGCGCAACCGGCGAGCTTCAGAGCTCGGATTACCAAGGAAACTATTTACACTCCAGATTCTATCCCAAATTCCACTTGCTTTTTCAACTCGTTCCCTGTGTTTGCGCACTCGCCTGTCTTTTTTTGGAGATGAGAGGACACTTCGATGCTTGCGTTTAATGCTGCGGGGATTGCGAACATGTTTATTATTGTGCAGCGTGTCTTCAGACAATACGGAGGATATGTTATTACAGCTGTGTTTCTCTGTGGGTTGCTCGATACACAGATACGCCCGGGATATCATCGGCTCTTGCGCATGATATGTCGCTCAAGTTCTCGCAGACGCGTCTAGAAGTTTAAATCCGAGCTTACCGCGATACAGCCGTGGTTTATTACATGAAATATCACAGTATTTCTTACTTCGCTACAGCTTAACGCAATTATTCAGCCTTGCGTCTCTAGCCGCTTTAAAGTCAAGTAATACGAGCACTCCGCGCCCCGACCCGAGGGGTGCAATTTTAATTCCGCGTGGTTTAGTCTGCTTACAGTTGACTCTTTAAATGAAGAAACTTATCACGAGGAAAACATGTTACTTAAACACTAGTAACTTCCACTGTAGTCTAGTTACGTTCAATCGAATCAGAGTCCACTGCAGGTCGAGAAGAAACAAGGTGTCCGCTTTTCTCTCCACCTTGGAAGCTGCGACGATTCACGAAAATCATCGTCGCGAACGTGGAACTGGAGATGCTTGCAACATGCAGCAAGGGCACACAGAGGGAAACGTCCCCGGCGCGAGGTATTCGGAGCTGTCACCGGGTCTTCCGAGACTTGCCGTACACACGGGGGCATCATCGAGTTAGCCAAAACGGAAGGACGAGATTCAGCAGAGTGTCTGCACGGACCCAAACCCTTCTTTGAAAAGGGGAGAAGACAAGTTCTCTCGCGTGCACAAAGGGCCGCTTTGTAGGCTCAGACGTCCTTCCACGTCGGGCCAAACTACTCCGAGTATGTCCCGCGGAATTCACGTGGGGCACGAACACACCAACGGCCCCCCCGTCTGTCCTTCTATCCGCCTTCGGAAAACTTCAAGTGCCTCCGGTGATTCTATCGGACTCGCTTCACGGGGCCAACCTAAATATTGCACTCTCTGAATAAAACGGGGGTGATCGAAACACTCGCAATTTGGAAATTGGGTAATTTAATATGAATATTAATATCAGAGCTTGCAGCGGAGACCTTATTTTCGCGGGATCTACGGGGAAACTTCTAAAGCGAACACGTTACAACCTGAACGACAGAGGAGAAAAAAAAACCGCCACAATACTTTGTGAAAGCGTACGTCGCTTCGTTAAAGAGACTTTGTTTCCGCGCTTTTGATGTGGCTATGCAGTTAAGCAAAATTGCCCGCTTTGAAACCACGCGTCGGCCAGAGTCAACAAGACAGCTGGACTTCTCGTTCGCATTTAACTCTCCGTCGTCGTCCAGTTTGCCTGCTTAATATTCGATCGGGCCAGCGGTTCGTGGCCTGTCAACGCTCACAGCAACGCTAAATAGTAACGAGCCAAAATCCACGCCGCTGTTGGAACAGCTTCTGGTTCACCGACAAAATTCACCGTCCACGGTACCCGAAGTATACGCCGTTGGGGAAAGTCTCGAAGGCCCCAGTGCCCTTGCAGACCGTTTTCCCACTGTGTTCCATTGTCGAACCGTGCGCATAGTCAATCGCACACGTACACGTATCCTAGATAACATAAATAAACCTGGTCTTGCAGGGAATCGTTTGCCCACCACTCGAGGTCCTTTTCTAAGAGTATTCCCACTTGATCGTCGGAATGAAAGGGGGCACCATTCGTTTCCCTTTGACAAAATCATTCCAATACTCCACAGTATAGGTACAGCAATTACTAAAGCTCCCTGTAGTTTCTACAGTTGTGCTCTATACGGTGCATGCAGAGTTGCACGACTAACAGTAGCTTCGCTCGTGTCCTCCGAGTCCCCCGCTGGCTGACACATATCAAAGATAGGGAAAACTTGGCGCAAGGATTGGCACAAGTGTGCACACTCGGTGTAACCGGCTGGCTGCGCTTATTGTGCACGCGATTTCGACGTCTCTAATCGAGCTTTCGTGTCTACTGTGCTTAGGCGGTATGATGGCTGCGCGGATGACTAGCCCAGGGCTTCGTACGGTGATTAGGAAAGTTACCGGTGCGCCTCAGACTCTGAGACTCGCTCTCTGTACTCACGCCTGTCGGCCATCTCCGACCCTCTCCCCAACGTCCCTCCACCCCTTGGCCAACGCCGTCCGATTCCCCTCCCCTATAACTCCGCTTCTCCTCGCCCCGCCGCGTTTCACGTTCCTGCCGTCCCTCGTATCTCGTTGCTGTTGTAATCCTCAATTAATGCACAAGTAACGCTAACTACGCAAACTCGCCAACTTCGGGCACACGTCCAAAGGAAGCGGAGAGCACGGCTGCTGCGGGGGACCGTGCGTTTCCAGGCGTGCAGGGAAACACACCGATATGCAGAAGGTTAGGATCGGGTGTCCGTTATCTGGCCTGGAATAGCCGAGATACGTTGTTTATATTTTGCGGGAATTGTTGGAGCTGGCCGCAGAGGAACGTTCCTCCGTGGACTGGAAAGCTCACCCCTCCCTGTCTTTCGGGATTATCGCGTGGAAAGTCAATACCCTTTTAGGGAGTTTTAGGGAGTTGGAGGAGAAAATATGGCGGTAACATGATCGGAAAGTTCGCGATGTAAGCCGCAAGACGCTGGAAGTTCGATGGTGCTCGGATGAAAACATTATACCAGGGTTGCGGCTGGCTTAGCCGGAGTTGGATGAGGGATGCTCGAGTGTTTTATCTTTCATAGACAGCGGATAGTTGGAACCATGGGCGGGGTGGTCAGGTGTGCTAGGTGCCCACATGTATTCTTCCCTGTTCCAGAGCGCACCTCCCACATCATTAAATACAACATTCGTGCCATCAAAGTATTCCACGAGAAAATGAAAACGTCTTGGCGACGAGCGCATCGAGATTCGACGAGGAGTACGCAAGGTATGGAGGGGTTGCTCGAGAGGGAACGAAGTACGGTACAGCCTCTGTCATATGACGAGGGTTAAAGAGGCACGCTGGATCCTTCTTTCATCGACGGCGCCCCCTCCTTTGCATCCTTCTCCTGCCGCCGCCGCCGCCGCGTCGTCGGCGTCTCACAATCGCATTTTCCGTGCGGCGCGCTCGGAAAAGCCGCCCTCTTATTTGCAAGATCCACGATGCCGGGCTGCCGGGGCCCTATACTCCACCGGCGGCTATAATTGAAGAATATTGCCCCGCAAGGCTCACAAATGGAACACGACTCTAATTTCATTATCCGGGAGCGTGCTCCGCCGTTGCCACAGAGGAATACCCCCCGTGGCGAAGGTGACTCGCCTACGAGCGTCCTCGTATTGCTATTAGAGTATATATACGCGGTGCAGCAGGGGATGGGCAAAGAGGGTAAAAAAAAAAGAGGGAAGAGCCGCCGAGGGTTGGAGGGAAACTACCGTGCACGCCGAGCTGAGGCGGATGTATTGCGCGAGGAGTTCGAAAGGAAATGGGCTTAGCCGCGACGGAGGGAAATTCCGTGCTGTCAGGGCACGAAATCGGTACAAGGGACCTGTAACGATACGACCCTGCCTTTATACCTCTTATAAATATTGTTACTCCGCCAGCTCCGTGAAAAGAATTGTCTGTTTTCGTACTTGCTCATAGACGTGCAGTTGTATTTCTCGAGACTGGCTTCCCTGAAGATCCTCCAAGGCAGACTTTTCGTATAAATCCGCGAGGAATTGTTTCTACTATATGGTCACAGTTTGTATTAGAAATGTATACACTGTAATCATCTCGTGGTATCTGAACCTTAATAGAAGAAATCCAATTATTTGTGTCTCCCTTTATTCTTTCATCTGCTTCAAAGGAAGGTCATCGAAGGTGGAGTGGAAAGGTTCCTTTGCCTCCCGTTTCATGTTTATAAATCACCAGTCATAAACAGAGATCGCCCGGTTCTTTCGAGGTATACACGCTCGTATCGTTGCTCGATTTACTCGTTATCTGTTAAGCCCCTTCAGAGAGAACGGGACGCGGTTCTCTCGCCGTACAGCCGGGAATCGATACCTTTCTTTGCTCGACAAAGAGACTATTTGCCGTATTACTGAAGCTATATAGTGATCGCCTTCGAGCGACTCGTAGTATTAACTCCTTTCTGCACCGCTCGCGGAGACCTTCGTGCTCGATTGCTCCGTTGATAGGCGCCGATATCGGGACGATAAGAAAAAATGCAGCCTCCGCGAGCTGAAGATTAAACTTTATTAGCCTTGCACAATCGCGCGTGAAAGGAACGGCCTTGCGCGTACAACCCTCGCGCTTTTCATTCAGCGTCTGACTTACCACGGCATGTACTACTTGCTCGCCGAGCGCCAGTAGTAAAACCAACGACTTATCGGAGCCGCCCAATGATGTTACCGTGCCGTTGCTGTTTCCAGAATTTATCAGACATTCCATCCCCCATCCTTGAACCTCCGTATTCCCTAATTTTGGATAATTTCTTCGAAACTCTCCTCATTTACTATCAGGCGCCGAAATCAGCCACCAAGTTATGCCCGCGTATTACGAAACCCCCGTGTATATCAGAGCACACCATAGAGCAGCGGTGCGATCACGCGAGAACCACGAACCCGGACATTTACACGCATTTAACCCTTTGACAGGCGGAAACACGCGCGGCGAATCAGCGACTCGGCGAGCGGGCGCATTCGAGGCACATGCCTCGGCATCCAATTATCACACAGCTCGCCGACGCTAATTCCGCGCATTCAGATATCATTTCATCCGTCAATGGGAGCTTGATTACCGATTGTATAACGCTTCTTTCCGTCCCTGCCCCCTTTGTGTCTCTCTCTCTCTCTCTCTTTTTTCGTTCTTTCTCCTTTTTTCGTTTCGACCCGCTCGCTCTCCGCGCGGCCCTGTAACCAGGCAGCGGGGCACAATGGCCGTTTCGGGGGCGATCGTGCGGTCGCGCACTCCATCACCATAATATGCTTCGGCGGTCGCCTGTCAATTTCGCAGCCCGCGGCCGTAAACACGGCTATTCCATCGCGGATAAAACTTGCAGCGTTTGACGGCTAATGACGCGGCCCATATTCCACCCCGGCCAAATGAAATCTCGCGCCCGCGAATTACCGATGGACCGCGGCTGTTTTCGATATATCATCGATTTATCGCCGCCCGTAAAATCGTTCGCGTTCACCTAGCCGCCAACTCTTTGTCCGCCTCGCCGGTGACCGCGATCCCGCTGTACCTCGTATAGATCCGCGTGGATCGCTGTCAACTTGGCGCAGCTTCGTCGATCCAGCTGTGCGTTCTTCGGGAGACGATTTTTACGAGACATTGACTGCTGCGGGGCGACACGAGCCGCGCTAAGTGTGAAATGGATTGCGACTATGTCACTGGTCATTGGAGTTTATGACGTATTCCGAGCTTTAACTCGTCACGCTCACCCTCGCCCTCAATATTGCGTCCCTCTATTGATTATTCGATGAATATACAGGGTAATTCCGTAGTGGTGCTTGAAAATTTACGCGCGTGTAGTTTACTAACAAGAATCCTCAATCCGGGAATTTATAAAATTATAGAATTTTGGGGATTTGTCAAGGATATATTGATATGTATAACGCAATTTTTTATTTGCTGTTGAAATTCACTCTAAAGGGGTGAAACTGGTCCCTGAAAATCCGGCTATTTTTCGATTTTGTGCTATAAATCGCGAAGTTTAAGAGATAGAAAAACAGGTTTCAGACAAAAGTTGATTCTTTTAATTGGGACTACATATTTGGTAACTTACAGGTTTTACAGTTCCCGAGTTATAGCCAAAAATCGGAAAGTAGTCGGATATTCGGACGTCAATTTCACCCCGTTAGAGTGAATTCGGGCAGCAAAAAGTATATATTTCATAATTTTTCATAGCTTCAGAATTTTTTTACTTTTCGGGTTGGGAAGCTTCTCTTGTAAATTGCACAAGCCTAGATTTGAAGCAGTTCTATTTTGGGGTTTGACAAAAAGTGTATTTGACAATTTTCTTGAAAAACTAGTTGTTTAAAAATTGTTCTGTTGTGCACCAATGGTGGAATGCTTTTGCTATCATCCATAAATTACACATGAATGATTTTCATCATTTTGGAACACGATTTCGTGGAATCTATTAGACGATTTGCCAGGAGGCAGCGTTCATTACGAACGCGCGCATTCTAAATTAAATTTTTTCGTGGGCGGTTTTCCGGTCATCACGCAGCACGATTCGGAGCGTAATTAATAAAGCAAGTGGAAAATTAGGTTCTCCCTCTCGTAATTTTAGAATCGCCGCCGCGAGTGCCCTCGGTTATTATCCCCCTGCCGCATCGTCGATGATTAAAGCGATGGTTTCCAAGCCCCGTTTAATACGTCTCGTTTCTCTTATTTTCATCCAAACAGCATCGAACATAAATATCCTTAATGCATTTCGGAAATGCAATACAACCATTTCTCTACCATATTCGAAGTTAATGAACAGTATTTACAATACATATCAGTTCGATGCAAAAGTTCGCTCGCTTACTTTTATATTAAGTATACAGAAACACCTTTTTCACTACACCTAGTTGTACTGTTACTAGAAAACTGACAAAAGGTTATATATAGCCAAGAAAAATATGACACTTGGATTAAAAAAAACTTGTAATATATGTCTACTTTTAGTAAAGAATTTGTTTCAATAAAGCGAACGAACTTTTACACCGACGCGATACTAACAACCTGATTCAATACCTTGCCACGAGAAGCTATCAAAAAAGCCTTCTACGATACGTTTCAAGCACGCTCCACTGTACACTACACCTATTCCAGAAGCCTCTCCCAAATGGCAGAACGCAACAGCCCGTTGCCCACGTTAAAACCAACTAAACCCTATCGCTCCGATCTTCGATCGATCAAAATGGTAGAACGACAGCGCGCAGGACGCTTCTTCTCTGGATAAAACGCGGCGTCCTCGCCCCCCCCCCCCTCCCCACCCTCACAGGGCCGTCCCGCCGTCCGCGGCTTATTTGTTTTCGCGTTAATCCGTTTTTATTTTATTTGCGGGCTGGAATTCCGACGGTCGACCGGGCCCGCGACGCACGGCGTCGGTAAACAGGAAACGGCGTCGAGAGCAATCCTATCACGTATGCGCGTGCCTACGTGCACGCTCGCTCGCGCGTTCGCCGTTCATACGCTCGTTCCAAGCCAAATATGGTAATGCATTCCGCGGGGGAATGTTTTCACGGGGCTTTCTCGAAAACGCCAGGCGCTGCCGCGCACCCCCATTTTCAGGCAGCTCTTCGCAAACAACCTCGGCCGTTCCGTGCTCGACCAGCCTGCTCTCTTCTCAGCGTCTAACCGCGACAGAGCCCTGTGTATCGGCGTTCCGCTTCGGAACGAGGAGAATGGCTCGTTCAGCGTTCGACCGAGCGGCAACGCGGTCGTTCAGCGAACCTACGCGGCCACGGCTCTTATCCTTATGCGAACCTCTTCGTAATGGGCCCTCGGTCGAGCCTTTTGTTGTTGACGAAACGAGCGTTCCATATAGGAAACGCGAGGAAAATTGTAATGCCGGCGAATGCTCGTGCATGGGACGAGTCAGCGTAAGTCACCACTCCAACAACGACGAGTACGTTCCGTTTAAACGGCATTCTTAAATCCACAATGCCTATCACAAATACCTTGAGCAGTTAACCGCTAGAAATGTCTCTTCAATGCACCAAAAGTAATCTGTCGCTCTTATTAAAGGAATCGCGAGGAGCCTCGAACGTTATCCCCGCCGGTAATTCGCGGAGATAGGACGCGTGCCACCCGACAGTTCCGGCCAGTTGTTCGTTAGTCACGCGTTCGTTACGGGAGCTCACCGTCGGCCAATAAAGTAATGCCGATATTAGCCGCCCGCTATTATCCTAATCGATACCCGTGATATCGCCGCGAGGAGGGGGTCGCTCGCAAGGAGGGATATATCACGGTGCGCGTTCAGTGTGCATTCACGACCCCAACGATCGATTACGGCCGATGATCCGTGCCGAAATGACCCCGACTTTCCCGATCAGTGGCCTCCGCAACCGCCGGGACGATCCTGGCCATCTGGGCAGCACGCGCTCGGCGAAATCCTCCACTAATCCTGACCGCGAGTCGCGTTTAAGGTTACACGCCGCGAGGATCCTTTCGGCGCAGCTAATCGGAAATTCATGGGCCATCTGTTGTTGGGCTGTCTGCCGACTTCGCCCGTCCTCTCTTAAATTACGACCACCATGAATGCGTGAGCGCGCGATTCCGCGGGACGATCGCGGACGCCACCCCTCGGGGCCTCCCTCTCTTCTCCGGCGGTATTAAGCGCGTGTATAAATCGTCGCGCCTTGCAGCGTCGCCCCACAGGCTCGGTAGCTGCGCGTGATTCGACGGGAGCGTGGATAAATGTTTAATTCGTCTGGAACCGGGCGATCGGTTACGTTTAACAGGGGTAGGTGGCGCAGGACAATGTCACTTGCCACGATCTTCGCCGTCAGTTGTTCTCTACGGTGGATCATGCGAAGGTGGCGGTGGCTACGTGAAACATGTCCCGGACAACGCGTAATGGCGGAGGGGTGGAACGAAAAAAAGCTCGTCCCTTGAACTTTGATCCCCCGCGGCATGCCGCTGACAGTTTGTCCAATGTTTACTCGCTCGCTCGTACTGCAGACCGGTATTTGGTTAATCAGTGAGTTAGTTGTCCATGGTCGAATTCCTGTCACCATCTCCCCCCTTCAGTCCCTCTGTTTGCCCCGCGCCAACCCCTGCTATCCCCGTCTCGCCACCCGTGTTTTTCCATCTACGCATTTATCGGCCCTTTTGTCGATCGCGGTCCCTTGCCCGCGATTCATCCACGGGAATTTACAGAACGCGCGTTCACGCGAACCGAAGTTCTCTACGTAAGAACAGATACGATCTAGCTCAAGTGGAGCCAGTCCCATTTGGATTTCGACCGATCCACTTCGCGGTCGATTTTCCACTCCATATCGCGGAACAATGCGCTACGGGTCCGCCAGTTTTGTTTCTGCGAACGGCGCTGCCGGGTTCCCCGAATTGGGGTGCTCGACTTTGCTTCGTTTCGCTGAGGAGAAGGTGGCTCTTGACTGCGCCAAGGGCGAGGGGCGTGAGAGCGTTACTTTCGATGGATGGGGGAAGACAAATTGAATTGGGAAGCGAGCGTGGGTGATAGGAAAGTGAAGATTAGGCGAAGTTAAGTTATTTAACCTGGCCTCCGTTTATGTTTCATGGGATCATTTTGACGAATATGTACGTACTGTGTAAAGATTCTCGAGAGCGAACCTCGACGTCCGCGCAATCCTCGGGGGCACGTAAGCCGAGGAGATGCTTGCGATTTGTCACGCACTCTCGGATAAACCCTTGGATTTCTCGCGGAATAAACTGGGGCTGCGGCTTAGGCCCTTGGCACCCTGCTGTGTAACGCAAAACCAGGAAGGCGTGCGCTCGGCGTAGAAGAAATGATCAACAAGTTCTAACAGTGGAATAAGTTATTCCTACACGATGTTCCGCCTTCAGGCGAATTTCAGGAATTTTCTCCGAATTTCTCAACGGATACTGTCATTTTACACCAGTCAGCTGCGGGAGGTGGTAATTAACGCTCGAGCCAATGAAAAGCCCGGATTTTCGCGAATCACGAATGCTTTGTAACGACAACAGATCGATAGAGATAGAGGTGGAAACATTTTCCCTTGGATAACAGTGTCCCGCACTCGAAACGACCGCGGTCGTGGAATTCGTCAACTTTTAACGATCACGGTATCGTATTATTGTTTGCTCGTGTTACAGTCTCATTATTTCCCCACAGGGGAGGTAGACGGTAGTGCTTGTTAAAAGCACTGGAGCGAGCGGCGACTAGAGGAGACTCGGTATGTATTTAAATTGAATCACAGCGCGCATAAAATCCACCGAAATCCGCGGTAATCCAGACGCGACGGTTTCTTTAAATGCCACGTCACGTGATATCTCTCTTCGAACGGGTATTTCGGGGTATCGGTCGGTATTAATGGCGGGCTGATTGATTGTAGATCAGCGGGCAAATTGAAATCCTGAATCCGATTCTCCCGAAATGTCATGTGATTTGAGGATGGTATTGACAGATTGGATAGCTACATAGATCACGATACACTCTTAGACCTCTCCAGCCAGTTTCGTCAAAGTTCAAGTAGCTAAACGTAAGCCCGTCTAATAAATAATCAAGAGCATCGAAGTTAGAAACATTCAAACCACCTTGGAATCTGTTCCTTTCGATTATCTAAGTAGGGAGAGTTGCCAATATCGTACTGGTCGCCTAAACCGTACCTTATCAATTTCTCAGTAATTAATGAATGTACACGACATCTAATAATACAAATATCAAGTAAATGCAAAATAAGAAATAGAAACAAAACCTTTCGACCTTACACCCTATTTTGTGCGTGCTATAAACATTTTTAAAAAAATCAGGTATGATTGATCATGTTTCATAAATTGTACCACTACAATCGTACCAGTAGGATTTGACAACTCGTAGGTTATATAAGTTTTATACATATATCATATGCATAGGTTATTGCGGCCTGTGTGTGATCCATATACATATGTACATCTAACTATATAATAATCATTACTATATGTTGAATAATTCCTTCTCTATTTGTTATTGATAGTATTTTTAGTGGAGGTACGATTTAGGAGACTAGTTACCTAAATCGTACCCTTTACAGTACGTGACAAAAATATTAATAACAAATTGATTGTACGGAACAAAAGGATAAACATATAATAGTAGATGCCTAAAATATGAAATATAGCGTAAAATGTCTTAAGTGGTACGATATAGGCAACTCTCCCTTATATAAAAGCAATGTGCATAACGATCGCGACCGCACCTTTTAGTCAAAAATCAGTATGCAAAGTTTCTTTGTCCTTCACGAGGAGCCTCGCTGGTAGTTTCAGCGATGAAAGTGTTCTCCAATCACAGGACTTCGCAACGACCGGCGTACAGCGGTCCGAGCGCGTCGATAATGCATCGTAGGGTGGAAAAGATGCAGCGTCGAGGGTTGCGCGCGACGCGTCATTGTTTCCGCGATATCGCGGTTATCGCGGCGCGTACAAGTGATAGCGGGGGCGTAATTAATTTTGCGCGGCGTCGATGTCGCGGCCGAACAATAATTTATAACGTAATAGGCGCGGCCGCGCTAAAATTATCTGGTTTTTATCGGTCCATAAATAAACGGGGACAGTAGCGCGGCTGCGTTTAAATAAGGAACGCGTGTGCGTGTATCAGTCTGCGCGTGTAGGTGTGCGTACACTCCCGGCAACGACCGCGGAATCCCCCCGTAGAATAATTTGCGGCTCGATAACGAACGCGAAATAATGCGGTTTTGATAGAATCTAAACGAGTTAGTAATGCAAAAATCCCATTAATGTTATGCGGCTGGCATCGGTGAAATATTTCGCAGATAGCGTGCCTGTACCGCGAGCCAGGAGCAAGATAACGCGCCGCGAGGACTCGGATGAAACAATCGTTGGTAATCGATTGACGCGATTGCATTGTAAATGCTGGCGAATTAGGTGCTCGATGATAATGCAGCGCCAATGTCTGCGGCGTTTATCTCTGGTTCTTGTTAGTCCAAATGCGGGAGGACTCGCTTCTGCAGATCCTTGGATCATGATGAGATCAGAAAATGTATGTCTGCGGTAGATTTGTGGTTACGGAATGAAAAAGTAGGATTCTGGATGGTTTGTAACATCTGTGCATTCTTTGGAATATGATTTTGGAAGGAGAACTGGGTCTATTTATAATTATGCAGAAAGTAAATTTAGTTTCAAGATTTTAATTATTAAAGAAAAGTAGCTTTATTTCTTTTCGGTTTTTTTTTCTTGTTATTGCTTTATAATGTTTTTAATGGGTTCTTTAATTGTGAGGAGTGTAATTAATGTTATTTTAAATTTTCTACAGCTTTTGGTTTTTAAGCCTAAAATGGAACTTTGGCTTGGTAGTAATATAATGTGAGAGCTGTTAATTTCTTTGGGTTTGTAATTTTTTGCAAAATGAAGATCATAAAATTATGAGATCCATACTGCGTTTAACTAATTTTGTGTCATATGGAGGTAGGTTTCTGCGTAATTAGGCTCAAATTGTATGTTCAAGCGTGTGGGAACATTGAAATGATTAAATAAAAATGAAATTGTAGATATTAGGGGATATTTGATGTTGTGGCTCTAAAATAATCCTGTTCACATTTTAATATCCCACAATTTCGGTGTCCGCGCAGATATAACAGTAATTCAAACGGGTAAATAGCGAAGCACGTTATATCGCAAGGTACATAACAATATACTGGGCGTCAGAATATCCATATCGGAGTGGAACAAGGGTAAACGTCGAATTCATGACGCTATTGAACAGCCCTTGTCGTCGCGAGCGTCACAAAGGCAAAAACTCGCGTGCTCGTGCAAGCACCGTAACGAATCTATATAAAAACGATTTGTTACCGAGTGACATTGTGCTCCTTTCTGGAGAATAACGATGTAATAATTCCCCCAAAAAGAAGCCAAGGAAAGCGAGGAAAAAATGAAATCTGCATTGTTCGCATTGTACATTTCTACCATTCTGCCAACATAATAACGTTGCACATTATTTCGCTGAAATTTCCATTTATTTACGTTACATAAAATAAAATTTAATTTGCAACCTCCTCGTGAATAAATTTCGTTGCAAAACAACCGGGAACAGAAACAACGATATATACTTGGGTCAATAATCTGATACAGTTAACATTGTTGATTTTCCGCCAAGTTACAGCTCCGTAAATTTCCATTCCCGCGCTATAAAAACGCAATTTCGACTGTTGCCCGAAAGGGGCCTGTGTCTTTTTTCCAAGCAGCGACGCAATCGTGGAACGCTTCGTCGACTGTTTTAGGTCCGGAGAAAGCGAAATAAAAGAAGCATCGCGCAGATGGCGCGCGGCGTATAATTAAGGCTAGAAATGCGAAAGGGTTGTACCTGAAAAAAATACATCACCGTGCAGAATCGCGGCATCGGGATGTAGGTTAAACAAGTACGAATTTAATGCAACTTTATGGAGAAGTTTAATCAGCCCGTGTACACGACTACACGTAGTTTTTTTTTCGTGGAGCATGCTCTACAGTGGATTTACACAGAACCGGAGAAATTTCACGGTGTAACTGACAATCCACGCGTACGGTTCCGTTGAAAATCCTCAAATCATCTTCCTACCTTGTCTCTAATTGACACTCTGCTCCGCATTGCGTATAGGACGTCCGGCAGAAATCCACGAGACACGTCCGCCGCTTCTGTCCGACAAATCCCTCAAAAGATCAACGCCGGTGAGTGCCTACAGGGTGTAAAGCAGTCCAGTTGGTAGATAGCCTCGAGAAGAGGAGAAAAGACGGTCTGATAGCGGCGCGGCGAATGGAGGCAGGATTCAAATAAGCCACGGGCATCGAGCAACGACGGTGGAGGCTTAATTAAGCGAGTTTCCCTGGCTGGTACGTGTCGGCTGGAACGGCGAGAAAAGGTGTCCGGCGGACGGACCACATACTCCCGTAATAACGTACGTAAGCGTGGCACGTAACTGCGACGCAACAACGGGAGAATGGCGACTGATTGCCACGCCGTGCGAATTTAACGCGAGATTCCCCACGAATTTCGCGCCCCCCGCACCCGCGTCGTAACCAAAGCGTACGCGTGCACTAACTTCCACGGATAAAATCCTCCAGCCACGGCCTTCCAACGGGGCCCCAGTCCGCGTGGAAATTGTTATTGAAATCACCGCCGCCATCGTAATTAAACCGACGCCGTCTTCGCCCCCTGATTAGACTCGATTCACGTGGCTCGCGACGAGCAAGCAATCGAGGACTGATCGGAGGCATGTCGTTCGATGTGCTTTCGATCATGACGACGGCGAAATGTTGTCGCTTATTGGAGAGTTACAGGAATGTCGTTGTTAACCCAGAAGGTGTAACAAATTCGAAAGACGCAAACTCTATTTCTATAAAAAGATCCCCTGATTGAAGTAATTGCACCAGACGTAATCAACAAAACGCCACCGCCAATGGCCACCCAGCCGCACGAAAACAAAATCCATCGGATGCACGATGGAAACGTGAAATGTCTACGGTGTGAGAGTGTGTAGCGGTGGATTCCCGTCATCGAGCAAAAATGTAGCCGACCACTGGCCAGCCAATTACGTTGCCGCGGCTAATGCGTCCGTCCAGGGCGGACGTCGCCCGACGTACGCGAAATCATACGATCGAAAGCCGAATAACAATTAATTCGATTTACCCGGCCGGCCGGACGAATTAGGCGTGAAAGGGACAGCGGTTTTCGGGCGCGCGTGTCGCGGGACCCGCGACGCAACCCCTGTCCATCGGTTTATCCTGCCCGTTTTGACGTCCATCTGATAACGAGGGCTCGCACAGAGCCAGGTGAGCGGGGGATGGGGGACGCGGCCACCGTCGGCCAAGACCGCAAATTCATTTGGAGCTTGTTGTGTGGTTGCGTTTCGATGCACGGCGACGTTTTTCCCCCGGCGTGGAGCCGCTTTCCGCCGGCCCGACGAGAGTCCCTCGCTTTTCATAATTGGCCCGCGGCCTTTTCTGCGCTTGGCACGCAAATGAGCGTCATTGGCAGCCCGTCTAATTTATCCGCGCCGCGACGAGGGGGCCGTCGCAACCGTTGCAACCTCGCTCCACCATCGATTATACCCCGGCTTAACCGCCGCGCGTAATGACCACGCTGGGCTAACGTTACGCCACCGGCGATGCTTTCCGCCCCAAAGGGAAGGCCTCGCGAGCTTCTTTTCCTCCTGCCCGACGCCACCGAATTATTGGAGCGTGCACGGATTCGACGGTGAACCCGTCACACTGAGCCAGATTCGTCGTCGTTTCCGATGGCTGAGCTTTCTTCTGGTTTTTTTGGCTTCTCTGAACCTTGGGGGGTCGCCTCTGTGCGCATGAATCGCGGAGGGTGATTCCTGAACAGGGTTTTTGTGGGAAACGACTTCTCGATTGAGATCTTTTCGATTGAAATTAGTTTATAGGATTAAATTTCGCAGATTTGTCTACCTAGTAGATTACGAGTATTAAATGACAAACGTCGCGGTGCCAAGACGGGATCGGTGTGTGAACTCGTCAGCTGTGAATTATTGAACGATATTCCGTGTTTAGCCCCAACTTTCCCTTGAATATTCTCAACGGCACGGGAAACCAAACATTTTCAGCGACTCGTGACAGTCAGGGAATGGAAAATTAAACGTTTCCATCAGTGGTGGAATTGCAACTGATTCTTTACGCGTGACTTTTGCAACGAAACAGGCTTTCCGCTTTCAATTTCCCCTGTCGACAGGTTTTAAGAAGGGCTTCAGCTGAAGTCACTCAAACACGATTTCATTAAAATAGAGACGGAATAAAAAGGGGCACTGCTAGGTTTTCAAATCGTTATTCGCCTTCTGTCTCTGATAGCGGGGATCAATTATTCCAAAGCGAGATTGCAGCTACTTTTCAATGAAGATCTTCAAGTTAACGAGCTGATATTAATTGGTAAACAACAGTCGGGGTAGCAGTAAAAAAGGAACGCCAGGAAATGGCAAAATGATGAGACGATTGAAAGGCGTCTATGCATTCGTGCGCATCGATGCCTTCTTAGAAATAGCATTCTTTAATAATTACTTATTAATTACTTAATTAATTTCATCCAGAACAGTTTGAATATACCCATTCGACGTTACAGATGTTTCCAAATCCAAACATCCCCTCAGTACTAGGGTGGTCCTTATTTTTCAACTTTAAAATATATATTGTCTGACTCTCTTAAAATCTACTTGACAAAAAAAATATCTCCGTGTTTTTGATTTGTATAGTTTGATATATAAAGGTCGCTCAAGGACTTTATATTACGCATGTAAGGGAGGCCGGGGCAAAATCGGAACGTTAAGAATAAAATCTCATAGCTTTTACATTATTTAGTAAAAAACAAATTGGGATTCATTAGAATAAACTCTATTTTAAATAATAGTACATATCCAATTTGTTTAATAAAAGGAAAAATTCAAAAAATAATGATTTAAAATATGATCCGTTTTTACGATTTTACACCGTGGCCTGGATAAAACCGGGTACCATACTAGATACTGGCCCTAGCACCTATAATATATAGCCCCCAACCAGTTAGATCAAGCTATAAAAGAATTTTTTTTATAAATTCATACGAAAATAGTACCTAATATTTCATGCCATTGAGCGACCTTTAATCCTTAATATATTTTAATAAAATTTTAGACGAAATTCTTTCAACTATTTGGAAGCTCCTAAGAAGGTCAGAAGAAATTTAATAAAAAATGAATTTTTTACCATACATATAAGGACCACTCTACTCAGTACTCGATTCGAAATTACACTCATTACACCTTACCGCTTAATAAACAACAAACGGTCTAATAGTCCCACGAAGATCGAGTGCACATCCCTGAATGCAGAAAATAGCCATACCGCTGTAGTTAGGTCCTCACACCCTTCGAAGCGAGCCAGGAAGAAGGCGTTTCAAACTACTTTCAGTTGAAGACGCGTACAAAAGGGTGTTCCATTGAAAGTCGTTCTGGTTTCGAAATTTCTCAATGAAAAGAATACTGCCCCCGCTTCACTCGACGTCCATCCCCTCCGCGAGACGATGAACGCCCATTTCGCGGGAAAAAGCACGAGTCAGGCGAAATTCTAGGAAATTAAGAGGGCGACCAGCGTCCCCAGGGCGGATTCCTCCAAGCAGAATCTCGCAGGCGTATTCGAACGGGACCGTGAAGCGTATTTCTCCATAGCCTAATTACTCCCGCTGAAAAACTCCAGCCGTATATCCATTTACGGTTATACCGCGCGGCAGATATGCTACGTCGCTCTTTTAAACGCGAAATAAATCGCTCCCCCTTTTTCTTCCTACCTCTTACGGTCTCTGTTCTGGAGCCCGCGTGCATTCGCTTAAAATTCTGTCCCCGTGGCTCCCGACAGGTTCGTACGCGTGCGATCCAGCACCCGGTGCAGGGGATGCAATTGATCTACGTTTGACGACGGCCCTATCAAGTGTCTGGTTTAGATGAATCGCGAGTCGGATTTGTGAATGAAAAGTAAATTCAAAGTGTACTTCAATCATCCCTCAACTTTCACATTTCTACCACTTTGTATCTTTCTTCTGATTTTTTATGTATACGTGTTCTAAATGTCATAATATATTAACTTCCTCGCTGGATCCTTTTCAAAAATGAGACACTGTCTGCGCTCGTGTCAGTGTATAACGTCTCCCCTAGGACAGGGCGGATCGAGGCTCGCGTACCGAAACGGGGAACAATGCTCGGGGACCACCTGCAACAAGGGGGCAGGACAAAGTCTCCTTCGACGCGTACTTATTCATTTCCAAACCGGTGAGCATCAAAGCGTAACGCAGGACGACAACCTGTAATCTCGTGGATATTGCCAGGTGCGCCATCCCCGTCGTTCCCTATCAGCGTCACCGACGATTCGACGGGCAAACGCCACGTGTAACGTCCACGCACGCCTCCTAAAGCTTTCCTCGCGATCCTCCGCGAATCCGTCAATCTTGCTGAACGCACTGCTCCGAGGGTGCAAAAATGAAACACCGAACTCCAATCCTTGTCGAGAAGGCTTTAAAGATCTTCTAATGCTACTTAATAGAATGTCCGGAGAAGGTTGTAGTCAGTGACGGATCGGGGTCTAAAAATATTGTTGCCAGGAGACAAAGGGGGCCCACACATAAGTATAAGGCTATTATTTAATTAGTTTTGGTAAGAAATAAACAAAATTTTCAAAAAATTAAGTGACAGAAAAGTGCGATTAAAATTTTTGTGAAATAAATGTATCCTCGAAAAATGATTGTATTACATTTTTTTATTAAAATGGTAATACAACGTATTATAATTTTAGTTGCATACAGTAATATTGAAACTTCTCCATTTCTGTTATATTGCCCAGCTACTAAAAGGTCATTAACATTTTTAACATATTTTCTGAAATTTAAATAGGCCCACTTGCCATCCTGCAAGCTGGCACCCTAGCCAGTCCATCACTGGTTTTAGTGATGGGAAACTGTAATTCATTAATTAAGATTGTCATAGAATTGTGAGCATATGCTTCAAAGCTAGCTCTCCCGCCGAAATAAAAAAACAACCATCCCAGCAATAAAATTCAGGTAAAAATGATTCATTATCGATCATCCTGTAACATTCCCAAAGCCTCTGTTAGCCACCCCTCTTCACGCACACCCTCTCGAATTGTTTCCAGAAAATCGCACTGCCCCAGCATCCACTACACCGATCTATCGAAATACCTAAATTCCATTTGGTTAAAAACTGCCGGGTCGAGTTGGCGCTATTACATTCGCCGCTGCGAGTTTTACAGCTACCCTTTGTCTATTCCCCCTTTTTTCGTAATCGTTCCGTGAGTAATTTAGATAATCCCTGAAACGCGAACAATTCCACGAGTTCCCGGGCCGTTGCCGCGCGTTTGTACGTAACCGCCGCGCCCCTTTTGTTCGATTCCCCGTTGCCGGTGCACCTTGCACGCTTGGAAAAGCTCGTGGCGCCCGATCGGGCCTCTATTACTAATTTACGACGCCCGGGCGGCGGGCATATGGACGGAATGAAGCGAGCCGATCGGCCGAGAAACGCGGGACATAATTGCAGGGCACCCCAGAAACCGGATCTATGTAGACATCGGGGCCCTTTTAATGGCCACGACGCGCCGTTGCGTGCTGCGGAATACGCTACAGCGGGATCGGTAATCGCACGCTGTTAGATCGAATCGAAGCTTCTCTTGCGTGTAAAAAAAATTGGGGGAGCTCGTGGTTATTGTGCCGAGGGGGCACGAGGAAACTTTTTTTCGAGGGGCCCGGGCACGAGTGCTCGAAGGCGGATGTTCTGGGAGCAACGAAAGGGACGAGATAAATGGCCGCGGAAGGATGAAGAGAGAGGAGAGGCACTGATCGGGAAATACATATGCCTGTGGTGCACTCGATGTTAAGAAATTTATAATTGAAAATCATGTGAATAAAGAGGAGCTGTTCCTAAATCCCCTGCCTGCAGTTCGTGTCCTAGATTGGTGAGTAAAAAATTTCGTAATACTACGCTGGCGAAGTACCTGCACGTAATAAAGGTAACAAAACGTAGCCAGCAGCATCGCGGGGCGAAAGCACTAAATCCGCTTTCCCGTAAAATTCTGCCCGAGCTCGATCGCCGGCGCTCGCTCCAGCGCGAGGCAGAGTTTCCACGCGTTCCATCGGGGGAGTTTGTTCCACTAACGAACAATATATTACGGTATAAAATAGTTCGAAGCACGGAAGGAAACAAATTCTGTGAAAACAGAGGCCCTGGGCTAGGTTGGAAACCGTAGACCTTCCATCGGAACGCAACTCACCCGACAGCGGCAAGCAAAAATAGACATAACGCCGCTGCAGAACTCTCCAATTACGCGAATTCATTTCTACTCGTTAATCCAACTCCTCCAGAACCGATTTCCCTCATCTACCCGGCCGTGTGTTTACACGCTGGATCGATCCGCCCTGTCGTCCTGAAGGAGCGTGTTCCAGGAGCTACAGACAGACAGAGAGGAGACGGAGGGCGAGGAGGCCTGAAAAATTCATCTCTTATTACGTCGCCGCCATTCATTCATATCTCTCGCGAAGATTCTTTCGATGGGGTGATCGCGCGTCTATAATAGGACGCCTCCACCTTCTGGCCAGGTCCCTTGAACGAGAGCCCTCCTGTGAAAGCGGAGAACATTTATTGTACGAAACACGATCATCCCTTTCTTGAAAGAATCCTGTTTGGCGCAGTTGGCGAATGAAACGGCGTGTAAGAGGACACGGCTCTTTGACCGAGCTCGCGCTACGCGCCGCGTTTCCTCTGTCGATGGTAGTGCCAATTCTACTGTGCTCGTTCAATCACTTCCTGAATATAATCCCTACAAACATTTTTTCGAAAGCAGACACCCCTTGCAGGCTGGCTCCTTCCCTAAGTTGTTTCTTCAAACAAATACTACTGATATGCACGCGTTAATTGGGAAGGAATTAGATTAAAGATACCAGGCAGTCAAAACGCTCGGAAATCAAGGATTCTTTGAGAATTAATTACAAAAAGATGAAAGGAAGCACAGACTTTTATTACGCAAAATAATACTAGATTCTTCAGTGATTTGATTGCCTAGTCCCCTTAAGTAACGATACTGGCCTTTCGCGTACCTAGGATTTCACTTTACAGAACAGAAATCTGATGGTCAATTGAGAAAGATTCTTGTCCCCCTTGCAGACTGAAAACTTTAGAGTCTAGACGAAGATAAATGAATCTTGGCCGAGGTTCGAAGTACCCTCGCTCCCCAATGATAACAGATGGATCGGAGTATAGCACTTCTGACAGCAGACTGAAATAATTCGAGGAACCTAATGAAAGTTCAATTTCGAAGAATCGTGGGTACAGGTTGGTCCATGCGGCAGTTTCACGCGTCGGGGAAAATATTCCCCTTGGACGGACAGTTAATCACGGCGCCGTGAAACTGCTGATCAGACCGCGGCGCGGGGTCGATCAAAGAACCATCCGGATCAGCATGAGCGATGACTCGTCGCGGCTCCCCCGCGTTTGTCCCGTCTCCCCCATCCCCCTGTATTGTGCACCGTCAAAAAATATCAAGCGAAGCCACCCCAACGGCCGTCTCTGGGCGGCTGGATCTCGCCTGATACTTCCTCAAGGGATGACATTCAGACCGTGTTGCCTTGACTCGTCCCGAGCCGTCTTTCCGACATTTTGATGAGGTGGGATTTGGCCGGGAGCCAGTGCAAATGCCATTCTGTCCCACCCTCTTCCCGAGCCCTCTTCCCGCCGCACCCGTGACAAACCAACCCCTCTTCCTCATCGCTCAGATTCTCGTTATCGCTAAGCCACAGTTTGTTCCTATCCGCCTGATACAAAACAGGATCCACGAGTGCGAGCGCAAATTCTCCATTACTGCAGATACATAGAAATAATTTTCAAACTCACTATCAAAGGGAATCGAGATGACTCCAGTCGGCATGTAACTCCAGACAGAGCGCGCTTCTAACGCCTGCTGAGGCTCCCAAACGGCGATCTGTATCTCCCCCAGGATCTTCCACCGAAAAACTAGCATTCATCCAACATCACCATGAATCTTCCCTGCAGAATGTGTCGTTGGCTCGATTCTCGCGGCTGCGACGGGGACCGTCCCTTCTGTCCATAAATAACCGTCCAACAGGACAATGCGTGCAGCTCTGGGGTGCTCGATAATCTTCGAAAATCATTAGAAGCCGCAGGAAGCAGGGGGCGCGATCGTGGCCACGCTTCTTTGGAACCCCGACCGTTTTATTGGCGCTTAATCGCGGCGGCGGGGGCGGACGGGTCGCGGGGCCACGTCGCGAAATAATTTTTCAACGGGGCATTAGCATCGCTCGTGACACGTGTCAGCTCCATTTGTCGGCCTCGCCCGTTACAACTCTATCCTCGGGATGGATCCCGCGGCGACGAGCGCAGGATGAAGCAATAACGGCTTCGCCACGCAGCGTTTTACAAACACGCCGGTCACGTGTTTCAACAGCGACCGCGGTGGCTTTATAATAATCCCGTGGAAATTTATTAAAACCCGTAATCAAGGGGCGGTGCCCGCGGGGAGGAGAGAGAGACAGAGAGAGAGGGGGCGTCTCGCGTGTGCGAGCATTCGGAGCTGGTGATGTAATGTAATTTTAATGCGGTCCAGCCGCGCGCGTCCGACCGTCAAATATGTTTTGCTCTGACGTGGCTAGTGGACGCGTCCCGCGCACACGTGTACATTAAAAATGGATATTTCGCCAAGGATTTTCGCCCCTTTTTCGGGACAGCTTCGACGTAGATTTCAGTAAAATGTACATACATAATTACGCACTTACGTGCTAAAGTATTGCATTATTATCGTTAGAATCGCGAGGGACCCTTTACAGGAACTAATTTCCAAGTGAAGGCACCGTTTAGCTGCAAATCGTTAGGTGTCGAAACTATCTCAACAATAGTTAGGCACGTAGATCTATATCTACGATAGCGAACACAATGGTAACCGTATTAACGTCACTTCAGACTAAACTTCCGACAGTAATCCCACTATCCTAAATGAAAAGGGGCTCTTGAAAACTATCATACATCCACTGCGTAGTATCAGCCCATGATACCCTTCGAGAGCCCACGGGATCCACCACCTAATCAAGATCAGACCGCTCTATGGCAATTATCAAAGCACGAAATCCCTTCGATTCGCGAATCATCGCGGTTCGCGTCGCACCAAAGCCCCGTCCTTCGCGGTTCACGGTTTCCAACGTCGATTCCGCTCGGGCATTAATCGTTTCGCGCAGTCGGATTTGCGGGGCATCAAAGAACAGCCCTTGCGCACCCTCCCACGAGCTCTCCCGATACACGGCGACGTGTTCCTGGCTCGTATCGGGGGATAATGATCTAAATCCTTGGACAATCCGAAACCTGATCCGCGGGCGTCGGTTTTTCGGTCAGGCAGGGGCGTCGGTGGACGGTGGCTGGCTAGTGTATGACGTCGTCGCGATGGGAATTACCCTTGAGAGGGGGAGGGTCGATTACGCGGGATTTTCCTGAATATATTTCCAGGATGGAACGTGCAGGACGATTGGTGGGGGCGAATGGGAACGCGGAGGGTAAGGAATCGGGGTCACGTGGCGCGCGTTGCCCCCGAAATTTATTACTCGCTCGAGCGAGAACGATCACCGATTCCACCTACCACCGTGCACAACTTTCCACCGAGGTTGCCACTGTTATTGGAAGCCTGCACGAAAATACGTTCCGGGCTGCTTCGATCCTTGCCCCCACGCGCCACGAAACTCTTTTATTGTGGTTGCGGGGGCGAGCGAAGGGGTTGTGTTAGCGGCCGGTCCTTTGGGTTAGATATGGCTCTGAGTCGATCGAGTTGTGTTAGTTATGGGCTGCCTTGAATAAACATTAAGCGAGCAGGTGGTTCTAGATATTGGAACGACTGGAGAATACTTTTTAAGCTATCTACCCCCTTGGAATCATTAAGAACGCGTAATAAATACACAGAGGGGTGAACGTCGTGCACAAATGATAAGCTTCTCTGCCTAAGCGTGAAATCCAACGGAAATTTAATTAAGGTAAGATAACTCTGGTAAACAGTCCCTGTGGAAGCATAGGGGTTCCTCCGCTCCCGCTCAGGTCCATCCGGCATCGTCAACAAACCCATAACTCTTGCCACGGCGGGGCGACAGTAAGGATTTCCACGGGGCGACGAGATACCGCTGCATTTGGCATTTATGAGAAGAAATCAGAATCGTCTGCTTCCCGGTTGCGTGCAATCGCCCCTGAAACATTAGCTACCAGGGAAGAAAGACCCTGGTGATATCGTGAGCTCTGTATTTCACGGTGACCGCGCAATTCTTCCGAGGGATTAAAAAGGGAAAAGAAAAGGGCAATATTCTGAGCTCGTATATCTGTATTTGCGATATTAAACACCGGAAGCAACGGAAATATGAAATTACACAGCTGTTTGTTTATCACGTCACGGAGGTTACGACTGTTTTACTGTATAAATATGAATTTTAATATAGACGGTCGACCCCTGTGGGCCCCTGATGAAGTGGACTCCCTTAAACACAGCAGTTATTAAAAAATATACATTTATTTTACTAAAATTTTAATTGTACCTTTTTGCCAGTTGTGTATTTTTAAAAATTTTATTTATTCCTTAAAAAAATTAAATGATAGTCTTATGGTTGTTTATGGGACACTCTTTGCCTCCTAGCAACCAATATTATATGTGCTCCCTTTAGTCTTCCCCGAAGTTCGTTCCGGTCTTTGTTATATAGACTGACTGTTGGAAACTAGGACGAAACTAGGACATTGTAAATCCTGTCGATTATATTCTGTTGTAACTATGGGATTTTATGTCCTGTTTATATTATAATAATAATAATAATAATAATAATAATATTTTTAGACCTCTACGGCCACCGACGATGACAGTGTATTGTCAAATAAATTGTTGAACTGGTATCGACTGCAATTAAATGTCTACTGAAAACAGACTTCTAAGAGATAAAATGCAAAGTCACTTCGTTACTTTATCAGTATAATTCATTCCTAATGTCACGAGCATTAAAAATGCGCGCAGAGCGTGGCTGTATTGATCAGGGCATGTACCTACGTTTCACATTCAAATGAATCATGCCTTTGTTGGTGGAGACTGCAGTTCCCCCTCGACGTCTACGTTTTATAGCGGTCCCTTCCGCGAAGATTTGTTGTTTAGAACGTAATGCATCGGGTGCACGAACTTGGGATTGCATTCGTCCATGGAGAAATGAACGTTGCATGGTTGCAGCGGTATTATATTCGTCGGAGGGCGATGCAACGTCGACTCGACATAATACAATGTAAAATATGGCGGCCGTAGCCGGACTCGTGTTCTAATTACCGGTGTATCGCTCGCTGTCCCGGTTGAGGTCGTTCGTGTCCAGGCAAATGGGAAGTTAGTGAGCGATACTTACTAATCACGGCTAATTAGAACGGTAGTCCGTGCAATTAATTGTTATTCCGACGCGGGGGATTGAAATGGCTAGTTGAACGTCGAGCTTATTATATCTGTACGGTTCTGTTCTTAATACGTCCCGCGGCACATGGACCACTTGTCATAAGCAAAATGTTTCTTACACAAATATTCTTTTACTCGAGTTCAACGTGAAAATGGGAGCAGAAGATGAAACTATGAAGAATTAATATCGTTGCTGGTTTTCTGTGATTCAGTACTGAGATGCAAGTCTCTGAACTTTCTTCGAGGTTCTATGAGAGCTCTGAAGTTTCACACTGGCACTGAACGTCTTGTTGCCATGGTACATATTACTTAGTCTCTCTAAAGTGTCTGTGTCTAACGTTCCGTCACCACTTCCTTCAAGCAAAGTGGAACGATTTTAAATTGATTCTTCCAAGACTTCATGAATCATACTGTTGTATGTATTTCGCAGACCGGTAGTTTTCTTATTATACTTAATAATATCTCAGTACAAATCACGGAAATGAATATTGAGTTGCACATGTTGAAGATTCTTACAACAGTGCTAGACTATTATGCCGAGGCTATTCTGGCTAAAGAGCTGTTTTTCTTTCTTTTTTTAAGAATTGCGTGTATAATATAGCTTCAGCAGTCTGGAAAGTGGGGGTCTTAAGTCTAACGGTCGGTAAGGGATGAGGCATAGAGATCGAAGTTCGAGAACGAGTAATAAGAAGCGGATAAGATCATAGAGGAAGGAATTTGGGATGTTTACTGCCGAGGAGTGATTTGCTCGGTTTAAAATTGTTACCTGAAAAAGTAACCAGATAACTAAACTAAGTAATACAATAGAGACAGAAATTTGAACTGTAATGCCGTTATTATACAACGATACTTCCCTTCTGTAGCCTTATCCCCTAAATATCCACCTTACTAGCATTTTTTATAACACCACTACTTATAATACAGGCTTAACAAAAGAGAAAAGCGTCCATCCTCATCAATTAACATCATAAATGAACAGAACAAAGAACAGAAAGGCGACGATTCACTCCGCGGCAACTAAAGGCTCCCACACATACATGAACCTAACCGAAGCGTTCAACGGCCCACAGAGCACGCGTTGTGTCCGCGCGTGTTCGAGACGCGAGTTCCAGCGGCCCGCCGATTTCCTGTACCCCCGAGTCCTAATCCGCAGTCATCTATCCTCGATCAACGCCCGCGAATATTCTTCGTCATTAGCGGAATTAAGGCCGTTACCGCCAAACGTCAAACCGTTCCGTGATTCAACCCTAATTGACACGACGCGGTCCAGAGAGGGAAGAGCACACGAGCTCTCCTCGTGATCCCCGTGGTCGTGTACCTTCTAATGCCTCCTCTATTCAACCCGTCGATGTACTACGCTCTCCCAGCGATGTTCACCGAAGCGCTAGCTGCACCGCAGCGTGTTGCACGCGTGAATACGATGCACCAGAGAGCGACGCTGCGAGAACGAATGCGACAGAAAAGCCTCGAAGGCGTTCAACGGGGCACCAGGAAACGGGGGCACGATAGCTTTTCAAATATTATTTAGAGAACAATATTATTCCAAACCGTTGCCCCTATTTTGATCGCGAAGCGAAATTTACCCAGCTCTGGAATGAGATAGAGCACGTCCAGCGTGTTTGCGCGTGTATCACCAGGAGCCTGGGGATGAACAGAGCGGAGGGTGAGCCTAGGAAATGGAAAGATGGCTGGTGAAAAGGGGACCGGCTGGGGTTTCGACAATTTTTTACAATTCGCTTCGCAGACGACATATGCACTTTAATTCTTGGGGATTAAAGGCGAACGAAGTTTATAAGGATTCATGGGACGCGCACGCGCCCTTCGAACTACTGTGTGTACATGTGGATGGTCTGGGTAGCACAGGGATATCTAATAAAAGCGAGACGAGCCACGGTCTTTCGTTGCACAAAGGCGACGGGCTACGTGGCCTTTGCGGGCGGTTTCGCGCGAAAAGGAAGGGAACGGTCTCGAGTGCTCGTGTTCACGGTGGATGAAAGAAACGCTCGTGAGCATGGTACTCGGTCGTGTATTGATTGTGTGTGCAAACAATTTTGTTTGTGGAAGCGGCATCCCTTACGCGAAAACAAATTTCCATGCGGGCCTTTATATGTCGATGAATATTCGCTGAATAAACGGTATGGGCTGGGTATCGACCGAGTTTGAAAATATTTTTTGATATGCCTGTCGGGTGTATTAAAAGAACCGTTGCTGTGTACTATATACGTTCCCTGTTTATCCGTCTTAAGATCAACTTTGCGAACGTGCTTCGCGTACAAACTCAGTGTTTTCCCAGATTTTTCCCGCCACAGCTGATGTGCTTGCAACGCACCTGTATTGTCTGGGCGTAGGTACTCGTTGGATTAAAATGTGTCTGTAACTGGAGAGCTATTGCCCTGGAAATGGGTCGCATTTTGACGCAAGCCCGAGGAAGGAGCTCGCGTTGCCGACATTATCGCGCGAATAAGAATCGAATCAGGCCGCGGAACGACGAACGCTGGAACGCAGCGATCCGTGTTTCGCGGCGCGCTCCGCCGCCTCGGGGCGAGCTAAAAGCGAGTTTCCGTAATTCTCGCTGATCCAATTACGCTAACGCGGGGAATAAGTTAGCGCGTGGCGGGGGCTATAAGTGCGCGATTTCTAAACAAAGCACGAACCAGGGGAAACGCCAGCCACTCGCTCGCCCCGCCATCCATTCTTAAACCGCATCGAGGCGGCTAATTCGAACTCAAATAAAAGTCTTCCGAGCGGATCTTGCCGCAGATCCTTGCCTAAAACTTCGGCTTCTTCGGCCGCGCCCGAAACGCTGGGTAAATGTTACGCGATCTCGTTTCAACCCTGACGCCCCCAGCATAAATCATCCTTCATTACGCGGCCCCCGCGAGAATGTACAGCTAACGGTTACAAGAGATTCTTCACATTTCCCTCGATTTTCACAAATCCAATGTACAAAACTAAAATACGTACATAGGTGTCGTTACTCCATCACTTATTGTTCTACGCGAATCCATAAACCAGAATCTGTAGTTCAGAAGCCCTGCCACCTTTTTCTATGCCGTCGCGCATTAACGCGATATATAGCGCGTGATTCGCGAGATGATCCCGCGACGCGTAGAATATTTTTCCAAACATCCGAAAGGGACGGCGATTGTCACGGCCCTCAGGGACGAGCTGCGTGGCAAAAAATTGCGCGCGAGTTTATTTCCATACGAGTCGGCATCGGGCGGAGCTTGGATCACAAGCGCGCGGGTGGCGGGCCCGTTGATTGAATGTGACTGTCGCGATGGAAGGAATTCCGCGAGCTACATCGCCACCACCACCGCCAGCAACCACGCGGCCTGGATGAATATGAATGAAACGGGTTTCCGGTCCGGCTGAGCCCGAACCATTTTTACATTTGCATTCGTATTTGTCGAACGCGAGGGCCGGGTAATAAAAGCAGTCTAATTTTCTCCTCTTTTTCGACAGCTTCGCGGTACCCCGTGTTCAGCCTCCAACGGGGGTGAGAAGGGGGGGGGGGGAGGGTAGAGACGCGTCCGCCGACGTCGTCCACCGGCTGGAATGGTTTTTTGATTAGTCGAATCCCTCGCCACTATTAATTACACGTACATCCGGTAACGAGACCTATCTTTCCGCGCGCTACCAAGCGAGACAGGGGGAGAACAGCCCCATTGCGCGGCTTTTTCGACCGCGTCTGCTTAGGAAAGAAGCGGATCCGTCGGTGTTAATTATTAACCCGTCCGGCTTTTACCTCGTTCCCTTTCGATTCTCCGACTTTAGCTTCTGGATTACTAATTGGTCGCTGCAGGCTTTCGGATTAGCGGGCGCCTCCCCCCTCCACCCTCCATGCCCGCGAGGATCTTGGCTCTCCCGGACGGAATTCGCGCCTGTTTCCAATAACACGCTCGCGTCTCGCGAATGCAATATTCTCAAGATCCCTGAATTCCACGGAATAAACGGCTATTTAAGCGCTTTAACGTCGAGAGCGCCCGGAGGATCCCGATGTCTGCATTATTAGCGACTATCGTTCCCTTTCTTATCGAGCGCGCGCCGATCCGTTTTATTATTCCGCGCGCTGTGCTCCCTTCAATAATGCACCTCGATACAACCGGGATATCCGCTCCGGTCTGAATACGGGCCCCTTCTGCTCCCCCGATCCGACCGTTTTCCAATTTGACGTCGTTTTTCAACGGCGCCGATTCCGCCGGCGCTAAAACGTCGCCTGTCGGATGATCGATCGAACGCCACGCGACAAGTGAGGCGAGCGCGGCGACGCGGACAGTTAAGAGTCCGCCTGTCTGTATTTTCGAGACGGGAAATGGCACATCAATTTCTGCGGGAATCGCGGACGTGGCTGTGGGGAACGTCTCGAGGCTAAGCTTCGTCTGAAATAGTCGCGGGAGTGCGGTGAATGAGAGAGGAAAGTAACGTATCGCTGTAACTTTACAGCTACTTCCTAAACTAATGCAAGATCCATGCAAACTGCAATTATCTTCATAAATACCTCTCTCCTTTTACCTCGATTATTTCAAGCTCATCTCGAGCTCATCTTGTGCACGACTTTCAGTGCACAATATTCCGCATTGGATCGAAATTGTATAGGACAGTACGTATTCTTGTACCACCTGCAACTCCTCAGCTCCACGGTGCACTCGATCGATTACATCCGTATCCTCGATGCATCACCGGAGCGCATCCGCTATTCTCGGACTGGGAACGCAGTTCAGAAGTTGCCCGGAATATGGACTGACACCAATGGGAGATTGATAAAGTCCGAAGGAGACGGCGCGGGCCGGGGTCTGAAGTTAGTAACGAATTTGTAGACAATATTTGAGGCAGCGGGAGGCACGTGCAGCCTGATATCCATCTTTTATGACACCGTTCAGATTCAATTTGCTTCTCAATATCAACCGAGCCGAGCAGCTTCGGCCCAAGCCTTGTACTCGATATCCCTGCCTCTCTCTCCCACCGTCTTTGGCTGTTGCGCTCGACGCTCCGACGTCCTCTTTGCCCGATGAGCCTGGCTGCCCCGGTTCACAGAATACCGGGCTCCCGTTGTTGTTGCAATATATTTCTGCAGCTTAGAAATATTGCATGGCGACCTGGAGGATGCCGCTGGAAACTCGGCAAATGTAATCTTTATCTCCTATTGGACCAAGCGAACCCCAGCCATCAGAAACCGATCGCGTCCGATGGCTCCTTGGCCTCTGTCCTCCCATCCACGAGACGTTGTCGATGGAGGCGCGTACAGTGCAGACGATGCCGAGTATCTTGTCGATAAAGGAACTCCTCGAGCGATGAGTGACGTAAGGCTCGTGAGATGGACGAGGTTCGAGAGGAGATTCCTTTTATAACTGGATCGCGGTGCAAACTTCCACGTAAAGGATATCAATTCCTTTATACAGTTTCGGTTATCAGAATCGGGGAAGCCTGTAAAAAGTTTCTACGAGGGGTACAAGTTCGTTTACCCATGTCGTCTTCGGTGTTGTCCTCAAACACTCGACGTGTGCACGACCGATTTCAGCTGCACACTGAATCGCAAACAACATATTGCGCCCAATACGGTATCCCCGCTTGAATAATACGGGGCAAGCCTGTAATTCGCGAGGGGGGCCAGCCAGCGTCAACCGGCGTTCCCCCTTGGACTCGGAATTAGTCGAGGGAGCAAGGAATTTTCAAGGGGTTACGCAGGGGGCGAGCGGTGATCGGTCTATCGCGCCACGCATCGCGAAGCCGCACCGCCAAGGGGTGATTTTAAATGATCCATGGACGGACCTTCGCATTTCTCTCGCGGATAATGCAGCCGGGAATGCCTGCAACGTGCAGCTGCGAAAATGAAAGATCGTAAGTGGAAATCGATAACGGGAATTAAGCTGACTTAGCCCCCTCGTCGAAATTCGGATTAAAGGTGATGTAGTAAATTATAGAACAGGTTGACTGGTGTATAATAAGAATACTAAGATACTTATCCCTGTTCCCTCAGAGCCAGCGACGCCCCATCTTCCAAAAAAAAATGATGATTTTCTCCAAACACTATATTCTTTTATTGTTTCCCATAATTTTCGCACCACACACGCGCAAATTTATTTATAATATTTATTATAAGTCCCAGAATGTTTGTGACCTGGTCTATTTTCCTTAAATCAGCCACTGTTCAGAGATTTTCTAATTCTTCATTGGTAGGTAGGTCCTTTATGCATTTTGTTAGGAAAATAATACAAATTTCAAAAGTGTAGATCGATTTGTTTCTAAAATAGGCTGGCTGTATCTTTGTGAGCTGACAGAAACGTGATCTTTGGGAGCCAGTGATTTGTGGGTAGTTTAGCCATGAGTCTTCAGTATCTATTGAAAAGCTACAAAGACGAATGGTGGGCGAGAGTAAACACAGTACGCGTGGCTACGCCACGTTTCCTTACATTTAGTTAATGCGATGGAACAAAGGCCATAAAATAAAGAGGCCAGCAAGATTCATCGTTTCTACCCCTATTTATTCCAACATTTCGCATGTACATGAAAGAAGTACACCGAAGGCTACTCAAAATGCGATCAGCCGAAGTAACCTCCTTGCTGACGAAGGGCCCTCCTGCCTCCACTAAATAAACAATACCCAATCGCGCTAAATAAACAGTAAATCAATCCAGGCCCGCCCCACCTCGTGCTGCCGCCCCTAGAAGCTCGAAATCACTTTCGGATCCCGATATTATTGCCATTAAACCGATTGCTTGTCTCGGCGTCTCGCTCCCAGTGACCAGCGATGTTGCAAAAGGGCTCTTTAAATCGACCGTCCCTCCAACAATTCCGTGAGATCTCTCGACCACCAGCGGACGCACGCAATTTCTAGATCGTTTAACCGCTAAGCGCTCGGTCACGGCGATGACCAGCTTACGCGCTTAAGAACCCTCAGATTCGGGGAAGAAAGGAAGGCAAAGAGAGACGCAGGGAGAAGAAAACTCGATTGGAGGGTGGCGAAGGGAGGGGGAGAGAGAAAGTAAACGGCAATCTACTTGCTTCCATTCAATCAGCCATCGATTTCTTCGATTTATTGGTAGGTTTAGGGAGAAGACGTATGGACGGTGCCGGCGTCGGCTGTCGTTACTTTGGTTTAGGGGATGACCGCCTATATTTCCATCCCCTGCTGCCTCTGCGTCTGTGCGGAGGATGGAGAGGAAGCGACGGTCACGATTTTCAACGTTCGATCTTCGCGCCTGAATTGGTTAGAAATTCGGTAAGGGAACAATTTTAGTTTCAAGGTCAAGGCTAAATTCTTTCATCTAATCAGCCGAATAAGTAGCTGAGAGTGGTGGCCGCTCGATAAGCGGATACGGAGATTTATCTGTGAAAGTGTTAGCAATTTCTTTCTTTACACCCTGCATACGGTGGATAGACGGATGTTCGCGTCTGTCCAAACGGTTTTACGTGGCCCGCGACGACCGACTTCTCGAATCCGCTGGAAACTCGCTGACGGCCGTCTTTCATCCCTGCCCCACTTCTTCTTTTTCCCCGGAAAGTTTCTCGAAAGTCAGCGAACCGGGGAAGCCTCAGTCCGCGACCAAAGCTACGAATTTGGGAATAGAGAGTGGAGGAAAGAGGGCGAGTATCGGTTCGTAACGCGGCCCGATGGAGAGGTCCGTTCTTTTCTGGATCGATGAGGCATTGACTTACGGCATCGCGTGACGCGCCCGGACCCTCGTGCGCGGCCGAGTTTATAGATAAGTTACGTGAATTCTGGGAACCGCGGAAGGGATCGCCAAGTATTCCATCGTGCTCCGATTCGTGACAAGAATTGCATTGCTGCGAAGTTGCTTCCACGTTTGAATCGCATTTCTGTAGTTTAAGATGGGCTTAAGGAGGTAAACTTGTCGATATCCTGTAATAGCTTCGAAAATAAGACACTGTGCCGGTTGTTCCTCGGGCTGCAGCAGTAGTACCTAAATGCAATTCAGAAGTTGTTACGTTTTTTAAAGGTGCACATCTTTTGTATGCAACTTCTGTAGGGACAGTTTTGTTTAATATTGTAAACACCAAGTCAAAACATGTCAGGTGATAAAGTCTGTGTATAAATATTTGTAAAATTATCCACTAAAGTTTGAAATGGGTTTAGTTCGGTTTCAACGGTAATATCCAGCGTGAAACGTGGACATGCGCAATTACGCGTTACTTTAAGGTAATTTGCATGCCGCCCGCCGATTTTGGGAATGCAATTTTACGATACGCATCTCCTCGCGGCCGGCGTGACATATTAACGGGTTCGAGTTATTAGTAATTATATCAGTATTAGCGATTCCCGCGGCTGGTAATCCCATTGCCCGCTGCATTTCGATACCTTGAAACACTGTGCACTCGCGCATCCCAAATGACGGATATCAACGCTCGTGGTCACCCTTCACGAACTAATACACAATTCCATTTTATGCGAATATATATAATAGAGTTTAGAAGAATTTTCTCACAAGTGTGCCGAAATTCTGAACGCTAGTGAGCTTCTAACATTAGAACAACTAAGGTCACTATCTGACGTATCAATTGAGGCATTGAGATCAAAACTGGTCTAACCCACATTTTTTGCCAAACTATGTTAGTATCAATAATGTATTCCAATAATGTATATAAAATAGGAATAATTATTTTTTGGCAATATGGGTTAGTCCGTTTTTGCTCTCAATGTCTCAATTTTATTGTCCTCAACGTACTCAAATTGATTCTCCCGATCTTTGATTCTCCCGTTAACACTTAGACTCCCTTCTCTTTTCTATCTGTCCTAAAATAGCACCGCTTTTGAAATGCGCAGCCCTATCATTCTCCTTTTTTCACTTTTGCTCGCACGTTATTTCTCATTTATATTAGGGTTTGTCGGTGTTTAAAAGCCGGGTTTAAAAAACAGTTTTTATTTATGAATTTATAAAACGGTTTTAAAATTTTAAAAACCGGTTTTATATATTGCAATAAAAAGGTGGGAATAAATTAATTATTTAATTAGTAACGTTAACATTTTTACTTGAAATCGCCTCGGACACAAGCATATTGTAATAGGTAACAGTTTAGTCATTACTGTAAAACTAATCTTCATGAGTTCATATTATCTCAAGAAAAATACTAAATGGAATAAAGATTCATAATTTGATACCACTGTAAAAGATTTATATTTTGTGCGGATTTTAGTTTAGTTATTTTTTCATTTGGTTTTATGTGCAGTCTTTTTGATGGTTATATTTTTGTGCATCCATAAATATTAAATGAACTCAATAATTGTATGGAATTTGTACGGATTTTAGTTAATTTAATTTGTATTCATTTATTTGGTTTGATATAGATAGAGTATATTTTAGTTTGTTAAATTTTTGCAATTCCATAAATATTAAATGAATTCAATAATTGTATGGAATTTGTACGGATTTTAGTTAATTTAATTTGTATTCATTTATTTCGTTTCGTATATATAGAGTATATTTTAGTTTGTTATATTTTTGCAATTCAATAAATATTAAGGAAACTGAACATTTTTAAAATAAGTACGAATATTTATTTACTGTTATAATTATATATTTTTTGTGAAAATTCGAAAACCGGTGTAACCGGTTTTTTCAAAAGTCGGTTTTTGTATAAACCCTAATTTATACGTAATCCTCATTGTTATACTCACCATTGTTAACCAAAGGCTACTGTTTAATAATAATAATACTAATGCAATCTCCTTGGAAACATATCCCCGTTTCAAAACACCAATACACAAGAATCTCGCGCGCCCCGTGCACGATAGAGGCGAGTCACCAATTCAGCCTTGACTGCAGAAAAAACAAAAGCCACGGTAACCCACTTCGGAGCGTAAAATAATTCAACGCGAAACAAGATCCCCGTTCCCCAGTCGATCCAATTTCCTCGATGCCCCTGTCCAATTTTAAATACCATTTAAACCCTCTCATAGCCCGTCGAAAATCGAAGCACACCGTGGCACAACAAATTCCGCGGCACACAGCCCCGCGTAGATGTGTTTCTCCGCGTCGAATCAATTTCACCGACGTCGTCGTCGTTGCCGTTGTCGCCGTCGTTGCTACCTCCGCTCCCCCCCCCCCCCACCCTCCCCCTTCGTGCTCGATTCTCCCGAGCCGAAAGTAATACACCGGGCGGTGGTCGTTCCCATTCTTCTCGTGGGCGAAGTGAAAAGTAATCGACAAGTACCGATAAAAGTTGTAATACCCTTCCGAGCCCCGTAACATCGCGAAGCCGAGGAGCTGGTGCCCGTCTGGATCGATGGATCGCGGGCTTCGAATTGGCGAGCCCGCTGAAACGACACCCGTGGGGGAGCAGAGAGAATAGGCGAGGAGAAGAAGGAAAAAAATGGAGAAGAAGGACAGTAATATCGGGCAGTATTATTATGGCGCGCCAGTCTCCCGCACAATGGTTATTGTACGGGATACGAGGAAGGGCATGAATATTTTGTTGAGTTCCGCGCGCCTCTGTAATCTTTGCCCGGCGAAAACCTGCCGGGGAGAACAGAGAGCCGGTGGAAGAGACAGGCGAAAGGATAAAGGGACATCGAGGGAGCAGCTCTCGTCAGACAGAGAGAGTTCTTTATTATCTGGCTCTCCCTCGGAAACGCATGCATCTTCGGACCGCGTGCGCCCTTTCGTTGCACCCCCGACTACCATTCCCACCCTCCTCCCCCTCGTCAACCGCGGCCGCTTATCCGCCCCGGGGGTTCGTAAATTTTTTCAAATGCTAATGCCGAGATCACGGAAACGGGCAGCTTTATTCGACGACCGGAAGCGCCGAGGATAGCGTCGTTTCGTTGCTCAGCGTCGATCGCGCGAGCTAAGCGTCGTTTGCCCACGGAGAAGTAGAATTTTTTAGCTACTTGTACGGCGGATCAGGGCGAGGGCGTTTTATGTTTCGGAAAGATTGGTCTGAGGGTAACTATTAAAGGGAATGTAGAACGAGTAGAGAAATTCTACTGGAGGGGTAGCTTTCATTTGGACCTAGTTATGCATAAAGCTAGCAACCCTCAAAATAACAAAAATTTTGTGATCCTTATTTTGCAACAAAATACCCAACTATAGAATTATTAAAACAATCAAGCCATAGTTTCATTTGACGCTTAAAATATAAAAGCTACAGAACATTTAAAGTAATATTAATTACACTACTCGCTATTAAATAACCCATTAAAGAAGATTGCAAAGCAATAACAAGATATAAAATATACCGAGTAGAATTAAAGCTACTTACCATTAACAATTAAAATCTTTAAAACTAAATTTACTCAGTTTCGGATGATTGAGGGTTGGTACCTTTCTACATAACTACTTAGGCCTATTTCTCTTTAACTTCTCTGAGATTGGATAATTCCAACGCTAAGTAACTTGCGAGGGAATTACATCTTTGGATTGAGCACAGAATTTCAGAGTTTTTCTATCTTAGCCGGTACATGCAACTGCTTTATGCGTTCTGCAAAATGAAGAATCCTCAATGATTCGCATAACGAAGTACTTCATGGTGCCCTGCTCCTCAACCCGCTTCTTCTTTCACAACCCACGTATCATGAAACGTTGATCAAATGTCACTCGATGGAGTAAAGTCAAAAGCTAATTTCGCCCGGACGGAATCATTCAGACACGGGAATATTCAGGATTTACCTTGCTGTTGGTAATTTTCCATGATATTCAGCGCTCCCGTTTCGCTGGAGAGCCTCTAGTACACTCGCCAGGGTGGGAGAGAAGCTGGTAATAGTGAATGGACATCAATTTTCATGCATCGCGGGGGAACGGTCGTGGATTAATGAACATGGTCGCAAATGAAACGAACCTATCGCTGTAGCCGTACGATAGGTGTGACAAATGACGGCAGAAAAGGCGGACGGTGCACGCACGGGAAGAAAACAATGCGTTTCACCTTCCGGACGCTCGGCGATACGATGAATAGCGTTGCAATTAACGTGGCGGCCGGCGTACACCTAACGGTGCACCTTGTTAAAAAATTAATTGCAAGTGGGTCTTTGTCAAGCGGGTTCTTTCAAACGTTACCAAAATTCTTCCAAGGGAGGGAAACTCGAGCACAATTACCACGCGCGAGTGCGTTAAGGAATATGGAGCGCAGCTTGTCACCTCTTGCTAGACACTATGACAAACATATGTAATATGCAAGTAATATCAACTTGCAAGATTGAGCCATAATCTCATAATCCAACTTCATCTAGAATCCAAAGTTCTCGCGACTCCGCGTCAATTGCTGTCGAGAAACAAATGAAGACGCGAAGCTCGCAGCTAAATAGACCGCGGACTGCGAGCGAGCGAAAACGAACGGAATCAAAAGGCTGAAATAAAAGTGCGAGCGGGGACCCCGGATCTCAAAAACAGCGAACAAGTCACGTTCCTGTCGTAAGTACAAGTCCTGCGGCTGTTCTTAACTTTCGGCCCCCGCAGCGAGCAAACTGTGGAAACAAGTTGCGGAGGACGAGGGGAGTCTATCAAATTCTGGGATTCAAGAGCGAGAAAGCTAGCGAATGAGTGGCTCATGGTAATGCGATGCACTTGTTTAACTCGAACGTGGATCGATCCGTGCAGGCTGTCGCGACTGCTGGAAAAAAAACGGAGGGGCAAGAAGGGGGTGGGAGCATCGGTTGTCTTGCGAGACACGAAAGAATTACGGAACGGACCGGGCTGGTATTAATGGACGTGGTTGCAAATGAAACGAACCTATCGCAGGACTCGCGCCGTCCGGGGGTGATAAATGACCGTGGAGGTACTCGCCCCGAAGAGGGAGAGGAAGGCGACGAGCGCGGAACGAACGTCCTCCCCGTGAAGAACAACGTCGCCAACGCGGTTAACGAAACGGCTAATAGAAACGGGACAGGGTGACTTGTCGGCTGACATGTAATTGGTCTCGGGTTGTCTGGTTTTGAAGACCACCAGCTTGCTACGCACACGCACCTCGAGTAACTTTGTAAATGACCACTGGAATTAAGTATTTAATTCAGGTTTAGCATTTAGACTTAGACGTTACTTTTGGCTTTAAATTTTTGGAAATAATTTCTCTGATGCAGAATGATAGGAGTACGTTGCGAAGTGTTGCAGCACTAAATTTATACGTGGAAAATTCAGGGTGGAGCACCCTTGAAATATTTTCCCCCGACCTTATGCTTTAGTTCAGCCAATAATGGATTCCACGATACTACACGCGTGGACATGTGTGGTGTGGGAAGAGCACGGGAGACAGAACGTCTGGTTGAGTCAGGTCGGCACGGAGGACCGCGTGGAATTCGTTTGCGTTTTAATGAACACGCGAATGATCGTGGTTCTTCCGCCGTTCAACGCAGACCAACTTCCGTGCCCACCTGTTTTCCACGGGCGTCATTCACACGGAATTGTAAAGTGGGGACGGGGAAGAAACTCGTTTCCATTTTGGTCAACTCGACCGTTGTTCGGGTTTCGATGTTATTCGACGCCTGTCGCATTCTACGCGACGAGGAACACCACTCCGCGTCGTCTATTTTCTCTTTATTTCTAATTATGGAAACCGTCGCGACAGAATTCCTGTTAAACGCGATATCGGGGATGGGATGTTTCATTAAACTTTATTCCCCGTTGCAGAACTTGAAGACTTCGTTTCATTCGTAGCTAACCAATTTATAATTTACTAAGCAGTAAAAAATCTTGCCTTTGGGTGGACTTCTTTTCGTTTACGAAAAGAATGCCAGAGGCTGATTTAGAGTTGATTAGATTTCTGGTTGTGAGTTAAAATAGGGGATGCAATTTTTTCACCCACTCAGGGTGTTTTTTTAAAAAATTCGTATTGACATCATAAATACGTACGCCTGCAAACTTTCAAGTCTATTGGATTGGTGGAAATGGAACCAAACAAATAAACGGACAGAGGAGTGAAGCTAAAATAAACTCCTTTAATAAAACCGTTTAAAAATCTTGACATTATTAAATTCCTATGCCCAAATCTTTGAGCCACCGTGTGACAAAGAAGTAATGTCATAATTCTTCACCTCTAAAGTTATCGTCACCCCCCGCACTCGACTCGCGCCGGACCACCCCTGATTTGCGATCGAACGGTTTTACTTGAACGAATAAGCGGGCAACGGAATTATGCGCCGACGGTGGCCAGAAGCTTTCGCGATGGATATCCGGAAAAGCAGCGATATGCGCGTCGGATGAGAGCTCGGGGGTTGTAAAAATTCTGCTGCGCTCGGCAACTTGCTGCCCGCATTCGATGCTCGGGCCGCAGCCAGCACTTGTCGAATTCGGTGTTATGAGGTGGAAAACAGCTTTTAAAAATAGCCGAATAACGTGTTTCCGATGCGCATTTACGTACGGTGCAGTAACTCCGATCCGATTATCCCTCGCGCATATTTCTTCCCGAGCAGCCCCTCGCGGAGGCGGTGCCGTATAAATTTTCTAATGCTATCTCCATAATTCTGCCCTCTCCCCCTTCTCCGAGTGTCGCCGCGAGTGGAAATACGGCAAGCGAAACCTTGCTAACGTATCAGAGATGCAAAAAGAAGGGTAAAGAAGAAATGGCAAAAGTGGATCGCTGGTTACGAGTTGCCATTATAATTTAGCCGGAATTTTCATTCTCAAGCGGCATTGGTTCCATGCAAAATTCACTGGAATATCGTTTTACATTTGGACAGTGACCCGCTACAAACACGCTGCTGTTGTTTATCGGTGTCACGTTTGGAGATTTTGAAAATTTAATGCAACCATTGTGACCCGTGTACTAGCATCGCGCGTGTTTAACTCGACGTCTAATAATAATATCGTTGACATCGGTCGAATGATATTTGCGATAATCGTACCGTTAACTGCGCCGATAATTGCAAAACCGTCCTGATTTTCTCGCTCTGCACGCGCAAACTTGTATATAAGCGCCCTGTGAAATCGAAATTAAAATTCTAGCGGTGCTCTGCTTACGTTAGAATTATATTCCGCAGACATTTTTCACTTACCTTCTTTCATTAGACCTGTGATTGCACGCACGTAACACTTCGTCACACTGCAAGGTGATTCTCATTAAAATTGCCATTCAAATTCTTAAAATCTCATCTTATTCTTAACAAAAAATGAAGATGAATTCGTCAGCTGAATAATATAGCAGCGAATGTAATTTTAATGCTATTTCGAAATAACGGCGCGAAAGTAACGGAACAGCGGGAAGAGACGAAGGGGGGGTATTAGATATTCATGGCGACGGGTATAACGCGCGATAAATGACCAAGAAAACAGCGCACCGAAGGCTTCCGGAATACAAAATAGGCGGCGGTGAATGAAGAATCCATACGAAGTCATGCGAAGCAAGAGCGAGAGTGCGTTTATTGATCTTCGGGGTTGAGGCGGCGGCAGGGACCAGGAGGGGGGGAGCGGGACACATCGGTAAAGGGCCACGGGGATGAGGGTGGAAAGGATGAGGTCAACGAAGAGTTACAGTCAGCCGGTTCTCGTGTCATTTCCTACTCCACGTGTGTTTGCATACGACTGTACGTCCCAAGGACGACCTTGGGGATACATCGACGTCGATGGAAATTACGACCATCAATTTTTATCCCGTGGAAAAGTCCGGCGATATTTCAGGGACCGAAAGGAAATATTTAGAACGAAAGCCTCGAAATAATGGGGGCGAATTCCACTTGAATTCTCTACATTCAAATTGGACCATTTCTTATGAAACTATCTTTACTCGCTTCTGTAAAAATAAAGTTCTGTAAAAATAAATATAAAGAATTATATTTCTGAATTCCGTCACACTTTGAAACTGTGACGGCAAATTATTGTCATGCCTGAGGATGGTGGCATTGAACGTGCAAAGCTTCTGATAAGAGGGCGTAAAATATAAGTCGAAAATCTCGGTGTTATTGAACCGTAGGAAAGTTATTGTGGCAAGTGTCATGTCGATACGAGAAAGCCCGAAATATACGAGGGGAGGCAAACATTTCGAGAGGCAGCGTTGTCCGAAGAACGCCCGGCAACCCCAACTTAATCGCGCGCATACCATATGTCCGGGCACATCCGGTACGGTTATGGCAAACGTGTCCACATTCTTCCAAATTGCCTCGCCACGATTCCCGACCCGTGTTTCTCAACATTCGTGCGCGGCTACGATCTCCTTTTTTCTCGTCGAATCACCTCGATTATCGCGCACACTGTCGGATCGGTATCTATGCAAATTCTGTTCTGCGAATATTGGGCGCAGGCTGGGCATTCACTGTGCCCGTTGAGAAGGAACAATCTTTGTTCAAACTACCCACAGAAAGACATTTGTTACGGAGTACTTGGTACTTTCATTTAAATAGAAAATTCACTGGTCCATCAAACGTTTTTTTAGTAGTACCTATAGGTAAACGTGCAATGATTCACACTTATGTAGTACTGCAGAATATAGGAATTTATTTTTATTCTGATCTTAATGTACTATCAATTTCTCTTTCTTGCTTCCTAATTTTGGTTTTAGTTTCAGTTTTTTTGTAGTTACGGTTCGGCTTCTACAATTTTGTACTGCAGCCTTGTCTTTTACTTCGATCTGCTTGAATGTATTACTGGTTCTTTTCTTTGTATATTTAATTTGCAATAAAGACGAATAATAATAATATTAAATTAATCAGCATCACTTTCATTTATTAACACATATCGTACTTACTCACAACTCTCGTTTGCCTATAAAACAAAAAACGGAAACAAACAAGTACCTACCTCGACATCCCGGTACACCCACTCGCCACGTATTTCTAGAGCACCCTATGTGCGAGGGGTGCGAATTAGATGGAACAGGAAGCCTCCGTGTCTAACGTATTTCCTCGTACAGGGGGATGGTGTACGCGTCAGCTCGCGTTTCAGGATCGTGGCCGGTCATCTGTGTCCACGGCCGTGTGCTCGCAGCCAGAAGTCGCACCCCATCGGAAGATTTATCCCCGCGACGGCGTAATCACGGGAACATCTCCGCTGCATAGCTGTCAGCGCGAATAACGCGCGCCTCGACACGTCCACGATGTGACGCGATCAAGATTTCGACCCCCGTGCCTTCCCCCTGACGCGCACGTGACGTCCCGCCACCCCCTCCCCCATTTTTGCCCGAGCAGAGGAGCCCCCAAGGCGGTCACGCGATGGGACACATCGATGGAATATCGTTATCGGCCGGCAGCGATCGGTCCGCGTAACACGCGTCGATATTACAGACATAAAGGACCCAGGGGCGGCTGGGCGCGATGTAATTCTCGTGAGCGGGAGATAACATCGAGGCCAGTGTCTGAAAGGTTGTTGCCACTTTCGCTGTCCATTGTCGGAGATTGTGTCGGCCTGTGACGTTGATCGCACGCTCCCAGAAGGATCTCGTTGACCTTCTGCGCCTGGCCAAAGAAGGTCGAGTATCACTTCCCTGTAGGGTAGGTATATTTCTGCCCAGTGTCTTCTGCGGACCAGTCGCAACGGAATCGAAGTATTCCCGTTATTTTTATGAAAGTCGTTATACACGTCTCCACTTGCTTGATCCAAGCAGCCCTTTTGGGCTACCGAAGGGTGCTCGCGACGGTGGCCCGTAATCGGCGATTACCTACTTCGATACCGAGGAAGATTCCAGATAAGGCACCCCTATTTGGCCAACAATTACGAGGACCTTCCTTCCCCCAGATCTTGCCAGGCACTCATCGACCAGGTAGTTCAACCCCATTTCGAGATTTATTCCTATTCGGATTGGGCCATTCTAAATACGACGATCGATATAAGCTCCTAATCGTTTCCGTGGATACAACGCGGTAGAATCTAACACAGAAAATAAACCCCTCCATCAGACCCCCAGGACCGTTGCTCCGCAGCGGCTGATCGCGAGGCGCATCGGAAATGGGCCGCGCGTGAAGCGGGCCGTAACGACGCGGCAATCTGCGCCAGGGAAAACGTAAACAAGCATCGAGAGCCGGCATCGCGACGCCGTGGCGCACGCGGGTCACCTAACCCAGCCGCCCCTCCGTAATGACGCGGTACATTTGAACCCGGCCAGATATCAGACAGCGAGAGATAACCGCGCGAGCCGAGGCGGGAGTGGCGGGCGAGCGGGAATAAAAG
Organism: Andrena minutula; assembly: GCA_929113495.1. NCBI lineage: Eukaryota > Metazoa > Arthropoda > Insecta > Hymenoptera > Andrenidae > Andrena > Andrena minutula. The sequence continues at coordinate 3,000,890 of OV815993.1, forward strand.
CAGCGAGCCTGGCAGAGAGAGCGTTTCGCAGATATTCCGCCGGCCGCTATCTCTCTTTATGGTGGCCGATTGCGCGCTCGCGTGCGCCCAGATAGCCGACATGCAGAAGCGGGACGCGCGTGTGAGAGGGTGGGGAATGTCCAGGCGTACGCGCCCGAGCGCGCGCCAGCACACGCTGCCACCGGAGGGCGGGCGTATTAACGGATAGGCCTGCGCGTACGCATACCTGAAATAATATTACAAACGGAGGTTATCCACCGTCTAGGGCGGCAGTGGTGGCGGCGGTCGTGGTGATGGGGATGCTACCGATGGTGGTGGTGGCGTTGATGGCGTTGCTGGTGGTGGTAGCGGCGGCGTCCTGGCCGTTGCTGGCGGTAGCGTCTGGCCGCGATAGTAACGTGAGGGTAGCCGCCACCCCGCGGTGTTCCTCGCCCGCCCAAGGTAATCGTTCACGCGATATTCCTGTTATTCCGCCCAGATTTAAATAATATTCACTTTAACAGATTTTTAAACGACCTCGGTTTTATACTCCGCCCTCTCCACGGCGATTCGTGACCCGGCGGGGAATGCGTTTCGACGCCGCTAGACGGTCTCACTGTAGCTCCACGATTCCGCTTCCACTTGTCGTCCATTAACCCTTCCCTTCGTCCTTTTTTTAACAGCCTAGGTATTTCGTGGACTAAACGTGGTATTCAAAAATTCATACTCAGCGTCTCGAATTCCTACGGGTGTACTTAAACGATATACTATGATTCTTAGTGGTTCAGCGTAGGATAAGTCAGATATATAACTTCATCCAGTAATTAGCTTGTTGAGATCCTTTTTCGGATATCCCATATGAACCGAGGGATCAACAACTTCCAAATTCGATTGCCATCCCAGGCGTTGCGAAGTCCACCCCTCCCCGCCAGCCCTCAGCACTTTCATCCCTTCCCATTCTTCCTCGTTTCATCATCAGCCGTGACTCTGCCATTTCTTCATCGTTGTCGCCCGCGCCGACAGCCGAGTAACTTTTATCGCATGGCCGTTCGCGTTTATAAGCCTGAATAAGGATCGAACGACGTCCTTGCGCGTTATGAAATTGAAATCCCGGCTGCAGCGTGCGCGAGGCAACGCTGCTTTCCCTGTCGGGCTGACCTGTCGCCTCGGTTATGGGTGCTTTCGTGGAAAATGGCACGGATCGGACGGTCTGCGAGAGGTTTTACGCTTCTTACCACCGGGCATTCGGACCTGGCCAGCCCAAACTGGTCATGTTCCACTGTAGAGGTATCTGTCCAGGGCTGCTCGAACTTAGCAGAGGCATAAAACGTCGCGAAATGGGGTGCTGGTCGTTTTCACTCTTCCTCGTCGTTCCATGACCTCCCCTTTGCGCAGAGTTTAAAGAACGACGTTACAGCGAACTATACGCCGTCCTTGTGCTTTATGAAACAGGATTAAAATCGCCGATTCTGACGATTTATCAATTACAGAGAATTAGAAAGAATTTCTGCTTTAATTGTTATTTTATCATGACAAAATATCGTGCCTCGTGTAAGATAATTAAAAACGCAAGCACACCACACGCTGGGTGCTCGTACTTTTTAATCCCGTGTTTGACGTGGAGTGCAGCGGGACCGAGTTCATCCTACATTGCATCGTGAACGACAACGAAACTATCCCCGAACGATGTCATAACGCGGCCCAGAACGCTTCCACTAAACTCGAGCGCTTTGCCAGCGCGTAAGATTGCCGTTCGAATATTAACGAGAATCCGCGATGCATCCAGGCGGATGAGAAGTTACGAAATCTGACGTTAAGCGGGCTGAAAGCTGCATGCGGCTCGACGATACTGCTGAAGACTGCGTGCCCGTGAAAACGTTGGCTGGATTTCGGATAGAGGGGCGATGCAACGTTTTCGGCGCGGAGGAAGAGGGTATGGGGGGGTCTGGCGAGCCGTCTGGGAGGAAAGAGGGTGCGGAAAGCCCTTATCTTACCTGAACTCTTGCGCTACGGCGGGGGTATTCATAAAGTCTCGGGGGTTAAGCCTCTCCGTCGACTGGATCCTCCTCTCTTCCTCCCGCCAGGTATCCGGCAGCCGCGCGTTCCTGCTCCCGCGGACAGCCACTCGAGCTTCTCCAGTACACCGCGCTTGTACCGGCTTGACCGAGAAGGTATAATCCGCTGCACACACTAGTTACAACCCATTAGTTGCCTCTCCCCGGACCACCCTGCAACTGCTCTATCCAACCCTCCGGCTGGTCCAGCCGCATCCCCTTCGCCCCGTGGCTCCTCCTCGCCGCACCCTCTACCCTTAATAATGCATCCGGAAGATGCTTAATCGAGTCTCGCAACTCATTTGTGATTCGGTGGATGTGCTCTCGTCACTCTCCTCTCCCGTCCCTCTCTCTCTTTCTCTCCGCGTGTCCGTTCATCCCCCTTCTGCCGTTCCTGTCTTTACGAGGTACGCCCCTGTCTGTCCCGTCCCTGCGCTATGTTCCGCTGGCCAGAGAGAACTTTTCGTCAGCAGCCGCTCGCATCAACGAAAACCTTCCAGAGTCCACTGAAATTGAATGACCGCGACTCGACGTCAAGTTTCGATTCGTTGATTTAATCAGCTCTCCATCTGGCCGCGTGACCCTGGCAAGGGAACTCGATTTCCGGTCGCGCATCGCCGTCAGGTGGAATCCTGTTAGCCGACTTTTTTCCCTGACGCGCGCTACTTCGGCGTGAATCGCGACGAATTCGCGTCCCCGTTTCTGGAAACGTCTGGTGCCTTTGCAATACGTGGAAACGCTTTGTCTTGACGTCTTATGTTTACAGAAAAATCAGCGTTTACAACGATAAATGGAAATAACTTCACCCATTCAATTTCTCTTCTAATTACTAGCCCTTGGACTTCATAAAAAAAAAGCATCAGTGGAGTCATATCGCAATAGTGCACCCTTATTTGCATCCTGCAAATTCACGTAAAAAGTCATCGCGAAGCACGCTTGCCCTTTCCTAGGCCAAAGCTTCCCAGCCACTTCAAAGTTGCGCGATTAATTTCTTCCTGATGGGGGTTCGAGTTGAAAACGACGTCGCCCTGCGACGCCGGAGCGGAGAGCCAGTCAACTCTCGGCGACGGAGAAAAAACGGATAAATACATACGTAGAAGAGAAGAGACGGACGGGGGGAAGGGCGGCGTAGAAGAGGGAAACGTAAAAGTGGAAGAGAGGGTATAATTAGCACCAGTGAGTCGTAGATAACGAAGTGTACGTATACGCAAAGGCAATTATACGATAGTCGAGTGGCATCGTGGTTCTATAATAACGAGGAACGCTTATGTGCGCGAGCGGCCCGCGTTTATTCGTATCTATCGTAATGCAACGATGTCATCCGCGTTAATTGGAGACGCCGCATAGGTGCATTATAGCCGCGGTGGCCCGATCAACCGCGAAGCGCCGCGATCCTGTCCGCCATTAATTTACAAAACGATGATTAGGGGACGCTGGAGGGGGTGGAATAAATCGGGGAGCGGGCTCCTTCCAGACATACTCGCCTCTGGCTCGTTAAAAAATGCCCGATGAATATGCATAAACGGTGGCAAGGGAGAGGCGACCCTTTAACGATCCCGCCAAATTAGAACATACAACCTCGTGTTAAAGTTATACAATTTACCGTCCCTTGTAATTAGTGGCCTTTCCACTTGCGAGGAATCCGTCGGCAGTGGTTTACTTTCGCCGGGTGCTATGTCTTTGCAAACATTAGAGCGGCGAAGGAATGCGCCGGCGTTTACGTTGAACACCGAATTATCCGTTAATTGCGCGGTGGATCCTCGTGGATGAAATTCCACGGCTGGATGACACGATTTTTCCGCCGTTTCTAAAACCGTCGCTGAAGATCGATGCGTCCCGGGCTACGTGGAACCAATTACGAATCCTCGAATCACCGATCCCTTTCGCGGGAACAGGAGACATTTATATAAATACCACAGCTCCTCCTTCCCTCGATTCTCCGTAGTAACCAGCCTCCGGTCGAACGGGGACCCGCGTTCCCCTGTAATTTAAACGAAATCGTAAAGGTACGAATTGCCCGGGTGGTAAAAAATCGCACGGCACCGCGACGATGAATGGCTCCCGTTTTACTTTCGTTATTTTCCAACCATTTCTCTCCGGCTGACGTCAAATGTCCACACTATTACAGAGCTGTTCTTTTACCTAAAAACCAATCTGTAACGTATGATGCATTGCCGGAGAGCCGGGACGTGGCCGCGCGCGCGCGCGCGCACACACCACCACGGCGCCGGTGTCCCTGATCTATGTCGGACAGGGACGGCTCATTGGCCTGTTTTAGGCAAACGGCTCCTGTCCCCGGGGTGTATTTCGCTTCTGCCGCTTTGTAGCCCCCGGTGATATTGGATTCATCATTCAGGCATCTTCAGAATCGTCCTCCCGTATCGCGGATCGGCCCTGAATGCCCAAACACCGACAGGAGAATACGATGATATGGGCGACGATATCGAAAACGTATCACGCGTCCCTGTACAGCCTGTCCCTTGGAGTCGGGACAGGTTGTATCGCCGGAACGATTAAAGATACGAATGAACGCGATAAGATGTAATGGAACGATTCTTTTTGAATGGTGCACCGTCAGATTGGAATATTGTTACGCGATGACGAGAGTGCATGTGGGTTTGAAGTACAGTTGCATTTCGAGTGCTTTTGGTACACTGATTCGCGTGATGTTACAGTCTACGCGTGGCAGAATAGATGTCTGCAGGGAAGAATTATTTGATCACGAAGTACGATGTACACAAGTTTGCTTGATGCTGGTTAAAAACATTTGCTAGCACTCTCTGCTTTTTTACATTCCCCGTGTCCCACATTGCTTTTCCGCCCGCTTCATCTTTTTTCACACAAAAATATGGTAAAAGGGCCGCGTCCTTATCGAAACTAGAGATGAATACCACTGTGTTAAATTTGGGGCGCGTTGTGCTCAATTTTTGAAGAGTTCCATTTTCACGGTGGATGAATGTAAACCATCGCTTCTGAGCGATGCTTTCTTCAAAGGCTGGTTTTTTAACAGTTTTGAAACATTCGTGAAAAAAGTCGGTTGCATGGAGAAGTAGACAAAACGGTTGCAGGTTTTCATAAAGGGAGCGAATATTCGTTCAACAAAAATAAAACGGGATCGCTAGCATGTTAAAACAACCATTGCGTTAGAAATGTACACGAGTACGGAATGATTTTTACCTCACAATACGATTCTTTCGTTTCAATTTTCATAACCAGAAAAACGATGACGATAGAATGAGAGAGATTTACAAGCCCTTTCATTTCCACGCCCCGTTCGCTTTTTTCCCCCCAGAAGCTTCTATTTCAACCGAATAGACTCCGAACGGATGATCCTAGCGATAGATTGAAATGATAGAGAGCCCCGTGCTTCCCTTGACGAGCGAAAGAAAGCGAGAACTCCTATGGTGCACATTACCGCGAGCGTGGCGGTTCAGTCATTGATCAACATCACTGAAATTCCTTTTGCCTCACAGTGCCACACTGCTCCACGCGCTAGCCATTCGTACTTCCATCAGGATTGTCCTAATTTCACTCAGCCAACACTCCACGAAACATTACTCCGCAACAAAGCCACCAATTCACGTTCCCAACCACCACCGCACCCCTCTCTAAACTAAAAAGCCAAAAGACAAATACCTTCTATCAAAACACTTCATCGTCCCACGTGGCGTTCACTTAACTTTCGAATTACAAAGAAGAAAAGAGGAATCGTCCCCCCACCCCCAAACAATCATGCTTCAGCCAGTGACGAGAGGGGGGTGGAAGCGAAGTAACGACGATGCAGCGGGTTCGGGGTGGCGCATAGGTCACTCCATTAATAATACATCGGTCCCCATAGGTTTCCCGTATTTTTCTGGCAACGCGTTTCCAGCGATTCATTAATTGCTGACCTTGTTAGCGTAGCATTGTGAAGCGGCGGTCCCGAAACGGTGCTTGAGCGGCGCCCGCGGGACTTGGTCGGCCAAGGGGACAAAGACGAGGCCTGGCGAGAATAAGAGAGACAGTGGAAGCGACGAGGAGGGAGGATCTCGCTTGGCATTGTCATGCATTCAGACCCGGCACATAATAATGCCAGGTCCCCTTTGTCGTTCATGCGACCTCCTGTTTTCTGGCTGGCTCTAGTCACGATCGCCCCGGCCATCATTGCCCCGTATCCCCGTGTTCCCGCTCGGGTCGCTTCCTTGCTCGCGACCTTGCGCGTAAAAACCCTAAAACGACGAGTGGAGGGTAAGGGAGAACGTGAGGTGGTCGCGGAATTTGGAGGCCTTTGAAAAAATTGCCCGTTTCCCCGCAAGTCTGTCAGCATCAGGGAGAAATCTCGACTGCTAGATGTGTTAATGGCTCTCTGTAAGGGTTGCATTTGCGTTGCGAGAGTAGGGATGGGATTTGGAAGGAATACTTTAGAATTAGTAATACCTAAGCGTATTTAAAGTTTATATTCTTGACTCTGTCAAGTTCAAGTCCCTTTATTTCGGGTTTTTCTGTACCACAGTGTATTATATACAAGTGGGGGTTGTATTTATATTGCATGTTGATAATTATTATTATTAAGCTTCTTTATTGCACAAACAAAATAAACAAGAGAAAAGAGAAGAAGAACAAGACTATCGCAAAGGCGAGGTTCAGTCTAAATACTGTTTTCCAACCAAACCTAAAATTGATGGGATCTTCTGTGATATATTAGCTGAAATGCTGGTTCCATCATAACGATAGTTTCAATGATCCTTTCCCCGAGAGTTGGACCATTAAAAATGGCACGACAGTGTTCGAGGAACATCGAGAAGTGGGTACAATGCCGTCCAGTGGACTCCCAAGCATGATCGAAAGTTCCAGCAGTAGCCCGAATTGCGTAACAACCGTCTACAATCGAGATCCTGCAGTTTGGTAACTGTCCTTCCGCGAGCAAGTTGTTTGAGATATCCCCGGATAAGGATTGAAGCCCGGAGACACTATGGACCATGCGATCGATCCGCCTTTAGTAATTCAACAACTGGAATACCTTTCAACGGGAGTATAATGGATAGATACTCCAGAAAAGTTGACAACGAGGATAGATTGCGACGACGGCGTTTATTTCGTTGGCAAACGGATACCTTAACACCAGCCGACTTGGAATTGACTTTGACCGAGACGGAGCTCGCAGTAAAACCGAATTGCAGGCCGAATTAAATAGAAACAGAACTGATTTGTCACCAGCAAGAAACTTGCCAGCAAACGCCAGTACTCAGCCCTCCGTTGTACTTGCGTTCTAAATTGACTACATCAAAGAGCTGACTACTCGAAACTACGAGCCATCAACAACTTTCCCTGCAGCGTAGCCAGCACTCCAGCCAGCCCCGTCCAACGTGAAAGTATATACATACATACAGCGTCCCGCAGCTCGGAGCGTTACGGAACGAGGAATATCGCGGACAAGACATCGCCGCGGCGAAGAAAGAGGAGGAAGCGTAGGGCGAAGAAGGCGGCGGTGGGTCGCGTTCGGATGTTGGAGCGACCGCCGCGTTCTGACGAGGGACAACTGGGCCAATCGATACCGCAGCCACCGTCGGCGGGTCGGATGAAGCGCGGGGGTGGATGGCAGAGCGGTTGTAGGCCGGCGAACGTTTGCGACGCGGAGGATTCAGGAGGGCGGGAGGGGGGTTGGTGTGGGTGGCAGGAGCTTTTGGGGGTGGCTGTAGGTGGCGGTAGGTAGCGTTAGGTGGTGGCGGGCAGGATGTCGCGGGGGTGGCGTGCTCCTCCGCCGCCGCCACGGCCATCGACGCTGCCGTGGCAGCTAGGATGGCGCCACAGTCGCCATTCTGCGTAGCGTGGCCGCCGTCACCCTCTCCGCCCCCGTGCGCCTCTCGCCGCTCTGCGCAGACTCGTCTCGCGGAGCAGCGTTCCACCACAATGTTGTTCGACTTGTCGTTTAACCCCGTGTCTCGATTGTTGTTGATACTGCCGTGCCGCTGGAAAAATCTTCATCGCGCCGATCGATTATTCGCCGGTTAACGCGCTCCACCAGCCACGACCGGCTGCCTCCCTCCTCCCCCCCGAGCCGACATCTCGCCGCCGCCCCCGTCACGCCGTTCAGCATCCTGTACCTGGCTCCCCGCCGCCTGACTCATAACCTTAAAGCCGAGGACGCGGACCTTGCGCGTGACCGGGACCAACACGGTGCAAGTGGCGATTTACACACAGAGACACGTAACCGTCGGCCACGGTGCGCGAGACGCGTGTACGTGTAAACATCGCCGCTGGATAGAGGCTTCCGGTTCCTGGGGCCCCGATCGACCAATCGGTTCCGCGGTCCAGCTGGAAATTAGTCTGAGAGGATCGAGCTGCGCCCGAGGGGGATTTTACTCCGGCCGTCGATGATTTACGACCAACGTCGCAGCTTACTCGGGCACCTTGGACGCTAGAGAGGAACGGGCGGCAGGTAAACGACCGCCCATTCGATCCGACCTAAATCGTTTTGGCTTATTTATCGCGTCCACGTCTACGTCAGCTCCCGTTGCAGGCTTTTTCGCCAGCGCGTGCCTCTGCGTTTCGGTCGCTGGCCGGCAATCGCGCGTACGTGACGCGGCCAGCGCGGTAACGATCTCTGGAGATCGCTGGGACTAGCGCGGTTGCAGGAAGTGGCGAATGGGCGGTCTCGCGACTGTGTTTGAGATGGAAGTGAGTAATAGCTGAGTAAAGTGACCGCTGTATTGGTCGTGATGATCATCGTACGGCCGTAAACTGTCGCCCTCGAGTGATTCAATTGCTACCGCAAAGCCGACACAGCAGCGACCATGCATCACTACTATACGCAAGAAGACATAGATCGTGTCGGTGAGTGGCAAACCTACGAACAATAACGTTTATTGCATCTGTATTTTCTTCGATTTTGCACCTACGAGATATTTGTACGTTAACCGATGAAACGTGTCTAATATGATTACGGGTAAACATGTACCTACCTTCGAGGTATAATATTTGGTCTTCGATGTTCCCTCAAAGGCTGGAAAAAATGGTTAATATTAACACGACGGTGCTGGTACTAGAAATTAATATTCGCGACGAATTCCACGGCGCACGTATGCTGCACCGCGAAATTCGATGAAAAATCAGTATTTCCACAGGCTAGGGAATTTTCTAATAATCAACGCACGCTTCGCAGTGTTCGTTAACAAAATTCCCTGGAAATCGAGCGGAACGAGATAATGCATAATGGCTGAATTATCGCCAGCTTAGCGATCGATCGGTCGTGATAAGGTCAGGTCAACAGTTTCACTTTGAACTTTTACCCGTCGACACGAGAGAATGTATAGACGCATTGGCCAGCGTCAGTTACAGAGGACGGCGAAACAGGACCGGGGGTGTTAATAATTATTCAACGAAAAAGCGGTACTTGGTGAATTGTATACGATTACAAAGTTTGTCGCCAGTTCCTTGAACGATCCGCGCGGCGACATCGCCGATTTACAATGCAAATTCAGGTAGCGCATAACTTCGTGGAATTATCGGTCAAATCGCGAATTTCGTCCCCGGCTCCGGCTGCAAATTGTTCCCTCGCTTATTTACACGGAATTAAAAGCGCTCCTTTGAGACCGCTCTAATTATCTTATAGAGTTATCTGGTAATTTCGCGTGTTACGGGGCGCGAAACATATCGCAACGAATTGAGCACGTGAAGTGTCGTTATTATCGAAAACGGATCTTTCCTTTATTGCAGAACCAAATAAAAGTAGTTGGTAGTAGTTTTAGTGACTATGGGTATTCCAAGTAAACCGACTCTGCCTTTAGACAGACAAAGAGTAGCTGTTTTGTTTCTGAAAACTTCCAACTTATCAATCAATTTCTTTGTCTTCTTATAATTGCTAATAAAATCATAACTTTTGACTATTTACGCATTTTAATAATTTTCTAAATTCACAATGATATTAGCTTCTGATTCCGCTCCTCCACAACTCAGCCACCGAAGTTCTCGTTTTTTGACAAGGAAAGAAGAGGCAGGAAGATATATTTGGTGTAGGCGACGACCAACCCCTCCGACATTTCCGCCACAGCTATATCTTCTTTGCCCCCCGCGGCGCGAAAACACGCGCACGGTATTCTTAACATTAACGCGCCTATTTGGGAAATGTATGCAGGTTAGATCCCAGGCGTACCGGCCACCCCTTGTACCCGGGATTATATTAGGTCCTTCAGGCTTTCCGCGTGAGTCTCCCGCGGAATTTAAATTGCCCCGGATACGATAGCGGCGAAATGAAGGAACGGAATAAAATTTGCAACGGCTCCTCCAGACCGCCGCCGCATCGATTCCTTTCCCCCCGTCGAAAATAAAACGTTCACACTTGCGTGGAATCGCTCTCCCGTCCCTCGCTCCCGGCAAATCGACAATCAGGCTTTCATACTTGGCAGAATGGTCCGGGAAAACCATTAGCGCGCGTGTGAGGCCAATGAATTGTACAAAGTTCTCCGAGATTGCACCGAGATGGAAACAGAAGCACTATTACACGTTACAAAGTGCTCCACATAACGGCACGATTTTAAAACCATTCAAACTTCACGATTTAACTTATCACTAGGACATTTCAATCCCTCTACATATAGCTACTATTCAACTATTAGTCAAATTATCATTATTATTATTTCATTAAATAGGACTAGCCCGTAGTATACAAATTGTACAGTAATAAGTAAATATGTGAGGCAATATCTAGATACAAAATTTCGTCGATGCAACAGCTCTCGGTTAATCGATGGAAGTAATTTTATACACAGCGGTTTCAATGGTTTCAAATATTTTAAACCGCTTTTCCTATAAAATTTACATTTTTGGAATTACACCACTATTAATTCCAAGCAGCGATAGATTACCCCAGACTCCGTGCATAAAACATGGAGATCGCCACACCCACTTACAGAATCGATCTCATATCATGCTGAATCCGTGTCCCTGCTACATCGGTACCCCATATCGGATCAGCATCGTAGGTGATCGCCCATAGAAACGACCCCTAATCGTCACCGTTGGAGAGTTTACCGCGTCCCCCCCGGATCGTGTCGGCGCGGAACGCCACTTGACTCCTTTATTCGCGCTCGCGCGGCCGCTCACACCCCCTCCGGGCGAAAAATATCGTACGAATGGATCATGTCCAGGTCTGGCCTGGCGAAACAATAAGGAGGCGAGCGGTACCGTAGGACAGCATTGTTCGCAGGCCTGCGGAGAGAGAGACGGCGGTGGCACGTACGCGTCCCCGTAACGCATTCTGCTTTAAGGCCGCGCTGGCTCGTAAGCAAATTAGAATGGCGCACGTGGCTCGCATAAGTCGGCTCGGTGTCTGCGTGCTCCGTGTGGGGCACGTCGGGCTGGATTTGTAAGGCCACCCCTTTTCTCGGCCCCCGCGCGGTCGAGCGAGCGATGCCAACGGGCTTCTGTTCCCTTCTCCCTTTTCCTCTTCCTCCTCCCTCCTCCTCCCGCCGAAACGGCACGGACGCATCGGCAATTACGCCACTTTATTGCTAGGGTTACGTGTCGTGCGCGGAATTAATGCAATCCAGAGGGAGGATGGTCGGCAGCCTTCTTTCCGAGGATCGAACACCGCTGTGACACAGATTCCCGGCAGTTGGGCACTTTAGGGATTAGGTGGCTACTGGTAGACGGTTTTTGGGGGTAGGTCGTGTTCTTGGGGAAGAATCTTGTGTGACTTTTATAGCGATCTTTTTGTCATTGATTACTAGTCTTGGGAGAATTAGATGTGCGCGAGGTCTGACGACTAGGGATTAGAGATAGTGTTGGATGACAGAGCTTCTTTATCATTAAAAGGACTTGGCGGGTAAGCACACTGCATCGTACAGATAAGTTAGTCATTTCTATTTTTCTGTGCAAGGTCCAGATCATAGAATAAAGCTTAGTAGCCGATTTAGTCATCATCATCCTGTAGCTAAGGTCATCCACGCACCATCAAAAATCTTTAGTATAAAACCCACTGAAAGTTGTCTAAGTCGACGGGCAAATCTTACCTCGCTGAAATACAGCATGGATGTCTACCGTCTTGCTATTAGTTGTAACCGGGAGTTGTTCATAGAACGTGACCAGAATAAATTGTATATTTATTAGGTACCTACAATCGACTACTACGTTTCTCACCTTGAGCCACAACAATACTTTAGGTGCCTAGTATCGCTCTGATTTCAAATTTCAATGAATTACTCATTTCTTATAACCCCTTCAAGCATTTTTCTGCATTAAGGCTGCTTTTATCGGTCGCGACCCCCGTCGATAGAGGCCCGAGCGTCTGAGGCAGCTCGAATCGCGTTCAATTCGAATCCCCGATATGCCACGGCTAATTGAATTCGAGGGAATCGATTATGCCCGGTCCGTGCGACGTAATATTTAACGGCGTGATTACGAACAGATGGAACGACGGGCTTTTCTCCCCGATATTGATTGGATTTGTTTATTCTTTTTTAATGGAAACGCTCGGTACGCGGTCGGGAGAAGCCCCGCAGAGAAGCGTTCTCGATGCTTCTGCTCGTTTCGTGTTGAGATATTGTAAACACTGGAGATTGCTCACGGTTCGAGAGGCATCGACGCTGAAGCTCCTCTTTTGTGTTGGCTGGCAGCGGTGTAGTTTTAGCGTGATTATTATTCGCGAGCACGATGGATCTTGAGGGCTAGGGCCTATATAGAAGCTACGGTATTCGATAAGAAGTAGAGGTAATCAAGAATACATATACGGGATGCTTAGAGAAAAACGGAAGTAGGAAGTGGAATATGCCTCACTAGTCAGACACATTTGTCTCTCCTCTCAACTACAAACGCTTCAAGATATAAATATGTACATACTTGCTATCAGGGCCGGTTTATGATGTTTAGAGACCCTAAGCACTTAAAAGATTTTCAGGTCCCCTTATACAGGGTGATCACTTCAACGCAATGTACGATTTCTTAGGCATTTCTGATAATTTGACAAAAAAGTGTTTCTAGCAAAAGTTAGATTTTAATATTCATTAAATTTCTATGATGTCTCCTAATGCCCCAAGTACATGCTTCTTTGTCTCGTTGGTTAATCCAACAAGGATCACTACTATCGCATTTAGAAGTTAAATATCACTTCACGTACAATTAAACCTCTACTACTATATTCGGATTAAACCACATGGATACATCCTGCGTCACTCTGTCGTTACGAGGCAACATTTACCTCGACCCAATGAATCAGAGCATTAGCAATGAAATAGCAGTCGTCGGTAGCATAATGATATGGACTGCCTCGAAGAACAGGGACTGTAGGCGAACGATAAGGCCGGCAAATAGAAATATCGCCGCGTATAAAATGTAGATGTCCGCGTCGGAAGGGTTGCGAGACGAGACTTTTATCTGAAATGAAATTACGACTGGAAGCGCGTGCTGCGTGAATACATTGTAGACGCGGCGGCTGGCTCACCCTCGCTCAATTTCACTTTTATTTATATCCCCTTGGGGATAAAATGGGCATTGCTATCACCGCGATCGTCAATCGCGCTCTGTCATCCCTCGTTTCGGGCATGCTCCGCGACTCCTTCCATGTTCAAATGCTCCTCCACGCAAACAAGTGTCTCCATGAGTGATCATCGTACTTTTAAACCGCCCCACACTCATTTCCACTTCAACTTCTCGCGTCCAGAATTAGTCACTTTAATTTCTTGCTGTATAATTCCTTTCGACACAGATCCGATTAACAAAGGATTGCTGGATAAACATTGCACTTTAATTCAGACTCATTTCTATAGACAGTACGACAACAGGGCAAAGCAGAAAGCTGCAGATCGATCATTCTCGCGCGTAACGACACACAACGAACACGACAGATCGAAACGCGAAACAACAGTTCGACCTTGCAGCCGACAAGTCGACACGGTGAACGCTGCGGTCGAGGAGTCTGAAACGTGACATCGCGTCGTTCGCTTAACTTCTCCGTCTGAAAAGGAATACATACCTGGCTGCGTAGGTATACGACAAACCTGGAGCAAACTAGCGCCCCCCCTTCCTCCCGATAGTGCTGCAAGTGGAGCACGACGAATCCAGGAAAGTTTCTATTGATCCTGCGAGACAACGGCCGTCCCCTTTCGCCCCCTCCCCCAGCCCCCTCTGAAATTTACATGAATCCTCCGAGAATCCAGCTTCATGTCTCTCCACGGTTCTGCTCCTCTTCCGCGCACAAGTTTTTACAAGACGCGAGCGGATTAAATCGCGAGGCGTTCGCCTGATTACCCTGGAGGTCCGGATGAATGCTGCCGAGGGTGCTGCCGCCGATAACGCGAGTAAACGCTGGCTCGATATCGGTAATTCCACTCAAGTGCCTTGCATCCTCGATCTTTCAATCGAAACTTATCGAGCTTGCATTGGAAACAGTGCTGCGCGCATATATTTGCTCATTATCCCTGGAACAACGGGACGATTCAATACGCAGACACGATCGAAACCGAATTCAATGTATTTCCCGCGCGGGGCTGGGAGAAAAACGAGAGCCGCCTAAAATCGAAAATTCATTGTGCATGGTGTTTCATTCTGTGACTCGCCACGTGCATTATCGGTGTCACAATGACGGTCTCTCCCCTCGCCCGCGAGAATGAACCGCGCCGAGGAGGCTGTCTCTTCAATTAACGTTTTTTAGAGAAACTCCATGGACGCGTATATGGGTCGCCCTGGGGAGGCGGGAGTCGCGGATCCCTTTATTCCATCGGACAATGTGGTAAAATAGAAACGTGGCAACTTTCCCTCCGCCAGCCCGCCTCCTTTCTCGCTTCAGTTTAGACCAGACGCAGCGTGGCGCGACCATAACCGCGCGTTAGAATCGCTAGAAAGTGGCAGTCTACGGTTCGCGTTCTTTTCTTCTCTTCTCTCTCCCTCTCGCGCGTTTTTTTTTCCTGTTTTCTTCCCCCTCGCTTCTATGCCTCTCCATTTGAAACGTGCCTTCACGCTGATGGAATTCGCGCTGATGAATGAAAATTGTTCGCCGCGCACCGTATTGAATTACCCTCCCGGCAGCGTATCGATCGATCGGCGAGATTAACTGTTCGGATTAAAAAAAAAAAATAACTCTTGACTGATACGATTTATACAGCGGCGAAACGAAATATTTAACGATTGCGCCGGCCTGGATGGGGCGTATTGTTCGCGCGTCGATCTCCAACAAAGTCGATAGGCGGCTGTATTATGCGCTTGATGGGATTCCGCGTCTCCTATAAAAGTCAACCCCCGCTAGGTAAATATAAACCACTTTCCCCATGGAAACAATATCACCGCGGCCGGGAGAATTACGGTATTTTTATCGCGAAACGAAAGCCTCGCCGCGGGATAACACGGTCGTTTGTCCTTCCTTTCATCGGACGCTGATGAACGCCCCTATCAATCGACGAAATCGCCCGTATAATGGGCCGGGCGAAAAGTGTCCGCGCGTGTGTCCTTGGACGCCGAATATCAGCTGGACTAAAAATGAAAATGTAAATCTGTGTTGCGTGGGAAGAATCGACCTGTTCGTAGTTGCAAATGTAATGGTGTTGTGATTATTAATCTTTATTATAGAAGAGTTATATAACATAGGGTTATCAGCTAAGGAGCCATGGCACCTGTAAAAAGAACAGAAAACTAGATTTTATTCATTAAATCAATTTTTATAATCACCTAAAGAATTTTATTGAAATTGTATTAAAAATATTTTTATCTGTTCTCTCCAAGTGTAATTCCCGAAAATCCCACTGATGCACACTTACGCCACGACGCTCGGGAACCTCCAAGATAGCAATGCGTTTCTTTACAGGATACACAGTACGCAGAGCGGGCCAAACTTTAATAACCGATTTCCAACAATCAGCATAGGGAAGGTGGCTCGTGAATAAATATCCATAGCAATCCCGTGGGTTAGCAAGTTAGCGCTATGGAATGGCGGTTGGTTATCTTCGCGGTAACATTATCACATTTAACTAAACAGACCGCCCAAAGTTCCCACGTACCGTGCTCTCCATATTCACCGAATGCCTGTCCAAACATCCATGAATCCAATAATTACAATCGGCCCGCCTTTCCAACGCAGCATCCCAGCCTAATTCTAAATTTAATGGAAACAAACGAGCCGCGGCCGAATAAAATGTCATTAATGTAACGAGTCGAACGCGGAGTCGTTTAAACAACGACCGGATCCGTTAATGCAGTCGAAACCGGGGGTGAATTAGCGTCGGGGACAAACGATTATCCGCTTTAACAGGCCGATTAACGGGACGATATCATTTTAATGTAATACGTTCGCAGGCGTCCGAATAATTTCGATATCACCCTGGGTCGGAGAAGGAGACGAGGGGGACGGTTTTGTATAAAGTAATCGATGAGCGTGGGGGGAGATATATCGATGGAATTACAACGAAATAGCCGGCGAAAGAATTGATACGCGTTAAATTCGCGTTCACGCCGGTGTACATTACGAATAGGGGCTCGAATTCCAGCTACCTGCGGATAAATTGTACCTCGTTACTTTCGACGCACCAGCTGCCAGCGCATCGCGTATCCGCGTCACGTAGCCTGTTTTACGTAGACGCTTTTGTTCTGCATGAATCTTATTAGCGCCGACCCATTTTACGGGGGATCGAGTTAAATGCAGTTTTACGCATTACGCCGAAACCGCCCACGCGCTCTTACTTTCGCCAGCTGTCGATCAGTCGGGAACGATCGATCTATAATTAATAGTCATTTGCTGCGTTTTGGATACGATTTGCAATCTTGCACGAGGTTTACCGATGCTTGTGTAGTCGAGGATTCTGCGTGGAAATTT
Organism: Andrena minutula; assembly: GCA_929113495.1. Classification (NCBI taxonomy): domain Eukaryota; kingdom Metazoa; phylum Arthropoda; class Insecta; order Hymenoptera; family Andrenidae; genus Andrena; species Andrena minutula. The sequence continues at coordinate 3,017,699 of OV815993.1, forward strand.
GGTTGTTTTGAAAGAATATTCGCAAGTTTGGGTAGGGTGGGTGTGCATGACGATGCGAGGTTGCCTGGTTGGTAGGTTGAAATAATGAGAAAGTTTCTTTCGCCGTCGCGGCAGACGTTGCCCGCGTTGATCGATCTCGTTTACCTCCAACTTCTTATCCGGCTCGGATCAAAATATGCCTGGAGACGTGGAGGCTGTATTCCGCCCCGTGTACAGCCGCGTCTAGTGTCCGCTATTAGGAACAAACCGGAAATAGAAGTGGCTGAACTTTAACTAGCTCGGTAGCGGAATGGTCTCGTTCTCTTCATCAACTCAAACTGCCGGAATTAGCTTCTGGCCCCCGTCCAGATTACTTCTGTACGTTCTGTTCCGGCCGTGAGCCGACGCTCCCATTTATCTCGTCTGCTCTCCCTCCCCTCGAAACTTCTTCGTAATATGTTAATTATGAAAACGATAAGCGAATGATAATCAGCCGTGGTTATTTCGAAGACCCCGGCCAATTTTCTCCGTTATCGCGGGGGGGAACGAGTCGGAAGAGGCTGTCGTTTCTCCGTTCGTCAGTGGCGGATAACGATCCACCCAGCGATACCGCGCTCCTTCCTTCAAAGACCGTCTTGATTAAATTGTTGACCTGTATTCTGGGGTAGAAGCGTTAGTCGATGGAAATACGCGAGCAGGATTCGAGTTTCTTTTATTTATACACTTGTGGTAGTATAATTAGACCGAGGGTGTCTAGACGGTATCGGTAGCTCTATACGTGTTTAATTTAGACGCGCTAAATGTGATCGACAATTTCTGACAGATTAAGAGTACAATCAGTAAAGCAAACAAGGTTAGCTAAGGGAAACGGGTGGGTTAGTTTTGATAAAACTGTCTGCCAGGTTGAGCTCCGGGATTTATCAATAATAATAGAATAGTAGCAACTCTTCTGTGATGTTCCTATGGAAAAGTTTACTTCTTCTACGAGATATCTACAGAATTGTTACTCAACTTCTATAAGGATCAATTATTTCGAAGCTACGAGCGTCTAGACCCGTATCAATCCGTCTCGAGCCCCGAACGATACGTCAGCGGATCCTGTACTAATAAACATTCATTAGTCGCCAAACCGATAGGATCCTGAGGATATTGGCAACGAGCACTGGCGCTGGGCTAGAGGGGTGCGAAACGGGGGAGACGTTTTGTTGACACAGAAGGGAAAGTTCATTCTCTTTCGGAATGGCCGTCCGTGATATATGATGCCAGACGAAACGTTTCAATTAACTCTTCTCTGATGTATCCGCTTAATTGAATGGGAGGAATCGTTTTCGCAACACACGTAGTTTTAATAGTAGTCGAGCTTCTTTTGTTATGTTACTTTTGCGTAGTTTTTATTGGGAAACTAATAAGAGGCATTGCGTAAGAGTACCTATTACATTATTACTGAATGGAGATCAAATTTACAAGGGTACACTGGCACCTCCCACAGAAACAGAAGAAAGGATATTAATGTAAGCACAAGTGAGGTAAATGAAGAGCTTTGTAAAAAGAAAATAAAACTGGATTTTACCCTTTAAATAAATTTTTATAATCACCTAATGAATATTATTGAATTTGCATTAAAAATATTTTTAATCCTAAATGAACCACTGCAATGTGTTGTATAAATTTTAATTCTTCACCTACAAATCAAAGCACAGAGGATCTAGTAGATCCATTACATTAAAATTTCAAATTACTGTTTGAAAACAAGTTTGCAATCCTTAGTGAAATAATAGTAAACACCGGCACGATTCGTGGTAATAATTCCCGTGTACCCGAAGCAGCAGCTTCAGATGCATAATTTTACCGTGCGAACGCCTATTCGAGGTTGGCGAAGAAAAGGAGGCGGCAAACGTTTCGCGGAACTACCAAGTGGGTGGGTGGGCGTTTAACTGTGGCTGAATCGAGATGCGGATACGCGGTTGATCTTATTGTGAATGGGCTTTACGGAAGCCTCAACTCCTCTGTGAACGCGCGGAGATTACTGGATGTCAGTTCCTCTTGCTCCGCTAGATCAGAGGCGGAAAGGAATCGACACAATGCCTCTGTGGATTAGCGGCACGCGCGCGATGCATCCAAGGGACCGATTGCAGCGATGAAACTAGGTTTAGCGGTTGCTGCTTTCAAATAAATTCTGGGAACTCACAGAAATGGATAGCGATCCAGTTGCTCCCACCGATAATTCTATTTAACAATAAAAGCTTCAGAAATAAGTTTAATAAGACACCTAAGTTCCACGATTTTCATCTCGATAAAAAACACAATTTAAATTTAATCACTGAAAATGATTTTCCGCGAGCCTCCTTTGACTTTAGAATCCTTTGCCAGCCAAGTGATTGATTTCTTTCCCAAGATCCATCTCTTAATTCTTCGTACTCCTGTTCCAAGCGGTTCACAGGAACCCTTGTTTCCACGGAGCTCGAAGCTCAGGCGCCAGATCGATCGATATTCGCGAGTACAAATTGAATACGAATCCCATCACTGTCCTCCGCGGATGCGGTCTCATGCCCGGGAAAGCGTGCGGCCGCGATCGCGCAACTATTAATCCAGCCGCAGTTGAACGGCGAAAACAAGGGCCGATCGGTGGATCCAGCGATCCAACGATTAACCACGACGAGCACACGGACGTCGGGCAATATCCTCGTCTCTTCAGCAGTTGGCAGGGCGTTAACGATCATAACACATCACGCGCGGACCTATAAGGGGTAAAGCGCTGATCAGAATGCCTGGGCACGCAACCCCTTGGATTACCTTGGCCGTCCACCGTCCCACGGGTTGCTTGTTCTACTGGTAACTGTTTCCTGTCCCCGTTCCACCGCCTCACCCCTCCAATAGCCACAAGCCCTTCCCCCTTGAAATCCCACAATCGAGTGGCGGACTATCGGGAATCGCCCTAGATCGCCATTATCGTTAATCAACCCAGTGTTTACGGAGTCTTAAGCGGCGCTGTTTGGCCCCGCGGACGCATCCAGCGGCGAGGGCACGCATATGCTCGAGGGGTTTACGAGCGGCGACCGCACGGAACGATGAAGAACGGGGGAGGTTTATGGGGCCGTTTTATTCCCGCGTATCACCGACACTTCCCTGGCTCGCCCTAAAGATCTCCCGATGGATAGGGACACGTAGTCGTTCGGCTTCTCGCGCCCGGCGAAGAAAACGGCACTGTTTTACGCGACTCGCCATTCGTCTCGCGTCGCTCTCGGATACTGCGATACGTATCTATCAGTGACTGAAGCGCAGCCAAAACTCCGAGCGGCTCAGTGCACTTGGAGAATCGACGACATCCATCGACCGGTCGATCGCCTGGCTCGGTCTCCGCTCCAGAAGAACCGTTCAGCCAGCGTGGCTCGTTTAATCGCGCCGCGGGATTCTCTTAACAAGAACGAACGAGCCCCGTCAGCGTAGGAAATGCAGTTCGGCCACGCGAAACACGGGCGGAGAGGGACTCGGAACAAGGGAGCGGACGAGGGAGGCACGGACGGATGCTGGAGTGATAACTGGGACGATAGCGCGAGAGCGATAGCGAGCAGTTGGAGTGACAGTCGAAAGGGCGAGTAAGAAAACGGTGGGTGCGCGAGAGGGGAGTGGGGGGACGGGCAGGACGTTAGAAAATGGAATTTCGGTAGCGGAGGGATGCTAGCAAAGAACCTGGAGACCGAGCTGTCGGCGGAGAGGGGTGGAAAAGGAAGGGAAAAACGAGAAGAGCCTGGTAGATGGCTAGGTCCGTGGATGGAGTGGATACAGTTGAGTCTGAGGGTTTCTTGGTTGTTGGGTGTTTGGCCGTCCGCCAGAGAATCTCTGGAGCGCGACGGTTACCTTTTTCTCCTCTGGGAGATCTCCTCGGTCCTGCGCGTACATACACACGCAGACAGTGGAATCTCCGTGCAACGGATATCCACGTGCTAGCGGAGCGTTGTGTGCGCGCGGGTGCCGCTGTTTCCGCGATGGTACCAGAGGTCCGTCGTTATACTCGCCACTTTCGAAAAATCATTCCCCCGTCCGACGATCCCGTAACTCCTCCTCGCACCCTGTTCTTCCTCCCGGGTTCCACGGGTGCAGCCTCGCGAGCAGCGCTCATCCGTCAAGGTCGCGGTTAAACGATTTATGCCAGCCACGACTCGTTCGGTTCCCTACCCGCGGCTTTCAGCCGGCGTTCACGCGCGGATACGACAATTGCTGCGAATAGGTCGTTCGCGCTTTATGACTCGCGAATCGCCGTCCCTCGGCGACCATTCTTCTAATGCAGCTTTATAACAGCGGCTATCATCGCTTTAGAGTCGCTCCCTACTCCACGTCTTCTCGCGACGCGAGTTAATATAATTGTGACGTACACGCTGAGCCGCTTCCGCGTGCACCGCAGCTATCTCGCTCCTTCGCCTCTCTGGTTATACAGGCCGCTTCAATTTGGTACCTAAACGCTGCTCTATTATTAACGAGAGTATTATGAATTCAGCTAGTCGGAGGTAATGGGACACTGAACAGGAGGGTTGAAACGGCTCTTCGAATTCCTGGTAGCGTCGCTATCTTCGTAACGCGTTCAAAGGGAATCCGACTGGGTAGCTCCGCGAATGCATCGGTAACGTCGCTCGGGGGACATCAGGCAGATCGAAACAGCGAGATACCGTTCGCCTCGAGATCGAAGAAACGTAACAGCCGTGTCATTAACCAGCCCGGTGCATCGACCTAGTTGTTGCCGCGCCATTACCGGATAATGACACTTTTTCAAGCCCAGGTAGAAGTTACGGTAGCGGGCCGATTTCGATCCTGTTCCGCCCACTTTGCCGCGAGGCCGCTCGAATAGATGGCACGATTCCTCGGAAATCAGCTGGACCACAACGGTATCGTCGGGGCTGAGGAAAACTGCGCGGCAGCGGTTCCGTACCCGAGCTTAAACACGGTCGCGCGAGATGATCGATCTTCCCTCGCCTCGACGATACATTTGCTTCCGAGGAGAGTGTCAATCGTTCGCGATGCTGCATCCCCTATTTCCTGGCGGACAGCTTGATCGATTCGGGCAGCGCACTTCAATGCATGCGCGTATAATTTTTCCGTATATGGATGCGGTGTAAGTTTGAAGTGATCTCTGAAATTGAAGGAAATGATAATAATAATAATTTAATTAACGGAAAAATTCTACTTATACACAAAAAAGAGTAGCAATGAAGTTCTTAATTATATAGCCTTAAAGCAAAATGAAACGATTCCGTTTTTGTCGAGTTGCATTATCTCCAATCACTTCATATCTCCAACTGTGTTTTTCAAAGAATCATCGTGTTGTAAAAAATTCTCGAAGCTTGTCTTACCAAGGAGTCCCACCGCGTGGAAGCTATCTGATTCGATGAATGATAGCGTAAATGCCAATAGCATCGAAACGATGATATTAAAATTGCCACGGGCGCGCGATCAGAATTCGTTTGGCGCGCGAGCCTCTTTTGACGACGAATAACGCGCTTGAAACGAACCACCCCACGAAATACCGACGCATTTGAGAAAGGCTCGAACGTGTCGTCGCTGCCCTCCCCGGGGACGTTTTTCAGTCGGCAATAACATTCCACGAAAAACAGCGCCGCGGAGCGTTTCATCCCCGCCGCGAGCGTATGAATACGTTCGACTAGCGAGCGCCGTGGTCAGCGAGGACGAAAATCGCTTCTCTGAAGGGTGGCCACCGGAAAATATGAGATATCGGAGGACCCCTTCATGGATCCTCGCCATATTCTCCGCGTTATCGCCATGGCTACCCGTCGGGATCGTAAGCCTGCTATACACGGTGGCAAAAAAGAAATAGTCACTGTGCATCAGATCCCCAAAGATTCTTAAACCAGAATCCCTAAACAAAATTCATTTTGTCCTGTTAAATTCACGATTATGTAATTCCTTTCTCTAATTCACGGCAGCAAGTGGAAGTGGTCTGTGCCAGTCAGCCGCGCGTCCAGTCCATTTGGACGCTCGTTTTCCTTCGTTGCCAGCCGTCTACGCTGGCAAACCGATTGTTTACGCGTTAAACGGGCCCCGGTCGACAATTTATGCTCGCTCTGTGACAAAGGGAAGCCAGCTCACGCTCCGGCTCGATCTGTCACGGTGTCTCTTCAGCGCAACAACGCGCACCCGGATCAAAGCCTTTGATCTCGCAGCCCTGCGTGCCAATGACGCTGTAATTCCAATGCCGGCTGAGAAGGATCGTAAGGTTCGGGTTATGTGTCCTTTACTTCCGCGTTCCCACCGTTCGGCCGTTTGATTCTGTGCATCGAGAGCGTAACAGACACCCTCTGATTGCGAATAGTGGCTTCTCGCTGCGTTGCGTCTTCACGGCGGGCTTCGCAATGAGGTGGAAGTTCCTGTGAAGGACTGCGTGTGTGCGCCACTCTATTTTCTACTCTGTCGCCGGGTAATTGAGGACGGACAAAAAGGATCTAATTAATGATGAATGACAATGAGTCTACGTTAACGCTTCGATAGGAAATTTGAATCTCCACGCAGTCGATGAAAATACTTTAACCTCCACCCCTGTGATTCCAAAGTTCTATGACGAATCCAGCGATCCTTCTTCCAAGTCAAAGTCAACAGTGCTCGGGATTCTACAGGATCGTGGGTGTACTTAAAACGAACCCCCGTGTTCTACAGTTGGCGCAACCTGTAAAACTGTGCCGTCTTCGTAACAACCGTGGCCGATTTGCATAAGCAAATTTCGCGCGGCATAAATGTTTCTGCCGAGTCGTAAATTGGATTAAGCGGACTCCTTGGAAATTAGCCGTGCAGTTTTTAGCCAGTACGGCGACGCTCGTTCCACGTAGTCTAGACGCTCGCTAAGATCGCGTTTGTTAAGTCAGCGTACACTCGCGGCCGCTGTTGGCTCTATCTCTCTCCCTCTCTTTTTCTTTCTCTCTCGTAGTCCGTAAATTCTGGAGATTCGAAAAGAGCAATATCGCGACGACGATTCGTCACGATGCTGTGTACCGAGGCGCAGACCCGGATACCGGGGAATTTCGTAAAAATCTTGAACGCGAAGACAGTGACGAATTGCCGGGCAGATAAAGGGGACGGAAGGCGATGGAAACAGCGCTGCGGACCGATGAAGACGAAACTTCCGAAGCGCAAGAAGTAAACCGTTAACCTCCTTTCTTCCGCTCGCGCTAATGACTCCGAAGCCGCTCAGTTTCGCTACATTTTTTCAAACCCCTCCTCGAAACGCAACTCTGCGCTACGTTTTTTCGAACCCGGCTGCGAACCCGGGCATCCTTGGCAACTGGGGAACGGTGCAGTGTTTGGTACGATGTGAAGCAAAAGAGAATGGTAAGATTGTGAAGATACCTAACGAAGGAGATGACAGAAATTAGGGAATGGAATTTTTCATTCGCACGTTTCACTTCGCGTTTCGAATGGCGAGCAATATTAAGTAGAATTCCAGTTAATCTGCTGGCAAGATTAACAAGAGACTCCCCTCCGTTCAGACCTAAGAGGTTTACTCCAAAGTTCGCGCATAACAATCTTGCAGCCGGAGTGCGCGATGTCGCGAATTCTGGTACAGTGTCGACTTTTGTGCCGGGTCAACGAGCTTGTTCAAAGCTACAGTGTCCTTGCAATTACATGCATCAGTCGCACTGCTACGCAAACACGTAGTTACCGCACTGGCTTCACGTGTGCATCGGAGCATTCGTATCTTCCATGTTCAGTTAACCTCGATGGCGAGTTTCGACACGATATTACAGAGCAGCGATGTGTTTCGCGTGAGTAGAGGACAATTAGCGGTCGCCGTCGGGCATCGAACGGCGGGTAAAGATTACACCAAAGTTCGACCGCCGCGAGCCGAAGTTTCTGCGGCAGAAAAAGTGCGATGGGCGACGTGGGCCGATCGATGGGAGGACGTCAGTGGCGGCTACATTACTTATGAACTCATTAACAATACAGATAAAGGGAAGGTAGTTCGCGACGTTCCGTCGGATAGAATATGCATGGCGTTTCCAGCCAGGCGAGCCAGAACTGTGCACGGAAGGAAGGCAGAACTGAATTCCAACGTCACACTGCCATCGGCTGGGAAAGAAAGCTTAAAAATTAAACGCAAACCCGCCGCGCGCCAATACGCGTATTGATGCAGATGGCGTTGTGGGCCTCTGCGTTCCGCGTTTGCTTCGCGCGCATAGTGTGCAACGTGCATTTTTAACTTTAAAGTTGGTATCTTTCGTGAAACAGGTGTATAAAGTATTCGTCGAGCGTTAGAGTTAGTGATTTTGTAGATAGAGTAGTGGTGCTTTATTTTTGGAAGCTTCTATTGGAGATTATAGAAAAAACGCTTTGGCTTGAGCTTCTAGCTTTACAGGTTGGCGTATTGAAACAATTTTTCAAACTATTCGCTAACCTGTGACTGGAATATTATTATTCGAGGGGTACTTTAGTATACAGAGTTAGCATTTTCTAAGTTTGTGTTCGAAGTTCGAGGATATTTTACTCTTTCAACTAGGGCTATTACCAATATTCGAATATGTAATTAGGAGTACCTATTCAAATAATTAGGAGTACTTGAATATTCGAATAATTAGAATATACGAATTCTTTAAATAATTGTGAGTAATCAAATATTCGAATTATTCAAATAATTATGAGCATTCGCATATTCGAATTATTCGAAGAAATTTTTCATTTGAATTAGCATAGTCCAAAGCTTGAACATTGTACCACTTAAAAATTGTCTTATTCAAACACTCATGCTTCCCTATTATTATCCCAATATTGCAACTCCCTTTGCACCCCACTTTTATTTCACAGCACTTATTTCAACTCGCCAATTTCCGCTAAAGTGTAAAACGAACTCAAACAGTAGAATCGCCTGCAGAAGGACATAACTCTCCGAAGAAATTGCATCCTCGAGACCCATTTTCCGTGCAACAAATTAGCAACGTGAAGCGCCGCCGGAAACGACCGTGTAACGATAATTGGTGGACAGTGCACCGAAAGTCAGGCAACTTGTGTCTAATAAATTCAATTACCCCGTAGCACGGGTCAAGTTCCTGCTACCAGGAGATCGCCCGGTTCACCGTGCAGCCTTTGCTGCTTGTCGTGCTAACAAGACGCCAGCTACGATGTCGTTACTTTTACGGAAGTTGCTCGTTGTTAATCTATAACGGCGCGAATACCGTGGGCGTCGTGTTACGAGTAAACAACCGATTCTCTTCGCCTCGTTACGAGAAGCTTTCTTCGAGTGCCCCTGTCAGGAGGATGGGTAGTTTAAACGTCGTTAGAGGTTGTTCTCACCTGATTTTCAATCCCGGCTGCTTGGCCCGAAGTCTCTTTGCAGACTGAGCACTGGCCCCTGTCGGTAGTAGCTCTTCTTCGGTACTTCACAATCCGAAAACTCGATGAAAGCTTAGAATTCGATAAAGCTACCCGCGGCAGCTGAGAAACTGGTATCTCTCACTGGTTCCGCTGGCGATATCGAAGCAGATTAGATTTATTATTCGATTTCGAGAGCAGTTCTGTGTAGCAGAGTGTTAACGAACGATGCTTTTGTGTGTTGCAGAGTACTTGATGTCGGGAAGTCCACGGAGCTACCCAGCACGGTCCCCCGGGGTCGCTTCCACGCCGACCGTCACTAGGTAAGTAACTTTAGCATTTCATGAGTACCCGCACGAATTCCACGCGCGAAACCCGGCCGGCACCGTGAAAATCTCGCCGGAAAAAACGCGCGTCCGACACATCCATATTCCAGCAGGCAATAACACAGATTTCCGCGTAAGCCAGATCACGTAAGCGGATTTTTCGCGCGCGGCGGCTGACAAATCCGCGAGACTTATCGGTTTACCTGGTTGCCGGATTTCGCGCGGTTGAATTAAGCCGCGAAAAATCGACCGTGCTGTTGACTCTGCCGCGAAACCGTTCGTCGTCGCCACGCCGATGGTCGTTCCGAAGTTAACCGTACTCACTTTCGCGCTCGTCTTCGTTTTTCAGGGTTGATTGTATGATATTGGGGTTCGTCAGTAGAATTTTGTACTCGTTGGGGTCAGATACGTGTGACTCGACTAATAGGAATGAGACTCGGTTTTTAGTAACTGAAGGGTGGATTGTTTTATGGATATACAGTATTACGTGATGTAAGGTTTTTTCTCTGAAGTTCAAAACACACTTGTCATTTGCATTTTGAAGGTTGAAAGGAATCTCGTCAGTATTCAAAAACAAATGTGCACCATTGATTCCAGATTGCGCTTTCTTAAAAGGGTTTCCAAAGGCCCCTTTGACTAAAACCCAGATATTTATCCAGTGGCGCACTCAGGATTTAATCTTGGGGGGTACCGAGTGGAACGGATAAAACTAATCTAAGTTTCCTTTTTCTCTGGGGGTTACCAGGGCCCTTTGCCCCTCCCCTCTGGGCCCGCCACTGTATCTATCTATTTCACCACGAAGCTCAGCTTGCAGACTTTCAAATTCAGCCCCAGGTATTAACGGAGGTTCCATCAAGAACGGAACAACCCGGTACGCGTTTCCATTTCTCATCGAAAGAGGGTTAATTCAATGCCGAGTACGTTACAGCCGCTCGTTTGATATTTTATTCATTCACGGCCGATATTAACAACGGTGAAAACGCGGGTATCGGGCCGCAGAAGTGCCATTATCCACCGCGTGGCTGTCGTTTGCTGTCTCTCTAATGATTACAAATCTTCGGCCGAGCACTTTTGGCAATTAGCGAGTCATTAGCAGCTCCCTGGCCTCGCGCCGGTGATAAAATCGCCGCGCGACGCGAGCCAGAGTGAACGCAGGAATTCCCTATCCGAGTAACGATTCCTGTAAAACCAACTGGAATTCCCCCGCCTCTCCTCGGCTGGGGTTGGGAAAGTGGCGCGAGGAAAGTTTGGAAAATTTAAATCAATCGGTTGAATGGGACGCGGACGTGGTCGGAAGCGCAATAACCGCGCTGGAAATACCGTTGGGGGGTGGCGAGGGTGGAGGGGACACGGTCGAAGATGTTTCAATTCAAATGAGCCGAACTTTTAAAATATTTAGAACGTCGTCCCGGCGTTCATCGTATTTCGCCGTTCCCTCTTCTCCCAGACGATTCGATCGTCGCCGACGACGCGCGCGAAATATCGAATTAGCCCGCTCTTTATTCGGCGCTGTTAGCTCGGTCGCGGCAGCTTGAATAATAAGTGCAGTCAGATTCGAAAGACGCGTATACAATGGTCCGTAGGTTTCTTCGTACGAATTCAAAGGGGCAGCTAGGTCTGCAAGCTGTTGGATTGCTTTTGGCCCCTTATCTGTGACATTTTCTCTTTTGGTGTATAAGTACATGTCTCGTGGTTTTTGTAGAATTCATATGGAAACGGAATTGGAGTTAATCTTTCCCAGAAGGTATATGAGGTTTGTGCCCTTATTATTTACGCGGGATTTCGCAGAGATTAATGGACCGCGAGGAATGAATTGCCCCACGTTTAAGTGATATTTAAGAGTGACTTAATGGAGTTATACTCGCGATTAAGTGAATGCCGCGCAAAGCTTGGCCGAATGCTCGCGAGTAAACGTGGTTAATCGTGCGATTTATGTTATTCTTCGCGGCCGCCCGTGGCGGAATTGCGCGAAAAATTGTCCCATTACGTGTAATCAAATCACTAACTCTTCTGGCAATAATACAGACGCCATTCCCAGCGATTTTCTACGGTGATGACAACAAACCTCTTCTATACTTTCATTCTATTCACGATTATAATCATCTCGAATAAATCAGAACCCACCCCGATGCCCAAGAACACAATTGCTAACGCTACCCTCGTTAAGGGTACAAAGCCCTGCAGCTCCAAAGCAAAATTGAATCCCATTTTGTTCGAGCAATATTCCCAAATCAGTCGCCGACGAAGGGACATCGAGTAACGCTAGCGAGCCAAATAACTCGAAGAGTAATCGCGGAACTTTTTCGCTCGACCGCGAAAAGTAGTTCGGTCATCCTCCGAACAATGGGCACGAAGGCCTTTACAGGCCGCCCTACCCCAGAGGTTTTTTCCTCGGGAGCCGTGCTCCAGCCACGACTGGAACGTCGAAGAAAGGAAAGGGCATCCGTGTCACCGGAAACGGTGGGTCAGCGAGACGGAAGGTACTCTGTTGCTGAGGCAACGGAGCCGAAGGAACACGCGTGTGCCCTCGGACCTCCGAGCAAAGCGTTCCCCGACCTTCCTTCCTTCCTTCCTCCCATCCCTTCCGCTATTCTTCCATCCGTTAGCCCTAACTTCTGCCTTTCTTCCTCCAGCCCCCGAGATTCTTAACGACCCACTTCGTCCCGTGGCGCACCGGTAATGACCACCGTTGCGCGGACGTTCGCCGTGAAAATTCCGCCGCCCCTCCCGAGCGATTGAACTTGTCTTCGACTTCGGTAAGAAATACTAATGCCAGTCGTTTGGAAGTCAAATATTCCGACGACGCGAAATGGAAGCCGTATTTATGGGGCCAATTTGTCTGGTCGGTTTTCTGGACGTTCAGCAGGTGGTCGGAGCACTTTGATTGGAATAATGCGACGGCAAACATGGCACTTTGGAGCAATTAACGTTCGCGAATATCGTTCCTCTGAGAAATGGAAGGGGCGCCGGGTGGTTCTTTCAAAGAAATTAGCGAATATAGTAAAATGTCACGAGCACGGCGGAAGGTTTTCATCGTCGCGGATGGCGGATCCGATACGCCCTCTTTACTTCGCGGCTCCGTCGATGCGAGACAAAGAAGACGTCTACCGTTGGCATTTATCACTTATTAACTGAAGCAATTCAGCTAAAAGAACACCGTCCGCACTCGAGCGCGAGTAAAGGCTGCCTTCTTTTCCTCCTTTTCCCACCCCCCAGCCCCATCTGATCGCTCCACCTTATCCATCTCTACCTCCTCGATATCGTTTCTCTCGAGACTCTCTCCAGCCAGCGAAGCCTTCCCAAACAAAACATTGCCGTCGTTATTGTACGAGAAGGGATATCGGGGGAAAAACTTTCGTGTATTTATCGACTCTGTGCTTCGATACATGTATATGCTTTTATTACTTTCCTCGATGCGATCGCGCGTAAGCTTCACGGGACTCGACGAATCTCTAGTTGCCCCTGAACGCGTTACCTTCGAACTTGAATTTCAGGATTTTTTTTTCAACCAATCAACACAAGTAAATCAATGTATTCCTTAGTATAGTTAATATTTACATATTGAAGAATGGAAATTTTTTTTCAAGCAAATTCGTGAATCCGTTTCCGACATTACTCTTCGTTAAAATGTGCGCTGTGGTGAAATCGTTCCTCTGATGTTGACAATTCTTTAAACATACATTTAATTTAATCTGAATTCAAAAAGACAAAAGTATATAGAAACTAGAAGCCTGCGTATATTACAGGACGTACACAAAAGGCAATATCGTAAAAGATTACAAAATGGCAGACCACTGAAAACTATCATATTTGAGGGTAAAATGATGATAAACAAATAGAAGAGGGCCGTTAATTAAAAAAGCCCGGACGTCGTGTAAGAGAGGCGGGGTTTTCGTACAATACATATATGGATATATATCCAATTTATTCATAAAAATTGTAGAGGATTCTTAAAACGTATGTGATATAGAAATTATAAAAAAAATCGATTTCTTCAATTTCTCACAGTGTTTTAAGAAAACTTCGATCTTCTCTATCTCCTCTTATCATCGCTTTGCATAACGAGTGCCAAACTTCCAAGCTTCAGCAGATAAAGAAACGCGATCCCAATCTTGAATCATTTTGAATTACCTCTTCAACAGGCCCCGAGCACAAAAAATCGCATTTACCATCCGACACCCTTCACCGTGTCAAGCACCTATCGCCTGCACAGTGCCCTCGTAAATTCTCGAAAGAATCACCCTTTGTACGCCTGGAAGCAACCGAGTGGTGCAGCAACAGCGTTAACGCAGCCATAAACTAATACTGAAAGCGCCCCCTTCGCGGGTCAATCTCTTCAACTACCCTGTAAACTGACTTGCCGCGATACTGTCCACTTTCATCCCCTCCCGAGCCTCCCCTAAGGATCGTGAGACGTAACGCAACTCCTTGCTAACTGAACTTACAGACACTTTAAACCGGAGAACACTCTAAACTAAACTCGTTCTCGCAGTTATAGCGCGCTTAAAATCCTTTTTCCGAGGCCCCTCCGCGAGCGGAGCGGCGCGGCGGCGTAACAAGAAATTTCCACGATGCCGCAATTATTTCATCGAGCTCGCCGAACGACGACGCGGAGACGGCGGCGGCGGCGGCGTAATCCCCCGTCAACTTGGCGAAACTTTTCGCGGCAGCACGCTTCATTTAACTCCGCATTACGCCTCCCCTTAATTCTTCGTGCTGCCTCTGAAAACTGAGTTGTTTACTATGCATCCCTTCCACGGCCGCGTATCCTCCCCCTCGCCTTCAGACGGTCCACGGCCGCAAGTGTACCTTTTGTCTCCGCCGCCACGCCGGAACTATTTAAATTAATCAACATGGAAACCTTAATCTCCCCAGACGTCTTAATCTGGGCTTCAATTTGTGCGACTCCAGCCTCCATTCGTCCCCCCTTCATCCCCCTCCCTCTCCCTCCGTGTTAGCTCGTCCTCCGTCGCCGGCGAATAGGTTTTACGCTTTTCACGAAACGCAGAACGCGCTTTAAGGGCGAAACGCTTATTTTTCTCCTCCCCTTTCAACCCCCCTCCCCCGTGTTCTCTTTCAAGCCGGTCCCGGGGGAAAGGTTCCGGCGGTTAGCTCGGTCGAGGAAGCACGACTGTAATTACGTTACAATATCCTCGTTATTATTATTCCGCGATATTGTAATGTGTAATTCAGGTGAACCCGCCAGGCCGTGGGTAATCGAGCTGAGGGGATTGTACCCGGCGCGAGCGCGGGGAGCGAAATCTACATTTTTCTTGCCCGTGCTTTTTGGGGGAGGCTGCCGCGAGCAGCGGAGAATCAGGGGAGAAACTTAAAACGCGAGGTTTGGTTACCGTTGCGGTGAAGAGGTTTCAGTTAATTACGCGATTCTTTGAAGGTCTGGTTTTACGGTCCCTTGGTGCGGCCGCGGCAGCAGCTTTCCCCTGGAATTCCTCAAATCGCTGCAACTTTGATGACTCGCGACTCGTTAATTCGCGGCCGCTCCGACCAGGGTGAAGGAATACATTTGCGACAAGGAACTCGATTATCTCGGGAAACTATTGCTGCTGGCGTTACTTTGCGAGTTACTACTCAATCAAGTCCTCTGCTCCAAAATCAACACCATCGAAATGATCAATTTACACGAAAGCAGTTGAAACGCTCGCGTGTATGCTGTATTGTGAAAGCAGCACGTGACACCTTCACCCCTAGAACGATCGTCCACGCGAAATCTTCGTCAGCCACTCGAGGGTGCTTCCGATGGACAAGATAACGGCGGAGGGGTGCATCCTAATTTAAGGGCGCGAGGTTCGTACGCGGCCCGTGAAAAAGAGAAACGCGACGGGCATGGTGAACACGACAACGAGCCAGTGTTAATAAAAATCCGGGGCTCGGCTCGCGTGACACCGCGTGATACGGTCGGCGATATTTTTCAGGCGAGTGCGCGCCTCTTGGCTGCTCGCTGAGGCTCGCCATGACGGCACGGTGTAAAAATTCGGACCGTGAATTCACGATACAGCAACGCAATTTGAAATGATCGTGGACGATATCGGGATAAATATTCGTGGGATATATTGTGACTTTGTGACGAGTGTCAGGGTTGAGAGAGTAACTCCTTTTGTTAGGGGCTGAAGAAACTTGCGGGGTGTAATTTTATATTGGAGATTGATGGCATCGTTTAGAATGACAGGGTGTCTATTGGCGGTTGGTGGAGGTTTAAAGCGGGGTGTGATGATATATTTGATTACCTATATTGGTGTTGCAGAGGTGCAAGTCATACCTACACTTTCTTCAGGGAAAATTCCCCGGCGAAATATAGAGCGAATTTTTCGCCACAATAATTTTTCGAAATAGGTAGCGTAATACCCTGCACGAACCTGTAATTCACGGCCACCTACGAAGTTTCCCTGGCTACACGATACGATCTAGGCAACGGTGCAGCGATTTAAAATGCGTTAACCAAGCACCCACCTCAACCGTAGATAACTTAACCTATTTTTATCTGTTCGAAACTTGCACTCCCCTATTCTACTTCAAACTTCCCAGCAGAACCGTACACATGCACAAGTCGCGTCGAGTTAACGTTCTCCACTTTGCGATGGTACCATTATAGCGTCGTCGTACATAATCCATCGAGTCTGGGCTATGGGTTGTGCAATTCTACAAAAACTGCCTGCGATAGTTAGCAAATGACTTCAATCTTCTAGTATTTGAAACCTATACCTCCTTTGAAATTCTCAATAGTACTTCTAGTATTCTAAAGCATTACTCTCCGAACTGGATAGGTTCAATACTTCGACAATTTCAACAAGAATCGCCCAAGGCGACAATTTATCGAGTCTCGGAAAATACGTCGTCAGAGATCTAGAGGAACGCTCGAACGAGGGATGAAAGTGTGAAGCAACGATCGCGACCGGGAACGACAGGCGCGAAGCAAAGCCGTGCGTTCGAGGGTCGACACGACGACACGGATCCGAAAGTGGGTTAACAATTAAAGGGAAACTTCGGGCGACAGTCGAATTCACGCGAAATATACTCCCACAGGGGCGTGGAACTTCCGTCGTTCTCTCTGCACGCGTATGTGTCCTCCGGTTTTTTTCCCCTCCGACGTGTTGGAAACTATGCGGGCGTCGTTGGATTCGTTAGGCGAGCAGCCTTTCCCTTCGTGGTTAATTTTCCCTTTCGCCAACTTTCTGTCATATCGGTAATTTAAATTCGTAATTAAACAAGTTCCGCAACTAATCGTTAATTACTCGTCGCGGCACAATGAAACTTCTAGCGCGGGAAATATCGCGCGCAAAAATTAACGCCGCGCCCGTTGACGGCTGCCGGCATGAAAAACGGAAACACTGGGCGCGGCGACCCGACGTCGAGAACATGGGGCAAAAATGTTTGACGGCTTTTGAGCGCGGAAAATATTATCGTGGCGAGCTCGACAACCGATCGAAGCCACGCTTTTCAAAAGGAACGTTTGCCGATACTCGCAGCGCAATCTGCTAATGTACGTGGCAGTTGAGGGTAGTCAAGGGAACGGGGGTGCGTGGGGCTGTGCGAGGTACAAGCTGCGATAACGCGGAGTGCGTACAATGTAAGATGTGGAGGACAAAATAATTTGACAAACTAAGTTTTTATTATCTGATCTGATACACCACCTTTAAGTTTAAAATAAAAGAAAACCACAGACATTTTTTCTGCATTGATTAAATAGGTACCGTTAATTTGTGCATTTAGGCATTCAAACGATTTGGTGGTTAGTTGTAAAAGCAATATGATAAAACTAGGCAAAGCTGCAAAGTTCCAGGATGCAAATCACCTTCATTTATAAAGTCTTCAAAATGTTGCTTGCACTTTTGTCCGAACAAAAATAATTATTTTGTAAAATTTCATAATCAATAAAGCACTTACATAGGATGTACTCCCACTGCACAATGTAGCAGAATCAAGATATGATACATGAATATTAATTTCAATAAAAACGTACACACCTATCTCAGAATTTTCCATTAATTTTCCTGGATTCACAGGCAAAATCTACGTTAGAAACTATTTTTTTTGCACAAAAGAAATCGCAGTGTAGGGTTAAGTATCATAAAGAAGTCATTACACCATGGTCTCAAAAATATTCTTTCTTACCTGAAATTCTTCAGAAACTAATCTCCAAGTGTACAAGCACGAGCAAGCTGACTTCCCCTATCATTACATTAGAAGTTTGATCAGGAAGTATCGTGGACACGCGACGAACTCACCCCCGTTAAACGCCGGCTGGTTGACCGTGCACGTTCACGTGCGTCTCGCTTCTATTTTTGCCCCGGGAATATTGAAAGCCAGGGATTTGCCGATTATAACGGTAATTGCAGCGTTGCATGTGAGATGCACCGCGATCAGGGGCGACGGCCTAACGTAACGTGGCCCGTTGACATAAATCTTTCTTTGGCGCGAGTTAACTGAAAGCGGCATCGGGAGCCGCCCGCTCCATCGCGATTCACGTGCCTGGGAATTTGCATCCCGTTCACGTGACGCGCGTCCTTTTGTAAACAGAATTCGTGAAATTGAAATCGCGCGGCTCGATACCGAAATTGCGACATCCGTACAACCGCGGCGGAGCGATGCTGAATACTGAAACCAATTGTTGCTCGCTGCAAGTCGGCTCACTTCGACTTTCATGAAGATTATGACGGGCAACTGTGGATTATGATTATGATTATGATCGTGAAATGACGTTGGAGTTAAATGGCACGTTCCAATTGAAAGAAAATGTCCTTTCTCAGGAGGAATTAAAAAAATTTGAGAAGAGAGAGGTTGATTATATTTGTGTGATCGTTTCAAAGGGGGTAGAATGCATTTTCTACTGGTATCTAGTGATTAGAGCGTCGTCACTCAACGTTGTCGCCAATGAACCGGCGAATACTGTGAGCTGCAGTCCGATTTGCACTTGGGTGAGCATCGCGTTTCGCGTTATCCGCGTCCATAAAGCTCTCCGGTCATAAACATTAATCTGCCAGGTGGCAGGCGTGTCTGTCGTAATTATAATTGATGGTATGTTAATTACAATTTACGCAAAAACCTGCTCGCCAAGAGGGTGACGTGTCGTGACGTAATTTAGGGCGCCTAGGCTTGAACGTCGACGATAGCTCAATCACCAGCGTTGCGATTCCCTGTTCAGTGGATTCACCGTGTTCCTTACCAAAAATTTGTTGAATTTTGCGCAGCCGTGCGTCGAGGAAATTAAAAGATTCTGAAGGTATTCTTGGAGAGGAAACGCGTGAAAGGTTGGCCAAGGAAAAGTACGCGATACGAGAGAGGCTCCAGTTTCAATTATCCGACGGGAAAGTCTACCCCCGGGTAGCTCTTTTGTTTTTCTTCTAATGGCCCGAGCATCGAATTACGTGGATATTTATTTATCGTGAAGACGCGAGGGTCGAGATCAAAGCTCCCGAGCTTCTCTGCCAAACAACGGTCCAAGAAGGAATACTTTCCCCCGAGTTACCCGATTTTCGCCGGGGCGAATGAAGGAAAATAGAATCACTTGAAGATGTGAATGTACTCCGGCTCTATGATCATTCTTTCTCGCGTTAAACATTCTCCTGAACATCACAAAATTCTCTGCTACTCAAATTCCCCAAATCCTATGTGCTTTTAAAATATGTGCCATTTAATGCCAAAAGAAATTCAAGGGTTTCGACCAAAGTGACTTTAAATTACACGCCGCTCCATTCCAGTTTACTTATCGGCGTACCTCTGGAGGCTGAATTAAAAATGCTCGACCACAGATGAAAGAGTAAGCTCAGGTCAGTAGGTAGCAGCATCCAGGGCGTTTCAAGCTTCCCCCTGTTTTTCCTCAAAGGGACGTTACATCTCTGCCTCCACTAAACCAGGGCCACTTCTAACAAGTCAGTTTGACCTTTCACAGAAGGCCCTTTAATCGTAGAACGAAACGATCTCGAGATATGATTCGTTCAAATTACGTAACTCACCCTCTACATTCACGCTATAAAAACAACCACGGTTCAGTCTACGGTTCCCTCCCATTTCCTTTCACTTTTCCACGTTCCAGCGGAAAGGTTGTTCCCTCCTCGCAGACTAAAGGTCTCGGTTAGGTGTTTTCCTCTTTTTCCACGAACGGCGGCGCGAGCAACGAGACGCGGCAGAATAGGAGCGAGGGTGGGCGAAGTTCACGGGGGTGGTATGCAGCGAGACAGAGAGGCAGAGGGCTGCTCGGCAACCCCCCACCGTGGGGGAGAAAAAGTTATGGCGCAAGAAACAGAAGAAAAGCGGAAAAGGAACGCCACGGGTGCAGGGGCTGGGGAGGCGGGAGAGAGATTCGCGAAACCCGATATGAAATACCAGAGGAGAGCGTGCACGGGCGTGCGTGGTGTACGGAAGACTTGCTGCAGTCAATATTATCGTTCTGCCGGACGTGGAGCGAACGCGAAAGAAAGCAATCGATAAAGGATGGAACGGGCCTCGCATTCCGACGATATTCCGAGACGCGACGGCCCCTGGCCTGACAGTCCACGTGAATTCTTCGCAGCGAAACCGGTCAGCTCGATGATGAATTCGAACGGGGATCGTTACAGCCGATAATTCTCCGTAACCTATTCAACCCCTTCTGGCTGCAGCGACGAATGTTATGAGCAGAAATGTGCACGTGGAACTCGACCACACAAAAGTGATGAAGACAATGAAGACGATAGAGAAGGTAAAGAGACAGGAAAAAGAAGAAAGGAAGTGTAGGCATTCGCATATGGTGATTCGTCGCCACGCTAGTTTTAATATTTGCACAGTTCGGAAAAGAGTAGCATCGGAGAATCGGCGTTGGGGGAATTGGTCACACGATTAGCTAGTAGGCAGAGAACTCCCGCATCGTGGGTTCGAGTCCCATCACCCGAGAATCTCTTTTTCGCCTACAGAAGAATTAAGGAAACCTTGATAGGATGGAAAACGAAGACTATGTTTAAAGACGCGATACAAGAGAATGTATAGGAAGAATGGAGTTATAATAATAAGAGGATACGTAGGAAAAGGACGCAGCGGATAGACGACTACTTGGAGGCACCCACAAATCTAGATAATTTCGTTTCGTAGTCATAGGATATCTACATATTAAAATGCCTATCCATGGAAAGGTTAGTGTGAAGCAGATCGCGTGTCAATTATACGTCTATAAGAAGCCAAACCGCATAATGACTGGGACATCACTGTTTAAATATCATTATCGAGATTCGAATTAAATGCATCAGCGGCTAATGAGCACGTGGATACGCGATCAAGTAGACGCAATTAAAACTGATGCAGAATTACCCGCGTCTGGTCCCGCGGTCACCTCGAGGCGCCTCCGATCGCGATCGAGAATACTGTCGTCCATTGGCGCGACGTTTATCGGAATTGGCGTTATTGACACGGGGAAGGGCAGATTAATAGTTTTCACGGGGGGGCAGTGAGAATGGAGGGACGTTGGAATGAGTAGCCACGCTTTATCGGTTATCACGACGTGTCCCAGGCGCGTCTACGAGCGAGGGGGGTAGCTTTAAAATAATTCCGCGGATCTTTGGCCTGCTCCTAATAGCCGAGGAACAAGCTGTCTCGAGAGGCCTCTTCAGCACAAGCACGCCGCGGCGTCTGCGATCCAGATCCAGGGTGTTCATCCCCGAAAAAAAGGCGACGCGGGAAGCCTCCACCTAGGCAATAAGACTTAACGACGTGGCAAGAAAACAGCCCCCGGTAGGAGAATCCTCGTAAACCCTCGGAGCACGTCTGATTCGAATTTGAGTCGGCAAATGGGCCGCGTCAATATCTTCGTCGCCAGGCGCAGCCACCCCTTTCTACTTCTCGGATCGTTTCTATTTACGGAAGGTTAGGCGGATTAAATATTCAGGGAGTGTTGCTCCTCCTTCATCCTGACGTATCATAACAGCCAGAGAGAGCCTCTCGCGACGTAGACTCCCCGGCAACTTTTACGATGGCCTTGAAAGCCTCCATTTCCCGCTGCAAATCTTCCTCTTCGCTTTTCAGTGCAGACGTCGCAGTTCCTGGGAGTCATTCTGCCGCCGTGCAATATGTATCTCACCATTTGCTACCACTTTCAGGGGTGACACGGAGGAGTTAAATTATCGATCACTGTCTGCTAGGTTGCAGGCCTGAATATTGTAATTGCGCACGGCTCGAAATGGGGTGAATAGTGTCCCTCTTACTATTAAAAATTAGATTTTCCCTCGGAATGATCGACGCCATCGTCCCTCCAGACTCTAAGCATCATCCCCTTGATTCCTGCCGCATACCCTATGCATACTAAACACATTTGCCCTCGCGTCCGCCCTACATTCCCAGCGATCGCACGGCGAGCAGTATTTTTCTCTCCTGTTGCGCCCGGTGGTTGCAAGATCCCGTTAAAAAATTCTCCTTCGCCCTCTCTGCCTCCTGTTACCCAGCCTCGTCGCCGGCACGGCGAAACGAGCGGTTAATGCCTCGCGAAAGTTACGGCCAGAAAACACACTTGTCGGGAAGAATAATGGCGACTGGAACGGGGGGCAGTATCCCCGAAAGCACGAAATAACACCGCTAATGTATCTTTATAACAGGGGAGAATCGAGCTTTATTATGACTCGAGATCCGCTTGAATATTCGCCGCTATTTCCATTTGACCCTGGCCTGTTGCTACGCAACTCGCGGCACCAGGTCCCGATCCACATAAACAGGGGAGAGGAGCTGTTTCCCCGCGTGTCTTGCCTCTCCGTGGCCATTTCTTTTCGCCTTCGTTAAGCGCGGCCTGCTAAGTCGCCGACCACCCAAACGAGCGAAACGCTTCGTTCCTTTCACTCTACGACATCCAGCTGGGATCCGTTAAAAATAACGCGAAGCAAAGTCGGCCATGAATTTGCCAGCGCTGGGTAGAACTTTGACTGAAGATCGTGGTAGCTCGTCCACGTTGGACGTTATATCACCAACTCCTCCGGCGTGATTTTGTTTAACCAATTTAACAGACGTCGTCGCGATATTCCCCCGAAGGCAGAAGAAGCCCGATGTAAAATATTCCCGCGGGAGAGCTCGCTAGACGGCGCAACATTTCTCTGTCTCACACGCGGAGGGAAGCTCGTGGCTGGCCCAGTTTCTGAGATCGCCCCGCTGCTCGCCACGCCGGGAATTCGGCGGAGAATTTGATTTATATTTAATACGGCCGACACGACTGTCGGAATTAAAGTAAACGAGGCGTGCCGGTGGTCGTGATGAGCTCTCGAGCCACCCTTGGATCCTTTTCCTTCGATGGGATCGAGGGAACTAAGGGAGAGTTTGCTCGATGGAAAACTTGTCGTGCGACGACAGGGCGAGAGACTTCGGTACCCGTTCGAACGCTGTTATTCACGTTTGAAACGCGATACCGTCGCTAATTGCAAATAATAGCTGGAGGGGAGTGGATCGGGAGGGCTGGGATCGTTAATATTTTGAAATCCGAAACGACGCTCGTTGCGGATTGTTCGGCGTTGCGCGTGTAAACGTCCTGTTTCGCGCGGGGGATCGCCGAATAAATTGCATCCCGGGATTACGTACATTAGACTCGTGGATTTTAAACTCGTTTCGTTTAATCGTGCCGCCGAAACCCCCCTGCGAACCCCCACCGGCCACCCTTCGCTCTTGATTACGCGGCCCGTTGACGTGCGCGCATCTTTCCTGTCTGTCGCTGCACGCGTTCACCTGTATCTCTGTAATTTTGTAAATTCGACCGGTTCGCTCGGTTTAAATACAATTATTATTTTAATTATACGCGTCGCCCAACGCTCCAGCCTCTCCCTGTGGAAATGGTGTTAAGCGCGGGCTTGTTTTCTGGAAATAAAAGCGCGCTGACGTCGTCGACGGTTGCTGACGTTTCGCGAGAATTATTCTGGGGAAATATAATTGGACGTGTCGGTGACGTCAGCGAACGGAGGGATTCGTGATTCTTCCGTTCGCTGTTTGCCTTCGATGCGCTGGTTCGCGGAATAAATACTGCGACTGTAAAATAAATTACGAGAATATTGATCCGCGATGTATTTTACAATGTTCCTAGGATTGTGAGTAGATCCCTCGGTGTAGTTTGAGCAGAAAATACAGACAGCTCTGTATTACTTTTTCCAATATGAATTAAGTGGTCTTCTAAGTAAACTGTGCTTTATCATCTCCGCGAAAATTAATCCACTCCAACAGAGTTATCGTTAATTAAGTGTAAAAAGAAGTTTGGATAGGTTGCAGCAGAACAGTGCGCCTCGTTGCACGGAGAATGATAATTAGAACAGTTCTACAGCGTTGCATAATTTCAACGATTGTATCGAGGAACTGCGCGCCCTTTTCGATCGACACTCCGCGCGGAAGGTACTTGTTAAATAAAATTATGCAAAGATGAGCGTAACGCTGGGCGAGCGTAACGAAGGTATGTAATTAGTGGCGAGCACAAACATGCCGTTAATTGCTAAACGCTCGACATCCGCCGGCATTTTAATTGAGATTATAATTGCCATATATGCGTCGCAGCGCGAGTTAGATAGTAAATTCCCTTTCGCGCAACAATCAGAGTACGCGCAGACTTGCCACCCGTCAATTCCGTCTGGCTAGACACGTTCCCTTAAATCGAATGTCTTCGCTTTCCCGAAAACACTTCCCTTTACCCCATCAATATTCCCAGATCAGTTCCAAATCATTCTGAAACCAGATATCGTCCAGGATCGGTTCCAAATTCGTCGAACCCAATTCCATCCCACTTTGGATTCAATCCCGACATATTAAATTCCACTAACCAACTCGTCGACCTACCTCTGGCTCGTTAGCAAACAATTCATCGAAATGAATTCGATTCCAATGAGCACGTCAAACAGATATTCCGGCCGCTCCTTACGTCCCAAAGGAGAATGCAATTTCGGCTTTTCTAACGATATGCAAAGGAAGAATTCGATACGGGGTGCGACGCGTGCGAAGCTGTTTATTCCTCGACAGGTCTCCGCGACTTACCCTCACTTTCGCCGTCAAAATCGAGTTTGAAAAAGCTCGTTAAGCCGAGCCTCGCTCCTTTGCCCCCCCCCCTCCCTCCTTCCCCATTCCGCTCCCCGAACACCCTCGCTAAGGGGATGAACTCTGTAAAGCCCGCCGCGTGGTCCAACAATCGATACAACAATGGAGTTATGCAGCTGTACGCGAGTCAGGGGTGGCGAGCAAAACGCGAAAAGCATCCTTCCGTTCCACACCCCCTAAACCCCTCCCCCTATTCTTCTCTCTGTCCAGCATCGACGAACGATGAGTCTTTGCATAATCCGACTATATACGTATTCACCCCCTCATGCATATCGAGGGGTGCATAATTGCATCCAGATAAAACAGGTGAATGGTAAATCAAACTTGGATTCGCCCCCTTTCGGCTCGCGATTACCGGGACTAATTAAGACGGCTACCCTCTTCCATCCTTCTTAAGCTCGGATAGTAAAGAGATGGCAGAAGGAGGGATTACAAAAAATTTGATTGCAAAAGGACGTCGGGGATCGAGGTGAACAGAGGAGAGTTTGAGAGGTTCGATTATGGTGAATATAATTTGCCAGGCTCGGTGTGTTTAAGCCGTGGATCGCGGCGAAATCAGAGTCGTCATAAAATCAGGGGTTGCCTTCGGGGAGGGCTCGCTGGAATGCAATCGCATCCTGGCGAAGCCGCTCGAAGCAGGAAGCATCCGAGGCAGTTGAATGCACATCGGTGCAGACCTGCGCGGCTTTGATAGCCTGGTGTGGGCGATACTGTTTCCACGCCGCGGACGATGTGGAGGGCGTTCGTGTAACCGGGATCCTGTCTCTGCTGTTTGAGCGCGTTGCAGTGTACAGTGTACGTGCAAGGTTCTCGCGGATAAATGAAGCTCGTGCGAGGCTCTGACCCTAAACTTCTGGGGCTACTCGAGCTTGTCTGCTTTGCATTCTTTAAGGGAGGATCTAGAAGGTGGCGATGGAAGCTTCTAGCCGGAGTAGAAATTTCTGCACAGAACTCGGATGAGAGCAGTGGATGGTGAAACCTAGTTTCACCCGGAGCCATGACACTCCCTCGTACAGTTCCACTTCTTGCGAATTAAACGCCCCTTTCTATAAATTCATTTAATAGAAGTCTCACTTTAATAATAAGGATATTCATTACACTGTACCGTGATTATCTCCTTCCTAAAGGGATTTAAAAAAAATATTAGTCCCACATTTAACCACACTGGTTCACCGACAATGCTTGCAGCGCGAACGGGTTGAAATCGCGCTCGGCGAGCACTCGACCAATAATAAGGGCGAATGATCGTAAGTTCTGCTTCACGGGTTCCCCGTAAAAAATATTTAGTACCATGTCGCGGAAAATCCCGGTTTTTTGTGGCCGTGGTTGTCGTTCTGTTTACGGTCCAATATAGAAGCGACCTGGGCCGGTTAACCCCACGGGATTTCCTTCTGCTAAACGTTACATCGTCGGATCCACCTCCCCCCGGGCCGCCGTTGGGGCTGGATTCGGGGCTCGGCCGAAGGGAATACATTATAATAAGGGCACGTTTGCGCCCCGTGCGTTGGCCTGCGTCATACGCGAACCTGCTATGTAAATACAGAATCCGAGCGCACGCTGAGTGGAGGAGAGCGAACGTTGACAAAAATGAGAAGCACGATAGTTTATGCATGAGCCTGCACGTTTCAAGAATCTCAAATGAAAAGGACACATTCGATATTCATGCCTAATAGCGGAGTGTCTTCCTTGATGCATTTTGAATTTTATGAAATTCGGTAAGGGTACATTAGACAGTCGCTTTTGTCAAAATGAAACATTTTTTTCAATTAATTACAAAGAAATAAATTGAAGCTGAGACTTGTTCTTTGACGCAATATTTATTAACATCGCAAGCTTTAAGAAAATATGTTTGTTTCGCCAGAAATATGTATTATACCTAGATGACGCTACAGATG
The DNA here is from genome assembly GCA_929113495.1 of Andrena minutula. Classification (NCBI taxonomy): domain Eukaryota; kingdom Metazoa; phylum Arthropoda; class Insecta; order Hymenoptera; family Andrenidae; genus Andrena; species Andrena minutula. The sequence continues at coordinate 3,044,238 of OV815993.1, forward strand.
GATCATTAAAGAGGTTTTTCAAAAAAATTTTCACGAGAAATTCCTCTGTTAATTAATTTTCAGTGCGCTAATGCGCCCCAAAGTCTCTCTCTATATTAAAACACTGTGCACGGGTTAATTAGCGGAATTACGGTATTTTTCGAGGGTAGTCGTTTCTCAATCACACTCCCTATACTGGTCAGCATCTCGAATTCTCGCCGTTGTCCATCGATAAATCCGTGGCAGACAATCCTGAAGAATTAATACCCGTGACGGTCACTTCCGCCTGCCCAGCTGCCACATAAATTCCTCCCGGCCAGTAATGCTCGAATTAGTAGTTGCATCCCCGCTGGGTGCACAATGAATTACGAGTGGCCCGTCTCGAAGACGATGTGCTGAATCGGTCCGCGAACTTGGCGTGAGCCCGACGAGGAGAGAGATTGCGAGCGCCTGCTGCTCGTCTGGCTTAACCGTGCAATATTGGTTACCGTCGACGTAATATAACGTCTTCTAACGTCGAATGGAACATAATATTCCCTATGTAATACCTGGCTATCTGTCTGGATTCAGCTTTCCTTGAGTGCCGCTTAATTTCCCGCAGAATTGCGTGTCCGCATTACCCCGTCTATCGCGAACGCCCACCACTTTCGCGAGTCCTCGTCTGCGCGAAGAAATGGCTCTGTAAACGAGCTCTATACCAATATTCTCTTTATCTCCGCTGCTACTCGATTAACGCGGGATCTGCCACCGATTGACAGCGTCTTTAAAGTTTTGAATTCAATGGTAAGTCAAGGGGACCAGAGGGGGAGCCAAAGGGCCCTAGCATCCCCCAAAGAAAAAGGAGATTAATGTAACCACGACTAAAATAATTTAAAATAGCTTTATAAAAAGAAGAGACAGCTGTATTTTTTATTTTTTAAATACATTCTTATAATCGCCTAATGAATGTTACTTAATCTCCTTTAAAATATTTTTATCCCTTCAACTCAGCTCCCCCAAAATTAAATCCTGAGTGCATCACTCCCCCAGTTCGGTGGACCTACGTAGGTTACAAATGAAAATTGCAATTATAACGCGATCGGAGCAAATTGTTTCTCATTCGTACGGATTACATACTCGGTTACACAACCCCCGCGCTCGGCAGCGTTTCCGCAGGCTGGCCACGTACTTCCGGGGAAAGCAGCGCGGATTTCGTTCGTGAATTATTGTGAGCAGGCTATCGGTCGAACCAGCGATATCTTCTGGGGCCGCTGCTACATTTTTAATTGCTGGAATGTCGGACCAGACTGCAGTTCGACGAACGAAGAACTAAATATTCGTTTACTAGCCTCGTGCATAGTGAATTCAGTTGGCTATTTCTGTAGTGTCCGTGGGAGGAATGTTTACGCATTCATGCGAATGAATTGTTTCTGTCATTGGTGTGCTTCTAGGATAGGTATTATCGCGTTGGCTGTTTTACTTATTTATGTCGCAGCGGAACCTGTGCCAGGATACTTTTTTAAACTTTCATACGATCGTAGAACTTAACGGTTTACTAGGATTTAGGATAGCAGTGGTTTCTCCCAAGTCGCGCTCGAACTTCAACTTCAATTAAAATTTAACCAATTAAGCCATCATTAAAAATTTACGGAAACCCTGCAGCGCGAAGCCCTTCAAGTTTCGCTTAAATTTCGGATTACCGTGATCGCCTTCGCCCTTCGCTTCTTGAACTGACTATGAAGATTACCTGAGCATTTTCCTCAAACTCTGTTCTACGAAGGCTTAAGCTTAGATCTGCAGTACGTTCCCTCCCATTATTTCAAATTCTAGCCTATGGAAGCTTAAAGTTTAGATTTTAAACATTTCCTCGTACGAATATTACCTTCCAACAACTGTGAAACCACTAAAGTCCTCCGACCAGACTCCACCTCGCCACTTGGCAGATCGCAATTTTCCCAGCGAAATCAACGAACGATCCATAAACGACCGGTGAACGAGCAAAAAGGAAGGAGCTCGGGAAGGTAGAGCAGGGCGGCAAAGAAGTCCCCAGTAGCGTCTAACGAAACTCGGAAACTCATCGTCAGGATTCCTCGTCATCGCGAAAATACATGGTCGGATTGGTCCGACGGGCGGGCGTTTATCGTCTCGGATGAAAAAGGGCCATCTTCGTGAGCGGGGGCCGCTATCGAGGGATTCGAGGACGGTTGAAGGGGTAGCGCGGTGGCTGGAGGAGAGTCGTCCTGTAAGAATCCCCTTAATTATAACCGATCCATCAGCATTTCCCGGCGGGATTTAAGTAATTAAGTCCGATTTAACGAAGAATAGACGCCCGGCGACAGGAATAAGAGTGGAATAGCTGGAGCAGCTATCATCAGCGACGCTGAAAACGAGGGCCAGAGCGAGACGGCCGTGGCGAACCGGCGGGCGGGCTTGGAGGGGTTGAGGGAAGAGGACGATAGAGCCAATGCCGAGTGGTCCCGATATCAAAATAATTGCTCCATCAAGACCCGACCTTCCGAGACGGTCGGAAGATTCATGCTTTGTTTGACCGTCGTTACGTTGCGTTAATGAGAGGAAATTATTTGGCGGCTCGGGCTGCAGCATCTAGTCGCAATTACGACGGAATCTCTCTACGGTGTCGGATGCTGCGAGCGTCCATTGTATCCACCGGCAATGCTCCTTGCTTCGTTAAGGCGTCTCCCACCAATCCGCAGATGTAAACGACATCCCGAAGATTCGATTGGAATCGAGAACAGGCCGATGCGCCGCTAGCTGCATCGATCGGACGACGATCCTCGATTGTTTCGCTTTTTAATTACGTTCTACTTCGGGGACGTGTTGAGATGTAACTGGGGAGTGGCGTTTAACGATCTGACCCTTTAGTTACTGAAGAAGGAAATGCGTCTTCTCACGGGGACTTCTAGAAGTTGGTACAATGCCTAGAGTAGAGTTGGGCAAAATGTAATCTAATTACAACTTACAAGTTGCGATTAAAATGTAATTGTGTAGTTGATTACACATTATTTTCTGTAATCATTCATTTAAGTAGTTGACGAAAGCAAATGGTAAACTACCTAAATTAACGATTACAGAAAATAATGTGTAATCAACTACACAATTAGATACATTTTAATCATAATTTGTAAGATGTAAGTAGAGTAAATTTTGCCCAAATCTGGTCTGAAGGTTATAGAAACATCTGTGAAGTGTTTTAGAATCGACTCTTTATCAAAATACCCCCAAAAATTCAACTAGAATCCATCAGTTCCACTTGAATCATCATCGTCTCGCTTCCCTAAGTTCCACGACCCCTTTCCTCTTACCTAACCGCCCTCCCCCCAAAATACTTTGCCTCCGCGAGGGAAACGTTAAGTTGCCGTCGAAACAGAGCGGATTGCGCCCCGTAACGCGGTTACGTAACCGTTAATCGCCGATTCACGGTCGGTCGAGCCTCCGGCACCTGCCGGGCCACCCCCGCGAGACCGTCGCGCCCTCTAAGGTTTCGTCACGTGGAGGGTAGCGGAGCTACCGGCTCCACGGGCGAGGCGGCGAATCACGTGGCGTGCACGCGACTTTCCCACACTCGTTTCGCGTCGCGAGCGCAGCTGGCTACGCGGATCAGCCAGGAATGCGAAAAGGCTTGTTGATGGGAGAGATCGGAGTCTGGCGCGGTTACCATGGGTACACGGGGAATGATGCGTTACCTGGGTAACCCTGGCACACTGGGTAGCTTTCGCCATCCGCCCTCAAAGCCCTGCACACGTGCATGCATGCATGTATACACGCGCGAGCGTATGCAAGCCGGAGATGGGCGAGCGGGTCGAGTATGTATTATGTATGTAATGCGCGTATGAGCGCGGGGGTGTTTCACAGTAGCAACCGTAGCCACTCGAATAACCCCGTAAATATTGAGCTCGATGGGAATTGGGTGATTCGGGTGTTGCATCCCTAGCGCATTCACAGTCAGAGCTGTGAAGAGGCAAGGACACGACGAAAATACTGCATCTTGATTGAATGTGTGCAACTCGAGCACCGACAGGCCTGCGGCAGCTTCGATCTCGAAAATCAAAGAACCCGGAGACACTTTGGTGTACACATCGCACTCACCCCTCTTCGTGAGCCGCGCAATTTTCGCCTGAAAAGCAAAGTGTCCTCAAGATCAACATTTACATTGTCCTCCAAGTGGCTCCACTTGCTCGGACCACCCTGTGCATTTTATGCACGCGTGTATCCGTGTACACGTGCATGTGTGGTTCGCCGCGTACAGCGCATCGACGCTCCCTCCCTCGACAGATTCCACCCTTCCCGCCTTACGATCCTCCCTTTTTAGCGTTCTCGTCTCCTCATCCTATCTCCCGCGCTCCCCGCTCGCTTCATTGCTCGCCCAATCACATACCATTCAAAGTGACGAGACTTCGAGCCCCGCTACGATCAATTACGATCGTCGGGGAGCGAAGGTGTGGCGACGCTGCCACCGGAAGAGCATTTTTTAATGCGAAAAGGCCACGCCGTGCGGGGAATACTCTTTCGCCAGGGAGGGGCTCTCTCCAACGAATCGTTTTTCCACGACGTACCGAGGAAAAGTACACTTTGATCCGAGCCAGCCATAGCCAACCTTCGAAATTGAATTAGAAATCGGGGCTGATGAATCTGGGGAGCGTGAAAACACTGCACGGTTCAAAGAAACGTGACATTGGTCTTTTAAAATTTGTATTCTTTGCTAAATACTAGACAAAGTTCTATTGGATGATTATACTCGCTCTAGCTATCGACTATATCCTCTCTAGTAGTTCGTAGATTCACATTTCGACTGGTTTAGCATGGAGATCGAAAGCACAGTATACGTGTTCAGTATTCGAGAGTCAAGGGATTTGGTCCTCAAGGGGAGAGAGGTTAAGGGACACTTTCCTACGTATTTAAGTGCGAGTCGCCTTTCTTCCCGAGTGGAAGTAAACGGACACAGTATACGTACAGGCTGGATCGGTAAACGAGATTACTATCACAGCGAAATGGCCCGGCGAGAGGGAATATACTATATCGCTACCTGGGCGCGATACACTTTCGCCGCCTTTTCCTCTCTCCACGCACATTCGTTTCGTAATTCGCTTCATTGCCCTCCCAATCACGTACCATTCAAAGTGACAGCTGGATCCTCGAGTAGGAACGGGCCCTGAATGCGACGACGTCAATTACAATCCGTCGAGATACGAAAAATTTCGCCCCGGCGATATTAACGCAATTTGAATCGAGGCGGCCACCCGCCTCCCCCCTCCCCGACCCACCCCCGAGGCATGCTCAAAAGACGTCAGCAGATCTCGCGAGCTACTCCGGGAAATGCTCGACAGTGTACACGGTTGTATACCAGGGGCGAAGTGACGGAAGAAAGACGGAGTTACAGGTCGGGCTCGAATAGGATTTACAGCGAGCTTAAAACGTGTATTGGTAGAAACGCCCCTTTATCCCCGGGATCGAGACCTGTCCAAATTGGATTTTCCGCTGATCAGTCGTGAAAAGGATAGGAAATTAAATTGTTCGGGCTTCAAAATACGGTGTCACTAGGATCAGGAACATGATACTTAATTTATGAACCGAGGCGAAGCTTCGGGGAGCTGCCTCGAATCGGGGTCTGCATTAGCTGCAAGCACCCTTACCGAAACTCCAATTATTCGATCCCAAAAAGAAGCGTTCAATTAGGGAGAAGGCAGGGCTTCCTGTTATCAATCTGCCCGGCCAGTTTTCAGTACAATCAGGCAGCTGCAGTAATCTCGCCGTCGCGACTCGCTAGATCGATCTACGCTCCGATGAATGCGGTCGCTCGCGGCTCGAACCAATGCGCCGCGGCGAGGCACGTCGCTTTCCGCTACGAACGCGCGTGAAAAGTGATTTGCACGGCCGGCTTGATGGAAGATCTGTGTTCGTACATAAGTATACCGTGTATACGTGGGCGTACGTTGCGTAAATGCACTCCGCTGATAAAATGGAACAAATCGAGTGGCCGGGGGTGGCACCGGCTCGCCGCGTAGGATGTCGGGCCGCCTAGATGCCTGAAACCCTGACTCCCCGCCGCACGGAATCAGGCATTCAGTCGCGTTTCACGCTTACGGATTTGATTATTGGCGAGCCTGCCTTCACGCGTGGGTGTCACGGACGAATGAAAGGCCGCGCATTTAGAGTCGGGCGCGAATGTCTCGCTGGAAAATAAAAGGGACGCCGGGGATCGAGGGGGAGGGAGTCGGCTAACGGAGTGCATTAAAGTCTTCCAATAATCCAATAATAAATACTTTTAGACGAAATGGACGAGGCAATGGCCCGCGCCCCCATTGTAGCACGAAGTCGTTTCGTGATTCGTCCCTTGATTCGCGTCCAATCGGTCGCTTTCCATCTTTTCTGTGATTCAGATCATTGATCGGTTATCGATTGCCCTCGCCTAAAGGCCGTCGCTGGCTGGCTGATGAAACACGCTTCCTGTTGCACCCTTTATCGTCTCGTTAACTGAGATATATAAAAGTGGAAAAAGAAGCTTTAGGTTTTATAACCACCGAAGCAGATGTGTAGATTCTTCCTTAAAATTTTCTAAAATTCGTGACGACTACACCGGAATAATCTACATATATCTGTATATGGAAGAATCGTGTTAAGTGACCAAATACATCTCCCATGTGCAGGATATTGTATTCATACCTTCGCCTGCAACTCAACGTCAGCAATGCCCACGTTAGCCTAATGCGAATCACCGCAACCAATCGCTGTATTAGCCTCTATTAGACAACGTGATGATTCCCCGTGTTCCACCCCTCGAGCAATCCCCAGTTGCATGACTAAATTCATGCAAACTTGCCAGCCGTAGTTGCGGATCTCGTTTGGAATTGGTTCCGTCCCTCGTTTAGTATATGTACCATTACTTTCGTCTCGCCGTACCGGGCCCAATGCCTTCGGCATCCAATAGAAACGTCACGGTCCGTGACTGCAGCGACTTAATCTGATCCGAGGATGGTGCACCTTTGATTCCCTGATCCGTGTACCTTGACGGAAATCACAATATAGCAACGTTTGTATTTCCTCGGTACGGCAGATGGTTCCCAAGGTACGAGAGGCCCATTGTTGTTCTCTATTGGTGCCTAAGAGCGCCACGAATTCGTGCTCCTTCAGCCGAGTCGACGTGGAATCTCCGACTGGACGTTACATCGAGGACCGAAAAAAGATTATCCCTCCTGACAAATATATCTGGGATGAATAAAAAGTGTGGAACCTGGTGCTCGATATTGTGTGTCTCTGGTCCCTGGCAAATACTGTCTTCAGCTCAGCTTTAAGCACACAGTCTGTTGTATAAATTCTTTGTGGAATCTAAGCTCGCAGAATTTCTTTTCGTAAGACCGAGTGGTGGACTAGTGTAGACGCTACAGACAAAGTTTCTTGAGCTGCACCGTAGAATTTTTTTGAGGAAACGAAGGATGAATTAATGCTTGAAAAGAGGGGGTTAGAGGAGAAGTAACTCGTGGCGGGGCTGAAAGGGAGGAGCTTTTTATGGAAGAATAAGTAGAGCTCGAAGAATAGCACTAGTCTCAAAAGTTGCAGAAAAATGCATACAATCATATTGCCGGGCATTCCCTGGGTCTCCACATTTCGCAAAACGTTCAAGCTCACTAGAATCCCCTTCTAATAAAATGACAAAAGTGCCTGGCGTTCCTTCCTACAAACACAATCGCGGTATCAAAGAAACGTCCCCCAAAATGGCCAGGTTCTTCGAAAAAGGTGGCTCGAGGCCGAGATAAAGGACAGGAGTGCCTATATCACGCGGAACGATGTAGGCAGGAATACTTTTTCCTTCGCACAAGCTCGATAACTCCGAAACCTTTGACCCTCTCTTCGCCGGCGAAAGCATCGTAGGATACAGAAAAATGCGATCGCGTTTCACACCGCTTGAAAAAAAAAAATAAGGAGAGAAGTTATTTCGATACGACTGGGATAGTCTGAGGAAAATGAAAAGCAGCGACGACAGAGGAAAATCCGTGGAAAGTCGATGGGGGTGGCTGTATCGATCACAGCCGCTGTTTACCGGCACATAACGAGACGTCGCGTAAGCGGCTGTAAAGTTTCGAGGGTGTTTTCCTTCTATCCCGATCTCCCCCCGCGCCAGTCCTTCTGGCCGCTTTTTTTCGCCCCGCTCGCATTTAAATTGAGTAATATCCCGACGGCGGCGACGACGAGCAGAGAGGGCTCCTCAGCCGCTCGAAGTTAAAGACTTTGCATTTAGTGGCGAGGCGTATTTTATTCCTACCTGAGCAGCCACCCTTGCGCGCGCCGCTCCTTGTCACCCCCTCGCGCACCTCCACCTTTGTGTAATCCGTCCTGGTCATTGTTGTTCGCAAAAGCACGACGTAATGGATGGCTGGTTATGCGACCAGTGTAACGTTCTACCTTGCCCGACCTATCAACCTAGCTACCTACGTGCAACCGCCCTTATCCAGCCCCGTTTCACCCCCTTCTGCCCCGCCTCCCTCCACCCGCCCCGCACCCTCCGTCTCTGTCATCGTCGCGCTCGGTCCCCCGACCCAAACCGCCAACATGCTACAAGCCCTTAAACGTTTATTCAATATCTGCGGAGGGTCAGGGCGAGTCTCTGTGCCCGGCTCCCATACACCGATTCCATGCACGAGCCTCGTTATGCCGATACACAAGCACCCTACACTCGGATTTTAAAAAGGTAGGCAGGCAGCCAGCCAGCTGATTTCTCAACCCTTGCGGCAACCGTGAAAACCACCGCGTACGCCGCCGTTTCACCCAGTCACCCCTGACCCAAACTCTGCACGACTCCCGTTGCGCAACGCTCTCAACACGCGCGCGCGCGCGTCACGTAACTCGGTGGGAGTTTTAAACGTCGCACGATATTAGGACTATTCTTCTCGGGCCGCGAGGGTTGGCGACACCTGGGGGTTTGTTAGGCGGATCTGTGGTGTCGGGGAGGACTCGTTAGCTGTCTGGACGAACGTCGCTCCAATGAGGCTTCTGACGGGCTTAGTATCGTGAATGGGATGCCGTTGTTGGGTCCTTTGTGAGGATAGTTTATTGAGACACGGAAGCTTGAATCATCTATTTAGCGCGGGATATCGAATGGGAGTAAAACTGTGGAGGAGTATGCTTTCATGCTTCATCGAGGACCCCGTTAATTTCAATTCTATCCTATGGAACCGAATTTCGGATGTGCCATATAACCGTGTAATATCTATCGATCGCAGGCAGCGCCAGATTCAAAGAAATCAAACCATCCAGAAATTTCCAGCGTCCAATGGTACCCCGCCGCCAATCACTCCCCTCCCACACACCCCCGCAACAAACTAATTCCAATCTACCACCGCCATCACCAGCCGGCTGCACTTAATTCGCGCTTCAACAGCGTCGATCCACTCTTTCCCTCGAAATTGAGAAAACATCCGACCGACGCGATTTTCCTAAACCCCTTATCGCTCCGGTCCCGATACGATCCAGGCAGCCGCCCGGCCGCCGATCTCCGGGCGGCATACCGTCGGATTTGCGGATCGGGGCCGATCGAGCCGCGGGACTCGACCGGGGGTGGAAGAATCGACGCGCAGATCGAACGTGATCGAAGCTCGTCCCGCGCTCGCGGAGGGGCGAGCCTCGATATTATTATTTCTGTCGCGGGTGCAACAGGGAGCGGCGAGACCCAACGAAACGAACGTCCCGCCTGCTGCAATCTCGTTGTTGCACGCGAGGTGTGACCGGACGAGATACGCCGCATCGTCGATTGTTTGCGATCCGGGGACCGGGGAATTAATTCACGCGAGGCGTCCGCGAACAATAAACCCACCCGATCCACCAGCCCTTCCTCCTCCTCACCCTGGGGCAGAAATTGAATATGATTTTCGAAATCACGCGCCATAAGGTGGCGAAATCCGTGGCTGGCTGCTGGCTCCTCCTCGATCTCGTCTGGCGAACGCTCTGTCGAGTGTTTGTTTGCCCCGCCGCGGACGGCCATATGCCGGCTACGATGCATGCCCGTTGCATTATGCGCGTGCACCGCGGTTGCACCGAACCAATGGACCCTTTGTTTTCGTTACGCTTCAACGCACCGATCATGCGGCCGTCCCCTCCCCTGCGCCACTTACCTCTGCTCCTCCAGACCTCTATTTCTGTTCCTTTCGTTCGCACCCCTCGCTGCCCTCTTTCCCGCTGCCTGCCCTTCGTTTCGGCGAACCCCTTCCGTGAACACCGCCAGGTCGTTGGTCTCTTTTAGCGCGCGAACTGGCAGAAGCGATCCTTCTCCCGTTTTCGTCACTCTCTCGGTCTGTCGAACGCCAGCTCGTGGTCTTCCGCTGCTCGCCGGCCCGTGCTGCCGCGAACGTCGATTCCTGCGTGGCCAATGGGTTTCGTTCGCGGGAAACCCGTCACCCTTTGTCCTCGTGGACCGTGGCTTGGCAACCCTCTCCGATTTCGAGCGGTTCCCGGACGGCTGTGACACACAGGCCGGCTCCGAATGCTTCCGAATCGAGCCACTGCAAGATTATCATGCAACGGACATTCCCTCGCGTGCATGGCAGCTCGCTTCCGGTGAATATACATCCACGGGCGTGGAAACATGTGCGATATTAAATTAGCGAATGGCAGCGGCGCCGAGCTTTTTCCTTTACCTTCCATGAAAACACACGCGTCAGCCCCGCGCGTTAATTCCGCTGCGAGCCCCTCTGTCAAGGGCCACATTCCGCGCGGTATTACGAATTCAAATACAAACTATCCGCGCGAGAAAAAAGCTCAAACGTTAATGAGTCCTTTATTAAACGGCAGAGGGCTCGCGGAGATGAAACATTTGAAAATTCACGAGTATCGGGTTTGCGCAACGCACTCGCGACGAGTTAACTATATTTGCTCGCTGGCGCAAAAATCACCCGTGCAAAAGTGTTATTACAATTTCGCGGAAATAATCCTGGTTATTATTACCGTGACAGAGAACGCGGAAGTGGTGGAGGGAATCGAAAAGAGAATATAATATTACAGAGATCATTCCACTCCAAATTGATCACATTTTTCCCTGCATGATTAGATTTTTGTTCAAACTATAATATGTCTTAGTCCTCGTGAAATTAGGGGGAGTATAAGACATCATTTTGCAGATTTCGAATTTGTTTAAAAGATACAGGGCCTTGAATTTTCCGATTTTTGCCAATTTTCGTACTTCGATGGTTTTTATTTTCCCGTGTGATCTTATGCGTCAACTGACTCACCCATTTGGCAACGGAGTAATCCGTAACGGAAACTATATGAAGATTCCTGCGAACGCTCGGTAAGCGACGCGTCGCTGAGAGGCGCGTTTTCAGATTGTGACGCCGCCGTCGCTAACAATCTACCCAGAAGGTCGGCTAACTCCATCACGAAAAATAACTGAATTTCCAAACAATGTCGTTTCCGGGCCGCTCGGAATAAGGGTGAAGGGGGACGGGGGGCGGGAGGCCGGTGGACGGCGCGGGTCACTCCCTGAGCAAAAATTTGACGAAGCTTTTAGCTTGTAATTGTATTAGCCGACGCTTTGGAGTGCATTATACATGGCGTTGTGTGTGGCCCCTGTCATTGTCAGCTACTACCGACAGGCTCTAAGAGCGCGAAGGAGAAATAGAAAGAGGGAGCGGAGGAGCGGGCGGGGAGGGTGGCGAGAGGTCTGGTTTGCTTTTACTTTTTCACTCTTACCGCTCATGCAAACTCGAAGCGAGGCATCACTCGTAGATAGTGGCCTCTTGGAACGTGTCATCTATGACAGCGGGCAAAAACGACCAGTTCGATCTAACGAGTCCAGCGAGCCACTCTTCCTCTCTCTGTTTGCCCCGATCCGGGGACAAAGAAAATGCCCATGCTCCTCTGGCCTCCATTCACCCCCCTCCAAACACCGCTCGAGTGTTTTCTTGCGGGCTTTGAAGCGGACAGGAAAAAAGTCTTATCTAAGCAATATGGTATTTCGTAGATAAAGAGGTCTGTTGGTATATAATTTGAAAAAAGGCACGCGGGTACATCGGTGAGAGTGTCGATGAAATGACTTTTAAGCAGAGATGGGCAAAAAATTATTTGAAATAAAAATTTCGTATACAAATGTGTATTTCAAATAATTTTTTCCCATCTCTGCTTTTAAGGGAATTTTTGAAAAACACTTGACCTCCTCATGTTTGCTTATAGATTAGAATTATGTAGTCAGTGGCGGATTTAACAGACTGCCGATGAACATTTGCCGACCAGGGCCCCATCTTCAAAAAAAATTATGATTTTATCAAAATGCTAGTAGATATATATTTTTCTGTGCTATTACGTTTAGCTAGTTTTCAGTAAACTACCTCTTCATTTCCCCGAAAAATGGGCCCCTGGGAACATTTGCCACCCGGGCCTTATTCCTTAAATCCGCCCCTGTATGTAATTTCTTCTGTAGTACCTATGCATCTTGCAACTTCTTGGGATGACCTTCCACTTCCAACAAACTTCCACTTTCATTCCTCCAAAGTACACATACGTGTATACGCGTTCCCATGAAACGAAGCAGACGCTCGTAAAGAAGCAACCGAGTCCTCTAGCCACTTCAGACTCTCCAGACCAGGTCTTTAGAGCAAGCCACTCGAACTCCCTCCGCCGATACCCCTGCCCCATCAAAGAAATTCCCCGGATGCTCGTTCGGAACCCAATAAATTACCGTGTTTGCCGTTAAACGCGACAAAAGCAGCGGCCACCCCCATCGTAGGCCTGTTTCGTACTCGAGCACAGTTTTCCTGCCTCCGCAGCAACGCTCCCGTCGACACGCGCGTCACGGACGAACGTGATTCGCAACTGTATAGAGAAAACACTCGTGCACGGGGAGAGAGGTCCTCGGCGGGCTTCGCCGTGTCGAAAGAACGAAGGGAGAGCAGAACGAGAGACAAAAAAAAAACGAAAGAAAAGCACTCGTAGGAAACCGTTACAAAGCTAAGGGAGGCTCGAATGGGTGGACGAGCACTCGAGGAGGCCCGAGAAAAACACGGGCCCCCGGGGCATCCAGAACAAATTTTCGGGGCAACAAACGATTTGGGCGCGCGCCGCAGGGCGCCACGGCCACGCACATGCCACGCAGATGCGAGCCTTTTCGGCGGATGTGTGGAGAAAACGCACGGAACTGGTCCCCTCCGTGCAATATTTCACATCTGTATTGTGTTACACCGCGGTAAGGCCCCTCTGGAGAGGCGCAGAGATAAATGGGCAGAATCTATCGATTCGGTAAGCTCATAACGAGATGATGCAGTTTCTGGTGGTCGCTTAAATATGACATACGCTGGGGCTGCGTGGGCATTAGGAATTTCTGTATGCAACAAGGTGGCAGTTTTCTGTTTGTAGATTAAGTGGTCGAGAGGGAGGCGGTGCAGCTTTCTCTCAGCTGTAGCCGATTTCGCGGAGATAGAACCGATGAATAGATAGCGACGAGCGAGAATGACGACAGCGAGGAAGATTTACTGTTCCAATAAACATACCTATTATTAGTTCAGAAGCTAAAAATAAAAATAAAGTATTTATTTTGTATTCTAATTTGGACCTTTCAGCGACAGGGGTCTCACATAAAAGTATCTATTCAATACCCAGAGCCCTGACCCTCGCTCGATCGCAAGCCCAAGCGATCGCAGACGCTCCTCGGAACTTGTTAGTTAAACACGGCCCTCGAGAAAAATCTCAACAATCGATACGTCGCGATTCTATCCGGAGCAGAAGCTTTCCAAACGAACTAGACGAGAATAATTACCACTCGTGATCGCCCATTGGAGTTGCGCAACACTGGTGAGCCGGCATTGTGCACCCTAGTTTCGAGTGCGGCTCGGGCAAACATCGCGAGGACGCGCGCGATTTCGGCGCTGGGAACGGAAACGGCGAGCAATTGAATAAACCTTAACGCCGGAATTAAACGGAGCTTAGCGGGGCACAATAGACCGCGGCGATCATTTTTGTTACGACTACTTGTGCAGGATAATTTCGAGCATTGTGCGGGCCGCGGCGCGGTGCGTCAGCGCGTTTTGTGCCGCTGACAGCTGCGATGAATGATGCTATTACCGCGTGAGTGGCGAGCATTATTTACGGGAAAGCAATAGCAACATGTGCGTACACCGTGCACTGTCGATTGCTCTTTAACGCGACGAGCCTAATAATAATAACGTCCACGAGTGCTATTGCTACGCGTTCCTTATTCATCGCTCCGCTTTGATTTCGCTGGTTGTAGCGATCCGAAAATCCCATTCAATTCTGTGACACCTGGTCGCGCGGTTATGAAAGCTGTCCGGCGCGGTGTGAAAGTTTATACAGAGTTTCTCCACTACACAGGTCATCCCAAAATAACGGGGCGTGCCAGGGTGTACAAACTCGTCTTGTCCACAGAAATCGAAAAACCCTGTTTGTGGTCCGTGGCGCGCAATTTAAACGCCCGACAGCTGAAGCTAATGGAGAGCGATCCCGATTCCAAACACGAATCACGCTTTTTACCCGTGTTTAGAAATAACAGGTCGCGTCGCGGGGGCCAAGCTTTTGCGCAGGGTTTCGTTTACTTTGAAGCCCCGGCGCAACCGGTGGCCCGTGAAATTCCGCGTCGGTTATTAACCGTTGTCTGCGGGGCGCGATTAAAAATTATCGATACCTGCGCAGGAGCGTGCAGCTTTGTCAACAACGTTGATGAATTCAACGGAAACGTGTACCGAGCCCTCCCCCGCGCGGGTAAACACAAAGAGCCGCGCAATGAAAGCGCGGAAATTCCGACACGGTAAAACTGCCGTGGGGCTGGGGGTCGGAGAGGGGGTGGCTGGGTACAGAGACGGGACAGAGAGGAACGGGGGAGAGAGAGAGAGATAATTGCTCGCCCAGTGTCTTCTCATTTACATTCTATTCCAGACGGCTGGGCGAAATCTCAGTTACACTTTTGTGCGAGCGCTGGGCAAGGTTATTATTTAAATAACTCTTTACTTTCAAAAGGCAAACGGCGGGGGAAGGGCTCTCGACTTACTTGTTACGTATAACCGGGAAAGGCATTCCCTGCCCCTTCTGCGCACACGCGATATTAAAGGGAAGTATGCGAGTAGGATGAATGGGGTGCAATGCTCATAAGTCGCGCACGACATTCGACACTGCGCTGCGTTTTCTCGCGTCTCCTACTGTTTCATTTTTCTCTCCCACTCGTCCACTTTCCAGGCAAACTAATTGTTGGATTACCCGCCTTTTGTTGGGCCCGGGTCACTGAGGAGCTCGAAGAGGCTGTCTAGCAGGTAGGGTAGATCAAGGCGAATCGGATCACTTTGTGTTTGACGGTAAAAAAGTAATAGTTAAACATTTAAAAATTAATTTTTATTATATATTCGTGACCAGTACACCTTTTGGCTTGATCTAGAATATATCAAAATTCAAACTAAACATAAGAATCTTTCATTTATGAACTAAAAACCAAAAAGTGAGGAATATCCGGTTCACCCCGAAACTTGGGGCGAATCGGACCACCCAGATTTTTCTGAAAAAACTGAAATTTTCATAACAAAATCTTTAGAATCAACTTAAACAAATCTAATTTAATGACAGCGAAGTCAAGAAGTATGGACTAAATTCTTATTTTGATCCGATTCACGCTGGTCTACTCTACTCCTAAAACACGGTTGCTCTCTTACTAAGGGAGCCACTAAGATCTTCGCCACGCGAAGTGTAATGTATATTCTAGTATCAGGAGCTACAGAAGCCTGCGATTGCAACAACGACCTACAACCGTGCCATAGAATCTTGAACCTTAAACGTTCCGCTGCATCGACAAAAGGAATACCACGCGCCACAGCCCCGACTTGGCGGGCGCGAGGAGATCGGCGCGAAGAGTGGCGGAAAAAAGCTCTGTCTCCGCGGTAAGTGGCACGCGGGCGTGCGTCGCCGGCACTTTTGATCGTCGCTGTTGCGGCACTCGCGTGGAGCAACATATTTAGCGAGCGGCGCGGGATGCACACGGCTGAGTGGAGGAGGTAGGGATTGGGTAAGTGCGTTGCTCGAAGGGGGATGGCTCTGCAGCTTTTCACCCTCCTCGACCCAGGCCACGGGCTTACTCCCGCGACCGCCGAGAGAGGCTGTGTTGTCCGTAAAATTGCTTGCACTCTCTCCACCTATCCAGCCCCCACACACGCGCGCGTGCAGCCCCTTTCGCCACTCGCGTCTTCCCTCCTCCGACGTGGCGTCTAAAATAAACTGACCGTGCAGAGATTTTCACGTCCAGCCGAACTCGAATTGGGAAACGTCGGGGGACGCGAAGAAAAAATAGAAGAAGAAACGGAGGGAAGACGGAAACACTCCCGGGAGGTCCGTTCCTCCTCGATCCTCTCGGCGGAGTGCCGCGGTCCGTTCACCTTCGACCACCGACTATCGACTTTTATTTCTGGCCCCCGCGTATACACACCGCCGCCTACGTTCGTTCGATTCGCGAGCATCGCCCGACCCACGCTTGTTTTCCCCCACTGTTTATTTATTTTGCCGCTGCTTTTTCCAACCGCTCCTCGAGCTTTCGCCGACCGTCAGCACGCTCCGGTCTTTATATTTCGGGCGAGCTTGCGGAGAGTCGATGGTTGACTCGCGAGATCTTTGCTATGCGTCGCTCTGGCTTCAACCGTTCTCCTCGGGCACATTTGTCGGGTTTCATCTGTTATTTCGCGTGAGACTTTGTCGCGGGAAATGGCCCCTTTTATTTAAATAATGATGGGAATTGATGTAATGACATCTTTGTATGTGCGAGAGGCTATTTGGTTATTCCCAGCAGGGAAGGTTGTATTTTATTTATTCGCTGTTTATGTAGAACCTGCGGTTTCTAGTATAAATTTTCGAGTGCTCGTGGAAATCCTAATGCGTGGACTCCACCAGGGGAGCGATTTGTATTCGGCAACGGATGACACGCGAATCGTGCATTAGGGCTGCGCTTATGTAATACGTCTAAAGAGGAAAGGGCACGGATCGATGAACCGAGCGAAATCGAGTCACCGAGTATCCGTCGAAAACGACACAAGACTATGGTAAAATGCCGCTGGCACTTATAGAAACTTTCATTTCTTCTCCTTAGATGCTTTCTTTTAATTATGTAACTTCCACGATGACGTAGAAAATGGTCGGACGTTTTAGTAGCAGAAAACTTGATATTTAATTATTTTTCAATATTCAAAGGTCTCAGTTGCTATCGCAAAAAGTGTCGGAACGTTCCGGGGGAATCGTTCCGCGATCGAATTTGCATTTGGCTGGTGACGCGTAATCGTCGCCGCGCTTTGATTACGGTGCTCCCAGCTTCTCCCAGCGGGAACGGGAACTTGCAAGATTAATATGTACAATTTGCATGTTAATTAGTACTTTCGTTGACCCAGAAAATCTCAAAGCGCCGTGCCCCGTCTAATGTCTTTTCCGATATGAATTTCCCACCGGCGGAAAATATTCGCAAATGGCCAATGTAGAAAGGGGATATACTGCAAATTAAAGTTGCCTGATTTCATTTGAGGGTTTAAATATTTACTACGGCGTCCCTCGAGTTTTAAACGTAACGAGTAGGTAACGTTCGCAGTCCACGTCTCCGGCAGCCATAGCTATAAATATTATTAACTTCTTTTGACAGTGATCGGCGATCAGATCAATAATTTATTAATATTAATATTTCGTGAAAGCCGAGTGTCTTGTTAACGTCAACGAGGAAATTGTTTCGAGTGTCCCAATTCGGTGCTCGTTAAAGTAATATATTGCATATATTATTCAAAGTTGGCTTTATTCATACCGGCACAGCTGTGTTAAGCGATGCAATTCGAATTTATGCGAACACGCGGCTGAATTATGGAACGAATTTTGGCCGTGCCCCCGCGAAAATGAGAGCTATCTAGATTCTGTAACAGAGTTTTGGTCCGTATTCCCAAATTTCATGCTTTCGTTCAATATTGTCGAATTGGTGAAAGTAAAACCGCGCTCGTACATGCTCTGTACGCGGCACAGAACACACTTATTGGGACGGCATATAAATTTGCACAGCCTCTGGAACGGCATCAAGGACATACAAGGACCACGCAAACACGTAACGCTTTCGTCATCCCATATATTTCAATTAATTCTATTAAATCCTCCAAAAAGGTAATCTCCAATCGCCCCTCGCCATTAACAATTCGTCACACAAACTCTCCACGAATTTTCATCGCTTCGAACATTTCGTTGTACCGATCTCATTGGTCGCAAACTCTGGTGGAAGGTGGTAATCATAGCTGAGTAATTGTCGCCAGCGATCGAATTGGATTGGGACGCGAGGCGGAGGGACGCGGCTGTGTGCAAATGTTATGATTCCCCGGCGAAAGTTTCCCCTTGTAATGGGCGTAACAAACGACGGGAAACGAAATTTAAAGTAATTAAAAATGTTTTAACGCGGCGTCGTCGGTATCCCTGAAAAAACGAGCGCGTCCCGCCGCGAGACGCCGCTCGCGCGAGAGCAGGGGACATCCGCGAAATAGGAACGCGCAGAAAGGGTATGTGCATAGCGTGCAATTATGAAAATGAGTTTGGACGAGGCGCAGCCACGGGACAAAGCTTTGAGAGATAACATTGACTAAAGTTACGAGGTTTTGCTTCTCCATTATTCAAACGAGAACCGGTCGGCCCAAGCCTCTATCTTCATTCTACGGCCCCGCGGTCTCTGTTAGAAAAATATGCGTGCCCTGCGTAATTCGCCTTCGTTACGTCCATAGGTTATCCCCCGAGTATCACGGCACCCGGAATCACGTAAACAGAATCACTGGCCCCTTTCGAAAACATCTCCTGTTGGTTGGAAGGGTGTTCTTGAGTCATTGGTTCGTGGCGAATAAACTTGAAAACCAAAAAAAGATACTGCGTTCTTAGCAGAGTTGAGTATTATTCGTTATTCTTGAATAACTTCGTTTTAATCGATTATAAAATATAAAATATAAAATATAAATATAAAAATTTATTCGAATAATGCTCAACTTTGATTCTTGGATCTTCGGTAAAGTATCCTTATTATTGTTGTTATAGTAGGTACTATATCTTCTATAACAAGTACCTAATAAGTAGTCTCGCAGCTCTAGAACTCGTTCATTTATTTTCATTTTCATTTCCATGGCGCCACGAATTGGTCCCCCCAGAAGTCACTCCTTATTCCTCGGTTCTCAATCTTTCCACCACGTCCGTTCGTCTTTCATCCGAGTTAGGTCCGACCGGTTCATAAATAGTGAACAGCGTCGTGTTTCTTTGGCGGTGCGTTCGACGCTGTCCCCGTCGCCGTTAGGAATTTTTTTCGTCCCGCCTCTTATTTTCAGAAGCGACGATTAATTTCGAGCTCCGAACGAGCTGATGAACGATGCTACGAGCGCGGCATGAAAACGAGCCGAAACGCGGGGGTGGAGGTTGGCGCGGGAAAGGAGGTGAGAGGGGGAGAGAGAGGGAACGATGACAGCAGCACTTTGATGTCACGAAACTCGATTAAAAATCTCTGCTCCCCTCGGAATGGATTGCAGTCGTACATGGACGTCGAAGGGTGTTACGGGTCGAGTTTATTCCTTCGCGTATCCGTGGCTCGCTCGATTCGAGATTCGTTAGGCACATTATCGAGTGACACTTGTCGAATTTCGCGCGATCGAACGCGACAGAGCCCTCTGCACGCAGCTTCGCTTCCAGCGCCCCGTTCGCCAGAGAATTTCCCTTGGAAAATGGTAAATCATACTTAAAAACGTCCAAACATCACCTGCTTCTCTCCCCACACAGTTCTGCGCACCGAAAATTCGATTACTCTGACGTTCCAGCGTAACCAATCTCTCCATACAAATTCTCAAGCTCCCGAGCCAAGTTGAGCCTGTAAATTGTCCTCCAACGCGTTGCAAGTGCCATCGGCACGCAGACGAACGTCGCCGGCGAAACGAATGTCTAACGACACTGTCGGTCGTTTGTATTTCGCGGTAAGATTCGCGACGATAAAGCCCGCTATCCGAGCGGACATTTTAATTCCGCGGGAGTGACGAAGGGCCGTTATAAATCCATTTGTGGGGGTGGCGAGAAATTCGCGGATGGTATCGAGCTCGTCTTCGAGGCCGACTGATAGAATTACACGGGCCCGTGAAATTTTATCGCCCGCGATATTTCAGGCGCCCGTAATACAGCTGCGTGTGCGGCGCACGTGAATTCGGTAACGGCAAACGCCGACGCGGTTCGTCCGCCGTTGTGGCCGTTTCGCAATCAGTAAAGTGCCATACGCCGCTATTGAAACTGCTGCTAATGAAAATTCCTGGATGGGAGGGTGCAAATAAAACTGCCCCGGTATTCAGGTATTCCAATAATTAATGAAATAAAAACTGGTCGCGTGTCCCCGCGTCTCGACGAATTCCACCGGGCCCTGAGAGAGGGGAGGGATACTTTTATATATATATATATAAAAAAAGTAATCTCAGGACAAATTCATAGTGAACAGGTAGGCGCGGGAACGCGTGAACAATTTTTCATTAGTGACTGGGGAGTTATTCTGGCTCCCGTGCCAGTTAACGAGAATTTGGGAAAAAGGAGGATCGAGAGCAACGTTAAAAAAAAGTATACGCTTTTAGAAGCGGGAGCAGTGTGACGGGATTCGCGGTGCAGAGTTGCCCGGTTGCATAATTAAACAAACGAAGCGGAGGTTGGACTGGGTGTAGTTAATCATTGAGCTCTGAAAACGCGGAAACGTGTGTTATCGATGGTCGAAGGGATTTGTTCTGGGACATGATAACGACCGGCGTCTGAGAATTCGAAATGGCCCTCTTCAATGGCTCCCTGAGAAAGGTGCACGGGGTGAGAGTACGAGTTAGCTCCGGTGCCCTGAAGAGGAAGCGAGCGAAATAAACCTAGTTTTGATTTCAATCGCAGTACTCCCGGTGGCTCGAACAAATCTGAAGCATCCCGTCGTCTCGTCCGGCGATTTGCCGCTCAGCAAAAATGAAGTAACAAAATTACAGAGCCGCCTTGACGGGAACAGGCTCCGTTAAATCAACCGGCCTCTCCGTTTCCGTCCCTCCAGCAGCTCGCCACTCGTCCCACAGGCGCCCACTCGTCCTCTTGCATTTCAGCGACGTCCTTTGCCGCTTTCCTTGCCAGTCGGGCCCCTGTAATCTAGGAATCTATGATTCAACGCCACTCGTCGCGCCCCTAGCATCTGCTCCCTGACGGACGCACTTGAAACTGTCCCTCCCACTAAGCGAGCTCTGTTCTTAGGGAATAATGTTTTCGTGAGCCTGTCCACGAGGAGACGGTTAATACTTTGCAGATGCCAGATAGCGCGTGGAACGAGCGGCCCCGATAGGGAGTTGACAGGAGAACGTGCTTGTCTGGATTCTTCAAGGGCTTTCTCGCGGTAACAGAGATTGAAACGGCGGAAGTTAATGTTACGTAGATGTGGAAATAGGAGGTTGATAGTTTCGGAGATACTTGACTCGTGAAAGGGAAAGATACGAGACTTTAACCGCGGTGGTTTAATCTAACAGGTGTCTAATTATTTGAGGTCGAGGGTGTGGGTATTTTTGTAACTTCTCATGATTTGGGGCACTGCGCAGGAGTAGAGTTGGTTGTGATCACATAGAGCCTTTTTTAACCGACTTAAAAAAAACAGGAGTTTCTCCATTCGACTCATATATTTTTTTTATGTATGTATGTTCGCGTATAGGTATCTCTCTAACGCGTGGACCGATTTGGATGATTCTTTCGTTGTTATTATGAGACATTGACAACAAAAACGAACTAACCCATATTTTTTTGCGAAATTAAGTTAGTAGCAATAATATATCCCAATAGGCTCTACTAATAATATAAAATAGGGAAAATTAATTTTTTTCAATATAGGTTACTCTGTGACGTCCTTCAATGTATGGGGGCCGAAATGAAGGGGAGAGAATATTAAAGACAGGTGAATATTTGCGTTAATATCGAAGGGATCGACATCAGGAATCATCCTAAAAGGGTCCACTCGCATCTCTATAAATATTTCTGCCCCCTGATTATGGATATCGGAAGTTGGAGAGCCGTTAATTTAAGCGCAGCAGGGTTATCGAACACTCGTGACCAACTAGTTCCTCGAGCATCCTGTTGATCCTTTTTGAACTCTCGTCGAATTAAAAATTCACCTCTGCCAAAAAAGCTTTGGTTTCTTCGAGTCCCAAGCGTCGCGTTTCAAGGACTCTCCACGCGAACCCGTGGCAGAGAGAAAAATTTCGACTATTTTCGACGTCCACTCGGTGGTACGTCAATCTTCGTCCACGGTTTTGATCGCGATACCGCGCTATCGAAGAGTTGTCGGCCTGCTCGAATTTAGAACGGGTATCAGGAATGCAATTTTCGTTCCACTCCCGATGCAATATATCTATCTACTCATAATTAATACAATATTAGCATAGTGATCAATTACAAATTTTTAATTCATTACTTAAAAAGCGTTTCGCAAAAGTTTGTTCAATCGCCATTAAGTGCACAGAAACTTACTTAACTACACGAGTACATTTACGAGAAAAGTGGCAGGAGCTTATAGACAGACAAAGAAAATACATAGTTTAAAAAATTCGGTCCAATAAACCGAACAAACTTCCACACTGACCTAATATTTAAAACTATCAAACCATGCGATTCAGAAACGTCCGGTCCACCGAAAATATACCGGGCTTCCGGTTTCACAGGCTGCATCCACAGCCACGTTCGAATCCAGCATTTCAGTGGAGCGTTGAATTCGAACAAAAAAAATGATAACGCCCGTCTAGGGTGTGCAAAAAGCGAAGAGCACAGAGGAAAAAGTCTGTACATAAATCGTGTCGGAGTCGTGTTCGAGCTATCGTCATCGTATCGGCTTGGAAACTGGGACGGGCCCGTTTTTCCCGCCAACTTGTTCCCGACAAAGATAGCCGACCCTCCCTCGCTCTCTCCCTTTTTCCTTGGGAAACCAATTTTTCAGCGGACATTAGCCCGAGCAGAAATTCGATCGCGATCGAGCGAAACCGGATTAAAAGGAACCCGCGTAGCGTTTCAGCGATAATCTCGCAAACAGTTTCATCGTCTCCGCTGGGATCTTATTCCGAGGAAAAAATAATCTTCCCTGGGAAAAGTTGATTGAAAAGCTCCGCGGGGTTAAGTTCGGTTATAAAACCACCACGATCCAGCCGAAAGTGGGTCGGGCCACCTTAACCGGTTCATTGTTGCCCGATCTTTAACGAAAATTCGCTGGCAGTCCAATCGGCGTTTACCTTGCATCGAGGATGAAGTGGCCGTAAAGTGGGAACAATAATTGAAGGGAAAGCTTACGTCGCCCCTTGGGGGCTCGCCTTTTCCCTTCGTTCCCGCGGCACTTGGCATCGCTCGCAACTTTCTGACATCCTTCTACTTCCCCTTCGCGAGACTTTACTTCTCTGATTTAATTTTGAAAGTATTTCTCCTCTGTCCCGCTCTCGGAGACGAACTCTGCTTCATTTTAATGAGTGATCGTTATCAAGATCGTGTTTCGTTGATAACCGGGTCGAAACTGCGGAATAAAATTAAAAAAAAAAATAATAATGAATCAGTTGTTTACAATCCCTTGATTGGGATAACGAAGAAATTGTCTCTGACAATCGACAAGAATTTCTTAACCTTTCGTTACCTATATCTATATTTTTTTTAAACATTTACCTGATCTTTGTTTTACTTGGTACACTGATTTTTATTAAGTTTAGAATACGACTTTCCTTTAAAAATAGTTCTTTATTAGAAACTAAAATTATATAGTTGCCTTTAAAAAAGAAAAATGGTGAAACAGAGTCATTGACTACTGTTATAAATAAGTATTGTTTTATTCACTTCCATTGTCCTTTCGAATGCATTTTGCCAATTAACTTTCTACGAAATGACAACTTTTTCTCTTCAACGTCTGTGCATCCAAACTAAAACCCTGAAGTAAATGAGGCGAGGATTCTCGTAAAGTGTATAAGGCATATCTAGAGGATCAGAAAAAAATTCAAAACCTATTGGTCGCTCTCAGGCATAAAGAAAAAAAAATAAATTCACAACTGCCATAATTT
Organism: Andrena minutula; assembly: GCA_929113495.1. NCBI lineage: Eukaryota > Metazoa > Arthropoda > Insecta > Hymenoptera > Andrenidae > Andrena > Andrena minutula. The sequence continues at coordinate 3,068,246 of OV815993.1, forward strand.
TTACAACAGCGAAGCTAACGAAAGGCTAAAGTACCTCGGTATTTTAATCCCCCACGCGAGAGGAGCAGCATGAGAATCGCTCGGCGTCCAATTCCCTTAATTCCTCGGCAAACCTGCCGCACTTGCACCTTATTAACCGGAGTAAAGGGATCGGCGTGACTCGGAATCATCGTCATGCTGACTGCGGCACAACGTGGCACGGAGCAATCCCTGCGCGCTATAAATCACGCGCACTGACTTGGCTACTTTAACCCCACCGTGCTGGTGCGAAACGCTATCGTTTCGCGCGACCCGAAACAATTTGTATTAGCCGATTTCATTCTGGCACGCGCGAATCCAGCCAGCCAGAAGTCGAGATAATCGCGGCCGCTCGTGATACACATTACCGGCGAGAAAACGGCGATATCTTAATTCCTGATGGAGCGATGCCACCTCGACGTCCAGTGTTCGATTCCTCAAAAGTGAGCCGGAAATTGGCAGGACACTTGGACTGAAAGCGATCTACAGGATCTAGGGGAGTCGGGGCGATTCCGATGGAATGTTTCCTTTATGACAAACAGATAGAGAAGAAACGTCTCCCAGAAATCTGTGTCCTATTTGCGCCTCTGCCAGCGAGCAAGATGCATCTGCACGCGGCGATAGAGCTAAACTCGATGACATACATAATAGAGCAGGGGATATAAAACTGGCGACAGGCCGACGGGAAAAGGAACTGGAGGTGGGACGATGAATTTTTGATACACCAGTCGCGAGACAGCGGAACGGGGCTCTGATATTATTGGACCGGCGTTTGTTTCCTCTTTCGTCTTCTTCCTCCTTTGACCTCTGACCAAGGGGTTCTTATCGAATAGAGGCGAGGGTGCACTGGGAACTACAGGTGCATTCCAAGTAGAGCTTCCACTATTTTTAACTCGCATTTCATACACGGAAGCGTGTCTTCAAATAGTAGCTCACTACCAAGTTACCATTTCAATTACAACGCAACTTAATGAGACACTAAGGATGTCTTTTCCCATCCCTGCAAGTTCAAGAACGAATGCAGCATGTAACCGCCGCGGTAGCCTCGGCACGTTCGACTATCGATTGACGCGTTTCAGTGATTGCCTTCATCGGCGAAAGGGGGCTAAGCAAAATCGACTGGAGGGCACGTGACCTTGTTAAACGGCGCGCGACTTATTAACCCGAATTTGTCACGGCGTTTTGTTGTTCGCCCCGAGCCACTATAAACTGGCAAGTTTTACGACGCGAGCGATGGCCGTTGAAACATTCAGGAGATTAATTTGAATGAATGACAGACTGGACATCCGGGTCCCGTGGGAGGGACCAGTCTACGCCCCGGTGATTGCCGTTGAGCGACCTCTCGCTTTCGCACAGCTGCTCGTCTCTCTTTCCGTCGCGCCTCCACCCTGTTCCGTTCCTCTGACCCGTCGCCGTTGGTTCCAGTCGCGTGAAATTGCTTCTCGAACAGTCGTTCTCGACCGTCTAATTAGGGCCCGTGAGAGACGACGGGCAAAGTGTCCACGACTGGTGGATAGTCACGCCGATAACCGTTGGTATTCCATTTTATTCGGATTTCGAAGTCCACGGCGTCGTCTGAATGAAAAGCAGCTGGTGGCTCGATTGTTGAATTGTTTAAGTGTTTAATTATACCTGGGTTGTTCAGTGGATCAATGGTGGAAGGGTTCAAAGATTTATGTACCTCGCGTATCTGCATATTTCAAAGTTTCTACGTCATGGGTATTGGACTGGAAAGTTTCTCAGACTCGTATTTGAACAGTGTTCGACCCAGTTATTGTTCTTTCGCAATTAGGACCGGAGCAGCGTAATTATCGCCCGTGCACCTGCAAGTAGGTACGAATTATACAAATTAGAGGACAAAAAGGAAGGAGCGGAATTTGGAACGTCACTGCGGAGTTTTCTCAGAAGGGCATCTAATTTCGAGAAATCACAGGGAAGTAGTGCCGACTTTCGAAGCTCGGGGCAGGTGCTTCTGTAATTTGTGTCAACCGCTTATTAGATTCGGAACGGGATCACTGTAATCGCCCCAGCATTTCCGGCTCTTGCGGCCAGAAACTTCGGTCCCTGGAATTTTTCCCTCGTTTGAACGTACCGCGTCCGAGTTGCGCCGAAATTATTACCTTCCAGTTTCCGAGAGACAGGTATATATCATTCCATTTTACTCGTTAGGAGGCCTTTTAGCGTTCGAACAAAAAGATAGGGAAAAATGTGGAGGAAGCTCTAAAAGACCGTTCTTCAATACCAAATTATTGAATATTATTATTATTATATTCAGAGCAAAGTGGCGACATTCAATTTCCACTATTACAATTAAATCACAATCTTTATTAACTCCATCGCAACTGCACGTATTTCCCAAAATTCCATCCACTTACCCAATCAAACTTCATTCCCAAACCCTTATCCTTCCCAACAATCCCAACAAAGGTGGCCACCAATTCCACCACGACCTCGTTCTTAATTCGTCGGAATATAAAAACAGCGTGCAAACGTTCACCACTCCAACAGCCATCGAATCATCGTGCATTGCCCACGGCAGAGGACATGAACTCCCGTGCACAATCTACCGCAGCAATTACCAACCTCGATCATTCCCAACGTCCGTTGGCTTGCCTAATTAGGCCAGCTATCTCCGACAGATCTTGGCTGGTGCGCGCGTTGTATGTCCAGCTGCCAGCAATAAGTGCGGAACGACCGGTATCGGTGTACTTCCGTGGACGAATGGACAACGGTGGACGTCGCTGGCCGGGCAAGAGAATCGAGCCCGGTAATGGAGGAAGCGCTATAAGGGTGGCCAGGCGGGGCAGTCCCAGGGATCATTTTCATTAAGACCCGGTCAATTAGATGTGCTTCAAATGGCGTCCAGTCTCGGGGCAAACTTGGACGGAGCTGGCCGCGATACCTCGAACGCGATGGCCCGATAGAACCCGAACAAAAGGGGCCGGCGGGAGGGCGCGCCGAGGGAAAGACGTTAGCTGGAAGAGATTCGTAGGGAGAAAGGGAGGAAGAGAGAGAGACGATGGGTCGAGAGAGAGCGAACAGACCACTCCTACGGCCTCGACACGAGAAGCCCGCCATAACCTCGCCACTAGTAATTGAACGCAAGTGGTTGAAAGTACTTCTTGGCTCCCGGAAGCATCTCCTCCTCGGCCACCACCACCATCACCATCGCCAACAGCCACAGCTTTCTTCTTTTCCCTCCATCCCTCCGCTTTCTCCCGCCCCTCTTTCCCCTCCGTGCGGCGCCCCCCCGCTCTTCGCTTCTTCTTTTTAACTTCTCCTTCCGTCACCCTGTTACCAACGCGACCCCCGTCTCCCTGTCCCCTGCCAGACGACCCCGTAGATCACCGAGTGTTTACGTGTAATCCGAAAGGGATTGGTATTACTCGGCCCAGCCCCCAAACACCCCGCTTCTTTTCGCCGCGGATGCGGCAATCGTGGACCGAGGCTTCTGCGGTCGGGGAGACGCTCCAGTTCCACGGGGAACTGTTAGTCGAGGTCGTCTCGGTTGCTGGAGGAAGCGCAGTTACTGCTACTTGCGGTCGCGGAGGTTTGCCCCGTGATTCTCCTCGCAGGTAGAACTTCTGAAGGGGATCAGTGTACCGGCGCCTTTCGAGAGCGCGCGGAGGGTGTTAATCTTATTGCAACAAATACGTAAACGTGGAGAACGTTACCCAGACGGTTGAAAGAAGCCACGAGCCAATTGGCGAGTCGATTCCGAGGGCGGGATCTAAGGTCGATAGCTGGCGAAGCAACCCGCGAGTCGTTATCCCCGGTACAATCTAATCTTCGATCGCAGCTCGTAATTTCGGGGCGAGCCGGTCAGAAGCAGGCCGAGAAGGATAAGCAACGCGACACCCCCGGCCGTTTCGAATGTTTTATTGGCGACAAATCTCTTTAATGGCAGCGCCGTGCTCAACAGATAAGTGAACGACCGCGGTGTGCGCGCGAAATTGATTAACGAAGAGCTGCCGGCCGCCCGTAAATATTAATCATCCCGGCCGGGTTAATCGCGCCACGAATAACTCCGTCATAAAACACCATCAGCCCTGGGTCCAATTAGGCGACGACGCTTGTACACAGTGGCCTGCACGGCCAGAGGACAATTTCGAAGGTCGACGAGGCCCATGGCTGCCCGCAGACCAGCCAGCAGCGTTTGGGGCGCAGGGGGAGGAAAACGAAATCCCGCCGTCTAAGCTGGATGTGACGGCTCCACGTCTCCCTTTCCTCGGGGCGTCCTCCGTCCTTTGTCGGAGGCCTTGTACGCGGGGCACGGGGCACAATAAGTGGCGGGCGTTATCATAAATAAAGAGCGGCTAAATTAGATTTCCAAATCAAGATGGCGACCGTATTGTCTACGACAGAGGTCGAATTAATTGGATTTCAGAGCCAACTTTGTCGCGTCTCGCGCCAATCCAGCACCCGTCCTTTCCCCGTCCACCCTCCCGCCGCCGAGGTCTCCGCTCTGCTCCTTTCTTCGACGCGCCCGGGCGTGAATGACGCTCCAAGCGCGAACCGACGGCCCACGGATATTCCTTCGGTTCAGGGATGCTGGCTCGTCTCGCGAGCGCCGATTCGCGAGCCTCTCGGTGAATTCGAGGCCAACCGGGCTCTCGAGGGCGAGCGAGGGTAGGTGGAAGAGGGTTGCGGCTGGAGGATTATTAAGGGATCACCGGGTCGGACAGATGGGAGGATAAACAAACCAGCGGTAATGAACGAGCCCGGATCGTTCTCGAGAGCAGTCGCGTGTACGGCCGAGGTACTTATTGTCGCGGTGGTCCGTTCGCTCACCCCCTGGGACAGATATATTAAATCAACGCGAAACACCCTTCCCGCTCGCTCGGTATCCTGAGGAACGAGCGCGCGGACGCTCCTTTATTCCTCGAAACGAATGCAGATTGCGATGGGACGCGGGCGTTCGAGATAGCGAGCTTCGCCCTTTAGATAAGCCACGGGGGCGGATACCTTGTTGGGGGTGGTTTCGTGTAATTAACTATGGTACTGGTTTTCGACTGAGCGGTATTGTTATCGCTGATGGCTGGGGAGTCTTAATTTGATGGCGCCTTGATGGGATGCGTCTGGTGCGTGATTTCTGGAGTTATCTTAATAAAGGGTACTTCCAGGTCGAGGTGTGCGGGGGTCGTTCTCCGAATCACGGGTCCTACACACCTTTCATTGGCATTTCGCTGCAGACCACCCTTGCAATACATCTTTGAATTTCACTGGAACAATACCTTCATCGAATTATTCACGTCTGCACACTCGGCGCAATCCTTAGCAACGGTACCTACGCAATATCGCTATTATGGCAGGCTAAAGTCCTCCTAGAAGCATTGCGCTTTATCATGGTTCGCTGGAAAGTTATTGGAGATCCGGATGAAGCTGCAAGGAGTACTTCCCGATGATATCTGTGCCTGTGCCCACGGTGGACGACTCCACTCTGCGGCCCTCGATGGTTTTGATGTTGCCGCCATAGTCGCCAGCCCACCGTCGAGTCCGGATTAGCACCCGGGAACTCAGTCTCATTACCGAAATGCCGGTAGAGAGATAGGTTTCAGAGACCGGTTCGTGGCAGAGCGTCGTGGCTGGAGGGTGAAGGATAGGCGGTGTGCAAGGCCGAGAGGGATCAGCGGAGGGAGCTTAGGGGTGGCGAAAGATCAAACCGCGACGAAACGGTGGAGCGTAGCCGTTGGCTGGGGGCCTCGTGTATGCATTACCGCAAGGTAGATAGAAGAAATGGGTAAGGGCGAGGACGAAGGAGCCGGTCGCTGAGTGATTCCAAGTGGCTCTAGTTCTACTTTGCTACACTCCACTTTACCTCCTCCTGGCCACCCCACGGCAGCCTTGCCCTCGCCTCTTTTCTCCCCTTCTCGCGTTCTAGTGCCGAGATTAGCGCGTGTGGAGTCGTGTGCTGTCGTTGGGTTGTCTTCAGTTCGACGTGCCTCTCCTCTGAGCTCAGTCAGCGTCCTTGACGCGAGGAAAGGCGAATGAGAAGTTTGCAAACTGAATCGTAACTGTCATTTGCACTATTTGTTAATTTCACATGTATATCAACAATTTGACATTGTTAAGTTTATAGCAGCAGTACCTATATGTGAATATCTATACGACTTTTGCCAATGAAAGGACACTTTTGAGTTTGATTCAAGTCCAACTGCACGCGTGCAACAGTCCTCGAGATCGATTCCCTTGTAAGCAGTCCCCCGTCGATGCTTTTTTTCACCGAGGCCCTTTGTACTTGGATAGCGAATATCTCCTAGCAAGGATTCTCGAGCACCCCCCGCTGGCAGGGGACGCGGAACGCTTTTCTCCGGTAATCCGCGATCCTTCCACTCGTCGAGGCCTGGCCGCGAGTCATCAATGTCCCCGTAATTTTTGCGAGTGACTCCGCGATTCTTGAAACGTTAATCCGCCGTGGCTGAGGGCCCCGCCACTCGAACCGAGTGCCACGAAGGAAGGGTTGAGAGATTGCGTTTACCGCGTCTGGCAAGATGGGGGCTGCATAATCCTCTTGATGAGCTGCCTTTCCACAGGGAGCAGCGGGGCTTTGTGCTCGCTCCTCGAATAGTATTTATCCGAGAGATCCCATCTTGCGATTCGTGGCGCCCAAAACAATTTGCCTTCGCCCCTGCGATAGAACTTCAGCCTCGAATATTCCAGCGAGGAAAGGCGACGGAATCGAAGTTCTTCTTTCGTTTTCGCCGCGATTCCTTCTGCTTTACACACCCCTTTCAGACTTCAGGCTTTCCGGAGCACTCGCGGCGGGGGTGAAGTGACAAACGATCGAAAGTTGAAGTCGAAGCGTGGCGCGGGGTACGCGAATGCGCAGCCCCCGCAGTGGCAGCACGCTCGAGGTAAATTACGCCCGGGAGCGGCTCGTTTAGCGTGCAGCGAAATTGTAAATGCTAATATCGAATAGTCGTATATCGTCCCGAAGGTTGTTCAACCAGCGATCGCGTGACCGTCACGCTCGTGTGTCACGTCGCCCGAAGAGTAATCATCCTCGAACGCCACTTCTTTTTCCCTCCCCCGCTGGCCGACTTCGAGGAGTAACGAAATTATTATCTCAACCGTCCTATTGTCTAAACAATCGTGACACGTTGCGTGAGATACGGTCTCACGCTCCGTGTTGGTTATCCCCATTACTTTACCCCATTCTCATTTTATATTTCACCGAGCCACTGCCCCTCGCCTTTCTTTCCCCCCCGCACACCCCGACTCCGTGCAACTTCCCACCCTTCCCACGCGCAATCAAATATCCAGCCATGCTAAACAGAGATCTTAATAAATTCTGCAACCGTGGACGGGGTGCAATCTCCGCCAGCGACGGTCAGGCCGCTCGCGTGCACGCCGGCATTAAGCACGGACGCTAAACGGTCCCGCGTTGTTTCGAGGGTCACGCGACAACCCCGTATCAAGCCGCGAGTGTCGTCCCAGAAACGAATTCGCAGGCCGCGGGGGCGTACCCCCGCCCCATTTCGATTCATCGCCGGCGGAAAACACTTTGGTAGCGTCGCCGCGGAAAACGTACATGTCCCTCGGTTTCCACGCGCGCGATTACAATTGCGCCGCAGCTGTGCAGCCAATCGCATACCTAACGACCACCGTTTCCAGTCGTACGGCACGAGCGGAGTATTGGCAATTTCTTGCTTCGATGGGGCGAGACGCATACTAGGCCGATTATACTTTAACCGTATAATACGTATCCATGATAACTCCACGGTGTAACACCGAATGAACTATGTCATCTTCGATGCGGAACTCTGATGATACATATTTCTAAGCTCCTTTGGCATTTTCTATGCCTTTAAGTAGATTGGTCTGGGGGACAGAGAGGCTTGCATATTTAGTGGGGACAGAGTAATTGTTTTCCAACCTTTTTTGGGTCGCGATCCCCTTTTATAATACTCAAATAACCTGTGCCCCCGTGTAAGGTAAAGAAAACACATTAAATATAGATTACAGAATATAATTTCGACTAAATAATTAGCTTAAAATAGCTGTCGCGACTCCTCCTCCCCGTATAAGGTACATAAGATAAATTTAGTAAGGTAAGAAAACACATTAAATATAGATATTTCAGAATATGATTTCAATGCAATAATTAAAATAAATATGTGCTATAAATCACCAACTGAAAATAACTGTGGCGACCCCCCTCCTACCCCCCGTATAAGGAACCGAAGGTAAATTTAATAAGGTAAAGAAAACACATTAAATATAGATATTTCAGAATATAATTCCAACTCAATAATTAAAATAAATAAGTGCTACAAATCGCCAACTGAAAATAACTGGCGACCCTCCTCCTCCTCCTTCCCCTCGTATAATGTACCGAAGGTAAATTTATTAAGGTAAAGAAAACACATTAAATATAGATATTTCAGAATATAATTTCAACTCAATAATTAAAATAAATAAGTGCTACAAATCGCCAACTGAAAATAACTGGCGACCCTCCTCCTCCTCCTTCCCCTCGTATAATGTACCGAAGGTAAATTTATTAAGGTAAAGAAAACACATTAAATATAGATATTTCAGAATATAATTTCAACTCAATAATTAAAATAAATGAGTGTTAAAAATCGCCAACTAAGTAGAACTAACTGTAGCAGCTCTCCAGAAAGTACTTCGCGACCCACTTAGAGGTCGCGACCCACAGTTTGGTAATCGCTGGAATAACCTTTAGTTAGAACAGCCTTTAGCCAGCGAAACGCGCGAGTTAGACTTTGTACAAGCATGAACCTCGAGACAGAGAACACTTGGATTGCACTTATGGATCACATCTTCTAGTGACTAAAGACCAACAGAAGGCTTCATATTCCAACTTGCAACTTCTGTTATCGCGTCATCTTGTTCGTGAAAGGCCGAGAGTAGAATTGCAGCGACGCCCCGCGGACAGAAGCAATGCCAGGCGAAGGAAATGGCGACGAAACAGGTCGAATCGTTTATCGCCGGTCCGCGAATGATTATCGACGCCGTCTGTGAATTTACTGGAGCGCGGGCCGCGGCTGAAAAGAAAGCATCAAAGGCTTCACGGGGGGTGTATTTATTAAGGCAGCGACTTTTTCGTCGCCGCTCGTCGGGCTCGCGTCCGCCCCGGGGGGTGGGAAAATAATTTATTTCCGGCGCGCGCCGTCGTTTCGTAGAGAGGCGAACGGCTTTTCCACGGCGAAACGACGACGGTTTCTTTTTTTGCCGAAGGGCCGTATTAATCTGATTTACCGGTTCTATGTTTCAGGTACGTAGCCGACCCCACCTTGCCGGGCACTTTGATTCGAAGCCGGTGTGAGGGTAACGAATGGCAACGAGCGAGGTAAAGCTTTGGAATGCCTTTCTCTCCTAGAGCATAGAAGTATTAATGTTGCTGGTATTGTGGATGAGGAAGAATGGATTTGCGACGATTACAGCAGAAGTAGCAATAGCGTACCATGCAGTATGATGAAAGGATGAAGCATGCTGTTACGAGCTTTAGACGCAACTGGATGTATGTAAATATAAAGTCATCTGAGCGAATTTTAAGCTTGAATCTAAGAAAAAGATTCGCAAGAATTACGAGTAGTATATATGAGTGGGACGAAATCAGGAAAGAATAGAAATTTAAAATTTGAAGCGCACAGTGTTCATTTAGAGGTCCTTTTTCGAAGGTGGGGAGGGGGATAGGAGAACCAGCTTTGACCGTAGCATGAAAGGAATTAAAGCTAATAAATTTCGGGCGTCGGGTCCCCTTCGCCACCGCGCAGAGTGTATCCAGGAGACGATAATATACGGATCCAGCGGAGCGCGAATCGAGTCCGCTGGAAATGCGCGAAAGAGATTCGAGGAACCCTCTCCCCCCGTTCCCTCGGCCGCGAGACGAGCGCCCTTTGATCTGGCACCCTTCGAAATTTCATTCCCTTCATCGTGCAGTGCCACCCTATCTTCTCGCTTAATTCTTCTTTTTTTCTCCATCGGTGACACGGGCCGGGCTCGGTAATAAGCGATGCCCCGCGCTCTCGTCCCCGTTTAAACCGGGCGAAACGCTTCGCTCCTTCTCCATTTTTCCGCGGCTGGAATATCCGGAATGCTTTCATCGAAATTCTGCATAGATTCTGAGGGAATTAATTTCGAGCCCGGGGCAGACACCGAGTTCATTGTTAATAAATTGGAAAGGAAATGGTGGGAGTAAGGGGTTGATCGACAACACTCGCGGAGGAATTATGTGCGATGGGGTTGACAGTCCGAAGGGAAGGTTAGGCTTCCGTGACAAATCGAATGATTGCGGAGCAGGCTGCAGACATCCGCGCCCCGGGACTATCAGGTTACCACTGTTACCGGGGCCAACCCCTGTGCCAAAGAAAAAAATAAGCAACCCGATGCTGCCAGAGATTTGAAGATAGCCGACTTAGCCCTGACGGGCCGGCAGCTGGCGAGATAAGGAGGCTTCCATAGAAATAACAATGCCCCCGTGTAATAAACGAGAGAGAAAATAATAATGGCTCCCAGGGTGGAGATAACGCCGCGACCTAAATAGACGAGGCCAAGAGGGCTCGCATTCACATCTGATTCTACTTTACCTTTCGGCTGGTATTTCGTGTTCCCAGCTGATGCATTGTCGACTGATACGAATGTTTATTGTTGCGTTTCTGGGCTGAGATACCTCCGCGCCGGGTTCAACCGAACAAAGACACTGTTCGTTAAAGCTGGTCGCTATCGGGGCGATAGTAGCTAGAGCTCTCTGATAGCGAGCCTCCGAACTGGCAACACTTGTTTCCCAAGGAATATTTGCGATCCTTGTTTGCGGAGGCGATAGCAGACTGTGTACTCTATAAAGCAACTAACTTCAGCTGAAAACAGAAAGTCAGTGCCCGTGATGAAAGGTGGAGCTCCAGAGTCTACACTGGTTCGTAGTCTCCTTTCTTCTCGTGAAGATCGCTGACCTAGAATCCCTTCTCAGACATCGATCGAGATGAACAGGTCAGAAGAGGCGATCAGAATTCTCAGTTTCAACCTAAAGATTCCATTCAGCGAGCATACCTGTCCGCCCACTTTCAAAAGCTCCGCAAATAATGTCCCCTACTCCCCGGTCAAACACAAAAACATCGAACCGTTCGACCTGTCCGGGTACCAGACATTCGAAAAAAATAATGCCACTGACGATCAGCGGGGGTGGTAACGAGGGGGATGAAGGGACAAGGTGACACGTCGATACGCCAGAGGAGCAACCGCCGACAATACCCTCCGGTACAGGCGAACAATACAAATAAACCTATCTGAACTCAGCAAGCCCGCGCGCAGGGTATCCTTTCGAAGGGCGCGTGCTGACCGTGCCTCGAGAATTTCCATAATCTCCAGCCAGAGTCCAGACGGATTTGTCCCTTGTCCTCGGAACGCCACAATGTCGTCTGTCCCCTTTTTCCCGCCGCTGTGCAGTCAGAGGAGCTCGGTAACTCCGAAGCGAGAAACTCCAGAGGCATCGTTCCTCGAACGAGAACGGCCGTCAATCAAGACGCCCCCGGCAAGGGCGGTGAACAAACGCGGCTCGTTCCGCGAGATAAAGTCCAGACCGACTATAATTGCGAATAAATAGAAGCGTGGACGACGCTGCTCCGCTTTTCACGGGCGAACCTAACCCATCCGCGCTTCCCAGTCTCTATCCGCGCTTTTCTTCCTTAGTGGAACAGCTGGGGAGAAAAAAGCCAGCCAGCGTCGAGGTGCGCGAGCAATCCTCGGACTGGACGAGGTGGTATAATTCTCGCTGTCGGCGGAGTATCGAAACCGGCGCCTCGCCGTCCGTTTCTTTCTCTGCGCTAGCTCGAGCCGACGTTTCGTATTTTCCACGCGCAGGGAGTGGCGGGCAGGGCGGCTCGCGACTCGTTCGACGAATAATGAAAATGCCAGAGGAGATGGAAATTACGCGTGGATCGGCGCCGTTGTTGGTCGCTGAGCGCCAGTTCTCCACGCGGACGTTTTTCGTTTTTCATGTAAGAAGGAGCAGGCGGAGGATTTAACCCCTTCGCGGAGGGAAGCATCGACGGGCTTGTCGTCGCGCACGATGGCCCCGAACGCTCGAGAGCGTTCATCGAATCCGCCCGCCGTGGCTGCCTATTAGCGCGTGGAAATTGCTTCTTTACTCGACTCCCCCGCCGATGATTAATTCCTCGAGGATATTGGTTGGCCTGCTTTCACAGCGGCCGCACGTTTTTCGTTCCGCGTCAGAGTGCACGCGGGGAAAAGGAATAATAAGGCGGGGGGCTGGTAGTTTCCGGTCCAACAGGATTACGGGTCGCTCGACCAGTGGGACGTTGCATGGTCACGTGCTCTTCAGTCCTTTTCGCGTTTCTGAATGTCGAACGCTGTCGAAAATCTGCGGTGGCTGATTTTTGAACACGTTTCCGAGCGAAATGCGTGGAGGAAATGGTCAGCATTATGCGAAAGCGCGTACGACCCCCTGCATGGGCCAGCTGCTTCGGGTCTTATTCTTTGTTGAAGATTCCTACTTTACTGGTTTTTAAATGAGACACAGTAGTTACCATTTCATAGAACTATCTTAGCATAATTATTCGTTTGGAGCTGTAGGCATTCGATGTTTGCGAACGGCCTATGGTGCGATTGGAACTTCGGTGACGTCCCGTTGGTTTCAGTGTTTGTAGAGTTCGGAAAACAGTTGGGGGAATTGGTAACGTGGCTGACCGGTACGCAGAGAACTCGAAGATCTTGGGTTCGAGTCCCAGCGCCCGGATTGCAGCACGGAAAAAGATGCCAACTCTTTCCCATCAGTCTGAAACGAGTCGAATCGATCCGGGGAGCTGTGTTTAATGGCGGATCGGTTGTTGTTCCACGTCGGTCCGTGAAAATTGTTTATTTGACAAACAGATCTTGGCGGTGGGCCGCCCGTCACACAGGGGCCATCGGTCTCGTTTCGTTTTCGCTCGCAGCCCCGACACGTTCGCTCGGATAAAGCCTGGACAGGAAGAAAGAGAGGGGCGAAGGGGTTGGCGAACCCGTTGGAGGTCGTCTAGCACATGCCCGTGACAGTCTGCCTCACCCCCCTCGAGCCCTCCAACTATCGCGGCCATTCCGCCCGTCATTCGCTGCGAACTAATTCAACGAGAATGATGATATCGAACGACAATAATTGGAAAACTTATTAAACCCTTTCCCCACGACTGCCCGGGTATTATTCTTCGGCCAGCAGTGGAGAACTCGCTCCGCGATACGGGGGCGTAATAATTTCCCCTGAATACTCCGTCGCTCCATCATCGTTTGTTATGAGATAGCAAAAAATTATTTGTTCCCCGCGTTCTCTGCAAATATACGCGCCCGACTCTTCAGATGCTCCATTTCCAAGCTTTCGTGCTCTAATGAAGAATGCTTGAATTGTGATTAATGTTTGAGTGGGTATAATATGGATTTAGAAGTGTTTCAAAGAACTCGGAGTGGTGTGAAAGGTATTCAGAAATACAACAAAGTATCTAGCACTGTTTTAAACTTTGGTCGCTCGAAAAACAGTTCGACGACCGAGTCTGCTTCGAAAATTCACTTATTACACACTCACGACTCCCACGTTCATCCAGCAACGCAAAAACATACGCAGAGGGTCCATTTAAGAAGCTTTTATTTCCCGTTCCAGTTGCGCGACACCGCGCAGCTAGTTTCGAAATACATATCTCCGCGCACCCTTCCCCCTGTAAACCGCGGGAGCTCGCTCGGCTATTCCACCCGGCAAAATATGCAGCTTATAACCCAGTTGCAGCGTTCCGTGGAAACCGAAAATTCCCGTGACGCGATAAATCACGGGAATCACGGATGGGATATTGGTTCTGGTCACACGAACGACGCCGGCATTTGTCGATACTCTCGACGTACGAGCGTATCCGGACCCCCCGGTTCTTACGTTTATCCGCTCGGCGACCAGGTCGACTCCCATCGGAGCCACGAAATCACGTTCCCTGGTCCCGCAACTTTTACTCTTTCGAACTTGCTCCTCTGCCCTCTGCGGCCGCGCCACGCTTTTCTCGAGGTGTCCGCGATAAATCACGCCGCTTCGCGATCAAACTCGATCATTCCCGATCGAATGGCGCGCACGTATGCGCGGCTGGAATCGTGGACGCTTAATCGTCCTTGCGAGGTGGCTGTGGGATGAAGTGAAACATGGATACTTCGATGCTAGGGTCGTCTTCATTTTATATTGTTTCATGCTCGTTTGTACGTAGGCGAGTGACGTGGGATGACAAAATACAACTCTGCGCGACCTGGGAAGGTAAAACGTGAAATATTGATACTTCGATGAAAGGGTCTCTGTATCTTGACTTTATATTGCTTCGTGATCGGCTATGCGTAGGCGAGTAGTGCGGGATGGGATATTTTGATCCAAATGCAACTCTGCTAGATGTAATTGTGAGGAAGTGAACTTTGATGAAAAGGTGACTGCATCTTGACTTTATATTGTTTTATGGTCGTCTGTACCTAGGTGAGTGATGTGGGATGAGAAATTTGAGTCTTCTGAGTGATTAGTGCTCTTTGAATATTTTTTCATCTCCTCGACGAATAAATTAAGCAAATTTAACAGAAAATATAGATTCATTATTAGAAAACAGTAGGTGGTATTCTAGGTACCCAGTAGCAATCATTATTATTATTATTAGAAAGCAGTGGGTATCATTATCCTCTGCGCAACAATTCGACTCAAGATGCTTGCCTAAAGCTGCGTATCGACTTTGCGAGGCGCGCCTCGCAGCTTTAGGACCTCACTGTCCAAGTGAAAAATATCCCCAGCTTCACCCTGTTTACAAACTGAGGAACAATTCTTCATCCCCAACCCAAGCCTAACCCCAGGCCAAGTTGCTCATTTTTTATCGCGTTCTGACTTTCGCTGACACACCTAGTTGCCCGATAGACTCAAAAACGTCCCTATTCCTATCCCTCTAGCCCCGTATAGACGCCGTGCTCGCTGCATCTCCCGTAAAAGGACACGACGGATCCGGTAAAGTGTCGTATGCTACTTGACTTCATAAATAAAGATTCCCCCTGCCGGTGTCCGTATCAGAGAGGCTTTTTAAAATCTGTTCCACGCAGAGAGAATGTGTAATAGAAGCGAGATATGTCTCCAACATGAGATACGATCTTCAGCCGTTGCACACGGGCTTCTTGATTCCTTTTACCCGTGGGGACTTCTTGTTACGGCGCCGACTGACGTCACTTGGACCCGGTGTCTTTAATTTCGCCCCGACCAAGGAAGCGCGCACGCCCTTTTTGTCTCAAAGAGAAATGTGACTGTGCATGCGTGTGGTTACAAAGGTGTGTCAGCCTCCAAGGCAGCTGCTTTCTTTTTCGATCTAGCTTCAATTCTGATCTGAACCTCGATAAAGCTTCCTACGAATCGGAATGAAACCGCTCAACACTGTGCGGGGGATGATAAATTATTTGGACTGCGAGACTCCCCTCCTCTCCAAGAACAAGGAAATTTATTCCATGTTTCAAAATTCAGAGGAAATACTACTTAGATAGCGACATGTTCTTCGTGTTCGCATCAGTCATATTCGTCGTCGAATTAAATCCCGAGTCGTTTAAGTTTCAAGACAAAGCCCTGAAATTTCCATAACAGACATTGGAATTAAACGATTACGCCTGTCTGATAAATCCTCGAGGTCTCCTTGGTACGGGCATCGGAAACGTCCACCGCAACGGCGATGGAAGGCGGAAAAAAAATATGAAGGACGGAGCGATATAATTCTCGTGAACGTCCCGCTGAGAATGGGACAAGTATCTCTCCGATCTGCTCGGTTCACGCTGTTCGTGTGCGGCTCTGCTACGATTTATTTAAAAAAATACACCATCCCGGAGCAATATTTCTGATAAGTTCGCCCCATTAGTACGACCGACGTCCTCAGCGCACCTTCGTCGCAACATGGTTTACTTTAAATATTCATAAGCGAGAGGAAACACGAATTTCCAGATGTACGAGGCGATTTAACCAACTGCATTAACTCTGGATCCCTCGTCTCACGGAAAAGGAAACATTCAAACCGCGGACTCACCATTTATTTCAATCCCCCGCGCTGCGGAACGGGGGAAACTATTTCCTAACTGGACAATCAACTCCAATGACGTAGGTAATGCATGTTTGCTATCAATCTAAGAATACTGAATTAGCAAGAAATAGCAGAAAACAGACCCTGCAAGTGATATCCGGCAATGGATAATTATGTGTGGCAAATAGAAAGCAGTTAAGTACTGCTTTCACGAAGCGACAACGAGCTCGATCTCCTGAAAAAGGTTCAGCTTCTCAGCGACGGGGAGGTCGTCTCGAGTATCTCGTTCAACTGCCAGCGAACAGCGCCACGACCCGTGGGCTTCTGTTCGCGATTCACCCACGCTTCGGCGACCGCTGTCAAATTCTCCAACTAATATACGAATAAAAGTTCCAACCCGCGGACCGGAAGTTCTCCGGAGTACTTAGAAGTGATCGTGTCGGGCGGCTGCGTCCAATGAGAGCCAGAGCAGCGCCGGGAAGCCCAGTGGCTGCTCGATATCTCGCTGACAATGCAGCGTCTCGAGGAAACCGTATACAATTATCGAGAGATTGTTTTCACGGGCGTTGATCTCGTATTTCCGGCACGATCGATCCTAGCTCCGCTGTAATTATAAACTTTCACAGGCTAAGAACGCGTTTTACTCGGGAAATTCTCCCAGCATCCCCCTCCGCGATAGCTTCGTGGAAATATTCGAGATTTTTCTGCTCGATCCAGGGGAGAACTTTGCCGTGAAACTTTCCCATTGGTGTAATCGAAGAATTGAATATTGTATCGACGAGCAACCTATCGAGTGTAACGATAGAGGCACTTCTATCGTGGCAGTGGCGATATATGGAATTGGATGATACTTCGAGGGTGGAAATTTAAAGAGTCGTAGGTATAAATATTCATCCAAACTCTGTCAACTTCACAAAGCTTTGGAAATCGAAAACATGAACACATTATTTTCGAAGTTGTGTCAACGAGACGCGATTATCATCGCGTCACGGAAATTTCACGCCCGTCGACAGGTCGAACAGATTCCAACCCCCGTTGCCGCGCGATTCCACCGACACGGCGATTTAAACGTTACCGGATCGGTGGAACGCTGCGAGGACAATTCTTTCCCCGGCGGAGCGAGCAGTCGTGACGCGGGCGAGACGATGGCGGAGGTAACATTGATTTCACGTCCTGGACACACCTTGCTGTCACGCGTCGCGTTTCATCCTTTTAAACAGGGCCCCGTAGCTGTCTGTAGCCGCGCGACCGTGCAGAAATACGCGCCGCGACATCGTTTCGCATAAAATGCACGCGGGGTCGCGAGAAATAGGCGCGGTATTCCGTTCCCATTCACGCTGTCAACGTTCCAACGCGTCCCGACTGCGAAAATTCCTGTATTCCGAAGGTATCCGCCCTCGTCCCGAGGAAATTTTCCGTTTTACTTGTTGTTTGATTTCGGCTGAGCCTCGCGGCAGGTCTGTCGCTAGTTGGATCCTTTGTTGGGTGATAAAGGCACCTGCAAGGTGGCATATTTTCCAGATTATATATTTCTAAGGATACCCTCGGAATAGTGACGATAATAAAGTCACATCTGCCCTTAAGGGCACCTCCCGGTCAAATCACGCGAAAACATAACGCCGAAACGTTTAAACGGTAGGGTCCTGAAAAATGGGATTTTTTCGCACAACAGTGTCCGTAAAAAGAAATGGAGTGTATGAAAATTCACAATAGAGGGTAGCGCGGGAGCGAGTCCAATTACAAATAGAATCCCGTTTCAATTTTTACATTTTGTCAAGAATGTCATTTTTTATAGTGCCTGAAAAATTGTTATTGTGAAAATGTAGTATCAATTTTAAAAAAAATCACAGGCAGTGAGAGCAGCAACGAACCAACCCACATTAAAAAAATTCTTTTCCTATTTTATATAATTAGTAGAGCCCTATTGGAATACGCTATTGCTACTAACACAATTTCGAAAAAAATGTGACTTAGTCCGTTGTCTCACTGCCTCATATTTTACCTGCGCCACAATCCATTTTCAAAAAACACCTATTTTTAAGAGGAACCCACTGTTGGTCCCCCTTAACTGCCTGTAAATTCTGTACCGTTAGGATTTTCGTTCTAAAATTTTACCTGGTCAATCTTGAGATGTTGTTCGATGGAACTACGCAAAAATAAATTTTTTGTACATATTGACCGAAAAGTGCTTTTGACATAAAATTCTAAAATTCAATTCACACATGTTCAAGTTGTAATTAAAGTTAAGTAGAACAAGTAGAACGCAGTGCCCACTATTCTCCGCTCTACTGTCTCGAGGCAATGTACAAATTAGTCAGCCATGTCCGTGCCCATGATCCTCAAAGCCTGGAGACCCAACGCCTACCTTCAGGCTCTCTGTTTCCCCGTGAAAGAATGGGCGAAACGTCACGGCGGAAGCGCCGTGGGTGGAGGTGGAAAGGACGCTGCGCGAAATCTTCGCCTGCCTTTGATGTGCGTCGCCGTGGACGTAACGTGCGACGGGATAAACCACTCGGTCGCTTCAGCATCC
This sequence comes from Andrena minutula, assembly GCA_929113495.1. Taxonomy (NCBI): domain Eukaryota; kingdom Metazoa; phylum Arthropoda; class Insecta; order Hymenoptera; family Andrenidae; genus Andrena; species Andrena minutula. The sequence continues at coordinate 3,086,807 of OV815993.1, forward strand.
GGCCGCTGATGCAAGCCACCGCTTTGCGGCGTGATCACCTGACCTCACGGTCCCCAGCCTTCAGCCAGCCTTCAGCCAGGAGTCCTCTGTCCCGTGGTGGAGCGGGGCAGACGCGGCCAGGAAGTAGCCGTCTCTGTAATTAGCGTCTTCATTCGCCTCTTTGACAAAGCTCGACTCCTAACGAGCGCGGGGAACACCCGGCTAACAGGTAGCCCTGCACCTCTGCAGCTCCGTGAGGCTGTCGTTTGAAACGGGTCGCTCGTTTCCCTCGTGGACACTCCTCTTTCTATTCTTTAAGGTCCGTTGTTTGGGAGCCCGTCCCTTGTATCGACGAGCCAGGCGAGTCAGTAATTTGTAAATACACGAGGGGTCCCGCCCTCCGCTTCACCTCCGCGTCTATTCCCTCGTGACACCGTAATACATATGTACAATTGTACGTGCTATCTATTTCACTGATTCCCAATCTGTGGGTCGCGAAGTGTTTTTTTTGGGGGGGGAGGTCGCCATGGTTAATTTTAGTTGACTATTTGTAGCATATTCTATTAATCTATTTATTTATTTCAATATGATTGGACACTGATTTTTCATAAATGAAACGAAGGAAATATTTACCTTAGCTTATATGGGGGTGTCGCGCATTATTTGAATATTATAAAAGGCTTTCTTGACTCAAAAATACTCGGGAGACACTGATCCCTTTGGTCCCTGTGACCTATTCGTACTTGAAGGAGTGTGCCATGGTTCTTCGAAAAGCAGACGACTGCAGAAATTGAAAAGCAAGCGGGGTGAAAGTTGGAGCGTGTTTGGCGCGCAAGTGGGGCACAAGGGGCGACTCGTAGCGATGCAAATGCGGAATTGCAATCGTAAAAACAGTCTCAAGACGGGCGAGTCTAGCGACGTGGAGAGGGGGAGAAAAAGAAGCGAGAAGGTGAGAATAAGGAAAAAGGGAGCGGGGCAGCGTTATTATGCGAACAGTGCGATCTACATACGTTACATATTCACGACCGTTCTACATAACTTGTCCCGTAATCCTTTACTTTACGCGGCGGGAAACCGGCCGCTTTGTAAAAGAGTTCCGCGTACAAATACAGTGTGTGAATTATGTGGCAGCGTATGTACGCGTGCCCGTATATTCGCCAGGGTGCCTTTGTAAATGTTTCATTTAGAGATAGATCGTTTATTATTTCAAAGGAGGCTGGAGGAAACGAGACTCCTTCCCTCGCGGATCAGAGACTCTTCTCCAGGTGCGCGACGACGCGTGGAATATTTAAAGAAATCCGCGATGCGTAACTACCGGCAACAGCAACGCGTCGGAGAGGAATAATTTTTCGGAATTTTCGACGCGACCCCGTTCCCCGGTATAAATAAACAAGCGACTCGCTCGTCGACCAGGTCTCCACAGGGTCTCTTGATTTCTTGCGGCAGTCTCGCAAAAGTCGCCCAACTATTGCGACAACGATCCAAACTTTCCACGCTTTATCTTCGTGTTCCTCTGTTAGGGGTTGAATACTTCTCGACTCATCGTTGGGGTGCTTCACAGATTTTGTGCGCACTTTGAGATACACTCTTCTTCTTGAAAACGAGTGGCGTAGGGAGAAAGCCTGGAACGAGTAAATTAGCAGCAGGGTCCTTTAGAAGTTTTCACTAATAACATCTGGAGGCTTTCCGTGGCGAGGGAAAGTCAGTCTCCTGCAAAACTCGAATCGAAAACGACCTTCCTGACAAACTTTGTGTTCCGTCAAGTAGATGCTTTAATTATAAAATCTAGACGACGAAGTACCATTGAATTTTGCCAGTTTTTACACGTGTGACAGAAAAACATTAAACGAGTACTGTCCAATGGAGTCTGAAGTCGTTCAGAATATTTCAAATGAAACGTAAAAATCTCCTCCATAAAGAAGCGCTGAATATATTCATCAGAGCTTAACCAATTCCCTAAAATAATTAGCTCCCGCGTGACAAGAATAAAAAGAAGAGAGGGAATGAAGGAAGTATTCCTGCTGCAACCCCCAAAAGGTTCGATGCCTCCAAAGACACCACCCCCTTCCACATTGCCATAGGACGTCTACCACGAGGCATCCACTCGACGGAAGAAATTACTATGTAGGTCCGAAGGGCCCGTGGTCGTCGTTACCCGCCATCCGCTGAATTTATTCGGTCGTTCGCCTCGAAGCAGGGGTGGCTGCTACGCCGCGGACAGGAACCCGCGACCTCCAACCCCGTGCATCGTGGCCGTTTCCACGCCGTAGCCGCGCGTAGAATTCCATCGAGGCTGGCGACGAACGGCGCACCGCGGCTGTTTGAGTTACTCCAGTCGAGGCCATTATACACAAGAAGCTCGGCTCCGTCCAACTTGGAGCAAGTGCCGCCTATTTGGATCCCCATTCGCGTCTGTTTACAGACGCGCCGCGTCGGCGTGTCTACTCCGAGGGGATCCGACCAAGTTCGCGGCCACGACTTCCTCTGCGGCCTGGCAACTATAGAAAGAGCAGCGTTCCGCCTCCTATCGGGTAGGAGCGGTTGCCGAGGGCCGATAAGCGACGCTAGACGAGAGACAGACGCGCAAGACGGACGATAAAGGGATCGGCGTATATACACCGGAGTTCAAGAGGGTAGCCGGCGATCGCGACGGCGTTTCTGCTTCTGTTGCCCGTCGAAATCCGAACCACCGGCTGCGTTGCATCTGGCGTCGTCGAGTTCCGGGTCCACCCCCAGTCGCCGGACCACCCTGGCCGTGCAACCGCGACACGGCAGGGACGTTGCTGCGAATTCGGCAAAAGTCCCGATGCAATAAAGTCTGACCGCCACCCTGGCCCCCGTCTTCCTTCCCCGAGGCGTGAATTTGCAAATTCTCGAGGTAGCAGGGGTCTCCATGGGCGCGCCGTGGAAGGTCTGTCCGTGATCTATCGTCGTTCGCGGCGAGCACGCTGCAGTTATTGCGTAATCGCGGAGAGTAATGGTGTATAACGGGGTGCTGCTGGCTAGGCTTCGTTGCATCGCGACTGTAAATATCGATGAGTCGAGGATATTGGGTAGTGGACTGTACCTCGCAGGCTCTGGAGTGGAATTCTTGGTGTTTAGAGCCTTTGGGACTTATTCACAGGGGACACTGTGATGGTTTTTGAATCTAGGGACATTTTACCCGTCAGTGGTCTCGAGGATCTTTAGATCCTGAATGTAGAGTCGTTTCTCTGTTCTGCGGGATTTCTGAGAAAACGGTTATCGACCTCGCTGATTTGTTAGTCACAATCAGAGACAGTAGGTACTCGTGAAAAATGAGACTTCTAAGGTTGCTCACTGCCGCGATCACGCGGGTCAGGTTCAATAACGTCCAACCTCGGTGGAGCGGTTAATCGCGAGATACGACGCCAACGCTTGACACCTCGTAAAAACTTTAATCAAACCTAATGACAGAATTAATTCCGACGAGGACCTCGCGGCCGTCTCGGTTTATCGCGCTTCGACGTGCAAACGAGCAGCGCGTCGAATTATCAACACTGTTTTGCCCCTTTTCTCGCGATGAACGTTTCACGATTGCTCTGACACCGAATCAGCCGCGCTGAAACGACCCCCCTGTTCCTCGAGTTTAGACTCTGTTTCAGTCGTCCCGCGATTGGCCGTAAAGTGTCATTTATCTCGAGCGAGAAATCTCGGTCCCTCCCTCCCCGTCTCTCCATTATATATCGTAGTTACGCTCGCATCTTGCATTTTTATCTTAATGCACCGGGGACGCAACAGGCCTCTTCGACCAGGTCGTAGATGATATCGCGGAACGACGGTCTTAAGAACGCGAGACGCGTTCGTTTAAATTAATATACCTCGGGCATTGTCCCCCGAGGTGGCACGGAGCGTAAGAAAGACGTTCCGACGTCGCTGGAATCGCGTCCCACGCGATAACGCACACGTCGTGGAACGATGGTGCCGTTATTTCGAGCAATTGAATCGAATGCTCCCCACGAAAGATGCTTGCCGTAGAGAGAGACAATTTTTCAGGCATATCTGTATCACCAGTTTCTTCCTGAAATTTCCTCCAAGTGTGCAGGATTCGAGTGAAACTCCACTAGGCACCAAAAAGTCACCAAACTCGGCACTTGCTTCACTGAACTCCATAAATGTGTTTCTAAAAAACGGGACTCCATTGGGAAAAAAAATTCTCCCACAACTTCCGCTCGCTCCTCCACAGAGAACCGCCCCGTCCACCCTCCATCCGTCTACAACGCACCCCGTGCACGCAGACACGCCACATTAAATGCTCCACAACTCGGTTGCACATTAGTCGAGGCAAACGTACCGAAAACTCGACGATTGCCCCCGAAGCCATCCAGCTAGGGCGTCATCGATTTCACGGGGAATGCCGTGCATACTCGAAAAAATCGCCTCCAAGCCCAGTCTGGCCGCCCCGGCGGCATTTTAAGCAACGTAATTTGCTCAATGGGAAGTGAATCGTGGAGTTTTCATGGTCCATCTTCCACGGTGAATCCGGCGTCTCTCCCTGCACGTCGCATGCCATAAAGATGGTTTCCGAAGGAGGGAAAGAGGGAGAGGAGTCTGGGACCGTCCGAAATAACCCCTCGCGTTGCGTATCGTGAAAGAACGGCGCCCAGGTTCGAGCGGAGGGGGCGCTGCGGTGGCCATATTGAAAGGGGACGCGGTGTAGGGAGGGGTGTTTATTAAATCTGCAGTTAAGAGGAATGGAATTAATTCCGCGGGACGTTTCGGCATTCGTCCGCGAAAATTTCAAGGACCGATAAGCGGCGTAGCTCGCGCTCCTCATCGACGAGGGCTCATTGTCGAAATGAGAAACTCTTCCTTCTCTCTCCCTCTCTCTCTCTCTCTTCGCCCTCGAGTCGATCAAAAGAAGACGAGCACAGAGACCAGGGTGGATTTGCGACGCCCTATGACACGGGGAATTATTGATCGGTCGATTTATTAAGCTCATCGGGTTCCGCCTTTCTTTTTCGGCCATCGTGGGGTGGTCCTAAATTACGGAGCGCGGGCTAAAATTGGTATGTAGGTATTTTAGGCACCTTTTAGTAATTTACGTAATTTCGTTCCTAATTGCTTTAGATATTAAGAATCTCGGAGGAAGCAGAAAGAGGTCATTAGCTACCCCTAGCTTGCGAATACCCCTGAAATCTCTTTCCCCCAGATTCGCGGCGGGCAAGTGCAATAATACACGCGTTAGGGCGGAAGAGTAGCGTCGGTTCCACGTACGAAACGAAAGAATCGCGTGCACGCGCGTGCGAATCAGATCACAATCGGAATAGGTTCGCGGAACTGATTCATCGCATCGACTCGGACGATAGACAGCGATTATTCCTATACAGACGTCCCGCGACGGTGCTCCATCGGGCTTCGATGGACGAAACCCGTTCCGCACGCGAGCCAAATTCAAACAATCTTTAATGACACGTCTCGAGGCGGCGCGCACGCCCTCCGCGAAAACAGACAATTGCACAGTGGCAAACCGCTCATTAGGCCCACGGACCTCCGCACGAACGAAACGGACGCGTTTCACGTGGTCTGCTATTTAACACGCGACAGTCGCCGAGCGATATACAGCCTGGCGTCCCTTTGGCGAAACGAAATTGCCCTCGCGAATAAACCGTTTCGCCACTTTGTCAATGGCTCCCAGGAACGATCGATCACTCTCCTTCTTATCTTCCTCTTGGACTAAACTGGATCAATATCTCGAACCCACAAACTCACCTAAACACCACGATTCTCCATCACGCAACTAATAACGCTCCTTTCTTTTCCACCCGTTCCGCGCGGCGCTCCGTTGCCAATTTCATAGAACCACGAGGCGTAAACACAAGTAAGAGCCTGGCGGACGAGGTTTCCACGAGCTCATCGCTCTCCCATGCCGAGGTACCGCCAAATTCCGCGAGAATCCTGCGACGCGTTCGCGAAGGAGCGGCGGGGGGCCGAGCAAAACAAAGTCTCTGCAGGGGACATCAAAGGGTCCCAGGGCTGCGTGTCCGTCATAAAACGTTCCTCGATTCCGTTTGTCCAGGACGAATGAAAAATGCACCGTGCGCCAGCCAGCGAAACGGAATACAATATACGGGGCTCGGTTCGCGAAATATCCCGTTTCCGCGCAGAAATCGAAATTACTACGGCTGGCTCGCCCGACAAAGCCGTCCTCCTACGCCTCCCTTCGTGCGCGAAATGGAAACGGCTCGATGTGTACGCGCGTTAAATAATTCCCCATTAAGCTAACCCGGACGCAAACGAAATCCGTTTCGCGTTCCGCCGTTCAAGGGGGGAAATCGAGACGATTGGCAAATTGCGGCCGACGAGCGACGCTCGCTGGGACTCGGGCTTTTTGCGGCTGGAAATGCGTGGAATAAGTCAGCGTTTCTATGGAGGAAATCGGGAGATTGTGGGAGATTGTATTATATGTGAAGAATTTACGTTTCTGTTAGATTCTGGTGTTTGAAATCGTTGATAAGGATATTTATATTGGGGGTTGGTTTGCAGTGATCTTCAGGGTTAGACTCTTCTTCAACTCCCCAGGTACAATTTCTCCTGGTCACTTTTTTACATGAATCTATGAGTATTTGCCGAGGAATTTAATTTGGTGTATCATTTTTCTGTTCCAGGTATGTAGGCTGTAACCCCAGGCAAGATACTTCGGAAGTAATCGATGCTACCGAGCGAGGGAAATCGAGGACATTTTGTGGCGCACGGTATTCATGATTTGATATCATTTTATATTTATTTGAGCTTGCAAATTGGGGAACACAATGCTTTCATAATTATACTAGGAGAATAGGAGTAAATACGGTACGAATAATAGGTAATAATAAGAATATTAATAATTCGTCTTTATTGCATCACAGAATCTACATTGCGTTAATTAAGTGATGAATGGAGGAGCTAATTTGATGCTCGTGTTTTTTTATTGCACAGAAGCTCTTTTTAAGATATCATTTTACCCTCAGCTTCAAACATTCCTCGATATCGCGAGGAATTTTAAGTGAAAAACTGGAAATGTTAAAAACTTGCCTCCGTTGGCAAGAAACAGAGGCGCTGCCACAAGTTTTTCCACGCGTTGACGAAGTTACGGAAAGTTGAGGCGACGTTATAGCCGATCCCCGTCGGAGACACGTGTTTACGCGTTTCGTTACTGGAAATTATTCTTCAAGAAAAGAAAGAGGGTTCTCGGTTTTCGCCGCGCGACGAAGGTCAGGCGGAAGTCCTTTGAAGCTAAGATCGTGCCTGGGTCCGGGATGGTCTTCCTCCGTAGGCTCCTTTTCAGAGCAGGCCGGGCATGCTGTGCGAGGAAGGAAAGATAAACTAAAAGTCCTGGGGACTTGTAGGAACATGTGTTTCTCCTCCAAAGCTGCTGTAATCTCAGAGCAGACCACAGCATCCTGATCCTGCGTTCAGTCACTCTTCCATTCTTCGTTTCACGTGAACCTTACTAAGTAGCAAATCGAGAGTAACTCGGAAAGCTCTCAAGAACATAGAAACCACGATTACACGAATATTAAGTCAATAATCGAACCTGCCACTGTCGAATTCATCGCGGAGCCTTCGTCCTTCACGAGTCAACTTCCACGAAACCCAGTTCCAGCCTTAAGAACCGAAGCTTTTACCGAAGCCCGCCAACTGCTGTCTACCTCGCACCCCCAAAGTTTGGGGATAAAAATTCTCCCCTTTTCTCTGTCCCTTTCCCACCGCTCGGGCGACTCGGGCTATCGCCTATATATCAAGGATGGCACCTAAGTATCCAATCACCCCGTTTCTTTCACCATCAGAGCACACGTCGACGAAGAGCCTCAATTAGAACGAATACGTTCGATCCCGTCCTCACGTACGATTTTAACGACGTTTCCCCTCGGAAGCCTGCCCCTCTGGTCCGCCCTCGTGTCCAAAAATGCGTAGACAGAAAAGACAAAAGGACAGCGATGGGGGTGGAGCGAACGAAGGAAAGGGATCGGGGCGAAGGTCGAAAGGTAACCGAACGTCGGATACGCAATAGAAACTCGAAAACGGAGGGGGGAAAGTGGCGGTCAAAGACTATCGAAGCGGTGAAGCTGGCCAGGGGGGGTAGTGGAGAGGGGCAGGGTGAAAGGGAAAACATGAAACGAGGGGGTGGAACAGAGGACGCAGACACCAGGGGCAGGTAACAGAGGCTATTACGTGGCTCTTTCTACCGGCGCCCTTTTATTTTCCACGGCCCTCCGCCACAGGCCTCCGCTACCTTCCAGAACTCCTGCACACGTGGAATACATCCATTCATTTGGCTTTGAGCCTCGATGGTAATATTGCATCGTTACCGAAGGTCGTAGACGACCTTCGCCCTCGTGCTTAAGCCTCCCGATTTGCCTGTTCCTTTTCTTCCCTTCGCACGAAGAAGATTCTTATGCGAGGACCTAGATGAGGCAATCTTAAAGAACTTTTAGTCGTCATTGGTATTTTGAGGTGGTAGGAGGCAGGGAATCGAGGTTCTTTTTAGAAATTTAATTTACCTTCGACATATTCTTCTTCGATATTCCTTGCTCGAGGAAAGAAGTGACTTTAGTTGCCACTGTCTTCGGTTAAATGCCCTCCAGCTGAGGACCACTCCCTCGGTATTTACAAAGGTTGACCTCGGCTGGCCATCTGCGGGCAAAATGAACGCCCATTGACGCCAGTAATTTGCTATGAGCGCGTGCGATACCAGCGCTCATTATTCCGCCCGTTGTATCCAATATTCACGCCGTTTGAATCGTTGTGTTTCCCATTTCACTACCCCCCGTCGATTCCACCCTCTTCCTCTTTCGCTGATCGCGGCCCGCGCGAACCGGTATCCGATTCCCCGCAATAATTGCCACTCCCGATTGAATTTCCCCTACTCGCCAGCCAGCGATATTCTTCCCGCAACGTCCGACGGCTGCGGGGAGGTGGACGTGCTGGGAGCGGAGGGCACGACGCCGCGAGCCCCCGCGTTGAACTCGGCGAGCGCTGATTTGCAATTCAATGGAAGAATCCAATCCGACAGGAAGGCCGCGTCCTCTGTTCCCTCCTTGCCGACGTTTCACGAGTCTGAAGGACCTTCGCCGAGAATTCCTCAGCTCGCTTCGACCGGCAGAAGCGAGCGGAGATTTCGGGCGGAGCGAACCGTGAGCGCTGGCAGGTGGAGAGTGGATAAACATAAGGTGTGTTCGAGATCATCGTCGTGGATGAATGGAGCGTCGGTAGAATTCGGTCTTGTAAACTAATCGCTGGTGCGTCGATTCCTTTCGCCGGGAAACTCTTTGAATATTCCAAGCGGATCGATCCTTCCCTCCTTCCGTTCGAAGCGTCTCGAGGCTCATCTCCGAGCAAACGGAATGGAAGGCGACGCAGCTCGGAGCAGGCGATGGCGGGGAGGGATCGATCATCGTAGGAGAAAAAAGCGATCGAAGAGTGAAAGTGCCGGAGGGAGGGGGTTGGCGCGGTAGCGCGAGGGTGGCAAGAACTGGCAGATGTTTTATTGACGGCGGAGGTGTGATGGATCGTTGCGATATTATTGCGTTGCGACGCACCGCGTCCAATCGAGTACGTGTGCAAGGTGCAGCCCACCCCTGCGAGCTGCGTCATGCATTAAGGGTGCAGGGACTGCAGGGGACACGATACGATCTGCTCGCATAACACGCTCTCCTCGCGTGAACGGAGAAGCAGGGAGGAGAAAACGATGCCTCTTCTTCATCTTTCTGCCACGCTTCTGCCCTGTTTATCTCCACCCACTTTCGCCTCCCCTCTTTCGTCCCCAGTTCGCAAGGGATGTTTTTTAACATATGGAAGACCGACTGAACTACTCACGAAACTGGATGGCGAGACTGAAGTATCACAGTCGCCCTACCTTGCTAATGAGATCGTCAGGAACGAGACTAAGTCCTTGTAGACCCTCGCAAACTTTCTTCAGCGATTAGACAGTCTGCCTGAGACTGTGCCCTAAAAGCGACCTTTACGAGTCCCCAGCCCTCGAGTCCATCTCTTCACAGTACTTCCCACGCTCTATAGACCAGCCAACCGGAGGCACTCTCTCCTGTTCTTCAAGAAAAGCGCAACAGCGTTGCAGGAGTCAGGAAGGAGGCTTCCATGGGAAAGCCGCGATGGTGCGTGGAAGAGAAACTGTTCAGGAAGATAGTCGCCAGGAGAAGTCCCCAGCACAGAAAAAGACCCAGATTATAGGAATCACAGTAAAGCAAACTCAAACTCACCGCCTCCCTTCCTGAACCCTGTATCACTGCACCCATCGAGGCTGTTATTCTTACAAAGTGTCGTAGTCGACGTTAAAAATACCTGCGACCACCGCTGAACTCCCCATTCTCCTGACGACCTGCTGACAGCAGGCGATGCCAGCAACTCGCGACCATCGGTCAACGTACTCGATCGCTGTTTTTTCCGTTTGTACGCGCACCGAAAAAGACTGCGCTCAGCGGTAGGTGTCTGGCATCGATGACAGGTCTGGGAAACAGTTTCAAAATAGAGGGGGAAAAAGGGCAAGTTATAGCGTAGACTGCGACGGATCCTACCTCGTCGCGCGTCACACCGCCTCGCGTGCCGTTGACAGTTCTCATCTGTCGCGGAATAAGTGCGATACAACGGGGGTGCTCGATTACCCTCTTTGTCCCATCCCCCGCCGGTAGGCAGTGAACGCGCACGTCGAAAATAGCAATTCAAGGCATCGCGGAGACACCGGCGGCGACCGATTCAGACGAATCGATCGGCCACTTCGCGGGCCCCCTACGAGCCGCGCGTGGACGCGGCGGGCATGGTTAGCGTAATCGGTGATCGTCGAGGGCGACCAACGACGCTCGTCGTTCATCGGGGGAAATAGAAAAAAGGCAGCGTCGTGACACGCCGCTGTCACGACGTGGACGGCGACGCATCCGTCACCGGGGCCGAGGAATATTAAAAGCAATGACGAATGCGACGAGCGCCGATAGGAATTACGAGGGGTGTCGATAAAACGTGGCTTCGCGCGTTCGCGATTTCGCGCGCCGAAGGGCACGCTCCGGCCTCCAGTAATTTCGCGTTTGGGGATCGAGGGTGCAGTGGGATCCGGGGAAACTTTCGGGATCTACATTTACTGGAAGTTTTCTGGTTTCCTTCGCGATTACTGCTAACTCAAGTTTATATCTACAGTTCTGCGATACCTGTGCACTTACTCGCAGCAGTTTTACTCGCGGTGGGCGAGTATTCTTGTGCCTGATGGTAACAGTCCCCAATCGACAGAGCTCTTTATTAGCGTCAGTTTATACTGTAATTGTTGAACGTGACGAATATTCGCTGCACCGTTTGCAATGATGACGAGTGGGTCTGACAATGGAGCCCGCGAGCCTCGTGGAACGCCAGAAAGAAGTACTTCTCGCCCTGGTACATCAGGGCTTCGCCGGTTGGCCAAGTTTGCCCCAGCGGCGATAACTCGCGACCCTGGAGGGTCCTGGGACGAATCTGCAACCGCCAGGATTAGGCACGTCCCGTCTAACGCGCTGGAACGAGCCGAGTTTGCGGAACTTCCATCCCTCGGCCGTATCGTGTTTCAGGAGTTGCACGTGCACCGAGCCTCGCCTTCCCGACGTGTTTACGCGAAACGTCGGGATAACGGGGCCCGGAAATTGGGGCTTCGTCGAACGAGCCGTTCGACTGCTTCAATGAGCACCCACGCTTATAGCCTCGAGCTATTGTAGGCTCCTGAACTAGCTTCCCATCGAAAGTCGATGGTAGAAGGTGTGACATGGCATCGAAGTATCGGGTGTTAAGGGAAGGTCCATCTCGCCTATCGATTGCCCCATACTTAAGGAGTATTTACTATTTTTAAATGAACCAGTTTCATCAATTTCATTGAAACGTGTAAACGTTCATCTTTCAATTTTGTCGAGTTAATCGCATTGTTGAAGCAAAGTGAACCGTGTAAATTCGCCTTTAATATTACTTCTGCAAAGTTTAGAAGAACGCTAGAACACCTATAGGTACTGTCCTCCTTAATTGAAATGTCCTATATAGCATTTCGAAACAACCGAGAATACTGAAGTTTCATCATTCTCTTTGAGCCGTCTTTGTTTTCATAATTGAATTTAAAAAATGTTATCATTATTTCGTACTAGCCTAATAAAAATCTTTGTAAAGTAGATAATGTATTATTAACGTAGCAGTTAATTAAATGTCTCAGATAGGATACTTCAGCCATCTGAAAAGCAGTTAGGTTAAATATTCACAACCCTCCGCTAAAATATCAGATCCGTGCAGCCACGTACATAATTTCATTTCGCCATCCTAGTAAGTGTTGCTAGTAGATTCATCCCCGCAATACCCAGCCTTGGAGCCCTCCTCCGCGCCCACGTCCAGAAAACTCCACGACGCCCGCGATATTACCGCAAACAACGATGACAGACACGGCGCGCGGGCAAGTGTATATAAATTTCTTATCTCGCCGGGCGGAGCTCCTCCCGCCCGATTGCTGTGACATCAGGGGGAGGAAAAAAACGGTCTCGTTTCCTCCCCTCGTTCCCTCGCTCAGCACCCTATTCCCGTTGACGCGACAGACCCGGCATCCCAGAAAGAATACACAGGAACGCACGGCGGAGGGAAGGGGGTGACGACTGCGCGAGACGTAAATGAGCGACGGTGAGCGAAACAGAGGGCAAACGCGGCCCACGCCCGCATTCATGCTTCTTCATACCGCGCCGAGTGACATGTGCATGCAAAGGGAGAGGCCACGCGCTCAACACCGTAATCCCCGCGTGGCCGTTTGATGTTCGCCGGAGAACTTTGACCCTACGCCACATCGAGACGCAAGCCACCCCCGCGGACCGTGCACTCGCGTATCCAGCGCTGTCCTTGCGTCCTCCGCCTTCGTCCTGGCCGGGGGAATGTAAATGTGATTGCCAGCGGAACGGAGACGAGTGGAGAGCGACTTGGCGCGAGGAATTCGGGAAGGATCCTTGGTTTTTCAGGGGCTCTGAATTGCTGCACGGACCCTGCATCGGTGTGGATTCTAGTGGATAAGAACGCGGCAGTTGCTCTTGCGGTTAACACCTACTACACGGCGAGACTCCCGCGAACTCAGCCGTGTCCCTAAACACGCACTTTAGCGCTCGAGGGTTAAGAAGAGGGTAAACCCTCCGTTCGAGAATGGAGTGGAGGGACGGCGGCCGAGCCCAGCCACGATGGGTCGAAGGTAAATTGTATACGCCGCCCCCGTCCGCTGGTTTATTAATGCGTCGAGTTGAAGTCGCGCTGACAACCGATCGGCACTTTCAACCACGCTGCTGTGCATTTATCGTGCGCGTAGGAATGGTCATTTCAGCGGGGGTTGTAAGAAAGTGGTTGGTAAACAGGGACCGTTGGTAGTCATTTCTTTTCCACAGCGCCAACGTGTCCTACCATCGAAGCGTCGGCGTTCAAGCGGGGAAAGTAATGCTTCAAATTTCTCCGGACCAAAGTGCCGGCTTCCCTCGCTGGCATTCAGAAAACTTGGGTTCGTTGGATGGACAGAGGTCAGTGAACAGAAGCCAGGGGCGGCGGGACGATCGATCGCGAGTCGAGGCAAACAGTCGATCGCAGGGAATTGATGGTACGCTCTCTCGCGAAACACGGGTATGCATAAAGCAACCTATCGACCCTGTCGGTGCTGGTAGTTTACGGAGCAGCCGGTAGCCGAGTCGTTAATAAGCGATATTCGATGATAGGGGTCGTGTTTGTAATTGCATCCTGGCGGAAACTCCGGGCGCGCTATTGCGGGGACTCGGCGATGCGATGGGAACGGTAAAAAAGGGGTGGAAGACCCTTCGCAACTAGATGGATGCTGGACTGGAGGAGCCGGCAGCGACTTGTGTCGATTCAATAACCTATACTTCGATTACGGTTCTCGCAATTTCTGCGATTCAATCAATTTTACAAATTTCACGCGTAGAAGGAGAAAATTAAACTCAATAACAACCAATAAAAAAGAAATCTTCTTGGAAATACGATAAAGAAGTAGGTAATATATATATATATATATGTTTAAATGTAGTAGGGTAAAGGACCCAGTTACTGACACCTGACCAATTACTGTCACCTTAAACTATTTTAGTTAAAATAACGAATAAACAAACTATAGAATATAATCTATAGTATAGATTATAGGTTGAAATACATAATTCTTTTTGTGTATCACTTTACAACGTTTATTTATTCGTTATTATAAATAGCTTAAGGTGACAGTAATTGGTCAGGTGTCAGTAACTGGGTCCTTTACCCTATCGAACTTATAAATTGCTTTTAAATCACTCAGATAATTACTATTATACTAAGGAAGTGTACCTACCTACATGTATTAAATGTCTTTACAAAAGTCTTTTGTCATGCAACAAATAAAACTTTCAGTCGCTATCAAAAATTATATTTTAAAATAATTATTTATAATTGAATATAAACGACAGCAAAAACTATTTTCACCCTAAATCGGGCCTTGAAGACGCTACATATATCTGCTCCACCACAATCTTACACTAAAGTCTAACTTCCCATCAATAAAACACAGCCTGAAACCCACCACCGAGATTCCCAAAAGCAACAAGTCGGGCAGCCCCTGTGCCCAAAGCCAGACGGCATTCTTGCGCCTGAGGAGGCAGGAAAGCACCCCCTGCCAGTGGCAGTCGATCAGAATCATGGAAACGGCCTGCCCACCGACGCAATTAACATCCGCCCTTGTAGAAACTACGGAACCGGTCGTCGCGGGGCGCGCAAACACTCTCGCCGAGTGTCGAAACCTGGCGAGAGATCCGGAGGTATATTAGCAGCATTAATTACACGACCCTCGGAGCCGTTGGTGCGAGTCGCAGGGCGTCGCTGGCCAATCCTACCGATGCACGCCGCTAAACCAAAGTCTGCGGGGCGCCTCGCGCCGCCGGGGGCAGAGGAGGAAGAGGGCGAATGGCCGCGGTGGGTGAAACGAGTGAACGAGTGAACGAACGGAAACGACGGGGAGCTGAGTGCCTTCGCGCGATGGTCAATCCTTCCTCGGGTAAACAATCCGCGTCTCCTTGCGCTTCTATCAATTACCCCAACTCCGCTCCTCCGCTTCCACCCTCCCGTGGAACAGCCCCGAGGCTGATCCACCGTTGCTGCTGGTAGCGATAGTGGCGGTGTCGTTGTCGATCCTGCGATGCTCTCCGCCTCTGTGCGTGAGTGGCTGCTGGTGTCTGCTGGTGGTGTGCTGGTTCTGGGTGCGGTGTGGTGGTAGCGAGGTTGTCTGCCGTCGCTCGGCGCCGACCGTTTCTCCACGGTACAGGGTGTTTCGGTGTTCGAGGGCGCGAAGGGAGCACGCAGTAAACGGTGAGCGTTCCTTTTGTAATCGAAGGAATTCGCGCTGTTAGTTTGACGGTAGAATGTATAAACATAGACAGTTGTGGTTCGCGGGAAGTCGAGGTGATATCGCGAAGGGGTGCTTCGGGGATCTGAGAGCATTTCTTGCTTGTGATCTTAATAGCTTCCATTCAAACTAAGAGCGCACTTCTACAGTATTCCGAGACATTCTACTTGAAATTACCATGAGAAATTGGGAACTCAAAGACGTCACTGTCAACCCCTTGCAAATTCCCATTTCTCCCCCAAACGCAACACCTTACAACCCCCGTAAAAGGTCAAACATAATCCCACCTTAACCAAGATTCCATCATTCTGGTGCGTCGAATTCACCCTCCGAAGGTGTGCCCACCAACAACGAACCACCCTGTACAGCGTACGAGCCACGTCGTCCTTGGCTGGCATAGGGAACCATCGTGCGGGGGTGGTAGAAAGCGAGGGGAAGGGAGAAAGCCCTTTTATTAATTGAGTCCGGCTGGAAACGAGAAGAGTACGAGGAGAATCTACTTCAGCCTCTGCTAACGGTCTCCCTCCAGCCTGGCGAACGAAGGGCGACGCTCCGGCCCACGTCCAGCCTGGTCAGCAAGCTAAGATTGCACCAGGTCCCCGATAAAATCCCATTAACTTTATCTGCATCCTGCCCGGCCGTATTTCGTCATGCTTTATCGCCGCCGCGCCACCAGGGGCTTCGTGTCCTTCGCGCGTTATGAATCTCGCGCGGTGACGACGTCCGCCAGGTTAAACACTGCCGCCTGTTAGACGAGCGGTTTCCGGTGGCGTCAGCCACCCACCCCCCGCACTATCTCTGAATTAATTAAGCGATCCACGGAATCGCTTCGAAGGTTTCCCATTGCGCTTTGCCGGGGGAAAAGGTTTCCTCTTTCATCCGAGACTCTGCGTTTCCATTCACGTCGCCTTCCAGTCTGTCGAGCGTCAGTGGATCCGAGAAGGTGTAATATTCCAGGGGGCGTTTTTCTTAATTGTTGAGTTAATTGTTGATTGGCTATGGAGGTGGTTCTTTAAGAGATTTCTCAGAGGTTATTTTTCTGAGAGATTTAGTAATAAGGGTGACTTATGCTAGTGCATAAGGAGTACGTTTAATACAACGTTAATTTAATACACGACACAGGATACTATTCTGGCGATTATACACTTCATGGGACTCAAGACTTACCCCTAATGGATTGATTTCCAGAATGAACTACCCGTATTGATCGTAGCCTCCCTTTATTACCTACGCTGTTGTCTTTGGGCGTTGGAATATTTTAGGAACATCGACGCCAGCTGGTTAACGACCATTAGTCACTTGTTCGAAATACTTTAATTTTTGGAGGCTTGAAAAGTAGTTATCGAACAGAATAAAGGCTTCTTCTTTAACAACCAATCTCTCTTTGGTAGCTCTGTGGCTACAATCTCCTGTCTATAAGTAGAGTCTCTTGTCATTCAAGCGATTATAGCTAACTGTAGGTGCTATTCTTATCTCCACTAAAGCCGATCCTCTGCAATTCCACCAGAAAAATATAGTCTTCAATAAAATTCTAGTCAGCCAACGCTCATCAACTGCCCCAGAATTTCTGTTAACTCGGTCACGCGGCAATAATCCCACCCTCCACCTGTTAATTTTGAATCACTCCGTTGATATGTCTTAATCGTTCCAGTTTTCCCGGAGCATCGTTCATCGACCGAGCACTCGTTAATCGAGCCGCTCGATCGCGAAAATTTCGCCGCGCGATCCGATCGTCTGGTCGTCTAATTACGCCAATTAACCGGATATCGGTCGATCGGATCGCCTGCCCTCGAGACAACACGATCGAGTTGAAGGCCCGCGGGATCGATTCCCAGGGTCTAGCACCCGGAACGGCGGGCCGAGTTTTCTAAAAACGAAAGTCTCGCTGCCGCTTCACGGGCATCTTATTAAAATTAATGGGAACCGTTGGAAAAAGACGGCCGTAATTACGCCGTCCCACCGGTGGCGGCCATTGTCGTAAACCGTTCTGACGGTTTTTTGCGAACGACGAAACTTGGGGGACTGATAAACGGGATGAGCGATCCCTTGGCGTGTAATTCTGCTTAGGATTCTTCTTGATTTTTCGATTTCGGGGGTATGTACGTCGTATCTGAAAATTTACTACGAGCTGAGGTTTTTAAATCAAGCAAATAATGAAGTTTATTTATTTATTTTCTCATAAGAGACCTGTGGTGAAAAGACGGAGAGTAGAGAAACAAACGTTACCATTAAATAAAAACAGAAAGTTACAGAAAAAATGTAAAAGATAATAATAATGACTAAAATCCTCTTTACAGCTGATTTTTGCGGCCATAGTGTCAATTTGTAATCTCTGTTAAGTTGCAATAAATTGAATTACCTAACTTCAACTAAACTATGTTTATTAAATAAGAAACTGTTATACGACCATAATGAATTAATAACATACATTGCCATCTTAATTAAATTTCCTTTGTCAACTAATAATTATATTGCAACAGAGTAACGCTTCTTGACGATCTAAAATTTAAGAGGAAATCTCTAGAAACCATTAACCTTAGTAACTCTTAGACTTTAATAATTAGAGACTACAGCTTTATGCCTCTGGAAGAGATCAATCTCATCCCGATGCAAATTGAATTGAAAGTGTTTCTCGTAAGACAATGTTCACCCTTATTACCAAAGCCACAGAGTCAGATATTTTTACAATAGCGCAAAGTTGGGAGACACTGGTACGAAATCATCATCGAACGTTCGTTCCATTTCGAACCGTCGACTGACAATTGGGAGAAATAAATAATCGATGGCGCAGGGAAGTGGGAAAATGAGTTCGACCACGATACATACAAAAAGAGTGCGGACCGTAGGGGTGGAGGGCGCTGCAGCGTTATTTTATTTATCGAGATCGAGGGAGAGAGAAAGAGAAAAATTTCGAAAGGTACAACACTATAAATTATACATGGAGGGTGATTGCATTATCATAATCGCGGGACACAGCGACGCGGCATTTTAAATCGTATATTATATGATCGCAACGGCGAATGCGAAAAACAAGTCACGCCCTTATGCGCGCGGAATTCTTAACGAACGTACCGCGAACAATCGAGCGACGGGAAGGATGGGGGTGGGGGAAGGACTGGCTTGGACATCCTTTCACCGAAAACGAATATTCTCTGTGCACGTATGGACGAATCCTTGCTCTTTTGCTGCCAAAGAATCCAAAGGGAACCGTCTTCCAAAAGAACACAAAAATTGTCCATTGTTTCGTGTGCATTTATTAGATTAGCACATAAGTTGTGCTCCGTTGATTCCGTATTTGTAAAGTTTGGAAAAGAGTAACGCATCGGAGAGTCGGGGCATAGTGGACCAAACTGCATTTTTGATGTTAAAATCGTAGAACTTTTTATAAAAATATGATAGAGAAATGAATCTTTTTAGAGGTCAAAGTTGAGATATTGCAGAATAAGGAAAAATATTGAAAGAGTATGACAAACCAGTTTTAACATTAAAAATCTATGTCAAAAGAATCCTGAAGGGAATACAACTTCTGCGGTCAGATTTGAATTCAGCTTGTCAAAATCTAGAGAATATGATGTATGACAAGTTAAAGAAAAACTTCAACCACAGATAACCTCACTTTGACATAGATTTTCAAGGTCAACACTTGCTGTCGGAATCTGTAACGCGCTTGGCCAGTACACAAAGGCCCCGCGGATCTCAGGTTCGAGTCCCGCCGCTCGAGATTTTCTCTTTTTCGCCTACAGCAGCCGAAGAAATCTTCCCATCCACGGCCATTACACTCCATCATTCGACACCTTACGAAGACTCAATGTGAAAAAAAATCAACTCTTACGAAGAAAAAGCTATAACAAGCAAGAGAAATCCTTTCGTATCAACCCTGCTTTTCCCTTCAACCTCAGAAGGGTATCCCAAAGTATCCTGAATTTTCTGTTTCCATCGGCCTCCAGGGAAGCTGGAAGCCTCCCCTCAGCGACCACCGCGGCAACCGCGAATAAATCCACATCGACCTTTCACCTCGTGGAACCGCGTGCAGTGATTTAAACGGTAAGCTGGCCAGCCTAATATGGTTTCCTAAGTAGAAGAGTGTCATCGAGCGTGTGATTCCACGTAATGGTCTTTCGCTTTCCGGGCCGTTAGGCAGCGACGCGTTCCCAGTCCAGCAGAGATCGCCTCGGCGTAGTTAAGACGTCTTACCAGGGGTGAGCCGTTCTTGTTTTTCAGCCTCCACGACGGCGGGCCTTTAGCGAGCCACCAGCGACGCGGCACTCCGTTCCCCATTTGATTCCGGAGTTTCGTGGGCCATTCCCGTTGTCGTAGGATCATTATTTTCATGGGAAATTTGAGAAGCTGTGGAATATCGCGGAGGTAGAGAGGAGAGGATTTACTCCTAGGGCAGAGGCTTTTTAAAGTCACTTGTGCGAGCGATGAACGCCCGGGCATCTGCTGAGCGATCTTGACAAGCATTCCACCCAGTCATTTTCGGCAACGCAAACCCTATCCGTTATTTACCGCGCCACGGGTTCCATCTACTTGCGGGCCTCGGTTATAATTCATGGCTAAGCGGCGAGATGCTATCGATCTCTCGGCCAGGAAACGCACAGTCGCCGCAGCGGCAGTCGCGCTTCCAGCGGGCGAAATTAACCCTCCCGCTGGATACGCGCGACACCCTTCGCGGAGACAACGTAACAGACACTGGGAATTATCGATTGCTCCACCGCGTCGTTCCAGCTAAACGAAAATAATCGTTGTTTAATAGTGACGCGCAGCCCCTCCGCGCTGATGTCCCCCGTTCCCCGGTCGGCACCCATGAATCACGATTAAAAGCCCGGCGGAGGGGCGGGACGCAATAACTGGAGCAATCCTGGGTAATAAATTAATAGAGGCGCGCCATAAGCTGATAGAAAAAATTGACCGTGGGGCACAAGTGGCTGGAGAGCCTTCGTAGAGCGAATGGCGCCCCCTCGACGCAATAAACTTTTGTATTAGACACGGGGGTGGTCCGCTCGGAGTGGATCGTCTCTGGACCTAATGTGTGCCGGTGATTGTGAAAGTGACGTAGGTAAAAAATCTAAAAACAATTGAATTCATTAGTTAGGGCTCGTGCTTAAATTATATAAATTACCCCCTCCCTCTCCAAGTATAAGAATTCGTAAGATTTTATATTCCATTCCACCCTTCCTTACGTAACATTTTTCACATTGCATTATTCAGTTATTAAAAGCAATGTGATGAATTCAATTTTATTTCATTTTTACTTACACCACTTTCATCATCACCGGCACATGTGTAGATCCCAAACTGTTTACTGAAACAATTCCAGTCAATATTCCGCGAATTTCTCTTTTTAATGGTACCTATCCCAGGCGAGACTCGAAGAGGTCCTTATCTTTCACAAGCGTCACCTCCCCTTACATTTCGATCCTAGATGACTGTCAAAGGAGTCCAGCAAAGTGGTATCGATTCCTCCCATTCAGGCACGTCGGACTGCCGCGCACAAAGCATGGATCGTAGACGTGACGTTGAAGGAAAGAGGCGATGGCCGAGTCTCGGTGACACTAGCTCGTTCCGTGTTTTCGCGCGAGGACACGCTGCGTGCCGAACAATAACGTTTTTATAACCCAGGGCACAGAATGTCGCACTCGGAGGGAGCCTCGGATGGAGTAGGATGGATGAGCCTGTAAACGCGCGCCCACGGCCACCCTTAGTCGCAATATCGCGCCACGGGGAATACTAGAGGGAGAAACAGGCCAGTCTGATTCCTCTGCGCCCGATACTGGGGGATCTCGGGATTGTTCCAGGTAGCGATGGCCGTTCGACACTCTCTCGCGCAAATTCACCAACGACTCTGTCGCGAAAGCCATGGGACACCATGGAATGTTGCCTTAACCCCTTGCCTAATAATTTAAATCCGAGGTTGCTAATTAAAACGTACTAAAAATGATGTTATTAAAAGCGACAAGAAATTATTATTATTACTATTAAATGTCTTTATTGCACCATTACAATTACAAATATAACAATACTGGTGAATAGGCGAAGTTCAGCATAACTGCTGACAAAGAAAAATGTAATTTAGAAGGGAAGATAAGATTAAGTAACTACTGACGAAATCGTGTAAGAAAAAAACGTAATGAATAGCTTAAAAAATCGCATGATGTCTCCGAGGCGTCATATTCAAGTTTGGCACTCGAAATCCATGACGTCTCGGAGATATCACTTTAAGGCAAGAAATTAAACGCTTTCGAATAAACTCGAGCGTGTGCATTTAAGTGATATTGTCGTGGAATAATTTTTGATATTCTCGTGTGACGAACAAGGGGGTTCGGTGGGTCTCGAGGCCCTCGCTAGCCCGAGGACAGCCAAGTGTCCGATGCGTTACGCCCCAGACCTTCCTTGCCCTATTTTTCTCGCCATTTCTCGCCACGCTCCCCCTTGTTTCCCGAGCAGCCATGGAATCTGACAGCCCGTAGGCCCGTAACGCGGCCCCGCCGCTTATTAAAAGGAACGAGCACGCTTTATTTCGCGAGGGGTGGAAACAAGCGGCCAGAGTAAATATGTCGAGTTGACGCGGCCGCTTGTGTATCCAGGTTGTTGCGGAAACGTGGCGTCCTTCGAGTGGCTCTCGCAGCCCATAGGCATTGGTACGTGCCTCGTTTGCTCTGTGATCGAGCCATCTCCTTCGTTTGCCCCAACCCCGTGTATTCTTCTACCCGTGATTCTCACGAGTGCGTCACTTTATTACGTCTGAGTTAAGTAAGGCTGTCTCACATCTTTGCGAAGCGTAGCGCGGCGAAGCGAACCAAAGAAATTAATAATAATTAATTAATCGTCAGTCGTCAATTGTTTATAAACTTTTCCCTTCGTATCTTCGCGCTTCTCGAAAATTCACGACAACATTTAGTTTCGCCTAGGTATAACACTCGGAAGACGTCCAAGTAATTCCAACGACTACCCCTTCACGAATCAAGGTTAAGAAAAGCCTGGTCGACCAATAGCAATGCTCCTGCGAATGCTACCTGGGACACGACATATTCTCTACGACCCAAGTGCCGTATCACGCCCCCATCCCCTGGCGACTGCCACGGCCTTAAATTTCGACCATCCTCGCGTAGCGTAGCTCGGGGAAAAAGGGCACGCGAGGATCGTCGGGGCTGGTAATACCGAGCATGTCGAGCGGGAACGACGAGCACGGAAGGAAGATAGGTCGTCATTACCGGAACCAATTTTCTACGACGAATACTACGTATCTCGAGTGTCCTCGTCGGGATTTACCCCGCGGCGGGAGGGCGGGGGCGGCGAAGACGCGCACACCCACCACGGAGGAAAGGGATACACGAGCCGACGGAGAAGTCGCTGGAAGAATGGTCGATTTCATATGAATGCATTCCATGCAAATGCGCCGAGGGCGGGGGAGGGACGCGGGGAGGAACGAGCCGGGTGAGCCGTGCTGCGCTCCAGCGCCGGGGGTTGAAGGACGCGGGGGCGGAGGGGGTGGTTCGGCACGCGGATGCGGAGATAATTGGGTGAATACATTTCGGCCCTTCGTACCGCGGATATACAGGGTGTCCCTCGGGGTAACCGAAAAATTTTCCAACATACCGGATCGCTCCGAGCTAAATGTGTAACTCGTACACGCGACCGCTCCGTTTCCACCTGTAATCCAGACATACGTCATTTATTAATCTCGATGCAAATGCTGGCTCGTGCGATCTTCGCGCATCTGTGAGTCACAGGATATTTTGATATTTCAATCGTCTACGGTTGTATCGTCTTCAACCCCCTTTACTTTCACCATCTCAATCCTGATCTTCGCCATACAAATGGTTCCGCCTTGAGTACCTACTGAATACCCAGTATTTTGCCACGGATTTGTCCCGTCGCCAATGTGTCGCGATCAGCCAGTAGTCGTTA
This sequence comes from Andrena minutula, assembly GCA_929113495.1. Taxonomy (NCBI): domain Eukaryota; kingdom Metazoa; phylum Arthropoda; class Insecta; order Hymenoptera; family Andrenidae; genus Andrena; species Andrena minutula. The sequence goes on from OV815993.1 coordinate 3,110,055, forward strand.
TGTGTTTTTTGCTCCGTGTACGGTGGCAAACACGCGGTGTCAAGTATCCGTGTTTCCCCATCGGACGCTCGTACGCGAACGAGTACCTGGGAAAAAAACACGGGTTTCGTCGTGGAAACGGTGTACAACTCGTGTCGAGTGGAAGCGCGACAGGCCTGTATGACTCGCGTCGCCACTTCACGAACGCAAACGTCATTGTCACGAGAGATTTCATACGTTATAGCGGGCGGAAACGGCGGACGGTGCGCGGCGCGCCGCGCGCGCGATGCGCCGAACCTGGCGCCCGGTCGTGGCACGCTGTCCGGGGAAAAGGAATCACGATGTTCGGCGTTGGTTTTGGACGTGAAACATCTGCGAAGTTAAGTTACTTTGTGAATGGAAATATTTTGTCTGGAGAAACCATGGTGGACAATCCTCAAAGTATGTAAAAAAGACTTTTAGATTTACGTGTTCTCAGAGTGATGGGTTTTCTGAAAGTTAATGGTCAGAATGCTGGGTTTTTATAACGTGGAGGGTCGAAGTGAGGTTTCTTTTCAAAGTCTTCTAATAATTACACATCGTTAACGCAGGATTCTTTTTGAAATACTGTGGTATAAGTTTACCTACCCACGGGATATCTCACACGGTGTAAATGGAGAGTTCACTGTTTTCTTCGCTCCGTAATGTGATATCCACGCGAGAACCACCAACAGCGGCGACCAAAAGAGGTTTTCGCGCGTCACCCTTAAACCCAGCTCACCCACCCTTCACGGCCCCTCTCCAGTGCGCCTCTTAATTCAATTTTAAACTAATTTCCTTAAACCGTTCTATATGCATGGATATTGTCCAGCTTCCAATCTTCCTAAGTTTTTTAATTTAATTTCAAACTAATTTCCTTAAAGGCCTCGACTGTCCGCGAAGTTACACGCGAGCCCGCGGCTCGTTTTAGCGGCGCCATTAGCGTTGCATAAAAGGAAAACGGGCGAGTGGGAAGTAAAGTTATTTCTATCGACACTTCACACTGTGTGTAGGGATGCTTCTACGAGTTGCAACGGGTTGCTACTCTTTTTACTAAAGAAGATGTTTTGAATATTATTCGTCGCATACAAATATATAATTGCTGCTTTTTCAAACATTGTGTTGCATATCAAAGATCTGGGAATCCACTATTATTGCTCTTATTTCTTCTTTATATAAAGACAACTGACGTTGTATTGCTTGTTTGTTGCCTGCCCATGTTAATTATAGCCACATTCCTAAAGGTACAATTACGTGTAACTTGAAGCATATTGCGTTCCCTGCTTTCTTTCTACTTTTAATTCCACCACTCCGTCTCCTAATGATTAAAGGAAGCTCCATCCCTACATAAACGATGCAAATGTTTTCTCCCACCTTTTCATTCCGGGGTGTTCACTTATTAAGAATTGAAAGTATCTCCGGCGGTACATAAGGGATGCAAATGTCGCAAGCGCGCGGAAATGATGGAACGTTACACGAAACCAGCGAATTAGAAATGGTATTAGAAGCTGTGGACCTGTTTGCGAGTCGAACTTGTCGATACATTCTTCACTGCTAAAAATTTGAAGTTTTTGTACTAAATAAAAAATATGGAATGCTTCCTAAAAGAAATTATACGTTCTCTAAAACTCCATATTCCTTTAAAATCTACTGAGATATCACACAGAAAGATGACCACCATTTTAAGCATTTTCCACTACAGAAGAAATCTGAAAAGAAGTCTACTTAAATCAAACCTGAAATCTTCATCAAAATCCTTTCGTCCCAATCACCAACTTTTATATATCCACGAAGTGAACAACCGTAGGTACACTCTCAAACAACTTCTCAACAAGCATCGCGGTGCGAAACAGCAACCACTATCGTTTCCTCGACCTGCGAACCGTGGAACATCGATCTCCCGAGTCATATTTCATCGCGAGCTCATTGAACGGTTACAATTCATTCACGCCGACGGCATTACGGCGTGGCGTACACGGCTCAGGATCAGTTTACCCGAATCCAGGAATCAGCGAGCGCAGACGGGGGCTGTGACATGTGTATCGACCTCCCTTCGCGTTCACCCCCGCGAGGCACCCCGCGAAAGAAACTTCCAGGCATTCAACCTCCTCCGCTCCGTTCCCAGAAACAACTGCAACCACCCCCGCCGAAATTTCGACCGTAAATAAGCAGCATCGACAGGGGTAAAGTTAGAAAATTGAAAAGGAAGCGTTCGCGAGCTGTGCCGGCTAAGCCAGCTTCCGACAACTGTACAAATTTCCCTCCGCAAACGGCTGCCCACAAAGGCCCAGTTAACTCGTGCACTCAGGCACCGATGGAGAGGGGGTGACGCGGCTGGGAGGGGTTAAAATCACAAACGCCACGGGCAGTCGGCTCGTTTCTCATAAAACGACCAGAAATTTCGCACAATGCCCGCAGCGGTCCGCGGCGAGCGCAAGAAACGCTTCGTCAAAGCGCGCGCCACTCCACTCCCGGACGCTTATCGCCTCCGCGGAACGGCTATCCTTCTCGATCTATCCCGCACAAGACCAGTCGCGATAAGGCTCGACCGTTTCGCTGCTCGGTCCGCCAGCGGCCCCTGTCTGCACGCGTAGATGCAAATTCCGGGGCGGCTCGCCAAACAAGAAGCAGGGGGGCTGCCGAGCGTCTCCTACGCGCTCGTCCACTCGTCCCAGAGGCGGAGAAGTGCCTATCGAGCAGATAAGGAGAACAAATGAGTGCTTATGGCAGGGGGCACGGGGAGAGGTTAGGTCTGGCGAGGGGGGAGCGATATCTTCATCGTCGCGGGGCTGCCGGTAGCTCTCAAAGCAGGCCAGGACTAAAGGACTCTGAGGAGATGCGCGGCGATAACAGTGCCGGCGGTGGGGCGGGGTGGAGAGAGGGTGGAAAGAGAGATTCAAAGACGTCCGACGTGCCGTGAAGGCAGACGACCGTAAGAAGCTAGCTGGCAGAAAGAAAGGAGGAAGGAAGGAGGAAGGAAGGAGGAAGGAAGGAAGGAAGGAAGGAAGAATCTAAGCCGTGCTGGTGGAACAGCAGGGGCCGACGTTTTCTGTTTAAGCGACATCAAAGGCCCCTGTCGCGAATTTTCCTTTCGCCCCCGCCTACGATCTCGTGCTAACCCCTCCACCGTGAACACTGCGTTCTACGCGTGTATATAGGGGGGTTGAAGACAAGTGGGAGGTACCCTGAAGATGGATTCGTGACTTGGATTGGGAAAGAATGTAGACGAACGTTGAAAATCATTGGTGAATATGAATATAAAACTAGTGGAAGAAGAGGGTGGTGAGAGAACAAGTACCTACACTTTGTGCGACGTTACTACGCACCCACTAAAAGGTTCAATGACATCCACTTTACAAACTCAATCATTTCATCTTGCAATCCAGAGTTGGGCATTATCTGAATAAATTTGTATTCGAATAATTTCGAATAAATTTTTATTCGAGTAATTTCGAATAAATTTTTATTCGAGTAATTTCGAATAAATTTTTATTCGAATAATTTAGAATAAAAATTGCAATTTGAATAATACGAAATTATTCGAGAATAACGAATAATTTTTTATTCGAATAAATATTTATTCCAATAATGCTCAACTCTGTTGCAATCTCATCGACTCGAAGCAAAGAAGCCAGTGCAGGCTCGAAGACCAACCATCATGCACACAGCCGTGTCCCGAGCGGCGATTGAAGCGAAGAATGGCGGAGCAGCGCGAGTGGAGGGGCGGCCGCTGCTAAAAGGGTAAACGTTGTAGGCCGCCGTGGCAGATTTCGGATAAAACAACTTCTCCGTCTACGTAGGCCCCGTCCCTTCGCCCTAGGGTCTCCCGCTCCCATCCACGTGGCTCCACTCCACCCGTGGATATGCGTGCGGGGGTGCCGAGTGTATGCGTGCGCGCCAGCGCGCGCGATTGTTCGTCAGTATCAACGACCAGCAGGATGTACCGAAGGGGATAATTAAACTTGCCGGGGAACGCTCTCACGGGCGGAATAGCTTCGAGAGTCAATAGTATCTCTATAGCCCTCCGTCGCGTCTGTAAAGATGTCTAGATAGGGGGATGCCAGTCTAGGGATGGAACAGAGGAGGATAGAGATCTAGGATCCGCGCCACCGTCAACCAGACGGAGCTAGAAGAGCCAGCAGGATCACGGATATTTAATTATAAATGTCGGAGCTGGCCTCGATAGAATTCGCGGCCCCGTTCGAGCGCGCTCTAATCGCTTCGAGAGGATCGCTTTCGACGATTTAATCGGCGACGACCCGACCGCGACGCTCTTTGACGACGGGATTGTCGGAACGCGAGTTTTACGAGTCCGCGTGGATGTTTAATTAACGACGTCGAAGTTACGCGACTACGCTCCCCCGCAATCTGTTTTCGGATTCCTCCAAGACTCGAGTGGCGCTGTTTTTGAGGGTGGTTCCGCAGGGGTTGCATGTAGATATATATCGATCCGCAGAATCGGAGCTAAGGATCTCTGTGCTTTCACATTAGTGGTAGTTGATGCATTGTAAACTGATTATTCAAGCATTACACGCGTAGGGTGTTATAAAAATGAATAATCAGACTTTGACAATTTGCTCTACTCGAGTTATAAACACTTTCTGCGCAGGATACTTTTGCAACAACGCCTATAGAATTCCACTTCGAGATGTGACAATGTACTTTATAGTCTTAATGTTCAGTGAGATCTGAATTGAAATATTAATCTCGTTCATGTTCACCTGCCCTCCCTAATGCAAACGTGCAAACGTCCAAGTCCCCGCCACTCGGCCCCAGAATTGCTGAGGTCGCGTCACCGGCAACCGATTCGATGAAATTGGTCATACAGTGTTACCTGGCTCCTCTATTTCACCACTGAACGGCGCTTTTCAAGTGCCATTGGTAGGACGTAATTGCTTCGACCATTTAACGCGAGGCAACCAATTATTTTTACGGGTTCCAGGCCCCGAGGTCACTGCAACGAAAGTCGATCGAACTCGGATACCCGCCTTTGTTCCACTGGATGGCACGGTAAACGATGTAACGATATCGATTCGTGCCTCGCCGTGGCACAGCGCGATAATTGTAACACGATGTTATTAATTATACAGTACTGGTAATTAATACGCTTCAGGTATCGCGTTAATGTTTACCACTGGGATCGTTATTGCCCTCCTATTGTCGCTGGCGTTATCTGGTCCCTCTGAACGTCACATTGTTTTACTGCGGAATAATTAAACAGCGGCTGTGCGACGTCGGCGGGGAAATGTTGGAAGTAAAGAGGTGGATGGTTAGGAAGATGACGAATCGTGGGAGAACGGCAGGTGTTCTTTTCCAAATCAACGATCTCGCCTTTGAAATGATACCTTAAAGAACTACAAACGTCGAGGTAGACTCCCACGGTATCATCTTCAATCTTCAATGAGCTTCTGCTCTGTGATAGAACTCGCGGCGGTAGATATAGATCAAGTAGATCGGGAGATGTTTGACGTTCGAGTTTTGAAGTTTTATCTCCCATGACGTGAGACAGATTTATAGTTAATCTCGTGGCATGTCTGATATGCTGCTATCGATCCGATCCAGGAAGCAGGTATCGTGGAAACCCATGGTATCCTCCAAGAACAAAGGGAAACTGAAAACTGTAGCTAATTTCGAATGGCCGGGATACCGGAGCTCGCTGGAACTTGGTCAGAATGCCTTAATCATTCACGCGATGCCCGTTCCGCGGCGCCCTTGTTAAACGCGCGCAGCCCTTTACGCGAGCGAATTAATTCTCACGGCGAGGAGTTTTCGAAACATCGTCTATAGACGCGTTGACACACACAGAGGGCCGTGCACGTGTGAAAGCAGCCCTTCCCTTGGGGTGCACGAGCGCGCACGCGCAGAACACACACGAGGAGACTGGCAGGCTTGTGCTGGTGAATCGAGGACGAGGAGTACTTGTATCCACGGTTTAGGGTCAAAGATCGCGTCGACGAGATCCGAACTACGCTTTACCATAGCTGGGAATCGAGGCGCGCTGCTGAATAGTGCACTTTCGGTTTCTCTGTCGACTTAGGGGCTGCTGGATACGACGAAGAAACGGTGGAGGAAAGATTGTCGTTTTCTGCGGGGAAGCGATAAGTCGTGAAAGGGTAGACTGGCTTGGAAAAAGGGTTCCAATAGAAAAGATCGAAATTTTTTGAGGTAGGGTAAACTGCACTGATACCGGCACTGCACTAATCATTGGCACTCCTGATTAAAACAAAGAAAAAACAAATATGTATTGAGAATTATGGGCTTAGAAATTACGTCTTTAGTACAACACTGCATATTCCAGTAGTTAAACTACACATTTTATATATGGCAACATCACAAAAAAGTCTTAAAGGTAGCGGTGGAATAAATGGATGAGTTTTAAGCGTATTCTTAAAATTTTGATAAGGAGTATGAATAGATAGTAAAATTGAAGAGAAACATTTCGCAACGAGAAAGAGTTGATGGCTCTCTTAAGCAATTATCTTGAAGCAGATGACTCTAACTAGATCACAATTTTATTTCGTTTTTTCTGATCTCGTATTTACTTTTATTTTTAATTATTTATGAAAAATGGGTTGTTAAAAAGTCAATTTATTTTTAGTGTTTGATAATAGCTGAAAATGAAGACATTTTAATACTTCACAAAAGAATATAAACATTCCGATTGGAATTTCCGCTTAGGGTGCCAATTATTGTACAAATGTACACTTTACCTTTACAGTCTTTAAACTGTCAAGTAAAGTATCTTATAATACTTGCAGAATTCACCCTCACCCCGGTTACAAAACAAAAGAAAAAGTATTATAAAATATCTGAATTCAAAAAAGAAGCATTGCATTACCCTAGAATCTCACTCTTCACATTTCCATTCGTTCCACAAATCAGTCACCAGAAAACCCTTCCGCACTTTCTACCTAACTTGTTGATCCCCAAAGGTGCGCATTCTACCCCCTGAATCACGCAACTCAGCTCCCCACTCCTGCATCCACCGAACCCTCTCGTCGTGTCCATCAAAAAATACCCAATCGATACCAAAGAAGAAGAAAAAACAAACTTCTCCGGCGTACTGCGTCTCGCGACTTGGTTGCCTCCGCACCCCCTCGGAGCCACCCTGCACCGGCACCCCCTTGGATCCCCAGTGCGGTCGCGAAACAAGGCGCGCGTAGCGCATCGCCGCGCCGCGTCGGCAGACGACGGCGCGCGATAGTTGAACGCACCACCCGCCTGGCGGCGTTCCCTTCCGACAGGGGTTCGTAACCGCGTCGGCCAAGCACTCGTCGCGCTAGCGAGGGGAGGATTGAGGCGTCGCAGGCGCACGCGCGGACCGCGCACAGTGGAGGGGACGTTCAGTGTCACTCGGTGCCGGGCGTTGCGGCGCCGTGGCCCTTCAGTCTTTGATCCGCAGCTGGCGCGGTTGTGTGCGTTGCCCTCGAGCGTGCTAACCAGACCAGGTCCCTTTCACTGGCTGTGCGCGAACAAGGGAGGCCCGCTGGTGGTGCAGTTACCTTTCTACTAGAACACGCTCGCCAATCATCCCCCGAGGCGTCTCATATTCCAAGTTACCGGGATACCTCGCGGTTTTATCATTTTCCCAAGGAAACATATCGTCCAGGCGAACTTGTGGCTTTGGAAAACTTGCAGATAGATACTTACAAGTCTCCGTCGTTTAGAGACCCCCGTTGGAAGATTGAAAGGGGCTGGACACTTCGAGGAGCAAGTTAGAATTGGCAAGGTGACGTTGAGTTTCGGTACAGCAAGCTTCGACACAGTTGGGAAACTGTCAGGCTACCCCGACACGGTCCCTTCACCGACACCCCTGGGGATTTTCGGGTGCACGCCGCTCACGCTCCACCAGCTCACGGATTTGCGTGCGGTTCTCGGCCCCCTGACCCAATTAGTCGGCGTATCCGACTGACAGAGAGTGTCTGCGCACCCTGACGGCCTCCTACAGCCAGTCGTCGCCGAGGAAACTAATTGCCTCCGTCGTTAAGAGTATCCGCGCGATCGCGCTGCCCGTAGAACGCCTGTCAGCCGATCCTTCGCAGAGGACAGCCCGCCGGCCCTTGCCTTTCGGAGTTCGCGAAGCGGTTTCCGGCTAGCGCGAGAGAGTGACCTGTGCGAAAGTATCGGGCGAAGTGTTGTCGTGCTCGGGAGTCCTCCAGTGTCCGTGGAGTGCAGTGAACCGGGTTCTCGAGGGGGGCTCGCAACGTGGTCCTAGAGGATACCGATAATCGTTGAACAGTGAACCCCCGCGCGGAGAGGAGCATCGCTCGTGGGGTTGAACTTTCTCGGCGGCGTTGACAGATCGATAACAAAGTTTGCGTACGAGAGTTTCCCCTTTCACAGCCGCCGGCTAGAGGTACGCGATCTGGCCCCGCGTTTGGGGACGTTGCCCTCTTCCTGGACACTTGGAATGCATTTACCTTAACAGTGTTCAGGCTCGCGAGTACATATCTCATCCCTCTCTGAACGATTAAGACACTTAAAGCCTCATCCACCTGATGCGTTCACGTTGACCAGGGACCACGTTCCAAGTGTCTTAAATCGCCCGAAGCAATCAAACCACCAAGTGTTCACCGGACCTCGTCCATCCGATGCTCAATTAACGTGATCGAGTAGAATCGATCTAACCCAGCGTCCCTGTATCTCCACCTGAACGTGACGCGCTGACGTCCTGAAGGGACCGAAGAGACGCCGTCGACCACCGCCGAGAGGGTGTTCTATGCGTGGAGTGGACCGTCCGCTGGAAATCTGACGCCCCGTCGCTCGAGCGGGCGAGGCAGCCTGTCGTTGACGCTGTCGAGCAAGAAGCAGTACCTGGTGAAATACAAACGGAAGGAGGGCAGGCGAGGGTGCGAGGGGCAGGATCGGGGCTCCGAGTGGCCCGGTCTCACGGACGATCGTCGCAAGAAGGGTGCAACGGTGAAGGGTAACGGTGGTTTCGGCGACTACTCGGCGGCCGGGGAGTTCGAGGTCTGGGGCGACGACCAGCACGCGTCGGATGGTGTCGTAGATCGTCAGGTGGCGAGGCCGCCTTCGCGGCAGCAACGATGCGAAGGCGGTTCGTCGCTGAGGCCGCTGCTTCACGTCGCCCACTGTGAGCTACACTCGCCGCGCGAGCCCGAGCTCCTCAGGCTGGATCACCTGGAGGCCCTCGAGCACAAGTCCGCCGACCACGACTCCTACACAATGATGGACAACTTCCACAGCCCCGTGCCTCCGCCGCTTCCGCGACGCCACGTCCGGTAAGACACCACCCTATCGTTTTCAACGGGATTCTGTGCGGCGCTGGGTAATTACGTCGAGGGTGGAAGGAACGGGCCGGGAGACTCGAAGCCAGTTCGCGTGGTGTGTAAAATTGTAGCTTTGGGGAGGGTTCGAGTCGATTGATGGGTTTTTCGGGGGTGGTTATAGAAGATCCAGGGGTAGGCTCTTTTGTACACTTGGATGTGCAGATAAGATTGTGCTAAACAGTAGAGGCATGTGGTGTTCCTAAGAGTAAACGAAAAGAGGGAATAATTCTTGTTTACTTTGATGAATGATGCAGGCATCTATTTGGCATGAGCTTCTCTGTGTATCTAACTTGTTGAGGGATGGTCTTGTGGACACTTGGCTGTCGGAAAGTGCGCTAATGTCTGTGTTCCTTCCATCTACTGACATATTAGATCAAGACCTTACCTTTGTTTGTTTAAAGTACTCCAAGTGTAGTATGCAAATGGACATTACGTCACTTTGGCTACAGTAAAAGTTTCTTAACGTATCTTCACGAGTGTCATATCTGTCATTGCAATTTGCGTGGGAGAGAGTTGTCTGTTCCCGATCAACTGTTCGTAAAACACTGATTTTACGAGTGAAAGCTTCCGTTGCATCCGCGATACGTTGCACCCTTCGCGTCAGCGAATTGCAGGAACCACCCGTAACGTCGGTAAAACCGTTCGTCAATTAGAAATGCGTATTAATTTCACGGTTAACGCACTCGCAAAGCTCCCCGCCAGGTAGAACGGCGAAATAAAGGATACCGATACACAGGAAGGGTCTATTCCGGCGGGGGATGGCTCCGTAGAAGCAGTCGCGCGTCAACAATTAACCACCCGAACATTAATCGACAATTATCCTCCAAATGGTGCTCATTATTTAGCTCAATTTATCGATTTATCCATGCATCAACGGAAAATTGCCGCCGAATACCGTGTAAATAAATAGAACTGTCAGAATTACTCGATCCCGTTTACGCTCGAGACAATAATGCTCCTCGAGCGACGCGAAAGCATCTCGTCAAACTATTATCTAGTATCATTGCGCATCTGAATAATCTCGAATCAAATGAATTCTTCATCCCACCAGATGCTCTTTCACTAAGAAAAGAATCGTATTCATTACTTAATCACGAGGTTTAAACTTTCAACTACATCCTTCCGCTTCCCCTGTTATTCTCCTTTTAATATCACTCCTCCTTCCCCCTCTTATTATCTATTTAACGCATCGCGTCATCTTGATCTTCCTGCAAAAAGGCTGTCGCTCCTTCATCCCCGCTCCAAGAGCACTTTCATTATTCAGCGAACACATAACTCACGACTTTCAGCGGTCCATGTTTACTCGAGCTAACTACTGCACTTGATACTTGGCCGCCCTCTCGATCATCAATCAAAGTCGTAATTCCTCGGGCGCAAGGCGGCCGCGCAAGTGTCCCGGCGAAAGCCGCCGGCATCGAATAAATAAATGACCGCTAATTGAACGAGCGAGTTAAGCCGAACGGACCCCGGACGGTATCGACAATTTTTCCCGCAACTCGCGAACCCTTTGGCCCGTGAACGAGCGCGGCGCAATAACGCACTTTCCAGCCCCTCGCTCAAAGGGGCACATCAACCCACCCCGTCCGCCGTCTCCTCCTCCCCAGTTAGCTCCCAAGTTTTCCGTTTCGAATCAGCGCATTCCCATCGAACACGAATCGATTTCGAAACGCTCTCGGGAGCAGGCTTGTCATTAACCCCGTTCTTCGGGCGTGAACCTCCGAAACGAGCTACAATTCCAGCGCGCGAGCCACCTATATTGGCCTTCCGACCAGCCTCTTCGCGAGAAGCCTCTGTGCCACCCCGTTTAACCCCCGAGCCCCTCTTTCCCGCGTCCTCTTTCTCTCTGTGCCGGCTGAAATCTTGATCGTCGGAACATTTGCCCCCGCGAATAAAGTGCCTCGTTCGCTCGGCGATTCGTTCTTACGACGCTCCCAGTAGCTGCTGAATTTGTACGAATTATTTAATTTGCCCCACGGTTCTTCGTCTTTTACACTCGAGCATGGAGATAGTCGACGATCGAGTTGGCGGCTTTCGTGCGTCTGTTCAATGTGATTTTCTTTGGGACACTTGGGTGTTTATTTCTTTGTTGAACATCAGCGGTTCTCTGCGATGTTATACAGTTCACAGAATTTGAACAACTTTCGAGCTTTCTTTTATGTGAAAACAACCCCTCGAGTTTGATTATTTAATAATAATTGTAGCGGCTTTCACGTAGGTACCTATCTTCCACTTTGCGCATCGAACACGCAGGAAAGTGGTTTTGTGCTCCATTCAATGTTTCACGCGTGAACCTCGGCGTTCCTTAAAGTGAACCAAGATGACGATACGCGGCGGGATTTCGGGAGTGACTCCGGTCCTCCGCGCAGCTTTTCCAACCGGGCATTTGGAAACATCCGTTGGGCCGAGCGCTCGTTTCAGGTACGCGACGGCGTAATTAAAAGCGAATATTAATTGGGGACAGAAGTGGCCATTAGGAGCATCGATCGCAATCGAAACGACCGATTATACTAATTGAATGGACGCGTTACAGAGACCCGTTTCCTGTCTTCGAGCATAAAATTGCTGCTTTAATGTCTCCCTGGTGGCCGCGCGCGTGATGCGTCTTTCCGAGCGTAACACTGAGTTAATGTTCGTAAATAGAGCAGCATCGAACAGCGAATCGATAGAGTTTCTATTAAAAGCATGACTATTGAATGGAGGATGTTCTGTATTAAATGCTTTGATTAACAACTAAAACGGTCTTCGTTCTCTAACGCGAGACGAAAGTGCTGGCAACATATGAGAAAGGGGAAAAAAACACTGGCCGAGTTTTATCAAGTTTTATGAACTCAAAGCCCGCCAAGCTACCTGCCGCGAAACTGGGCCACGCGAGGGGTTAACACCACCGGAGAGAGTTTAAATCTTTCAACCTGTGCCACCGTGATAACCTCTCGCCTAACCGTCGCTGATAGCGCGTGAGAACAATAAGACGCTTATCCGCACGGTTGGCGATAAGAAGCCCTCGATATGCGCGCGTCTGCTCGGAGCTGCGCGCGTCAATGTCGGGGCACCGTGCAAGATGAAGAAACCGCGATACCGTGCCTCGGAAGCCCCTGGTAGATTGCTTCTAGATGCATTTCCATCCACGCAAACACCTGGTAATCCGGCCTGTCAACCTGTTTGCCTGTAGGCAAAAGTTCGACGAACTTGATAGAAATATAATAATAGGTATATATATTCAGTTGCGCACTCAGGAATTAATCTTGGAGGAGCCGAGTTGAAGGGTTAAAAATATCTTTAATGTAAAATCAATAAAATTTATTGGGTGTTTATAAAAATTTATTTAAGGAGTAAAAGCCAGTTTTCATTTCTCTTTTACAAGGACCCTTCTTCGGGAGGTGCGCCACTGTATAAATGGTGACCTAGCTTGATCGAATTAGCCCTTTGACATCGAAGTACGTCAAGGTGAGACTTCCACGTGCCTTCCCTAAAGAGATGAGTGCCCCAGTTTCTCCAAATTTCTCGATCTTAGCACCCCCAAGCATATGGTTACTACTCTACTCCAATCGGTCCTCGATAATTCCCAAGAAAAATGGCTGGTGAACTGGAAAACACTGGAGTGTCGATTGAAAGTGGGTGTCGGGGCTGGTGGAAGCGTTAACCGCGTCAGAAAAGGCAGTTTCGCGTATTCCCCGGTTCCGCGGGTACCCAGGTCGATCGATATGCAGGCGCGGAACGGAAAGGTAACGCGGCGTACGAAAGGCAAACAAAGTGATAGCGGGGCGGCGTAGGATGAGGGCAGAGGAGGGCAGGGCCGCGTGGAGAGTATGTAAAAGGCAAGCAAGGAACGCGGGGCGGCTGCTCGGCGCCGACATTTCGCGGTGAAGCCTGCGACCCCCATAGCCATGCATCACCCTGTCCTACCACCGACTGCCTACTCTACTACCTACTACTACCTCCCGCGAACCTGCCCTCCCCCCTCTGACTTCGCCTGCCCACTTGGAGTCTCTTTTCCCCCGTTTCATCTCCCCCGTTCACCCTTTTTCCCTTTTCCTCCGCGCCCTTTCCGACGCACCCGCGTTCCGCTGTTTCCTGCGCCCCGACCAGCGCACCCCCTTCGCTTCCGGCTGCCCACAGCGCGTTTCTCTTTTCACCTTTTCCCTCGACACTTCCTACGCCCCCGCCGCGCACGCGGAACCACGCACCAGCTCCTCGTCGCTCGCGGTTTTCCCGCTTTCTCCCGCCTCTTGCCGGGCTCACAATGCCTCGTCATAAAGGGCACGCCGCGCTCCTCGGAGCAATTTGCCCGTTTGTTATCCATTCGCAACCCGCGCCAACCCCGCCCCCTTCTCGCCCTTGATTTTTCTGTTTCGTTAATTCGACTCTGTTTCCGCGGCACACGCGAGCGTTTCATTCTTCGAGGGCTGCAGCCACTTCCGGTGCCGCTGCGGGATCGCTGGACGGGCTCTCGTTGGCTCGTGTTTACGAGCCACCCAGCGCGCGGTTATAGCTTGCGTACGGTGCGCGTTGAGCACACGGGAAGGCTGAAGCAAAGTCAGTTTCTGATCTTAGTGGAATTTGCATAATTCGATACCACCGCGTACCGTTGCTCGCCACGCTTTTCAGGGGATAGTTGGCCGCGCTGCTGCGGCGGATGATAGATACCCCTCGCGAAAGATGGAACGGGCTAGAGGAAAGGACACGGACGGGGATGGCGGAGGAGGGAAAAGAGTTCTCACTGCAGAGATAAGGGCTTTACATTCTATGTTACGCCAGCGTGGATGAGCGATGGTACGACTTCTCTTTCCGCCGGAATATTCCACTTGCCGGGGATATTGGTACACCGAGGGTATTTTTCTACACGCGGCGGACGATCGCGTTTCAAACGTATATTCGACAAATCGTGGCTCTCCTCGTCCTTCGTGAAGCTGGATGTTCGGGGCTTAATCGTGCCGATTTATGTACTCGGCCCAAGTCGATGGAGGCATCAAACCTGACGGATCTTCCTCGCGAATATTTAAACTTGAGCCTTTTGTCCATCTTCGAAATGGCCCAAATGGGTTTCCAGTCACAATCTGCTTCGGCAGCTAATTTGGGAGTGCAGTTACTAAGCTGCCACTTTTACTTTTACCACTCACTTCATCGATATTACTCACACACAGAGTATGCGCCATTGACTAGCGAACCTCCACGCGAGGTCCTGTCAATCGTTCCCGATACATCAGCCTTGAAATGTAATCGATAGGAAGGTGTTACGCAACCATCGCCAGCTCCCGCTGCGATTTAAAGATCGCTTAAAGCAGCCTTCGGGGCTGTCGACCCCCGTCGTCGCGACATTAGCCAGATCTTCTCCGCGCGATAGGTTTGTTAACGCAATGGTCTCGCGTGAGGGGAAAACACGCTGTCAGTCGGAGGGAAAACAAGCCTTTGCCCTAGCGGAGATCCGAGATATGTTATCGCAGGCGAGAAACTGGAAAGAAACGTCAGACCGGGCGACTGTTTCCAGCCGGTGCGCCGATGGGGGCGTGTAAACACCGCGACCTCGCTTCCGCTTCGCCGAAAAACCGGGACACGATGGCTCTTAAGTGCTCCAACCGTGGTGGCACGATTTCGAAAGAGCCTCCTGGCTCTGTGACGATGGCCCAGTGTTTGGGAACGCTTCGACGGCAGACGAGAGAAATTGGTTGATTAATTAAAAATAAATGGAATCGATTGTCTTTTGTTCGAATTGAAAGTAGGCATTCAGTTTAGACTATGCCCTAGTTTAGATATTTTTAGAGTTCTGAAAAGAGTAGTATCGGATAACCGGCTTTGGTGGAGTTGGTAAGACGCCTGACCAGTACCCAGAGGATCCGCACAGTCCTTGAGTGCGATTCCCATCGCTGGAGGTTCTGTTTTTTCACCCACAAATTTCTCGATAATTCAGGGAGTTGCTTTACAATTTGGAGTAATGTCATTAAGTATTTGAATTTGAATTCTTCATCCCCATATACACCCATCTGTAGTGACACTGAAACGTGCTAACACCTTTTTCAAGCTTCATTCTCTCCAAGAATAATACTGCCCAATTGTCTTCGTACAACCTACTACGCTCCGCACACTCTCCACGGATCACCAAAGCGCATCAATCGCATAGCAATCATCCCCTGCCTCCCTCATCTTAAAAAACACTTGTTTCCTTCCCGTCCGTCGAGCCATTCCAGCTCGTGGAACCCCCATCTCCCCGAGCGGCGAAAGGAAACAAGCAAAGCAAGCCGCCACGTTGAGCGATCAAATAAAAAGGATAGAAGAAGGGTTGTCGCGAACGCTCACGTAACACACGGGGGATGACGCTATCTCGGGCGTATTTACGGAAAATCGACGTCGTAGGGGGGTAGTGTCTGCGGAATATCCAAGCGCGGGTGTATATCCAGCATCGCGTCACTTAGGCGGGCTAGACGCAGTCTCGGCAATTGATAGGTAGTCACGCTAGGCTGACCTCAAGGGACATCAGTTCGTATAGCGCGCCGCCTCGACTCAAGCCCACCTCCCCTCAGCCACCCTCATCCCTCGAATCTATCCACCTTCACCTTCGTAAAATCTACTCCCAAGCTGGAGCCTTCTCTCGTAGCTTCCGCCTCGTATCTTCCGCCTCTAGCCACCCTTCCCTCCAGCACCAACCCCCTAGAGCACTGCCATCGGCCTCCTCCAGCAGCGCTCTTGCCTACCTTCTCCGCTGTCCCCCCGTGGTCTTCTTATTCTCGTGTCTTCGATAACCAGTAGTGGATCCTTCGAGGAAACACCGCCTCTAGAAATTTAAATAATACGTGTCTTTCTTGAGGATGCTGAAGGGGGGTGCATGAATTGGAGAATAGGGGGTTTGATATTTTGATTGCTGGTTAATATTGTGTTTGGTTAGTTGAATGGTTTGTGGTGAAAGTAAGAATTGCGGGGTTCCATTCGGTTTCTCGAGGCCTCGGGTTTTGTTCATCGGTGCTGGTGATACGCCACTGTCGATGGCTTCCAGCCGCCACTTTCTACGTCCCCCTTTTTCCTCTTCCCCTATTCTGCTCCTCTTTATCCTTTGTGTAAGCCGGGCCTCCGTTCCAGCGTCTCGACGTGTCGGAGCTCTGCCAGCCGAGATATCTCGCTGCACTTTTACCCATCGCGGTTAAACCACTCCGTATCCTTTCTTTATCGGGCCTCGACTCGAACTTGCCCTCCCTTCGCCTCGTTTCCACCGTTTCTACCCCCTTGTTTCGCGCCGGCGGATGCTTCTCCAGGGGAATTCCGCGATCTTTCCGCGCTCTGCTACGGCCACCGCCCGCCCCCTCCCAGCTCCATCGCCAGGGGGTGGGATCCTTGTGCGCACACACACGTGGTCCTACGAACGATTCCAAGCGAGTTTTCGGTGTCCTTTGATCCTATTCTTCTTCCTGGCCCATCCCACGACCGCTCCAGGTGAAACGGCCCGATCCCGCGGCTCCTTTGGGCGTTTTGTTTGAAGCGAAATTTCGCTGGTGGGGGATTCAAGGGGCTGGCGAACTCCTGTGCGCGATCTACAGGGTGGGCGCGAGTTAGCCTGAGAAGGAATAGTTTAACTGTTCTTATGGTTACCGAAGCTGTGGCAAAATTAAGTCCACTGATGTGATCTGAGGATCTTTAGAACCACTTCTGAATTAACAAATTTCAGTTTGACTATTTCAACCCTTCCGTGGCTTAATCCTCGTAAAAATTGCAAAATAAACCATCCGAAACTATGTCTACTTCACTGCGAGATATCTCCTTTGAATATAGAAAAGTTGTTTAATACTCTGTTTTCAAAAAATAGTAAAAGTCCTATTCGAAAGTAACAAAGGTTCGGAACATCGACACCCTGTAGCTTGGTTCCTTGGAATACTTCGCAGAGAAACGTATCATTCGACTAGGTCCTAGAAGTATGAGAAATATTCACGACTTCCCCACAAAAGATCCCAGATAACAATATTCGGTAAGTTATCCTATATACGTAAGTTCACCGTGGACGCGGTATTACGTCCAGCCGGGGAATTAGAGGGCAAGGTGGCCCAGTTTCCGCAGGGAACGAAATTTATTTCATTAGTGGCGCCTCTGTGCGCCCGACGTAACCGGCTGCTTGAGCTGTTTCCGATTTAACCTTCGACGAGTTCCTAAGGGATGAAATTTTTCGACTCGCCTCGATGGGCAACGATTAATTTAGCTTGGCGCCGGTAATCCGCGATCGACCTTCAAATCGTCGATCCTACTTTCAGCAGGTAATAAAAGCTGTTCAAAAATACATTTTGTTTTGCCAACACAAACATAGCCTTAGATACAAGAAATTTTCTCCTACCTTCCACCAATAAAAACCTCCTTCAAACCCGCAAGCACACACTCCATAAAACTACAGACTTAACACCGACCACGTGATAATCCCTTGAACAACCCCTAACCGCACGAAAACTTGTCTCAGCCGACCCCCCTAGATTCCTCCATTTAAACCGCCACCCATCCCCGGGCAAACGAAGCGTCCATCGACGAGGAGAGTTTCGAGTGCCCCGGCCGAGCCGTCAGCGTGTTTATAATTGCAAGGATACAAAGAATATAACCCTGGAAATTGTAGGCGCCGCCGAGGGGGAGAAATTCGTCCACGCTCACAAAGCGGTCGGCCCCGTTAAGGAAAAAAGGAAAGGAGGAGAGCTACAAAGAATCGTTTAGTCGTTCCCAGTGGACGCGGAGCGAGGCGGTGCCCGCATGCAGGGCCGAAAAGAAAATTTTAATAAATCTCGTCGACCGTTAAATTACTCGTCGCCCCCCAACCCCCCGGCTGGCTGAGGCTGTCCCGTTTGTTTACGCGTCCGCGTGTCGTTCGCGAGACGGGATTAACTTTCTTTTAATTGCGTAATTAGAGCGAGAAGCCCGCCCCTCGAGCGGGACAAAGCGGCGCAGACGCGCTGGAACGGTAACAATTAATAGAGAAACGAGCTGGCCTGGATGGTTCGAGCGGGGTTGGCGGCGCGGACGAGGGGGAGGGTTTGGGAAGTGTCGTCGTAAGTGCAGGAGAAGAGCAGTCGGACCACCTGCCGACCGTAAAACCGATTTGGCGACGCTTCTGTGCCTGAGAGGCATTCAACGCGGCTGTCTGCAACGGACTTTGTAATTTAGAGTCAATCTCCTTTATTATCCGTAATGCGCCACTACGGGGCCCGAGATTCTTGCGTAGAATCTACCCGGCTGCGAGGAGAACAGTCTGCCTGGGCGGAATCCGCGGGGAGAATTCTTTTCGAGCACGGGAAATAGAGGGGCAACCTGGTTCCTGCTAGTCTGCGGATCCTGGATCCAACAGTGAGATCTTCCGAAGGGGACGAAGGACCTCGCTAATTGTGCATTAACAGCTTTCTCGTGGAAGGCGCCGTGGGATGAAGCAAGGCGGACTTCTGTGCCAAAGAACTTTATACGTACTTTACAATCAGACCCAGTGTGCTATGTGTGCAAAATGTGCGATGCACACAGGCGCCGGAAGAAAAAAAAACGCCTAAAAGTAGATTTTCCAACACACGACTCCACGTTAAGAATTCTGTAACTCGATTTCCTCGGAATTGAAGCGTAAAATTAAAAAAATTTATCCCTTTTTCTAGACTTATTTACTTGTTATAAGTCTGAAAGGAAGAGTAACTTTTTTAATATCAAACCTCATTTTCGAGTAAGTCGACTTTGAGGTTCTTGACGTCGAGTCGAGTATAGGAAAACCTACTTTAAAAATCCTAAAATATATGAGATAAATTTTTAAATTAAAAATTAATAGCATGCCACGATGCTGTAAACTAAGTAAATCATAAGTAAGATTATATTGTAAAGAGGTTCTCATTTGCTTTTCATTTCCTGTATTCGCAATTTATTAAAAAATTTTTTTTGAAAGGCGTCAAATATTTATCGCTTGCGTAAGAAAAGCATTGTTTATAATTTTCGTCGACAGTGGAAGAATGAATAATCTGTTTCAAGTGCGATAATTTCTGCAAGCAACTCGAGGTGGTGGACGATCGTCCATCCTCGAACGACGCGGATCGTTGCAACTAAGCTGCCCGCTTGACACGCGCGAAATATATCCCCGTTATGAGTGACTAACGCGCGGCGAGTCGCGCTGCGCCGAGCGTATCGGCAAGTTTATAAATACTCGAAGACGGTGGGACGGATATGCACAAGTCTGCAGCGAAATAAAAGGCTGCAGAGGACCTGGAGGAGGAATGGCGGCGGGGGTGGACACGCGAACGCGATCCCACGATGGCTGGGGAGGTGGGAGGTATCCAGGAGGTTATAAGTAATTCATCGCCTGCTAGCTGCGCCGAGCAGACCGTGTAAATAGCGACGACGCGAGGACTCGCTGCAACGCGCCTGACATCCGCGAGTCTGGTATCTTTGGCTTCGTCGAGCCTCTCGCCCCTTCCTCTTCCACCCTTCTCGTGCTGCGTGCCTCTTGCGCGCGGGGCGCAAAGAAAATAATAGGTGCAGATCGCGTGGACGAGCCTAGGTATGTGAATGGGTGGGTGGATTTAGGGTGGTAGTATTTCTGTTTCCATGAGAGGGAATGTATCGACAAGGGGTGGTTTTTTTTTATCGGAAGCGAATTAGAAATGATTAGAGCAGCCGAGTTGAAGGGGTACAAATATTTTTAATGGAAATTTTATCAAATTCATTAGATGGTTATACAAATTTATTTACAGAAAACAATCCAGTTTTCAAGTTCTTTCCATTCCTGGCGACTGTTTCATGCTTAGTTTCTTGAGAACCAGTGACATCTCTCTCATTCACATCTGGCAAAACTTACAAATTATACAATATACACATCTACGTAGAAATTCCTCTTAAAATCTTATCGACCCCATAACCATGACCACTACTCTCCTATCCACTCACACCCCCGCCCTTCACTTACGTCGCCCTGCATCCGTATTGCAGCAGTGCTGCCGCGTGTGTACCTTGGAATTCCGTGCCCTAACGTAAATAAATGCACGGCAGTCGACGACCGTTAACCGTTAATGACGAGGACGGTCCCGTGGCAATGAGGAGAAAACGCTTACGATGCACACGCGAAAAGGAAGTGGAGGGTCGGGGGTGGAGAGCCGCGCGACAAGGGGATGAAAGAGGAAGGCTGGAGCGCGGATAAAATGTGACCCCGGTTCCTGAACGGGCGATAGAAAAGGACACTGGGAGACGGAGCATCGCGAGGGGGTCGCAGGGATGTGCTAGTCACATCGACACACGCAGACGCAGTTATCTGTTCCAATTAACCTCTTACATTTCGTTCCCCTCCGCTAAATCCCTCTCTTCTTCTATTCGCTCCTCCGACTGCGTCTCCTCCAACCCCCTTTTTCCCACCCACCCCTCGATCTTCCACCGCTCTGTCACCCTCTCTCTCCCCTTTCTTTTCCACCCCGTCCGCCGGTCTGGTACGATGAAATTGAATCGACGCCCCGCGTCCCGTCTCCCCCGGACGGAAGACGCGGCCAAGTATCGTTTCCGCGGGCTTCGAAAAACAACGAAATAAAAAATCGGTATAGATGCATATCGGATAGGCTGGCCGCGGTATTTTCGACGAGGCGCAGCGACGAAGACAGTGCGCATGATGGGAGATCGAGGTTGCCGAGGGGATGAAGATCGATATCGGTACCACGACTGCCGGGAAACTCTCGCGAATTAATTGGTTATGGAAATACTATATAAGCTGTGATACGTGGAATATTAATAAGAACGATCTCTCTCTTTTCTCTCTTTTTTTCCTAAATCGATCCGCAACAGCGGAGCAATCGTCGCGAACGCTTAACACCCTCTTTGAATCTTTAATTTGAAGGATTTCTATCCCACAGTGGATAGAATTGTCATTCCGCGGGTTATGCGCGTTTATTTTCGAACACATTTGCGGTGGAGTATGCTCGGTTGGGCGCGTATCGCGTTGAGTAATTGGGTCCTGAATTTGACGGTCAACGCGTTAGATGGTAACGTAGCCGTTGATATAATGTTCCCCGGAGTTCGTTTGAAATCATCGCGCCAGGGTGGAAATCCGTGCGTCATTGTTCCTGATATGTTATTTTAATTCAACGTATGATACATTGTGTTATAGTTAGAAGCCTGGGAATATTCTTTTGTCCGGAACTTTCGCCAGATTGAAACTCATTAGTCCCAGCGATCTCATAGCTTTTCCCGATAATTCAAAGCCCGTGTTAATTAACGCGCATGTGTCGAACAGTATCAGAGCTGAGTATGTACGTTGATCGCGCTGCGCGTTTCATTTAATTCCCCTGCACGCGAAATGCCCGGGTTCCTTAATGTCCTGCAGGACACAGAAAGCTCGTAGACCCGCGTCAGAGATCAACTCGTTGCATTTCCCGGATCTCCTTGTACACGCTCGTAACGTCGCGTCTCCGTTGTACTCCCCTCGCAAACCGTCCACTTCTGCAGGCCAGACTCTGCAACGTTAACATATTAAGCGGCGTGAGTTGCAAATAGGCGACGCATTAAGCAAGCCGACGCAGTTTTCTCGGTCGCATGCACGCGTACGTACTCCTTCCTCGTAGTACCCGCGACGTATTTCCTGTGTAATTCTTATGCGAGGCTATCGTGCACGCCGCTAGGGGAAAATTAGTGCCGGCCGCTGGGGAGAAAATTAGGGACTGCTGGGGTGGGCGAAGTAGGGGGATGAAATTAGAGGTGGCCACTGGGGACGAGATTAGCGATGCACGCGGGGAAGGAAATTGGCTACGTTCGTCGATTGCCAACGATTTTTAGTGCCTGCTGCTTGTCTGTGCTTCTGGAAGCG
The DNA here is from genome assembly GCA_929113495.1 of Andrena minutula. Taxonomy (NCBI): domain Eukaryota; kingdom Metazoa; phylum Arthropoda; class Insecta; order Hymenoptera; family Andrenidae; genus Andrena; species Andrena minutula. The sequence goes on from OV815993.1 coordinate 3,132,111, forward strand.
AGTGTCGAAAAATCCATAGCCTCAAACAGATTACAATTGTTTCAAATTGGCGTTATGTACCTCCTAATAGGTGGAGACTTCAATTTTCACTTACAATAATTTTGAAGATTTCTAAGCTCTATCGACTACAATGTTTCTCAATGTTTCTTGACTCGCGACCCCATTTTGTAATATTTAAATATTATGCTACCCTCCACCATATAGAGCAAGTTAAATTGAATAGGATATGAAAACTCATTAAAAAAAGGTATTTGAAAATATAATTCTACATTAATAATATTAAGAAGAAAAATAAAAAAACCGTGGCGACGCACAAGTTGCGAATCACTGATCTACTAGACTTGGACTCTGTTTCGTCTTTACATTTGCCTCGCAGAAACACGTCAAATATCCTTCAAGTAAATCAACTGCCCCACAAGAATATTACCCTGTATTCTAACTCTACTATTTTTCTCTGTTTTCTTATATGTGTTTGTTTCTTTCTATCATCTTGTTATTTTCGTAATGTCTACTGGCGCAAAAAAATTATTATTCTTATTACAACATCAACAAAGGATTTGAGAACGAGCCCACCCTGCTCGCAACCCCCGAGTAAGGGCCTGCTCTAGCCACGACCCCGTGGTCCAGCGGCCGAGCCCGTTCCGAGGCAGGAACAGCTCGTTCCTTAAGTCCTGGTACAAAAGTCATGACGTATGCAAATAAGAGCCGCATAATATTTTGCCTGCCACGTGCAGAGGAGCGGCGCGCACGCGGTAATAGAGCCGAGCGTGCCACGTCGTCGGATCAATATCGGGCGGGAATAGGAAACAGAGGCGAACAGGGGGCGAGGAAAGCGACGTCCCGGGGACAAGGAAGCGCAAACGAGGCGATCACGGTCGCTTCAGCGAATTTTCAGGATGGCGGGAAGGGGGGCGGGGAGGGAGGGGGCTGCACGCGAAGTTCGCCGGGTCCGCGAACTCTTGACCGGGCGCAACTTCCGCCCGCCAGCTACCGGCTGATCAATTTTGCATGCGATCCAGTTTTTCCGCGTCCAACGCCCCGTGCTGCATGAAAATCGCAGGAAACTTGCGACTGTCGATTCGAAATTTCCAACGTCGGGACGCGAAGCTTCGGGGGCTTCCAGCGCGACAGCTCGCCCGAACCGCGAGCGCTGAAAATATCTAGGGAATTCGGAATTCCCGTCTGCACGCTGACATCCCACAACTTCCTCGCGACTTCCGCTTGCCTCGGATTCTTTATTGAAAGGGGCAATTCTCGGACGTTGCTAGACGGATGACGTCCCGGGAAATGGGGACGAAGCATTGAATACAGTGTTGGAAAATTCGCGCATGTGATTCACGACTGGGATCCGCGCGAGGAAACTATGGCATAGGCGTACCCTGAGAATTGATATTCAGATGGGAAAGGTATACACGTGGGAAAAAGGGAGATATATGTCGCGATAAAATTAACATTTATGTCTAAAGGATCTTTACAGGGCGTTTGGAAATATAATGCATATATCCGAGAAAGGTAGATCCCTATTTGCAAAGGGCGTGTACATACGTCCCCAACTCGACGTTCCTTCGTGGAAGGTACACAGGGTGAGCGCACCCTAAGAAAATAACTTTCACTCCGGACGGTTATGCGTGTATATTCCAGAAAGTAGATATTTATTTGCGAACGGTTTATAAGGTACAACCCAGCGGGCGAGCTTTTCCATCGCCGTGAAAGCGCAAAGGCTCCGTGGATAATCAAGGATCCGTTCAAATAGATCGCTATCCTAACTCATCGCAGATCTGGCAGATAATGTCACCGGAGAGTCCATTAAGCGCACGGCTCCTTTTTGGTCCTCTCGTTCCCCTCGCCGTTTGATTTTCCACGGGCGTCCAGGGATCAAACGCCTGCTCCTCCGGCACAGTTTGTACAGGGTAATTCTGGAAAGTGGGGCAGGATATGTGCGGAAATAGCGAAAATAGAGGAAATTCGTGGAATAAAGCTTCGATGCCCCTCTTGGCATGTTTTTTCTTCATCAGCTCGGAACGATCTGCAATTCGCCGTCCCTTTTTGGAAACTCGTCGCCCAGGAGACTCCATTAAGGGTCGTCCTTAAATTACGTGTGGCTTTTTTGGGCGGGAGAGATACTTAATATTTTTTCAACTCAATTTTCAGTATCAGTAGCCTAAAAATCGTATCTCATCGCACACACGAAACCGAGTTAAATGAATTGTATAAACCTTTAAAACAATTTTAACAACAGAAAAACTGTAATGTAAGAAATATTATATAAGGATGGCAGGGTGTATTGGAATATTATCGGATCTGGAATCCCCATGAGAGGGAGCTCAGAATAAGAGACCTCAGAGGATCGGCTTTGGTGGAGTTTGTAAGACGGCTGACCAGTAGCGCAGAGGACCCGAAGATCGCGGGTTCGAATCCCGTCATCCGAGGCCCTTTTTACGTGGCTCCCGCACATATAGGAATTACGAATCCCCTACCTACAATAAATTACATCTTACGAATTCTTATAGATGGGAAGAGTGGGGGTAAAAAATCGCCAAAAATGCTCTTACGTAATTTGAAAACGGCTCCTTAGCCTCTTAGCGATGTTTGCATGGCCACGCGAGTTTAAATCAGCCGCTCGATCGCCTACCGCGTAGAAAAGAAGGAAGAATCTCCACTGTTATCTTTTGAACAGTCCCGAAAAGCGGTCCAGCGAGTTTATATCAAAGCTAGGCACGCGAGGAGCCTGCACGCGCGTCGTAGCTCCAAGCGTGCTCGTGGCTCCATCAGGAATTCGTTTGAAAGGAGGAACGTCGGAGGTCCTCGGCCGCGCCGAATGACAAACGACAGGGAGAGTCGCTCCGCTACGAGCTTGCACTCGCGCGAATTCGACCGGCATGATTAATGCAGACCTCTCGTCGACGCGACGTCGCTCAATGACACCAGACCCGGGCGACTGTAAAATTCCTCGGGACACCACGCAACCCTCCTCGCTCTGTCCGACGAGGAAACGCGAAGGCGGAGGAGGGCAGGCAGGCGTCGTGGGCGCGCGACGATATAAATAGACAATGCGCGGGATAAACGTTGGTAACTAGAACTCTGGATGAAAGCTCGTGGCTACGTCGCCACGGGGATGTTAACGACGTCGACTAGGGTCGTAAATCGGAGGATCGTCGGTCGATGGACTGATCTCCATTTTGTGGGGAATTTGGGGGCTGTTTCGTGGTTGAGATTGACGAATGTGACGGGGCTTTTGGTTGAATTCAATGTGATGTAGTATCGCGCACTGGTGACCCGTGATGTGGTGGCGTAGAGAGGATGAAACAGATGTAGGGATTGCACATCTTCATCTTCGGCTTCGAACTGATGCATAAACCCTGGTTTATTTAGAAGTGTTGAATACTCAGTAATATTCAGAGGAAGCTAAAGTCGTAAACAGAGATGGGCAAAGAATTATAAGAATTATTTGAAATCAAAATTTGTGTACGAAATTTTTATTTCAAATTATTCTTTGTCCATCTCTGGTCCTAAGTGGCCTTTCAAATCCTCAGTGCAGTGACGCATCTAAAGAGTAGGAGGCCAAGAGGGCTTTAAATAAATTTTTACTATCACCTAATGAATTTGATTAAATTTGTATTAAAAATATTTGTAACCCTTCAACTCGGCTCCCCCAAGATTAAATCCTGAGTGTGCCACTGCCTCAGTGTCCTACTCAAGCTACTTGCACCGCCAAAGTACAACTCCTGACAGATCTGTTGATCTATATACCACATTAAAGGACCTCTTTGAAGACGCACCAAGCTAGTTAAACGTTTCGAGTCTATAGGACCCCTGGATGGGCAACGAAAAACGCATCTAGTTACGTGCACCCTCAATGGTATCGCTTTACACGCTCCGGCTGGTAGCTCCTTGTGTCTGTTGCAGCGACTATACATACGTGTTGCACATTAGCAACGAAGTTGGCGACCAGCAGGCGGCGGGAAAGGTGGCGTCTTTGAATAAATCAGAGAGGAACGGGACAGGGTCGGTTACAGCCGACACACGGCTAACGAACCCACTTGGCGGAGAAACAAGGGGTTGAAAGAATAATCGATCACACTTAGGCGCGGGGGGCTATACGCGCCCCGACCTAGGGACACGATCGACCGTCTGCGCCGCGGTGTTTCTGTACCCCTCGCTGGCGAAAGAGCAGCCCTGTCGCCGGAACGTCACTGCAACCTGGCGTAAATCGCTTTAATAAACTATGAATCTGTTGATTCGCTAGCCGATGGTGATTTACGGCGCACACGGTGTACCTGCGACCGTACAGGCCAGCCAGCTATGCACCCGTTCGACGGCCGAACGTACGTGACTCGGCATAATTGAATGCATTTTTCGTAATGTCGCCGATAATTCGAGCGACGATCGAACGGTTCGCTGTAACGAGGGTTGACAACGAAGGGCGCGCGATTTATAGTCGCTCGGGCTTCCAATCGTTTCAGATGTATGTAGAGGAAAATAATTGAGAAATAGTGTAGAGTTTGTTGGGAAGTAATAGTCTTTTGATATTATGTATCTTTATACGTATAGGTACGTATTATAGAATGACAAAGAATGTTAATTAGACCGAGTTATGCAGAAAGCTACCAACCCTTAAAATGACAAAAATTATGATCGTGATCTCTATTTTGCAACAAATTACGAATCCATGGAACAATTCTTACATTGTACGATTATTTATTGAACCTACCAAGCCTTTGTTCTATTTTAAGCTTACAAAACAAAAGTTACTGAAAATTTAAAATAATATTAATTATACTATTCGTTATTAAATAGCACATTAAAAAACATTGTAAAACAATAACTAGGAATAAAATATTTTATCAATTAAGATCTTCAAATTCCCTGTTCCAGATCATTAAGGGTTGGTAGCTTTCTGCATAAATAAGCCTAATATATTTATGTAAAATTCAGCTATATGTATTCTGAGAAAGATATAATCAAAGAAAAATAGATCTCGCTGAAAAGTGCAATACTATTACCTTCTATCTGCTTTCCCCATTTTCCCACAGAAAAGTGCCATAGTCCACTTGCTAAAGTCACCCTTACCACGTTTATAAACGTCGCGCTCCCGTTATTGTTCCGCAATATTTTACGTTTACCGCCACATCGCGTCGTAATAAAAGCAGAATTCTCCTACAGTGATTATAAGTGGGCGTTATTTATGCGCGGACCGATGTTTAAGCGAGAGTGGTCGACGATTCCGCAGCCTGAGCGACTGTGCGTCATTGTTCCATGACTGTTTAATGAATACATGCATGACCATTAGGCGGCTGATTGTTTTATTTTGCATGTACCGCCGGGAATAAGGGAAATTCAATATTGTGAAGTGTGGGCTGCGATCCTCCACCAAGAGAGGATCAACGAAACAACGCAATCGGAAAAGCTCGCCGAGTACACGCGCATCGTTAAAAGTTAACAACGCAAAGAGAGGCACAATTATACGGGTCTGCTGCGTCTCGCTTCAATCCCCGTCTCGTGTTTTAGATAGATACACTGCAACGCTTGAGTATTGTCCCTGCAAATAAAATTCCAGCATCTGCCGAGCCGAAGTCGCGTCAAAAACCAGTAGAAAACTGGCAATTAGTTGGATACACATTATGTCGTTACCACAACGAAAACACCGTGAAATATCACGGTCACATCTTTCGTTCCGGGCAGATTAATTAATTCAGCACGGTGCTGCATAACATTTGCTGACAAAATGCAAACATATTCTCATGGTGCATTTTCCATGGCCTTGAAATACTTGAAAATAGACCTTACGTGTGTCCTTTCTATAGATAGCACTCCATCTATTCTCACCTTTCTTAGAACCAGCTGTGCCCGACCACGCAACGCGGTAAAAAGAACCTCGCGTAATCAGTAGATCGATACAGAGGTGGATTGGGACAACGCGCGACGGTTTTTTAATTATATCCCAACTAACGAACGCGAGCAGCCGGCCTTGTTGCTCCCGTCTACGCGTCTCCTCCGTTGACGTAATTAAAACGCGAAACAGGACACGGCCGCGTCTCGAAACGCGGGCCAGGCTACATGTTCCCCGTTCCGCGGCAAAAAGTCGCCGTTTTCGACGCCGCCCGTGCATTCGTCTCCCCCGTTCCCGGCGCGGGAGTTAATTTCACGCGGCATGGACTCCGACAATTGTACTTGTCCATCGTTGAGCAACCAAATGTAACTGGCCCCTCTACTTATACCGATCGAAGCAGTTGCAATCTGCTAACGAAGTTTTAAGGGTAAAAGAACCTCGGCCTTTTCTCGCTTAATTCATCACCTTGCAGCAAGAGGGGTGCAACACCATTTCTGAGTTTTTGCAATAATTTTATAAACACTTTTCTAATTTACTCAATTTTGTAAATATAAAACTGCAAGCCTCTTGCTCCCAGCTCCTCAATTATGAACATATGATGTAATACGATGGTTATTATTAATATTACACAAGGTCACCTACCGCTCGCGTCAAACCGCCATTCATAATTCCTTTCTCCAATTAGTAGCCTCTTAAAATAGTTTCCTATAGACTGCGCTATAGCTTCTAATGGCAGCAGTTCCAATAACCCCCTGCTAACACAAATGCACCCAGCAGACCTAACACACTTGAACCTGGACACCGTCCTTGTATCACGGTCAAACAAAACCCTCCAGTGTATGAAATTAGACACGATGTTCCAAGTAACCGACAAAGAGTCATCACGAATTACCGAACACAGGCACAGCTGCAAAACAAGCGCAGCTGGACTCGGGAAAGAAGCATTAGCCGTCACGCGGACAAGTTGCCCGCATTTTCGGGATGCGCATTACACGCGACACTCCGTAGCACAGTAACGCGACAAATATTCGCGGTCTGTGGTTCTGCGCCGGGACCAGGCCGCTGCGGCCAGAAATTCCGCGCTGCCCGAAACGCCCGCGCAAAAGGTGACCCACAATGGCCCTGAAGCGCGAGCGTCGATACGGTTGCAGGCGGTTGATCGTTGCTAATCATAGGCGAGCCGTGTCTAGCGGGCGCGTGCACGCGTGTCATGAGGCTTGAATCGATGGCGGGATTCCCCTGGCATGCTGGCGTTACATTGGAGCGCGATTCGCTGGTCCATCGTCACGTTCGTTTGACGATATTAACGGTCGGCCAGCCGCGCGGATACATATTTCCGCGAGAGTCAACGTGGTCCTCCGAATGCACCAGCAATATCACAGCCGACCACGCGCCCCGCGTCGCTGGCGACCACCCCCTCTCGTTTTAATCGCGACAACACCGTGGAGATCGAAGAGCAACGTGGTCGCGTCAATTCTCATCATCTGATGGAGCTGTGTTAATGCGTAAATGTGATCGCGGGATTGGTGGGAGGATTGAGCTTGGAGGGGATGTTTTATGGATTGAGACACGAGGGGAAGATTGACATTTGCGAGAGGTGAAGTGCAATTATTTATGTTTTGGTTTGTTGGTAGAGGAATCTCTCTTTGGAGGCAGTGAAATTGTTCTGTAAATGTAGCACGAAGGCAATGTAATACCAGGGAAGTAGTTGCCAGTGCATGACTCAGTGGCAGCCTCTTTTGGGTCGGTCAGCCAGCGTCTCCCGGTCGCTCGATCTTTCATCCCCCGTCAGAATGGTTGGTGAAAATGTCACGGCACGGGGCAGGAAAAAGAAGACCTGCTTTAACCTCGAACGGGGGACAGAAGCGACTTTTCGTCCAGATTTCTCGTGGGACGGGTTCCCTGAAAGCCTGGCTGCTCCAGTTCGCAACAGCGACGAGTGGAAATAAATTAATCGCGTGCGAGCTGACGAGCCTGGCGTCAACCGTGTAATTTTCTAAACGGCCGCGGGAAAAGCGTGCGCGCTGAACGGAGGAGGAGAACTGTGGGGTGAGGCTAGGAAAGGAGAGAACAGGAAATGGGAAATAAGGAAAAGAGAGGAAAGGCGAGAAAAGGAGAGATCAGGGGACGCGAAACGGGGGCGCGATCACGTGAGCCCACGGAACGAGCATAATACCATCATTAGGAGGGCGTCGCCGGATTCTTCCGGCATACAAAACTCGACACGGGGGCAGAACCGCTCTGCCTCGTATAAATAAGTTCCAAAGGGGAAGAAGAAGAAGGGAAATCCCCTCACTCGACGGTCGATTTTACCAGGAGGCGGTGGAGAATAATATCTCGCGATAGAGGGTGGGGACGGAGGAAGAAGGCAGAGGCGAAAGAGAAGAGCAGCTCGATAATTAATTGGCTTCGCATAAGCTTCGCTCCACTTTTCTTCTCTGTTCCTCTGCAGCCCACCTCTGCCGTTCCTCGCGACCTCTTTACCCTCGCCTTTTCCTTCTCCTTGTACCGCGGAGGATTCTTCAAACTGGCCTGGCTCTGTCGATGGCGTACAGCCACGAGAAGGGAAGAGGGACGAGCTGCAGCGTCTGAAGCCGACCGATTCATAATTTAAACGAAAATCTTGGAACCTTCGCGTTTCCTGACCACCCCCGCTGTCGCTGGGACTTTCACAATGGACGGTGACGCCGGTACACCGGGTAGCGAGCAAGTTGGGATGCTATCCTACTTTAATTTTTGATAAGAGAACACATCCGTATACTGAAACTACGTACGCCTAATATTTTAAATTCGCTTTCTTAACACCTAATATCAAGTCCCAAGAAAAAAGTCTAATTCCTTAACTTCCCATAATTCTTCGCAAAAAATCCCTCAAGTCTCTTGCACCGGAACTCTCAGCCCACCCCGTATAAAACTCAGCCACGTCTCGAACCCTCCCTCCCGGGCTTCGAAGATTCAAGAATCCATATTAACCCGTGACCAAAAACTCCCTCTTTATTTGCATGCCATCAAAGGGCTTTTGAACGGCCGCTTTGAATCCGCCTCCGCCAGTCCACCACGAGAACTTTTCAGCGGAACGTTGTTCCGCTTATTCCGCTGTCCGTTGCACAGAGTCGCCTGCAAGCCGCGCGTCGGGCCTCGAAATTTCATTGTGACGCGAACAATTCGGCCGCCGTTGGGTCGCGATTAAAAGTCTCGAGGATCGACGTCCTCGAGCTGGCCGAAGATCCACAGGCGTATTATTTCGAAGGAATGAAAGGGGATGGTTCGACGCGACAGGGAGATCGAAGCCGTCGGATCCATGGATCCTCGGCGGGGGCAGGCTTATCGCGAGCAGAGGGGCTCGAAAAATCGAGTCCGCGGAGGGAAATTTCCGAGATAACGCCTCGCCCCGTTGAATAAAGGCCGGGGGACGAAGTAGTTGACCGAGGCTCCGACGGAGTTTCCGTGGAAGCTGCGCCAGTGGGGAGCCCTTTAGGAAAAACTGATATAAAGTAATGGATTTCCAAGGTGTTCGGTAATCACACTCGCGGAGAGGGTCTCCTTTTAGCCCTGGGCTCGAGACGAAAAGGGTGGGACGCGGAAGATGGACAGGGAAAAGTGGCGGATAGCTTTGGAGGGGGAGGATGGAGGGACAGTCTGCGGAAGTGGCATTACATCTGTCGATATCTCCATCACTTTGCGATGAAATAAAACTGCGTGGAGCACTCTGCTTCTCTTTCGTACTTCCCTTCTTCTTCTCCCTCGTTTTCTTCTTTCATTCCCCCACTCTGTTTCAACGCCCACCACCATCCACCCCCTCAACATCAGCCCTTCCCCCCCTCCCACCGCACCTCACCCCCTCTACTCTATCTTCATCTCTCGAGTCGGCGAAGTAATTACAAGTTCGTCGATTAGATCCCATAGAAACTAGCCCGTGGAAGGTGTGTAGATCGACGTGACACTGCACGCACCGAAGTTACTCGGCGGCAATCAGACGGCAGAATCCAGCAGACGGATTGGCTGCGGTCGTCTTGACGCGAACTCGCCGAGAATGGAATTGGAAATCCGAGCGGGAAGAAGCGGTTCCGCGGCTCGGCGACACTCCGCGCGATGTTTCAATGCGAACCCAACCCCATGCGCAACGACCACCCGTGTGTGTAACACTCTCGATTCCTCGAGCTCCTCGAATTGTTGGAATGTGAGGTTCTTAAGGCGCGAGAATTTTTTGGAAGTCGCAGACTCGTCGCGTAGATGTTCTTTTGGTTTAAGAAACAAAAACAGGCTTGTAGAGAGCAATAAAGATTACAAAAACAAATCCCACGCGGTCGTGGACCACCCTAGTGGATATGAATGTTGACAGGGTAGTTTATATAATTCAATTAGTCACCTGAGAATCCCTGTCTCGGGATCATTATCTCGAACGAAGCAGTCGGCAACCATCCCGAAAATCTGCTGGCATAATCCACATTCCTGATAGTTGCGATTCTTCGAGTCGCCCTCGGAATAGTTGCAATCCCGTGAGTTGCGATCGTGGGTAGTCAGCGGGTGGGTGAATTACGATCGCTGCCCCCGCGATCGTCCCCGAATTGCAGTCGCGATAATTGCCATCCCGCGAGTTGCAATCGCGACGCTCGCAATCCTGCGAATTGCGATCCTGATAGTCGAGCTTCCGCGGAGTTGCGATCGGATGAGTTGCGATCCCCTAAGTCGCGATCCTCGTAATTGCAGGGGTGGCCACTAAAATTCTACAAAATGAAGTTCTAGCTCTAATATTCGCAATAGTAAATTTTATCATTCGAGAGCAGTCTCCAAACCGCAGTCCTTGGAAAGCAGAATTATGAAAATATTAACGGCGATAGTCGTCTCTGCATAATGAAAAGTGGGGGATGAAGTTTGAAAGGAGGGCCTCTGAAATTCCGTGAACAACTAGATCAAAAGGTTTCGGAAGACATCCACGTTGCAGGCGAAACGCCCGCGTAGACGCAGAATGAAAGAGGCAAAGGCCTTCCGCTGAGCACGAAATAACGCCGCCACTTAGGGCACGTATAACAAACAATCAGCGAGCAAACAGATCGGCGGACGCTTATTGCCTCGCGGAAACGCGGTTACGGCGATAAGTGGCAATAAAAAGTTTGTGCCGGATCCCGGTAAAGACATCAGAAATTAAGAAGGGAGCAGCTTTCTCCTTATCTGGCGGAGCTGGGAACAGAGGGGCGGTGGAGGGGAAGGAAGATGCCGTCGCAGAAATGAGAAAACTCTCGCATTATCTGCGAGCATTACTCGGCTGCCCCGAACTGGGTCAATCCATTCGACGTTTCAGCGAGGTTCCAGCATCGACCGTACCTGGAACAGTCCAAAACAAGTTGGAAAAATAGTATCCACGGCGCGGAAAAGGATTCTCGGGAGCCCCGGCTGAAGGATTGAAATAAAAATCCTCTCCGCCCGTTTTCTTCCTCTGCCTTAAGCTTTTACCCTCGATGAGGATAAGTATTATCTGTTTAACTGGCTGCGGAGCAACTGGCTCCCTCCTCTGCGATCTGGCTTCCCTCCGTTCCGAAATTTTACTTGTATGTGGATTACCCCTCGTTATTCCCCTGCTCTGTATATTGCAGCTATTGGATAAGGGTTGATAGCGCAGTGCTTGCCGTTTATACTCTGTAACCGTTCGAAGATCGCGCCCTACTGGCTTCGAACTCAGCTGAAAGGAATTCTCAGTCCCCTTAGAAACTTTCCTCCCGGTGGATTCTAAATTTTACGTGCCTTCCTAGGACCCACCTTTCCACGCCCAACCTACAAACGCCTCCATCTCGACCCTTTTCAGAGACGCTTAGACAATGTGCAGGCTCCCGATCGTGGAGCGAGCCTCCTCCGTATAATTCTCCAAGATAAAACCCACCCTCGTCGCGGTGCCACGTCGCCGAAAAGGGGGTTAATATCGTGCCTCGATTTATCACCATCCTTTTGCCGCCGCGGCCCCGCGAAAACAGTGAAATTCGAGAGAGCCAACCGGAGCTCTTGATACCCGGGCAGAAGAAGCTGAAATACAGCTCGTTGCGCCGTCATTCGTATTGTATACATTTCATTATTCCCCGGTGCTGGGGGAGCGCTTTGAAGTCCTCCAGCAGTTCGGCCCCGCTCTCTCTCTCTCTCTCTCTCTTTTCCCCTGTCCCCCGGCTGCTTCATCCTGTTACATGCAGAGCGTGGTATCAGCTGGAAGTAGGGCACGCTCGGATACGGGAACATCGGGAAATCCGAATTTAAAAGCGACCCAGAAAGAACGCCACCGACCCTGTCTCCTCTGGGCTCGCGGGTTTATCCTGGACCCTCGTTGTCTGGGGAAAAAATCGGGGTAAACGCGCTCCGATGCACCGGGGATCCTTGCGGCGGAGCACGTCGAAAGAATTTCGAGAGGAAATATCGCTGGCAACGGCGCTCCGCGGATATAAGAGTAGTACGTTCCTCGGTACCCGGGAGAGCTTTCCCCGGATAGTTGCATGCATTAAACCCTGTTATCTATTTAGTATTCCATTGGGGTTGGATATTGAGGCGTGGCTGTCATGTGGAACTGTGATATTTAAGCTTTAAACCGCTTTTTATAAGGTTTAAAGCTTAAAGTAACGTGGGATAATAGTATTCCTTTGGGTGTAAATAGTAGCTTGTAGGGTTGAGAGGGGTGTGAAGGATAGTGTCCCGCCAAATCCAGCGTGATTGTAGCTTATCGAACCCAAATCACGCACCAAAGTATAGACAAACTGTGGACCCTCCCGGTTTGATCGAATCACAGTCTCCAAATAGTCATGAATGTTCCTTCTACGTGACACATTCGCATTCTGGCCGGAGACAGAGTGCCTCGATCGCACATGGGGCCAGTCGACGACGCAAACTGTCGCGTTTGGTCTAGTTTATGGCGCCCCTAACACCCCATAAACCTTCGAGGGCCTAACTCCTTATGGTACTCTTATCGCTCACGCCACTTCTACTCGCTAAAGTCTTCTTCTCTTGCAACACATTTCGAGTCCTATCCGAGTTAACAGAGCTTCTCAAAATTACAGAAATAATAGAAACATATAAATACAGCCTGCCAAGCAATGTCCCAATCCATTCGAAACACTTCCACGCACTTCAAACCCCAAAAATCTGGTTAGAGACGTTGAAATAGAGTTCGCCGAGGGTTATCGGTACACGGAGACCTCGGGGAACAGACAGACAGCCTTTACCCTGCCAGACAGACAGGCAACCATAGAGGAAAAAGGGAGCGCAGGCAGAATCGCAGCGCGGAGGCAACGTCAGCGATGGGCACAATGAAGGAAAGCTATCGGTGGCTGCGTGTTCTGGGCTGCATCTGGTCGCATTGTGATTTCGATGGGGCGGCTCGAATAACCGTGAAGACCGTGGCTAACGATAACAATACGATGATGAATGCTCGCTAACTAACGACCGTGCAGTTGCCCCGAAAAGCCTCCGTATTGCTGCTTTGTGCCGAACCTAGTGCACGCCACTCTCTCTCTCTCCGTACACACACGCGCGTGCATCCCCGCTCCGCCGACAACCGCCCGCCCCCCTCTGTCCTCTGCTACTTGCCCCCGGCCCGAGTCGCTCCAGAAGGGGGTGCGTCAGCGTAACGACTAAAAAGGATACTGATATATCGGCCGACTGACAGCTTTACGAATGATCGTAGTGTCGCCTTGTTATCCACCCGATATATACTCGCCGTCCAGACGTCCACCCTCTTTACACTCGCCGAGCAACTGCCACTGGATCGTGCTTAAATAGCTGCGCCCCTTTAATCAGCGTTCTGGGGAGGCGACACTGTTTTTAGGATTTGAGTACTGGGGACGGAAAAGGGGTGTTCCTTCACTTGAGATGGGGATGACTTATCCTTTTACTTTCGAATGTTCGGGAGACGTGTACAAAGCTGCGATGGAACTTCAATCGCTCGCAGTTCCATCGGAGCAAAGGTAAAACAGCCGTTTCGCCGGGTTTCCCGTGAAAACAACCCCCTCTTCGTCACGCCGGACCGCCCCGTGGAACTCGCCGCACCCGACGACGCAGAATAGTCGCGTAATTCTCGCGGAATTATTCCGCTCGGGCTGCTGACTCTCGCGGCGTCGCCCGAAACATTATATTTCCACTCGAAGTTCCGAACTCGAGGGCTGTTTGCGAGCGCGTCTGTAAATTATCAGCAACGAAAGGGGGACGGCAGGCGGCGGGGGTTGGACAAAACGACGCCTTTTCCTCGAATCGCAGGGTCGAAAGTTCTCTACTGAAGCGCCGCGGACAAACGTCTTCATCAGCGATCTTAACGAGACATCCCGTGGACTTAATTAGCTTCCCTGCCGTTCTCCAACGGCTTTTTTCACCCCCTTCGAACCACCCTCCGGGGAAGACGCTCCGGCTCCACCGTCTTCCACGTTCACGCTTCGTTTCGCCATGAAACGAACCCACGGCGCGACGCCCTGGAAGCTCCTCCTCGCGCGCTTTATCGCGCCGACAGTGATCGCGGGACTAATCGACTAATCCGTTGTAATTCCTATTGAGACAGTTATCTAAGTGTCCAACAGCATTGACGGAGGTTCCGCGAGGCTTTTGTGCGCGTCCTCGTACGATGCTGTAATAGGTCTTTGCGGAGGGAGGCAGGGGGTCGCGCGGATGGATGTCGCCTGGCCCACAATGGGACTAATACCGTTCGCGCGTGCACGCTTTTGTGCGCGGTCGGTCAGGCTACCCCTCCTCCGGGCTCAGTGGAACATTGGGCTTGATAGAGCGAAAGAATATTACGGAAATAACGCTAAAGGGAGCGTGTAAAACTCTCGCCCTTGTGTCGTGTGATGAACCACCTGATACAATCAATGTATGCACATAAAGGACCTCAGAATGTTTGAATCTATGTAGATCTAGGGAAATCTTGAACGACAGTGGGAGGGGAGGATCTAAGAAGAGAAGGAAATTTTTTCACAGTTTCTCTTAATTTATATTAAAGGTATATCTACACGTATTTTTCGTGAGATTGGAAATTCTTCTGCTAACTGTTAGTGAACCACCCGGAACCTAAACGAAAATGGATCTCTCCCCCCTCATCAGTAGAGCTACAACCGACGAACACTGCCATAGACACATGAGGACTAAGAACAATAATTTGGAACTTATATATGAACGAAACTGGACCTAAGGACTTGTGAGAATGTGTTAAGAAGATTAGACCTCTAGTGGCGCTGGCGAACACTACACTCACGATCTCGTGATGGACCTCGGACGTCACACTAACCTTCCCCAAATGCAAGACTCGGTAGAACGTGGCGATGTTACATTTAACACACGAAGTACCATATGTCACGCGTAATTCAGACCCACCGCTCGCTATCAAACGCACGCAGCAACAGTCCCCAGAGCAACGGTTGTAGCAGGAAAAATTGGCGTGACTCGTAGTTATAAAGCTTTCCTTCGCACTCGGTGCGATCTCAAGCCATACAGGAATAGGACCATTCCTCTCTGGCGTGCTGGCGAGCTGTTACGCAACATTGTAATTTCCCCTACATAAAAATCTGAAAGTACGACCGCTAATACGCTCCCTAGAACGCCGGCGATCCGCCGGCCTCTCCTGTAATCTCCCCTGCCCAGTAACCGTAATTAATATCGAGCGAATGAAATTCTGCGGCCTCCCAAGTGCAACCCCTCCAACAGCGGGAAAAAGAAGTTTAATCAGAAAAGGGGAGGGAAGAAAGCTTGCCAGGAACGCATGGCCCCGCGAATTCCCAATCTTCTGATCGAAGAAACCTACCCCCTCCTCCCCCATCTCCGTTCACTTTCCACGGTTAAAATCACCTCATACGGACTAGCCTGCCCTCTGAGAGGCACTCCCTCTTAATTAGAGGAAGCCCAGGTGTGAAATAAACCGCGTCCATCTCCACGATCCTCCGCCTTTCCTTGGACACTCAACCCCCCGGCTTCGCACCTACCCGCCCAACCTCACCCCCTTGGCTCGCCGACTCCGACTGGAACTCCCTTATTCATCGAGAAAGGAACCCCTCCAGCCGCCTCTTCCGTCTTCGTGTTTTTCTCGTTGCCTCTTCGCTCAACCCTCCAACCCGCCTCGATATAAACACCCCAGACCGAAACGGCAACCCCCGGACCCTCGGAGGCCAGCGTCGGGAGGAGATGCAGGGGTACGGAAGGGCGGAAGGCGGCGGAAGATGAAAAGTCGTGTAGCGAAGGTGGTACATATAGGTGGGCGTACATAAGGGCGAAGAGTTATGGCGCGCACATGGAGACGTCGCGACGATGCGTGACATATTGGGCGCGAGGGACTAACCGACTACGACGGATATATCCGTCCGCGGCCGGCCCACCAATTTGTCGATATCGTCCTTGTATCGTTTGCACCGCCATCGATTTGTATTGTTACCCAATACTGGCGGGGTCTGCTGGGTATCTTTCAGAGACGCTACTCTGGCTCGTTGGTTCGCTTTAGAGACTCGTGTTGGGTTCATGTCTAGGACGACAGTTTGGGCTTTTGATGACGGAAGAGGAGTGGAGAGATTGATCAGTTGGTGCTGGCTTTTTAGGGATTTTATTGGATGATTGGAGGGTTGATGAATCGGTTCCTTTGGGGATGATCTGTGTCTCTATGTTGCTAGTTCTTGCGCAGGGGATAAGGCAGATAGTGATAGGGTATTCTTAGGATTTTTTAGGAATCTGTAGCGATGTACTCGTTATAAGAAGGCATTTCTACAGATACCGCTATCGCAAGTTTTCTCTTAACGCTACTGTGCACACACAAATAAAACTATGGATATTTTCAGGAAAAAAAAATTAGATTGCACGTAATCTAGTGCACTGGATCTTTATTAACAAGAATATTTAATAACAAAATGAAATAATGAACAAATATCTCTTTAACACTACGAGTCACCGTTATGTGAATCTTTTTCAATATTAAAAGAACTGCTCACTTGGGCCTGTCAGGCCACGCTGTAGGATTAAATTACTGTATTAGTGAGTTTAATAGTAGGTCCAGAACAAACGCACACTTCTTTCCTTTTCTCCTTTTCAGTCCCACCTGTGACTCCACACCTCAAATAATTTCCTAGAGACAGAAAAGTATAGGAAATTTCTGGAAACCTTGAAATTCAAGTGGAAAGATCATCATCGCCAAAGATCTTTCAACATACAATATCACCGAGAAGCAAGGTCCAGCCAAGAATGTTTCGCCGCAGCGAGCATGCACCTTGAATCGTTCACCCCGGCCGAGTCAAGAGCGACTCCACGAGCAATAGGAACGCCAGCCACCGGAAACCAGTAAATACCCAGCACTCGTCATTTTCTGGCAGCTTCCTTGTGCGAGCATAGCCGAGCGAGGCATGGTTAATTTCGTCTGGCTAGGTGTCCACCAGCGAAGACGTAACCGTGCAACGATACCCCCGTCGGTCCACACGAACGAGGAATCCGTCGGAATGCTGGCGGCCAAGAGGCAGCACGGACGAGAGGGAACGATGAAACGACAATTACGTTGAAATAGTGCTTCCGCCTGTAGGAGCGCCAATGCCCTCCACCCCCACTCGCATTGGCGTCCACCAGCGGCGGTATGCAGTCTCTTATATCTCGGGCAGGATGCGAGGCGACTTGCTCTCCCTTTATAAATCCGTTGCTCCGCGGAAAAGGCATCCTTGTGCTGCTAATGAGAGGGCTCACGTGGCTCGAATTGATTTACACCCCTGGGCTGGAATTAGAGATCAGCTCTGGGGGGAGTTGAGATTTCCCTCTAGCTTTTCTTCGCCGTTCGCTCACCCTAACGAATAATTATAGTATACATATGTTAGGCTTCCAGTTTAGTCGGTGAAGAGTTGATTCAACCTTTGACTATCACTGACTGTAGCTTTGGAAAGTTTGTACCGCGCAGATCGCTGTAGGATGTAGGTAGCAAGGTTTTAAATTACTAAACGACCGGTACGCAAACGACCCACGTCGAGGAAGCGTTTATTGTGTCCGCATTTGTCGCTAGCGTCTAGGAGGAATGACACCGATTGGTGGAAGCTTATTTCGAGATATCCGGTTAAGTTCCGCTGTGGGAAACTGTATGGTACATGTTGCTGATAAAATATTACCCGCGGATAGATTTGCAACGGATCGGGCCAGCTTTCCAGGTGTCATAAATCTTATTCGCCCGCACAGTTTGAGGGCAATAAATAGAAAGGATTCGCGCGCTTGGGCGGAGCTCAGAGGATTTCTTTTGTGCGTGGCAATACGGAGCTTCCGAGGGAAGTGATTTAACGAGTATTACGCGCGGTGCCCTACATTTCACGTGAAACAATGTAACGGCGAGACGTTTATAGCATAATCATTTCAAGGCACTCCAGTTACGATGGAAACTGAAATTAAATTCCAGCTAAACTTATTCTCTTCAAACTCCCATTTTTTTATAATTATATCTCTGTATTTTACTTCTGAGAGGAGCGGTTCGTTAAATATCTTGATGAAATTCTTCAAATTACGACGTAGAAGCACAAACAAATGAAAATTGTATTCAACACAATAGCTTGAATTTAAAAACCTAGATCACAGTCTTGCTTCTCCGAATGCCGCAATTTTATTATCTACGTCATTATTAAAAAAGTAAGAAAATCATAATAATAAAATTTCGAATAACGAATAAAAGTTCAAAAAATAATTCATGTGTCGAATAACGTTAACTCGGGTTGACGAACGAGTGACGATTTCTTTTTAACTTTTATTCGAAATTCGAAATTTTATTTAAATAAAGCTTTTGCCCATTTCTGAGTTGCGATGCTTAGCTCAGCTTTCTCTCCCTGTTTTCGCAAAATGGGCGGAATAAATTATCCCTCGAAGCTCCAACGCGTTCACGATGCAAAAACAGAAAGCTTATCTATCTCCCGGTTAAAAAGCTCGATTATTGTTTAACGATCTCCGCCTGCAGGCGTGACGCTCGCAGCAGGCAGCGCAGTATTGTCAACAGATCTTTCGACAGCCTTAACAAGCTAAATAATGACTGGCGTTTTACCCTTTAAATTATCATCGAGCGTGTCCTCCGTCCCCTTCGACCGGGATGAATGGCGCGTGACATGGAAGAAAGCTACTCTCTCCACTATAAATAGATAAACCGCCCCCGCGTGGCGTCCGACAGGAAAAGGGGCCACTGGAATCCGTGGTGTCGGAAGTCGGGCCGTAAAGCTCGCACGATGAAGTGATTTTCGAGTTCATTATGCGCGGACAGAGAGGCACGGAGGGCCCGCGGTGGTGGGAAATTAATTTATATCACTTACGATCGCGCGTACGACGTTGGCAGTTCCTGGGCACCAGCTGCAGTCGCAGAGTAAAATTAGTGTGGCAGTTATGGGGCTTGCCTCTGCTCCATTCATTGCGCTCTGACGCACCAAGTGTCCCTTTCCTTGAATCTTCTTCGGGAAAATACATTTCCTAGCGAAAATGGTACCTACACTTTAAATTCGAAGTTCTGTGTTCCGTTGATCTGGAATTCTAAGCATCTAACGCTAAAAATGAAATGAAGTAGAATAATTATGTAAGCCGTCTCCTCCCACCGACGAGAACCATCTCTACCCGCCTTCAGTTTTACACCCGAATTTCAGTAAATATTGTGTTGAAGCAAGTGTCGATCAGTTTTTCTGAATCGGCATAAAATTCTGAATATATTAGGTTTATTCTGATAAGATAAATAATATCAGTATTAGTTTTAATATCCAGCTATTTTATGTTAGTTTAGCCGAATTTCCCTGACTTACCCTATATGTAATTCTTGTTCAATAACACGTCCCAATTCACTCATCGTTAGTGCAAGAAAACCAGCCCCCGCCTCCGCGTTTCAATAAATAAGTAGAAAAAGGAGAAGCCTGCTAGACTGGCGTGATGAACTAGTCTGAAAGGGAGCCCCGACGAGCAAAGTGTCCGTTGAGAGAGCTTTAATTGCAAATGGCGCCGCGGTAAATTGCCAGAACTGGCAGTTCGTTCGCTAAATCGGTGTTGCCACTAATTTTTCCGTCGGAGCCGGGAATAGGGGAACGACACCGAGGAAATTGGACGGGGGAAAGACGCGGTCGTCCAGGATGGACCCGTCCAAATACACCGGCCAGCCGAGGGAGCGTCTTGCAGACAGAGCATATATAATGCAGGGCACAATCGTGACCCCTGAAATTAGATTTATCTGGCCCCGCAGTTGACTCAGGGCACGGAGATCAGCTCCTTCCGCTCGAACGGCCGAGCCAGGTGTCCCTGTCCTGGATCGAATCGGGCCAATGTGTCTTAAACGCAGGTCTACTGGCACGAGGACGTGCGATCCAGCGTTGATCGTCAGCAAGTCCTGGATATACAGTGGACCCTCGAATTTATTGACGGAGAATCACCTGAATCGATCGTGGCATTTTATTGTTTGTATTAGAGTCAGAGGAGCTGCTTCGATTTTTACGTATAAAATATTGGGTATAAAATAGATAATGTGAGTATTATTTTCGTTTCTCATATGTGGGATACCCTCGTTAAAATAATAATAGTAATAAAAATATATCTTCAAAATACCGAGCTGAGCTCGTTATATACGAAATATGATAATACTAATAATAATAATAATGATATATGTTCAAAATACCGAGGTGAGATCGTGCAATTCTAATAACAATAATAATAATAATAATAATAATAATGATAATGTCTTCCTAATTATTTTTTACTTTGGATATGAATAATCTTTTCATTTGGTATAAGTAGGATATTCCCCTTGAAATAATAATACTAATGTTTTACTAAATTAGTGACGTCGACGTATTTTTGACTTTGGGATCGATCGTTGGAGATGTGTAGGCGCGTAAGTATAGGTAACCAGTGAAAAACGAAATTTCATGCCCAGGTGTACCGTGCTCTATTGTTACCGCGATTACAGTAATTCATGGGGACTGTTGCAACAGTCCATTACACGGAGTACAAACATTCGCGAGGCACGGCTCGATGCAATGAACACTTCCCTCCTCAAACTCAAAGGTTTACTGCGCCAGCGTTCATACACGCGTGCGCAAGTAAGTACACAATATTCGCGTCCAAAGCTTTCAAGTTAATTTAACACCAGCTCGTCGAAGCCGCCCGTGAGTTGGGCGGAATCGTTTCGACGTGCACAACCACGGGAATCTATGGGGAACTTGGAATTCAGAGTGCAACCACTTCTCGATAGCATCGAAAAAACTAGTACGTACCGGCAACTTATTTATTCATCCGTGTACTTGGTAACCAGCATGGGGTCCCAGCGCTATATTCATTTAGACGATATTTGCGTCCAACTGAGTTATAATTGATTTATAATTGAACGAGGCAGAAAATGGCGATGTAGCACGCTGGAAGTTTAACTTGGAGAGTAACAGTCAATCAATTTAGCTTCTATCCTAAAAGCAACATTACGAAGTTCACAAGGCTGACCAGTAGAAGGTGTTCTACTAATAGTAAAATTACGAAAGTGGATAAGGAATAATCCACTCCATTTTACAACAGTGGTGCCTACCAAGATGCTTCGCAATATTTATTTATTTAATATTTATTTAATATATTCGGGATAAAGTCACATTTGTGTACAAGGAAAAACAAAGAAAAAATAACAATACTGTAAGTCGATAAGCCCGATTAAAAAACACTATAAACACACACGCAGCGCAGTTACAAAAGTTGATGATCTGAAAATTCCCAGAATTTCAGCGTCGATTCAGCAAGAAGGTCGAGGCGCAACCTTCGAGGAGGTTGGTTCCAAGGCAGAATTCTCGCGCCAAGGTGCACGACCGCGATAAAAGCGCAAAATTGTCACGCGCATCGTTAACGTACTCCCCTCGTAATCATTAACACGAAGGGCCAGTGATTAATTACTCGAAAGGGACGGGGGAAAAAAGGGGGCAACGATACTCGGAGAAGAAAAGCAGCCGCGGCGACTGTCGAGCATTTAAACGCGGGTGGGCCGAGATAAAAAGCGACTAACACGCGTCCACCCGAATCAATTAATTTCACTTGGCGGCTGACTACGTGACGTTCATTAATTACGTTGCTCGCGACGATTCTTCGCGGCCCTAATAAATTCGAATTCGGTTTACTCTCTCCCCCCACTTTCTCCGCGGGCTGTCGCTCGACCGTGGGATAGTAGCAGCGAACGTCCTTGATAATTACGTTCAGTGATCACCGGGGATGAAGACTGCTCGCAATTTCACGCCGAGCACTTCATCGAGGCTGCCTGACAGTCGCTCGCGTATTTTCACTTCAGCTGCATTCACGTCGAATGATTTCTCGTCAAAACGCTGGCATGGGAACGTTAATAGGCGGCTTTAACAATTTCCACTGTAACACAAAAAAAATCTGACACTTATCTTCGAAAATACAGCGATGAAGGGAAAAAGAATTTTTATTTTAACGATGTCTGTCGATCAGGGTAACTATCTATAACTGTGGGATGAAAACATGTCACCCTCTACTCTAGTTATTACAGTGACACGGTGATGCAAAGCTCGAGGCTCGTTAGAGGTAACGAAATGAATATCGCAGGGGGCGCAGGAGATGATAACGGTAACGCCACGCGATACGAGGCACTTGACTGTCCACGAAAGCTGATAAAAAGATAAATTAACGTTATTATACGGCGAGCGGGCGGTTGATTGACAAGAGATGCTTCGTGTCAGACAATGCGCTGCCTGCCATGACTAAGTGGCTACTCGAAGCTAGCCCCCCAGCTCTTCCACTCACGTGAAGAGCAAATATTATTTATCCCGTAATTACCGCGACACCAATGTTTCCACCTAACCAGACACCGTTCATTTTCCACCCCAGTTCCCCCGTTCTTCCCATCGCGGACCGCGCGCTGCATTTTCGATGCCGGACAAATAGATTGCTCCGTTTGGGAACTGGAGCGACTGCTGCGAAAACAGCGGGCGTGCAAGTTGACAGTGGAAGAATTAATGCCCTTTCTTATTTCCACTTTTTACGCGGACACTCGAAATTTCAGTGGCTGGTCTGTTCTTGATAAATCTGGTATAAATTGAACAAGTTGCAGCAAGTTTGCTGGACAATGCCAATACGATCATTGACGGGACGACGTCAAATTGGATAATAAAACTAGATTTTAAAACGAAAGTTATTATTCTCAGACGAAATGCGTGTTGATGTAGACAATTCAAGGCACTACCGTTAAGGAACTAGTTTTTGATCAGTTTAGAGAGTTTCCCGCTTTAATATTTATTTTTAACCTAATAAAACTTTCAACCATAGACTTTTTTTATACTTGTTTCGACCGTACGTCGTTTTTATTCACAACGTAGGTGCGCGCCAAATGCTTTGATCTGAACGACGCTTCCCGGCGGCAAATTAATGGCGACGGGAACTTTTTGCGGAATAAGGAGCGTTTGAAAGAACTGTAATACAGTATCTCCTAATCCTACTGACTTTTATTTTAAGAACTACAGTTATTCGTGATATATACAAATACTTGACTACGGAATATTGGTTGAGCTTGTCCCTATAAAGGTCTTTGGACAACTGATCTACAAGAAGACCACGCGACACACCGTGGACTCCGCGTGGGTGGAGTTCAGTTCATCTATCGAACCCTGACCTTTGATTGGTGCAACCCGGCATAACTCCCACCAAGGGTGTAAATAAGGCCTTCCCCTAATAATTAGGGAAAGGGAAATCCGTCGCGGGAAAGTCAGCGACGTGGGAGGCCGGCGTTTACGAGGACCTCTGACCCGTCATCGGGCCCTACGGGTCCTTGTCGCCTTAGCACAATAAGGCCTTTGAAAACCCCCCTGCACGCCAGGAAAACTGGCGCCTGATCTTGAGAAAAGTCGCGTCTTGTTTAAGAATACTGGCGCCTTGAAATAAACACTTCTTTCAAGGCGCCAGATAACAAATTCCGTCTAAGGACGGAACAATACTAAAAGATGAATTAATGTTTACACTTTAAGGAAAAATTTTAAAAAGTTGAAAATAAGTATAATTTAATTATTTATAAGGGTGGGGAATAATAAGGTGACTAGGAACTAGTTTTTGATCATCTGAAAATACATGGGAACTAATTTTTTATCAGGTCAGGAACTAGTTTGAATTATCCTTTTTTATGTTAGTAATTATTTCAAATAATTATTTAAGGACATAAACTGAAAAGAACGATTTATTTCATGAACTGATTAAAAATTAGTGCCTGATCAAGAACTAGTTCCTTAACGGTATGGCTGAGAATATTTAACATCTGTTCTACAATAGATGCAGAAGGAATTTGTTTTCAAATCTAAGTAGTTTTGTCATCAAAGTTACTCCATTTGGTACCGTCACTTGCACTCGACGACCCATATAGTAGTTTCCTTGAAGAAACAAAGCCAGTCTCTCAGTACACATACGCTTAACCAAATCCACGAGGAGTCCTACAAATACGCAGTTGGATAAAAAAATTTCCGCGCAAAAGGAGCGCAGCGAGCAAGACGAAGTGGTTAGCAAACAATTACGCGCCTCTACGTGCCGCTAGTCTCTCGCGAGTCCCCCGCGTTTCCTCGCTCGGGTTGCTTCTTCTCGGGTCATTGAAGGCAGCCGGTGTTGGATCGAGCGCGTTAATGTCGCGTGCCGCGTAACGATCCGACCGCATTTGTTATTCGTCGGAAATGGGACGAGCCCAGACAGCGACGGAGCCGTGAAAACACGGCATTATCATCGTCGTTAGAGAAAACACCGGCCTTTTTGGAACGTTTCGCGGCTCGTCAGCTCGGCGCCGCTCGTCCGCCAGCCCCCCTCCCGTTTTCCACGCCGCGTTGCACTCAAAATAATGACGGTCCGCCGGCCCTCGCGACCCTTCCCACCCCCTCGAGCCGTTAGATCCGAGCGGAGATGCGTTCCTCGCGCTGGGTCAACCTCCTCGAGATCCCTCTTCGTTACGTCACAGTCTCAAGGAAATTGAGTTTGATGGAAGAGAAATGGGGTGGAGGCAGAGATAGGATAAATTTTTATTTAAATAAAATCTCGAATAACGAATAAAAGTTGGAAAAATTATTTGTTATTCGTTCGTTAATACGAGTTAACTTTATTCAACACAGCACGAATCAATTTTGTAACTTTTATTCGGTATTCGAAATTTTATTTAAATACAAATTTTGCTGAGCTCTGGGTGGAAGGGGGTGCACTGTGATTACTGGTGGACGTTCGATCGCCCTTGCAAGCCTCCGAAATGTTTAGCCTCTGCTGCAATATAACTGTATAATGAAATCTGGATCTTGATGGAACCCGCAATTCCTGGAAATTAATTTTAGATAATGATTAATCATTGGTGATCCAGGATATTCGTGGCGAGTCAAGCTTTCGTCGAATAGATGAGCGTGCACTTGGTGCTTCGATGTCGAAGCAAAGTAGAGGGAGGGGTTGATGGATCTGCGAATATTGCAGTTGCTTTTTTGCTCGGAATTTCATGATGATGTTTAGCGTGCTGCAAAGCGTCCCGAAGCCATCGCTAAACGCGGTCGATGAGGACGAAAGCCGCGGGAGGACCGGGAGAGAACGTCAAAGCGCGACTCGTTTTGTTTCTGCCTTTCCGGTGAACCGCACTTGACCGGCGACTTCCCGGATTTCCAGGCTAATGGGACACTTGGAGGTTTTGGAAAAAGAGAGTGGAGGTCTGGAGTGCGACGGTGTTCTCGTTCGAGGAAATCGTGAATAAGGCGCACCCCCTTCGGCTGCCTTTCCACGAAAACGTGATTAGTGGCGGAATGGCGTGCAGCGGGGATGGAGGTATCGTGGATTCAAAAGAGAATCGCCGGGACGAGATTTATCGCGGAATAAATAGAAGTGGAAGAGGGTACTGTGTCGTCGGTTCCCACTGCGCTGCCAAAGAATTCGCGGAGAAATTCGCGGAGAGTGGAACGAAGGTCGAAACATTTTTTCAGGGTACATTCTGCAGCTTGCATCGAGGAAAGAATTACACAATCATTCAGAGATTCTTTTTATATGTGCCTCTTGCATTGAGAGACTTCTTTCGATAATATGGAAATTCGTGTAAAATTGAGAAAGCAGAGAAAGTTGCGGTCTAAATTCGAGAAATATGACCTCTTATTAAGCAATAGTTAAAAGCCACTGAAATTCTAGTAAAGTAAAGTGAACGTTTAAACCTAATTTCCTTATGACAAGTATAGAAAATGTTCGTTATTTTAACAACTCCAATGTTCAAACTACCCCCGACAACCACCACTCCCCACTTGTTTGAGATTTGAGTGGCGACTGGAGGAATAGCAAATTGCGACTGAATTTTAAGAAAATGTGACACCTAGAAGCCAAGAAGAACGATAAAGAAAAAACAACAAAAAAGTGAGGAATGAGGTCCATCAGTAATGAAACAAGGTTCAATGAACTTAACTGTGTTATTCATAACATGAAAAGTTATACTGTAATTAGACCTCAGAAAAGAACTCTGCCAAAACTCAAAAAGAGAACTGTTTTACATTGTTTTAATGTCTCCCAAATAGAACACCGCAGAACACTGTAACAAAATAAATGTTCACTTCTATTATTATCAAAACAAGTAACAATGACGTCCAAAGGATCCTGCCGTAGTGCAAGCTTACGCTAATCAGAAACACATAGTGCAAGTAGGAAGACTGGGGACATTTCTTGTTTTGTTCCAGTGGACATTTGCTGTTTTTAACCACCACACCAGATCTTTAACGTCATTTTATGTGGACATTGCTACTTTATAACCCTTTGTGATTGAACAGTTCCGTGGCCCCAGTTACCACCAACAAAATACCTCAGACCTAACAGAATCACTAAAAATGAACAATCCCTGGTTTCCCTTTACCCTTCACACATTAAACACCACCCCACAAATCTCTCTCTTCTCGCGCGCGTCAGACGTACCGCATTCGCTGTCCGAAATACCAAAGCGATTTGGCCCACGTCACGCCCATCCCTCGCGCCCCTAACAACTTCAGAATCACATCCATCGACGCAAGGTTTAAAACCCTTCCCCACGGCCGTCCAGCGTGCAGCCAGCTTGTCGAACCAGGTCACGTCCGCGACTCCTGTTCGCAGCACGCGGCGAGGACAAACGAGACCGCGCGGCAACGACAGACGAGGACGAGGAGAAAAAAAAAGAGGGAAGGCGTCGTCCGATGGAAGA
The DNA here is from genome assembly GCA_929113495.1 of Andrena minutula. NCBI lineage: Eukaryota > Metazoa > Arthropoda > Insecta > Hymenoptera > Andrenidae > Andrena > Andrena minutula. The sequence goes on from OV815993.1 coordinate 3,159,065, forward strand.
CGTTATTACGAGACACGAACGCGGCCTGAAGGGAGCAAGCCCCGACCCGTGAAAGGTCGCGTCGAGACGCGAAGAGTCGCGGACGTGGTGGGACGAAGAAACGAGGAGAGAGCGACGGGGTAGAAGTTCGCGGCGTCGAAGGATCGAAGGATGGCAGGAGGCGAGGGGTTTGGATGTATCATCCAAGCAGGCCCCCCCCCTGCAAACTTTCCCAGTATTCGATCATCCCCCTACGCTGTCGCGGATGAACACCGCCTGTCGCATCCTAACAATGCGAGCCGTGCGACGAGGCAACGAAGGAAGCCGCGAGTCGACGCGAGCGCAGAGGGGGCGGCCGGGGTGGGAATATTACACCACGTGTGCCAGTAATAAGACTGCGCACGTGACGATAATGCAAAAATACCTGGCTGCTTCGAACCCACCCCCTTCTTTCTGTTCTATTCCTTCCTCGGCGTTTTTGTGCCCCGCCGTCCCCCAACCCTCTCTCGTTTTCCTTCGTTTTCTCGTTATCTCGACATCCCCCTCGCCGCGCCCCACCTCCCAGCCACCTTCTGTCGCCTCGACGCGACTCATTTTTGCCTCAGCGATTACCAGCTTAGCCACCCCTTCACCTGCCGTTTATAGCATTCGGGGAAACGTGGATTTAGCCCCGCCGTAATCGTATTCCTGGAAGGACCGCCGCGGTAGAATATCGAAGCTGCTTTCCGAGAGTCTCATCAAGCCTCGCGGCGTTTTATGCTTTATCTATCAAGATCGAAGAGCCCGCGTGGTGCCAGCTCGGCCATCGAGGAGATTGATAGAATCCCCGTGGCGGAGCACTGGTGCCGCAGAGAGGCCTGGAAACCTGATTCGAGGTCAAAGGCTTGAAGAACTCCTCTCGTGGGAACGATCCGGCGAACCCTTCCCTCGTTAGCGCGTCCTCCAGCGCGCGTTTCAAATCGCTTTCCTTGTATTATTCCCGGCGCAACGGCCTTGCCCCGGCCCGATGACTTTGAAACGCTGACGATTTTCAAGTCCCGACAATGGCCCGGTAACGAATCGGAACGGATATCGCGCTGTACGTAGTCGCCCGGGACAGAAGGTGTACAAGGCGCGCTGCAGGGAGACCGGGTGTGCCAGCTTTGATTCCGCGTTTCGAGCGGTGTACACGGGAAAGGCCGCCTTTACCCCGTCACCTGTGTGAATACTGGGTTAACGACAAAAAACACGCCGACTTGCGGGGTCCCTTTGTGACGCGCTCTCGCCCGTCGCCAGCTCGCTTTTTCAATCGCGCGAGCTTTTCCCCGTGAAAGGCCTTCTGCCGACCGTGCGCTACCCGCGCACGGTAATATTATTCGTGTGTTTAGTTAGCGGCGTGACGCGCCCCCGCCCTGAGCACGGCTTTCGTGAATCCCCCGGTAACGATTCGTTCAAACAACGCCACGTTTCTTTCGGCGCTTCTGTCGCGAGGCGCTGAAACACGAAAGGGGAGACGCGCAAAGGGGGATGCTTTGGCTGGGATTCCGCGTGCAAGTGGCATGATTCTGTGGCTAATTTCTTTTGGAAGATCGGCGTGGTGGTTGAGATGGGATCTCTGAGGATCTTGAAGGAATACTGACTGTTTGTGAATGCTTCAGAGTGCTTGGTGAATTTTTCTGCAATTCAAAATTGAATGTAACATTTCACATGCGAACAGTTTTGTGGGAATATTCCGCGCGTCAGGCGGTGATTACTTGGAGATCAGAGGAGGACTGATTTTTCTGGCGTAATGGATGCTCTGTGGGAAGTTTGGTGGTATTTGGGATCGCGATATGGCGCCTCGGGAATTTTGCAGGGAAATCACGCGCATTAGAATTCGTTTTATTAATCCCCCCCGTAAACTGCGCCCTCGATCGCACGGTGCAGCCGCCAGAAGCGACGAGATTTCGCGGACGAATCGACCAGTCGATTTGGCAGGCTTGCCGGTAGATTGCACCGCCTCGACAAAACGAAAAGCTCGCCCGTTCGTTTCGACGCCTCAAAACGAGGAATCGTGATTGTCAGCCCTGCCTCCTCCCACTACCTAAAATACCAATTCTGTCCGGGGGCTGGAAAAAGCGACTTGCAGCGTGGAAGGTGGCCACGATTGCTACTTTCAAAATCCTGGATTCATGAAAATAATTCGTGAATCTACAAGGTGGCTGCTCGAATTTTAGATGATCTTAAATTCTTCTTTAACCCACGGTTGTCACACCTATATTCTCGAACGTAGTTGTCACACTGGGTCGGTTCGACCCAATTATGTCGCAAAAATTCTGAGATAAAGTTTGAACACTGTAGAATATATACTCATCGTTGAAAATTAGAATTTATAGTATCATTATGTTTAAAATAAATTTCAAAGAGAAAATAGTTCCAGAAAAAGTCATTTTATTTAAAAAAATCATAACTTTGTTCATTTTCAATATTTTTAGTTAAAAATTTAAGATTATACTCTTGAGATATGCTACTTTAATAAAAATAAATAAGTAGATTTAAGAAATAAAATTCTCCTCGCCGAAGCGTCTCTCCCTGTATCCTCTACAGTGCAAACTAGAGGATACACGAAATTACTACTGTTAGTATAATTTTCAACGATGCCTCAAAGATATTTTACCACCGAAGATTAAACGCACATCTTGCTTCAGCTACTCCAACTTCTTTCAACACACTCGAGTTCAATTCCCCATTCGATCTCTTCGAATCTTTCTCAAGTTACAATTTTTTCAAGCTTCTGGTCCATACCGAATCTTCTCGAATGACTCAAGTGGACAGGGCAGCCGAGCACCATAAACGTCGCATTATGGAAGTGGATCTCGTTCCACCCTCCTTATTGCGCGATTCTCCTAGCCATATAGCGAAGTGCCACTCCCGCTCCAGCCTCTCTCCAGCCATCCCGCAACGGTATAAATCTCCCCTAAAACTATCGACGAAACAAATCTCCGAGTCCGTGGTGCGTAAATTCCGCGAGAAGACGCCGTACACGCAACCGCGGTTTCACAGCCGCCACGTAGACTTGCACAGCGTTGCTCACACAGACACAGAAGGCTCGGTCTGGCTCGCCCTTCGATGCAGAACGTCCATTGCATTATTCAATTCTGATCGCTCGCAATAAAGAAGCGGAATAAGAGACACGGGGCGAAACGAGCCACGGGGAGAACGCGTGGCGATATTTTTCTCAGGGAAATGAAAGTCCCCTCGTGCACGGTGTACGTGTTGCCCGTCGCAAATATACCCGCCTCGGAATCGCCTTCGCGGACTCTGGCCCGCGTTGCTGGGGGCTGAAGACGGGCCGCGGATAATGGAACGGGAAACGAAACGGGGGAGGGAAATAAATCTTTGCGGTGCGCCTCCGGCCGGATGCGCTCGCGGAACAAAGGTTGCGGAGTGTAGCTATCTGGTGTTCTCGCAGCCGAATGCTGCGGCGATGTTTCTGCTGTTTCTTGGGGGGATTTGATGTAGATTGGTCACTGCTCAAGACGGAGGTGCGTTATTATTCTCCTCGAGTGTTGCGTAGCCTGTTACGGTTGATGCTACGGGTACGGTACAGAGAATTTATATTGCGTTTTAATAATTTGTGATTAAACCGCACACTTGTGTATGTAACGAGCAGAAATTATAGTTTGAGACGAGGTTGATTTCCTAGAAAATTATGTTAATTAAATTAATAGATCGATATTAAGTCTAAATAGGACTTAAGGGGACATTTTAATTAAAATTTTTCAGAAAACCGATTTTCTTCTATAAATGTTATAAGATAGAATTCGTAACGGTATGAAAAGAAAACAAATTTTAAATCCTTAAATAACGAATACATAAAGGCCATAAAGTTTTTTTCACTGCAAGTTGTATACTTTTTCCAAAAAATCCTAAAGATCGCCTACTTTTTTAGCAATTTTATGAGAATTTCTCTTAGGACATTATTATTATTCCCTTTTATATTTTTCAGTTACTTTCTACTTTTCTTTTAGTACTAACACCTGTTTCCCTACTCTGTGTCTTTTTCACTGCTCTATGTCACAATGTGGGTCTTAGCCGTTCATTGTAAATAAATAAAAAAATAAGGATGCACAATAGGTAATCAGAATAATCCCGTCGTCGAGGTAACTCCAGCCTCGGCTTCCTCTGCCCGCGTACACTCTTCAGAAGATCATCCCCCGTTCGAGGAGGCAAGGAGACACAGTATGAAATATCGATGTACAAGGAAAGGTGGGGGCGACGTGGTCGGCGTCCATGCATTAAATCCAGCGTGACGGGGAAAGATTGGATTTTCATTTGGCCCCGTTGAAAGGGAGAGCGATTCCTCTCACGTGCCGCGCGATTTTATCTCGGCCCCGTAGCGAACAGAGATGCTCGGCGAGATTCGAGGATCGATCGAAGGGGTGGAATGATTTCCAGGCTAATGCATGCTGCGTGTACGGGAGATCTCGTCAGGTCCTCCCTTCCGCGATGGACCGTGGCGGCGGCGGCCGTCGATACTCTGTGGACAAACGTACTCGTTATCCGTTATCAGGGAATCGGGCGGCGATTCATTACCTCCGGGGATCACTCGTGACGACGAAGGTCGCTCCCTCCTTATTTGCATACATTTGCATGGAGCCTCCGCACCGCGCGGAAAATTGCGGGGCAGCGATTTTTCGCCGCGATCGTAATCGGTGTATGAACTTTCGCTAACGAATCTTCGGGGGTTGCTTCGTCCGCGTGGAAATGTTGAAGAGTTGATTCTTGCGATGAAGAGCTTTCTTAGTGATCGGAGGATACGTACGTGTTTATAAACACTGAAATTTGGGGATGAACGAAGGAAAGGTCTCTGTGTTTGCTATTGAGTAACTTAACAGGGTAGTAGGCAGTCGTTTTTTGCCGAGACCGAAGCATTTATTTTTCAATTAATTACAAAGAAATAAATCGAAAGTGAGACTTGTTCTTTGACACAATGTTTGGTAACATCGTCAACTTTAAAAGAACACATTCGTTTCGCTAAAAATATGCATTATAGATGACACTTCTGTAATGACCCTTCTTCAGAATGCTTTTGGTTTTGCAGTACCTAGACATGTAAATTAAACAAAATTATGAAAATGACACCTACGAAATAGCAATTTTTAAAAAAAGTGCGTTTTCGTTAAACAGAGATGAGGTTTTAGTCTTTTTTCATAAATATTAAGAGTATTTATTAATTTCAATTTAGATTCAGGCCGAAACTACACATTTTGTGAACGTGCTCAAACTTGATTTAAATCAATTGTAATTTCAGCTTTTTAGTAAACACTGCAAAGCAAAAGAAATTTTTTTTAAAGGGCCCTTTTAATCGTCCACCTGTAGCGTCATCTATAACGCATATTTTTGACTAAACAAACGTGCTTTTGTAAAGCTTAGGATATTAATAAACGTTATATCAAAGGACAAGTCTCAGCTTGAATTTATTTCTTTGTAATTATTTGCAAAAAAATGCTTCATTCTCGACAAAAACGACTGTCTACTTAGTAGGTACCTACCCTTAAGCCTGCAAGCACTTTCTCCTGCAAAACCAGCTGCATTTCCACGGGGCTAATTAAATCTCACAGAAGCATTCTAAATTCTCTAGAATCTGAACCCGTCACCTTCCTCAAAAATGTCCCTCTGAAAGCCTTGAAACCTCCACCGCCCACCCGCTACGTCGACCATAACCGAAGAGCCCTTAAACCACGACAAATTGATCGGAAAATATTGATCTCGAAAGGACGCTCCCCCTGTGACTTTCGTTATCAGGCTGCGTCAGTGACTCCGATTTCTCCGTAGCGTAGTTGTTAGCAGCTGGTATCTCTTTAACTCGACGCCGATAGCAATAAACCACGGGGGCCCTGTGCAGAAGGCGAGGAGACAGGATTTACGCGGGATTGTGTTACCGAGTGGCATGGAGCAGCTGGCTGGTGTCACATTTTACAACGCTGCGACTGACATTAGCCGCGTCCGTTCTCGTGTTCAACTGTCGCCGGGTGGCGGAGGGGCACGGGTCCACGAAGCCCGTTTAAAGATTCATCTGCCTGGGCCTCGGCTAATAAGAGTCGAACCGTTTCGCCGCGTTGCGTCGATTCCTCGAACGATGGGGCGGAAGGCGGTTTTCAGAAGGGACACTTTAGTCTTTGACCCTCGTTAACGTGCTATTACTGACGAGTCCTCCGGACCACGTGGATTGGAACTTGCACAGGGCCATTTTACCATTCCAACCGCCATAGATATCGACCTATGCCCTACGAATTCTACTTGGATAAATTGGAGATAACAATAAGTAATCCACCGCTGACGATTCCCGAGGATGCCATTTAGCAAACAAAAGAAAGCGACCAGCATCCCGGTAAGCCAGGAGCCCGACGCTCCATCAAAGGAGAGACAGAACCCGATGACACGATTCCTCGCTCAAAGCTGCCCATTTGTCATCGTCAGCTACGAGGGCCAATCATCGTTTCCTTCCCCATTATCCGCTCGTTCCCCTGAAAATCCCGTCGCTCCGCGTTTCCTCGTTGTCTGTATTAATATTCAAAGAGGACTGCTCGCAACGAGATTCCCGACGTGCAAGAGGGTAACGCTTGTAAACTGCGCGCGGGTCGTCGAACGACAAAGAAGATCCTCGCGCGTTTAAAATCGCGATAACGCCGGGCTTTCCTTCCACCTTGCAGCCGTCGCCGCCTTGAATATTCAACGGTATCGCGGCCCATTATTAGCGAGCTCGCCCTTAAGCGCGCCAACCTCCTGGAAAAGATTTGGAGGGGGGGTTGGGAGTGAGGCAGCGAGGGGGTGAAAGATCGAAGCGTTCGCGGTGTTACGGCTACAAGGGGCGGTAATCGGGGGCGATTAAAATTATAATCTCGACGTAATCACGGCGCTGCTACGTGCCGCGCAGCCATGGTTGCTTCTAATTAATATTAAAAGAGCGAAATTAATAATTAACGGGCCAGGTGGCGCGTTAAAGGCACACCGGAAGCCCGTCTTCTCGCGTTCTTTCGCGATCAAACACGAGCTGGCCACCGCAACTGCTTACGACACGATAATTACGCCCCTCTGACGCGTTCGACTAGCGCCCGCGCGGCTAATTGCGACCCTACGGTCGTTGCGTGGTGCACCGTCGCCGCTTGGCGAGGTACAGCGAAAGGAGATGCAGTTAGCGTCTACAATCAGGGATGTGAAGTCGGAGCTTTGGTCTCGTTGCTGGAAACATTCAGGGGTTGTTTGTATCTAGCACTGTGGGATCAATTGTGTCTTTGTGCGGAAGCTAGTTGGAAGGAACTGTAAGAATCGGAGTGCTCAAGGAAACGCGTTAACTTTTAAAGATATTTATACGAATTTACGACGCATTTTGCGCGACGCGTTGATCAATCATACGTAACTCCTATATTTATTATTAAAATTAATAAAAAAACACCTGCAACTTCTTCAAAGATGCATAAGGACATAGTCCATATTTCAGATGAATTGAATCGCTAGTTTGTTAAAAAAAATCCCAAATTTTACTATGTTTTTAGCCAGAAAAATAGATTTCTCCCTTAAGGGATCTAAACTAATTTACGATGGGCCTGGTGTCACGCTGTCCAAACCTGTCGTCGTCATGCTCGCTTTCTTTCGTTGGGTGTAGTGTCGAATTTTCCAACAGAACTGTTAAAAATCAAACTGATAGCTCAGAAAACTATAATACACAGCTCGACTCTGAGAGAATAAGCTAGACTAGATTTGAAGTTCATCTGCTTGCCTACTGTCGAAACACTGCCACCTTCCACAGCCCCTCCCCAATACCCACCTACAAACTTAACTACTACTAACTTGATCTGTAGCCTATTTCACCATCTATACACAAGGAAGACAAGAGGGATGTTTGTTACGGGCACGGTTCACCTGATCCCCGGCAGCAAACGATGGATATTGGAGAGCGAGCGATTACGAGTCGCGAGATACGTACAAAGAATTCTAATAAAAATCCGACACCCAGGCTGTTCCACGGCCGGCGAGCCGTCCTCGAAAGGAAGATAAAGTAACACGGGGATCCGTAACTCGACGCGGGGGTCGCGCCCGGTTGAAATTGAATCGTAGTTCCAGGCGAAAGAAGGGAAGGAAAAAAGGTAGGAGGAGAGAGAAGAAATTATATGGCCGTCGCGTCGGGAATAATGAAGTCCGTCCGCTCGCTTGGCTGAAGGAAAGGTGAGAGGACGCCACCTTTGCCGGGGGACGTTCCGTTTGTTCGTCGGCGTTAAATGAAATTTATCGAGGAGCCGGGGCGCTGGCCGAGGAGTTTAAAACTCGGTCGAGATCCTTCAGCTATCGCGGCTGCAAATAAAACCTCCCACCTAACCTTCTAATAAATAGCTCGACCGCCGCGGACGCGCTTAAACTTTAAACACATCTCTCGAACATTACGCATTTGTCAGAAGCTATGCTCCGCGGGGCAATGCTTTAACAGATTCAGCGGTTCCGTTTCAGTAGATCGGACCGTGTGCTTCAAAATCTAACTGATAAAGCTGCTCTTCGACGGTACTAAAGGCACTCTAGGGGTGCATCAATGTTGCACGAGGAAGATCGCAGAGGTGGAGCCGTCGAGGTCATCCGAAGGTCACTCAAGTCTGTTTAAACGACCAGTAGAGCGGACTCTGCGAGCCTCGAATGGAACGGTTCGTTCAAACAATTCGAGGAGTCAAGAGATCCCCCTGGGGCGTCGATAAAATTCCTGCTTTCGCTACAGTGTCTCTCGCGAACTCTCGTTCGCCCTATTCCTCCGCCCTGTTCCCTCCGCTCGCTATTCTAATTCAAGGCACGTTCGACGTTTCAGGTGGCTAGCATCCGCGAGTTTCCTTCGCGTCTGTCGAGACGTGCCACCAGGCTGGAACGTCTCTCTCCCTCCCCCACCCCATTCTCTCCTCCGCAACACCTACAACCGATTAAGCGAATTGACCGGCCGTCTGCTGTGTACAGCGCGCACAAGCGCGCAAGCCTCGTACGTACACGTATTGGGAGTTAAAAAGGTAATTGCGGGTGGCGTTGCTGTCACATATTGAGTCGAGTGTTGTCTGAGTGGAAGATTGGAGCGGGCGAGCATCGAGAGGGAGCCGAGGATAGGGCCGAGCGTGTGATCCAATTATGATGTAACGAACGCGTCTCTGCACGGAGCGCGCTCGATAACAAGAGCGTGCACAGCCTCTGGACCGTGGTCAGACATCAAACGTTCTTTTCTGCTCGGGGACCGGGCCACTTCGTTAAGACTCGTCTGTCCTGCCAGCACAGGCTCCTCCAGAGTCCTCTTTGGCCGCCTCGAGATCGCGAAATACGGAGACCGGGGAAAGAAATATGGCCACTCGGCTCGATTTTCCTATGTTCCGTATCTCTGATATCCGTACTGTGAGAATCGTCGACTGTGCTCGTAAATCAGCGACATAATAGCAGAAACGCGACCGACCGACCCCTAGATAGGAGCGAGGTGCGCACACACCGATGTCCAAAGGATCCAACGGACGTAGCGGCGCGATAACCTAATCCATCGTATCGATTAGGAAATATAACCCAATTTCGGCTAACTGATTTACTCGCGCAAACGGATTAACCCAGCTTGAAGGGGGTGCCGCGCCGCGTTAACGCGCCGAATTGCTGCTTACTCCGTTCTTCCGTCCCTTCCCCTGCCCCCACTTTCTCTCTCTTTCTCTCTTTCTCTAGTAACAACCCGTCTCTCCCCCTGTTTCTCTTCTCGTCCTTCGCCCGTTCATCTTGTTTTCAGCTACTCCCCTCGGTTCATTTGTCCGTTACGTGCAATCAGGAATCCGGTTGTCCTCGGGGGGTGGGTGTGCGAGCGGGAAACACGACGGTGCGCGCCACCCCCGGGCTGTCTGAAGGTTCTTAACCTAAGCTGTATTTATTTGTCTCCGTCGGAAAATTCGCCGCGTGTCTGCCGCGTTTCGCAATCTCATTAGGAGCTTTAGCCGCGACGGGGGCTGATTGGTTGCCGCGCGTAACGGAATTGCGCCCCCGATGACAATTAAACGTTCGAGAGATCGCGGGGGCGACGTTTCTGTGTTTGATCGCTCGGCGAGGTGTCCTCCGAGCGACGGGGGCTCAGGGAAATGGAAGTGGTAATTCCGCAGGGTGCTTGCAACGCTGCAGGGAGATGTGTATCGAGCGTTGTTTGGCGTAGGTTCGGTTGAAAGGTAGGACGGAAGGAGTGAGAAAAGAAAGGATTCCCAAGAATCTCGATACCAAATCTCTCCATCCGTCGCCTTTTTATTAATCTCCCATTACGACGGCAATTCCATCCACTCACAAAGCCCCGTTCACGGCCACGGTGCGTGTACCTTTTCAATAAATTGCCCGCGAGATCACACGAGCAGACAGCGAGACGTCCCGAACGTCCAATATAAGACGTCACTGGCCGTCGTCCAACTTTTAAGACCGACTCCCTCCCATTATTTCGCCATTAAAGTTCTTTCACTGTGGGCGTTTTTGCCGGGCGACGGGCACGCCGATACTTTTAGCAAATTAATTTTCTGCCGCCGTCTGTTCTCCACTTAATGATCCCAAAGAAAAAGCAATATTTATTGCGCTCGGTGTACACCCCCTCTCCCCCTCATTCCTCCGCCTCCTCGATCCCAGTCGGCAACGACGCCGCCCGGGACTTCTGCCAGAGATATTTTCCTTTTTTCTCCTCCACTCTCCTCCATCCCCTCCCTTCGTCCCTCTTTTTTCTCCTCTTCTCGCTTCGTGTCTGATTGCTTCCCGCCCGAGGAAATATGAGGGGACGTTTATAGGATCTCTCGCGAGGACCGCGCCCGCACGATTATTTATGGTATTTGTCGAGCGTTGTTAAATAACTTATACGTCACGCGGGGTGGGGGGGCGTCTTAATGATCCCCAGCACCGAACGGTGCGGAGAAAGAAAGAGACGGGGCACGCGACTCCGCGATTTCGTCGCCCGTGAAATTCCTTTGAAGATTCGCTTCATAAATTGTCCGCTGTTATCCGTTTCGCGGCGACGCGGGAATGTGTACGTTTCGAAAGCTTGTTTCACGGTGAGTGGGTGTTTTATGGGGCCACCGTTGGAACGTCTCCGTTGCGCCTGATTGGCGGGACGAACCTCGGGGTATGCAAAAGGACAGAGGAGAGTGGGCAGTGGACGCAAAGCTGGGCCCGTGTTATTGAAAGTCTCGATTGAACGGCGTGATAGGATAGATGATTCTGAGATACTTACGCCGCCATCGCTTTCAGCTATTTTTCATCGTCAAAGCTCGTTTGAAATTTTATATTCAGACCTGGAGATCCTTTCATTTTCAAGGTTCCAGGGCTTTCCACAGTCCCTTGTAATCCTCTTACTGGAAGGTATCGTGCCCCGCTCCGTGGCTCAATTCTTACCACCCTTAGTTCAAGGTCTAGACTAGGTCTACTTGGACTACTAGACCACTCATTATTATTAGAATAATAATATTAATAACAGACGGCTGTTTTTTGTTTCAAAATGTATAAATTTACCAAAGATTAATAAAGCTCCAAGGTTATCGTTTGAAAAAGAATTTCACGATAAAGTGTAAGAACATAGTTTATGTTCAGAATATTCAAATATTGGAAGAAATTATTTGTATTCGAAATTATTCGAATAATTACAGACTCTAGTCTAGACTCTGGAGTTTAGATTCTACACGTCCCTTCTCTCGTCAACAAAAGTGGAGCAGGTTAAAAACGCAGCTCCACTTTGTATCTCTATCAAGACCACGCAGTTCCTGGTCCCAACACCTGGCCCCCCTTCAGCAGAATCTTAAGCGGAAGATTCAATATTGGCGCCCAGGGGTTGCATTGTCAAGCCCGCGCTCCTGTTTCCTCCCGGTAGCCGCTTAGCCAGCTTCCATCTTCGTCATCCGCGTTATTCTTGCGCCGGATTTGAGGCGGCAGTCCGCGTTAGGTGGCCACCGTGTAATGCCATTCATGGGCCCCGCGTGATTATCGAGAAACTATATTTATCCGGGCGCCCGTGTCGAATCCCCGTTTCGACGTCCACCACCCTCCCCTCCGTTTTGATCCTGGACCCAGGGACTCTCGATACAGGGGCGAAGATAAATATCGCTCGTGATGAAAATAAAATCCTTGACGTAGGTCTGACGGGGCGAAGCTTTAACCTGTCACCCCCCTCCTGGGGCCGGGGGAGCACACCCTCTGCTGGCCTCTGTTCGGAAAGCGCCGGGCTCGTTCGATATACACGAGAGGCCGCGTCGGGGGCTAATGGGAGCGATTTTTACGCGCTGTCTCGTTGTCACCGCCCGATCAACGTGCCTCCCGCCTCTTTTTCCCTTTTCTGAGGCTCCTCTTTCTCCCTGCCCCTGGCGGCGCGATCATTCGACTGATACAAGCTGCGCTTTGTACTGGAGAACACGGTGCATGGTGCGCGAGGTGTTGTTTGATTGAATGGAGCTGTCAGTTGGAGGGTTGGGAAGGGAGGTTGGACTGAATTTGGGAGGGGATGGTGACTCTGTTAGCCATAGACCATTTTTAATAATTCTATAAAATTCTGTGTATCTACCTATGGACGTCAATGAGCTCTGGGGATCTACGGAACACCTTTTTATATTTTTCCAATTTTCCCATGAACCAGAATTAACAAAGGAAATTCTTTACAGAGGGTTGTATATAATTCATGCGGCGTCACGTTCACAAGTAATAATCGTTGTTTCATTTTCTGTTGCAGACTTCCACCGCCCCAGCAGCAGGTGACAGTGGGCTCTCTAGGGGGTGGTTTGGGGGCGGCTGCTGGGAATGGCGGCACGGGGACGGTCGGTGCCCAAGGTCAAGCAATGGTAATGCCAGGATTTCCACTCCGCGGAGCAGCGGTGCCCCATTACTCCCCGTATTCACCGTCACGTTTTCACATCGACAAACGCTGCCAGCATAGATGCTCCTGGAAATGCTTCTCGATCGCCCTGATCCTCCTCGCTGTTGCGCTCACGGCGATGCTTGCTTACTTTGCCAGTAAGTAAACCTGATATAATAGCCTGCGATCTTAATAACTCGGGAAACTGCTCGCCGATTTGAAAGAGCGCGATTAGACACGTGCTGGGAGTCTAAGTGGAGCGATCCATGAGTTTCGCCAGGAATAGTTCGGTTATAAGTGGTAGATTCGCGATTGGAGCGGGTTTCAGGTCGCGGGCCAGTGTGACAGCTTAAGTTACCATCGTCAATTTAGTACATGACTCCATTGCCTGCTAAACTTGCCTGGAACTCGGGCTGAATGTAAAAAGGAAGGAAAATCGCTGGTCGAAATCAGAGATCTCCCGTCGTCCCCGCGGCAACACGAAAACTCGTAATCAAAGGGTCGTTCTCTGCGCCCACGGAATCAAAATACAGTTAATTCATCTATTATGTATGAGTGGCGCCGTCGATCCCCGGTTCTCAGTGAACGGCTCTTATTTACCCGGCCGTTTCCCCTGTAATTTATCGCCGCTCGCCCCCCGGAAAATCCTTCTGCCTGTTAATCTGCAATTTACGGTACAATAACTCATTATTAACTTGCAGATTCGGTTAGCGCGGGGTCGCGACGCTCGCCCGAAATTCGCCGGAACTTTCATTTGCCTAACTTGCCTGTAGATGGTATCTATCCACAAATAGAATCCCACCCCGGGCCACGGGGATCGCATTAATTTGTTCGAACGGTTTTGCGATCCCGAATCGAAACTTACCCGGCTGGATTGAACGATAGAGATTCGCGGCGAATTCTAGACGTCCCTTGACGGTCGCGTTCAAAGATCGCAGGCCTCTTCATTCTAGCATAAAACTGCAACTGATTTTCAAATATTATAAAATTAAAAGTAAGATAGAAAATTAGAAGTGAATTATTATAAAATTAAAAGTGAGATAGTATTATAAAATTGAAAGTAAGATAGGTAATTGTAAAGTTAGAAGTGAGATATAAAATTAGAAGAGAAATATTATAATATTAAAAGTGACATATTATATAATTAGAAGTGAAATATAAAATTGAACTGAACTAAAGCTTCTAGAATTTCGCGTGCGAGGAATCACATACTGAACAAAATTCAGGGAATTTGAATAATTGATGGATGTGAAAATTACCGTAACACAGTGTTCGAGGAACATCTGATCGCGTGCTGCTCAGACACCAGCTACATCTTTATTCTTCCTTGAATCTTCCACAGTATCGATTCGCACGCAAGCTCACAAGCCCCCCAATTTCTCAAGAGAACGCGGGCGCGCGTGACGTCTCGATTTTCGAGGATCATTGACCGGAAACGCGGCTGTGTCGACGCGCCTATGAAGCGAGTGGCCGCTATCGGTCGACAATATTTTCACCTATCTCCCCTAAGCCGGATGAAGCCAACCGGTGGCTGGATCGTTGCTAAATGGACCGGTTGCGCCAGTAACCGTCGCTACGCGGCCTCACTTCCTATCAAAGATCCGGACTTCCGTCGTTAAACGGTATTTAATTTGGCGATGCACCCGCGGGAGTGCATCTGTGTCACTCGACCGTGTTCCCTTCCTGGTGTGTTTACCCCTCGGCGTTTCTGGGCCAGAGGCGAGCCGAGCGTTGCCTCGTGTTGCTGGATATTTCGCGGGTCGGCGATTTTCACGGAAATTTCACGGTGGAAAAAGAAGGAAAGGGGGAGGGAAAACGCTCGCATAGATACTTTGTCGCTGGCCGTGTTTCGCGGCTCGACGACCCCGATGGAAATTCGACGTCGACGCAAGCGAAGGCCATTAAGCGCGTCTAATTGAAATTTAGTTTTTGGGGGAGGAAACGGGAGATTCCCTCGAGGGTGATTGCGGACTAAGGATACGTTCGAAGTTCGAGGTGTAAGGGTTAGGAAACGTAAAAAAAAGAAGTCGCATATCACTCTGTCTTAATTGAGGAACAGATGTGTTGTCTTCTGTGATTCTGTGAAAAATATAGTGCTTAGGTTGGAAAGATAGGTGAATCTTGACTTTTGGGTGGAGATTCTGCTGATCAATACCTGCTTGTGGATCGAAACTTTTTCCAATGTGAATGTAACGCAGCGTTTCCCAAACTATATTCCGCGAAAAATGAATAAGTGTAGCGTGAAAAATTATCAAAATTTTACGAGATATATAGACACGCTAGTTTATTTTACTATTTTTTGTGTTTTGTTTTAAATAATTACAATTTTAGAATATATGTTTGTTTTTTTTTCTTAACGATTTACTCATTTATTTTATTTATAATTTATACGATAATGTGTTTAATTTGTTTTGGACAGACCAATTTTACGTTTTTTCAATAAGTTGTAAAATAAAATTTTCTTTTTGTAATAAATGTATTCTAATGTAAACACTAATAAACGTCAAATTAAACACTATAAACGTCAAAAGCAATGAATGGAATATATTGTTTCAAAAGTTACAAAAATTTATATTTATATACTTAGTGTGCTATCTTTTTGTCGCGGAGTGTATCTACTGTGCCTACAAAATAACCTAATAAATAGGTGTTCCATTAAAAATTTCAAGATTTGTAAAGTGTTCCATCGTAGAAAAAGTTTAGGAAATGCTGACATAGCGTTATATTCTTGCAAGTGTAATACTAATACGCGAACTCTTTTCGAAGGAATTCGCAGTTTAAAGTATCCACAAATGCCTCCCTCAATCTCCCTCAAGCAGAGTCTTGGAGCGTAAACATCTGCCTTTTCATAATATTTCAATAGTTGCTCGACACGTTCACTCAAAACTTGGGCAATTTTTAAACCACATCTGTGCAAACAGCATCCTCTTTCCGCCCTGATTAACCATCCCCCGAGTCGGGGAAGGCACGAACAGAGAGATCAAAGAGCACTCTACAACAGGGGAAATCTGCGGAGTAGCTTATCCAGTCTCGTAACATGAAAATTGCATGCCCGGCAAAAGAACGGCTCGCAAAACCGAGCCAGGGACCGATTAGAGAAATTAACGCTCCCTCGTTATCAGCGCGAAACAGCGGCCCTCGGGGACGGACCGGAGAGAAATTGTGTTTTTGCATTCAACCCGAGTCGACAAATCCCCGAATCCGAACGACGGTCAAGGTCTCTGAGCGCAGCGCCATTACGGTTTATCTTTCGAAGGCGGAGGGAATAAAGGGGATTTGACGGAAAAGAAGGGCGGCCCGGCTGGAAGGGGAGGGGCACATTGTCCTGCGAATATGTATACGGGGTGACTCTCTTAAATCTCCAAGTTGGAGTGGGTCTGAGGAATCTGAGGAAAAAGTGCGTGGAGAAGTTGCATTATACTTAGGGGATGATGCTACACTATGTAAATTAATTTGTAAATAGATTTAGGGAATTTAAAGTTTCGTTTACAAATTCCCCAATTTGAAAGCTTGCAAATATTATTTAAAAAAGGGAGATGGTAATAACTGTACCTTTGTTGATATCACACCCTCCATCCTTCCACTTACTCGATATCTCTCTCAACAATTTAACCAATTCTTCCATCCACCCCGAAAAGTTCTACTCCACTCCCTTGATAAGAAGCCACCCAGTATACACGACATTCCCAGCGCTCCCTCGGCCAACTGTCCCTCGAATCCAGCGTCTGCATTCCTCTTGATCCCCCTCCCAAACGTCGGCGGTGTCTGAAAAGCGGAAGGAAGAAAAGAGGAGGAGATTGCAAAGCCGGATCGGCCTCGAGGAGACCTCGCCAGCTGTTATTTCTGCATTCCGGTAAATCGAGTCGGGAATCCAATCTGCCTGTTTGCTACTGCATCCAAACTACCCTCCTCCACGCTCCCGCAGCCACCCTCACCTCCCTATATGTATGCGGCTGTCTGTCGTCGATCCGAGCCCGTCCACCGCCGCTATCTCCGCATCCAGCAGCGATTTCCAGCGCCGATTTCGCATGCACGCGAGAGAGTCGCCCGTCGCTTTTCGGCAATTTGATTTATGCGGCCGCGAGTGGCTCGCCCGCGGGATCTTTCCTGGATCCCAGCTCCATCTTGGAGGCGCTTCGACCCCTCGATGCAATTCCCGCGAGCGGAGGGCAACAACGGCTGCTCCTCCAACGGATCGATCGAAGGCGCGAAGCATGCCACGACCGCGAGTCTTGGAAATTGTAATTAAACGGAAGGGAACTGTAAAAAGTTTGGAATCAGGGGGAGGTTGGAGTGTAAGGTGACCGCGGGAACAGGGTGAATCTAAAGGGTTTCGATTCTGTAATGGAACTTGAGGGTTGTGGGTTACAGAGGGTGGGTTGAAGTGCGTGGTAATTAGTTGAAATAAGAAATGAACCTGTTACATAGATCATTATGAGTATAGAGGGTGAACCTTCCATTATTTTCTTTTATCTTCTTGATTAGAAGTCTGTTATGTATAATTTGTGACTGTTTAGTCTTACAATGGAGCACCGCGAACCACTAACCGATTGGAACACAACTTTGTGAACAACGGTATGTTTCATTCATACTCAATCGCCCTTTAAGGGTGTGAAAACTGACCTCAAAGTCAAATAGACACTCCCACTTTCTCGCTTATAACTTCTAAAGTACAAGAGACAGAAAAATATGTTTCAAAAGAAAGTTTAATGATGCAATATGCAGTGCAAACTTACGTTACCAAATTTTGAAAAAAGTTTCTTTCATCGGGTATATTTTTTGTCACGAATCATCAACAAGCCAGGGTCTGTTTTTCCTGGGAGCCACAGCTCAGTTCGACACCAGGCCGTAATGTGAACAGATTAGACGTGCCTACTTCTAATCAACTCTTATATCTACTCTCATCCGCCTGGAATTTATTGGGACCACCTTCTACAAAGTAGAGACCTCCACTAAGGGGTTCAGAGATTGACAGCCAAGCGCTCTTAATATTACCTTATCACGTGCCACTTCTCCTCTGTCCACATCCCAGCGCGAACGTGTTATGAATGGGTTACATATCGCCCCCGTTACTCTTCGCGTTCGACCTATTTGTTGACGAGGGAAGCAGTGGAACGATTGCTATTAATAATCGCGGATAGATTCCCGCGGCACTCGTGCTTTTTCCCACGCTTTTCTTCCGCGATGTTCCGAAGACACGGCTCCCAGGGAACGTATCGCTGCCAGTTGCCGCCATTTCTCTGCCGTCGAAAGGACGCTTCGATTTCTCTCCGCCGCCCGCGGAGTTATCGTTGCGGTAATACGCCAACTGGTTCAACCCCTCCTCGGGAAACTCGTGACCGTCGAGAGACACGAGTCGCGAACTTTTGTGGGTCAGGAAGCGTCGAAAATTCCTCAGACAACGCGTCTCCTGCTTGACATTGGCGAGCCCTTTCAATTCAATTTTTCACTTTGATTCTTATTCAATCAAAAAAAGGAGAAAGATTACCAGAGTCTCTAATTTCTAAATTTCAAAGATTCCATTTTAATTTTGTTTCCTCTCGACTTCGTTGTTGCCATTTTACATAGTTCATTCTGCAACTCATGGGTTTCTACCCCAGAATATAAGCAAATAATTTCCAAATAATACCAAGATTTCCAACATCGAGCTGAGCTGCGTGCTTCCATCAGCCTGGAACGAGAGGACAGACAGATCGATAGTAAACATTTCGTTATAACACGAGGAAAGAAAGCGGAAGTATAGCCAAGGGGGTGAGGGATGGGGGTGGATAATCCTCCGATAATCCGGGAATCATTCTCGGGAATGAATCGTTGGATCGATCCGAGGGAATATAATTGAAAAAGTTGTTCCTTTGCTCCCTGTTCCTCCCCGAACGAGCTCCGCCTGTCGCTCCCAGTCGACTTCACCTTTTCCCTATCTCGAATCAAAGGGTGAATCAAACTGCGTGAACAGCGGATATCCGCGCCCTTAGCCCCGCGCCAGCTCCCCCACGTCCCGAATTTCCCCGGATTTCGGTGCCCGGAAGCTTGATTGCCTCGAGGCTGCGTTAAAAATACATGAATTTATTCGCAAATGTAACGGGCTCTGACCCCCGGAGTCCGCGGGAAACGGGCCACGGAAAATCGAATATCACCAGAAGCGAAAAAAAATTTCCATTTCTGGCGTTGGCATCGGCCCTCGCGATTGGACGGTCGAGTCGACGACGTAACGAACGCAATAAAGCGGACGCGATAAATCGTGGCGCGTAAAAAAGGGACGGTAAATAAATAAATAAATAAATAAATAAAAAGCGGGTATGAACATGAAATATTGATGACCAGAGGATGATTCTCTATTTGTCGGATCGTTTCGACGGAGCAGCGACGCGTGAATTCAATTAGCCGGCGTGACAGCGCCGGCGCGTTGATAAGCTGAAGGGTCGTTACACGCGTTGTATACCGTCGAGGCCGGTTCGTTCTTTAAAAAAGAAAGCTGCTCGTTAAACCGCGTAATTAATTCGCGACGGCCTCTGGGACGGATAATTAATTTACTCGCCGGATATCTCGCGGTGGTTGATAAGGATTTTGTCGCAGGATTCTTTGCCGTATTCAAATTTCCGCCAACTCCCGCTTGTACCGAACACATTAATACAAATGAATTCTGGGAAGAGAGTGGTAGTGCTCGAAGGTCAGGGTTCGTCCACAAATTCACCCTCTTTATCTCTCGGGTGGCGGAATAAGGTTAGCTCGATATATTTTCCGCGCCGAGTATACCTAGCTAGGGTTACCAGGTCCAAAAATGAAAAAGGAGGACAATCCAGCTTGAAATTGTTTGAAGAGGATGACGTTGTAAAATAAAACCAAATTTTAGATATCAACTTTTATCATATAAGAAAACAATAATGTTTGGATTAGAATAATTTGGTACCTACTGTATATTCAGACTCTAAATAGGTTGGAGATATAAAATATGCTTGTTTAGGTATACTTTCCATAAGTGCTTATATTTAACAAAAGTTCTTCATTTCCTAAGGTATAATATTAAAAATTCATACATGACATGTATTTAAAATTGTATTCAGTCAGTGTTTAATACCAACCGAGACCTATTTAAAACCTGAATATGTAGTAGCTACAAGATTAATTATTAATGTATTCTTAAATTATAGAAGAAGATATCTAAATTTTCATTTTATTTTACGTCCTCCTTTTCAACCGATTTTATTGGATCTGGTAAATAGTAACGAAATTCTGCCAGGTGAAAATTGTGAATAATACAAAGGACATTTTTAGGCGATAGAAATACACTGCGCTTCAGTAAAAAAAGGAGGACGTGCCCTCCTTTTGGGTACCATATAGCAACCCTAAGCGTAGCGGGCATTGCTCCTTCCAATTTAATCCCAATCATTTCTCCACCAAATCCTCCTAGCCCGCAGCGCGACGCGCCCTTCGACAGCACCCCCGTCTCCCGTCCCCACCCTCCTGCCGAAGTGTACCGAAGGTCCGCGGACGACAGGGTCGTACATTAAATGCAGAAACAGAGTCGCGGCCTTTATCATTGCCAATGCCCCTCTTGAAAAGTTACCGGCGCGGCGGCGTCGCTGGGATCCAGTGTCCCGGGCGTAATTCGAAAGCGATTGTTCGAATTTATGAAGCCATTAGGACGGCCCGGGGACGTTCGACTAAAGCCCACGCCCCTGATTCCTGGCGCAATAAAAGAGTCTCGGTAACGGTGCTATTTTGTCTCTCAAGCACCGGCCACGTACATTAAGAATATAAGGAAGTTGATTGCGCGCCTCGGCCCGCCATTGTTACACGGTCACCGAGTGTGTACATAAAGACAGCCGCGGCTTCGGCCTGGGAGGCTGCAATGGCTCGTAAACTTGCCACCGAGTGATATCGGGCGGCTAAATAAAGTGGAAATTCCCGCGGACACACGGCTCTCCCGCGTAATCAAGCGTGGCCGTGGAACGACACATGGAAACGGGCCTTTAACGCCAGCTTTCTACGCTGTTCCGTACGTTTCGTTCGCTCTGCCGCAGTAAATATTGATTGTTACGAGCACATAATGATGAAATATGATTCAGTCGGGGTGTACCGTTAAGGGCGATGAGTTTTACCTCCGTGGAAAGTCGTTCGAGTGATTCTCGTGGCGCGGCAACGCGTTCAGTATTATTATTATTATTATTATTATTAAACGTCTTTATTGCACAACACAAGCAGAAAACAACGAAATGAAAGTAAACAAAGACAAAAGCAAAGCTGAAGTTCAGTCAGGGACTGTTTTTTCAACTCCTATGGCGGAGGGTTACGGAAGTAGGGAGTCTGCACTTGCAAGGAAAATGCTACGTCTCGAAGGAGAATAATATTGGCATTGTTAGAGCATAAATTGGGTAGTAATACTATTAAAACGTGGTTTCTGGGGGTTCTGATATTTATCAAGAATTTATCGATTGCATACGATTGTAACCACGGTACTAAAGAGGGCCCTCTGTTTTTCCTTCCAGCAGTGAGCTCGATGCGGCCCATAGACAGCACGAAGTGCGTGGTGGTCCAAGACGTGAAGGCTGTCACTCACGAGAACGCGCACGTTCACGACCCGATATCCACGCAAATACCCACCGAAGGTAAATATCGGGAGGCAGAGTATCAATTTGCATCCACTCTGCATGATGTAAATACTCGAGCCGGGTGCACGACGTCTCATGGTAATTGCTTTCGGGGTGGCGTCTGCCACGTTCCAATGGCTTCCCATGGCCTGATATCGGGCGTCGCGGTATACATATCGATACAATGGCTACGACGAGAATAATATCGACCCCGTTACGCGTGCACCTCCCGCAGGCTTGCTCCACTGAAATATTTGTAGCCGGGGCGCTGTAGACGCTGCTAATTTAAATATCAAAATCGAGTGGATAAATTTAATCGAGCGCGCGGCACATACACCCCCTCGATGCCTCGGCGATATACTGAATTTACCTCCGTTTATTTTTTTCCCGTTTTTCCACGTCGGAATCACGTTAAACCTCGCTTTGACGAAATATACTCGAGGTTTAAATGTATTTATGCGAGGCGGCCGGTCGATAAAATTTCCACGCATTTTTCAGGATTAATTCCACGCGTCGGGACAAACTCGTATAAACTGCCAACCGTATTTCCGTCGTTTCATAGCTATTTTGCTTTTCGCTATGTGTATATTCGCGTGAATTTTTAAAATTTCAGGATTCCGCAGGTCCGCTCTGAAAACATGAATTAATCAGGGATTTAGCGAAATATTATTGACTGTCTACCCTCGTACTTTTATTACAAACTGGTTTGCGTTGAATGGGGGAGTTGCTTTAATGCCGGGTAGTACGTAATACCGGAGTTGTTATTCCGCGTAAACCGTAGAGGGGATAGAAAGAGCAGCAATTAGGTTTCGACGCGTTTCAGTTGCGTGTGCACAGCCAAGGAGATTGATTTATGTAATATTATTTCTTTCTTCTTATTTGAGATTAATCTTAAGTGTCCGCCACTAGAGAACTTCCCCTATATACTTGTTCTAACTTCTCGTTTCGTATCTTGAATTTTATTCAGTAACGTCTGACAAAGTACCGACCCATACTACTTGCTCCCATCAAATAGCTTCATACTACTGGCAGTGGTATAGCTCGATGCCATACTTGCGACTATCCACTACCACTTATCGCCATCCAGTAGAATTATTCAATATTTCTCATACTTACTCTGGCTGGGGACGTCTGACAGGCACCTGGACGATACTACTAGTCACCACTTACTCAAACCTTCTCTTCCACTTCTAAGGGTCAATTCAGACGAGCGATGCGGCGTCGTTCGATATGATAATACTACCGCAAAAAATTGCAACACTCAGGAAATTCTCTATATACATATATGCACCGGTGCGAAATCGCAGAGACACCCCATCGCTCGTCTGAATTGACCCTAAAAACTGGACTACAAACCTCATGATCCATAGACCCCAAACCAAACATTGTTGGGAGCTGACCAGATTCAACCTGAATAGAGTGTGTCCCCTTTGCCAGAATTTTGACACTACTTTCGACTAGTAAAAATAGTATCGTGTAACAGCGTTGCGTGGATCAGTGACCCATGTCCCAAGCTTTCCCCTTGCCCATGCTCAGTGGTTTTATAAGAAGAATAGAAAAGTGGATTTTATTCTTTAAATAAATTTCTATAATCACCTAACCCATTTTATTGAATTTGCATTAAAAATATTTTTATCCCTTCAACTCTACTCCACAAAGATTAAATCCTAATTGCACCACTGCCAAAGTGCACCCCCCCCCCCCCTCAGCTCCAATCTCAACATCTCTCAACAAAATACCTACCAACTAACCCACGCGACACCGCACCCTCCACCAAAATTAAACCATACTCGCTTAGACAAAGCTGCTCGTCAAACCCAAACACATTATCCACCGGTTTCTTCTCAGAATCGCTGCCCACGAGCACAGCGGAGCACTCCAGCGCCGCGGACAGCGCCGGCGACCAGCAGAGCGACCCTCAGATCCAGCAATCCGCGCAGCAATGGCCCGCCGTGCTGGAGCTGCAGGCATACAACGTCGCTCACTCGGCCGTCATACTGCCTTACCATTTCTGGAACACGGAGTTCCGGAACAAGCAGCCCGCTTTCATCCGGCTGAACCTGACGCTGCCTTGGGGGGCGAACTTCGCCGTCTACGGCAGACGGAACGTGGCACCCAGCGTCACGCAGTACGACTTCGTGGAGTTCGTGAAGGGCGGTCGCGTGGACCACAGGCTGAAGAGGGACACCGCCTCCGAGGCGGTCAGCTTCATGAGGACCACTGGCCAGGATAGTCGAGCGAATCGTCAGCGGGATGGCCGCTCCGTCACGTCCTATCAGCACGTGCTGATTAAAAGGACCATCGTCGAGCCGATGATGGTGAACGTCAGCCTGCTGCAGTACCTGGACACGGGCCGCTGGTTCCTTTCCGTTTACAACGACGAGCTGCAGCCGTACAAGGTCACCCTGGTCGTCACCGAAGCCGAAGGCGTCTCCACTACCTGCCCCAACGACTGCTCCGGACGGGGATCGTGTTATCTTGGCAAGTGCGACTGCATCGACGGGTATCAGGTGAGCGTCTTGGGGTTTCCTCGGTGTTTATCGAGAGACGGAGTCTTGAGACTAGGGACTTGCTTGCTGGGTTGGGTGCTCGATGGTCTGACATTGGAATATGGATATCGAACTCGCACACGACGATTTAGGGTATAAAGACGACAAGGGGCCCAAAACGGTCTTCTCATTGTTGGCATTTTTTAAAATAATGTTTTAAATGAAATATCACGAGCTGCACTATATATGTTTTAAGCTACGAATAAAAATTCCGACTAAGGTCGTCAAAAAGCTTAAATAAATTTATTATAAATAAAAGGTACAATTTGGCATGTTTGCCTAGGGCACAAAAAGGCTCGAGTCGGGCCTGCTGTTACTTTAGAATATTTCTTCGTTTTGAGAAAGCAATTGCTCCAGGATAAGACTGCAGGAATCAAAGCAATTTTCTGCCTGAAGTCTGGAATCGTGTCCCGCTGTTATCGTTAAAGACACTCGTCGATCACTTTTACGGTCGAAACGATGAGGATTACGGCACGGGCAATAAAAATTTCAGGGAGCCGATTGCAGCAAGAGCGTGTGCCCGGTACTGTGTTCCTCCCATGGACAATATGGCGGCGGTATGTGCCATTGCGAAGACGGCTGGAAAGGTACCGAATGCGATATACCATTAGGAGACTGCCAAGTTCCTGATTGCAATCAACACGGGCAGTGCGTTAGGGGGTCGTGCGTCTGCAACCCTGGATGGAAGAGCAGCTTCTGCGATGAACGTAAGTGGACAATTTGTTTCACAGAACCTGTAAGAACTCCACAATGATGAATTTTAGAACGCCCGATTCTTTCTCACCAGGGAAGTTACGGAATCCGAAAATTCAGAAAATTATATAACTTTGTGTGCAAGTAGAATAGTTCATCCGTAAGACAAACCCATTTTTTGTTGATGCCACAGTAGAAAACTTGGGGCAGGGGGGAAATCACCCCTTAAAGAAAATGCAGAATTTTCTTTGTTTTTTAAATAATTCGAGAACGGTGACAGATATTAGAAAAAAGTTTCAACAAACATTGTTTTTTTTTAAATCTACAAAACTGCATAAAAATACTTAATTATCGGAGATCCATAATTTTCAAGTTACCCCCGCCACCAATTCTTAAATCGATAATTATTTTTATGTAGTTTTGTAGATATAAAAAAGGATGCAACTTTTGTTTAGACTTCTTTCGCTATCTCTCACCGTTCTCGAGATATTCCACGAAAAAGAAAATTCTGCAGTTTTCTCAAGAGGTGATTTCACCTCTAAAGTCAGACTATGGCACCAATAAAAAATAGATTTATCTTACGGATGTACTACTCTATTTACACACAAAGTTGCGGAATTTTCTGAATTTTCAGGTTGCCTAACTTCAAAAGTTTTGTACGTTTATTTTCATCCACAATAGATTCCAAATACCCGTTTGAACCAATATAGCATACAACAAATAACAAATAACGTGTTATTTTGCTACATTCCGGCAGATTCGTTGTTATTTCGTTTCTGGTACACAGTCACTATTACGTTTGTACAATTATTATGGAAACGATGCTCGTGTATCTCAAATATGGAATCAGTTAATAATCCAATGCAAATGTTTTACTTTACACAGCGCTGCAATTTCAAAATCATAATTCTATTTATACATTGGATTTGGTGTCTTTACATTCCACACACTTATACGAGATAAAAGAGCAAACGATCCACACAAAATGGTACAGTAATGGGTTACTCGGAACAATCCAAGCAAACTTTTCCCATCTCTAGATGACCCCTTAACGTTGATTGTTTAACTGGCACCCTCATCCCCTTTTAAGAACATTCCTCGCGATAAAAGGGGCAAGTAGTGAAAGTCACGCTTTCGCCAGCCGCCAGGATTGCGGAAGACGGTGCAGTAAGTGCGCGTCACATTCGGAATAACCAAAATCCACCCACTACAGAAGCAAAACTCTCGAGTACCTATTACGTCCACCATTCATTTTTATTCACGTTAAATAAAAAGAAATGTGGACGAGACGCGTAGGTCAAAATGTCCTAATGATCCAAATGATCCAGTCAGAGTTCGTTAAAACTGGAGAAGTCGGCGGATAATTTAGCGTTAAGAGTGAGCAGTGGAAACCGGAGCTCGCGGAGGAACGTTCACCACCGGTGTCTATTTCTGCGTCGGATGTTGTTTCTTCGTATTTGTCGCGACACCATTAATTTCCCCATAATTCAAGCGTACGTCCTGACATCCCCCGCGCCCCCTCGGTCCAGGGCGACTCAAGATATTAGTAATGCGCAGCCCCCACTGCCAGGGAGTACAGTTGCACTCTGTATGCCCCGTAATTAATGTGCGCTCGCTAGTTCGCTGGATTTACATGTGGGTCAATACGCGACGACTTGAGTCCACGATCTGCTTCTTTAGTTTCAGGTGTTTTGAATAACAACGCGTGGTGGAATTGAGATCGATGATATTTTAAATGAAGGAAAGGTGTGCCAAGCATTAGCGAGGCTTGTGGGTTAGGTTAAGGGTGGGTCTGGGTTTTTAGTCATAATGAGGGAATTCTTTTAAGGCAGTCATTTAAGCCAGTATCAAAATTATTTTTTCCTTTTAGTACATTTTGATAAAAGCTTGTTTTTAAAAAAAAAATTTACTATAAATTATTTTATTTTAAATTTTTTAGTAAAAATTTTGTATTGTCATCAGAACTACGTATGTATGCAATGTTTCAAATCGATCGAATGTGTGGAAGTGGGTCAAAAATGACTTACAAGATTTTACCCTAACAAAGCTTGTAACTTGTAAAAAATAGGACATTTTTAGGATTTTATTTAAAAAAAAATAAACGACGGGTTGAAATTTTTTTAAACTGTATTTGTAAGACATAAAATATGCAAATGTGTCATTTTATTTTCTTCAATGATGGACAAATACAGCCTGAAAAGTTTTTTAACACTATGACGTTTAATTCCTTTTTTTTAAATAAAATCCTAAAACTGACCTATTTTTTAAGTGATTTGATGGGAGGATACCCTTAAGAAGCAATTGGGTTACCTGATTCAATTTAGGTTCGAGCACTGGAGACTTCACAGTAAAAATGCTCGGTATATTAGAAAGTAAACGTGCACATTTCTGGGAAAGTACAGGATCCTATCAAACACAATGTTATTCTCCCCAAGAATGTCACGGTCAATTATTAGATCACTTTGTTGCGCTGAAATTTCACTTCCACTCGACCCGCGAGGTTCCAGCCATAGAAAAATGAGGTATGAAATGAATGGCGAAATTATTCGCGGGAAACGCGCGACGCTTTGTCTCTGACATCCTCGCGATACCGTCGCAACGTATTCCTCTTTCATTTTTCCGCGAACACACGGTATTCGTTTCCCATTAGCGGTTGAAGGAAGGTTCCCGCCATTGCGAATTTATTTCTCCGGCGATTAGATCATTTCCAGTGAGGTAGAAGAA
The DNA here is from genome assembly GCA_929113495.1 of Andrena minutula. Lineage (NCBI taxonomy): Eukaryota > Metazoa > Arthropoda > Insecta > Hymenoptera > Andrenidae > Andrena > Andrena minutula. Next base: position 3,186,421 of record OV815993.1, read on the forward strand.
AGAATGAACTCCTGAGGCATCAGGATTTTTCCGTGCACGCAGAAATTCTCCCTAATTGCTAACTCAGGGGCTCACAATTTAACTGACCAACAATAAAAAATATTACCTTAGGAAATGGTGAGGTTTGAAATATAAAATCTTACGAATTCTTATACTGAGGTAGCGAGGGGGTAAGAACTCGCCAAAATTACCCTTACGTAAATTAAGGATTGCCCTTTTCCCAAAACCATTACAATCTTCCCACTATTGTAAGACACTGCTCAATGGGCCATTAATGAATCAGCCCAGCAACAACCTTCCTCCCCCGCAAGCAGCGTCGTTCTCCACGACGCTGGCCTCCCAGTCGCCGAAGAATCGCGGGACCCCTAAATCGCGCGAGCAGCAGCTCCCTCCGCGTTGTTTTCCAAGAGGGGAGGTCCGCGTCTTAGAAGGAGGTCGCCAAGAGGCGGGGGTGATTGCGCCCTGGGCGCCGACGAATGGGCCAACTTTTTAAATTATGGCATCGGAACAATTGCATTATTCCCGCGGATCCCAGCTGCCCCGGGGAAATTATGAAACTTAATTCCAAAGCGCCTCGGCGACGCGACGCATCGCGCGGTGCCGTCCGCGTCGTAACGCGGGACCAGTTGTACGTGTACAAGCTGCTGACGTTGCCCGGAGATGAGGGAAATTCCTCGTTGGATTCCACGCCAGTTACGTATGCGGCACGTCCATCGAGCGGGACCGCCGCGACCCCCTTGCTTTTTATTGGAAACGCGGGGGCTCCGTCGATCCGCGATCGAACCGGCGGCATTGGAATTTTTGTAATCTTTTGGCGGGCTGCTGGGTTTCTGTGACCTCAGATTCTATGGAGTCGATATCGGATCGCTGAGAGCAATGCCGCACTCAGATGGGGGGAGGGGAGGGCTAAGGGACACTGGAATCCCCTAAAGAAGAGGCTTTGTAAAAAGAAAAGTGACCTGAATTTTATTCTTTAACTAAATTTTTATAATAACCTAATGAATTTGATTGAATTTGCATTAAAAATATTTTTGGTCGTTCAGCTCATCTCCCCCTAACATTAAATCCTGAGTACGCCACTGGTTGAGGGTTCTAGGATAAGTATGCCATTCTTGAATGCAAAGAAGAAAATAAGACAATTCCATTTCGAAAAAATTCTGCCGCATAATTAATATCCTATAAATTAGGGATAGCAATCACATTTGATTAACCACAAAATGTACTCTTTCTAAAAAAGACAATTGTCCCTTCTTTCAGCGGATTGCTCCGATCCAAACTGCAGCGGCCACGGCGCATGCGTTTCCGGCAAATGCTACTGCAAGGCGGGCTGGCAGGGCGAGAGGTGTAACCAGGTGGACCAGCAGGTGTACCAATGCCTGCCGCGTTGCTCGGACCACGGCACCTATGACCTCGAGTTCGCGACCTGCGTCTGCGAGGGACACTGGACCGGTGTTGACTGCTCGCAACCAAGCTGTGGCCTCGATTGTGGACCTCACGGGACTTGTGAACAAGGACTCTGCAAGTAAGTGCCTTAGTATAAGCTTCTATACAAGCTGACAGGTCTAACAGGTCGCTCTGAACCGAAGCTGTAGCATCTGCCAATAATTATGCACTCCCGTTGTTAGTAACCTTGAGCAATCATTATTTCCTGCTCCCACTGCAGCTTCACGCGGGAAGGGAAACGTATATTTATCTTGAAAAGATTATCCTGATGCAAAAAGACGTCGAAAAGTCCTTTACCGTTTTGCGATCCGAGGCTTCGTTCTCGAGATATTAGCAGTTGAATAGTAGCGGTCCAAGTTCCAGGGCGCGCAGTCTTAAACCGGAACAGCTGAGCGCGGAGCATTGATCGCTCGCGCGCACGCGCAGGAGGCACGCGTAGATATAGAGCTACGTACACAGTAGAGCCGACCGCGCTAGTTCATTTTCACGTCTCGCTCCACGCTCAGCTGTTCCGGCTTTCAACTGTGCGGCCCGGAGCTTGGACCGCTAATATTCAACTATTAATATCTCGAGAACCAAGCCTCGGATCCCAAAATGGTAAAGTACTTTTCGATGTATTTTTGCATCAAGATATCGCATATTCCAGGAAATCCCGCAATTTTGGGATACTCTGTATTACATTTTTGCTTCTGCTGGAGCAGTTCGATTCGGTTACCTCGCGTACACCCTGTATATTCGCGCCTTTCTTATCGTCCCCATGGGTCTCGCGTGGCGGTCGCAACTAAAACTGGGTTACCTGCTCGCGAAAACCGTGCAGGAGCGAGGAATTGAATGAGGGAGCCCTCTCTTTTCACCCCTTTCCAGCCGTTGGATCAAAGAAATTTATCTCGACCACGATTCAGCCCGTCCAGCTGGCTTTTCGGCGACGTTATTCGCGAGCGCGCGGAAAAATTGGACCAGCGGCACTCGGGGATGTGCGCGTCGCGATAAATTGCTGCTGCTAAAAAGCTTCGGGGATTACTCGCCACCGTTGCCAGGGAAAAACGTAATATTTCGAATCGGTCTCTTCGGTTTCGGGGGAATGTAGGTAGGAGGACCGAACGGCCAGCTTTGTAACGATGAAATAAAATTCGGAGGTCCTCGCAAAGACATAGGGCGCAATAGTTTATAGGCTGCGTGGGGCTAAATTCTGGATACGAATTGAATGTTGAAATTGCAGATTTCAGGGTGTAATATCAGAAAGAAAAATTTTAGATTACATACTGTTTAACATATCGATGACACTCGTGATCGATGACAGACAGCCCACTCGGTTAATTCAAAATAGTCCAGCCGGTAGAATTTTTATGAGACAGTATTGAACGACCATCCAAAGCGAGTTTATCGCTACAAGCCACTGGCAGCTGAAAGAAATCGTGACGCGGCAGGATCGAGAGGGGTTGAACGAGGGGAGGAGTGTTCTAAAAATGAGTAAATTGCCGGGGGAGATCGGGGGCAGCGAAAGTTCCGGCTAAGAAGGTGAAAAATTGCAAGAAAAAGCCTCTGTCTTTGGGGGAGGCGATGGGAGCCAACTTATCAGGACTCGAAGGACCGTCGTCCCTTCCTACCATCCCTTTGTCAGAATCAAGGACGCGAAAGAGGATCTCCTTTCTCATATTCTAAAGCTGACGCCTCTCGTCTTCCCCCCTCTGTCCCATCCGCGACGGCTCGCCGTGAAAGAGCCTCCTAAGTGCAAAAAGTTCCCCCCGCGGCGCAGGGCTGTAACTTCGAAACTCGACTGGAACTCGCATCCTTTTTTCACCCCTGTACAAGGGGATCCGAGCCACTGTGCACGGAGGGGTGGGATCAATTTTACATTTGACAATAAAGCTTCCTGACACCGAAAACTTGTGCCCTCTCTGCAACCTCTGCCACTGTTGTCAAGCCAATTGTAGTTTAGTGACTTTCACCCCGGCAACCTGTTAGGGGTGCAACAAGGGGGAAGAACGGAGGAAGATGACGATTAATTCGCTGGACGTTGACTTTCAGGTGCAAAGACGACTGGACTGGGGCCAAGTGCGACCAGAAACCTTGCGACCCTCGTTGCGCCGAGCATGGCCAGTGCAAAAATGGCACCTGCGTCTGCAGCCAGGGATGGAACGGGAAGCACTGCACGCTGCGTAAGTGAACGATTTTGACAAAGGTGGTTGCTCCTGTCTCTGGGTGCGATCTGGGTGGCTGGGAGCGATCGGTGATACGGGTAATCGGCGCGAACTGTGAATCGCTGGCGCGGACCAAAGCACTCCCTCTGTTTCCTTCGCAGCTGGGTGCGAGAACGGGTGCAGCCGCCACGGCCTGTGCGCACTGCAAGATGGCGAGTACAGCTGCGAGTGTTCGATTGGCTGGGCGGGTAGGGACTGCAGCATACGCCTCGAAATGGAGTGTAACGATCTTGTTGACAATGATCAGGGTGAGTATCGAGTGCCCTGCATCTCTGTGACCTGCTTTCCTCGAATCCAGCCAGGCTACTTCTCTGTAATCGAGAGTATCTAGCTTGATCGAACGTTTGCCAACAACTTAGGCAGCTCTCGTCTCTGTTCTCGCGATATGCGCCTCTAGTTTCCCGGGTTCCCTCGAAACTTCGCCGAGGACTGTGTATTAGAAACTGTTTATCTCCCCCTCGTACTATCTGAAGTACTTTGGCGGAAGCACGTTAGCAGGATAAGTTGTGAAGGTTGAAAAGTGTTCTAAGAAGCGACGTTCCCCAGATGGCATGGTGGACTGTTCCGACAGCGAGTGTTGCTCTCACGCAGCTTGCTTAGGGCATATCATGTGCCTTACTAGTAATAACCCCGTGGACGTCCTCCTGCGCAAGCAGCCGCCCAGCGTCACAGCTTCGTTCTACCAGCGAGTCAAGTTCCTCGTCGAGGAGAACAGCGTACAAAGCTACGCTTACATGAACGAGTACACCGAAAGGTAAGATCGATCACTTCATCTTGCCCTGTTTAAACCACGATTTAAATATAGAACGCTTAGTTCTTTATCTTTATGACCGTATAAGAGAATAATATACCATAAGACGGTCGAGCTAGCAGTTGCCTCTCTGCCACTCTTCGAAAACTCTCTTAACACCTGTAAATTGCTTGCAAAAGAACTTTTAGTCTCATGGACGATTCGGGAACGCCAAAAATTCAATCTTGATGGATTAATTCCAGTTTCTCCTGATTTCCAAAGTTTGCTTCCAAAGCCTTACAAGTTGATCATAGTAAATTCATTCTTGGGAGCTTCAGAGATCTTTCTTCCCCTTCAAGTGGAGCTCTATAACTATGAAGAATATTTTACGAAGGTTGCTGAATCTCTATCATCTGCAAGACAGAACAAAATTGTAGGGCTCCATTCGGAAGCCTGAAGAAAATCTCGAAGAGTTCAAAAGCTTTCCGTTTGGAAACAGTGACTCCCGATAGAAATATTACCATCGACTTGTGACCGACGCTGGAGCAAACCACGCGAGGCGGGAGATCTGAATCGATCACGGCAACGGCTGGCTCGATCGGCGCACGTGAGACACGTGCGTGACGTTTGACGAAGAAGGGACGAAGTATAATATAGTACATAGCTGCGTGTCATAGTTTGGCCTCTTACAATCTCAGTGCGTTGATTACACGGCGAGTTACTTTCCTCGTTTTTACATCATCCACGCGAACTATCGCGCTGTATCATTGACTTCATTCGATGGATTTTTTTTTCTCGTTCGGTCACACGGCACCGCCCGTGACGGAGAGGCTTCGGTAGATGTGCAGTGTACGATTCACGCGTGTGTGAACGGTACGAGAGGACCGGCTGTAGAATTTTTGAAGCGCGCGCACGGTCACGATGGGTTCGCCGCTAAACTGTTTCTGCTCGCGCGTTCCATTCGCCGGCGAAGCGTCACGATGGGGTAACATCATCAGAAGCAACGGGAACAGAAAAGCGTCTCGCGCCGGAAGCCGCGGCGTCTCGACGCTCTAAATTCTCTCTCGCGGCTCCATCGATCTTTCGACGTGCCGCGACGCGCAGGAGAATTCGCGAGATCGATAATCGTCCGGAGATCCGTGTACGTCGAGCTTTGACGCTTTGAGTTACTAGATAGGTAGTCGAGAAAGATTCTCTTTGTCCTCTCATTTTCTTGTCTTTCGAAACGAGTAGAGTCGAAGGCGACGGGAATTCGTTGGAAGAGATCTGAATTGGTATCTGAGTCACGTTTTCCCCATCGTGAGCGAGTTTTCCATGGAAAAATGAATGGACAGAAAGAGAAGGAAACAGATTCAATCAGATTAACTTGCACCGTTGTGACGAACGATTCGGTATACATCCGTGACAGCTAAATTATCAAGAGAGCCCCCCGGTGGGCGACAACCCTGCCAACCCCCTTGACCGTCCTATTCCTCGTGTTTCACCCCCTCCCTCCCCCGAATGCCAACGCGTCGGTGATCATCTCTGGAAGCATTGTCGATCAAAGGAGCCTCCGTAACGGTACACTTCGATATTAATTGCTCCATGTCTCGCGACAAAGAATGCCTAGCTAATTCCAGTCTCGGAAAGCAAACCTTAAACTTCAACATCCGAGACCTTCGGGGATGTAAAGGAGTGCGATCTGCGGGTGCCTTTTTTGTGTGGAATTAAACTTAAAGTGCAGGCTGGTTGAGTATAGACGGGTACTGCAATAGTGGAAGCTAATGGTTAACTATTCAGCAGATTTCAATTTTCTTCACAGTATAATTATTTAAAAATGGAGATTATTTACTGGAATAAAAAATTCAAAGCAAACAGAGTCCGAAGCTTCATAGAAAGTGACAGGAGATCATTTGTTATAATTCAGGACTCTCCACCAGTAAATTCTAATAGAATTCTTAGATCCACTTAGGAATTTTCTCTTTGTTCTTGAGAATAGTTAATCATTAGCGGCTATGTTAGCTGGATATTCATCGAGTCCTGCATTTTAAGCCTGCCTGCATCCAAAAACCGTTCACCCAGATGGCCTCCCTTTACTGAAGAAAGATTTAGAAACTTCATAACTACTTTTATTAGACTCCTTATTAAAAAGAATTTTTCTGTATTGAAAAGTGCATCAATCTTTATGAATAATCTACTTAGTATCTATGGATTAATTCTCCAGTTTCCCATCTGCAAAGTCTATCAGTCCCATTATCTTTGCTCAGCCCTGATAGCTCGAAACAATTAGCTGCACCAAAGTGGCCCCTAATTAGACACTCCACAAAGGCGTCTTCGCCTGCGAAAATCAAATGAGAGCACATGGACCTTTGCTTGACAATGACGAAGATTTGCCGAGGACGCTTGCGGCCGCCAGCCGCGACCGCATTTCGGGGGATTCGTGTATTTTGTCTAGTGTTTATCCTCTGTGTGTACCCTTGCCACCACCAGAATCACCATATTATTCACCCCACAGCCGATCACCGAAAGGAGGCTCCCCTCTCCCCAAGTTCTACGTACAGACTGTGAACGACAACTAAAGGGTATTCCGAGTAGAAAGAAGGGAAAAATAGACGGGATGAGAAAAATAGTAGAACAGATGTGAAAACAAAACAGAAAGCCTGCACACGGAGAAAATCGCTCGAGGGACTCGCTTTTAAGTTTTTTCCGCCTCGCGCGAACTTTTTCACGACATTCCAGCCGCTATCTGCGCGCGAGCAACATTGCCAGTCAACCTTTTTACCTTCTGTGAACTGTTCACATCGTGAGCGAAAGTGTCGTTTTTGTTTTCCAAAAGATTTTCTTGTGATCACCAGTTGTCTCGGCCAGTTGTTTGTTTAAGCAGTTTTTCAAAAAAAAAAAAGGAAGCAAAGGGAGATTCATAGATAAAGCGCACCAGGGCGATCGACTCCCGGCGTCGTCGAGGTCTGCGGGCTCTCGGGTGGCGCGTTTCGCTCGAGCGAGATCGGTGGGAGTTCGGGGGATGATAGAGGGCGGAGGGGAAGCGACGACGCCGTGACTCGATCGCCCCACTAACGAAATTATTTCTAGAGATGGTAGACACAAGTTTGAAATCTCTCGACGCCACCGCCGGTTTCTTTCCTCGCGCGTCCTCCCAGGAGTTCGTCTCTGCGTGTAACGTTGTGCATATACATACATATACGACGTATAGTTCCGTCTGTGTCCGAAGAAAGAGACGAGTGCCGAGAGGGGCGGGACATAAAAGTTTGTTTGCCCCGTGTTTGTCCATTGTCTCGCGCCTCACACCGGTATTGATCACCGTTTCCGAGCACCCTCGCCTCGCAGCCTTTGGAACGCTTCCTTCGATCGGGCAGGTCGCGATGGGCCGTCCTTTCCACGAACGCCTGGTCACTTTGTCTACCTAGCATCCTTCAAAGCCACCCTCCGCTGATCGAAAGAATCGCGAACCCGGTTTGTCCGAAATTCCCACGTCTCGAGTGATAGAACTGGAAATTGCAGCGTCCCAAGTGGTACGAGTCGAAATTACCGCGCCCCAGTGATTCAACTCGAAATTACCGCGCCCGAGTGATAGAAGTTGAAATTTCCGCGCCACGAGTGACGAGATTCGATATTTCTGCGTCGCAAACGATCCGGAGTCGAAGTTCTCGAGTCCCAAATGACCCACGCTCCAATTTCACGCGAGTAAATTCCGAGTTGCCGCGTCCCGACCTAAATCCAAAATTTCCGCGCGGCTGATGACCTAGAGCCAAGCTCGCCGAGTGACCGAAGATGGGGAATAGAATGAAAATTCTGGGGCCCGGTCGCGGGAAGCGAGAAACGCTCGGTGACAACGATAACGGGCGCCGTCGATCGATCGCTCGCGAGGGGAATTCTTATCTGGAGGAGACGCTCGACGTCCGCAGCGACGGAGAATGTTTCCTCCGGCAGAATGGAATCTCGGACGGACAGACGGAGTACAAGTATCCCCGTGGCCCCGTGAATCAGAAATTCAGGCTGGCGTCGGGATCGCTCGGACACCGTAATCAATATTCCGTAGATCGTCCAGCGACATGGCAGCCGGCTCGATGGAATCTCCTTCTCATTGTCAGTCGGGGGCAGCCCTCGTGCTAGACCAAACGCGATAAGGGAGATCCCTCGAAACGCCGCCGTTTCGAACCGTCTTCGACTCCTCGATACGAGGACGCGGTCGAGACGGGACCTTGCATTCCAAACGAAACGGGAAACGCTCGTTAGCATTTACAGGGGGTACGGTGTGGAGGAAATAATGGTCATGGCCCTTTCAGACAAACCTGCGTAGTTGGATTGATGGAGATTTCTTAGGCAATCCAGAGATAGTCGAGTCTTCGAGATTCGGGGTTAATTCTTGTGTATTCCTATGCAGTTTACTTGACGACGGGGGTAAGAAGTTGATCTGAAAGATTCTCGAGCTTTCGGACAATCAGGGGACAGAGATGCTTCGAGTTTCTCATTCAAAAGTTGTTCGGTTTGAAGGGGGATGATTACTCTGTAACAGTATTTCAAGCAGCTGCATTGCTTTAACTATATACTTCACCAACCCTTCTTGTTACGTGTTTCAAGGTCTACCAAAGTGTACAAGCTGTGTTTAGTAAGACTTGCACGAGGAACCCCAATCTAGGCTTCGCCACAACAATGTCCCCACCTTCTAATTCAAAACTTTTATGCGAACAACTTGTGTTATCTTCCACAGTTCAATTTCAAAATTTTAAAATTTCAACAACTCAGCACCCACCCTGCAATTTATTTCACTCGCGAAAGCCATGACCATTACCACCCTCTCACCCAGATCCCAATGAATCGTTGGATCTACTCGTCGATCAGGACACTCCCCCCTCTCTCTGTCTCTCTCTTTCTTCCTCTATATTATTATCATATACATATTTATATATATATACGTATATCGTATACATGATGTGTGTGAGTAGTTTCCAACTTGTGTCTGTCACGTGTATTACCACTCTATGTTGGATGAGTCTGCGGGTGTCTGCGTTCATGTTGGTGCGACTGGGCGATGGACGTGTGTGCGATGGGTACGCTTGATTTTAGTGTGTGTCTACGTCTATTGTTTCTGTAACGGCGTGCGTAGCATCGCGTGGAGCACTCGATTTCGTTAAATAAAGAGAGGTGTAGCCACGTAAGGGTGGCTGGCTCCGCGGAGCCAACGACACCCTCTGCTGGACACTCTTAGACCTCCCTGAGATAAAAAAATGACCAAGGGACCCGACGAGACCTCCGTGGCATTCTCGATACCTAAACAACAATTAGAAAGCCATAAACGATGATCACAGATTACGGATCATCGTGGAAAACGATTGCTCGCGCGATGCTGCGTACGCGCGTCCGTTTTTGCCCGCAAACGTGGGTTCTGTGACCGTGGTAACGCCCTTTCTTCTCGTTGGTTTTTCCCACACGTAGTACGTTCTGGAGTTCCTTTACACCGCGGTAAGTTGCAGCTCAAGCTCTCGCTAATCGTTCATTATCCAAACAATTTTTTTAAAAAAAAAAAGAAAAAAATAATGAAAGAAAGCAAAAGTGCCATCTATTGCTCGTTTCGCTCGTACATTCATCTTACATGTTTTTTCGTATGTCCCGTATATGTATCTATCTATCTATCTATCTATATATTTGTATACGTATGTTATTACCTTTAGCCTGCGTCTTTAAACGTCTCTGTCTCTATCTATCTCTCTACTTTCTCATTTTCTTTTCCACTTCTGTGTTTCTTCTCTCCACCTTCTACCTCTCGCATCCAACAACCTCTCTCCTATCATTCATTAGCCTGCTCACCGATTTGTTTACCAGTTCATTTTGGCCAGTGTTTGATCATACTTCGCTTGTTCGTCCTTCACCATTCGTTCTGTTGTCCGATAGCTGTCTCTTGTTCTCTTCGTCTGTTTCTTTCCTCCTATCGCTCTCATTCGCTCTCATTCGCTCTCTTTCTTCCTGTGCTCACCGGTCTACCTGTGTATCTGTTTCTCTGCCGTTCTCTGGCGCGATGGCTGCGCTCCTAACGGAATTAAAATCATTCTTTTATGGACAAATTATTTTGCTTAAAATCGGGCAAAAATTATAAAATTTGTTTCTATTAAATATAGTATACATTCAGCGACTAGGTACTTCAAGTTTCCTTTCACAGTGATGTCACCATACAGAATTTGAATTTTGATTACTTACACTTTTCCCTTTATTCGCACTTTTATCTTATTAACAATGAATCGAGTCTATTCCATAGATAGAGTAATATACCATTCGATTTAAACGCGTGGGAAATTGATGAGCAATTCGATAGTTGAAGCGCGATCGCAGCCACCGTTCCTCGCTCTCTTCACGCCCACATTATAACTAAAATCGTACGTCTCTGTTGTTATATCTGTGACATGTCGTCGGATTGTTGTCTCACCCCGCCAATCTCTCCTCCGTTCTCTTTTCTGTTCATGTATTGTCTTCTTGTCCCTTAGCGCTAAGTTCACTGGCTACGTCTCCCCTGTCCTTGTAAAACGGCAATAGTATGTTTGATGAATCTTGCGTACTTATATACATACGTTACGATACCATATACTCACCCACCCCCCTGGTCTTGTGTTGTATTTTGTGTTGCCAGGCTTGCACTTTTATGTACGTGAACCCTTGTCTCGAATTTTGTCTCTAGCGAACGTTGTTGACCGAACACCCACAAGCCCGATCCTCGAACCCCCACCCCTGTTTTAGCATTGTCCACACGAACGCTGACTTGATTGCGCGCCTGTTGCGTCCAAGACTCTTGCGTTCCCCGTACTTTTTTCTTTTCTCAATTGTTCCTTTACGCCGGTTTCACGAAGCAATACGAGAACACGAGCCACGGCGCGACGTGACAGCCGTGACGCGACGAAGGAGCGCCGCAGAATGACGAACGGTGTTCGTCCACGTATCGTTTCCCGTTCTCCTTGTTTGGTTACCGCCGACGGACACGGCAGTGATTACGAGACCGGTAGCAAACCGTGAATACACAAGATTCTATTCTACACACAAGTAAAAAGATGAGAGAATAACCCAGATGAACACCAGATCCCTCCTTGTCCCTTGTCTACGTCTGTTATCACCTGTCTACAATGTGCCAACAACCCCCGTACACCAACGCCCTGTGTCTGTCTTGAACCGATCCGTGCTATCTACCCACCGAAACTATTATCACGATACCGACGGAGCAACGAAATAAAAGAAAAAAGAAAGCAAAAGGAGAGGAACAAAAAAAAGTACAGAAAGAAAAACACGAGGAATCCTCTCTTCGGGATGATCGATTCGGTTCCGATCGGCCACGCGCTCGCACATACATTACTTACATCCGCCGTTCGAGAAACGGAACGCTCCACGCCGCGCTGCGTTCCCGCGAGCCCCGACGCGACCGAGAAAGATCCGCGACCGGTCACCGTGACCGACGGGCAAAAGAATAGAGAAACTGAGAACAAGAAGAAAGAGGAAAGTCTCTGATACGAATTGGAAAAGAGCGGATAAGAAAGCACGAGAAACGCTCGTTCCGCGGCGAACGCGGGAAGAGATACGAGAAAACAGAGAGACAGAAATCGGTATATTACTTGCGTCGCCGGAGTGTCGCGCGATCTCTCTCTATCTCACCGAGACACCGTTCTGTTCTTTTCTTTTTTAGTCTCTTCATTTGCCATCGATCTAAAGCGACTCACAGGTTTCTCCTCGAGGGATTCGTTTCGGTTGCCTGGGAGCTGCGCCGAATCAAATTGCGAGTGGGGGGATGATTTTGTTGGGATTCTGAATGCGTAACTTTCGCGAGGGGTTATTTTCCCAAGCTCCGAGGCGTAGATCTGTGGGTCCGCTGTACATGCAGTGGTGGCCAAGAAAAGGTGTGAAATTGGGAGAATTTAACACCCCCTTAGAGGGTCCATTTGACTTTCGTCACAGTTTCGTGTCTTCGTTCTTTTGCTTGCGTCGCGAAACTTTCTCTCGGCGATCACTGCGCACACAGGTTTTTGGTGTCTGCCTTGGAGATATCTCGGTGTCCGACTTCGGGAACTCACATTAACGCATCCGTTCTCTCTTTTCCGTTTCCATTTCTTTCTTCAACTTCAGTTCACTCTTGCGTTTCCTTTTTGTTCTCTCTCTTTATTTTCTGTCCATTTTACTGCCATTCACTATGGTTTTTTGGACTCTACCAAGTAGTGACGACTGTGCCTGCCACCTTGCTCTGTGCTCGTACTTGGAGGATCAGAAAATCACGGCGCGTTTGATCCCCAAGTCACCGGACGAACGGTGGCACGGCGCGCACGGCCAAGGGCCCGTCGTCCTGTCGCGCGATCTCGGCCGGAAAGTTTCTTTACCGGGGGAAGCTGCGATCCTCCAAGAACGAATCATGCCCCCCATACGCAATCCCTTAGGGATCGATATGAATATACATATATTTACGTGTCGAACGCATCCTGTGGCAGCCTGTGACACGGCCTTTAGTTTCTTCACCAACTGCAAATCAAGTCTCTGTGTTTTGTGGGATGATACTTTAAGGGGTGAAACGGTGGCGTACAAGGGCGGGAAGTTATACGAATGAGAGGTGTGTAGGTTTCATTTGAGGGGGTATTCGCGCGGAAAGGTGCGAGATATGGCCAATTTTTATGAATCTTTTACTTCCAGAACAAACGTTCTATATAGTTCTGGGTTTTTACATTTGTTTACTGATATTTTTACCAACACTTTCAAGCCGTTACATTAAAAAAACTACTTTTATTATATTCAGGAAACTTTCCTTTATCGTCCCTACTACGGTCATTTATTAATATCGAAGAGAAAAAAAATGGCAACCCATTAAAGGAGAAAACTTCATTTATGTGACCAAATTTTTCACTTTGAACGTTCAAAAAGCGTTCAAAGTTAATCGCCATGTCAATCACACCTGCGTAACTTCAACACAATATACAAGAACCTTCATAGCAATTAAAAATATTAAAAAGAAACGATTTTTCGAACGAATACCCCTTTAAGCGAAATAGGAAATTTATAACGATCATGTGGTAATTAACGAGCAACGCCATTATGTGTTAATGTAAGACTGCTTTAATGAATTCTAGTTCACTCATAAGTCCGACTAATACACCTTCCCTATTCCCTTCTTACTACATCAAATTATCCAAAATTCTAGATCGTCACGAGATAAAGGAAACGGCAGGAACACCCTAAAGTTTTCAAATACTGAGTTGCTTAACTCCTGAATGTTGCTAATAACACCAGTAATAAACTACGTCTGACTCTTAATATAACATTGACGTTGTTTCAGGATAAATATACCTATTTGAAGAGTCCTTGTAGAAAAAACTATAAATGCCAAAAATCAAATTCTTCAGCAGAGAAAAAGAACTTGCCTAGCATAAAATTATTTACAAAATTTAATTTGTTTTGATTGCTAAATATGGTTAAGCATACAATAATCCAAATACATCACAAAATGTTCTATTTTTTCCATTAAAATAGTCCAAATTCATGAAAAAAAAGAATTGCATTTGTAAGAAACCCTGTACGTTTCACCTTTTAGTTATAGAGAAATCTAAATGTGCCATTCATTTACATCTTCAAGCACTGTGCCATAGGTACGTAGAACATTTCCCAATAATAATTTTTTTTTAATTTTGGCAGTTAGTGTTTTCTACAAATACTCTTCAATTCTTTAATCACTTGTTGAATCCTTCGAAGATATTTCAAAGGGTCTCAAGCAATCTTGAATAAAGCAGCGATTATTCCTACATACAACAAAACTAAAATAACTTAAATAACTAGAAACCAGCAGTTTCGGACGCGTTTCCTCTCATTCGTAACTCAAAACGCAATACTTGTACAATCTACCCTCGTACGACATTTGCTCGACCCATTGCATCCAGAAAAATAGAATTCTAATTAAACACCCAACAAATATTTAATTCCCTTAATAAAATTAACCGAAAATTTGAAAAAGGTGACATTCTTTCTCCATTTCAATATCTAAATTCACCCTCCGAAGTACAGACGCCATCACCAACCACCACGCGCACATCTCTAAATTCTCCGTCACCGTCCAATGAAAAGCAATATCCAGAGTAACAGGCTGCTCACGTATGCGCGCGACACACAGCATATTCTCTCTATATACATTCAAATATCGTTATTGTTATTACCTACCTACATCGGTCTCATTATATTCAGCAGCACACAGATTATCGCTTGAAATAATCAGCTTAACAAACTCCGACTTCTATATATATATATCTATATCGCAGACAAATCCAAGCCCTGAAATTTTATTACGTACCATACATTTCATTGCCTTTATTACGTATATCTATTACATAACGTTATATCTATATCTATATATATATATATATGCATGCGTTTTTACGATGATGCCAGAAACCCCCAAGCCCGAACAGCCCCCACTTGCGCCCCTTTATTTTACCTGCCTCGGGGACGTAATGTTTCTGTTCTGCCGAATGATCTTCTGTTCTCTCCCCCCCCCCCCCCTCCCCTGTTCTTTCACACGAAACGACAGTTTGCTCGAAAGCATACCCACGAACGAAACCAGAAACCCCAACCCCTGCAAATGATTGAACAAAAAAAAAAGCAAATACAGAGGAACGAACAGTGAACGAAACGAAAAAAGAAAATATGTTCTGGCGTCGCTGCTGATACGCGCCCCCGCGTGCACGGGACGCGTGCATGGCCGTTTTCGACGGCGACGAGGCGCGGCCGCGGCGTAGAGGTGCGGGGGAGGCGAGCGGCATTGTTCCGTTTGTAAAATCAATTTGTATCGCATCCCGATTCGAGAGGGGCATTAGCCTGGTGCCTCGCTAAAGCGGGCCAGAGCGTGCTCGAATGGAGGCACGCGGGTCGTATTGGCAGCGAAGTGAGAATATTGGATCGCATTGAACCGTTGACCGCGGAAGCTGATTTGACAGACAGAATCGATCGCTCGTGCCTTAGGACGCTGGAGATTGTTGAGAATTGTTGTGTCCTCGGGAATTTCAATTCGTTTCTCTCTTTCGCCTTTCCCGCTCGTGGAGACTGGCGATCGGGTTAGAGTTCATCTTTCTGGGGGGTGGGGAAATTGTTTGTTTACCGAGGGGAGGTTGTAGTTCCGAGGGGTTGGGTCGAGTGATCTGGACCGTCAGCGTTTCGCGGCGCAACGGGTCAACGATACGATCCCGTTCGCAGGGACCACGATATATCTTTGATTTGTAACAGTCGCGTGGCGGTGATGCGGGGACAAGTTGTAACCGAACAAGGGATCGGGATAGTAGGCATCAGGGTCTCCGTGGACAAGGAGTCACGGTTGGGATTCACGCTGACCAGAGCCGATGGATGGTAAGAGCAACTTTTGTTTTTATATTTCGGGAATGCTGGGAGATTTTACGTGCAGATCTCAGGAAAGAGAATTCGGTTTGACAGTACCGTAGACTGGGGGAATATTGGCAGTTACTTGATATGTATTAAAGAAGCAGGAGGATAACAATTTTATGCATTCTCACACTTGTAGCACAATCACAAACGATGCGATGTTATAATAGGATACCTAAAGCATATTTGAAAATGTTAATTTTTATATTATACAGCAAAATGTTCCACAAACATGACTGTGTTACCCCAGTTTGCGGTAGAGTATGTAAAATATGTGAATTTGAATTTGAGACCAGGAAGCTGGGGAGTTTTCATTAAAGAAACTGGTACACTGATTCTCCTTCTTTCTATCTGCATTAGATGGATTGGAATATTTTAAATTGTTGGTACGAGCGAGCTTGGATTGCAGAATGAAAATTTACATTGCGATTGGAATGATTGCTAGAGGTGTTTGACGTCTTCAATCGGATTAAGTGTACGACTAGATACGTCCATTCACTGGCGCATCCTCGAAGATACCGCTTGCATATATCCTTGAATGGAGAGGCTAGATTATCTGATGGAGGGCTGACTGATTGACGATGAATAGATCAAGTCATACGAAATTGGCTAATAGAGATTACGCGTGACAGAAATGCCTTGTAATTCAGGAATAATTTGATCCAGAGCACCAGCTGGTTAATGCCTTCTCTTTCTCCAAGTAATACAATGACGCTTGTACCAACAGTTTAAGAACACTCCATGGAACGCTAACAGTGCTGCATTCTTCCCTTAAACAACGGGAATAACGTTTTCCAGCGGAGCTTTCTGCAATTAAATTAACCCTCAACAAGTTCCCTAAGTACTCGAATATAAAAACTGTATAACCCTTGTAAAGTGTCTTAAAAGTATCCTACTTCAACCTAAGCACTCTCGATCGAGCAGTGGTATCGATAAACGATGTTACTTGTTACTAAGCACACTCCTACGTCAATCAAAGTACCCTACACCACAGGGGTGCCAAAATGGCGTGCACTCTGCAGCTCGATCAATCAGCCACGAACGGAAACTTGGAAAAATGTCTATAAAATCCCTTCGAATTAAACAAGAGAATTTACAAAGCACAATACTCAGTGCCATTGAAAGGCACCTCGATTTCCTCGAATTTGAAAAGCAGATTGGACCAACTCTTGCCATTCCTCCCTCTCCCTAATCAGCCACTGCAGAAAACGTGGATGAGCAGATATCTACCACAAGTCGCTCGCACGGTAGCTTCCTTTCGCCAGCAAACGTATGCGTGACATTAGTATTTGCACGCGACGATGGGCGCCGCGTGTACGCCAGCTTGGACGTCCTTCGGTAATAGGATCAAGGCTGCATTGTAATGAAGGGGGGTGCGGGAGGAAGGAGACGTTGAAACACCTATATCAGGGCAGGCGTACACGCACACGGGCCCGCCTGTATATCCACGCATACACATATAGTAATCCTGGCGAGGATAATCCTGAAACACGGAGCTGGAGGAGTTGGCCCGGTAAACCACATCAAAGCCCTGAGCTAATGATGTCGAAAGCTTCCTAATTACTCCGTGCAAACCTGCGTGATTAGTCTGACCTACGGAACCGCCGATCGACGTCCACGAGAATTTTACCGCGATGCAGCCGAACCAGGGATCGCAACGGGGCAGAGTCCCCGGACTCGTCGAAACCGCCGCCCACCCTCCTGCCGCTCCAATTCATAGACGAACTTGTAATCCTGGAGGAGGCTGGGCCGCGAAGAGACCGACGGCATTGAGCCGCCTCTATTTCGCTTTAATGAGTACCCGGGACCGTGATAGATTGGCAGTTATTGCGCGGACTACGTTGATAAATGCGGCGGAACGCGGGTGTTTGTCGCCGCTTGATTGCGAGCACCTCGTACACGGGGATTATGTTAAATCCCCCGGTCCTGGAATCGGACCGGTTCCGCCCGCCGCTCCCCCGTCTCGCGGCAAACTTTCGAATCCGATTTACGGCCCAAGCTGCGGCGAGCTGGGTGCGAGAGCGCCATTTTGGTGGCCCTTGGTGGTGTCTTTGTGACGAGAGAATCGAACGGGGGATTAATATGTGAGTGATGAGTGGGAGGAGTAACAAGTAACAAAGGATCTTTTTGGGTAAATAGAGGGAAAATGGCCCCAGCGATATTTTTAATATTTATGTATACTAAATAAAAAAAGAACCTACTACTGCATTTTGAAGCATTCCAATATTTTAAGTAGTTATTGAGAAAAAGTGGTAGAGTTTGTGGTTGTTTAAATAGTAGGATTGGTGCTGGGACCATTTTCCCTATGATTACCCGGCTAAACCCTTTCGAGTTTAAAGTGAATGGAGTGAGAAATACACTCACAGGCATTCGAAAGCAGAGAAAATGTCCCCAATTTTATTAGCAATATTTCCCGCCACTTTACTCGAAACACTGCCCTGAGAATTCAGTCACGTCCGAGAGGCAAACGCCGCGTATCCTTTATCGATCGGCCAGAGGCCCCGAATGTAATAATACCGGAAGCAGGGCACCGTTTCAAACACGTTTACGTGGTTCGATCAGGTTTGACGTGCTGGTGAACGGCGGCGGTGCAGTGACGCTCCAGTTCCAGCGCAGCCCCTTCAAGCCCCTTACGAGGACCGTGTTCGTGCCCTGGAATCAAATAGTGGTCCTGCCCCCCGTGGTGATGACCCTCGACAAGGAAGGCGAGTCCCATAAATCCCACCAACCCCCGAGCCCAGCTGTCGGTAAGCATTTAACACCACCCCCGCGTTGTTTCCTTATTTTCGCCCTCTTTTTTTCCTTTCCACGCGTTTACGCAGCCAGCTCGCGTGACCTGTTAACGTTCAGGGAATAATTTAGAACAGCCACGAGGAGAGGAAGCGAAGCTAAATATAAGTTAAACGGTGGTTCCTTTCATTAACACTAAATCTACTGACATTTTATATATACCTGTTTCTACCGATGGCGGTCAAATGACCGCTTTTCGAATACACGTTATATTTTTTTCCAATTGATTATAAATAATACAGAATTTAGCAGGGGCAATAAAACACAAAATAATTGTCATGTATTAATTAGAAAACATTTATGATTAAAGCCTCAAAAGCGGTCATTTGACCGCTCTGGTAGGTTTAGTGTTAATGAGTTAAGCTGTCCCGTTAACGATCACTGTTTCACACCCTATTCATCGTTATGTCACTGTTCATCGACATTGTTGTTTTGTACGTCGATGTTGGAGCTCCGTAAGATGATCCAGGCGTCGGTGAACGTGTGTGCCGTCTTTGTTCCGTCCTTAAGTGTCTTATGTTTTTAAGTTCCTTACCATTTACGGCGTACAACATAATAGGCTTCCCAGGGATCTCGATGGGACTCTTTAGCGAGCACGGCCCCTGCCTGGAGCACGACCACGAACTGCTGCGTCCCATCATCGTCAGCACTTGGATGCCGGAGAAGGTTGGCGGTCTGCCTGGGAAGAGTCTGGTCTTCGCCGAGAGCCAGGTAAGCGGGCACTAGCCAGCAGACGTTCGTGATTTAAAATTCAAATGCCGAGGACGCCTGGGCAGAAAGTACCATCGAATTTCCAAATTCAACGCCCGGCACCCCTGTTCGCAGATCGTCCAGGAGAGCATCGCTATACCAGGCTCGAACCTACACTTGATGTACCAGAGCAGCCAGGCTGCCGGATACCTGTCCACGGTTAGGATGCAGCTCACCGGTCCTTTCATCCCCAAGTCGCTGACGCACGTGCACGTGCACGTGGAGGTCGAGGGCTCCCTTCATACCAAGACATACGAGGCGGACCCCAACTTGACACATGCGTTCGCCTGGAACAAGCGGAACGTTTACAAGCAGAAGGTGTACGGGGTGGCGCAGGCCAGGATCTCCATCGGCTATCAGCACTCCACTTGCCCCTCGGTCATATGGGAGACGCAGACCGCCACCCTGCAGGGCTTCGACGTCGACATCTCTGATATAGGTGGCTGGGGACTCGACATCCATCACCATTACAACTTCCACGAGGGCATACTTCAAAAGGGCGATGGCACTACGTTGCATTTCAAGCAGTATCCTCGTACAGTGAAGGTAGTGATGGGCACTGGACTGCAGAGGAGCCTGGTCTGTGAGAAATGCGATGGACTCGCCAAGGATGCTAGATTGCTCACCCCCGTCGCCCTTACCAGCGGACCAGACGGCAGCATCTACGTGGGCGATTTTAATCTTGTCCGGAGGATCACGCCTGAAGGCAATGTTTACACTGTTTTGATCCTGAGGTGAGTTGGTAGTGATGGGTTGATGGAGAGGCACTTGGGGATTTAAAAGAACTATGGTATTATGGGTGCAGTAGTGATTTAAGGAACGTTAAGATAGTTCTTTAGAAAGAATCTTAAAATTTTTAAATAGATTTTTACGTGTTCAGAATGGACCAGAGATATCAACATAAAATATCAGTTTTAAATTTTCTTTTTACTCTCACTGTAGATGCTAAATGTATTTCTTCCAATTCAGGGGTTGCGACTCCTCTCCCTTCCTTTTGTAAAATGAAATAGCAAAGTATATCGCCTATTCCGGTATATCACCGGAAGGCAGTTTAATTAGCGTACCATAGACCTCAAAGGT
Source organism: Andrena minutula (assembly GCA_929113495.1). Taxonomy (NCBI): domain Eukaryota; kingdom Metazoa; phylum Arthropoda; class Insecta; order Hymenoptera; family Andrenidae; genus Andrena; species Andrena minutula. Next base: position 3,206,794 of record OV815993.1, read on the forward strand.
TTCTGAGCTTCTCTGAGCCACATATTGTGAAACTTGCGCTTCCAGTGCCACGCAAGTAGCTTACAAGTACTACCTCTGCGTCTCACCCGCCGATGGCCACCTCTACATCAGCGACCCCGAGAAACACCAAATCCTCAGGGCACTGACGCTGGAGGATGTTCAGGATCCGAGCATCAATATCGAAATTGTCGTTGGTAGCGGTGAAAGGTGTATTCCTGGCGATGAGAGTCACTGTGGGGACGAAGGCCCTGCCACTCGTGCTAAATTAGCCCATCCCAAAGGTAAAGGATGTCAATGTCTCGCATAACCACTTGATCTTCTCATTCACGATAGAATTCAATAATTATTACCTAATATCACTAACGAGTAATATAAATTCAATTAGCTTTACAGCCAACTATTTCCTAAACACCCACGATTCCCTAATTATTTCCCTAATTAACCAACCAATCTACTTTGCACCAAACAGGAATTGCCATAGCAGCCGACAAGACCATGTACATCGCAGACGGAAGAAACATCCGAGCAGTGGATCCCCAGGGCATCATCCACACCCTGGTAGGTCATCACGGTCATCACAATCACTGGTCACCAGCTCCATGCGTCGGCGCCATACCCGCCCACCAAGCCCAACTTCAGTGGCCCACGGGGTTGACTCTGAGCCCCCTGGACGGCTCCCTGCACTTCATCGACGACAGGCTAGTATTGAAACTCACCAGCGACCTCAAGGTGCGCGTCGTGGCTGGCACGCCGCTCCACTGCACCAGCAGCACCAACAGCAACGACAGCGACCTGGCGAACGTGAACTCGTCGACCACCACGAGCCCCAAGAAGTCCGACGAGGTCCTAGGCTCGGTCCTGGCCGTTGGCTTCAGCCCAACTGGCGAGCTGTACATCGCCGAAAGCGACTCCCACAGAGTGAACTCCATCAGGATCGTGGACAGCTCTGGCAAGATGTCCCACTTCGCTGGACAGCAGCAAGAGCGTCTACGTGGCCAGTGCGAGTGCAATAACACTACGCCCAGCACGAAGGACCTGGAAAGCTGCGCTTGTACGGACGACACTAGCAGCACGGAGACTCTGTTGTCCTCCAATGCTAAGTTCACTGCCATTTCCGCCCTAGCAGTCTCCCCGGACGGTGTTCTGCACGTGGCGGATCAGGGAAGCTTACATATCTTAGCCCTTCAGCCTTATCTACCCAATCACGACGAAAACGGAGAGTTCCATATACCGTTCCCACCCACGAACGAAGTGTACGTTTTCAATCGTTATGGACAGCACAGCTTCACGAAGGACCTGACGTCTGGGAAGACGAGGTACTCGTTCCTGTACAGCAAGAACACCAGCTTTGGGAAACTCTCCACGGTCACTGACAAAGCTGGCAACAAGATTCAGTTCCTCAGGGATTACAGCAGCGTGGTCAGCTCTATTGAGAACACGCAGGACCACAAGTCTGAGCTCAAGATCTCGGCAGTTGGATTTCTGGAGAAGCTCTCCGAGAGGGGCAGAGCTGAGATCGCTCTGGGGTACGATGGGTCGACTGGGTTGCTTACAAGTCGATCAGGGGTAAGTGTGAAATGTTACCTGGTAAGATGGTGGTTTGTTGGGTGTTCAGTTGTGTAATGAGGGTGTTGGTTGCTTCTTTGCAGGGTGGCGAGACGTACATATATAATTATGACAGTTTGGGACGAGTGACCGATGTGATCCTGCCTACTGGAGAGAAGTTGAGGCTGTCCTCCGATTTATCCGATGACGAGGGTTTGCTCGTGAAGGTGTGGGCTCCTCTGCAAGCTCTGTCCAAGGGCGATAAACAGCGATCGGTGGAATTCAGGATGAAGAACGAGAGGTCGAAGATTCTGACGATAACTGATGGTGAGTTTGGAATACGGATGTATTTTTGTATTTAAGTTTCGAAGCAGTAGTAAGCAGAGGAACGAATAAATTCATGCTCGAATCCACTTATCTGAATCTAAACTCTAGGTATTTAAACGAAAAAAATGATAGCTGGTGAAGAAAATCCTCTTATTGGAATGAACTCCTATTATTTAAACAATAATGTTATCAAAAGCTTCACTGTGCTCATGTATCAGTGCCAAATGCACCTACCTCCATCGATCCAACAATTTTTCCTCTCATTTACAGGCATCAAGGTGAAAAAAGCAATCGCCTTCAATAACAGCAGCCTGGAGGTGCTCCTGCCTGGTGGTGGAAGAATCCTAAGCGCAGCAACAACTAAACACCCGCTCCTAGAAGCCGAGTTACCAGTGGAAGCCGAGATGTTGCCTATGTGGAGCTACCAGCTGATGTCCCTGGGAGAGCTGACCAACACTATGACCACCACGTACAACCTGGTAGGCGACGTCAGCCATATCCAGCAGACCCTGAACAGAGAGATCTGGGTGAACGACACTCGGGTGATCGGCGTGGAGTTCGAGCAAGGGTTCGGCCGCGAGACGTTCTACGACAAAGCTAGGAACCCGCTTCTGACAGTCACCTTCGACCCTGCCGGTCTGCCTCTAGTCTGGCAGCCGCACGAGCAGGGCCACAACCTCAGCATCACCTACGACAGGTTCAACCGCATAGAGAGCTGGAAGTGGGGTGCTTCGGACGAGTCCTACGGCTACGATCGCCATGGGCAGCTAGCTGAGCTGACCAACAGCCAGGACGGCACTAAGCGGTACACCTACAACGATTTCAACACGCTTTCCAACATCACCCTCGCCAGCGACAGACACTTCACCTTGCAGTACGACGACGACGGAGGACTACGTCACATCATCCTCCCGTCAGGGACCAGGCACTCCTTCTCCTGTCAAGCCTCCCTAGGGTTCCTCAGGGTAACCTACACTCCGCCAGGCAGCACTAGGTCTTACCTCCAGCACTACAGCCACGATGGAAACTTGCTGCAGACAGTGTTCCCAGGGGACGGTGCTCGCATCGTCTACCGGTACCACACGTCCGGCCAGCTGGCTGAAGTCGTCCACGGCGATGGGAAGACTGAGATCAGGTACACCGAGAGTGGCCTACCTTCCGAGGTCATACACTCTGAAAGGGACGTGGAGTACATGTGGGATTACCAGTACAGCGCTGGGTTGCTAGTAGAAGAGCGGATAGACTTCGGCGCGAAGACCGGGCTCAGCAACGCCAAGTTCACCTTCGACTACGACTCGAACTTCAGGTTGGTGAACGTGCAGGGCAGGATAGGAGGTCAGACGCTGCCCGCCCACACCATGGCCTACAGTCCCAGGACCGCGATGTTGGAGCAGATCGGGCAGTTCAAGATCACTCGGCCGCAGTCGAACGAGACTACTGTGTTCGATGGTACGGCGCTGGTCACTCGCGTCACCGACGACAGGTTCCTGGAGACTCAGGTGACGCTGACAATCCACCAGTTGGAGGTGTTCAGGATGGAGTTCACCCACGACTCACGCGGACGGATCAACCAGACCAGGACCTACACGCGCAACGTCGCTGTCAACACATACACGAACGTGAAGAACTACACTTGGGATTGCGACGGGCAGCTGGCCGGTGTGGAGGCGCAGGAGCCGTGGGGGTTCGAGTACGATGCGAATGGAAACATGCTGTCGCTGACGTACAGAGGAAACCCGATACCCATGGAGTATAATAGCATGGATAGGATCGTCAAGTTCGGCGACGGAATGTATAAATACGACAACAGGGGCCTGGTGGTGCAGAATGCTAGGGAGGAGAGGTTCAATTACAACGCGAAGGGACTTCTAGTTCGCGCCACCAAACGTGGACGGTTCGATGTCCGGTACTATTACGACCACCTCAACCGCCTCGCGACCAGAAAGGACAATTATGGGAACGTGACGCAGTTCTTCTATAATAACCAGAAGCGCCCGCACGAAGTCAGCCAGATATACAGCCCGAGGGACGGGAAACTGATGTCCCTGGTGTACGACGACAGGGGCCACCTCATCTACGCACAAGTCTACAGACACAAGTATTATATCGCCACTGACCAATGTGGCACTCCAATCATGATCTTCAGTCAATATGGAGAAGGGATCAGAGAGATCATGCGCTCACCTTATGGACATATCGTTTATGATTCGAATCCGTATTTGTATCTTCCTGTTGACTTCTGCGGGGGTCTATTGGACCAGGTGAGGCCAGATAGGATCGTGGATAGGATCGGTGTTAAAAGTGATGTTCCGTGCTCTGATTGTGACTTTACACTTGCAGGTGACGTCGCTGGTGCACATGCCGCACGGCAGAGTGTACGACCCACTGATCGGCCAGTGGATGTCTCCTCTGTGGGAGAACGTCCTGGACAGAGTAGACACCCCCACGCACCTGCATCTGTACAGATTCAACGGGAATGATCCTATCAATGTCAGGCATACGGATCGACCGAATCAACCAACAGGTAAGGGAATTGTCGGAGAAGGGTTTGTTGAGGATTCAGGGATCGTGGTGGTGTGGATTAGCTCAATATTGACACTTAGATACAATAGATAGGTTGGTAGCTTTTCTTTCATTTAAGATTAAGATTCAGTTTCTTCCGTTTCCAAGTAGTTTCACTTCTCGATAGTGTAGGAATAGATCCTGAAAGGTCGTGAATAGGTCGCCAAAATGAAAATTTTGCATTCTTTCAATAAAAATTGGGTATGTCTTACTGTCAAAATTGCATAGTTTTCTGAATTTTTGGGTTGATTAACTTCCCTCGTTACCAGAAGAATATCTCAATGAATTTAGACACGCATTTAACCACATGTTCCCATCGGCATCTTCATCTTCCAGACCACATATCATGGCTGTCGCATCTGGGCTACGACCTGAAGAGCCTGGCGCCCCAGCTATTCCCCGACGAACTGCCAGACAGCCTAGTCCCACCAGCCCTCGGCCCAGGCACCTCCATCTTCGGCAAGACGAAGCGGACCAGAAATCTAGGCGTGAAGTCCGGCTTCCTGGCTCACATCGCGCAAAGACATTCCGGCGACGCGGTCAGCTTATCAGCGCCGCCTCGCTCGGCCCTGAAGAAGGACACCAGCGAACTGATACCCAGTCGCCTAGGCGCAGCCTCCGACCCTCCATTTGGAAAAGGCATCCTAGTCTCTAGAACCACAGACGGCCAAGCCGTTGTCTCCAGCGTTCCAACCGCGAACGCTATCTACGGAGACGTGTTCACCTCGGTGTTCAACCGTTCCTACTTCCTGCCGTTCACATTTGTGGTGCACAGCGCCCAGCAGGACGCGTTCTACTTCGTGAAGGAGGAGACCTGGAGGGCCAGCGAGGACCGGGGCCAGCTGAAGCGCCTCGGCGGCCAAGTGAACACCACGTTCCACGAGAGCGAGAACGGCAGCGGCGGCAGCTCCCTGATAGACGTGAAGATCCACGGGGCCAGTTACGTGGTGAACCTGCGCTACGGCACCACCGCTGAGAAAGAGAAGCAGAGGCTGCTCCACCACGCCAAAGCGTCCGCCATACGCAAAGCCTGGCACAGGGAGCGCGAGGCCCTCAAGGCGAACACACCCACCACCATCGAGTGGATGGTACCCGAGCAGGACGAGATCGTCAAGTCCGGCTCGGCGTCCAACTACGAGGGCGAGTACATCCACGACGCCCAACTGTACCCGGAGCTGGCCGAGGACCCGTACAACATCCGTTTCGTGAAGAAGGCGGTAGACCCGTCCAGCAAGAAACGGCGCAGAAGGAGAGGCGCGCCCACCTGCAAGCTCTGGTGGCTAGACAAGATCTGCTAGATCCCAGACCACAGGGGGAAATCCTCCTCCTACTCCTCTCTCTCCTGGGTGGAGAGACACTCTGTCCAATAATCGCGAGGCGAACAGGAATTTCCGAGGGATGTGCGCGCAGCAGAGGAACCGGGATGCATGGGACTCGACGCGAACGATCGGGCCGAACGTACTGAACACTATCAAAAATGTTTTATACCAAAGTCTATTTGTGTATTTCGATGATGCCAAAAACATTAAGGTTATATGATTATATTGTACCTACGTGATAGGGTGTAGTGTGTAAGGGTTCGAATGGTGTGGATCGCTACGTGGATCCCGCTCGGCTCGCGGCAACGTGGACTCGCGAATCGTGTGATAAGAGAAGATCGTCGGCTGGTAGGAACAAGGACTGTGAAGTGTTCCAAGATGCTTGAATGATAGACAGTCCAGGTGGTGGTTCCTCGTGAAACGGAAGATTCCTGTGGATGATGCCGAGTTCTAGGAAGACTAGCTCGAGTGAAGTCGATGAAGCGCGAAGGAAGGACGACGAAGATGACCAGAGGGCGCAGGCCATTCGTTGTTGAGGCGAATCGAGTGAGAGATACTAGTCAATATATAGCTTTACATTGACGTATAGACTTTTTCCCAGTAGCGTAAGGAAGGGTAACGCGATCGTCGATGAATTGCGAGTGGAAGGTATGCGGGGAAGTGGTAAAAGCAGCAGGGGATGAAAATGGTAGGGCGTTTGAATTATTCTATGAATTAAGGGCCATTATAAGGCCACACTAAGGACGAACAGATATTCTGAGTCCGTGTAATTCTGTGAAAGAACATTTGGCTCGTATCTTCGGTGATATCTCTTTCTACACTCAAAAGCGTCTACCGAGCTTCTCTGCATTCCTTCCATCCGCAGTACAGTATGAAAATCGCGCGAGGTCTTAGTCATACTTGGATGTCAGAAAAGGGGAGTCGATGGAGGAGAAGATTCGACCCCAAAAGCGATAGGTACGCCAGCGAGGATCGCGAGAGGATCCACGCGCAAGCGTTCCTCAACGATGAATGGCCCTGCGGAAGACTAACGAGGAAGAGGGATGCATCAGCGTTCGAGCATTTCGATGGCCCTAGGGAAGGCGTTGGACGAGGTCAAAGAGACGATCAGGCGCGATTCGAGTACGATCTCTGCCGAATTAATCGAAGAAGAGGCTAGACGTTAACGTGTACTATAAAGTGGTGCTTTCTCGTGCGAGAGGAGAATCGGTGCGACGGTAACGATCGTGAATAATAGTTAGAGGAACACACTAAATAGCGTGGCTAAGGTATTTTTAACTGATGGATGTGTCCTAAAAAAACCCCACTACCCCCTTTAGCGCTAGCGTCCGCTTCCTCGAGGATGTCTACGTGTCGCGTGCGACGCGATTCGTTCGCGAAAGAAATCGACAGGCTTTCTGTTCGCTGAACCTTTGAGGATCCGGTGGATGGGACGAGTAAAGCGACCGTCCGTTCTCAGGCGCGACGGCTGGACGAGCACACGTGTTGTCGGTAATTAAATACGTATACACAATTATGCATATTCGTGCTTGCTGGATATGAATAACGAACGTTACACTATCGTTTCTCTTCACCGAATAACTAAGTGTGTAATATCTAAATTAAACGCTGGTCGGTAACCGATCGTTTCTCGCTGTGTACTGGGACGCCATATACATCTACGTACGCGTAAGGATAATTATTTAGCACTCAAACCACCCCCTATTCCTCCACCACGCGTCCATTCACCCCTAAGGGTGCATCTAAACCTTTCTGTCGCCCCCCTTCACTCTACCAACATTTCAGACCCTCGATTCGTTTCCTTCCGTTTCGAAATCCCCGCCGCGTCGTTTTCCCGCGTCAAATTCAAACGTTCGCGCGGGATGTACGCGAAGAAATTGGTCCAGATCGACGGAGACTCGCTGAAAAGGGCTTGCAACGGATCTCCACCGATCTGGAAGCGATCTTCGATTACACCCCCGTGACCACATATTGGACGCTTCGCGACGCTATTTCACGGGGATAGATATCGCGGTGTCGAGATGACGCTCTCCGTCTTGGTAGCCGGGCGATAAAGGGAGAAATTACCTAAACGCTGAGTGTATAAACAGATGAGAAAAAAGTATATATATAGAGAGAGAGAGAAGAGATATATAGGAAAGCTTCGTATTTTTGACTCGAACTCCTCGAGTGTTTAGAGCTGCGCACACCAATTCTCCAAACTGCGGTCCAAACGAGGTCGAAGGTGGACTTTTTTTTATAATATATTATATATAAATACTACGTAAACTCGCGCACCGATCAATTAACGTGTTCTTCAAGGCGCGCGGCCGCCCTTTCGCCGTCACTTCTCATTTCCAAAGAACCTAACGCTGCCAATAGATGATATCCTGGCGAAGGGGGGTGCGCGTGGTCGCGACGACGGACCTCAAGATCGTTTTGGTGATCGATCTACAGCTTCGAAACACTCAACACTGCCCTTTTCTAAATCCCTATCCACCCCCTCCAATCTCCACACACACACACACACCTTCCATCCCAACCCCCATTTTATTCGTATCTGTGAAGCCGTGTGTTAATGATGGTTACCCATGGAATCGGCGTTGGCGTTCAAAGAATCGACTATTTTTTAAACGTGGAGGTGAAAATTAGAGAGAAAAATCGTATATCGAGTGTCAAATTATTAAGGCGAGGGAGACTAGGTCGCCCCGGGCTCGTCGGGGCGAATCGAAGCCGTGCAGGGTCGCGAGAACAGTCCCAGCTTATTCTCTTCGACTTCTACTTAGAATCTTAGCAAACGAACTGGGGAAGAGAGGAGAGAGAGATCGGGCGAGAGGGGTGTGATCGAGAACGAGTGGGGATACGGTCTCTGACTTCCGTGAAGTTTCGTCTCGTTTCGCGGATGCTTTTTACTCGTTCGGAAACCACCTCCCCCCCAGAAACCTTTTCGACCGCGGATGAACGATTAAATATATATATATATAAATAAATATACATATATAAATATATATATATAAATATAAATACTTCTGGAATTAACGGGGTAGAGAAAGCTCGAAGGTGTAAACGGGACGGTTATTATTAATGCGATTACGTTAATTAGTACGGGACGCCGAGTCGCGAGGGAGAGACAGGGGTGTGCGTGATTTATGGAAGAGGGAGCGGGGAGAATCCGTCGGACCACGGTGGCGTGCGCTCGATTTTTCGCGAAGCGGACAGTCGAGATCCGGGACGGCTGCAGAAGTTCGAGGGAGAAAACGGTAAAGCGACATGCCGCGGTGTGAAGGAGCGATGATGGTACGAGGGTGTATGCGTGCGTGTATGTAAGTATATGTGTCTGTGTATGATAGATATGATAGATAAGAGCGCGGGAGTGTGTGAAAGGGAGGGAGAGAATGAGGAAGGGATGAACGAGTGAATGCGGAGTAAGAAGTCATGCTGCAGCTACTACGACCACTACCCTAAGTAGAATTACGCTACTTCGCCGCTGATCTAATTGTTTACTGTCACGTGTTGCTGTAAAACCTAAACTAACGATACGATATATTTTATTTATATATATACATGTATATGTACGCATATATATATATATATGTATATATATAATCTAATCGACTGTATTTATTGTAAATAGTCACGATGTTTGCTATGATATAATATATATATCTGTAATTGGATGGAGAACATCTGCCTGGAATGCGCCCAAAACCCTCTCCTAGACATCATTATATCGTTTCTCTGTACACAGACGTGCACACACACGGAAAGACGGTGAGACAGAACATATGCGAGCACACAAGCCAGATATATATATATATATATATATATGTATGTATATATATATGTGTGTATATGTGTAGAAGGGTAAGGAACGGTACGAATTTAGTAAGGAGCTCGTGAAGGAAGCAGGTGCAAACGCAGGTACGCGCGTATCTGGGCGACGATAGGAGAGATAAAGACAGATCGGTATTGAAGTCGACGATTACGTGATTACGTCGTCCGTCACTTCGTCTCGCAATGAGCGACAAAAATTGGGAGACGTGCTACTCCGTTTCGTCGGGATATTCTGTCCCCACCCCTAACCACCCCCCACCCTATATCGATTCCGTGAATCTAAACTCATTTGAGGCACCCTTTCGAGGATGAAAGCGAACGATGGCCATCAAAGATAATTTTTATAACTGTATTTCCCCTCATCCAACCCCCCCAAAACCCTCGATTAAATCCAGATCGATCTACGGTCGCATTGCGCAGCCGTTCGGAAAAGTGTCGGTAGGAGAATATGGAAGAACGACGAGAAAATTCGAATTGTCTCGGCACGCGGTGTCGCAGAACCCAACCAGCATGTCCAATAACTTACAATATTACTATCATAAGTACAATATATTAAGTGTTTTCAGAAAATATATGATCTATATATGATAATAAAAACGGGAAAACGTTTCAGTGGCGAGTTCCTTCTCATTCTTGTGCTTCGTCCTCGTTCACCTTTGCTCTCTCATTCTTTATGGTCGATGCGAAGAGAGGGGTTTGTCAGGTAGTCTCGGGTGGTTCAGCTTCGGTTGGAGGAGACTCTGGTTCTGCCCAGGATGCACAGCGCCAGGATAAAGCTCAGCAGCTGGAACGAAAGGCTGTCGAGATGATTTGCTTCGCTATTTTGAGATCTTTTTGAGGGGGAAACTGACTGTGATTAGGAAGATCAAGAGGGCGGAGAGGTTTATGGCGTGGAGTTGAGACTTTAGCAAGAGCACCGCGCTCCGCAAGCATCCTGACTTGAAGGCTACGGCTTCTGTCATCTGTACGCACTGCAAAGGAATATTTTTCAGCAATAAAAAAGAATTTTTAGCAGCAGTAATTTGTTAGAGAAGTTTGGTCGTCTTGAAGAGACATTTTTCGAGACTTTGCACCGCTCGAAAGTGTTAACGCGATGCTCAAGATCATTTAAGATCGGAGAAGACTGTTAGATTGACCACGTTACAAAAATCACCCTGTATATTGTAATCAAATTGAATGAAGTTGATTCTATAAAAAGAGGCACGAAGGGTTCGAAGGGGCTTCACCTGTTCGATGTGTCTGGCGCAACAGCTTGTCGGAATGTCGAGATGATACGTGGCCCAGTCCTTCGAGGACTTCACTCCACAACACTTCAGCTAAAATACAGATTTTCTTAGCATCTCCATGAAGCGCTCGGAAGAGAAGGGACAACACAAGAGATCAGAGATCTCTTACGTATGTGTGAGTGTTGTCCCAAGCTTCTCTGCTTGGCAACGAGGATTGGTAAGTCTTAATGGTAGCGAGCATGTCGTCTTGGATGTTTCTCATGATCCGATCGAAGATCCAGAAGCTTAATACAGCGCTGACGAATATGCCAAACAGGAACAATATGTAACACAATACGTACTGCAAAATGGAATAAGGTCTATTAGTTCGTTGATGTGTAACAGAACGTTTCTTTATGTAATTACTGCAAAATACCACCTACAATGTTCAGGAGCTTCCTCCGTTTTCGAACCAGCGCTATAATTCCGAGGAAAGACACGAGGGAAGTGATCACACTCACGAGCAGCAGAATCGTGAGTAAGAATCGTTGTCCAATCAGCCGTGACATTATTCTTTCGTCGGTGAAGGACCACACCGAGATTACGGTGCCAACGATTCCTGCGAGCTTTGTGTATTTTCATGAGTGTCCGAGTGGCTCTAAGTCTAATGTCACGAACGCGTTTTCAAACTCACGAATGTTGCCGCGTTCACTATTAGGAAGACAGTTGTAATGCATCGTACCGACAGATGCTGATGCGGGAACCTGTGGAAATATATTCCGAAAAAATTTGACCTTTTGTCGGTGGAAACAGTCGCGTTGCTATCGGTGGCTTCTTCCTCGTCCTCCGTTTCCGTTTCATCCTCGTCACGGTTGTCCACGTTTTCTGATACACCAGTAAAAAATTTGTTCCAGTTCATGTATGTTTGTATAGTCTGAAGATGATGGAGGAAATTGTTGAATAACAAAAGAGTGAAGGGATTTTAGAGAGATTTTTTGTAATGGTTTTTCTGTATTACTTGGAATACCTTGCCGAGGAATTGGAACGTGGTATATTTCAGTAAGGTGCTAAAGCGAAGAGGAGTTTTAAAATTGTCTATACCTTGTTTAGCTATAAAGTTAGAAAACTACTTTTTTGACACATTTAAGTCGAATCGTTACCGCTAGTAACGCTGCATTGGTATTCCTGTCTGCGTCAGTAATATAGGATGTGACTTGAATATAGTAGAGGTTACAAAACCTGAATTATTTAACAACGTTAGTTTCTAATGCCAAATGGGCAAAATATAACTACAAATGAAGATAAAATAAATAAATATTTAACAACAGTTCACACGAATTACCTACCCAGTAACATTTAAAAATATAAAAAAGTTTTCCAGGAAATCTATAGATGGCGTTTCCAAGTCCGCCAACTTTATAAACCTAAACATGTATTTTTAATGAATGATTGTTAGTCATTATATATTGGGAAATTTAATTAATTATTAATGAATAATCGTTAGTCATTATATATTGGGAAAATTAAAAAAGTAATTACAAAAATAGATCGTAGATCGTAGAAATTTCGAGCAAACCTTTGAAAAAGCATCCATCTAGGGATTTCTTTTGTAAGATTAAGCAGTCTACTAGAAAGTACTAGATATCAAACATTTTTCGCGCCATTCTTGCTTTAGATACGTCGTTAGCAGTTTCAGCAAGCGCATAATACATAATTGTTGTATATAACACCGAGAGTTTAATGAGCAAAATGAACAAAAAACCATTATCAACACCTACCGCAGCAAAAAAGGCTAAATATTGGTAAGCTTTTCGTGTTACTTGTTGAGAAACTTATTTTAACCTTTCTCCGTACACGTAAATACAAATTTCTATTCACCCTTCTTACAAGAATTTCGAAAGTATTTTTACCGAGATAAATTTAAACAATATTCATAAACGCACAGCCAAAATAATGGTGCAAAAACAATCTTTAATGTTCTGTATTGCATGATTAAAACACATTACAGTACTACTTTCATTCTTTTTAATTTTTATGCATCAATTTGCTACTTGTTACTTTATGCGTCAATTGTCACATTAATGTTTCAACAGGGATGATGATGACAATGATCTTCCCGGTTCCTTTGAAGCCGAACTGGCTACCATGGATGATATGGAAGATGATTTTGGAGATGTATCACAGTTTATTGGAGAGGTACTATAAATTAAATAAACTGCAACTTCCTTACGATTAATATTAAGTGGATAAATAAGAAAAATTATATGAAAAATTTAACAGTTAATCAGTGCTCCCTACATGTAACAAAAAGAACATCGATTATATATTAAGAAACAGAAAAATGCAAAGGTATTGCAAATGAAATATATCAATGACTACTGTTTTAATATTTTAGCCAGCCGATGTATCGTCAAATAGTAAACGAAAAGCAGTGAGTTAACGCCCACGATAGAAATTTTCATACTCTCATGTATGTTTGAGAACCATCCACCATTAGAATCACTTGCGTAGCGATTTAGCATACCATACTCGTGACTCAAGATACATAAATAATTTACCCCACATGACACTCAATTCCTCACCTGCTGGCTGCTTTTTTATTTTAAATGTGTTTGCGTGTACGCTTTCTGACAGCACATATCGCTAGTTATTCGTGTCGTTCCATAGGCTGCACAACTAAGGAGCACAGAAACGAACATGATTATACATTAAGTTACTTTTAACAGGGCCCCGAGCAAGAGAACACGTCTTCAAAGTGGAGTAGACCTCCTCCGCCAGAGTTAAATCCACAGAAGGATCCTTTGATCTTTCAGCAAATAGAAATTGACCATTACACAGGTAAATTGACACTAACAGAGGCTCTATTGTGTAACACTTACATAAACTTGTTTATCTAGGTGCACCGTTACCTGGAATGCCAGGCAGTAAACTAGGTCCCGTTCCGATAATGAGAATGTATGGCGTCACGGAACAGGGAAACTCGGTTTGTTGCCACGTCCACGGATTCTGCCCATATCTATATGTTACGGCTCCACCTAAGTTCACTGAGCAACACTGCAGGCCCTTTAAGGTACACGATGATGAAAACCATTCGTACGGTTCGATTAAACTTCCAATGGATCGTATGCTGAAATACTTGTATCGTTCAGGATGCTTTGGACAAATCTGTACTGAAGGATATGAGATCGAATCCAGACCATATCCAGGAAACTGTTTTAGCTGTCGAGCGAGTGTACAAAAAGAGCATGTATGGATATGCGGGGACTGAGAAATCATTGTTCCTGAAAATCACTGTAGCGTTGCCAAAATTAATAGCGCCCTGTAAGAGGCTACTCGAGAGGGAAGTCATTTTACCAGAATTTAATAATCACGCATATAGTGCCTTCGAGAGCAACATTGATTTCGATATTAGGTGTGTATCGTAGATGTAAGAGTCATCGTAGGTGTCTCGAGTGCTTTTTTTAGCGAGAAGCTGTTTGTTTAAGGTTCATGGTCGATAGATCAGTTGTCGGGTGTTCGTGGATCGAATTACCACCAAAGACGTGGAAATTACGTGGTTGTTTTGGACACAAATTACGATTGACCACAAGGTGCCAATTGGAAGTAGACGTTGCCTGGGATACCTTCGTCACTCACGCACCAGAAGGAGAATGGCTGAAAGTTGCACCGTTCAGGATACTCAGTTTTGATATCGAATGTGCTGGGCGTAAAGGTCAGATGTACTTCTACGCAACAGATATATCTTTTTCTCTGTCATCAAATCACACGAATGTATACAAATGTGATTCATAATTACAGGTATCTTTCCCGAACCGAATCATGATCCCGTGATACAAATCGCGAATATGGTGATAAAGCAAGGAGATCCAGAACCTTTCCTACGAAATATTTTCACGCTCGATACGTGCGCACCCATCGTTGGTAGTCAAGTCCTAAGCTTCGAGAAGGAGAGTGTATTGTTAGAGGTAGGAATGCCTTCAGAGTTTCATTGCCAGATCGATCTTTCGCAGGATAAATCCATTCGCATCAATTGTATTTCCTGTTCTTCAGAAATGGGCTGACTTCGTGAGACAGTTAGATCCTGATATTTTTACAGGATATAACATAAATAATTTCGACTTTCCCTATCTGATTAATCGAGCAAAGCACCTTAAAGTAAGGGACTTCGATTTCCTCGGTCGAATAAAGGATATAAGGTCTGTGATCAAAACTCATGTATTGCAAAACAAGCAGATGGGCCGACGCGAAAATAAATCCATCAACTTCGAGGGGAGAGTCCCGTTTGACTTGTTATTGGTAAGGACAACTATATTTCATCCTACTTCAAATATTAATGAATAACTCTAAACTAAAGTTATGTTCATATTCAGGTGTTAGTAAGGGATCACAAATTAAGATCGTACACTTTGAATGCCGTGTCGTACCACTTCTTGCAAGAGCAGAAAGAAGACGTCCACCACAGTATCATTACGGATTTACAAAACGGCGACGCGCAGTCACGTCGAAGACTCGCTGTTTATTGTTTGAAAGATGCATATTTGCCGCTGAGATTGTTGGACAAACTAATGTGCATCATTATCTACATGGAGATGGCGAGAGTCACTGGAGTTTCTATATACAGTTTATTAACCCGAGGACAGCAAATAAAAGTCGTCTCGCAGCTTCTGAGAAAGGTCAGCAGTAATACTGAATGTTTAAGTAATTCCCAATATAAACTGTGAAATTGCAGCTGAGGTATGTGATTCTAGACTCGAGAGAAAGATTACTTGATGCCGGTGCATCAAGGCCAAGGTAGCGAAGAGCAGTTCGAAGGCGCAACAGTCATAGAACCGAAACGTGGATACTACAACGACCCGATTGCTACTCTGGATTTCAGTTCTCTATATCCCAGTATTATCATGGCACACAATTTATGTTATACTACATTGTTAAATAACGAGAGGATAGCTAAACACAAAGTCAGTAACGACAATGTGACTAGAACCCCGAGCAACTCGATGTTCATAAAGGCTAATGTTACGAAAGGACTTCTTCCCGAAATTTTGGAGAACCTTTTATCAGCCAGAAAGGCAGCGAAGGCTGAATTGAAGAAAGAGACTGACCCACTGAAGCAAAAGGTCTTGGATGGTAGGCAGTATGCTTTGAAAGTATCAGCCAATTCTGTGTACGGCTTCACCGGTGCCCAAATGGGGAAATTACCATGTTTGGAGATCTCCGCTGTAAGCTTCTACCGTACAAATTTCTCTTAACGTTAGAGTCGTGTTATGGTTCGTTTTATGAGGAAATATGTTACAGAGTGTTACCGCGTACGGACGTACTATGATAGAACGAACGAAGCAGGAAGTGGAGGATCAATTTTGCGTCGCTAAAGGGTACCAAAATGATGCTGTAGTTATATACGGAGACACCGATTCCGTCATGGTGAAATTTGGCATCAAGACGATTCAGGAAGCTATGGATCTCGGCAAAGAAGCAGCAGAATACGTGTCGGCGAAATTTCTCAAGCCCATTAAACTGGAATTCGAGAAAGTGTATTTCCCATACCTGTTGATTAATAAAAAACGATACGCTGGCCTGTACTTCACGCGTCCCGAGAAATACGATAAAATGGACTGCAAGGGTCTCGAAACAGTGCGAAGGGATAACTGTCCTTTGGTAGCGAACATGATGAACACCTGTTTGCAGAAGTTACTCATCGATAGGTAATTGAATGTAGATCGGTAATTATTAACTGTGAAACTGTAACATTTGAAGGAAAGTGTATAGTAAATTTTCCTGTAACACCCTCAATTCCAAATAAGTGCTAATAATCAGTGGATTTTGTTGTGAGACTGTTCGTCTTAAAGAAGCCAAATTATTAAAACGATTTCTTTCAATAGGAACCCCAATGATGCCGTGAATTATGCGAAGCAAATTATAAGCGACCTTCTATGCAATCGTATCGACATTTCTCAGTTAGTGGTTACGAAAGAATTAACCAAAACTGAATACACAGCCAGACAAGCTCACGTCGAACTAGCGGCAAAGATGAAGAAGCGGGACGCAGGAACAGCGCCGAAACTTGGCGACAGAGTGCCATACGTTTTCATCAGCGCAGCCAAAGGAACCCCGGCTTATATGAAAGCAGAGGATCCAATCTACGTACTGGAGAACAACATTCCCATAGACACGAATCATTATTTAGAGAACCAGCTGTCCAAGCCCCTAGTGCGTATCTTCGAGCCGATTCTTGGCGACAAGGCGGAATCGCTTCTGCTGAAAGGAGATCATACGCGCACGAAATCTGTGGCCACGTCTAGAGTCGGTGCCCTTGCTGCTTTCACGCGTAGAAAAGAGGCGTGCTTGGGTTGCAAAGCTGTCTTGACGCCGGACAGGGAGAAACTGGCTCTGTGTAAATACTGCGAGCCAAAGGAAGCGGAATTCTTTCAGACGGAATTGTATCTCGGTAGAAAATTGGAGGAGAAATTCTGTAGATTGTGGACAGAGTGCCAGAGGTGTCAGGGAAGCCTTCATCAAGAAGTGCTATGCACGAGGTTCGTTTCATGCTAAATTTAAATTAAAGCAGTACTTGTTTCACTGTACTTAATTCTTTATTTTGTGTCTAGTCGCGACTGTCCCATATTTTATATGCGAAAGAAGGTTCAGATGGAACTGGACACTCAAATGAAGCGAATCGAGAGATTTGGAATTCCAGAATGGTGAAACGAAAGACTGCAACACACCTTAGGTATAGTCTGCGCATTTTTATATATTTATTCGAGGAATTCAAACGACTGGTCAGAATATAATTGTTGCTTGGAGTATTTGTTATGAAATAGTGTCTGTATTTATTTTAAATACATAAATTAATTATCAAATCTCGATACACTGCTCGGTAAATGCATTCGAACTATGCACTTAAATATTATTTATAATTATTTGGTATATTAACTGAAACGCTGGAAATTAAATAATTCACATTTAAACGGAAAAGACGGTACACTTGGCTTTTATCAAACGTTGTTCCCAAACGAATACCACTTAAAATAGTAATCTCGTTTCTCTACGGCAGCATTCGGATTCCCGTGATTCTATGTAACAAATTCGACAAACATTATCCCGGACGTTGTGCCTCGATCGTGAATCAAATTTTCTTTTTTGCCTTCGCGCGATACTTTCTCTATAAAAAAGAACTTTTTACATTTTAGCGTATTACATTATACAAATGAAATTAATCCAGTTACACATATGTACATAATTATTCACAGAGGGTGTCAAAGTGTTGACATCTCAAACGATTTCCAATTTTTCACTGCAACTTCTACAAATGATAGCCTTGATTATTGTTACAGTAAAAGTGATACATACACGTTGTAATTTTCATAGCCAATTATAAATATTGTAATCATAAACTTACGTGTTTCTTTTACAGAATTTATTAAAAATCGTTGGAACTGTTTTGGACTTTTGTATTGTTCAGCGTAATAACAAACGTTGCTTAGTTATCAAATAATATTTGCACCATCAAATAATAAAAGCTGAATCGCATTAACGATAAAAATATCAAATACCAATG
Source organism: Andrena minutula (assembly GCA_929113495.1). Classification (NCBI taxonomy): domain Eukaryota; kingdom Metazoa; phylum Arthropoda; class Insecta; order Hymenoptera; family Andrenidae; genus Andrena; species Andrena minutula. Next base: position 3,225,120 of record OV815993.1, read on the forward strand.
CGCAAAAGAGTAGTTCGATGAAAAAGATATCTCACTTTTATTTCATTCTTCGAGTTAAGTGGAAAGATTAAAACTTTTGGTTTAATTTTATTTCGTGTTTCACATTACGAAAAGGTATGATAGATCTTAGAATTGATTTCTCGTGGAAATCGTAAGGCTATTTAAAATATAATTGTAATAAATAAACAGTAAGGATGCGCCCGACACTGTACGGGTCGTTTGAAGTGACAGTCGTGTGACTAGTCTTCTTAGTAAGGCTTGTGTAAAAATGGATCCTTAACGTTAATCATTTTCTACTTTGCAACGCGTTTGACAGCCAGTCCATCGCTTGATCGAGTCCTTCACCTTTTGTTGCAGAGGTTTTAAATATCTGGAACGTTCTGTTTTTAAGGGCGTCTAAACCGAGTGCCTGGTGCACTTCTGCGACACTTAAACAACCCGCCATATCCTGTTTGTTCGCCAACACCACCAAAATGGCACCTTGCAGCTCTTCTTCCTAAAAGCGTAACGAACACATACTTTTTACATAAAACACCGACTGCGAAGCGACATCTATTCTTTTACGATAATATAATTACAAGGCGCATTCTAAATTATTGGAACGCAACGTTTCATATTAAAAACTGTGATGATTATATACCATCGTTATCAAATAAAAACATTAATTTAATAAGAAAACATGGTATTACAACGGTATTAAGGAATACATACCCTTAACATGTAAATTAATTCATCTTTTGATATGCCTATCCTATCTTTATCCGCCGAATCAACAACATAAATTATTGCATCCGTATTCGAGTAGTAACACCTCCAATATGGTCTGTAAGTTTAAATGTCATTAGAAATCAACGCATCCTGGTTACATTACGAGTCAAAAAGTCGAAGCAATCTTAAAATGCACTCCATCATTCTCGATTGCTAAAACACGCAGAGTTAGTCGATGCGTTTAAATTATTCCAAAACTGCAGATAAATATTCATAGCGCACGTGACATACCGTATACTCGTTTGTCCACCAAGATCCCAGACTTGGAACTTTAAATTTTTGTATGTGACTTGTTCTACATTAAACCCTATAGTAGGTATTGTTGTGACCACCTCCCCCACCTGCAACCTAATACACACAAAGTTGAAGGAACCCTGCCACTTGTTCGCCACAGCAATAATCATGCTCCAACCTTCCACAACACAAGTGACTTCTTAATTACGAACGGTAACATAAAGACGAATGATAACGAGGCATCGAGCATGCGGAGCAACACTGTAAACCGATTACGAGCGAAAAGTTCATTATAGCGCGATGTCAAGTGGAGCGCGTACAGACGCGTTAAACTGTCAAGTGGAACGGTAGAAAAGCTTGTCAATGCGGACCGAACCTGTACAGAATCGTAGTCTTCCCGGCTCCGTCCAGGCCGAGAATTAAAATTCGCATTTCCCGGCTGCCGAGCAAATTGCGAAAGTAACTGAGTAATCCTCCTGCAAACGGGAGAGCGTGAGAATCGTACAGAAATGTTTGGAGAACCGAACGATACTCCGATAAGGCCAGTATTTGTATTCGCTGCTGGGATTACAGTAACGTATACCGTTGAGAATCCGCCGCTCGACTCACCCATATCGATATCGTGTTATTTCCAATTCATATAGTACAAGTTAAGGTTTATTGTCAAATATATGATAACCACACTCTTGTATTTGAGTAACCGGGGCGCACACCCCTTTAACTGTCCACGGATACAATCCCTTTCAGTTCATTTGCTGACTTGTATCGTTACTCGGACTCCTCTGAAGCTTGCCCGTCTGCGCTCGTGTTTTCTGCGTACCAACTTACGCCACTAATTACTATGTTCAGGAAGGTGCTTGCAACCTGTTTACGAACAACATAATCATTACTGTTTTTTTAGCAATTTTTTTGTGACTCGTTCGTGTGTATTGTTATGTAGTCAGGATTATGTAGATCGGTAAGGTGCTTCGTATAATGTTGCGAGCACTTGTGCGGGAATGGCGTCAGTATTCTTTTTTAAATTCAGGCTCACTGGGACCTTTTATATGACAGCATGGTAACATTGCTGGGGGGTGGCATCCCTTACTAATTACAACGGAAATTTAATAGTTTTCTTTTTTATTTTTCAGATAAAATGGTGACCGAGATAAGAGGATTTTATGTACATAAGGCGTGTAACGTTTTCCTTGCTATGTAAGACGATGATTTCGTCAAGGAGCATTCCACACTGTGGTACACCGGTTCTCGTTCGATTACCAAAGTAAAACAGTTGTTGGGCGCGGTTAGTACTTGGATGGGTGACCGCCCTGGGAACGCCGCGTATATGTGTTGGCAATTTTTTTTATTCTTAATACTATTTTGTAATACCATCATCGATAAAGATACTTTTCACAAGTCGAATACCACCTGCCATATTAAAAACACATGTTTGCATAAACATGATTGAAGCATTTTAATATTTAGCGTCGTTTACTGTATCGACACAGTTGGTAGTTTGTTCCGACAGTGGTTCGTCGTAATCGCCTGTAGGTGGCAGAGGCGTAGTCTTCCGTGCCCGATGCTCGCGCAACAGGTTCTTTTTTATTTTTTTTTCCGTTTTGTAGCCTGGACCGAAAGTGGTTCTGCTGGGATGCTGTGCACAAACGCGGCGCCTGTGTTGCTGGTAATTGACAGCTGCCGAAAAGCGGCGACTCGGCCGCGACGCGCGTGCGGATACATCGCCTCGGTAATGAGACGGAAGATATCGGCCACAACGATTTGAAAGAAACGTGGCGAATGTTTTACGTTCGCGCGATCGCGACACGTCGGCCGTCGATCTCGATGCGCCGCGTATTTACGCCAACATCATCAGCCGCCAGCCACCGTTCAAAAAGTTCTCGCGTACGTGTGTTTACAGTTCCGCGAGACATCCGTGGTGCGTGTTTCACGGCGGTCATGTATACTCTCGTGACGCGTTCAGTGGCTATAGGTCCCCTCGGAGCATAGTGGAAGAGAAAATGCAAAGGGAACAGTGACCGCCGGGCCGAGGGAGTGAAGTTTCTGTTTGAAATTTCATCGAGTGTCCTTCGGGCTACCGTCATGCCGAGGACACACATATGTTCGTCTCTACCAACACGTTGAAGGAACTTCGGTGAGTTGTCTATAGATTCCATAGCAATGTTTCGATCGCGGATTTTCGTTGTGGAAAACCACTTTATCGCTTAAAGAATACTCTGTGTCCACATGTGCTATTTACGGGTTTCTTTGGAACGAGTAATTATGCTACAATTGGAAAAATTAGTATTCTTATGTTGTCAACTCGCTGCGATCTCATCTGACTTAAACATCCTCGATATACCAATACCCCATTCCAGCTATTAGAATAACTCTGACAAAAGTCGACATAAAATATCGAAAACGATCGACAGGGACGATCAGATCTACTTTAGAGCGCCTAAAAATGCTCCTTGGACTGGTCCCTCGAGAAAGTTTGCGCGCTCCAGCTTCTAATAGCCCGTGGAAACCGGTTTTCCCGAAAATCGAATTTTTCTCGACCGCATCTCGACGGCCCACTGGACCCGTGGCGACGCGGATATTTCAGACATTCGGTTTTTTCGGTGCCCGAAGTACTAACGACGTCTCGGATCGGCCGGGAGGTCATAACGTACCGCGTAAACCCCTCGAGAGAGAAAGATTTGGGCCTCTCAAAGGATTTACAGCTAACCGGTTGCCGCGTAGGTCGCACACTCGCGAGAGCCCTCCTCTGATAGATCGTGATCCTCCTTCTCGGACTTTCGCCCGTTCAGTGACGTACAACGGGGACATTGATACAGGCCCGCATCGGATGTCCCCATCTAACGAACTGCCGCAGACATTGTCCTGTCGAGAGCGGCGGTCGTAAAAACATCCGACACCTTTGACCATGGAGGACCGCACAATTCGAGCCGAGTAGCCAGATACCCGTGCTATTACACACACAAGAAACGGTACACGTCACGCGTAATTTCGAGTCGTCTTTATCGCGACTTCCAAGTGATCGTAATCACTGTACTCGCTGCCATAAATCCAGCGAATGCTTTCGTGCGTGCAACTTATTAAACCGTCGGTTGCTTCCACGGATCCAGTGTCCCCGACCCACCCCTTTCCCGGAGCTCATAACAATCTCATAAATCGCGCTGATCTATGAGCGCCGGGGGGGCCATATTTACGTGCATCCTACTAACATCGAGAGAAGCACTCGTGAAGAACTGTTACGACGATCAGGTATATACGCGAACGGTGGAATGCATCCGCGTAAGTCTCAGAGCTTGGAGGATCGATAGGACACGGCGGGAGAGGGTGGAGGAGCGTATCCAGCAATGCTGACAAATAGGTGACGCGATTCTTAGAAAGGTTGTCAGGGTTTCCCGACATTCTGCGGGGTAGTAGGGGACATCGTCCACGCGTTCCATTGGCCGATCGATTGCCAAATACACGGGACTGCGACGCGATCGATCGGAGATTCATTGCGAGATCGCGGCAAATGTCTCTGTGCGATGCTACCGAAGGAGAGATAATATACGGGTCTTCTTACGCGACATGGTTCCTGATTCTTGGGGACATTCATATAGGTACTTTCAATCATCTTCCAAATCTCATGATTGCATGTAAATTTAAAACGTGAAATAAACAAACAGGTCAAAAAAGATAAATGAAACATCTTGCATGATACGTATACCATTTTATTCAATATCTGTGACATTAAGAACACCGCGTGTGTTGGCAAAACTTCTTTCTACTTTCTTTTAGAATACTTATCATCGGCATAAGTGATTCTTGAATATTAGATCGCATTATCAGTCTATACCTCAATGCTTACGTTCTCTTCTGACCAAGCACTGATAATTTTCCCTCATTTGCCTTGCATGTCAGGGAGAATCAAAGAGACAACAACGCATAAAAAAATGTCTCATCCCAAATAGGCCTAAAGCCGCGGTTCTCCTGCGAAGAAGATCGCGAGCGCGCGCGCGGACAGGGTTCGACTGAGAGGGTCCCGTAGTGGGGACAGGAAGATGCTGGGGGTAGGGATAAAGTGTAGGACAGCGTGGAAAAGGAGCGAGCAGGAGAAAGGAGAGGGAAGGCGAGCGAGATGGGTATACGCGATATAGGTTTCGGTTTGGGCAGCCGTTGGAATGCGGCGAACGCATGCCCGCGCGCCATGACACGCCATATGTACGTAGAGTGGACGTTACGGTGTACCAGGACCCAGCGACGCGTCCAGCGCATTCCGCGCCCCAGGCAGAATCGTACTTTTGTTTACGCCCACGTGTGCCTCCCCTGGTACACGAATTTTCTCCTGGCCCCCGGGTTAAATCACACGCACCTCTGGACCGTGGCATTATTATTCCCATTGCCAGCCCGCGCGCGCGCGCGTGAAATCGTATCCGTGCACGCGATCCGCTCCGAATGTCACTCGACACGCCTCTGTTAAATGTCGATTTTGGTAAACGACTCCTCGCTTTACTTTTAAATATCTGCACGCGCTTGCAGTAGATTGTCCGTCTTATTTTAAAGAATCAGCATGTAGGCGATAGACAAAAGGATGCAAGCGTGAGCTTTGGATCGCGTTGCGACGAGCCTTCCTCAATTAGCGCATCGATTTTAAAATCGCTGAGTGCGCACGGATCATCTTTCTCGTTAGTAGCTTCCATAAGATTGTTGTTGAAAGTCGGGGAGTCCGTTCAGGTCAGCGATACTTTTATTACGAAATAGTACTGGTCCCATTTGCGAAGTCGCCTCTGCAAAAACGCTCCCGAATGGAATCACGGGAATGTCTCGCGTTCCGCGAACATCGCGCGGATGAAAATTCTACGAAGGGGCAGCGAAGATTGCGCGCGTGCTTTCACTTTATGAAGAAACGGGGGCGGAAGGGGGGGGGCACACGGGGCTGTTCTTGATATGCACGCTTAAGGAAGCACTTTGCCTGCCAGCCGGAGTAATTGCATACAAGGGCCCGTCGAAAAGCGAGCAACGAGACTCACTTCGCCGGGGCACGACCGCGAAAAGCTCCCTGAACGGTAGAACCGTCCAAACGCAGCTGAACATGAAGCATTGCTATAGTTACCCAACGAGACAGCACATTGTATTCATAAATAATTTTCTTCCGTTGAAATGTTCACGTAGTTTCTTCTATATTGTAGCATAACCACCTTATTCCTAGATATTAAGTATGGAGTTAAGTATTAATTGGAATTAAGGGGTTAGACTACTGTGACGGCCTGAAAATAAATAATCATTCGATTAAATTACGGTTTAGCATTTCATATTGTGGCTTCTAGCTGACGCTCTTCTTTTTACGGAGGAAAAGCGGTGTACCTCTTAACTCAATTTTGGATTATCTGAAACAAAAAAACGAAATTTGTCTATTAAGTATAATGCAATGCCTAAATATTAACGGGGCGTTTTTTTTTTTTAATACTTTGAAAATTCGCTGAATAACGGTGTGTTGAAGAAAAGAATGTCGAATTAATTCTTCACGAAAATCGGCATTCGGGAAAATAGGGAAAATAAATAAGAAGTAGCTTAAGGAAAATGGTTTTATTGAACTACAGTGGAATCATCTTCGTTTCCTCTTTAGAATTTCATTAGATACAGAAGAATGTAGGCTAACGCAACGATATCCCGTTCCGCGCGAATGAAAGCAAAGGCAGCCGAGGACGTAGAAACTTTGGCGCGTGAAACTCCGAGCGATCGGGAAAATCTTCGGATGAAAGTAATTACGCGAAACTTTCTCGAGCCCGAAGGTCATTAACGAGCCGGTCTGGATGATTCTAATTGTAAGAATAATTAGCCGCGAAGATACCATCGCGCGCAGGAGGAAGCAATTATTCGTCTACTTAGCCGCGGCGGTGTTTGTTGTCGCGGATAGTGTTAATTATCGCTGGAAACGCGATCCATACACGGGGCGCGTCGGCGGAAAATGTATCGCCGCTCTGTCTTTCGTTTCGCGGCGATATAGAAATTCTGTGCAAACTTTCCACGGCAGTTCGGTTCCCACTGCGGTTCGATTTGAGTTTCACCTACCTCCACATTCCATCTTCGCCTCACTGTTAACGATTTCTCAGGTTTTTGTATTCGACGCGGCAGCTCCCATTCCGAATCTCTCGTCCCGCACGATCGCCGCGCCGCGAAACGGGAAAATTAAAGGCACGCGCGTTACGAGGATTTTTCCGTGCCCGTTCAGTCGTGACTCCTTGCATCTGTTTACGTAAGGCGAACGCTATTCCGCCGTGTATGAGACTCGGACCGTTACCTTCCCATATAGATCATCGTGAGATATTGGTCAATTGTTATTATTTGATATTCGCTATGATCAATGGCTGTGGAGATTCCAGTACAGGGCGCTTCAAATGTCACCGAGCATTTCAGATCAAGCGAACTTGCTCCTATTCGCGTTTGTCCCAGTTTCCCAACCTTTTTTGAGTGGCGATCCCATTTTATAATACTCAAAACCCCGTATAAGGTACGGCAAATTTAATACGGTAAAGGAAACACATTAAAAATAGGTATTTCAGAATATATTTCTAACTTAATAATTAAATAAAATAAACAATAATTAAAATAAATAGGTGCTGAAAATCGTCAACTAAAAATAACTGTGGCGACCCATCAGAAAACACTTCGGCTTAAGAATCACTGGATTAGAAGAAGAAAGAAAAATATTAAGAAATTGTGGTGAACGATATATAAAACGAAATAAAAAAAAATAAAAAGATTTAATTATTCTTTCAGCTAAAATTTAATAATAGCTACCATTTACCATCTAACTGAAATACTTAGCTACCGTTTAAAATAATTACAATTCCATACCGTATATCCTACAAAAATATTTTTTCCTTCAACTTGCTGACCATCTTCGCATATAGTACCTACTAATTTACTTATTACTGCAGTGCACTGTTTATCTTAATATTACCAGAGTGTAGGTATTCTGTGCACTAACACTAAAGGGTTTTACCCGTTGATTTCAATAATAATAATAATAATAAAACGTTGGCATGTGCCCATTTTCCACTGGGTCCCTCAATCACGAAATTCTACCATGGAATTTAAATGATAAATTACTATAAGCACACAAAGCAATGGCAAAATATCTACTTCGCAGGATTCGAGGCTTCGGAAGCCATCAGATATAAGGCAAAATACCTTTATCCTCTCATTCCCAGGAGCCTGGCTATTGCTCGGCACACCTGTAATAATTCTCGGAGCTAAAGGATCGTTTAAAATTCACAGGTCTTCCAGCGTGATCGGGAACAGGGGACGCAATGAACGTGGAGCGGCCGACGATGGACGGCTGCGGTCAACAGCCGTTGTTTTTGACCGGTACTTCCGGTTCTTCCGGCATCACGAGTCCTCAGCAGCAAACGGTGCAGCCGGGCGCGCCCCCGGAACACTACGGCGGACCGATGAGCCTGAGTATCTGCATATCCGATTCCGGCCACGAGATACTGCGACCCAAGCCGCGCCGGTGAGCCTCCTCCTCTTTTATTCCGTCTCCCCTCCCCTCCCCGTGTAATCGATATCGATCTTAACGAAGATCTGATTAATGGTCCCCGTTCACGGTGATCCGCTAGCCCCGATAAGGATCGATTAAAACCCGCCCAGGGGGATCCTCCGCGGATGGAACGTTGACCCCTTCCTGCCCCGACGAAACTAGATATTACATGTCCCGAACGGGCCCCGCCATCGCGGCCAGCTCTCCGTTACAAGGCTCGTTTTCTGTAACGCGATAACGCCTCATGTAACGATCTTATCGGCGGGGAGTCGCTCGCTCGCTACCACGCGCAACCTCCGCCAGATCGGCGTCTACACGGCTGTTACGGGAGGTGTTGACGAACGTCCACGGGCCCATTTCGATCTGGCAGTCGGTTCAGTCGAGTATGTATCTTGGTTCAATGAATATGGGTGACTCTGTCGTCTGGATAGTTGAGTTTAGATTATCGAGGGCAGTGGTGATATGAAAATGCACAGAGTGCAAGTGTTCGGGCTTGCACTCCCTTCACTAGAATTCCATGTGGAAGATCTGTTACATCTCCAAATACATAATTGTACCTATATACTTTATCTTCGTATGTGCCCCTTTTGGGGAAAAGGGGGTTTCGAAAGCTCCTAGCCTCGACGGGGGTTGCTGACCCCTGTCGCCGCGGGGTGGCTATTTTTAACCGGTATCGGGGCCGAAATCGAGAGGAATACGATACGCAATCGATAATTTTAATGTTACGCATCGATGGGCAATTATTATCGATTATAACTCGGTGTCATACATATTGATAAGGGCCAGGGATGGGCCGTGTTTTACATACGAATCGGCGAGTGTGCACACGACACGATCGCCCCACGGAATACCAATGAGCCTACGTCGAACACCGAATCCACAGAGTTCAATTCACGACCTAGAAAATCTTTAAGAATCTCGATCCATTAGGTTTTCCAAAAATTTTCTAGGTAAATAATTCCCTGGTAACAGGCCTAGTAACTGTGGTACTTATACACTTCCTGTTAGACCAGTAAAGCGGGGAAAAAAATGCAAAACCTTTCCAAGTTGTGAATATAGACTTGTCAAGCAATAATGAGGGTTGCATTGTTTGTGGGAGAAGTTAGGGGTGGGGAACGTAGTACTCCCTTCGTGTTCCTTGATAACGAAGCAGCACGTGCATTGGCAGAGATTGCCAGCCCGTTACGTGTACACAGCAGGGGTGAACGAACCCCGAAATTTCTGGAGTTATTACGTGAACCCTTAAATTTCAGCACGCCTATTTGTATGCCGAGCAGATTCTTCGGGGGGCCCGTCAGTGGTGTCGATGGAACTAAATGACGGGGGGCGAGGGGGCAGGGGGAGAAGGTGTGTCTTACGGATATATGCTCGTTCGACATCGTTAATCGAATCGGCGGTAATTACGTACGTCGTAAATTTTAATGATCCTTAATCGGATCGACCGTAGACCGTGGCCCCCTTTTAACGGCGATGTTTTGGGATCCCCTGGCTAAACACCCCGGTAGTAATAATAAAAAAGAGAAGGGAAAGAAACGGTCTCGGCAACAAATACCACGGGGCACGGAGCATGCGATATTTGTAAGTATCGGGAATACCTACTGTTTTTTTTCTTTCGTGCTGGAACTCGTTAGATATCGTTTCGTTTATAGTCGCGGAAGAAATTAGTGTGATTCGCGATTGGAAAATTCTCTGCTGATCCCCACGAGGGAAATTTCAGATATTCCCTCTGGCTTCCTGTCTATACATTATACATCTATACATTAATGGGGTCACTGAAGTTTTAGTAAGTAATTGTACCTATTCAGGGAAGGATTTGTGTTTGTGCTAGTTATGCTGCAGCCGGGGGCGGCACATTTGGGAAGCGGTGGATTTTTGGGGGCGGAAATTTGTGGGACCGACAATTTTGGGGGGTGGTATATTTTGGGACGCGATAAATTTTGAAAGGTGGCAAATTTGGGGAACGATAAATCTGTGGGGCGGATAATTTGGGAAGCGACAAATTTTGAGGGACGAAAATTTTTGGAGAGCAGCAGATTTTGGGAACGACAAATTTGGAGCGAAAGAAATTGGAAAATGTTTACACACAGAGGCTTGAGACAACTTTGAAAACACTTCACTTCGTTCCTTTAGCAAATTAGCAAAAACTCACATGTGAGTAGCCATATTGAATAAATTTAGTAATTGTCTCGACACTTTTCAATTAAAATACTTGATGACATTTCCCGAAAAGAGCGGCAGATTGAAAGTAAACTTAGAGTATATTAAAATACAACTTGAAAGAAAAGATGCAAGAAGGAAACAAATTACCAAATTAACAAAGCTCAGTTCACCCCAAGGCTCGCTTTACCCCGGCCTCTCCTACGAAGAAATCGACGGAGACGAGCTCGTGTCGAAGCGACTGGAGACAAATCGCCAGGTAGATCGAAGGCATCAATGAATTACGGAAGGAGGGACGATGCTCGCGCGCGAACAGGCGACGAGGATGCGCGAGAGCGTAAGATATTCCGCGTGTCGGCGAGGGGTTATCACGGGTTATCGAGGAGAAAGCCCTTCCCCCGTGTAGCTCGTCGCCTGACCGATTTACGATCGCCGCGACTCCCGTTCCGTTGAAATCCACTGTCGCGCCCGCGCGCATCCACACGTACGTGCACTTATCTAACAGAGTCGCGCTGTATATTACGTAAAACAATTACGTTCGCGGGCCAGCACTAGAGCGAGCTGCGATCCTCGAGCACCGTGCACGTCCAACGTTTCCATCCCAAGTTACGGCGGACACGGCGCGCTATAAACTTCTCAATCGGCCCGTTAAAAACGATAACAATGGGGGGATTGTGTGATACCAGCGGTTTTTCGAGCCATTGTCCGTTTTCTTTTGTGAAAGTCTGGCTGGCTGGTCTGCGAACTCGCCTGCACCAACGGTGTTCAAGCGCTTTGCTATTTCTCGGCCGCTGGGAGCTTGGGAACCGAGGAATGGACGAGGAAGATTGATTGCATTGTGGTAGGGATAGAAGTTTTGGAAGGGGAGTGGAAGTTTCGGGGTTTCATCAATTTGGAGTTTTTTTAATTGATAAAGGGAGGAATTGGTGACTCGAGTGCTCTGCAGTTTTCAGATCTGTGTGTGTTTTAGTATTTCATGGGGAAGGGTTGATCTAAAGGTGCGAATCCACGATGAGATTTTATATGAGACTTTTCTATCATGAGACAAAAATCTCAGTAACTATTAAATGTAAATAGAAATGGAAATAGTCGAGATGAGATTTTTGAGAATATGTCGTGAATTAAGTCGTGAGTTTAATTTCATATAAATAATGACAAAATAATTATAAAATAAAATGGGTGATACGCATGTGAGACGCGATATTTTTGTCCCATCGTGGATTTGCATTATTACTGTTACTGTTTTATTCGATTAGTAATTATAATCAGAGGATGAGTTGGTCACTAAAGGCAATTTTCACGATTCTACTGTAACTCCTACCCTCTCATCACGCTCTCTTGCTTTATCAGTTTAAAAGGAAGAGGATATCAGAGTCCCAAGCTCGCTTGAAGGAACTGCGAATAAAATTGTGGGGGTGGTCGTTGACCTTGGGAATTTAAATTTGTAAAACAGAAGATAGCGAACTTCTCAGGAAGCAACATACTCCGCATTGAGCAGTGAGAATATAAATAATAAATCCTCAGACCACTGTTCTCGCCGCGCGTATCTCGACCTTTCAAATTGCATTCTCCAACGAAAGCGTCGTCCTCATCTATTCCAATTAAAGTTCATTAAAACCACTCATTCGGAAGCGCAGCTCTCACGCGGTACTTTCCAGTTTCAGTTCGATTGAACGAGCACGGGGAACGAGCAGCCGCGAACTTCGACTCTCGCTGTTCCTCCCCCTTTCGAATTTCCTTTCATTCATCCTCGTAATCAGCCCGCCTCGCTCAATCGCCGGATACATTTTCCCGCGGCTAGGAAGCGTCGACGGGAGAGGAAGAGAGAAAGCACGGAGAGAGGCCCGCCACTTCCGGCGGGACAAGATGAAATAGAAATTATCCGTCGTGGGCGAAGAATTTCGCGCGATCGTGCGAAAGGAGAGTCGGCCAGATGCGCTGGCGCGCGTTTAATTAGTCGGGGGCCCAGGGTAATGAGCAAGGAAGGGGGGATGTTAACTGGGAACGGGGTGATCGCGATAGTGTAACGCGCGTGAGAGGATGCCTTCACGTCGATGCTTAGCCAGATCTCCGCGAGATATTTAGGTTAACGGCCTTTCCTCCTTTCCTTCCTCTTTTCTGCCACCTTAACTAGCTTTTACTGGCTCCCGTTAACGCGCAGCTAGGTCAGGGACGTGCCGCGGTTAGCATCTCTGCCTTCGCAGGGATTCATTTTCTGTGAACCCCATGCAGATTAAAAAACAAACATTTTGGGAGGAAGATTAAGATTGGACCTTCTAGGGGCATGGTTGAGGGAGATGGTATATGAGCTCTTAATGCATCTCGTGGTTTTGAGTAACTTCTGCGTGGAAGGAGGTGAGTGAAACTTTTTATCAAAGGCAGGATCGACCACAGGGGGGTGCAGAGGGTGCAAGGCAAACGGGGCTCGGAGAGTACAAGGGCCTCAGTGAAAAGAAGAAAAGAGAAAATAACAAAATAAAAAAATGAGAATTAATTTTTTTTATTTAATTAAAATTGAGTTAATATTATAAACCGACTTGAACTTCACGCTCTAAACTTACAACTGGCTACTACGTGCACGCCAAAATTGTGTCAAAAACGAAATTAAATTATAATTTCTAATATAATAATCTAATATTACTAATAATACGGCAATAAAAGAGTCATATATTTAAATAGGTTAATGTTTATTTGCTTTCTTCTTTTATTTTTTATTTTATTTTCTTTATTGCTATTCTCTTTTCCTGAAAATATGTCACGTTTCTTTTACCGTGGAGAAATTGTTTAGGACCCCTAAAATATTTTTTGCACTCTGGCTGCTTTATAGAAAATGGCTCATTTTATCTTGAATAATAAATTAGATCTCCCTTCGAAGTCCACCACTAGTTTAAAATTTTTATATCCGAGGTTCAAAGACTGCTCGTGGTCTGGGGACTAAAAACAGTAGCGCGCTTGAATGTTATTCGAGGGATTAAAGAAAGTTTACATACATCGGTGCACATTTTCAAGTAACCCCCATTATAAATGTAACCGTTTTCACGTGAAACGTTATGCAAGAGTAACGACAGCAAGAACGATATTCTCGCCGCTGAAAGGAAGCGTGCGAGAACGGCAAAGGACGCAGAGACGTGGCCCCATAAACGTTAAAAAAGCTAAATAGCGGCGAGTGCGCGGCACTTAACCGCGAACGAAATTCCCGTCGTTCCGGAATACATTCCAGAACTCGTTATTAAAATGCCTGCTTATTATCTACACCGTATTTACAATTAGGAAGCATGCCACTCGCGGATGGCCTCGAATTAACGGCCGCTGATAACCAAGCCGTTACAAAACCGTTTTTACGCCGGGACTATGGCCATCCATTGGAAAACCTGCACGAGTTACGTTTACGAGGGTCCAAGATCGCCTTTCTGCCTGAACGTTGCGCTTAGAAATCGATGGACGCTTGACTGTCCCGTCAGTTTGCAATAATTGATGACACATTTGTATAAATTTTCGTTTCCTTGTGCCATCAATTATTTCCTACAATGAAGTGCAATTCCACCACCTCCTAATATCAGGGCCGACGCATGGCGGGTTCAACGCGTTTTCTGAAACTCGGCCCCGCGCTTTAAAATACCCCGCGGCTCACAAAAAGCTCGGCGTAAATTTTGCGGGGCTTTTTGCATAGATATTTGTTATTATAAAATACCTTTAAATTGCCCACGGTCTACGAAAAGCTCGGCGTAAATTTTGCGCTCTTTAGCTCTAATTCAAGCACCGTTTAAAATAATTACAATTTCGTGCCGCATTTCCCACGAAACCAATTTTCCCTTCAACTCCCTTCTCTCTAAAATCATAAAACGGTCGCATGTGCCAATTTCCCACTAGACCCCACGATGCATCAAACATTATCAACTTCGCGCACTTACTCGTCGCACTCTACAGCTCTATTTCAGATTCGCCACCTGTTTTGCTCGTGTCATAGAAATTTTATCGCGCCAGGCTGATGGAATGGTCCAAAGTGAAACTGGTCCAGTTTCAAGAGCTAAATAGCTCCATAGCTTCTTATTTTCGAAGAACGACTTTCTTCGAAGTAGCCGGAGATTACCAATGCGTTCTCGAATCGAACAGTATGCTTCCTTTGCGCACGAGATTAGAGTGTCTTTGAAACACATTCTGCTGGGAGATATAGGTTGCTGGAGTAACAGGATTCGTTAACTGGACTGTAAATCGCGGAGAGTCGGTAAAGATACTGACCAGAGTTTTTACGATCGCGGAACATTGCGCTATCGCGAAGTTTCTTGCCGAAGTGGACCAAGGCATGAGCTTGAAGAGGGGAATTTTAAGCGCGCCGTAACTTCTGTCTAGGATGTTCTTTAATCTAAAGTATGGAGGCTTTATAGTAAGAAGGTCTCTTTAGTTTTATGGGAACACGTGCGCGCGTAAAATTTAACGAGAATTTGTTAAAAACTAGTCCCCTCGGTTTTACTCTGATTCTTCTTTTTCTCATTCTACCATTGTTTTGTGTATTTTTCCTTTCGTCGGGTTGGAGGAAACTTTTGTTTTTAACGTTACGTAAGCGTGACGCAACCGTGATTTTCGTTACAATTACAGTGGAGAACGCATTGCCGTGGCAGAGGACACGGTTCGGTAATTAATTTAATATCCCGCTTGGCAACGGCTGTCGCCCTTGACACCGGAGTTTCGCCAGATGAGCACGGACAATGCGCGCCTTGAACTCTTCCTTGCAAAACCTTTCTCGTAAGGGGCGCGTTATGTTATAGATTAAAGACTTCCGTCGATGCCTTTTCATTCTCGGTAGGCTTGGCTGGCCGTAACTGAAGGGGACGAATGTCCCTCTGTCCATTCAGACGTATTCAGAGAAACGATCGTCTCCCCCGGGTCAGATGAAACTTAATTGGCCACCTAATTATTAACTCCGGCACGTCAAGGGAAGAATGAGCTCACTGTCTGACCAGGACAGGAAGTAGCCTGCTCTGTATCTATGGTACCTAGAAGAGATATAGCGAGGGTGTAAAAGCAGGGGGAACTTGCAAAGTTTACTGCTTTGAGATTTTGCGATAAGAGGTCTGGGAACTTTAGCTCTCTAAAGAAAATATTAAAGCTCAAAGCTGCGGAGTCCCATAGTTCACAGCTTTCACGTTTTGCGATAAAAATACCAAAGCTCAAAGCTGTAAACCTTATGGCTCCCGGACCTCAAAGGTGAAAACTTTGGGACTCTCAAAACTGAAAACTGAAAACTTTACTGCTTCCAGAGTTTTAAAGCTGAAAACTTTACTGCTCCCAGAGCTCAAAGCTGTAAACCTTATGGCTCCCGGACCTCAAAGGTGAAAACTTTGGGACTCTCAAAGCTCAAAACTGAAAACTTTACTGCTTCCAGAGTTTTAAAGCTGAAAACTTTTCTGCTTCCAAAGTTTTAAAGCTGAAAACTTTACTGCTCCCAGAGGTCAAAGCTGAAAACTTTACTGCTCCCAGAGCTCAAAGCTGAAAACGTTTTTGCTCCCAGAGCTCAAAGCTGAAAACTTTACTGCTCTCAGACCTCAAAGTAGAAATATTTGCTGCTACCACAAATCAGAACTGAAAACTTTGGGGCCCCCAAAGCTCCTAAAACCCCGCTATATTCCTCCTACATACCATACATAACAACGAATAACGAAAGTTGTCCCAATACCAAACTAACCCCAAGAAAACTATCATTAAGTCACCAAATTAACTGAACAGTTTTAACTCGCCCCGATAACGCTATCTCCGAGGAGTTAGTAAACACGTTCCCGCGATCTTAGGTACAAACGACGCGGAGAGATATTTCCTGGTAATCGAACATTACAACCCACTGTTGCCCTAATCACAGCTGCCACGAATCGCGTGTAAATTAATTGAAATCCACGGGGCACTATCATCGCGCACGGTGACGTTGCGCAACGCGGTACCGTAAAGCGGGCGGGATCACGGTGTAAAAGTTAAACTGCCCACGATCGAAGGCTACCGTCGAACCGCGGCGTCGGCGTTAACAGACGTTAATCATAATGTTGCAGGCGGCCGTGTTTCGCGTGCACGCGGAACGTGGCACGCGAAAACGGGAGGGGCGGCGGATAAAAAGGCGGGGACCGGTTTGTCTAGGGAGCAAAATTATCTACGACTTTCACGCGGATTTATCATAAGGCGTGTTCCAATGAAAAGCACGCGATTCGTGATCAATTAGCACCGCCGAGGGTATCATTTGTATCGCGCTGGTATTTATCGCGCCGCGTGGCTCGCAGAAGAGCGGACGTTTTTAATGGCGCAGCCTTAGAACGGCTCTGGCCTAGTTAATTGCCCGCCTTCCGCATTGTGCGCCCTGCACCTTCGACGTTAATTACGGATAGGAAACTCCTGGGAGTCTTCTTCGCCTTTGTAAAGGAACGCCGGGAAACGGTGACACCGGGCTCGCTTTCTTTCGCTGCTCTTCCTTCCCCTTGTGCAAACGTCCCAAGGCAAACACTGCTAATGGGGAATTATCTCGTGCCCCCGTTCGTCAATTTCTTCAGTGGGTCTTCCTTATGGAGCCGGAGATACATTACTTGGTGTTTTCGAATCATGTCAGATCAGGATTTCAATTTTTAATTATCTGAAGTGGAGTTCTTGAGATATTTCAGGGCCTAATAGAGGGGGCTCTTTAGAGTGCCTATGGTGTCGTCCTTAAATTATGTAAGAGTAATTTTGGCGATTTCTTACCCCCTCCCTCCCCCGTATATTTTATATTCCAACCCCCTTCCCTCCGTCTTCAAGTTCAGCTTCGGGAAATTTAAACTAAAATCACTTTTCTGAAGCATTAATCATAGATTTGTATTTTTTGAAAATTTGGTTATTAAATATTTCGTAAGACAGTACCTGACCCCCTATCTTTGTAAGAGAACGTAAGAAATTAGCGACGCCCTTCCAAAAAATCCTTACCTAATTTAAAAACAACCTCTGTCCACTCTATTGTAAATATTATTCCACAGATATTGAAATTTTCTATATTTCCCTACCTTCCCAGTCGTAAATCACAGAAGTGTCCTCGCCGTGCAGCCAACAAAGCCGTAACTCAGTCCGATACCAAATTTCAATTTCCTTTTCCTCCGCTTATCCCTTATCACCTCCAATAGAAAAGCGATACGGCAGCGGTTGATAAAAGGGGCCGCAACTGGCACGGGGACGTTCACCTCAGGCTGATAACCGTTTCGGGTCGCGTTTCCCAATCCCCGGGAGCGATTCACGCCCTTCCATCGCGATAGCAGCGACGGTTTGCATAGAAAGGGAAGTCTGACGAAAGGATCGGGGAACACGGTGTCCGAGGATCGTCACGGAGCCGTGGTCAGGAGCGAGCGGCGTCGCGGAGGAGGAAGTAGGATGGCCGGCCGGAAGTGCTCCCCCGAAACCCAGTAACGTGGTGGGGTTTTCTAAAGACACGCGGCCCGTTCGCTGGCGTTCACCCGGTTTCCTGCCTCTACGGTGAAAAGAGCATAACAGTTCGCCGTGTGGCAGCCACCACTTAACCACGTCACGGTGGACAGGGAAACCGGGCGATACCGGGTTCGCCAATTAAAAGTGGAACGTCGCGACGTCCTCGAGGTCTACTTCCAGCCGGGCCCCAGCTTTGTTCCTCCAGTAATCGTGTAGTCCGTCCCCGTTTTAATCTAACTATCCCACAAGACTGATAATACACACAGTGACATTCACGCGAGTGCGTTCAGTGGTTCACTTTGGATTAACCGGGGGATCGAAGGAAATCGTATCCGTTTCGGGGGATCGATCGACCGCGGACCAGAACGGTGAAAGTAGCGCGCGAACTCGCCTCCGCGAGCGCGTAATTGCTCTCCGCCAGGCGTTCTATCTTTGGAGCCCGTGCGAACGAGCCGCGCGGATATTTTCTGGGCTTCGCAGCCGCAATTACGGGCAACGGTTTCCATCGCGGGCCCGCGAAAACGGAGCGGCTCTATTATGGGCACCGTGTTTTCGAACGTGCGCCTAAACTGGGCGAGGAGAATTCGCGCGGGATTGCTCTACCTAATGCCTAGGAAGCTTGCTCGCTAGTTTCGTAACACTCTGGTATAAAGGGCCATTAAGAATCTCATTGTTAGAAGAATATCAAACGATCCCACCTCGAGCTCCCTCGACTCTCTCACCCCTGGCCAAACAACCCCCACTTAAGAATCTGAAAAACGGGGGAAATGGCGAGCTCCGCTATCCTTGCAATTTGCCAGTGACACGCGGCTCCCTCCTTCCATTTCCACTGACAAAAGCGCACAGGCGACACTCGGCTAAGCCAGCGATCGCCGCTGCGAAAAGGGAGCACTCTCGCGCGATACGCGGCGTTTCGCGCGCGCCGATAAGCCTCGCAGCTCTCGCGATACGGCGGAGTGCCGGGCAGGGCGGTGGAAAAGAAGCAACGAAAGGAAAGTGATAGCTGTCTCCTCTATTCGGGCCCCGGCAGTGTGCGGTTTGCGGAGCAAGTGCACGCGTTTCACCTGCCGTCTTGCAGTCGCGTGCCCAGCGCAAAAACGTCACTGCCAGTGCCGCGTCTCTCAGTGTGATTTGCGAGCATCCATGCGAGACGCGTCCACTTCGCGCCCGGGTAAAAAACAGATTAAGGGGGACGCGTCCTCGGGTGCAGTTGCGTGCTTCGTTGGCGGACATTCGCGCTTCTGAGCTGGATTTGCAAGAGGATTGTTTTGAGGATTGCTTTGCGGATTGATACAGTGATGGAGTTTGGAAATTAGAAGGAGTTTTTGAGATAAAGTATTCGGTGAAAGTGTTCGCGGTGGCTAGAGGGCCAGAGTCGGGTGTTTTAAAGTTCCAGTGGTAACGCAACGTTAAGTGGAATCGTCATCTTTCCCTGAAGCAGCTAGGAAAGAAACCCACCGGACATCCTCTTTGATACGAGGCTAGTGATTAGTAGCACAAGAGATCTTATTCCTGGAATTGCTGGTTAATCATAGGATCGCTATCGTGGTCGACCGAACGTCCCCCAGTGGCGCGTGGCCTTCCCCTCGGTGTAATCAATGAAAAGGAGTGATTAGAAAGGGACCAAGAAGAATGCGCACCGGCGGGGCGACATGCCGTTGACCAGCGAAGGGGCATGCATCGACAAGGACTGCGGCTGCATGCTCTGCCGTGAGCTGAAGGACTGCAAGATGGCAACGAAGCTGGATGGCCCTCAGGTCCGTCGCGAGGGCGTGAACTTTATCCTGCGCCGGGGTTTGCCTTTTACGAGCAGATCGCCGTCGAAGGAGTGGATGGAAGCTGAGGATCCCGGGGATGCTGGGTACGATAACAGCGTCACGCTGGAGAGCAAGGATCGCGAGGGGAAAGTAGAGAGGGTGACGAAAATCGAGAGGGATGTGGCTCACAAGACGGTGATCTACTTCGGGGACTCGAATCAGAGGCAGAGCAAAGCCTGCTCGAAGGAGGCTCCCTCGCAGCCGCTGGCTAAGGAAGATTCCAGGATCAAGGGCGAGGAGGACGAGGGGAAGAGGCTGGAGAGGGCCGAGAGGCAACGGTCGACGGTGAGCCTGATGGAGAACGAGGAGGCGAAGGTGACGCACGAAATCGTGGTGAACGTCAGTCCCAGCAGGGAGGACGTGCTGAGAATCGAGGAGGACGAGAGCCAGGTCGAGGATTATTGGTCCTTGCCGGGGGACAACACCGGGTTCAAGGCGGACTGGAGCTTCGTCCAGCAATGGCGCCTGAGGGGGTAAATCACGCTCGCGTTGTTCACCGCGTCGATGAGAAATGACCGTTGGCTTGAGCACCGTGGATCCTTCCACTGCTACTTCCCCGTGGTAGATTACGGTAGAGAGTAGAAGCCTATCTTCCTGTGATAATGGGAATTTGCTTGGGCTAATTATGGGAGAGATGCTGTTTTTTTTTAATGAAAAGGTGAAATTAAGAAGCTTGAATGGAGAGATAAAAATATTTCGAAATGCGACAGCACTCCCGCAAGAGCTTCTCTCCTCCAAAATGGTGTTTATAGTTTGAGTTTTTTAAGGGTGATGAATATTAAAATTTTGATTTGTTTCAATGCAAGTAGTATTACGACATGGGTGACTAATAATGGCTATCCTTGGATAAAGTTTCTATTGAGAAATTTAGACACGGTGACAATTTTGCGTAAAGTGCGGCGCCTCTCACATAATTACCCTACTTTGTATGAAGCTTCCACTGTCATCGAGTTAAATTTCATATGCCTACCACGATTCTACTTTGATCGCTCGAAAAATTAAGCTATTCTTAAAAAAAAATTTCTCAGTAGATACAGCATATAATGAAATAAATCGTTTTGGTTTTTATTAAGCTATTTTTATACTATACAAAGAAATTTAAACAGAATTTTTTTAATTTGTTTTAAATCTTGTTTTTTACAGCATTAATATGGCACCTAAAAAAATAGGTGATTCCCTCACTGAGGCTTATCTGAAACAAGAAATTCGAAACGATTCTTAATCTTCAAGAGTGTCTCTAGCACCCCTCGCTTAATTAACAATTTTCGTTGAAAAATAACAAAATAGCGCGAGATCGAATTTTTGGGATAAACACACCATTTTTCTCGGTTATTTTTCGTAAAAAATTGTTAATTGGGGCGCGGGCGATAGCGACACTATTTTTACATAATACGTATAAGAGTAGCTTAAAAAATTAAAAAATATTTATTTCATCATATGTTGTATTTATACAGAAAAAAATATTTAAATTTTTCTTCCGATCAAAGTAGAATGGCTTTAAAAAAAAACAGATGGAAAAGTAAAATATGCGCCGACACGTCTGCTCCCTGCCACAATTTCTAACGAGGAACCTTGATCCTATTATATCACCTTAAAATTACCATTTTGAAACGAAGTGACCAACTCTTTCGACCCATAACCACCCCCAAGTTCATCATCTTCTACCGTAAAAGCGTTTAGCGGAGTTGTGGAAAGCGATACCTACTTTACCTGGTCCCCTCTGAAATTTATTTCCCCTCGACGGGGCCGTTCCGTTTCCCGAAAGAATTCGAAGCTCGCGAACGTGCCATGCCACCGAATCCCTCGCGAGCCTGGAACCTGGAGGGCGGATAAGGGGGGATCAAGATCCACGGAACACACGTGGATCACGATCGCCTCCCTGGCCGATCCACTTATCGATCACGTGAATCTCATTACTTTCGTACACCTACCGTTGTTAATTTGCACGGTGCTCGCATGCAATCCCTCTGTTACGTAACGCAGGGCACGGTGTTCGCAAAATTAAAGGAAACGCGAGAAAGCAGCGCCGGCCCGGCGATTTTTCGCGGAGATACCGCACGAACCGTACTGCTGGCCCCGTGGAAAGTCGCTTAATCGATGAGACAGATCTATTGGGTGGACCAGCTTCTTTATTGGTCGGATCGTCGAGATAGGATTGCTTTGGAGAAATTCGTTGAAGCGGTTTACTAATCTTAGAGTAATACAAGGGGCCATTTCTTTCAGTATTCAGTAGTGGACAGGTTTATGAATTGATATTGTAGAATATAAGTCGAATTGGATTGGGGATACAGGGAAAAAGATGAAACTATACGAAAGTATGATTAATTATGTTTATTGGGTAATAATTACTGATGTCTAGCTCTTATAGTTTAATAATAAAATTATAAATGCAGAACTCTTGAGAAGTGGCATTTTACCCGAGTTGGTGGTATTTATATCAATTTCTAAATTAGTAAGTTTAGCTTTGTGGGGTCTTAAAGGTAAAGGTAGGAATTTATCTATTACTATGGAGATTACAGAATAGTATAAGACTATAAGCTTTAACTAAGAATTGTAAATGATACTTACATTGTGTGGAAAAGAAGGTTCCAAGCGAAGGTTTGAATAATAATAGTCAGATTTCTAAATTAATAGGATTTAACGTGGCATATATATTATTAGAATTATCTTCGTGGGATCTAAAACCAAACTTGGTAGATGTTTCCAAGCCACATAGAATCTCGGAGACTCTTAAATAATACAGTGTACAGATTTCTAAACAGCATAGGGTACGGAATTCCAAATGATATATGCGGTAGAAATCGAGTTTCTAAGTGAAGGTCTGAATAATAGAAACCGGGTCTCCGAATGAATATCTAAATAACAAAGATGAAATTCCTGGGGATCTGACTATCTGAAGGAAACAGTGTTTTCAATGTTTTTACATAAAACAGCAGAGAATTTCTTTCCCAACAACAAAGTACATATTTTCCCGGGTGTAGCAGACCGAAAGTGATTTAAATATACAAGTTGTATAAAAAGTGATGGTTTCAGGGGTGAATCTCCATCTCTGGATCGATGGACATTTCTAAAAAGAACTTGTCGCAAAATTATTTATAACATTGTAAATTAATGTTAAAGTTTTTTTTTACATCAACGTACTCTGTTCAATGAGAAGGCAAAATAGTCCAAAAGGAACCATGCGCAAATGTACCATTTTGAGTCAAAACATTGTGAAATTTTATTTACACAAAAATTAGAGTGCCGAAGTCTTCACACTCTAATTATTGTGACCTCTAATTCTGAGTTTTCTAATTCGTTGGAACTCATTTTCTTCTCGTGGAGCAGAGGAGTTTGACGTTAGAAAAAACTTTAACATTAATTTTCGATGTTATAAACAATTTTGCACACAAGCTTTTTTACAAATGTGTGGAAATTCGCTCCTGAAAGCGATGCCCATCACTTTTTATACACCCTGTACAGTTCAGAATAATTTAGTTAAGTAGTTTACGCGTAGACAAGAACTTTCCTTCGTAACAGTTTTCATAGGCATGACTTTTAATCATGAAGAATTCTCCTTGACAAGAATCTGCCGCAGTATCGCGACGCAGCATCGGCGCAATGAATCATCAGAATTTTTTCATACAAATCACCCGGTACCCTGCATTTATCTCTTCGCATCTCCGACGAAGGGATCAAATTTTTTCCTCGCACGGAGGGAACATTCATAACTTTCCTCGAACCCGTCGGTTCTAACGGAATACGCGCCGGCAAGGCTTGGGAACTGATTCTTATTATGTGCTCGCTTTCTCGGGGCGACCGCGGTCAAAAGAGAAGAATCGAAAGCGAGTCGGTGGAATTATTCGGTGGGCAATTAACGAGAAACCTACCCAGCAGGCTATCGAGTATCGTTTAGTCGACATTTTCGGCGATGGAGCTCGTGGAGCCTCTATTCGAGCAACGTATACTCCAATGACCACCCAAGACACTCCATCCGCGACGCAGAGGAATACTTGGGTATTAAATAAGCGATGGGTACACTCAGTGGAGTATAAGTCGTATAATTACAGTGTGAGACGAAAGGGGGGGACGTGGCAAACTAACGGAGCCAGAAATAAGAGAGGAAAAGAGAAATCGATTAAAAATCGTCATTTTTAGTTTTATTTTTGCTACTATTTTTCTTAGTATATTTTTCTTTCATTGTTTTCCTCTCTTCCGTAATACATGTAGATTAATTATTATAGACTGCCTCCTACTTAGCTATAGGCTTTGTTGTTACTAAAAGGTACTCTCCATTAAATAAAGAAATAAAGAAATAGAAAAATAGAGAATAGGGAAATAAAGAAATATATAAGAATATTGAACAATCTTCCATTTTTAAAACAGAATCCCCCATTCTAACTCCACCTCTGATACCCTCTCCACTACATAGCCAAAGTTCTTTATAGGCATAAATGAAATTGGAGTACTAGAAAATAATTTCCTCTCGTAGACCTGGTGGCGTCAGCGGACGGGATCTGTATTGTCCCCCGTACTCGAAGGACTTTACGGAGAGTTCGCCGAAGAACGGTGTCCACAATATGGTTCACATGGTAGCAGAAAGGGACACGGACAGCGTGGCTCCAACGCCAACGCCTCAGCATCCTCATCATCCTCAGCACCATCATCTCAGTCTGCACGAAATCCGCGCGCTTCAGGTACCCCCTCCCCAATTTCAATTCTACACTGAAAAGAGCACCGCGCAAATAAAAATATTCACAAACTTTTACAGAGGCGACCAGAATGCACCGGTAACAGCTCGTCGGATGAGAATCGATCGTCCGGGCACGCGAGCATGTCGGACACAGGTGGACACACGAGCAGCAGTTCACCGCCGCACCGTCACCACAGGGCGCACAGCCCCCAGCAGCTGAACTCTGTGCCCGAGGACGACCGTCTGTCCGCCTCTGTCACCCAGAGGAACGGCAGGAGTAGATCTGGACAGAACCGCAACAGGCACAGAGCCACGCCTGCTAAGGTGCCAGAAACTCGCCCTTAAACCTCGTTCAGATTACTCAAGTTGCTTGAATTCAAGTAATTCGAAACTACATTGCCAATGCGAGCCTATTATTTACTTCATTTGAAATATCCCATCAGGTTTCTTTCAAGTTTAAAATAAAGTAGAGGTCCTTCCAACTCTACTTGCCTTGAAGTATAACTTGACTAAGGTAAACGAGGCTTTACGCTCCCGTGAACGTACCGTTTACCATAAGGTCTTCCACCTTCTTGGTGCACTGCTAAATAGAGCTGACAAACCTCCAACACTACTATTTTCAGTTGAAATTAAACTTTCTCAGCTGATTGGGGGGCTAAGTGGAAAATAGGCACATGCCATTTATTTTCAATTTTCTGCAATGTAGTCTAATTCCACCACCTCCTAATATAATAGCAAAAAGTGCCATGTGCTGCTGGGCTCCTCAATTGTAAACATATTAGAGCGAAACTTTGGATCCCCAGTGATATGTTTAGGGCATTGATGAGCAACCTTTGGCCCCTAATGGGCCAAAAGTGGAAATTTTAATTTATATAGTGAATTCGTTATTTGTAATAATTGCGGGCCGCAGGTTCCGGTGCTCATCACTGGTTTAGAGTATTTAATGTTATCGCGCTGTGCGAATGGTTCATGCAATAATCCCGCCACAGTTGCAGGTGCCATGGTCGGGTTCCGGGCTGGAGGACATAAAGTTGGCGATCCAGCAGCTCACGATGCGTTCCCACAAGTCGTCCTCCACTTACTCCTCCTTGAGTGGCTCCGAGAGCTCGGAGCCAGCCGTAAGGAGGCTGATGCGACACTCCAGCCTGGAGACGATCAACACGAACGTCACCAGCGCCGACGAGTTCGTCTGGGTGGACTCTCACAACAGACTGGTGGAGCTGCAACAGCTACCATGGACGCATCACGACGTGCTTCGCGTGCTGCAGAACGGTCGCACCAGAGAGCACATGGACCAGGTCTCTATGGAGACGATACCACGTCTGTCTTACCTGCTACAACGCGCGCTGGTCAGAATCGGCCGCGAGACTCAGAGGTTGGCTAAGCCCGTCGGCCTCTGCAGCAAGCACGAGGTCTACAGCGCGTTCAAGATTGTACTGTGCCCGGCCTTGGCTGACTCTTGCACCAAGGTACGTGGAGTAAATTAAGGAGCTATTGGCTGCGTTAATCTGATCTGCGTGTCTTTAAATTGCACATGTCTTGCGTGTAAAGGAGTTTGCTTAGAAGGTAAGAATGAGCTTACTGCAACGGCGCACCCAGAGGTGGTCCAAGGGACACCGCCCAAAGAAGGGGCTTTGTGAAAAGAAAAGAAAACTGAATTTTATTCTTTAAGTGAATACTTAGAATCTCCTACATTTAAAAATATTTGTATCCCTTCCACTCGGCTCCCCCGAGATTAAATCCTGAGTGCGTCACTGCAACCATCCATCTGTTATCTGTATTTCATTCTACCAGATGTGGTTTAATTTATAGATTAGTAATTACTCTGTGTGTGAAATCATCGTGAATGTCCATCAATTTTTTTTACTTTCATAGGCTTGCTTGCGAGCAGCTACAATGTTTGCTGTATCAGGTGATCAACTGAAGCAATCGAAGGCCTCTCGATCAGGGTTACAGCTGCCAGTCGGCCGGTTCCTTCGTTGGATGTCCGACGTACGGCTAGGAAGAATGATACACGAATACGCGGCCATATATCTGACCGCGGGTATCGAGAACCTCTTGGAGGAAATACTGTTGCAATGCATACCGACCGACCCGCACACAACCTTAACAGCAACGATGCTGGAGCATGCCATAGCAAATAGCGGAGATTTATGGGGTCTCCTTCAGCCATACGCGCACCTTAATGCAGGTCGAACAGCATCAGGTAAGGTTACCCTGTGTCAGATATTGAAGACAGGATTGCTTTGAGGCTCTGAGCCTTACTGTGCTTAATTTTCATTAATAAAGCAGACATCAATTTGACTGACAGTGCCTCTAAGAAGGAAGATCCCAGACCCGGAAATTAAAAAAATTATGAAACTTTAGGAATATGTAGAGGATATATAAATATGTATCGCCGCAATTTTTCTGTACAAATTCACTCTCAGGTATTATAACTCGCGAATTGTAAGAACTATAAGTTCCAGACAAAAGTTACTTCTTTTAATTATGACTATCATGTGTTATACATCGCGTATCACTTTTGCCAAATGATAGTTCTAATTAAAAGAAGTAACTTTTGTCTGAGAAATTTTTCCTATCCCTTACAACTCGCGAGTTATAACACAAAATTAGAAAATAGCCGGATTTTCAGGGGTCAATTTCACCTCCTTAGAGTGAATTTAGGCAGCAAAGAAGAATGTGTAAGACATACGTACCCTCTACATATTTCCAAAATTTCATAATTTCTTGAATTTCTGTGTTGGGAATCGAAGTCAAACAGAAAATATTCGAATGATGTGTATAATGATATTCACAGGTGCCCTAGCAATGCCACGTTGGGCCAGTGTAAGCTCCCTAAATTCCTCTTCATCGTCCCGTAGTGGAAGAGACGCAGCTGGCTCTGCGTTAGAACCGTCGCTGCTAACCACCTGCGTAGGGTCCATGTCTGAACTGATAGATCTGATCTCGAAAGTAGCCCAGGCGGGACGGTACCCCATACCTTTGACCACCAAGGCGCTGAACGCCTTGTTTTACTACATGAGGTGTTCTCAGGTTCGACCATTTGATCGTTGCCCTTTACAACTACCCATTACCGCACTTTTCTGCGGCATAATTTGAAAAGCCAACGTTTTTATAGCTAGAGCACGGTGAGCGTGGCCCGGGGATACAAGAACTCGCGTACGAGCGAGCGTACGTTGTTCTTCCTCCACTGGTCGAGTGGTTACGCGTCGCGACCGCTCATGCAGAACACAGGCACGGTCTCGTTGTGGATCAGGACGACATTAATCAGGCTGCCAGGCTGTTATTACCCGGCGTGGACTGCCCTGTTAGACCGATATGGTAAACCGCAGCGATATTTCTATCGTGCCAGTTATTCCCTACGAAGCATTCTCTAGCAAAAGCACTTCTTCCGCAGCTTCGAGGACGTCGCCATGTGTTCCAAGCGCATCGACGATTCCGAATACGTGCGCCTGCTCACCATGGACATGGCGTTCAAAATGCTGGTCAGTGGGCGCACGGATCTGATCGCTCACGCGATGCCACTTTTACCATCTACTAAAGTCAACACCGTGAATGACAATGGCTTCACAGCGTTGATGATAGCGTGTATCAACGGGGATGAAACAGCCGTACTGGCTTTACTAGACGCTGGCGCGGATTTGAATATCGAGAGTCCACCTCCGTCGACCGGCCAGTCAGGGAACACACCCTCCAAGGGCGTCGTAGCGTCAGGTGCATCGAACGCTAGGAGTCCAGTCACTCCATCGTCAATGATGTCGCCAGGAAAGAGCATGCAATCGCCGAATTCGTCTTCTGGCTCGCCAAGCAGCTCGAGCAGTGTTACCAGCAATATCTGCTGCAGCCAGACCGGGTTCAATGCTGAGACTCAGCACTGGACCGCTTTAACTTATACCGCGTTATTGGGTCACTGTAACATTGCCAGAGTATTGCTGGAAAGAGGCGCGGCAGTGGAGGGCGGTGCTAAGCTCAGCGAAGACAAATGTACGGTTACGCCTCTGCAGGCAGCCACAGCGTCTGGGAATAACGAGATGGTGGCCTTGCTCTTGGCTCACGGTGCTCAGCCGTTCTTGTCGACCTTAATAAAAGACTCGTTTTCGTACTCTGGCTCTGCTCAACGTGGCTGTTACAGGCAAGTGAAGTAACTAACAATTAAACAAATATGTATCGAAGAGCTGCTTTGTCTGATGACTGCTATATTTTCCACACAGCGCAATATCAGTGGCAACAGCCCACGGCCAAAGGAGCTGTCTTCACCAGCTACTGTCTCATCCACTGAACTTCTCCGCGAAGCGAGGTGAGAAGGAGGTACTATCCTTGGAGGAGATTCTTGCAGAGGGTAGCGCAGGTACTAGTCCCCAGCAGCAAACCGTAGATGGAAGAGGGAACCGACGGGAGGGTAAGGAACCAGTGTTCAACAAGGTGCAGACGAAGGCTTTGCAAGAAGCAATGTACCACAGCGCCGAGAGTAACCATTTAGGTAGGATCGATAGATGTTTACAAGGTTCCGGAGAGCCTGAGACGTTCTATGCTCTAAATTCTGTGCGCATTTAAACTTCCTTCCCAGATATCACAATGGAACTCCGGGGATTGAAAGTCGGCTGGACGTTGCATTGCTGGATGCACAGTCTCGCGACCGCCCATGAAATGAGACTGGACTCGGTGATAGACCAATTGCTTCAAGACTTCCTCCAAGTGTGCCCGGATGATTATTCGACACAATTCGTGCAAGAATGCCTGCCGTTGTTGTTTAATATCTTCAGGTACAGCAAGGTGGGTTATACTCCAAGTGAGCGATAAATTTTTGAAGTAAGCAATCGAAGACACGTTTCATCCACTGTTACGTTGTTTCGCGGACAGAAGGAAGGCACGACGCTTCTTCTCGCTGATATTTTCTGCACGTGCTTCGGCTGGGAGCCGATAAAGCCTATCAGAGACACTACGCTCTCCAGTGGCTCGAGGATCGATCCGAAATTTGTAAATAATCCGGAGCTAAGCGATGTACAATTCAGAGTAGAAGGCAGAGTCTTCTACGGCCATAAAATCGTGTTGGTCACGTCGTCGCCAAGATTTAGGAATATGTTAAGCTCGAAACTGTGCGAGGGTAATCCTCCTATTGTACAAATCAACGATATTCGATACCACATCTTTCAGGTATCAAGCTTTACCGACCGCTTCGATGCAAGTATCCTTTGGACAATATTGAAGACTCAGTTACTTTCTAGATGGTTATGGAATTTTTGTACCACGGTGGATGTGCCACGCTAGAAGTGAATCAAAGCGATGTCTTGGAACTCATGGCCGCTGCAAACTTTTTCCAGCTGGATGGCTTGCTTAGGTATTGCGAAGCCCAGTGCTCCTCGATGGTTGATCTCGATAACATCGTTTCTATGTACATTCACGCAAAGGTACACGGTCGAAGTTGAATGTCATTTAAATTGAAACAAGAAGCAGAGATGGGCAAGAATTTTATTTAAATAAAAATTTCGCTTTATTCGTAAAGTAATCTGAAGTTAAAGTAACTTTTAATTGTTCCGTTACTTAAATCGTTTTTTATTTAATTAATGCCCAACTCTGACAAGAAGTCTCGACTCCTCATAAGTTCATCGCACCGAATGAAATCTGAAACTTTACCACGATCTTTAGGTTTACAATGCAACGCAGCTTTTAGAGTACTGCCAAGGGTTTCTGCTGCAGAACATGGTTGCTCTGCTGACTTATGACGACTCGGTGAAACGTCTGCTGTTTGCAAAGAAACTGCCGAATCATGATGTTCTCGCGGGCCTCCTTCTCACCTTACAGGCAAGAATAAAAGCCAGGAGATCTCAGCAGCAAAGTAAGATAAAGACTTAGAGATATAACACATGTACGCGATATAGCGATGCCGTCAATAATATTTGCTTTCACCCAATGTAATTATCAATATATTTGCATACGTTTGAATGACGTCATTTAGGAAGAAGAAGCATACGTAAATGGATTAAGACTGAACGTTTAATGATGTATATTTAACTCGTTAGCAGACAATTAAATATAAATTTCCCTCGAGTTCGCGACAGGCTATTTAATCACGTACGATTACTTTAATTATCCATTGCATTAATAGAAGTTCGAAGAAATAAGCTTCCACGCACACGAAATACGTAACTTTTTGCTCTTGTTGTATAGTACTCTTTTCTTTTTTTTAATATCTTTTTCGTAAGCCATAAAGTATAGTACATATATAAATGTATATTACACAGTGTTGGAAACTATACAAGTTCATATATCGTTGCTGTAAATGAATCCCGTGAATACATAATAATTAAGAAAATTGAATTTTCTAAACGTAAATGTTCTCGCCGGAAGCGTTTAAATAATAGTGTAAATACAAAATTGATATTATCGTAAAATATTCAGCAAGACATACATTACGCGGATCGAGCTTCTTGCAGTAACTAAACTATTAATATATACATAACAAGTGAAGAAACAATTTTGTATATAACACAGACCGAGCAATTTATACGCAGTGCAAAGAAAACAATTATAAAATATTAAAAATGTTCTCTTGTGTGAATAATGCAAACGTAAGTGTGTACACCACGATTTCCAATAAATTATAAATATTGTGATACCGAAGACTAAATGATAACTGTCTCGCTTCTCAAAGCTTCGTAAAACTTTATATTTTTCATTACACATTTTCCATATAATTGCTAGATTATAAAGTTTTTATATCACAATTACATTCAACTTGCAATAATTCGTGAAAAATATGAAAAGAAGAAAGAAGTGGAGCGGAAGTGAAGACAATAAAAACAATACGCTATCTACGATATTCGATGGTTGCTCAAATTTTTGTACAACATATTACTGTTTTTATTCTCTCTTTATCTCTCCCCCCTCTCTATTAAAATAAATTAAGCTTAGCTTTCGTAATAAAACTTTTACAAATAACGCAACACATTACAAAAAGAAAGAAGGAATAAAACATAATTAGATGCATACTGCTATCTTTGCAGCGTACAGTTCGTTACCGTCGCGACAAAACTGTCGTCACTGATATCCGTGCACAGTTAACGATGTAACAATGTTAGTATTATATATAATGTGATTTATTTAGAATGTCAATGGTTAGTTGTATATACAATATTCAAGTTATAACCTTAATGATACTGTAATCACTGGACTTTTAGATTTTGGAATGCCTAATAATCATATGAGAGTCACATCGATCCTCGGAAAACGGCTGTCTCAATCTTGTAATTACCTCCGCATACGCATCCATTAAAAATGGTCTGCGAAAGGATGAATTTGGAAACAGTTCCCTTAAAGTTATCGTAGGCATCCTCTGCAGCGTGTGCTGTGAATAGTACACTTTGTTACTTGTCATTCACATTTGTTTAGTACCTGTGTTTGCTTAGAAGCAAGAAAGTTTAATGTTGAGTGAATGCAAAATTTAAATCGTTCGAATATTTTGCTGTAACGTGTACGGATGTACTAACATCAATGTTAATTTATATACAAATTGAAGTATTCTGAAAAATTGGGGGAACTAATAACACTATTAACGTTGTAGAAATTAGTGCGCAAAATTGAATATGAAAACATCATTCAATAATTAACGCTCTTCACTCGTTTCACTGATTTAACGATGAATATATGCTATATTTTTTAGCTACCGGTTTACGTTATACTGATTTCTTTCGATACAGATTGAGCAAAAGCTATTGAGAGTATTGGCACGTGTAACAAAAGTACATGCGATAGAAAAGTGGTAATAAAGAAGAATAGCAAGTGCTTATGACACCTGCTTATAGACATTAAAAAAGAATTAGAGAAAATATATATCAAAGTGCCACAATTCAACATGCATTTCCAACAACAACAAAGACTGCCATAGAATTTGAAATTATAAAATAACATTAACAAGTTTCGATTAAACTCCATCAATTTCTTTAAACAATCGTTCGCATTTGCAATCCTACAGAATTTATTAAGAAAATAATGTGTATACAATTAAATCCATCCGTCAATTTTTTTCAACGCGATTTTAGCTTGCTGCTACAGCGAGAGCGACAATGATTGCTATAAATTATTCGGAATTCCGTTTGTCGCCTCCTAATACGAAAATGAAAATTTATTTCGCCACTAATTCCAGCTGCCGAAATACCTTTGCTACGTTCCACCTTAATCTGAACTTACGATGCAGATTATTCGGAAATGAAAATAAAATATTTCCAAGGGTAAGAATAAACAAGGATGCTACGTTCGGACTGCAGGTCGATAGATTCACAAACGAATATAAAATAAGTCTATCCTCTCCCCGTATTGCGAATCCAATATACGAACTGGCAAAACGATACTCCCCTCGATAATGATTTTTTCTACAAGTTCGGTATAAGATAGATTGAGACAACCATTTTCGTTTGCTCGCGCAATCTACGACGATTAGGAGCGCTAACTTAATTTAGTGACTAGAATAATAATTAATATAACAACGACTATGATCGCAAGTAACAAGAGGATATAAACTTTTCGCCGGTATTTGCTTTGGTAATTACTTCCCTTAATTAATTCCTGCGCTCCCAGCTCAACGTTCCCGTGTATATTTTCTATGTGGTTGTCTATCGTATCTGCAATAGAAATGGATCGTAAGAATTCCCCACTGCCCCCTAAATATTTATAATGCGAAGGAAAGGCGTTACTCACTGATTGTGTCGCCTTGTTGGTACGTCAATGCGGCAAGCTCGCGCATTATTTGATTCACATCCAAAATATCGCCCTCGATCAATTTTATCATATCCTCCCTTTCCAGCAGCAATCCATGTCGAAATTCAAGACTCCTAGGCATGTCGCAAGAATAACAATCACTCGTAGGCTGATTTTAACGTGCACAGTGACACAATCGATACTGAACATGTATTAATACGCATTAAGACAGACTTACCATACATTCGAGCGCATTTTATAGCTTCTCTATATCAATAATACATGTCGCAATTATTTAATCTTTTCATTGAAATTTTAAATTCAAGCTATCCCGATATTCATGCCACAAAATCAAAGTTTGACAATTTTTATTTCAAATAACGAATAAAGAATAATGAATAACGATTTTATTCGACGAAACATTATTCCTGAATGACGAATAAATCAGTAGCGTTATTCGAGCCAGATTTTTTCGAATAAGAATTCACTCAGCGACTATATAAAATAAATTTTAATCATAAAAATAAATTTTTATTTGAATAAATTTGTATTCCTTATTCTCGAATAACTTCATTTTATTCGTAATTTTTATTAAAAAATTATTCGAAAAAATTTATTCTATCCAACTTTACTTTACTAACTATTAGACTTTGATTTGCCCTATTCGCTACTTAGATGTGAGTAAATCCGTGTACATTCTTCATTTTCATTTATAACAATTATCAAAAAGTGTAAGTTCGAACCTTTGTGTCGTCCTGTGCTCATCTTCCTGGACTTGTAGTAGACGTTGCTGTTCCTCGTCGTCTGCATCCATTGGATTCTCTATACTAGGTGTAAGCAAAATATGTCTCTTCATCTTCTCCGCAATTGACTGCAAAATAAAATGCGAAATTATTACGAGCACATTATTTCTTCAGTCCTGTACATCTGAAATGTAGCAAAGAATAAAATACCTTCTGCATGTCTGAGTATCTCTGCAGAGCATCCTTAAAATCGGTGGTTAGCTTCTCGATTTGCAACTTCTGCTGTTTATCCCCTCTCCTCATCAGCACTGTCAGTCTTGTGATATCCTTGCTCGTTTGAGTTACTACTTGATTTGTGCTTAACTGAGTTACGTGCCTAGTGGAACCATAAAAATTAATACAAAATACATAATGCTGGTACGATTTAACGTTTAGGACACTTACACCTTATCCCTTAGACCCTGATTATCTTTGTTGGTTCCAATATTTTTGTATGCACGCTCCAGTGTCCTCCAGCTCGTGTTAATTGTGTATATGTTAGTGGTAATATTCTCGCTGAGACTATAAAGTTCCGTAGGACTAAATCCCACATCAGGTACATCTGTCCGTTGATCCGTGGACCCGTATGTTTGAGAACTGTGAGCCATTCTAAAAATAAACACCATGTCCGTTAAAATCTGCAATATTCGCACGAAGCTACGGACGATCCGACAAGCCCAAGAAGCTAAATCCTCAACAGAACAATCAAGCCTTCAGAATTATTATTAGGATTTATATCGCTATTATTACTCTGAAAGAAAAATAAATGAAGCAAACGTTGCTTAGTTCCACGAGGAATGTGAGCTGCATCAAATAAAATCTCTTTTAAGTGGATGTTTAAGGAACTTCAAGGTCATCTCTATTTATTTTTTAAACAGGAACAACGTTTTGTGGACATCGCCCTGAATGCAATCATTATAGATTTTTTTAACCAGAAGCGATAGTTGCATTTAGAACAATGTACATTAGAATCCCATGATAAGAAAATACTGTTCCTTTAAAAAAGAAAACAAAGGTTACAGTTTAATCTTTGAACCCCCTTCACCTAACAATGTCTTCTCCCATCTATCCTCCTTGGAACTATATACACAACTTTTACTTGACTCATCCGCTTTCAGACATAATAATACTGATTCAAACCAAGATGATAATTTCAAGTGCCTCACCCTATATATTACAAACACAAATCGCGAAAATCGTAAAAGCGACGTATAAATAAAGTATCTCTACGTTAGATTGCTCGGGCGACTTTTTAATCCTAGCTAACGATCATTTACACTTAATTTTCGAAACGCTTTGAACGCGAAAAAACTGACGCAAATATAATCCTTTTTTGCGATATACACACGAACACTCAAGCCTCGCTTAATGCGTCTACGTATAAAAAGTTACATTTACTCTTTCGTAATTGATGTCAATAACAATATTGCGAATAAATCGGAGCTTTTGCAAGGTCCGCGGAATGCCGTGTAAATGTTCGCGAAACTGCCTCCAAGATCGTCGTTCGGACAATGTTCATGCACAAACGGTTATCGCATAGCTGGAACGAAAGTGATTCAGCGAGCTGCGGTGCCCGTGGTGCGGTAAAATCATTCTACGTGCGATTATATGCAACCGAGCCGAGCATTCGGATTTAATGGTGTACAGCGAGTGCATATACTTCGCGGAACAGTTAAATTAATGGAGAACGGTATAGTACAACACGGATGCGAACAGCGGCGAGCGTGCAACAAACCTGAATCGTTTTATCACAAGTGTTCTTAATATCTAAATAGAAATTGCTTTATTAATTCACATTTAAAAATCAAGAGAACTATTTTTATGTATCCAATCTTAAAAACTGACAGTTGCCTAAACGATCTACTCCACCGTCCGTGTGACAATAGCCCCTTTGTTCTCACTGCCGTGCGTTTAACAGATGCCTATATTACCGACGTCCAGCTATTCCCAACGTTACGATTTATCGCTTGTAACGCACGGTACTTTATAAATAACCGACGAAATTACGCGTGTCCCTTAAGCGTGCGATTTTAAACGATATTTTAGGAAGATTTTGAACATTTCGAACACAATAGAAATAAGAACATTAGTGCTATATAGTCTACTCTGTCTAAAACACCGTCGATACTACTGGATCCAAAGTAGAGTCCAGCAGTCTTTGTTGCGCTTCTTTGCGATACGAAGAAACGAAAAGTAATTTACAGAACTGGCTTAATATTTTCCCTTCAAAATACATCGCTGAAATGAGTTGCTGAAAGGAGCAACTAACTAGCCTGATATTAATTTTTTACCAAGTAATATAAATCTGGCTGCAACACCGTCCTATATATTACTACCGCTAGAATCAATCATAAACCTAACGAAATATTCATTTCGCTGCGGTTTATTGCATCCGCGATGGTAAAACGAGGGAAAAATAGTGACGCATTTTTTCCGATCAGTCGGTGGCAATTGTCGACATGCTGGCGTCCCCCTTGGTCAGAGGTTAGTCGCATGGCGGACGCTGGCTTGACGACACGTACGGTACGGAAGTTCCCGAGCACGACCGACAGATTGCGAAAGCCTTCAGAAACAACAACCGTCGGCCGTAAGTAAACGCTATTGTGCTTTCCCATCGTTTTAATTGCTAAAATAGCTGGTTTTCGATCGCATGCATGCCGCGATACGATTATTTAACGCTCGATCACCACGCGGCGCGTATTACTTTCGTCGAGGCGCTCCGCGGATAGCCGTAAAGTCGGATAGAATTTTGCCCGAGGGTAGCTTGAGCAAGTCAATGCTGCACGTACATAGGTCGTGCGTCATGTCGGCTCTGAACGCATCTTCCGTTTGTCGCCTTGGCCATCGCGTCTCGGCCGGGCCCCCGTCTCTCCTATCTTAACCGCGTTCTGTCCGAGTAGAACGAGCAGCCCTCGCTTCGATATCCAGGGGAGAGAAAAATGAAAGAAGGAAAGAAACGACACGCGAGTGGTAATCGAGCGTCATGTTCGTGTGCACCTACGCAACTCCCACTTTTGACATTTTAATATCGGCGTGACTATTGAAATAGGTTAAATTCTGTACGGCTTCTTGCACGCTCGCTTGCTACGGGCATTTAATACCTTCTCAATGCGAGAACGCTTGCTCTTGGCCCAGGCGTGACAACCGCTCACGGCATTCGACGTCCACGGTAACCCCCTCGCGAGCGACGCGTTGCCAAGCTCTCTCTCCGAGCTCTTTCAGAGAATTCTGAAATTAGTACCATTCCCTTTTTTCCACTTCGATTGCTCTTTGTTTCTCCATCGTAAACCAGCGTCGTTTATTAAAGACGTCGCTATACGCGCCGCTCGCGTCAAACGTTCCATTTACGTCCGCCTTTCGTCGAATAATACGCGTGTCCTTTTGTACTGGCTCGGATTTTCGAAATCGTCCTTCGCGTCTCTCCCCACGCTCCCCTCCCCCCTTCTTCCGCCGCTATCTTCGCTTGAAATCGCGTTACGTGCTGTTCGAAGAATATTTGACTGTTTCGAGGCATTTATTCTGTCGCCGATATTCAACAGACTCTGGGCCTCGTAAACATACATATGCAGCCGAGCGCACACATACAGACGCGTCCCTCGATCAATGTGCACGCACACACATAGGCGTAGACGAAACCAAGCCAGGCGTGTACTGTCATGTTTCTGACGTTTCGCTGGGAATTTCGTGCCTCGGACGCGATCCTTTTGGAATCAATTTTTACCTTTTATACACGGTGACCGTAAAACAATCGATTATTCGGTCGTTCCATTTTATATATCTACACTTTTAAATATATTCCTTTAATCGGAATTCATTTCTACAAGGAGAATCGAAACAAAACGCAATTTTTCTTCGTTCGAAGTCGCTTCAGCGTAGCTTTGCAGAAGCGTTTCGAGGCAGATTCAAATTTCCGCTTATCCCACAGAAAAACGTGGCACGGCATGCCTCGCATAGGCGTACGCCGACTTTCCAAGAAATCGGATATAGAAATCGTAATTGAACGTCGCGACTGAAAGAAATTATTAACGAACGGAGGGAAAATGGCGCGCACGCAATGCAAAGCGGTTCATCGTTAACGTTGGATCCCGCGAGCAGATTACTCGCTCGGTCTGAAAGAAGGACATTGTCAGTCTGGTTTCTGTAATGGCGTACTAACGATCCCCGGTAGTTCTAACGATTCTAACCTCGAAACGGTTAATACCTCGGGCCGCGGCGCGTCCGAACACGCGCCAGCGTTGAAGCCTATTCGGTGTGCGCCTTTAAATGCTCTTCGCCCATATGACTGTTCCCTACGTCGAACGTGTGACGGCCGTATGCGGCCTCTTTGTTACACAGCAGACTTAAACGCTTATCGGGGCTATGAATAGACGTGTACTGATTTCCTTTCAGCTGTCCACTTTGTTGGGGCTAGTTTGCACCTTGCCACCGTCACTGTGACCCGTTGAGACAGTTTCTTTCCTATCAAATTCTAGGTAAATTCAGTTAACCCTATTTAATCGAATCTTAGCGAAAACGTTGATCAGTAATTTTATTCAGCGACGATTATGAATTGCTGAAACAGAAGTCTTTATTAATATCTACTACTTCCAAATTATTCCATAGTTGGCAAAGTATTACGAATAATATTCCAATACACGCTTCGTTTCTTTTTTCGAATTCAAGCCAGATTGGATTTTAGAATAGATTTATAGACATTTTCCGGTTCGTTTTAAAATTGGACGATTTGTACGAGTCAAAGAGCATTCCCCTTTCTTGTTTAAGTACAATCTCTGTTAATCTTGCACGTTATCGGCCTTCAAAAGTTGGCAGCCTTGTTCTAACTCGCCGAGAGCAACCGTCACGGCGCATCAGTGACGTGTCACGAGGAAACAGTAATGGAGTGTGCTCGATGCGTTGCTCGAGCAAGGATAGCGACAGCTTTGCGTCACTTCATTGCTATGTCTTTGGTTTTATTGCAGACAGCTTGCTAAAGCTTCATTCAAAACCTGACTAACATTGCTTCGTGCTAAAAAAA
The DNA here is from genome assembly GCA_929113495.1 of Andrena minutula. Taxonomy (NCBI): domain Eukaryota; kingdom Metazoa; phylum Arthropoda; class Insecta; order Hymenoptera; family Andrenidae; genus Andrena; species Andrena minutula. The sequence continues at coordinate 3,264,202 of OV815993.1, forward strand.
ATGTTGAGAACCTTCACAATGCATAGCTTATGCTTATGAGTAGCTTCCGTTCCACTCTCTCTATTCATCGCATATTACCGCGACCATATTTCACATTCCCATAAAGATAATAGACATTCTGACACCAATTTATCTAAACAAATTCATCGATTTCAATATTCTCCGATACATCTTAATTTATAAATACGTCGTTAATGTGGAAGACCTCATAATCGCGTTTAGTATACAGTGGTTCTCAACTCGGCCGCATATAACGCCGGGGAGTCGATAAATTACTAAAGGTCGATGAACAAACTTATTTTTACTTACCCGTTTGTTTAAAAATAGCGAGCTAACGGGTAACTGAAAAGTCATTTCTCAGTCGCGAGAGTAACGATCGAATATAACCTTAAAATTTCATTTTCCCGTTTCGCACTTACGCTCGAGATATTTAGTACACGCCTGCCTCTCTCGCAGTAATGCATTGTACATACACGCTCAGTCATTAGAAAGTGGATCGACCGTAATTATTTATAAAATAGTACGCTCGTAACGGTGTCGTTCCACTTTTAAGTAATATCCATACTTCTGAACGCTTCTGTCACGGCATACCAGGGTATATACGAGTATGCGATTCAGAATTTTAAAAGTGATACGAAATTGCTGCAATTGTTTCCGCGGTGTGCTTCCGGAGTCGTGATCCCTGGATTCCACAGTTTTTTAACCTGAATCACGGAACGTGTTATCGCAAGACGTTCGCCGGCTTATAAGATTCCTATCTGCGAGCGGTTAAGCAGATAATTAACCACGAGAATTATTCGGCCGTCGCAAGAACAGCGATAGCGCACGATCGAAAGCGGGAAAATTGAATCCCCGGAATTGGCCACTGCCGAAGTCGGTGCCAGAATATTTACACGATAACCTTTTTGCTGCTCGTGTTTAATACAGGCGCTCGATGGTTACTTAAATTCAAACGTCCGAGCAGATAAATTTAGACGTAGTTTTCGATCGTTATTTTGGTAATTCGACCGGTCGTGTTGTTCCCTTTCGGGCGGCCTTCGCTTATCCGTCGTGTATCGAAGGTAATATAAATTTAAAAGGGAACGAGATCGCGTACATACTGGTTCCGATGCACCGAGCGAACGTTTTCAATGTCGCGGAGCGTGTTCGACAGGCGGCGACCTTCGTCGTGCAGCCTCAAAGTAACAACGCCACCCGAGACCCACCGTGCGTTGTCAGCCGTTTGCCCCCGTATATTTAGCTTCCGTTTTGGCCCGCTGGGGACAGCCTCGTACATCTCCGCGGCGAGAAATTTCGCGATCGATCGAACCGTCGCAATTTCTTCGATGCTCAAGACCCGTCGCCGCCACGCGAAGCAATTAAAAAGAACTTTACGCGCTTCCTTCCCCGATGCCCCGCGACTCCCGCATATTTACTCGAGTATTTTGCATCGCAATAGCACTGCCAAGAATTCTAATCTGCTCTCGAAGCTTCCTTCCGATAGAGCAGGGAGCTCGATATCGATACATCTATTGCAAGGGAACTCGTTGTTTGTAAAGACGAGGGAAAACACTCGCGCGTGCGTAGTACTGAATATATCACTGCTATCAATTATGATAACCAAATATCGTAGCGGACACTTTGCGGAGTTTTTCGAATGTTCTCCATCTTCAACATATTACTTATGAATCGAAGAGGAGGATTAATATCTGCCAGATGACGACGAATACGATTTATGCATGCGGTACACGCCCTGTAATACGTGGTCGTAATTTGCACTTGCGCAGTAGCGACAGGAATAATGATAATCTTTTCGAAAAATTCGCGGGTATCGGAAAGAATCGATGCCACAATTCTATAAATTCGTTAGCAAAGTAGAGTGCTGTTGCTCGACAGTGTATAAGAAAGAAATGTGCAGAAAATAGACGGAAACGCCATTGAAACGTTTCGTCCTTCGGACAAAGCCATTTTTCCGTCTGTTCCGCTATTCGTGGCGTCGGAAAGGAAGAACCCCCCCTGATGCTTTCCCAGTCAGCAGTCCTAAGTGCATGGGGACGCTGAGTAGAGGCGGTCAAAAACGACCTTAGTCGAACCGCGGGCGAAGTTAACCGACCTCGCCCGATCAGCTCGACGATTGGGGCCGAGATCGGTCGAGGCGAGACGACGGAAGGTTCATTGACCGTCTGACCATGAGCCGCGCCCCACATACGCTCCTCTCCACGTTCATCGTCCACGGCTTTTGGTTGTTTTGCTCGTAACCGATACTTCAAGATCAAAGCCGTTTCCCTGGAGAAGGTCCTCGTCCTGCCCCGTTGAAGACCTTCACCTGTGAGCGCCATAAAGCCTCGCACGTTAATCACTGCCCCTCCACGGACATTGAAATTCTAATCGTTACAAAATCCAAAGACAACTGGCCCTTCCTTCTTCTTTATATTGCCATATAATCTTCTGTAGTCGAATATTTAATTTCAAACGTGTCCCAAGATATACCGTTCCTTACAGTGATTGTCGGAATCGAAGAAACGTTATCCACCGAACGTCCAGTTAATGTTATCGATACTGTATTGTCTGCGATTGTTGTCACAGCGGCGCGAAGCAACGATCTCTTGATTGCAAAGATGGGTGTTGATCGGTGTTTGTTCCGCATGAGACTGTTTGAGAAATATTTATAAATTGTGTAGGTAACGGTGAGAAGTAATCGGATATGTTACCGTCCTGATTGCGAACAGGCGATTGTATTTGTGACTTGCATGAGGATACGTGTTGTGTGTGTAGTTAACGAGTTACTGGAAAATAAGGATATCCTCGTTTCTGTGATGCTTCGTTGCCCGGGAGGAGTGAAGCCACACGGTCTCCTTTCTCGTTGCGCACATTTTCGTTTGTAACAGTATGTGTTCGCAAGAGTTTTCCATTCGTGAATGAAAGTGACGAGTGTAGACTAGTGAAAGTAAACGGAAATTGTGGAGGGGAGGAAGCATCGTCTATTATAAAAGAAGAAGTCTGCCGTTCGAGCCACTCGCGTACCAAATTAACGTTTAACATCTGTACTTTTAAAAGATTTAATCGCATGTTTGTTTACGATTGGTTGTTAATACATTATATTTCTATATCATTAGGTACAAAGGCTGCATATTAATAATCAAACATGGATGGAGTAGCATGCGTGTAAGCAATTACTTGTTGACAGATTGACCGGTACTTTTATTTGTAATCTTCTGTTTGTTTCAGCTTCCTAAAGGAAGATCTGTGTGCTGTGATTTATCACTCAGGGGGCCGAAACACGCGCAACAACGGACAACCCCATAGGACCGGGGGGTGCTTCTCGTGTCTCGGGAGGAAGGTCAGCGTCTAGAAAGTTACCTCGGCTGTAACTGTCAATACACGAGCAGCTTCTTTTTACACCCAAGCAATCCTCCTCCGTGTTGCGCATCTACTCGTAACACTGATATTAAAAAGAATTCGATGCCTTCCAGGGACGATATTCGCTCCCTATCCACTGAGCAACGCTGGATCCCTCCTTCAACTGTTAGACGCGATGCACTCACCCCAGAAAGCAGAAATGATCTCATCTTTAGAAAGGTGCGGGGTATTCTTAACAAGCTTACGCCGGAAAAGTTCGCAAAGCTGAGCAACGATCTGCTCAACGTTGAGCTTAATTCTGATGTGATTCTTAAAGGTGTCATTTTCTTGGTAAGTAAACGACAAATGTTTGAATATTAGTCGCCTTTCGCAGGCGACATTTATCTAACGGTTAAAGAAATCTCGCCTCGATGTTAAACGCGGAACCCCTGCTTTCCACAGATCTTCGAAAAAGCCCTTGATGAACCCAAGTACAGTTCTATGTACGCACAGCTGTGCAAACGGCTGTCAGACGAAGCTGCAAACTTTGAACCTCGAAAAACTCTCATCGAAAGTCAAAAAGGCCAAAGCACATTCACACTTCTCCTTCTCAACAAGTGCAAAGACGAATTTGAAAATCGTTCGAAGGCAAGCGAGGCGTTCGAAAATCAGGATGAACTCGGCCCAGAGGAAGAGGAACGCCGACAGGTGGCTAAGCGGAAGATGCTTGGCAACATCAAGTTCATCGGAGAGCTGGGCAAGCTGGGAATCGTGTCGGAGCCGATCCTGCATCGTTGCATCCAGCAACTATTGGAAAAGAAAAGGCGAGGGGGATCCAGGGGGGACACCGCGGAGGATATCGAATGCCTCTGCCAGATCATGCGTACCTGCGGCCGTATCCTTGACTCGGATAAGGGTCGCGGACTCATGGATCAATATTTCAGACGTATGAACTCCCTGGCAGAGAGCAGCGATCTTCCTCTACGTATCAAGTTTATGCTGCGTGATGTCATTGAGCTACGCCGTGATGGCTGGGTTCCACGCAAGGCAACTAGCACCGAAGGTCCGATGCCCATCAATCAAATCCGCAGTGACAACGATGAGTCTTCGAGGGGAAATGGCTTCCATAGACGCGAGGATCGCCTCGGAGCTGAGTTTTTAAGGAAAATGGGACGTGGCGGATTAGACATGGACATGATGGGAAGTATTCCATTGACTTCCCCTTCGTTTGGCATGCCATCTCCATTCAGCCCAAATGGATTCTCAGGAACGTCCGGGGTTGGTTATGGCCGCCACAATCAACGTAACCAGCAGGGTTACTATCAGAACCAGAATCGTCATCAGAACAACTATCAAGGGAAACATAATCAACAGCAACACAACTCACCGCAAAACTTTAACAACAGTACGTACAACAATATCTATGATTTACAAGATGTTACTTTTACTAATCAAGATCTTCGAATTACAGACAGCAATAAAGAACAATTACGCTTCAATAAGAACAAGATGCTGATTGGACATCCTGAAGAAGTATCACTACGACCATCAGCCAATTCAATGATGTTTAAACAAACCAACATCAATCCCAACCTACCTCTCAACAGTGGTATGTACTTTTTATGCATAATCATGTATATCAACAAATTTGGTTGAACAAATATAGCGAACGAAAATGGATCAACCAAATTCTTAGTCTAGAATACAAACGAATCGCCTTAGATTTTTATTATAATACGATGAGACAAAAATCTCACTCTCTCACCGTTTCAATGAAACAGATCTGTTCCCAGGCAGAGCGTCAGAGTTGCCTCTTTTACGAACAAGCACGCTGAAGCCTAGCTCGCCGTTGTTGCACAAGGAATTGCCGCCAGCGATTGTGATAAAGCAAGGCCCAGTCGACAAACGGGACAAAGCCAGAGACCGAAAGGATAAGGGGACTTCCAGGGAGGAGATATTGAAGAAGGTGAACGCGCTGATGGACGACCTTGTCTCCCACTTGAACACGCAGGACGCAGTGACGGCTTTCCAAGATCTTAAGATACCCGAGCGCTTTTTACGTCATTCAGTTTACACGCTGTACTCGAACACATTAGACCGCGGCGATTCCGAGCGCGAGCTGGCGGCCAAGCTTATGATCGAATTGGAGAAGGCCGAGGCGGTCACCTTACAGCAGGTGCACGAGGGCTGGAAGGAACTAGTCTCCAATATACCAGAGAAAGAGAGCAGCGTACCTTGCGTAGCTTCCCACGTCGCCTTCCTAACAGCCAGGGCCATCGTGGACAATTTAATTCAGTTAACCGATCTCGTCGCGGTCACGGAGAACGGCCAGCATCATCCGTTGTTTTTACTAATACTGCAGCAATTGCATAAGAGCCAAGGCAAGGCGAGGCTCACGCAGATCTTCAACGAGAGCAAAGTGAATCTTATCAGCCAGCTGCCCGAGGCAGACAAGACTAAAGAGAGGCTGGCAGAGATTCTGGAGGACAGAGAATTGACCTTCCTTTACCCGCTTCTTAAGATCCAGGGAGACATCTGGCGTCAATTAGAATACGACCCCAACCCGAATACTCTTTACAAATGGATCAAGGAGAAGTTAGAACCCTCGCATCATTCTGATTCAGAGTTCATTAACGCTTTAATGAACGTCCTTCTCAAATACATTACACAGGTATTGCGCATTTAGTTTTTCCCGTACTGTTCTTTGAAACATTGGCAGACCGCGAGAATCTTATTGCGTATTTCCTTTGTTTTCGATAACTAATATCTTTGTATGCACAACAGGAAACGATACTGGCGCCTGGCGTTGATCCATCAAACGTAGGCAAGACAGTGATAGACAAAGAGAAGTCGCTGCTGGAAAAATATGCGCGCCTGATGCGCCTGCTCTTTGTCGACATAGAGTCTCAAGTGACAGCTCTCCATGCGCTTCAAGCATTTTGGTTCTCACACAATTTCCCAAAGGGCATGCTGTTACGATGGTTCGACGGGCTCTATAGATTAGAAGTGATCGAAGAAGATGCCTATTTCAAGTGGAAGGAATGCGTTACCGATGCCTATCCGGGGAAGGGCAAGGCATTATTCGAGGTAAATACGATTTGTGTACAGAGCGCTCTTTGATTGGTTAAATTGTTGCACTCGCCACGGGAAGAGTAACCAGAGTGTTATGGCAATATGCATAACTCATGTTTAGTAATCTGTATAATTGAATGATAAGCGGGGTGATTAATTGATGATTGGACGGGTGTAGGTCAACGGTTGGTTAACATGGTTGGATAACGCATCTACGGAAGAAGAAAGCGACGATCATAATGACGACGACGATAACAACAAGAACTACAGAATGCAGAAGCTCTGAGAAGGGATGATACATTCTTCAGACTAAACTACTCTACCTATAATTTGGAATAGGGTTCTAATATCTATATAATCACTGAACTGGGCGGTTTCAGTTTACTACTAGTTGAGTTGTCTCTCCATCCAAATGCCACAAAACAACATCTTGCTAGTCTGTCGAAACCCTCGGCGCAATGAGAGAGGACATTACAATCGCGTCCAACGACGAATGGATAAACGTTGGCCGGCCCCTCCAGTGGTTTTGCGACAGACTTTATAAGCAAGAAGTTTTAGAATGTTTTTAGATAATTGAATATCGAAATATGATTTATAATCATATTGGGCCAGCAAACATATATATATATATATCTCTCTCTCTTAAACTATATTTCGCCGCTGTATTGAACACATCGGTGCAGAGAAACAAACAAGGAAAAAAAAAGGAATTAGTCTGGTGATTTGTGTTGTCAAAGTTTTTGTCTAGTATTGTGCATGTGTCACGTTTTGTAAGTCTTTTTGTCTCGCGGCACCAGTGAGTCGCTTGTTATCTCTGTGTACCAGCTTTTACATTTATTATGAGGAATTATTATCTATTATTATTAACTATTATTATTATTACTATTATATAATTGAATCGCAACAGTCGAAAAAAATATGAAAGAAATAACACGATCTTACCTTCCTAAAGAAAACAAAAAAAAAACTAGGAAAAAATCAATCGAGAAAACAGGACTGACTCAGTAGTATGTAGCGTGTAAAAGAATTTGCGATTGATTGATTTGTTCTCTATTCGAAACGCTGGGAAATGAATTTTTGATAGATGGCACACGCTGAGTCGATACTTGCGCGCCAATCAATCGCGAACACCATTTTTTTCGCCACCTCCATGTGTACACCTATATTTGCTGCTCCATTAATTCTACTAAACTAGTAATCGATTTTGCCGTTGATTAACAACCAGCAGCCAGCATCACAGAAAACGTTCCCCTGAACGTGACGTTTAACAGAAATTTAGTGACACGATTAAAAAGAGAGAAAAGAAAAAAAAGCAATCGTATTCAATGATGAAAAAGAATAAACCTTGGTGTAATTTATTACAGATGGCCCCCTGGTTGTTCTGTCGATGACCACGCATACACAGTCACCTTTTACCTTCATCCCCCTGCCTGTAGCCACTTAATATATTAGAATTCTCCACGCATCGGTACGATATATGGTCTGTTATTATGCGCGTGAAAACCTCCGGACCCCCAACACGAGATAATGCCATAAGTTCGCCTTAAAAAAAAAAAGAGAGAAAAGGAAACAAAAGTTAGTGCAATATCGCAACTTTCGTGATCGGCGAAGACGGCCAGACGAGAATTAGCGATCGTCGGTTGTATGTCTTTTTTTTTTCGTGTACATTTTTCAACTTTTTCGCAGCTTTCAAACAATAATATCTCGTGTTAAGCTTGTACCTATCACGTATATACACATACACACGCTGAATATAAACGTAAGGAGAATTTGGATACCATTTTTCATTGCTTTGTGGATAATCTTCTTTCAGAATGATGTATATATTATTATTATTATCCTTATTGTAATTATTATTAATACTATCGCTACATCACTGTCTAATATTCGTTGCTGGACTGAAGTGTTGGAAAGCAGACTGCACTTTTCTTTTTCTTTTTTCTTTTTTTTTTCATTTAAGAGGGGCGGTTCGCAATCGGACAACGTCGTCAGTCCAAAAAATTACTTTGGTTCCAATGATCATCATTAAACCTATTTCTTTTTCTTCCGAATACACATTTTAATGTAGATAAATACGCATCGTTCATGGAATGAATCTTAAAAAAAAAAATGGAAAAATGAAAGCCAAAAAAAATTGTTCGTCTTATCGGTGATGAATTGATGATCGAATCATGTGTATTCGTATCTGTTCGTTTTATCATACTCTCGAAGGTAATGACCTGATCCCCGCTACGGAGAATTTAACGATTATTCATTTGAAAGTAACATTCTTTGTACGTGGACATACATTTATAGCAACATTAGCGTAATATTTAAATGGGTATTTGTGGTATACTTACGTGTTTTGCTCGTTGCCTTTTTATTATATATATATACACACACATTAAAGAAATATTCAAAATGAAAAAAATGAAAAAAAATGAGACGAAAGTACGTACGTAAACGATAATTTAGCCACACATGGTATTTAGTGAACGAGAGTACGTCGATCGATCGATATATTCCAAGATTTTTCATCCGTAACTGTTATACATGCGATATTGTACTTCAACTTTATTAACTTATTTTCCCCGCATATTAATTATAAATTTAATCGGAAGATGATGAAAAAAAAATAACGAGAACACGAATCATGTATAATATCGTCAGTATTATTTCTCACGTAAACGGACTACATTATAATCGTTTTTAATTGATCATAGACATTAAACTGATAAAAATATCTTTTATCTTTATCAATAAAATTTGTTCCTAGGATTGTCATCTTTACGATTCTTTGCGTCTACCATTGATCATTCTTTTGTTCTCGCTCACGATGCATTCTCGAACGTCTCGTGTCCTCCTGTTCATCTTGTCAAGTGTCAGTCGCGTTCGTTAGCGAACGAAATTTGCACGCTGTTTTGTTTAACATTCATTTTTCCCTCGAATTCGAATTCTTTCATTCGGCGACACGAATTTATGGGCGTCCTTCCACTGGCATTACAGTTTCAACTCATCGATGCAAATCCGACGTACTTACTTCGTTTTATAAGCCGTCAACATATACAGGGTGATTTAAGAAATACCGACACCCGCAATAACTTTATTTATTTTGGAAAGTGATTGGGGAAGGATTGGTTATGTTTAAGGTAATCGAATGGAAATTTTTCAGGTTCGATTAACAAGTTCAAAGGGATCTCAATATTTTTTGAAATATAGAATTGGTGAAAAGTACGTTTTCTTTTCGATGAAACTCAAAACATAATAAATTTAATCTCGTACGGATCTTTTTCTCTTGAATCTGTAACGGAAAAAGCTCTCTCAGATAAGTTCTTATCGAGTCACTTGATACGTGTGTGTTCATCCCGTGTTTACCGTTTAATCAATTTAAATTCATGGGGAATAATTCGATCGTCTACAACCGTAAATCAACGAATGTTCATTCGAGTTGGACATTATTCGAATAAATCCAATCAAGACGGTGCATTCGAATAAATAGGATCGACGAGTGACAAACAATTAGTGGATAAGAAATGAGAAATACGAGAAATACTTCTTTATTTTCCAAGTTCATACAATCTCACAATTGTAAAATGTATTTTTTGTTACCTCCAACTGCAAGAAAAACGGTACACTAGGGAAAAGAATAACGAGTACAATTCTATTCAAATTTATTCGTTACGCGAGGTTCGCCCAACTATAATTCAAGGGTTGACTTCGAATCGACGTTCCCGACTTTTTTGGCATATACACACTGCTCTCAGCACGAAGAAAAGCAATACATACAAGTGGCAGCGATGCATTGTTAAATCCCGCGGCGACGACTGACTTTATGTAACTCGAGTAGCATGCGCGAGAAAAAAAAACACGGAGCACAGTCGAAAGGACACACGTAGCAATTTAGCCGTAGCTTACAAGCCAGCTTATGGGAAGGTGATTTACGATCGAGCAATTCGTCGATGATGGATCGATCGTTCGTTCGGGAGTACGGACTTTTTATTGTAACCGCGACAGGAAGGCTCATGTAACCAAAGGTTTATTACAATATCACGAGATAAGACACTCTATCCAGCGACGAGTTCGACGTCGGCTCTAGCCGCCGATCGCGAGTCGTTCCGTGCGTGGCATGAGTCACGAGATCTTTTTATAAATTCCACGATGGGCGATACTCATCGGGAACAAAATAAGTGCAACCGAGCGGCACGGCTAAATTCAAGGTTTACGCGCATACTTGCCAATAGCTCGCTTACGAATCACTGGTATGTGCAGCACGTAATTATCGCGAACGCTTATGATAATTATTTTCGTTCATGGAAAATTACCAAAACCGCTCTCGCGATACTCACCTTCTCCCTTTTACGAGCATCCACGGCGAGCGTCGAACGGAGCCGAATAAAATCGATCGGAAACCAAACGTTTTGTATCAAAATTTGTTTATATGTAAATTTCAACGAAGTATGAGCTATCGGCGTGGCGAGCGATTTCCGGAATTTCGAAAGATACTTTTATAATAAGTAAGCAGTGACGAAAGTGTCGTATTAGCATCACACGTGTTTGGCTCTAATAAACAATGTTTATTTGGTATATGTGTAGAGCCTTTTTTAAAAACACAACTGCGTACATATGAACAAATTATAGTTAACTATAGTAACTCTAAATACGCGACGTATTTCAGCGATTCTTTCTCTCTCTCTCTCTCTCTCTCTCTCTCTCTCTCTCTCTCTCTCTCCTATCTTCCTCTAATAATATACGCTCACTTACTCATTCATTCACTCCCCCTTTTGTTTCTCTGGCTACGAACATCTGTTCCTATCTTGCTATATATAACACTTAGACTGATAGACGTAATACAATTACCAACTGCCATTAATATTTATCTAAATAAGCGAAATACATACTGCTCTTCTGCCTCATAAAAAGTTGCCTCGAGTATCCGAAACGTTACATCTCTCTTAAATCTTACCTTTCTCAGTTTCTTTGTTTTTTTTTTTGTTTAATTATTATTTTTACGACTTACTGATCCCTTGCGACAGACTTTCGCCGCGATTAGCGAAAGGGCACACAACAAACGGATCTCGTTTCTTGTGCGAATGCTCGCGTGTCGAGGACACCGATGATCAATTTTATAGGAATAACGTCGGTCGCTTAAGGTATACAGCGAGCGTAGTCTAATTTATCTACCAACGTTTTCCAAACCGCGGCTCGACGATGCGCAAATATATGTACATCGGGAGGAGAGATAATCGAGATATGTTGTCTCATTAAGCGACGCGCGCGATAATAACGGTCGGTTATGAACGTTCCCTGTTTAGAATCGAATTACATAGTTTGGAAAACGTTGCCGCGCGTACAACGGGATTATTATACGAGGCTCTTTCTTTTATAAATCACTTACGTTGTACCTACGCGACGAAATGAAGCTGACCAGCAGTAGAACGTATTAAACTAATTTTATATAAGCGTGGATTTGTATAACTGAACACGTTTTATCGCTGAAATACAGAGTAATAATATAAAATAAACTAATCACAGACCATCTCGATATATATATTTCCTCAATTATTTACAAACTCCGCAAGGATCGATGATCGGAATAATATTCTCTGCTATTAGCGAGGACACGCGTCGCCGGAGGTTCTTAAAGTAAAGCTTTCGGTTGCTCGTTACTCTGACGATGTGAAAATAAGGCGTACGTGATTCTGCTCTTGGAAACGACCTGAATTCATCTGCCTGTGTGCTGCACATGTAACTGTCCGTTACGTAACAAGCCGTGCATTTCCGTTATGCGCACCTTTTAACGGCGAGTTTTTTCGCTCGCACGCGAATTCAATTTTCAACGTTCGCCGAATTGATTACGTAAACGGTGCTCGCGAGCGGGGCAGGGCGCTTCGCGATGACGAAGGACAACGTGAATCGAACGGCCACGTTCCTCTGCCCGAAAATGAAATTAAAATTCGTTCGGGAAACCAAAGAGCTCGATTCACTTCATTTTTTCCGCGCCTCGTTCGCTCTCGACTATTTCTGTACATAGAACTCCATTTTTTCGCAGCAACGGGGAGGGATGCGGGTACCGGTGGTGATGCGTAGAGAAAGCATGTGGTTCTTGAAAATTCAATGGCAGTGATAAAAAATGGATCGTTAGCATCATGCGGTTTAATTTACTCTTATCGCTTTAAATGTGTGTCTCTCGGTGTGTATGCATGTACAGCTAGGTAGATTTTGTCGATGATAAAAGTGAGTACTGATACTTTGTTTGTCCAAATTAAATTTTTATTAAACACGGTTTCTTTTCTGTAACATCGAGGACGAATCATAACATAAATAATCATTATTATTACCGATCAGTATCACTTTTTTGGCGCTCAACAATGAGTCTATTTTCTTCTTTTTTTTTTGTTTAGTAACACTGGAAGATAGTACGTGGGGGGCGGCGATGGCAGCGACAGTGACAATGGATATTTTACTCTTTCTCTCCTCCATCAGCTGCCAGTGCTTCTCTCTCTCGTTTCTTCTCTACCCTTCATTCATTCTCTCACACTCACGCGCATGCAAATCTTCTCGATTCTCCTCTCTGACACGTGCACACACTCTTCGTGGGGTTAAACTTTCTCTCAGCTACACAAGGCTCTGGTATAACACCTTAACCTAATCTAGCCTAAAACACTTTTTTAATCGCACGCTGCAAAGCATGGCGGGGATGATTATACATTACACGCGTCTCGGTTCATGATTAGATAGCAGATGTTTAATTATCGTTACTTGAGACAGGAAGGTAGGGAAGGGAAGGAAGATAGGCTAACTGGCAATATAGTATATTCTTCGTGTGCTTGTGCATCTTCTCGAGTGTGTGTAAACTGAAGATCGCTCGCTATCCTACGTAACTCTCTCGCTCTCTCTCTCTCTTACTCTCATACATTGCAGAAAAGCCACCACCCACCGCTCCCCGGCTCGCTTTTGAGTTTTCCTTCTCGCTCGTTTTATACGCTAGTCGCGAGAGTTTCAAGAGGTTCTCGACTTCTCTTCCATTTCCGTTCCCATTTCCTATCGTCGTTGTTGTGAATTCGAAAGAGCAATTCGATCTGTTTCTATTTCTTTCTCACGATGCAAATGGTGTATATATAGGTGCATTCTCAAGCGAGGACTATCGAGGAAACCAAAAAACGTATCGAAACTTAAACAATTCGTTTCTATCGCTCGTTAGTGTTTAATCATTTCCTGTTGTTTCCCGGATGTCGGACTCGAAAAAGCAATAAATGTCGCAGATTGAAAAGTTGTCTGTGGCTTCTTCAATGCAAGTGTGTTTTCTCTCCCGGAAATGCGCCTACACGTTGAGCTTTGTTGTTGCTGTTTGTCGGTTGTTGTTGTCGTCGTTTTAGATAGAAAATACTGCGCAGTGAATAAAATCTGGCGAGCGGGCAGCGACGATGTTCTTCCTGTCCTCGATCGTGACCGATGGGATTACGGAGACGGGGTGGGCTGCGACAGGGCCCACTGTCAGCTCCCATGGCAGTGAACCCTTCGGGGAAAATTCGATCCTGGCATTCCCCAGCTGCCCCCGTAACGCATCGCCGATAACACCGCCGCGTAAAACATGAACCATCGAGCATACAATTTTGCTAGTTTTCTCATCCAAAAGGATACCGCCCTCCTCGCACCGCCGCAAGCGCCCGCTCGCCTGCACTGAACGAACTTATTATGGAATGTACAAATTAGTATTTTTTTTTTAATCATTTTATCTCGTAAACCCTTTTCTTAGGTAGTCATACATCTGCTGGCGCGCGTACGTATTCGGTTGTCCATGCCGCCTCGCATACTCGCCACTTCGTCAACATATATATGACGCGCATATATACGTCTCCAACGAGACGTGAAATAAGTATGCTCGGCTCCCGGAGAGGGAAATCACCGCTGGCTTTTGCGGTCTCCCAGGAATAATTCGTAAACCGCACACTGTTGCTCACTGTTAAGTTGCGAGAACTCTTCGTACGCCCAGCAGCCACTGAATTGACTTAATACTATCATGTATCTGTCCATTGTCTACTCACATTCATTTCTTTTGTTTTTCGTTTATCTCTCTCCCTAGAAACTTCATCCCACATACTATACTTTGTGTCTCGTGGCTTCGATTGTACAATATCTGTTTGTATGTCTGTTTGTTTGCTTGTTTTAAGATATAGTTTGTACAACCATTGCGCATATTATGCTGTTTTTTTTCCTACACGCAACTTACGTGTACTGTTTCCACTTCTCTTCCCATTCGGATGATCGTGGTTCCGTGCCCCATGCGGACTTTCGTCGCGGGGGGCACGTTCATCTGCAATCTGTATACTACCGCTTTTAATTGCATTTAATACATAATTGTGCTAAGTATTCCTTTTATCGATAACATTTTTTTTTTGTTCCTTTATACACTCAGTAGAGCCGATTATCTTACTCGATAATTCAATGTCAAACTACGCTACAAATGATTACTATACAGTGAAAGAGAAATGTTCGGCATGGGATATCGGAGTCTTTTCCTCAGTGTAAACCTCCTGTCGCCTGTTCGCTAGGTTTGTGTTGCTTTTTGTTTTTCTCGTTTTCTTATCTTCTGTACACACGCGTCCTCTTCCTGTAAGACTGAATTAGGATTTCCTGGACTCGATTATCCGATCGACTAAATAGGTTTTCCAGCACTCTCTATCTCTCCCTCTCTCTCGTTTACTCATTCGCAGTGTTTCCAATAGTCGCGTCGTTTATGTAATGAATATGTAGTTATTAAATGCTCTGGACTCTAATATATCAACTTCAATACAGTATTACAGAAGGATGCTTAGATGAGTCGATGTGAGTATGCATGGAGAAATGTGTTTAAGTAAAATGTCGAAACAATTCGTAACATATAATAGTCGGGGAGCGCTGTTGCAGGCGACGAGTCTTGCATTCCTGCCACTAATATTCTGTTCTTTACTGTTTGGTGTACAAGTAAATGGCAACGATGAGACCGTAGAGACCCAATACTTCAGCGAAGATTAGAATCAAGATCATACCGACAAAGAGGCGAGGCTGTTGAGCGGTACCTCTTACACCAGCGTCACCAACAATACCAATGGCAAATCCAGCAGCTAGACCAGAAAAACCTACGGCTAAGCCAGCACCCAGATGAACAAAACCCCTGGTAAAAAAGAGCAAAAAATATGTTGCTTGTTAACTGGAAGGAGGTAATAGTCGATTATATGCAAACGTAGTAACGGTAAGTGAAGCGCAAGGAGATTAGAACTAGTCAAGCCCAATCTAATCGAGTAGTATACGAGTGAATAAGCGTAGTTAAGATTCTTACGGTAATTATTATCTATAACAAAGATCTACCCAAATATCTTTTTAGTTATAACAAACGAAATATTTAATGCAAAGTATCGCATGTTCGTAAAGTAACAAGTAATTTCGAGAATACTTCTGGTATTAAGGTATATGAAGACTGAGCGCAGCCTTCTCTATATTACCACGCTATTACCGAGCTAGACTATTCTCGATTAATGTTAGAACAGTGTAAGAAAAGTGTAACGTACTGGAAGAGACTGTATTTAGGGGGTCCTTCTAAAACACCAGCAATGAGAACAGCCACTACAAGACCATAAATGGCAATGATACCCGCCATGACAACAGGAATGATAGATTTCATGATAAGCTCTGGCCTCATAACAGACATCGCTGCGATTCCTGTACCCGATTTTGCTGTGCCATACGCTGCTCCCAGAGCTGCAAATAAAACAAGCATTACATTGTATTTATCTTAGCGCCAGGTCGTTCATGGATGGAAGACTTAACACACTGTGGACCGATCCTGAGATATCTCGTGTTCCCATTTAACAGACAGAGGGTCAGATCCAGAGATACATTATCTGTTTCTTTGGCTGGTATTCGTGCACCTGCTGCAACTCGAATGTTTGAAAGATAACGAGGGAAACAAATATGCGTAGTCCACAGTGTGTCAAATATTACGGGGTTGATAAAAAAAAGTTTATTCATAAAATGGAACGATGAATCATTGAGTTTTATTAAAATTTCTGTTCCTATCGAGCCTCGCGCAAAGACATTAATGCTAGTCAATGCCGAAGTTCAATCGGTTTGAAATTATTGTTGACAACGGTGACATTGCATTCGTCACGTTCACAGACGTCTATGAATAAAAGCTGTATAACACCACAGTTGCATTCAAATGTAAAGCTATACAGATGTGCAACCATATGGTGTTACAATGTGCTACTAAAAAATGACAATATTGAATTCCTATTATTTTTAATCAGGAGCGCTTTATTTATCCGATAAGCAGTGCAAACGTATCTTTATAGAAGCTTAATAGGATTAGAAAAATAGTAGCAACAAGTATTAATTTCCAATCTGCTCGAAATCAATAACGCCGAATATCGTATTTCAAAAATTTCCCGCCGATACATCGGAAGCACGAAAAATCCCCGTAATTCGTAAAAAAATGTTAATAAGAGCATCAAGGGCTATCGATCGGCCTCGCTATCGATCTCTACGCCGGCGAGAGGTCATAGTGTCAATGTCTTCGGCCAGCGTTCGATTCTTGACCCCGTTTTTATTAATTAACATTTCCTACAAAATCCTGTGATACACGAAAGTGAACGAGATCCTTATCCGAGTTACGAGCGTTACCGCCCAGACTGGAAATCGTAGTCACATGATTCTCACGTTGGCAGTCACATGATTATCATGTAAGTCCCATCCAGTAAGTAGGGGGCGTGGCACAAGTACACATGATCGTGCTTTATGCCTCCGGATCACGATTCTTTTCATGGAATCGAAATGCATTTCTTGCCGGCGTTTAAAGGGTCAAAACGAAGCATCGGCGACTATATAGAAAGAAGGGGATGCTTGTACGAAGACACGGAACGTCGGCTAGATATCCGAGCAAGTAAGAAGCTATCTATTTGGGCTTGCGATCAAGATCTTCGGTGCATTCCGAAATGCTCGCGTGCCTGTTTCGTGGGGTCGATTTTCCTCGTGGGTCACCGTCCATTCAAGACTGGCGCACACGGGAAAAGGGAGATTCGTATTGATTTCCCTGATAGGGACCTGACGCTTCAAAACTTTAAGTATGCGCGTCCTCGAATCCCCAGGCTTCTCCTCGCTAATCGTTTCTAAGAATTCGCGAATCGATTGGAGCGGCCTGCGATCGATGCAGCCCGGTATCGATTGTCTGGCGGAATCTTCCACGGGTGGCTGTTGATCCTGCAACCTCCGGCCGCTGATACGGGCGGATTTTCATTGAAAAGCATTCAACGAGGTCAGCAATTACGAAATAACCGTTCGGCCAGGCCGAACGCCGCGAGCGTGCGTTTCTCTCGTAATGTAAAATTAAGCTGGGTTGGGTTGGACCGCGTTTACGGAACATTACGAAATCTTAGATCTACGTGCCTAGAAAAATGGCGCTTCAAAATTGAATCCGTATCCTTGACATCATCGGGGGGATAGCAATACCTTCGGATTAGAACGCACCTGTGTCTCTCGCGCGCTAACATTATCCCGCTAGCTGACACAGGCAAGCTCTCGACAAGAATAAAGGGAAAAGCTACCAAAATGTACTTTGCACACTCTAACGAAAGTCGTAACAGTCGTTTATTATCATTGATCGTGCTACCGTTTCTTATCAGCGACATCGTCTGCGAAATTACTATGAGTCACGTCGAGCTATCGAGTAAATACCAGCCTTCGATTTAACGTTATCGTTAGCACGAAAACTGCGTAGATCAGACAAGAGTTTACTCTGTTTTTCTCGACTTCACGTTGCCCGTAGCGAAGAAAATGGCGTGCGCGCTAATTTCAGCCTGCCAGTGTAAGGGTGCGTTTGGACGGTCGTTGCCGTTTCTTTTGGGGACGGGTCGCATGGTTTTCCCCCCGGCCTTTAGAAGCTACGCGGGGATGATCGCGTTGATGTTCTGGCTCGAGATTGGGAACAACTGAGACTCACCAGAGAATATGATGGCCGAGGCGGCGCCCATCACGCCGAAGAAGGGCGCGTAAACAGGATGTGCATCGTCGATTCCGCTCATTGTGCCGTGTTTTTCGTGAGACTCACACCGTCGGTCGAATAGATCACGAGTATTTACAGGTTGTCGAAACGCGGCGACGGTCCGAGATCAGGAGCGATCTTCACTCACGCTCACTTCGCTAGACTAGTGCCACTGTCAAATATGGCCTACTGTACAGTAGTGCGGGTCATGTGACGAGTGACGAGCGACAGAAGAAGAGGTCTGCTCGAGCTACTCTCGGGATATGTCTATCCGCTTACTATTGGCTGGTGACTACGGGCCACAGCGTCGAAAGCGAATCGGACGCCGCGTCTCATCTTTTATATCTGACGTCAAGCCGCTCCATAGGCTCCCTAGGTGGCTCACTGCGCAGTAGCGGCGCGCAGGGCCTCGATCCTCTTGAGCGCGTGACACGCGCTTCCTGTTCTTTTTACCGTTTCGCAGCAACCTTTAGGGCCCCAGACTTTGTCACAGGGTGCCGAATAATTCTACAGAAAATCTGCTTTCCACTTCAAAGCATTTCGCAACCAGCGTGCTACATTTTAAGGTTATTCTCGGCCGAACGCCCGCGAGCACGTGACTGAATACAAATGCAACTAAGCAATCATGCTCTCAATTGAAAGAATTGATGGAAATTATGATTATCCTTCGAGCGGTTTATTTGCGATGGAAAACATAAACGTTCTTTAGATATTTTTAGGGATAAAGCAATGGAGACTATAATATATGGGCAATCGTATGTTTATTTGCGAAATTTGCTGCGTGTACATTTTGATTCTTAATAAGTTTCCAGAGTATTTTGTTTTGCGATTACTGTTCTGATTGTTTCATGCATTTGGTGAATATTTCATGCATGTATCGGCGGTGTGTGCGAGTGGACAGGATCTTCTACCACTTTCCATGTAGACATTGTAGACACTTGGAACGTTCAAAATGACATTGATGTCTGAATTGATGTTAATGAAATTTGTTAAATTTGTTATACAGCTTTCGATAATTTGAGCCAACACCTTAACTCGTCGCCTGGCAGTGACGTGTTTTCGCGTCAAAACTCTCCACTCGCTCCTTGGCATTGGCCTGTTTTCCTGCTGATGTGGTAGAGAAAGTATTGACTCGCACGTTTGATCTAGGGATATTTGCGGCCACTGTTAACTCTGGTCTAGGGAATTAGAATACGGTCTCAAATGTTTCAGTCTTTTGCCATAGACGAGGTATAGGATAGATTAAAATCAGATGCGAGATTTTGTTAGGTTTCGGAGCATCCGTACCACTTTCGTGTCGCATGCGACGTTATCGATCGGAACAGAATACCATGGCAACGCCACTAGCGGTTAGAAAAGTTCGAATGGCTTCTGAACACGTAGCAGTTCCGTGTCAGTTTCATATCAAAAGAAGAGTAGATAGACGAGAATCTTCTATAGGACAGATTTTACATTTTACGAAAGTTCGTGTCTCACGAACTGAATTGCCGACTGCGTGAAAATTCACAAGGTGTTGAAGCGCACTCTACATTTAAGAACGGTGACTCTGGGAACTAAAACAACATAATTACCAAAGTCGGTAAAGTAGGTAGAGGAAAATCCGATAACGATTCGCTCACAATGTAAATTAATCTGGTTCTCGCGTGTCACTTTTACTCCCTAGTTCATAGTGTAAATCCAGATTAATTCACATTTGCGTTTTCTGTAGCAATTTTTACCATATTTAGTTTCAATTCTAACCGCTAGTGGATTCCAATCGAATTCCATTCTGAATCGATAATACACGACACAGAAACGGTAAGTAAGGAGCTTTAGAGTCTCCAATCCGTGTGACAAAAATTTACATCGAATGTAAAGTCTATTCCTTTCTATTCTATGCTTCGACCTGTTCCCTGTATATTTAATCCCGAATATGTCCGTGCTTAACATGATAAAACTACATGAAAAATTCAAGAAACTGAATTATTAGTAACGAAATATTTCCGTCCCGCGCAATTTATTATGCAATATCGCTAAACGGGTTTACAAATTGCTTTCTTTATTAACTTGCAATCGATGTCTCTATTACCTTATAGAGGCATTAGAGAATATCGAGCATCAGTATTCATAACGTATTCCGTTTAGAAGCTTTTTAAAAATCCGTTCGAATCCTGAATCACGAATCCATTACCATCTAGCGGCAAAATTTCTAAACTAAAGCAATCCGTTCAATGTTGCAAGCTTGCAGAAATTCACGTATTTATTTTCTACCGAGTTGCGCCTCCCACGGAGACAATATAGCACAACAATATTGCATAACGATCTTAACCAACAATGTTATAAATATCAACGTAAAAATACCTTGGACAATACTTTACCAGCTAGTGTGAAACAGGACTGGCAGGCTCGAAGCGGTGTTTGATTCCTTAGCGCCAGTCGAACAGTGTATCCCAACCACGTGACCGGATGTTCGGTCGAGGGGAAGTTGCGTCGTAGCGGCTGCGGCATACTCGATTCAAATGTCATGTTAAACGTGTTCAATGAAATCAAAATAAACCGACACGGGAAACTATATCTCTAAATATTGAAGCACCATGAGGTTCGCGTATAAGGTAAATAGAATACTTTTAATAAGGAATATTCAAACTATATCTTTCAAATACATCGAACAAATATGAATATCATATACCTAATATTTCTAACCTGCTCTTGTACTGCATTACGCTTTAACTTATTAAACGTGCATTAAATATCTTTTTTAGTTCAGTAATCTCCTTGGCACGGTTTACCGTAAAGGAGATTTAGTATTTTCTCCAGATGGATCGACGGTCATTAGCCCTGTGGGAAATCGGATAACGATTTACGATTTGAAGAAGTAAGCGCTGTTGTAGTATTTCAGATTTGTGTACAGGTACTACAGAACAAGCAAAGTAATATATGCTAATTGGTTTTCAGTAATAAATCGAATACATTGCCTGTGGAGAGCAGGTACAACTACACGTGTATCGATCTGTCCCCTAATGGAGCCTTATTAATTACCGTCAACGAAGGTACAATACTGTTTTACATGTTTCAGCGTTGAAACGTAATATTATATTTTAATTTTTCTCTTAGAGGGCGAAGTTCACGTAATCAGCATGGTCAGTAAAATGGTAATACACAGATACAGGTTTAAAGGACGCGTCAGATGTATAAAATTCTCTCCAGATGGTAAACACTTTGCAGCGTGTAAAGAAAATAATGGTATGTTCTTAGTATGCGGTTAACAATTCTTCTTAAATTGTATCTACTTTCATTGTATTCTTTTTCTTTTTTGCTTATTTTCTGCCCAGGTACTATTTCTTTTTTTACTTTATTTAGTTCGTTTTTGTGTTTGGGCTTTCGTGTGTTAGTCGTCTCAGTGGCGCAATCAGGATTTAATCTTGGGGGAGCCGAGGTAAAGGGATAATAGTATTTTTAATGCAAGTTCAATAAAATTCCCTATGTGGTGATAAAAATTTATTTAAAAAATAAAGTTCTGTTTACTTTTCTTCTTACAATGCTACTTCTTTGGGTGCCAGGGCTCCTTGGGCCTCCCTCTGGGAGCGTCGCTGAGTTCTCTATGGGTTTTCTCTATTCTCTACGTATCAAAGAGTTTTCTCGTAAATATATGAATAAATAATTGAGATGATTAAACTGTGTGTAATACTTGTAATTGCAGTTTATGTTCAAGCATGTTGAATCTTATATCTTTTCCAGTATTCATTTTTAACGCACCTGGCTTACAATCAGGTGAATACAATCCGTTTGTCATGGAACGTGTGTTTCACGGAGCTATGGATGACACGACTTTTGTTCATTGGTCCTTCGATTCGCAACTGATCGCAGTTGGTTCTAAAGATATGGCGACAAAGATATACAGTCTAGAAAAGTACAGAAACTTCAGGTTCATTAATCTTGGTAGCCACTCCGACACCATTGTAGCGTGTTTCTTTGAAAGCAAGAATTATGATCTGACTACAATTAGTAGGTAGGTATTTTAAATAAACTTTTTATGAAAAGCTTTTATTACAATTTGATTACGTATGTATCATACAGAAACGGACAACTCTGCGTTTGGGAGTGCACAATCGATCCGGAAGATTTAATACTGTGGGAGCCACCTGCCAAGAAGGACAAAGCGAAGGACAGTGACACAGAGGATGATATCGATATCGAGAAGACTATAGAGAGAACAGATAAACAGGCTAAGGCTCATGAACGTAGCATGCAGCTATCGCGTAATTTCTCTTTCAATACTATGTACTAGATTCAAGTAAATCAACACAAGAAACAACGTGAAATTGATAATACGTTTCATATTTCAGAAGCTTCCTCCGAAACAGGTCACAAAGACACTGAAGCTGACGAGGAGTCTACAAAGCTACGCTACAAGAAACTATGTCGCCATTACTTGACCAACGCAGTGCAAAAGCAACAGAACGAAAGTGTCATGCTCACCGCAGCTGCGTATCATCCAGTAACATGTATTCTAGTAGTGGGATTCAGTAATGGTTCGTTTTACTTGTACGAAATGCCCGAAGTGAATATGATTCACTCCCTTAGGTACTACTCGATCCCTCGCTTACCAGTTTGCCTCTGTTAATAGAATATCCTTTGCTAATTAGAATTCTATAATTTTTCAGCATCTCTAATCAATGCATCTCCTCCATCGCGATAAATTCGACCGGCGACTGGATCGCCCTAGGATGTTCCACAGCCGGACAGCTGCTAGTATGGGAGTGGCAAAGTGAAACTTACGCTATGAAGCAACAAGGCCACAGCAACAATATGAACTATTTATCGTACAGCCCAGATGGTGAATACATCGTGACTGGAGGCGATGACGGGAAAGTGAAGCTGTGGAACACCACGAACGGATTTTGCTCCGTTACGTTCCAAGAGCACACGTCCACAGTGACGGGAGTCTTGTTCAGTCATAACAGAAAATTCGTCGTTTCCGCGTCGCTCGATGGGACGGTCAGAGCGTACGATTTAGCGAGGTACAGGAATTTTCGAACGCTCACATCACCGCGACCGGTGCAGTTCTCCTGCGTCGCGCTAGACGCGAGTGACGAGTTCCTCGCAGCAGGGGGGCAAGATTTCTTTGAGATTTATTTGTGGAGCGTTAAACTGGGCAAACTTCTCGAGGTACGCGTACATTGGATATCTCCACGTTCCTTATTTTTGATAATTGAAAGCGATTACAAAAGCAAAACTTTGTATGTTAGATATTAAGTGGACACGAAGGTCCAGTCGTCAGTTTGGCGTTTAATCCAAGCGCGGCGAGCACAGAACTGGCCTCCGTTTCCTGGGATAAGACTTTGAAAATCTGGAATGCGATCGAAAATGGCTCCGCGCATGAGACGATACAGTTAACTGCGGACGGTTTATACGTCACTTATAAACCGAACGGCGAAGAGGTGGCGGTTGCTACTTTGGACGGGCAGATCTCGTTTTTCCAATGCAAAACCGCGATGCAAGTTGGTAGCATCGAGGGGAGGAATGATTTGGGTAGCGGGAGGTCTGATACGGATCTTATTACAGCGAAGAAAAGCCTGCAGAGCAAGTGCGTGTTCACGTATGAATAAAATAAAGATATTAGTAAGGAGAGTGCCCTTAATTAAATCACTTTTTTTTAGGGCT
The DNA here is from genome assembly GCA_929113495.1 of Andrena minutula. Taxonomy (NCBI): domain Eukaryota; kingdom Metazoa; phylum Arthropoda; class Insecta; order Hymenoptera; family Andrenidae; genus Andrena; species Andrena minutula. Next base: position 3,288,230 of record OV815993.1, read on the forward strand.
TTCAGTACTCTGTGCTATTCAGCCGACGGCACCTGTATATTAGCTGGCGGACAGTCTAAAAATATATGCATTTATAATGTCCAAGAATGCATGCTGGTTAAAAAGTTTGTCGTAACTCAGAACAGGTCACTGGATGCAGTTGATGTGAGCAGCAGTCTTTATATATCGATTTATTACGTGACAATGGTCGGTGCTTAAACGAAAATGTTATTAATTATTGCGAATTGGTTTATACATAGGACATTATAAACAGGCGAAATCTATCAGAGTTTGGAAACCTAGCATTGGTAGAAGAACGCGAGGAGAACGAAGGAGGGAATGTCACATTGCGATTGCCAGGCGTTAAAAGCGGGGATATGGCGAGTAGAAGTATGAAACCAGAAGTCAGAGTGTATAGTTTACAGTTCTCTCCGACAGGTAAGATTCGAAAGATTCAAGGAAATTAAACTAACGCATACTTATATTAATTTTTGCGTTTGAAGGGCAAGCATGGGCTGCAGCCACAACAGAAGGTTTGCTAATATACTCGTTGGACGTTGGCCTGGTGTTCGATCCATTTCAGCTGGAGCTGGGAATCACACCAGAAACTGTGAAGAAGACTCTGCACGATGAGGAATACACGAAAGGTTTTGTCACTGAGATATGTAAAGCGATCGCGTTAAGACTGACAAAGTATACTAACACTAAACGATTTCAGCACTGATGATGGCTTTGAAACTGAATGAGAAGCTGCTAATAAAGTGCGTCGTGGAAAACATTCCGTGCACGGATAGTAAGTGAACAATAATTTACTGAGATGTTGGCCAGGGTCGGCGTGAAGTTTTGTGGGGTCAAAAACGCATTTATACGTGCTTCTAAATTTTATATTAATAAGTATGTATGCATAAGGCGCTGTAAAATTTAAGACGAGCTTTTCGTGGATCTTTTAAAGCGCAGGTTCTTCGCGCCGGCCCTAATATCGCCGATTATTAAATGAATGCGTGTGAATTTATTGCACATCTCATTTCAGTTGAATTAACCGTTACAAGCCTGCCAGAAATTTACATAGTGAAAGTATTAAAATTCATAGCGTCGGAACTGGAGTCCAGTAGGCACATACACTTTTACCTCCTTTGGATAGAGACTATATTGACGAAACATGGGCCGAAGATAAATTCTGCGCTTCAGATGCCAATATTACTCATGCTGCAGAAGAATATGCAGAAGAAATATGACGACTTGAGCAAAATGTTAGTCACCGCGTGCTTTGATGAAATAATTAAATTGCACGGTAGTGAAAAATAATTCGCGATCTTTGTCATTACAGATGCGACTTTAATCAGTACACTATGAGCTACTTGAAAAAAATGGGAGAGTATAAAGCTGAAAGATCTGTTCCTAACGCGCTCAAAATAGAAAGTGACGGTGATGACGAGTCTGACAAGTCGTCCTTGGCCGAATTGATGGACATTGATTGAAAAGACAAATATACAATCTCAATGACGGAAATTCAAATCTAATAAAGAATGGCAGATCATTCTTCAACGTATATATAAAGAATTCACGTACATGTACAAATTATACATATAGATCTTTCTGTAATAAGCGTAGGTTTGTAATAAATTTGTTAATTAACCTTTAAGAATCTTTACTTCGTTTAATGCTTTCAGATGAGCTTCCTTAAACCAAAATCGGCTTCTCGCTAATTCTTAATATACATATAGATCACCAAGTGTTGCCTTAAAGCAATACTTTAACATTTCTTAATTACCAGACTCGCTTATTTAATAGTTTTGTGCGACGAAAAGGGATTACATTGGCCGATTTCCGTGCTATGAAGTAACATCATTGGATCCCTTTGGGTTTTCTAAGAACAATATTTACACTCTGTTATATAAACGTAGAATGTACGACTCTACGCGGCTTTTTTAAGCAGCAGTATTGGCCAATACAGAACAATAAATAACAGGAACAGTATGGGGAAACCTATTCTGCTGTAAGTATCAATTTTTTGCGATCGCGTCTTGTACACGCGTATCATCTGATACTCGGGATCCAGCCATGCAGTTTGCAGAAGATGCTTGCTACCGGCTCTTTTCTTCCTCACTCTTGGTATGTACGCCGACTCGTAGTCCCAGATGCTTTGGCCTTTATCCACGGCAATTATCCGCTAAAAGGAACACAGAAGCTGAGCTCTCTCGTACGTTCAATTGAAATTGAAGACTCGATTCTACAGCAAGCTATTAATTCGATGTCTCAAAGTGTTTAATTTCGATAATACAGGCTGGGGCCATCTGTTCGAAGTATTTCTGTTCTTATGAAAAGTAACGTTTTTCTAGAAAGAAGCGATATAGCAGATTCCGCGATGATAGTCGAGGAAGCACAGTCGATTGTCCAAGGATCCTGAGGAAAACGTGACATTTAAGATCCACAAAGCTTTCACTGTCCCAGTTATTGCAGTTAATGCTGTCAAAGGCTTCACTCGCGGATGTGAACCGGTTCTTTTTAGCAATTGACTGGCGTTTCGTTAGCGGCGACCGTCACTGAGGGGTTCAAGGACATAGTGATGAACTTAATCTTGCTTATAGAGACTTTTATAACAAAACTTGAGACTTTAATCTTTGCAACCCTAGAATTTCAAACTCGCAAATATAGAACGCGTTTTATCAACAGCCATGTCACCTTCTCTGTTTTAATTAAACTTACTGCCCCAGCCTATGTGCGTAACGCTAATGACACAGCTATTATACGAACTGTCGAGTGGTGTCTGGACATTACTGATGTCGGTAGATCGTATTCCAGCTGATGCCGCAAGTCGAGCACCTTCACCACCACGAATTCACCGAGAGCGGCGAACACGAACATCATACAGCCAGCCATCCAGACGTCCAGCGCCTGGACACACAGAGGAACTTCAACAGAAAGCTCGCCACTTCAGCGAGATCACCCCCAGGCTACAAAAGCTCAGCTTGCATTTTCGTTCAGCTTCCTGCATGCTCCGATCTACGTTAAGCAGCTCATGCTCTTCCCCTGGTTAAGTAATATTTAGCTAACAAACAAGACACCAGGTCAGTCCTCGAGCATCGTCATCCCTTATCTATCTCTTGCAAACATGCGAGACGCTTCTCCGCTGTTTGCCTTCTCTGTATCAGCTCGATTACTCCAACTCTGCTTGAATCATTCCCATGCTAACACGCCTTCTGTTACACGTTTTCCAGGTACTTGCCAAGCGATCATCTACGTGCGCAAACATGCTTGAACCCCGCCGGGAAAGGTCGCGGTAGGAAAACGTACTTTCACGTACGCGACAGGAGGAATGTCGCTCTTCAGGCCCGTGAACATCGTCACCAGGGTGAGCATGCTGGTCACCAGGAGGGCCACTCGACCCGGGATCGCGTCCAGACCCAGCCAGAAGCTGAACCAGGATAGCATCACCACCAGCGTAGACGGCGCAAATGTCTGTATCAGGTGGTGGCCTATTTGCCTCTCGAAGCGGAAGTAGACCATCAGACGCGAGAAGTTACCTGCGAATATCAGTGTCCGCTGGGTTTAAAGTAGTCTAAGGAACGCGGTGCGTTGAAAGGGATTGGTCGTACCACCCTTCTCCAGCATGTAGTCCACGGTTTCCTCGGCGACTAGAGGCTTCCCGATGTCGTACTGCAACAGCTTCAGCTCGGGGTTCACCGTCACGCTACCCGCTCCCCATCGCAAGCGCAACTTCTGTTTGTGATAGGAAACTATCGCGAGTAACGCAGTTTTCCGAGTTAATGTAGAGGCTTTATCGAATCTGGGTTTGAATTGAATGAGAGGCGTGGACGAACGGGTGTTCGAGAGTCGTCGACTTATTTTTTGGGGGGGAGAAGGTGGGCGTTAGAGATTACGAATGAGAGATCGCTGTGTTGTGGGCTTTTTTATTGTGTAACTTACAGCTTTCTATGTAGATGGGGCAGATTTGAATGTCCATCGGGTAGAGTTGAAACTCCATCTGGCAGGCGATGATCGCGTGCATTCGGGCAGAGTACCTGACGGTCTTGTTTCTGTATAGAGTCACCGAGGAGAACTTGTGATTCAGCGCCGCGATTTCTGAAAGAAGATGATAGTGTGGAGTTTCTTTTACTCTATTTCGTTTATTCCTGTTGGCCTTCAAGCTGTGGTACTTGTTTTATATCTCTGTAAGGCTGTTTTTATTAGATTCAAGGTTGGTTAAGAAACTTACCGGAAACTTTAGCGTTCAAGAAGTAAAGATCCGGCTGCCAGAGGCTGTCCAAGAAATCGGGGGGCAGGGTCACGTAATCGTCACCTTCTTCGAAAATATCCTCCGACATGTCCAATCGAGTCTCTGTCCAACTCTGACCGACGAACATGTCCACTCTGTTTCAACGAAGGAGTCTTATAAAGACAATTATCTACTAATTACTCCGACTGGTAAATAGAAACGTGTTTCATTTGATTGCGCGTGTCGGAAGTATCGAAGCGCCGTAAGCTTAATTAGTTTACGTTAGTCAAGTAAACGGCATAGTAGACAGACGAGTGTGATGAAGCAGATCTAACTCGATTAGTAAACAGTTGTTCGAGTAAAAAGTCGAGTAAACGGGGGAGTAAACGGGCGAGTATTAGCCGAGTCGAGTGGTAGAGCGGACGGCGTAGTAGCTCGCCCACTCGTCCTCCTAAACTACAGTCGTAGGACAGTGACGCGGCTGAAACGGTAAAAATATACTCGCTTTCCGCCAAGCACGATGTTGACTCGCTGTCGCCATTTCTTCTACTGTCATAATAAACTATCAACATGTAAATACCTACACAAAAATCGAGGGCGAGTCGAGTATTGGGCCGAGCACTGGGCTCAGTTCACTAGGCCGAGTTACTTGACTAATGTAAATTAGTGTATCGAAATGATTTGTGAGATATTTTGATATAATTATGGTGTAAACCAAAACTTTGGATATATTAGTATTACAGTAGTAATATTATATATTTTTTATTTTTTGAACTACACGTTCGCGATTTATTTCGTCAAAATGACTTATATTTATGTATTATACACTAATGGGACTACTCCGTTTATATAAATAAGGAAATAAAGGAGTAGAGAAATAAAGAAATATTTCTTCATTCCTTCATTTCTTCATTTCTTTATTTAATTAAACGGAGTAGTCCCATGAATGTATATACAGAAATCGGTAAAAAGAACAGAAAGTGTTCATAAAATAATAGTTGCAGAATAACATCCTACAGTTTATAAATATTAAAAATCGATTACGCTTTCGATTCTATTTTCAGACAGTCACTGAAGTATAATTGAATCCAAGGAGTCAATAAATAATGTCCCTCTACCCAGCATGAATTAAAACGTGTCGAGCCCGGGGCGCTTGGATCAGGAAGAGATTTCATCCTGAATCATTCGAACTCACCGAAAGTCCATGTCTTCGACGTTTATCGAATTCACATCGGCCACGAAGATATTGAAGTCCACTATCACTGGCATACCGTGCTTCGACGGAGGCCTCATTTCTGTGCGGACATTCATTTGCATATTAATGGCTCGTCTGCGAAACAACCAGCGAGGAATCCGCCACAAGAACCCATAGGATATCGACAAAAAAAGAGGCAGATTTACGATTGCCCCGAGTGTGGCCAACGACCGCGAATCCATCGAGTTATTTACTTCTAATAACGTGCGATTCTGCGGAGAATCTGTGCCACGATTTTAAATAATCATCGTTTATCGATCCGCCGATAATTTTCTAGTTGTCCTGTTTCACGATTTGTCGGGACGCTAGATCTGTAGACCCCGCCTCCGCCGTTCAGCGCGGCAGAGTTCTTAGAAAGTGCGATACCTTGCGCACGCGTTGAAAATCGGCCAAGTTCGTGGCAACCGTACGGTTTGATAAGCGCGCAAGCTTTCTACACGATGTTTCGAACGCGAAAGCGGTGATAGTAGTGTAAAGATTCTGGGAACTTCGTGAGTTTTAATAGTAATTAGTTTTACCTTGAAATTTTTGTCCCTATACTTTCAACAAACGTTTCATTTTTTCTATGCTCTTACAAGTGCAGCAACTAGTTCTCAAAAATCCAGGAATTCTTAATTGACGAGACATTGTAGAAAACACTGTAAGTGCCAAAATATAAAGAAGAAATTTTAATCGAAAAAAATGATCTACTACGGTAATACTTGGCACTTAAAGTGTTTCCTACAAGCACTCGTCAATTATACACAATTAACTGTTTTAAATAACTCATTATACTTTTAACAGAAATGCTACGCCATTAACAAATCGATTTCTATTATCCATTAGAGCCTACTCTCGACTATAATTTTCTCCTTTCAATCTGCAATCTCGATTTAAACAGTATTATTACCATTATTCAGATAGAGAACTAGAAATCAGTACAATCTCCTTTAAATACACCGAGATTCATCGCTGGGATAATATTGAAGAAACAGAAATGAAGAAAAATGAAAGTCCCATTTAAAAAGATGAGAAAATAGAAGGGGTAATCATTACGGAATAAATATCCATTAAATTTGATGTACAGAAGTTCGAAGAACAGGAATTACTGCGCGTTTAAGAGACTCGTAATTAGTAGAGGTTTTTAAAAAAAAAGGAATTCTGAAAGCTACTTCATTTCCATGCTTACAAATTCTAGTAACAGGATCATTAAGTAGGAAGATTGGATCTGTAAAACTTTAGACGAAACAGAAGAGTGTAGAAAGGTCCGTTCATCGATCTGGTTTGACTATCTCGGAACAAATTACACGTTCCACCAAAACGAAAGTGGTAAAGGAAGTAGCACCGACTAGTCACAAGTTCTCGGATCCTTCGTACAAGTATCCCGCTGTGAAACTGCACGAATCAACAATGTTATCGGATCCACCGATCTCAATCCACTCTACAATCTCGATGCACGGGCACGGAGACACCCGCCGTATGTGTAATCGCAACGTACCGTAGATAATTATTCGGTATGCACCGCGTAACAGCGATGATCGAAGGCGGTTTCTCCCGTTAATTCGAAATTAAGGGGTTACATATGTACCTTTGTTAGTTCGGAAAATAGGGTGATATTTATGAATTTTTTTCTGAAATAAGCAAAGGGTATATTTAAAAAGTAACTAATATATCTTTTTGTGTATAAATTAAGCTATTTCCTCTTTGAAAATAAATTTTATATCTCGAGAAACGGTGCCATAGCAACCCCTTCTTCCAAGGACTCTTCATATTTGCGGTGCCAAAAATATCTCAGAGATTACTGGACCGATTTGAATAAAATTTCTTTTATCGAGTAAAATTCCCTCGTGTTCTTTTTTTTATTAATAAAAGAATATGAAAATTCTAGACTTTGTACAGAGTTTGATATTGAATAATTACCATTTTTAAAAAAATAGATTCAAAATCGGCTTCGACGAGTATTAGAATATTTGTTTTGAAAATATTCGTGAGAAATTTTATTCAAATCGGTCCACTAATTTCTGAGATATTTTGGGTACCACAAATGCTGTAACTATGAAGAGGCATGGGAGAAGGGGCTGCTATAGCACCGTTTTTTCAAGATATTAAATTTCTTTTCGAAGAAAACACAGCTTAATTAATACGGAAAAAGGTGTATATCTTGATTTTGAAATACACTACTCTCTTACATAAAATAGAAATCATTAAAATGACTCCATTCTCCGACCTACCAAAGAAGTACTATGTTAAGTACGTAACCCCTTAAGGGGAATGAAATTCACAGAGAACGATGGCAGGGTACGAACCTTTCACGTAATGCTCCGGAAGCACTATCCTCGACTTCAGCGTGGAGTTCCTCGCGTCCTCGGGGAACGAACTGCGAAAGGAAGGGAAAAAATTCGTCCTTCAACTGGCAATATCGACTCAGGATCCTACAGGACTCTGTCCCCTCGTTATTCGCTTTCGTGCTTGGCGGTCGGGGGGCGGAGAAGAAGAGCGGTCGACGTGATTCTTATTAATTTTGTAGAGAGGAGAGACGGTTTACCTCGCGTCAGAACGCACTTCCGGAAATAGGTTCAGCCACGAGTAACAGAGAACCACCAGGACCGCGTTCCTCATCCTAAGAATTCGACAACTGCCGATGGATTCACCGTGGCCGACCTATCGCCATCCAGAGACCGCGGCAATTAATCTATTACCTTCGCAGTTACGCGCAATCTACTTTAATTGCAACTATCGTTGAACACTTCGGGCCTGTATGTTGCTTCTCTTGGTGGTTGCGTAACGATTTGGAAGGAAGTCGCGGCGAGTTCGGTTAGTTCCTTCGGATTTTTAGCAAAATCAATGTAAGCAAAATATGGTGATTTGTTGCTTTCAGCGCATTGTTGAAGGGTTGAAGCTTGAAGGGTAATGGGAATGACAAGTGTGCAACGTGTGCTGGGGCCATTTCGATTCAGTATTGTTTCTCAAGGGGGGTAAGAATTTTAAATAATTTTGGGTGTTACAATGAAATTAAATTCCCACTTTGGGAATTTTTTAAAAGAAGAGTATCAAGTATTATAATTCCAAACTTTGTACGCTTATTAATCGACGTTCGAAGAATGTGCTGAAATTTTTTTATACAATAATAATAATTTTGTTCAAATTACAGTAGCAGTCCAAAGAAGTATCTGTAAAGAAAGTATGTTGTTGGCGAATATAATTTTGGCTGTCGTAGTCATCTCAAACAAAGAACACAATTTTTTTATTAATCTAAATGAGCGTGGTTATCGTATGAACTAAGAACGAATAAAAAATATTGAAAGAAACGAAAACGGCAGCATTTCAAATGAAAATATTCATATTGGGAAAACAATTTGTTAGTCTTCTGTTCATTCTTTTGCAACTAATGTCTTCATTCCAGTTGCTTATGGAATAATAAATGATAATTCCCACCACACGCCTTATATTTCTTTACAAAGGAGTCCATCAATCCCTGTCTATACCTCAAATTGAAACGACTCCACTACAACCTACACCTCACTCGCTAATTACCAACATCCCTTCAATTAACTAAATCCAGATTCCCCTCGACGAATCTGTCACCAAGCCAGTCGACAGCTCCATTCACCATAAAAATCCGCCCGATAACGACACCTCGCTCCTAGAACCTGAACGCTGTCCAAACCGAATACAGAATGTCAGAGTAGAAAGACTGGAAGAGAGAGTGAGGTCTCTTCCTCCAACCATACTGTTCTCCAGCTAAAAGAGACGCCTCTGAACTAGACCCACCATACAGCCCGAGAGATCCTGATCTCTAAGTGTACCGCGTGCAGACCTCCTCTCAGCTCCTCTCCCAGCCCCCTCCCCAGGAGCTGACCCTTATGAGGGGACAACGGTACCAGCACCATCCACATGCAACGCGATTAGACGCCACCGTTGGTCTAAAAGTCGACCTCGATCCGGCGACCTCGATGAGGAGTCCTCTTCCTCCACTTCCTCGCTTCGTTTCTTGCATGACTGTCTATCGACGCTCGGTCATGGTCGCCGAAGATGCGGACAAGCTTGCCTTCGATTAGGTCCTCACAAAGGGCGCGTGGGTGGCCTCATGAGCTGGGTATTAGGGAACGGGGGATTCTGGGAAGACGACCAGTGGGTCTACTTTCGTTTCCAGGAGATTTATATTGGTGCTTCAGTCATCGCGGAATCGCGCGTAACCTGGTGGGCTGGTTAATCTATGGGGGCCATTTGTTCAATGAGTTGGCACTTTGCGCGGTTTTGACGCGGTAGCGTGGGAGATTATTAGGGGATGTTTAGTTTGAGCGTAATAGGCGGCCGTTTTTGACGAAAATGAAGCATGTATTTTTTAATTAATTACAGAGAAATAATTTGATCTGGGATTTGTTTTTTTATACAAAGTTTATTAGCATCGTAAGCTTTAAAAGAACATGCTTTTTTAGTAAAAAATATGCATTATGTATGACGCTACAGCTGGGTCATTAAAGAGGCTTTTTATTTTATTTCAGTGGTATTTCATGGAAATTGTTATTTAGTGTAAAGTATATGCAGATGTTTCCGTCTTTACACGCAGCAATTAGGAAACTGATTTCGGAATTATAATTTGGATAAGAAGCGAGAGTTCCAGGGAAAATTGAGGAAGTCCCCGAATTGAGAGCTTTGAGGTTTCAAAAGAAGAAATTTAGCACTTTTAGGGGGACGTTCCTAGACCTCCTGTTTTGAAATCTCAAAGCTGCAAATTGTGGGACTCCCGCTGCTTTTATCCCTTCTATGTATAATATAATAATAAGTGAAGTTGTTATAATATAATAATAAGGAGTTGTTGGTTTCATTAATGAGGCGATTGGAGTTCACCGATTCCCAAGATTTGTAGGAACCAATGGGTCGAGTGAGCAGAATAAGCTTCCTTAGAAATTCCAGGGCGAAAGCTCGCAATGTAGCTGGAATTCCAGCTCACGAAAGTGTCGAGTCACCACAAGCAAAGATGTGCGGCACCTGAAAATCATCGATCACTGTACACACTTGAGAGACGGAAGTGCATTGCACGATGTAAAAGGCTTTCTTCCAGAGAGGCAGGACACAGGACGCGCTGATTCATGGGCTGTGACATTGTTATTCTTTAGTTTGAGAATTACAGGAATTACTGACCCTCGGTCGTTCATTACAGTTTGCTCCGCAATTTCCTAGCACCTACTTTGTCATATTACCACCGTCCACCACCGTCACGGTGAAGCATGCCACGCAAGCTGGAAGGAGGTGTCGACAGCTCATTCATAAACTCCATACTCAATTTTGAGCTATGGACCTTCCCAGAACACCTGGTATTCAATACTCCAAAGTACAACTCCTACAGGATGCTCCAAAATTATTGATACCAGTTTTCGTAGGTGTAGCTCAGTTCATTGAAGAGAAGCAAAATGGGTGCATTCAAAATTACTAAAATTATAGAAATTACAGAAGTTTTGAAACTTCTAAGAATTCGAAAATTACAAATATTCCGAGACTTCCCACAGTTCAAAAAATTCCAGGAATTCCCATTATTAAATAATTAAAAAAATTTCAAATATTCCAGATATTCCAAAAATTCCAAGAATCCCAAAGATTCCATACCCCCCCATTTTCATATTTTAAAACAATATCATTTCCACGGGAAGATTCCCCCGTAAAGTAAGCGCGATACTTCCAAAGTGTGACGACCCATCTCCGCAACACTTTGTACAGAACAGAAAGCTCGAATCCACGAACCATCAATATTTTCTAACGATAGCCATTCGACGACATTCCTAGACGACGCCTCTGTGCTACGCAGAGTTAACGGTGAAGCCCCGACGGCGGGCAATAAATTCAGGGGAGAGATTTCGGACGTCCGCGAGTGCGTAGGCGGAAGGGTACACCGCGACTGGTTGTAAACGCTAAAGAATTCCGCACGGTGGATGTAGAAAGTAACCGAGTCGTGTTGCCGTTTAGCCACCATCGACTTGTCCTATTTAAACATCAGCTACGTAAAAGGCGTTTGCTTAAACACGCGCCTCTTTTTTCCCTCGATTTTCATGGAAATCGGAATAAACCAACGCTGGTAGCCTGTGCCGATGGTTTTGTAGCGTCCGTGGAAACCGGAAGTCCCGTGGATCTATCGGCGAACGCGGAGAAATCAGCCGCCACCCCGGCAAGAACGTCCCGCGGCCGTGCAATCACTCCGACAGAATTGTTTCGCAACGTTCCGCTGGTTTTGTCCGCTGTCGTTATTAATCAGGGAGCGGCGCGCGCCTTTCTCAATGCCCCCTCTAGAGATTCTGTTAGGACAATGCGATTCCACGATCCCAGGGGGAAAAGTGTTGTTAACTCGACGAGCTGCAAAAAGGAGCAAGGATGCGATTAAGGAACTCTCCTTGGGATATTACAGCGAGTACTTGCTTCCTTGAGTGTGAAAACGCGCGTACTTTGCCGCACTTCCTTTTGCGATTACTTCTTCCTTTTGCGACACTGTAAGCGCGCGGGGTATGTCGTGGAACTCTCTCTCTTGTGGCATTAGTGCTCTATTCACTGTCACCGAAGGAGCGTGAATTATCTACTGGATCTCGTATCGTACGGATATTAATGAATTGAGTCGTGACTGTGGGTGTAGTCGAGGGAAACGTGGATATATGATAGCTTCAGGATGATGAATCTATTTTCTATTCTGAGGATAGATAACTGCATTCTTTCTCTACGTGTCCTAGGTGCGTTCAATCAGGAATCGGGAGGAGTGGGAAATAAGAGCGTTTATCAGTATCAGAGCGAGAGATGCAATTAGGAAAATTACTAAAACTGTGTGCAAGATAATAAGATACCAGGAGTATCAAACTACGTATGTGTTACTTGTCATTAGTATTGCTTGGGGATAAAATAACGATTTCAGGTCATAATAAAACTGAAGTCTAATATAAGAGTTACTTTGGGATATTTATAAATGGAGTTATTGTGTATAATGGAATTACAGAGGGAGGATTAGTATATAAGGTAAAAGACCCAATACGTGGACACGTCCCAGTAGCTGGACACTGGGGCAAAATACTGATTAGTACATTTAATATCCGCTTTATCCAAAAAAGAATTATTTTATTAAATTATTCAAATATTTAGTAAAATATATTCATATATATATTTGACTAAATATTTGAATAATTTAATAAAATAGTTCTTTTGCACCAGTGTCCAGCTACTGGGACGTGTCCACGTATTGGGTCTTTTACCTTATTCAGTCTCTCCCATGCAAGCAACACGTGTTACCAATTGAACCGAGTGGTACAGTGTCTCTGTTGTTAAATCTGGTCAGTTTACAGGTGCACAGACCAGTTTCCGGTTCACTTATGCACTCTCTACTGTACAGAGTGGACCAAGCATTGAATTGCAAAGCAACAGAGTCCGATTCTCATAGAAATGCAGTCACAGCAAGGGATTACCCCATTTTTGGGCTCACAAGATTTGTCTGGTTGAACCTATCTTATTCTACTGACAAATCAGAGTAATGAGGATCTTGCAGCGAATGCAAAATTTAGTTTGATTCACGCGCGATGGAAATTCGATAACACATGAGCAATTTATTGTAAATAATTACACATATTAATATTTTTATTATAGAATATTTTTCGACGAAAATGAAAAAAACAATTATCAATTGAATAACTACTATGTAATTATTCTGTGAAAATAGATATTCTTCAATTAGTGTTCTCTTTTTAATGTATAGTCAAAGCAATAATTTTAAAAACACGGTTTTTCTAATTTACTCGAAGTTGGTACAGATGAAGCTGCACTTCTCTTGCTGCTATTATAAAATGCTCCATTGACCCTAATGGACTAAGATTGTTAAAGGAGTGCCTCACAGCTGGAGCAGCTGAATTCTGATTTAAATGCCAAACAACGAAGCTCCTCTGAAAGGAGCAGCTTTGAAATTCAATCGAATTCCGTTGGAAAAGCTAGGGACCTGACTCACCCGAGCTTCATGCCTGTTTACAATGTGTATAGAAGGTCCTGCCGTGGCTTTAGTTCGAGAAAGCGTAACGTAATCCATAATTCTTTCCCAGAGCTCTGCCTCTACTGTTACATGCAAATCTGTGCTCGAACCAATGGCTCGCGAACTCCGAGGCTTCAGCAGACTTCTCCTGGCACTTGGGACGCTTCGATTATTCCATTTATTAATTGGAAACCAATTTCCCTATAGCTGGTCCGCTTGCAATTTTCTAAAAGTCTCCTAGAAGAAAGAGCGAAACGTTTCTTTTGTCAACTTCGTTTAACGCGTCCAGGAGAATAAACTATCCGCTTCCTGGTGGTAACAAGATTCTTGTCTCGCGTTGTAGTTCCTGATTTTTACGTTGATGGATGTGCTTCTTGTAGCTTAGTTTCCAGCGCGACAAGAAGCAGAATCTTCGGGCTCTACTGTCGGCCAATTATCGTCGAGCCATGTCGAGCTGGACGCGCGGACGAAAGTCGAGAGGAGTAGAGAACAGTAAAGATGGAACGTCGTAAAGTACAGCGGGCTCTGAGCTCGTAATTTCTTAGATTTATCTTTCCCAAAACACAGAATAAGCCTAGTGAATTTGAATGAGACTTCGCTGTACCGAAAGATCTGGAGATCTGATACTCTGGGTAATAAAATTCTACGCTGGAATTCACGAAAGTTCAAAGTTCACAATCCTGAATAAAATACTTGGTAATATATATTTAGTAACTTAATAAATTACTTTATTAATTCTACGCTGGAAGAATTCTACGCTGGAATCCACGAGAGTTCAAAGTTTAGAATCCTTAATAAAATATTTAGTAATTTAATAAAATTAATTTAACACAAGTAATTTAATACAATTTTATTTCAAATTAGAAGTCAAAGGCCTAAACAACTCAGACAGCAAGACCACTTCTAAACAATTCACATCTCACTAGGCTTCTTCAATTTTAATATTTCCCTGGCAAACAGAGAACACAAGTACCAAAATAAATTTCTAAATTCCAAAGGAAACCTACCGTGAGGGAACTAGTTTTTGATCAGTTTAGAGGGCTTGTCGCTTTAATGTTTATTTTTAACCTAATAAAACTTTCAACCATAGACTTTTTTTATACTAAAAGATGAATTAATGTTTACACTTTAAGGAAAAATTTTAAAAAGTTGAAAATAAGTATAATTGAATTATTTATAAGGTTAGGGAATAATAATGTGACTAGGAACTAGTTGTTGATCATCTGAAAATACATGGGAACTAATTTTTGATCAGGTCAGGAACTAGTTTGAATTTTCTTTTTTTATGTTAGTAATTATTTCAAACAATTATTTAAGGACATAAACTGAAAAGAACGATTTATTTCATGAACTGATAAAAAATTAGTGCCTGATCAAGAACTAGTTCCTTAACGGTACACCTACACTTGCATAGGCTTAAAATCACTGAAAAAGATAACCGAATCGAAGCTCGTCGGGCAGAGAAATGGCTGGGGAGGGGAATCGACCGAATCCTGCGCCTACAGGAAGCTAATTCGACCCCGAAGTGTGTCCGGGTTCCCAGGAGCGAGGAAGCTTGCGGTAAAGGGGGCGAAATGGTGGCTGATCAGGAAAATGGTGAACGATTACCCGCGGAGACCAGGTTCGTTTGATCAAATCCCATACGACGTAAGCTCCCCTTAAGGGTTGTATTGATTTCTATGATGGCGGCCGGCCGGCGCCTGCACCCTCCGCGCCCGTGGAGCCCGAAAGAGCAACGCTCCGCCGTGTTATCCTCGAAATAACAGACATGAGGCGTGCACGGTGCCGTATCCCAGGTGAAAATTAGCCCAGCACGCGAGTGATATCGGTGAGCGGGTGAATTAAGGACGATTAATCGACGGACTGCTCGGGAGACCGTGAAGCCACCCTCCAGCTAACATGCGCCTGCCTCTGAGGCCCTTCACGTAGACGAGGAGTGCCAATGTTCTTGCCATGACATTCGCTGGACCTTAAAAATTGACGGTGAGTACCCAGCTTCATTTAATCGATCGCCATCGATTTACATCGACAAAGTATTTTATTAATCTTTCAACAAGTCGCATTGTTTCGTCAAAATGAAGTGGGATCGAAGGACGTTGAAGCGTGGAATTCCTTTCGAGTTCTCGTTGAATTCTTCTGAAATTAAAATCGGGGAAATTGAATGGCGTGCGGTATTAAATATTATTAAATCGTGGTTGGGGGTTAGATATCGAACGAAAGGGTTCGAGGCTCGTGGCACAGTTAGCGACAAAGGACGAAGCTTTTCTTTTGAGACGAGTGAATAACCGGCCGCCGGATGTGTATGTATTGGTGCCGTTCTCTTTCTGTTTGCTTGTGCTTGTGAAAGTACGGCTGGTCATATTTCACGGGTGTTTCTTTTTAATTGCCATAGCTGAAGGATGATTTAAAGGCTGACTCAGACGCGTCCAGTATTTTAGACGAGTAGCGAGTAAGTTAGTAATTTACCATTGTTTTGCTGAACAACTGGATTGTATTTAGTGCCCACGCTGGGTAAATTAATAAATTAATTGCTACGGGAATAAATTACTGGACGTGTCTGAATGAACTTAAGAGTTTCACTATTTTATCCTTCAACGTTCATCTTTTTACTTCTCTCTTGTACGTGTAACTTTCTTTGATATAATCAGTATTTATTGAGGTTGACAGACGTATTTCGGGTGTTACGTGGTTTAAAATCGCGGCAAATCGATAGCAGGCGAGAGCGAATTTGCTTGGCTGGCCGAACGTAGACGCTGGCGTGTGCATTTTCGACGGTTTGCAGTTTCGAGCGTCAAATGTTTGCGCTGCCATAAAAATGTGTCGCCTCCTCTGCGCGATTGTGGCTAAAGAATTTCGCTCCACATGTGTTTGAGTTCCGCGTCACACAACAGTAAATCGGGACTAACTTTGACAACGTTGAACTTCGTTCTTTGCACAGTTTAAAGAGTACCGAATACCTTCTCATCTCAAATAATCTTTAAACTCTGTTTTAAGCAGAATATGGCAGGCTTAGTTAGTCAATTATGAGTGGGATACGAAATCAACTACTAAATACCATATGATTCTATAAAAAGTGAATTACATATCAACAAATTTATTTTAGCACGTGAATAAAAATTTAGTACTCATTAATTTTGTAATAAATTTGGTACTAATTAAGTTACTAATGAATTTAGTACTCATTTATATATGACTTAGTAATCGATTTAGTACTAATTAAGTTACTAATGAATTTAGTTCTCATTAATTTAGTAATAAATTTAGTACTAATAGTTACTAATAAGTTTAGTACTCATTAACTTAGTAATCGATTTAGTACTCATTAAGTTACTAATAAATTTAGTACTCATTAACTTAGTAATCGATTTCGTACTCATTAAGTTACTAATAAATTGAGTACTCACTAATTTAGTAATCACTTTAGTACACTCATTAATTCAGTAATCAATTCAGCACTGTTACAAAAATGATCGAACAAATTGCAAACATGTTCTCCCATCTTGAGCAAGTTTTAGTATGAAACCGTTCGATACGAAGGTTTCAGACTGGATGCTGTTCAAACAAATTACGCTTGCGATTAGACGCGCGAGGGATTTCTTCTACGTTCGTTGCATCCAGGGACGTTTCACTTTCGCTGCTTCTTCGATCGCCAGAAAGCGAAATTCCGTCTCTCTCGAGAGAAATCAGCTAAGAAAAAGAGTCTGACTGTCGATTGAAAGATCGCGGAGCATAATAGCGGTGCGATTACAGGATACACTGCCGTAACGAGTTTGTAATTAGTGTTTACCTATAAAAGCAAATTAATTGGAAGGTGTAGAAAGCTTGGTTCGTCGAATATACATATTTATCACGTTCATCATCTTTCACGACGGTTTGAACTGCGTGCTAGGAGACATTAACAAGCGATAGATTGCTATTAAAGTTCCTTTCAGATCCTTTACACAGAAATCGAAACGTGGAATTGAAAAATTAATGATCTAGCTTAAAAAATCTATTTTAGCTATTCCTGCAATGTAGCGTAATTCCACTACCTACTAATATAATCACAAGATGGTACCATATAGCTGCTTTCCACTAGGCCCCTCAATTTTCAAACCAAAAATTTCTAAAAATTCATTCCTACGGTATCAAATCCGTGGAACCCTTAATTTTATCTTTCCCACCTCGGTCACCCACTACCAATTCTATTTTTTCTATATAATATCCTTCGTTTCAATCAGGGACCATTATTCGATGACTGAAAGGCCGTTTGAAATTAGTAGTCCTTATCTCGGATCTCTAAGGAAGTTTCCCCTAGCTCGCCACGGGGCTTCCACCCACGCAACTTAGAATCCATACCTATCACCGTAGGTTTCGAACGGTGAAATCCTTGGAGGCAGCCAGGAACGTCATCGTCCTGATATTAACAGTGGATGGCACACTTCCATCCCGTCATCACGTATCGCGGAAACGAATGTTGCGGGATGTTGGCCGAGCAGAGTAAATCTATGAAATAATATTGGTCGTGCTCGTCAAATATTTGCGGAGCGTTACGAACCTTCCAAGAAACGCTCGCGCTAAACGTCAAACATGTCCAGGTTTGAAAATCGTCACCCTTTGTCTAGTTATCGTCGCGTAAATCACGCGGGCCTGCGTACGTGCGATCCATTAATGAACGATTCAATGATCGTCGATTCTGGTTTACGCGAAGGGGCAAGGTAATCTGGAACTAATAGCAATCGCGTTACGTGCGATTCTCCGTTAGGAGATAAGAAACGGTCGTCACTGATAAGGATCTTAGAGGCGTCAGGATGCTTCACGTGTTTTGCATGCGGACGAGGAAACTTTGCTCGAACCTGCTTATCACATAGGTGTAATATTCGAGGAGGAAAGTGTGCGAGGTGCGAGTCACAAATTTGGCTAAAATTTTTCATACATTCAGTGAACACTGGGTATAATAATGTGGTCAAAGGGCAGAGTAATTTATCCAAGATTTTGGCGGAAAAAGTGTATACCTATTGGTTTTATATTGATAAACAATGAATCTAACGCCTCGTTTATATTAGTCAAGTAACTTAAAGCTACCTTACTCGTGTGAAGCCACTCCATCTCGAAGCTATGTTATACTGTGCTAAGTTTAAAAAAATTAGTTTCAATACATCTTCATAAAACCGTTTCCACCAAAAGCTAAGCTAAGCTGTGCTATATTTTTAGCATAGCTTTCAAGCGAATTCCCGGCTTAAGAATGTACTGAAGCTAATTTTTTCAAGCTTACAATTAACACAGCGCAGCTTAGCTTTCAGATGGATACCCGGCATCAGGGTTTCAGGTTTCTTTCAAGTTTCAAGTAACGCAGAAATTCCTTCAACATTACTTGCTTTGAAATTTAACTAATCTGAACGAGGCTTAAGCTCCAAGTGAGTGGAATCTAGATAAATCGTACATATCTTTATCATCGGGACGCCTTAACTAACTAAATGATGGTCGTCGATTTCTACTCGATTCTAACTGCGTTCCATCGGATTTTTTCACCTTAAAATTCGACGTTAATCCCGATAAGGCGCGTTGAACTGTGGATCCACGATGATTGCTGTTACTATTATCGTTGCAGCGGAATGCTTCGATACCGTTTTATCGGCGCTCTCTTAATTGGACGTACATCGGACGATAAGGTGAACGGTACCGACGATCACGATAGACATGGGGCTTAGACCTGTCGATCCAGGAGAAAGGAAGTTCAACCACTCTCTATCGGACAACTTTTCCCCTCGTTTCAAGCAAGTCTTTGAGCGCCGCTGGAAAGCAGTTTCACTCGTTCTAGGATATTTAGATCGAGCTGGGGATAAATGGAATGTCGAAACGGTGGACAGATAGCGATCGGGGAGTCTAGAAAATCAAACTGTACGTTTTATACTTCAGGTTACTAAATAATTAGCAAGTAATTATCAGAAGTGGAATGTTGGAAGGAGGATCTTATGTTCAGAGAATCGGTGAGTGAGAATGAGGATTACTAGAAGTTGCAAGCAGTTGCGGACGAAAAATTTAGGAATTTTTTCTAAGAACCTAATAAAAACCTGCAACTTCTTCAAAGTTGCATCAAAACATGGTCCAAATTTCAGATGAATTGAATCGCTGATTTTTTTAAAAAAATGCTAAATTTGACTATGTTTTTCGCCCAAAGAATAGTATTCCCCTTAAACATCGGACAATATGTTAAACAATTTATACAGAAGCAATTATTACCAAATTCGTACAGTCATATAGTGAACTCAAACAATTGTTTTTAATATAGTGATGAAATATGCTCTTGAACTACCTGTTAATGCGTAAAATGTTCAGTACAATCAAACTATTTAAAAATATCCCCCATTTATTTAAAAATTCCATTATAACAAATCTGTATTTTCATTTACTATCTACTGTATACTGTCAGTAATATGAACAATTTACAATACTTCACAGAAATTTTTGAAGATTTTATGAATTTCTTATAAAAATGTAAATAATAGCCTTATAGTTGTGGGTGGGGTCCCTTTGTCTGCTGACTACCAATATTTTTACAGCCAGTTCGCCACTGCTTGCAGGTAGTATTGGATCGAGTCTGAGGTGGTAATGAACTAGCACTTTGTTCTAGTGAAAATGTTTTGTGAAGGAACACGGAGCTTGCTTTCTTCTCGAATACTTTCGATGCTTTCCAGAAACTGTCGACGCCACTCAAAGTGTCAATTATGAGCTGGTATTACAGTATGAATATCGTTGCTGGGAGTCTGAAAATCTGCGTGTGGGGCTAGGTTTGAGAAGACTTCTGTGGTGGTTTTAATGAGCAGTGGTTGCCTGCGTCGGAACAGCGATTTTCAGAAAGTAGCGTGGCGAGAGCACGATGTCTGGCTGGGGACGGGCTGCAACCACTATTACCCTAGCTTACACGCGTCGAACATCCGATACTATTAAGTTTCGCTTTCTACGCGCCACTGAAAGTGATACACCGCTGAGAACCAGCCGCATATCGTTATCGCTGCAGTTCAAACTCGTTCATCTAACGAACATGGAGCATCCGAAGGAAAGCGAAACTTGAGAAATTGAGGGCGAACCGAGGAGCCATTTCAGATAACGTTCAGCCAATGTTGGATATTGGGAAACTCGAGGAGACCCTTTTGCTCCTATTCTTAAACCAATTCCCACCCCTCAAAACTCCCACGTTGCTTTTTCCGAACCCTTGACCCTTTTTAAAGCATTTCTTACGACACATCTCTCTTCTCCTAGTTGCACTGGGAGGCCATTCGTCTCCTCAAGCGTGCAGCTAGTTTCACTATGGATGAAGCCTCGTCTTCACTTGACATATCTACTAGGTAACAAGATGTAATACATAGATACTTTGTATTTAGTTAATATTGGAATAGTGCAACCATCAAATGAGAGTAACTTTATGAGTGCAATCTGGCACTATGGTACACTTATAGTATTTCAATCGTCTCAGAACTGCATAGTTCCAAGTGATTTGGAAATCCTTCAGTTCCCAACAAAACTTCAAAAAATCTCAATTTTCCAATTCCCACCAAAACATAAAAAAAATTAAATTTGTCAATTCCCATCAAAACTTCAATTTTTTAAGTCCTACCAAAATTTAAAAAAATCTCGATTGTTCAATTCCTCTGTTTACTCGCTCTGTATCCTTAAGAGTTCTCTCCGTTAATAAATATAATTACTATTATTCTCTTTATATATTTTTTTTAATTACTTCCTGTTTTGTTTTAGAGATAATGGGTGGTTCTCCGATCTGCGCCCATTTCTCTTCTTCCTGTCACAAATGTGTCTTACCCGTTGTAAATAAATAAATAAATAAATAAATAACAACTGACACTTTTGCTCGCCCGTTGGCACTGATTTCAAGCGGTACCAAAGGTCAGAGATAAAATTATAGCG
This sequence comes from Andrena minutula, assembly GCA_929113495.1. Lineage (NCBI taxonomy): Eukaryota > Metazoa > Arthropoda > Insecta > Hymenoptera > Andrenidae > Andrena > Andrena minutula. The sequence goes on from OV815993.1 coordinate 3,309,554, forward strand.
AAACTCGTGTCTACTCTCCTCGCGGACACGCGCACTCGTGTAGCATGTGTCCGTCGAGCAATTTGCATGGCCAGGCTCTCCTTCAATTAAACGTGCGATACACGGCGATCCGAGGAAGCTGGCTGGCACTTTCTTCTGTATGCGCGAGCGAGCCACGACGCGCGATCACCTCGCTTTCGAGGTCAATGTCTAGGTGAGAAGCCAACAAGAAATCCACGGCGATTCCAGCGTTCCGCCTGGCCGATAACTTCTCTTCGTCTGTCGTTTAATAATGTCTAATTATTTCCACGTGAAATATATGTCAATCGTGCGACAAACTACATTTTACATATGTTGTTTCGTTTGAGATAGGCAAGAATCGAAGGAAAAGGAATTGAAAGCATGACAGTGGCTGCCTTGTGTCTTCCTTTTCATAAGTGCACCTATAGAATGCACCTATTGTGCTCGAGAAAAGGTTCAAATTGTGAAATGTATCAAAAATGTCACTAACGTCAATAGAACTGCTGTCATAGAACTTCTCTTGTCGATTTATTGAGAGCTGTTATATCGGCGAAACATTGTATACAGATAATGCCTCATAATTATTATTATCACTATTAACTGTCTTTATTCTTAAAAAAAGCAGAAACGTGAATATTTACAGATGGTGGAGAGAATAATGGTAAAGGCGAGGCTGCAGTCATACCACTGTTGGAAAGCCTAACCGTATATTATAAACGAAACTAAAATAGAGACAGCAACAAACGAACATAAGAAATGTTAAAATAAACTAAAGTAAAAGTAATCTTAAGACTTAAAGCTAAACATGAAAATAACACAACAAGTAAAGTAAAGTAAGAAAAGTAAGTAAAAAGTGAAAGTACATGCCCGTGGACTAAGCCAAGGCGGAAAAACCAAGTAAACTATGCTAAGAATAGTGTTGAAGCATAAATAAACGTGTATGTCGTTTACACAACGAGTGAGATTTTAATTCTGTTTATAATTGTATAATTTGTATACCAAGGGCTAGTACCGTTTAAATAAATAATAAATAAAAATAAAATAACAATGAGATAGTTCCATTAGGATTGTGTCTTAAAATTCATGCAACATTGATTGGAGTGATAGCAACGTAATAGTTGAAGCCTAATTAAGTTAATTGAGTAAAAATAAGAGTTTCAAATTTCCTTTTCACCACCACTGCATATACTTTAGATTCTAGATCTGTTTAAAAAAGCAAGAAATTGCAATTGCACTTCGCAAGTGCATCGTTGCAATCGAGAAAGTGGCGTTACAGGAAGATAGAATTTACTACACCATTCACTTTTTCGCAATAATTTCTTCTTTCTTCGAGGAAACGGGAACTACCTATGGCTTATCACGATTGCGGGGCAAACCCTGAGCATTAACCGCGTAATAATGATGTTCAAGAATCCACCCTGTGCTCAAGTGTGCCTCAAACAAAGTTTTTCTAAAACCTCCTAATTACGACTTTCACTATAATGTAACACCGAACGTCCAATGTTGCAAACATGTACCGCAAATGCGGTACAGCAGGGAAAATACTCAAGGAGAAAACAATGCTCCTGCATCGGTCGTGCGATATCAGTGTCGAGCTTCGATTGCTACTCGCCTCTGAAGATTTGTTTAAAATCCAGATAGGACACTTTCCATCGTTATCTTGTACACGAAATTAGAAGAAGAAGTGGTTAGAAGTAAAAGTGGAAGAAGAAATTAGAATTCGTTAGGATTTTCAAGACTCATGGAGGCTGAATTTTTTGCAGTGGGCACCCAAAGGAGGACAAGGGGCACGCCCCAAAGAAGGGGCTTTATAAAAAGAAAACTGGATTTTATTCTCGAAATAAATTTTGAAAGAATTTTATTATATTTTATTTTAAATTTGCATTAAGAATACTTCTATCCCTTCAACTCGGCTCCCCTCAAGATTAAATCTTGAGGCGCCTGTGTCATTTTCTGAATCTAATGAAAATCGAAGAAATTTAAAGGAGGACGTTGACTGTACTAATTGGAAGCTTGCAAAATCAAACGCAATGCGATAGTAAGAAATTCTAGTTAAAGCAGAGCTTAAACGTCTACCTTACTGTTCTTCGCTCCAAGTACTACTCTGACAGAGGAACGTTCCAATATCGAAGATGGAAGGTAAACGAGGTCTCGTAAAATAAATCGTCTGTCGATTCTTCAGTTTGTAAAGTGGAGAGAATAAAGCTATAGTTTCCTTTATTAGAATAACTGTGCTCGTGTAACAGGTGGTATTTCGTGGTTCTACAAGTTGGAGATCAGAAGAGATGTACTATGGTAATCGTGCATGGATCATCTCGTAAACAATCCCTTTATAAAAATCTCCCTATATCTAACTTGTAATTTCGCCAATACAATCAAGCTAACAGGGTCTTATTTCGAAATTTGCTGTTCCATAAACAAAAGCACGCATTGTAATACTTTGGTCACTCACTGTATACAAAACCATTCATTTTTTAAACGCTCCACTATAGAGAACAATAAGATCGCTGACTTTTAACTAGAACACGCGTGAATTTTTTATGCCAGATCTTGTCAGCGAATTCCACGGCGACTCGTGGGTTGCTGATCGAGCGAATTCTATTATGCAAACGGAAACGATTAACAAATCTACTCTGCATTTGTCAAAATTGACAAGCAGAGCCTGTTGTGCAATTACGTTTACTAAAAGAGATTAATTTGATCGATCACTGGCGCACTCAGGATTTAATTTTCTAGGGTGTCGAGTATAAGGGAGAAAAATATTTTTAATGAAAATTCAATAAAATTCATTAGGTCATTATGAAAATTTATTTAAAGAATAAAATTTAGTTTTCTTTGGTTTTTACAAAGCTGTTGAATTATTTTAGTCGTGGTTGCATTAATCTCCTTTTTCCTTTTTCTGCGGGGGGTGCCAGGGTCCCTTCCTTCCCTCTCTTCGTGTGTCATTGCGATCGAGAGTTCAAAGGTGAAAATAAAATCCTTCGTGTCGCACAGTTTCACAAATTTCACAAAGCGGTGCCGTTCGCGGTGTTATGCAAATGATAATTAAGTCTGCCAGTGTCACTGGTCTTCCAGTACTGTTGAATCTCCTCGGGTCGCTAATTGGTACGCGAGGGGCCATAATTGTTACACGGCGTTAATAAATCGTTGCATTATCACTGTCTCCGGCACCTGCTTCGCGGCTCCAGGAACCACGTCTCAGAGAAAAGAAGTAAACTGCGGATGAAAGTTTGCCCCGGGGGGAAGTCAAGGTCCATTGCTCTACTTTTATTTTTCGATTGGAGATAGACGACAGAAATGAAACGGCAACAGGTGTGCGCGATAACGTTTTATTGTTCTACTCCCAAAAGTGACCAATTGCTTTCGACTCTTTCAAAATTCTCCGATCCATTCGAGCGTTGTAACTCACTTGAATCGCCCGGGGGTGCACAGAAGGGGAGTATGATCAAAATCCTTTAGAATCTTTAATGATTGGCACGCAAAGCATTCCAAAACTTATGCCAATAGCTTCAATTTACTTCAAGAAGCAGAATCGCCCGTTTTCCACCTGTCCTACACTTTCCACCCCCACCTTGTATATAAAAAAAGATACCTTTAGTACCTATACCAACCCCTAACACTTTCACATTACAGTGGTAGATGAAGAAGACAGTTTCAAGACAGCACTCGGCGCCAAAAAATTTGACACAAAAAACACAATTTAAAAACCAGAAGTTACTAAATACTAACCAACGGACCTTTTCCCCCGTTTCCATTTTCCCTACGCACAGTTTGCCCTCAAGAACTCGCAAAATTAAAATTGAGAAACTTGGACTTTAAGAGAGATAACAAAACTGAAATTAAACATTAACTTAAACTTGCCTCGGTCCCTCAAACACAGACCTCGTTGGCAGACATTTTCGGGTGACCGAGATTCGTTCAAAGACCCCGCAAAAAATATAAGGAAAACGTCAGAACGCAAAGGGTGAGGACGAACAGAAGCCGACGATATACGAGCACACGCGCGTAATCAGAACGCTTTCTCCAACTGCAGCCAGATTCCTCTGGTCCATTTTCCTCCCCACTGACTTTAGTTGTCACGATAAAAAAGAAAAAAGGGCCCCACGAGCGACCAGGTAATCATGAACACTCAGCACCTACACGTGAGTCAGGCGGCTGACCCACCTGAACGAAGGATTCGGAGTATTGGGCCCAGTTGGCCCACTAAACGACTCAGGATCGATCGGAACAGGTTTCTTTCCCTTTACTTCCGTACGCAGGGGCTTCCGAAAGGGGCACGTGTACCCGATGAGGACGCGTGAGATTTTTCGCGCTCGTCCTTTACCAGGTCAGTGTTAACGAAGATAAGAATCATTGCGATCGAGTGGCACGCGAAATTGGCACACCGGTGGATCCTGGTTTTAGAAGATAGCGAGGCTTCAGACAAGGGCGTACTTGGGACTTTTTTAATGGGGAATGGTCAACTTGACAGGCGACAATTTTCTAGCTCTAATTGGATAAAAAATTTAAAATTGAAATTTAAAAATCCTCAGGATTTAATCTTGGTGGGAGCCGAGTCGAAGGGATAAAAATATTTTTAAAGCAAATTTAATAAAATTCATTAAGTAATTATAAAATTGTTTCTTGAAGAACAAAGTCCAATTTTCTTCACTTTTTACAAAGCCACTTCCTTGGGGGAGCCAGGGCCCCTCTTTGCGTGCCACTTTTCACCCGATATGAAGAATTGAGATTCTAAATATTTGAGGGATTCTTCGAATTTTTGGCTTTTCACGAGGCTCCTAGAAGCTACGCAATTAAAAACGTTGATCCTCTCGAAATAATGCATTCCGATGTTGCAACGATTATTAAGGCCCCGCGAGCTTGTATCTTCCTTCTATATTAACTCTCGTTTCCTTTTCCGCCTTGAAATTCCTGAATGGCGCGAGCCGAAAGGTAGCTCGAAGCCGTTGCACATCTTATCGCCGCATCTTTTCAACATTTCTAAGCAATTGCCGCTACGTTAGGAGACGAGGAAGCGCAAACAGGAAACTGGAATGATTTGCATCGAGCAAATGGAATATTTCACGAAGTGTAATATTTCAATATGCTCGAGCACAGGTGGAGCGAGATTTAAATTCCATGAAAAAGCAATGAACCCCGACATCTCCATACAAACGATCGTATAACACGAACAATCGTTATGCTTAAATATAAACTCGTTAATGCTAATTGATAATAATTAATCATGAAATAAAACTTTTACACAAATCCGGGAGAGACGAGCAAGAATAGGTAGCCGTGTTTACCACGTGAGAAATTAATCTTTTACCCAATTATCGCTCGCGCTGCCCATTTACTACATTCCGCGACGTAGCGGGACAAGTTGATGCCTCGACTATACCGTTGCATGATAAAAATCACCGGAACACTACCCGAAAAGATTCTCGCTAATGTGGAAGCAGCCACGTGCTTCAAAACAGCTACTTTCATTTAAAAATCTTGATATACCCAGCACTCGGTGCCAGAGCTGCCAGATGGGGCGCTTTATCGCAAATTGGGCCATTTCCGGAGTCACTTTGCGCTCAATTTTTTGCCAAAAGCGTAGTTTCGGGGATTATTAAAAAATAAATTGCGTTCTCACTTTATGTTCTTTCTTCCTTTATTTTTTGTACTTGCTTTTGTCACTTGCTTTTACTGTCGTTACACGTGAATCTCCCTTCAAATTACTCTTATTATTCTCAAATTATTCTTATTATCATTTAATCGAAAGAAACGATAATTCTAATTCAAAACATTTTAGCGTCATGCGATTTCTTTGGTGGCGCTATTGGGAGCTTTTCCTTTACGAGTTTCCGCCATAGTTTTCTGAAATCTGACCACACTGCTCACCGATTCTCAAACTTGTCGCATTCACACAGATCCTGAAGAACCGCATTTGAACAGAAGACTGTCAGTGAGTCCAGTTACTTCGCCAAGTAAACTGGTTACTATAACATTACAGTTACCGATTCTCTTCAAATTTACGTCTTTTAATAACAATCTCAGAGAATCTTCCTGAATATTCCGACTCGAGTAGACGATTCCCAGTAAGCGCCTCAAATGTCAAGCAAAATGAAGAATTATGACACCGAGCAACGCCTCGATAGAGGACTCCCGTCGTTTACACCGCGGTATTTGCTTGGGATCGTTCGATCCTCAGCGAACGAACCCCCAGGTGAAAGGTTCGGCGCGCAGGACCAGCGGCTCCGAATATTTGGAAACCGCATTTCACGGTTAAAGGACCACTGACCCGTTTTAATCGGTCGCCCCGAGACAGCTTTAACGGCTTGCATCGCTTTCTCTTGGATCCATATTTACATCCCCGCGGCCGTGCGTGACCTCTCTTAAAGCCGTCGTAAAATGGCACCAGGAAGCTGCACGTGCACGCGTCTTTACGACGCGAATCCCGCGCGGCGAACAATTCGGGAAGAAGGAGGCCAGGAATCCATCCCGTCGGTCCCAATATTAAAACAAATCTATCCTGGATCGAGTCCCACTTTGGCGATCGTTAAGACGCCTGTTCGCAATAACATCGGTCGTTAAAGTCGAGCGATACGTTCGCCAAAGGTTTCCATACGCGAACCCGCTAAGCCGTTTCGTTTTCGATGTGTGTCAAGGCCGTTCCACCGAACTGGTCCCCGTTCTCGATCATCGGGAATATCGGCTTTCCTCCGCGCCGCCCCGGGACCGTTGATCTCCGAAGAGGTGCCGAGTTCTTCCGTTAAAGTACCGTTTTGCTTTCTATCGGGTCCCTCGCCTCCTCTCTTGTCTCGCCGTCGCAGACGAAAAGCGCCCCTTTCATGCTGGGACTCTAGGCATCTTGCATCGGCTTGTGTCATTCTCGGCTTTGAAGCTCGCCCGCGCCGTCATCGTCTACAATTATCGAAATGTCTATGGAAGCTCACAATGGGAGCACTGGGACTCTCTTAGCAGATCATTTCCAGCCACAGTTAACTGTATTGAAGACTTCATAGAGATGAAGTTCATTCAACGATGAGTTCATCGGCCTGAGAAATTGGGCAGCTGTGTAGCCTCGGTAGACTCCCAGTGAATCGAGTGTCTTGCATTTAAAACGCTGCTGTTGCATCGAGGAAGAGGCGGATGGGCCATTTCTCAGAGACACTATTGGCGATGATAAATGAATACCACGACGATTCATTATACAAAGACCGTGATCTTCAGAGATCAGCATTGCTGACCCACAAATCCCCTTACTCATCCGGCGAAATACCGAAATACCAAAATACCGATCGCCACGAAACACACGGCTCCGAAAATGCGGATGGTACACGTTATCCCGCTTCTCTCCTTCCCTCTGGAGCTGACTATGAATCGAGGCCACGTCGAAGGCGTCGCGTAGCCGGTGTTACACAAACGCGACCGTTCCTCGGCAAAGGTGGGGTGTCCAAGCGGCCGTACAGCAAGTGACGAACGGGGATCTCCCCGTAGGTGGAGGATCGCTTCGTTGGGGGAAGAAGAAAGAGAGAGAGAGAGAGAGAGAGAGAGAGAGAGAGAGAGGCGTCCACAGTGGTGGCGTTGATCGTTTCGTCTTGACCGATTCCGACCGATCTATCCCCACGATCGATCCCACCAGGCGGCTTCGTTTTGGCCTCGTTCGGCGCGCTCCTGCCTCGGAGATCCCGTGCCCACCATCCAGCACGGGGGGAAACCACCAGCAACCACCGCGGGCATATCGCGGCTCTCCGCGGAGGACACCAAAAGGCGGACCAAAGTTATAAAGCGGACCGGCGAGACTGGCGCAAGGCGCTGCCACTTTGCCGATCGACCTCGTCGTATCACGATCCTCCTCCGGTGCCGCAACGCCACGTCAGGACCTCCGCGGATTTTTCGGCGACACCACCGCCGGTGTCAACCCGACGATCCCCTATAAACACCGGGCCATGTACCTGTGACGATCGCGCGACGCCCACCGAGCAGTACAACGCGCAACAGCCACCGACGTACCCTCGCGCGAGACTTTTTAAACCGTCGCACCTGTTCCTCCGTGCATCCGTGTCACTCGTGAACGAGGAACAACGCTGTGCCCGGCCGTAGCTTCCTGCCGATCGTCACCTGCAAGGTAAGAGACTCACGAGACTGCTTCCAGCTGGACTGTATCTACGGTATATAAGTAGGAACACGAGGGAATATTGTTATTAAGGAATCGGGGGTGGCCTTGGTGGAACATTGGAGGATAGCTGGGAATATCGGTAAGTGAAATATTGTGGAAAAGGGATCGTGGGACGAAGTTACTTGCCGCGAGGTTGTTTTTGGTCGGAGGTTCGCTTGGAGGAGATGCTTTTGTGGCTCGTGAAGATTTTGTGGATTCGGATTATCGAGTTTCTGTTCTTGAAGCTCTGGTATTGAGTGTTGCAGTGGGGGGAGGTTTATTTAGCTAGATTTTATTTTAAACAATGACCTTAGTAGTTTATCTAAAATGTTCATTGAAATATGGATCTGTCAGTAACCCGGTGACCGGGGTAAAGTGAGCTTAAGAAAGTTTGAAGTAGAATAAAAAATTTCCCTTAAATAGAAATGTGTAGAAATAAATTTATAATGTAATTTAAACATTACTATGGACAAATTACGAGTAGTATTACTTGAAATAAACTCAGAGTGTATTAAAATCCAACTGGAAAGGAAAGATGCAAGAAGCGTCACTTTACCCCGTTTATGGGATACTATCCGCGGTAAAGAGAGCTGAAATAAAATAAGAAGTTTAATTAAAGAAATAGATAACAATTAACCCCCTGGAATCGTGTGACACGTCAGCTTCTAGCTTTTTCGCCAAAAACTTTTATCAAAAACTGTGGCACATTTTCCATCATAATAATACAACAACTCCGTTCAGAGATCCTAAACTATTCCCCCTGATTAAGCTAACAATCGCACTAGCTGGAAGGATACTTGGAAACGCATAATATTTCCGCTACCGTCATCAAATCTAAATTCCCCAGAGTCCTCGCAGTTTATTTAACCCTGTTACTGGCAACGCCACGAGGGAATTAAGCCTGAAGGTTGTTCACAGATAAAAAAAGGGAGAAAACAGGTTTCCTTTAGTGCCTTGTATCATGTCTCGATCGCAGAAATGCAATGTAACGGTTCCGTTAAGAGACTGAAAAAGATAAACGCGAGCTTGATCTATCAGTGATTTCACTCAGCTTCCAGAGATTATCAATTGATTGATCGAACTTTCACCGCTGGAATCACACCTGGCGCCGGGCTGTTTAAAAATTACTGCCATTGTGCGGATACGATTGTGTGGCTGGTCAAGGATCGTGTCGCGGGTAATTTGAGAAGATCAAGCTAAACGTGGCTACACAGTGGTTCTATAATTCAGTGGCAGAAAGCAGGCTCTTGAACCCGGAGCGATTGAGATTTTTGCTTCTAGATGATTTAACATTTCGAGGATCAAAACCTACCTCAACTTTCTATTCTGTACTACTCTGTACGGAGGAGAAATTGGGAGAACTGTTATGTGGACATATTCGTTGGAAATGATGCAGGAAGAACGTCATAAACGTCAAAGTTAACGGATGTTGGAGTCACTTCGAAGGCGTTCGCTTCGACACGGCAATTTGCTATTATATAAAGTGCTTATAATTATGAAAGTTACGTATTTAAGAGCTACACTACGCACAAATTCAACTGCGACGTTAAACGATCGTGGATGCAACGGGGTCTCGTTTTATAGTTGGAAATGTAATTGCAATGTGTGTTGAGGCGCCTGCAGACAGGCAACCCAGTTCGCGCGTCTCGTGGGAATTGTACTGCTGGATGCAAGAACGGCCTCAGGACAGTTGGGCCCTTTTAATGTATAATTAGATTCCTCGTTCTTTTTCTAAAAGTGTCCTCTAAATTTCATTGGAGTAGCTTTAAAATTTCAAAGCTGTGGCAAATTTTGTGAAGCGATGTTGACCGGGTAACTCTAACTCGAAAATACGCCAAACATAGAAACATGGCTATTGTTTCAAATACTATGCAAATATTAAATGAATAACTTTATTAAAAGGTAACTTTAAAGAATAACACTGTTTTCTATATTTCTCTATTTTACGCAAGATAAGCCTGAGAAGGCTATAAGTAAAATTAATTTCTAATAATACAAAGGAGATGCTTATATCAAATTTTTAAATATTATAGACAGTTTTACAACTTCAGTCGCCCAAACGTCACTCAGTTACAACAAAGTCAGTCGCCTCCCATAATTGCAAGCTTGAAATCCCTCTTCGAAGGTACTCCTATTCAATTCCCCAAACAAAAATCGCGTCGCTCATTTCGCCGGAGTATTCCACTATAAAAACAATTTCTGTACTCTCCTTCGTCCAGAACTGTGGAGTCGAATTCAGGAATTTCGAAGATTTCTCCAAACACCAAATTTCGAGCCCCTCGCTCAAGAAACGACCTTCATCAACCCCCTGACTTCCACCAAGCAGGGCCCATAAAGATACTCGAGTCGCTAAAGGTCGACGACACCGATTTCACGCTGTCAATCAGAGAGAATGTTCCTCAAGTCGTATGCGTCGATTTACCCCGAAACCGGAGGAAAGTCAGACGTAAATGGACGCGGGGGAACGTGCACTTGCACTTGCGGCAAGTTCACGGCGAGGCTGCGCCGCAAATGAAAGTAGACATTCCAGCTTCGCAGGAGCATCGAACCGTTTTCAGATCCGATCCGGTGGAAACATCGCGCGGAACATGTTTGCCTGTTAAAAAAAAAAAGAAAAGTGATAGCATTAGATTCCTCTGTAACGTGAAAGTTATACATATATGACGTTTCTATCTTTAAGTGAACGACCGGATAACGCGCGTAGAAGAGGCGACCATTAAGCGCGCGGGATAATGACAGCGCAGATCGGGCCCGAAGGAAAGCTTCGCTGGCTCTTATTAATCCGTCGCCGTGTACACTTTCCGTTTTGCCGAGCGCCAACAAACGTCCCGTGGGCGCTAGAGAACCGCTCGCTAACGAAACATGACGCACGGCCCGTCGATACGATCTTATATGGCCTATATGGCCCGCAAAGTATTCGAATATTTATCTGGTGGTTAAACAATACAATGCAATACAGATAACGGAACGCGCGATGCTCGAATATTACCGTAATGTAGGTAAAAGGAAAATTACTGCTCTATAGTAATGTACCCTTAACCCGGGAGTAGGCACGCCAAAAACTTACATTAGTACGCGCGACGGTCATTTCGACCGATTTTTTATATAATGCGAAATAACTTAATAAAATGACTAAAATAGTATAAATAATGCATTATAATATTATCTTGAGAACTTTCTTCCAAGAAATCTTGATATTTATCATAGTCACCCATGATTCTCTCGCAATACGCGTCGACCGTCGGTCGAAAAGACCAATGCGCGCTTACTCCCGCGTTAAGCATTCGCACATTTTCACGGCACTTTTGCATCCGTTTAATGCTAGAGCCGAGTAGACAATTAAAGACGTCCATGGTCATCATTTACACTGACAGATAACAAACTGCAGCAAGTTGTTTTATTATCGTTTAAATAGCGCCAGGCCGCAGTTACTTCGGTACTACTTCGGAGAAATTTTGGTTTAATATTTCCAAGCGGCTTGTAAAACCAACTCTCATTGGAATTTTGTTCCAGGCCATGGCGAGCATAATTAATTCCACAGCGACTCTAGTAAATGACGCCTACGATTACTATCTCTGGACGCTGTCTCTTGCTGGTAAGACGCGATGTAAATTGAGGTAGTGATATTGTTAAGGACGTGGGAATATTCAGGATCCTTTCGTTAACCTTTCACCCCTCTTTTGAGGAGTTTCTCATATAAATTTTTATATACCGAGAGTGACATGGAAACGTAAAATTAATCTGTATCGCCTGATTATTCCCCCTCTGAAATCTAAATCTTATTATTTAAAGAACCAATATCAATACCCGTAATATTAAAGCTTCACGATACTTTCAAATGTTTGCAATCGACTGACGTTTAATATTCACGCCGGTGTAGACGAACGATCGAGAGGATGGCTGCTGGTCGATTCGCCGAAACCTACTTTGATATACACGCTGCTGTATTTACTCATAGTATGGGCCGGGCCAAAGATCATGAAAAATCGGAAGGCCTTCAAGCTGACGTGGGCCCTCGTACCCTATAATCTCGCGATGGCTTGCTTGAACGCGTACATCGCAATTCAGGTACTCAACCCCCTCTCGCCGCTTCACAGCCGCTCGTACTATTTCGCGTCTGTCAACCATTCACGCTGAAATCCATGTGCTTGTCATTTTCAGTTATTCGTTGCGTCTACCAGGTTGAGTTACAGCTACGTCTGCCAGCCGATTAGGCAAGTGACGCGGCCGGACGAAGTACAGGTACGCTGGGAGTTAAAGAGAGAATTGTGTTGGTTCCGATCGACGAGATTCCCGCGGTCGATAAAACTATTTTATTCTCCTTTGCATTCAGATCGCTCATGCTGTCTGGTGGTACTACTTCAGCAAGCTCCTGGAATTCTGTGATACGTTCTTCTTCATCCTGCGGAAGAAGGATAATCAACTAAGCTTCCTTCATGTTTACCACCACTCCACCATGTTCTCCTTGTGGTGGATCGGTATCAAATGGGTCCCCAGTGGGTCCAGTAAGTATTCTTGCGAACTCTATGAACTCGGTCGATCGAATTGTAGAAGCGTAATCGGCAACCCTTGTCTGTTGGGTACTTTATTAAGCTACGGAGGTGGATTTGATTAGTATTTGCGGACGATTGCTGCCCCATTCGCCGCGCTTGACGTTTCAAGCGACGGGAAAATTGTACACGCAGGTGGAAATCATTCCGTGATCGCTGCATTAACGACCTAGTTATCGAAGCTGCTGACGTTTCCCTTTTCCCCCCGAGGTTCTTTCAATCCCGCCGCCCGCGAGGAATTTTTTCGACTCGGCCGTAAATTCGTGGGGAATTTGCACGCTTTCTCTATTGCTTTCACACATTCATTACAATTCAAATGAATTTTATCGTTGAACAGCAATAGATGCCCAAAGGCTGCGCGTTGCCAATTACAGTTACAAACTCGTCTGTGGTTCTGATATCTTTCCTTAGACTCACATATAGTCCAACTGTGCGCATTAATTAATTTTCGCCAATTCGAGACGACGCACAGTGCGTCGATACATGGACAAAAATTGTCACATCAAATATTTTGCAGGGTGATATTTATCATCTAATATTTACATCAAGATGTTCAGGAATCGAGTTCTGTTATGGTTGCTAGGGTACCGTAGTTGTTTACGATGTTATTTACCATCTTAACATGGAATCTAAGGACTTCAAACGTCACTCGAAATTCATACGCAGTAGAGATACTTTCTTTTTTTTTATTTAGACCTTAAGAATATTTATTATTCTTGGCTCACTTTATTAACCATGGATTCTAGTATTATGGGTATGTGTGCTACAAAATTATTGTTTAGGCTTATGGCCTTACTGATCATCATTAGAAAACATCTTAGTCCCGAGAATGAAAATTTTATTTCAACCGACTTTTTAAAAAGCACGTAAAAAAACGTATCCGTGATTTTTTTATATTTGGTTCCCCAAACTTTATACTTTATGAAAATGACCCCCTTATCTGATACTACCTGCAATTATTTGAGAAATAAATTTTTTTAGAAAGAAGTGTGCAGATATAATATCTTTGAAAAGTGGATTTCTTTAGACCAAAGCAAAAAAATTGATGGAATTTATGACCACATTTTGGTACTTTTAAATATAAAAGAGTGTCTGGAAATAATTGACAACGATTTGAGGAAAGATTATTATATATTTAAAATATATTTCAATGAAAAAGTTCTAACTTCAAATGAACGTGATAAAAATAATTTGATAAAAAAATGTTTTGAACAAAAGTTAGTTAATATTCAGTTGACAACAAATTGCAAAAGTAAATATTGATAAAAACTTTTTATTCGATAAAAAATCAAGATCACCTAAATATTTTTAATGAAACTGTATATTTTATTATATGCCAATCGATGCATCTTTATATTCTCTTTAAAAAAGTACTAGAGTATTTAGGTCGAAAACTGATTATTTCAGAAGTTATGAGTTTTCTCCCGGACGCCCATATACTTCGACGCACTCTGCGACGGACCAGTGATTTCGTAGAAAGCAGCGCGCAATTGGGAAAAATCAAAATCTCGCTCGATTAATGGCGAACGTGTAATTCAACAAAGCTGAATGCTCATGCACTTAATCATTCGGAGAAATCGTGATCGTTACCACGTCCTCGCATGCACAAAACTCATTAAGCGCGTCAGACAAACTTGCATCATTTTCACAAAATGAAAAAAGAAACCGAGAGTATTTAATATCTCTCCTTAGTCCTTTATGAACTCTCCATTATTATAATTATAATATTTTATTGCAAGACATTTGTGTTTTTCAGCCTTCCTGCCAGCAATGGTGAACAGCTTCATCCACGTCCTCATGTACTCCTATTACGGACTAGCCGCGCTGGGTCCTACCGTGTCGAAATACCTTTGGTGGAAGAAATACTTGACGATCCTGCAACTGATACAGTTCACCACTGCCTTAATCCTTGGCATCAACGGCATTCGATCGGGATGCGACTTCCCGCTCTGGATGCAATACGCCCTCGTCATTTACATGATCTCCTTCATCGTCCTGTTCGGCAACTTTTACGCGAAAGCATACATCGCAAAGGTAACGAAACGTTCACGGTGGAGCTATCTATGAATTCCATTGATATTTAATCCTGAGAACTCTGTCGGTAATCACAATTGCAATGAACACGAATTATTATCATTATCATTATTATTACTGCTTTAGTAACGGGCACTATTTTTAGTACGGATACTACTTTAGTACCTTTTAGCAAAAATACACAAAAATATGTACAGAATATAGCACGCAGAATTGCAAAGTCTACGGTGACTGAGTTCTTAAATGAAATATTGCTTGTCCAGGGCAAACAAGCGTACGCGAAGAGGCAGCTGGTGAAATTGAAGGCGAAACAGGAAGTTACCCACGGAGCAGTGTGCAACGGAAACTTAACGAACGGTCACGCCAATGGATACACGAACGGAGTATCGAAAAAGATTCAATGAACAATGCATTCCCAAGTTCTTCGTTAATAAAACGTTACTGTCCTTCGAGTTGCAAGCTACAATACCATGAAAAACTGACCAAGCAACCCGTGATGATCAGCGAGGGTGACCCTGGATGGTTCGGTTCCCGCGAGTCGCCTCGCCCAGCGATCGGCTTTCGGGACTCTCGACAAACACCGCGGGAAAGTCGGTTTTGAAAGGAACCAGCTGTTTTTTCCGGCGAATCAACGCAACACGATTGTAAACGTAACCGGCCTGCGATTTTTTTACGCTCGGACCAGGACGCACGAGAATTCGGGGTCCATGGTCCGAGGGACTTGTAAATATAATTAGTCAAATATATAGGGTGTCCCTAAAGTCCCTGCCTATTTTAGCAGAGTAGAATAAGTTTGAAACAAATGCCCTTTAAGGCACGATTATACATGTATATTTTTATACAAAACTTTTTACAAGAATTAGAAGCAAATGGAAATATATATACAGCCGAACAACTGAAAAGAATTCGCAATCTTTAGTTGATTACTAATAGTTTCCATATGCGATCCGTCGTGATACTCCAGCGCACAATCTCAAATCGGTCAATTACATTGGGGAACGCGTTTCCAAGCACTCGGAGCGTTACCACCCCTCAAGTGTCTTTGCACTGCACGTCTCAACTTTTTAATAGAAATCGAACGTGGGAGTCTGCGAAGCGAAATCACCCTTTTTCATAACTTTGTAGAACAGTTAATAATTTGTCGTACTGCCCCAAGTCGTTCAGGTTTCACTGAAATAGATGAGGACTTCCGAGACACCCTGTATAGCAGCTTAGTCGCTATTAGGAGAGATGAGATCCAGTGGGATCGCGTATGATAGCGTTGTCTAATGTGAGCTTAAACTAAGTAACGACTTTTTTGTGACCGACGGTTAAAATCTGCCTTGTAAAAAGATTAGCGAAAAAAGGGATCGTCGTGTCAGGGACTGCCTTTAGTCTTTTCCTTTTCTCATGCTAGGTCTAAAGATAGGATTCAAGTGTTGCAGTCACGTTTAACAGTGTACTTTATACATTTGCACATTTCATGTCTAGCTAATACTTGTATCGTGATATACGGATATATCTCGCGAGCGACCGTTTTCCAATCAATGCAAAGAGCATTCTAATACGATCATTAAACTATTAACTATTAATCGGAGCCGTGTGCGTTACGGGGCAAAGAGGAGTCATTTGCATTTTGCAGCCACATGCCTAACATTGTATTTATAGAGGAGATTTATTTAATGAATGAACGAACAACTCGCGATCAATTGTGAGGTGACAGACGGCGTTCGTTGGTAATTTTACACTCGGTCATATATTTATTTACGACACGAAAGTATCTCGGGGAATTCCTTTCTGAAAATTTTATCAGTTAGATGTATTAGATCTGTTTGATAAACGGCTGTATACACAATTTTGTATGATATTTTACATACGTATAGTAAGCGCACATAATACAATACATTACGTATAAATAGTAGACCTTACTCGTCTCAACGAAAACTATCAAAACGATGGAACTTCGATCTAACAAAGTCCACGGGGCGCTCAGAAATGTTGCACAAATTCAGATCCACATTGTCGATGGAAGCGGAATGCACCGAGCGTGTTTATGAAAGTGCAGGTTCTGATAAGCAAGTCAATATGCAATTAGCAATACGTACGATCATGACCAAATCCTATGAAAAGCAACTGCAATTGCTTGCACATGTGTCTTTGTTCGAACTATATACGTCTAAAACATTCAGGCAGTATGATATTGTTAACATGTTTTATTATTGTCACAATATGTAAGGAGGATTGCAATTGTTATAAAAAGGGCATTGCTGCGCAATGCAAAAACAAATCGGAAATGCATTTTGTTTATTCCCGACAGATTTTGTCTATCGAACCTCTCCAATCGAAAAGTGTGAAATAATAGGTAACAAAATCAAATTCCGCGACGCTGTTTTAAAAAATATTAAAGTGTATCGCGCCATGTAGCATCATTTTTAATCCGACGATAAGTTCTATTACCGTAAATCTTTCGATATGTGACGCCAAAAATAGAATCGTTTAAAGAATGAGAAGCAACTTTTACACAAAGTGCATTTACACACGCCGGATATGTCCAAGTATATATCATACAAATTCAAAGTTTTTTACAAGAAGTACACGACACGATAATATCATGAATTTTCGATTTCGTATACAAGTTACGTGCATTATTACACGTTTTAATAATAACATATTTACACCTAGTATAAAAGGTTTTAGTACTCTTTGACTAGCTTGTTTGTGAAGACTTTGTACTTTTTTATTGAAAATATAAACTTGACAACAAGGTTGAAGTTTAGTGGAACATTACTGATAAAAACTATGCGATGTCACGTGTGTTTTATACAAAAAGATTTTATAAAAGTGTATGTTTAGTGGTTTCTATCGAAAGCGATGCGTTCTGCAAGTTTCCTCTTAGTAACGAATATCAATTGTTTAGCCCCCTTCGAATACATTGTAACGTTAGCTTTAATCGAGCATATAAATGTGTAATAAACGAATACAATGACGTACAAATAACTTAATCCCGACTTCTAAGAATTATAACAGCCAACCACATCGAACAGATTTTCCCAACGTAGGGCTGTACGGAGCACACTAGAGCGAACTCTACTGGGCCAGATATATTGTGAATTTTTGTTGCATTTAATTGTTCGGTCAATTCATCTACGACGCACTCGCGTTTGTTTAGTATAAAACCGTGAACGTGGTAAGCTCTGTACAACTGTTTCAAGTCTTTCTTATCCAACTGTAATTCGGAGGACGGTTCAATCTTTGAAATAAAGTTCCGCAAAATGGTCATCGCGTGTCGATTGAATAACGTCGTCAAACCAACCGTGCTCCGGAAATGAGCCAACTTATCTTTCAAGCGCTGCTCTACCTCCGCAGCTGTCTTTTTAATTTGCTTTGCCTCCTCGTCTGTAATACTCAATTCGAGTATTTGAACAGTGTGATCACTTTTCGTCAAAGTAGCAGTATTAATCGGTCGCCAATCTTTGCTCGATTTCACATCGTATTTGAGATTATGAGGTAAAATAGATCTTTGCAAATTCTCCCATATCTATAAATACATTACTTGTAATACCAAAAGTGCATGTTAGTCAAAACAAATCTATCTTAGGAACAGTTATACTAACGCCAAAATAATTAATCAGCCGAGACACCTTCATTAAGGGGCAAAGACTATCGTCCATCTTGTGATAGCTACCAATTTCTGGATCCCACAGTGTGTGTATCCCATTTTCACTGATACTCAGGACAAACGCTGTCCATTTACTTATTTGCGATGAGCCTATAACGTTAGTCGTAGTATTAAAATCCACATTTCTCAAATACATGGCAATACTGCATACCTAGTATAATATACGTTTGCAAGTCGAAGCCTTGCAGTAGCGTTGCGAGCAAAGCCGCTCTTCCATAGTGATCCACTTTCTTTATATTCAATGCTTGCCGTGGGGTAATTGGCCCATAATGAGTGGGCAACGATGGTAAGAGCATCGCTAATCTCGCAACATCTTTTGGATTCTCCAAGCCATTAATTCTATACGGCGTAACCAGACAACGCTGAATTCCCTTGAGTAACGTAGTACTTTCCAGAGACTTGGGAGTGCCTGGATGTTCCACTTTAATCAAAACATAAATACGAGTACAAGATTGACCCGGGCTAGCCTGAATATACCCAAACAGCAACACAGGACTAAACAATGGGGACAGCGTGATCCATCTTTCTAGCTCCTGATAATTCCTATGCTGTTCGAAAGGGATTCTAGTTTCGCCCAGCCACTGCTGACCCCAAACAGGGTGCTGATCGTACAAGCGAAACTTTATGCAATGTTCGTCGTTCTGCCTCGGCGACTCGAAATGCATCGTTTGCTGCCACACAGGCGCTGGACCGTTCGCTACAGACGTCTCGTGAACTGTATTATTCCATTCCACTTCTACGAATGGCTGAACTAACGCCGATTCCTCTCTGATCGGTATTTCTATCCCTCTCAGTACGTTAACAGTGAGAACTGTTCTCCCTATGATATTGTGCCTACGAGTACCGGACGATGGCTCCAATGGGCGTTTAGTTTGAAACAGGTTTCTGAATGATATATCGAACAATGAAAACGCAGGCTGTTCTATTATAACTGTATCGGGTGACTTTAAATCCTCTACTTGTGCTCTCTTGGAAACGATCGCTTCCGAATCGACATTAAAAGTCAACGCCGGATCCTCTAATAAGAAATATTTAACTTCTTTCTTATGAATACTTTTAGCTGGCCTGAGCAAAGACAAGCTGTTTTGTGGATCATTCGGATCATTGCTCAGTTTGTAAAAACGTGTCGTACGCGAATCTTGTTCGTTTGTACCGTAATTTCTCAAAGTAATCGTGCACGTTACTGTCCCGGCGTGTATCCTACCAGAATTGTCACCTATCGCAAAATCTATTTCTACTTTACTGTCTTCGACGTTACGTCTAGGTATCAGCAACGGCAATATACTAGACTGTCCGCCTTTAGCATGCACCTGTATGGAAATGTTATCGCACTCTGAATTCTTAATCAACAGCTTGTGCAACTTTCTATTGAAAGGGCTATTCGCTTTACATATGAGCTTCTTCTTAAACATTAAGTAAACAGATGTGATTTCAATCGTATCAGACTGATTTCTTAAAGCGTCGATATTGACTTCGCGAATAACGATCTCCACGAGCTTCCCACAGAATCTACGCTTCGACTCGTACTCTAAGATTTTTATGTTACCAAACTGAGGCATAATATCGCTATAAACGAAAGGTGTGTCAGAAGCGTATAAACCATCTTCGACTGACGCGTCGTCTTTACTCAATTCTCGTGGACTCTTGGTGCATTTAGTGAGAATATCGGTTCCCTCTACTTTATTTACAGCGGGACGCACGTAGCAGAGACTTAGAGCTTCTTCTTTCTTAGTTTCTGCTTCTGCATATCCTTTTATGAAATTAATGTCCTCGGTGGACATATTAATACAATACTAATTGTAAGATACTATTTTCATAACCAAAGTTAGTCACGAAAATATGAGCACAACTATATAAATGCATGTTTACTATTCCATTCATTCCCATTATTGTTTACATCTGAAAGGTTGCCTAGCAACTGGAAAATGGCAAGTCTAGCGACATCTATGAAAGTGAAAGAGAACAGCGTCGTTATCTTTAACCTCTTTATTATCAGTTGTACATTATGAATTTCTATATTTACCACTGTGCACATAATATATTTTCTCTTTATTCGCAACAACATTATTCGCACAAATTTTTAGCACAATGACTGAAGACTAGGTTAGACTGAAAGGGAATAAAAGTGCGTAGTTGATGGTCTCCAAATAAGTTACGCGTGATTGAACACATTTCGCGATGTCAGTTTTTTTCCACAAAATACGATTTTGAAGTACATATCGATCATTATATCTCTGGATGAATTATTAAAGGACTAAATCTTATATTTATGAAAATTTTCTGTTATACGCACTGCGTGTAGTGACGCAATATATATTACGATAGAAGAGGAAGCCTTCTTCGGTTGATGGGCTGCATTAAACACGTGTCCTTCTATAGCTGTGTGTACTTACAATGAAACATCTAAACCGCCATGCAGCTGTCGCCTGTCGCCATAAGCCGTGACGAGAGAACACATGGACGACTTGTCGTCACTTGTCGTCCTTTACATACTTACAACCAATGCGAAAGGAGATCTGTTATTTTGTTGATCTATCAGTTAATATGAAACTCAGCAATAAATATAGTTAAAAAAAAGTACAAAATAGACATCACTCTCAAGTCTATCGTAATATTTGAAAAGGCAGCCGTTATTTATGGACGTAAATTCATTCATTCAACTTTAGTATGTATAAAACTTCTTGTTGAAAGTTGAATGAATGCAATACTCGAGTGAAGGTGGAGCTCGTAGAAATGTTCAGTAGGTGTATCTATTAGAACAGAATTAAATTCCTTTCATGGAATTCTGTTCATTAAATTTCGAGTAGGTATTTTTGCCAGGAATGGGATTCATCCCGTAATTTTCTAGTCCGAGAGTTTCGCGAGTTTGACGGAGATACAAAATTGTAAAAGAGGTCAGAAACTGTGGTAAGGTGAGATCGTAGAATCAGGAGTAGAGAGCGGATACGGTCTGTGCCCGTGGGCAGGAAGTGGATCAACTTCAATTCATCGCATAATGAATGTACCGAAACTAATTCGTTCATCTCAGAACTATTAATGTTTTCCTTGGCTAGGAATTCTGTAGCTTCTTCCACTCCTTAATTCGTCTGAAAAATGGGTGAACTTGAAATCGAAATATAAATCGGTTTGCGAAGACGCCCTGATGACGTCATTATGATTTCATCGACGTTTCTTTATTACGATCTCAGCGATACATCTTCTGATTTTGTTATCTCCATGTGAAACAGATATACCACACCCAAAAAAAATTGGTAAAAATTTTTGTCAAAGGCCTCCATATCATTTTATTATTATATCATATTTGAGGAATTTGTTGCTATATTCTATCCGTCAATGTTAGGAATTGTTAAATCGTTAATCGTAATTGTTGAATGAATAGCGAAACGTTGATACTATACTTTGTCAAGTCTTAATTAATTGCAGGGATGAGTTTTTAGGACACCCAGTATACGAAGACGAGATCAATACCTAATATGGGTGTATGCAATCCAAATATTGCAAGCCCCATACAGAGCATTGAACTACACCTTCCAGACTTTACTTTACGTGCTTCAAATGTGCAACAGCGATCAACAGAAAATATATGTACATATAACGATTCATAGCAGAATGCTTCAAATTCTTCAATTTCTGTTACAACCTCAAAATATTCTTGGTAAGAAGTACTGCATAACTTAACTATATATCGGTTCCTAGCATCTTAATGATTTTCATTGCGAAAGTAATAGCGAATAATTTCAAAGAATTTATATCAATTTATTTACATGTATTTAGATATAGTTCAGTGGAAAATCGGTGACTGTTTCAATCATAGCTTTTTACCCCTTGTTAATATTCAGTGTGAAACACTTAGAGGGAGTCACGAAAAGCCTATATATAGCAGTAGCCAGAAACTGCAGATGCATGCACTCTACATAAATAGCGTGTATGCATTAGTAAATCAGCTACCCCGGACTGCACCGTTAACGAGGCTGGAAAAAAGTACTTAAATATTCTTTTAAATTCCGGAGTAAATTTTTCCATGCATCCATGTATCAAAATGCTACTCTAATACAAGGATCGTGGTAAAAATGAGTACACGAATTGCGTGAGTCACCAATCAAAATGCACAATCCAAATATGGAAGAAACCGTCACGCGTAGCGCCCGCATTATCCCATAAAAATTAGCCAGACATTCTTACCAATTTGTGAAGCGGGCATGATTAAAAATTCATTCGCATTGGCATTAAATTCGCGGAAGGTAGCGAATGAATATGTTGCCGCCGGTGTGAATGGAACAGGCGATTATATCGTTATTACTCGGGACTATATTTTCCGTATAAGGTCTGTCTGTTCAGTCTGTCCGTGAGTACTGCGGTCGAAAAAAGACCAATCACGGAGCAGAATGAGGCCACCGGCGACCAATCGGAGAGGGCTGACGAAGCCCCTTACCGAGGGTATAAATAGCCGTGCCCGAAGGCCGCCGACACATTCGTTTGGAGATCACAGAACGAAGATATCGTGGTTGTTAGCGAAAGCTCCATTACTTGCTTTAGCCAACTGTCGACGTCCTTCGTCCACTCATACTTCTATTTTAAAGACTTTTGAAGCTCCACTTCACATTTCAAAATGGTAAGTCTCTGATTTTTTAGATACTTAGTGAGAGTAAGAAGCGACTACCTTCTTGTTGCCTAGGGAAGGGCGGCCATTTTGTAACGGTTAAATGCCGGCCGGCTTCCGGTCCAACACCGCAATGCCTTCACTCTTTTTTTTTTTTTTCTTACTGTAGTTTAAGTACACTGTTGAAAGTATAATTAAAGATTTATTTAATCTCGCTCAAGTTAACGGTCACTTCGACCAGTGGCGGATTTAAAGAAAAAGGCCCAGGAGCCATGTGTAATAGTATAGAAAAAAAATAGTGTTTGGATAAAATCATAATTTTTTTCGAGAATGGGGCCCTTGGGGGAGGGGGGGCTGCTCATCGGCCGCCCGTTAAATTCGCCACTGACTTGGACCTTCCTTGGTTTTAAGGATTTCTCGTGTTTAATTTTCCATTCTGGCAATTAATTCTTGGGTTTGAAGTTAAATCTCAGCTTGTAGTAATATATTCTTCAATTTTATTTCAGCGTGAGTGTATCTCAGTTCACGTTGGACAAGCCGGAGTACAGATCGGTAATGCCTGCTGGGAATTGTATTGTCTGGAGCATGGCATCCAGCCCGATGGCCAAATGCCGTCCGACAAAACTATCGGCGGAGGAGATGACAGCTTCAACACCTTCTTCAGCGAGACTGGCGCGGGGAAACACGTACCTAGGGCGGTCTTCATCGACTTGGAGCCGACAGTAGTTGGTAAATATCATAAAACTGACTTTAATTCTGTAGATTTTATGGTTCCAGACACAGGTGTAACTAAAGCGTGTTAATTTTTCAGACGAAGTACGCACTGGTACTTACCGTCAGCTATTCCACCCCGAACAGTTGATCACTGGCAAGGAAGACGCCGCGAACAACTACGCTCGCGGTCACTACACGATTGGAAAGGAAATCGTCGATCTTGTCCTGGACCGAATCCGCAAATTGGCAGATCAATGTACCGGTCTCCAAGGTTTCCTGATCTTCCACTCGTTCGGAGGCGGCACTGGCTCCGGATTCACCTCCCTCTTGATGGAACGCCTCTCCGTCGATTACGGCAAGAAATCGAAGCTGGAATTCGCCATCTACCCTGCGCCCCAAGTCTCCACCGCCGTTGTCGAGCCGTACAATTCAATTCTCACCACGCACACCACCCTTGAACATTCCGACTGCGCGTTTATGGTCGACAACGAGGCCATTTACGATATCTGTCGCCGTAACTTGGACATCGAGAGGCCCACTTACACGAACTTGAATCGACTGATCGGACAAATTGTGTCCTCCATCACAGCTTCTCTGCGGTTCGACGGTGCCCTGAACGTCGACCTGACGGAGTTCCAGACTAACCTGGTCCCGTACCCAAGGATCCACTTCCCGTTGGTCACGTACGCGCCGGTGATTTCCGCGGAGAAGGCTTATCACGAGCAACTCTCTGTATCAGAGATTACGAACGCGTGCTTCGAGCCGGCTAACCAGATGGTGAAATGCGACCCTCGTCACGGAAAGTACATGGCCTGCTGCATGTTGTACAGAGGCGACGTGGTGCCCAAGGACGTGAACGCGGCCATCGCCACCATCAAAACGAAACGCACCATTCAGTTTGTCGATTGGTGCCCGACCGGATTCAAGGTCGGCATCAACTATCAGCCACCGACCGTGGTACCTGGCGGCGATCTCGCCAAGGTACAGCGGGCCGTCTGCATGTTGTCCAACACCACGGCCATCGCTGAGGCCTGGGCCCGCCTCGATCATAAATTCGACTTGATGTACGCCAAACGAGCATTCGTCCACTGGTACGTTGGCGAGGGTATGGAAGAAGGTGAATTCTCCGAGGCTCGCGAGGATCTCGCGGCACTCGAGAAAGACTACGAGGAAGTCGGCATGGACTCCACCGAAGGCGAAGGAGAAGGCGCCGAAGAATACTAAGAACTTCGATCCTCACTGTTTTGATACATCTCTTTTTTTTGCAATAAATTAAACCTCATCAGCAACCACTTGTGTCCTTCAATTCACAAAACCCAACCTGCTCGTACAAGACAATTTTATTGATTTACCATGAAATATCAATCACAATCTTCGAAGCTTCCGTTTATATTTCGCCCCGCAAAAATATAACTCTAAAAGCCTATATTCGTTTTACAAAAGATTGCGCGCGGAGAAAATACGGTCTATAATTACATATTGTTTCGATCATTTGTACAATTAAACGAGGGTAGTACGTGTTTCTTAAAAGTTCCTTTGTACAGACACGGAATAGCATAAATATAGGGAATATTAAGTTCTGCGAGTTTAAAAAAACAGATACGATTACAATTAAAGTTCTTTTCGCTACCAGATCTCGATGATTAATTACTGCTCCGTTTGTTTCAAATTTATGTTATAAATTCTTAGAAAAAGTTGAGATCCAGCAGCTCGTAATTTGGGATATACGGATATTCAAAGAAATAATCGTTTTCCTCGTCGTCCTCCGGTATATCGTGATACAGCATGTTATAGCACTTGGAGCTCGTGTTTTGAAAATGTTCGTACGGTGCGTTTCGATTGAGGATGGTGCTGCACAGCCAGCAGAAAGCAATGTTGCACCGCCAACATACCATCTTGTTGCAGCCATCCGATTTCTGAAAGCAACAACCACGCTAATACACACTTTCGACAACCGATCTTTGCTTAACGGCGGCTAGAGTAACGCATAAATTTATGAAAACATGAATGGCTCGCAGTACCTCGATCGCAGCATTACAATTAGGACACTTTTGACTGTTGGTTTTAATCCAATCCTCGGACATCGTATTTTCTACTAAAACTTGAAGTTGCTTTTTACCATAACGTTTCTCCAGTTGGAGCTTCTGCTCGTTGGATGCTTCTTGATACTCGGTTACCAGCTGATGTGTTTCAGTAGCTATACAACAGGTTTAGAAGATTAATTTAGAAAAACCTTGAAGTACGTCTTAACAGATCCATAAATATCGAGTAACTCGCAGGAACGTACTTTGGGCCTTGCATGGTTCTATACCGTGATAAACCATTTTGCAATAAATACAAAATGCGTATTGACACATCGGGCAGTTTGCCATTTGGTCGTTCGGTTCGCAGCTCACTGGATACTGACAGCTACGCCTCGGACAATATATTATATCCGACATGGTATCCAACGTGGCATTCAGCAGCACAGAATCGTACTTCATAAACAATTCTGAGCTTACTAGATCCTTTATCTGCAAATTTAAATAAAACTTTCAGCACGATTAACGATATACCAATATCCTGCGTAAAAGATAAACAAAAGAGATTACCTGAGCAGGGCTCGCCTCGGAAGTACACTTTTCTTCGGGGCAACCGATATTCTGCACATTCCCATCTTTGATTCTTACCTCGAGGTAGCCAGTTATACAATCTTTACAAAACACATGCGAGCAAGGTAAAAACTGTGTACAATGCTCCCCTATTTTATCCACGAAACATATTTTACAAGTGTAAAAGTTTTTCTTGAACTCGATCTGATTGCGCTTCTCGTTGTAATCGATCAGCGATTGAATAGGATTCCTTCCGATCGGGCAATCCAAGATAGCTCTTTTATCGTAATATTTGTGTACAAAATTCTTCTTACTCAACCTGCGGATATTAACCACCGCCTTTGCCTTGCTCTTTGCCCCTTCGATATTACATTCCTTCTCTATGCTGTCTTTGATTTTATTCTTCTGGTTGATCTGCGCCTTTTCCAAAGCGTCCTTGTAGCGCGTATAAGCGCGACTCATGCGAAGATTCTCCTGTATATTCAGGAACTCTAAAGCCTCGTCTTGGAGGAAGGCTACCCACGTGAACAAAATCTCCTGCCCCTTGTTCTCTTCCCACAGCTTGTCCAATTTCTTGCACAATCCGTCCAACAGCGAAAGGTGCAACCAAGACGAATACAACGTGAATTTAGGTGATAACACGGAAGGATAATTCTCCGGTAAAACGATGTGAAGCGTCAGAGGTGGTAAATGAGAGACTGTAATCTTTTGCTCCGCTTCTTCGGCGTATCTAAAGTCCTTGTAGCTTATACAGTAATCCGCAGGGAGGTTCAGAAAGATCTTAAAGGTACACTGGTATCGACCATTTTCTTCGCGATACGAAAATTCCTCTGCGTTATAAATACTTTCCAGTGCGATAATCTCATCTTTCTGCTTCTCACTGTCCATCAGTGCCGCTTGAACCGATAGTAGAGAAACTGTAATATCTGGAGTGCTTTTATCAGTACTGAAAAATACAACGAAACTTTCAGGCGTATATCTACTACACAGACTTCCTACGAACGCCTCTGCTCCGATTTACTCAGAATACTCGGAGCATATGTATATCGGACATTTGACAGTTCTAGGTTAAGTGATCGCGAAGAGTAATTAAAACCAGTACCTTTGATTTTCAGGTTGTAATTGAAAGGTACTATCAATCGTGTAAATAAATAGTCGAGTACCTCGTCAACGGACCAAAATATTACTTAATAAACGCTATCGGAGTAACGAGTGTTTCACAATTACAAAGCCATATTACCTTGTTCATATTCTAGGAAACGTGCACGTTCGCTTTATCGACAGATATACAACACCGATTCCAGGAGAAGTTAATGTTTATAAGCGAGAAGCAGCAGCAGTCGAATTAGAACTTTGAAATGAAACTTTCTATGGCCATTTCGCGTGATCCACAAGGACCATCAAGGACTTGACGAGCGCGTAAAGAGCAACGGTGTTATTTTTACCGCGAACCGCTCGAATGCATGTAAACGTTGCAGCGTGGAATAAAAGGAGCAGAAATGTCAGAGATGCTTTATTATTTCGTCGGTTATTATCGAACTTTCACTCGCCAGAAACCGAGTAGAATTTTGCAGCTGATTCGTTCGCCTCCCAGTGCGCGGCGACCGTCAGCGATCGTTTACGCGTGTGATGCGTTGAAGTTTTCGAAAAAAATGCGGGCTTTAAGACAGCTTTTGGGGCTTTCGTTCCACCCGTTCCGAGGCACGTGTCATTGCACTGATATCGGCTGGTTCAAAGAACACAGAATTAGCGATACCAGCCACGTCAATCATCCGTTTGTGTACATATGATTTGTTGTCACGTTTCTGGTGGATATGTTGAAAAAGTCCAACATGATGGACGAGGAGACTTGGAGATTCGTTTGCCCGATTTTCGTTAATCTCGCGATGTCGGTTAGCGCGTACTTTTTAACGGTGCGCTTGATACCGAGGATAAAAGATATGTTTATTAAAGCTAACCTATACGGGGTCGATATGAATAAGAGTAGTGGTGACAAAGTGTAAGTGGGCATTTGTTATAACACGTAGTCATCGTTTATCGTCCGCGGGCAACGTACAGGTAATTTCAACACTTCAATTGTTTTTCCAGACCGGAGGCATTAGGTGTCGTTAGCGGATGTCTTTTCCTCATAACGCTCTTTCTGTTTATCCCTGTACCATTCACGAATTACATATTTAATGACATAAACTTCCCTCACAGCGAGGTATGCTGCAAACCGTTTGTTTATTGTATAATTTATCATTCAAGGAACGTGCGTAGAGCG
Organism: Andrena minutula; assembly: GCA_929113495.1. Lineage (NCBI taxonomy): Eukaryota > Metazoa > Arthropoda > Insecta > Hymenoptera > Andrenidae > Andrena > Andrena minutula. The sequence goes on from OV815993.1 coordinate 3,338,092, forward strand.
GATCCGTAACTGACCGCTTCAAATATCTCTATTATTGTTCAGGACGATTAGAAACTATATATGGTTGGTTGGAATCGAGGGTCTTGCAGCAAGAGAGGTGCAGCTCCATTTTTTGAAAAAAGTTTCTACATCTTTCGATGCAAATTTAATAAGAAATGAGCCATTTATTGAAATTTTGAATCTGCGCCTATTACTGTTTTGCTTTATACAAATGCTCCAGGTTTTAAAATTTGCTAGAAATTGAAATAGAAACTTATCAACTCAATAACTACTACTTATTTAGTAGTTACTCTTTTTAATTTCAAGTCAAAGCAATCATTTTATAAACAGTTTTTTCCAATTTATTTAAAGTTGCTAGAGCTGCGCACCTTCTCGCTGCGTGGGCCGTGTAGATACCGATTAGAGAAATATATATGAAACAGTAGGAGAGATATTTAGAGGCAAGAAAGTATGGATTCGTTGAAAGAAGATAATCGGCGTAATTTTAATTGCAGTTCATGGAATTTCTGGCTGCTCTCCTTTCCATTTGTTGCATGCTACTTTTGGGTTTCGCCGACGATGTTTTGGATCTTCGTTGGCGGCATAAATTATTACTGCCGACTATCGCTTCCTTGCCACTTTTAATGGTGTACTACATAAACTTCAACTCCACACTGATCATTGTACCGAAACCTTTGAGACATTGGTTCGGCTTCTCTGTGGATCTTTGGATGTTTTACTACTTGTACATGGGGATGCTGGCAGTGTTCTGCACGAATGCTATAAATATATTAGCTGGCATAAACGGTTTAGAAGTTGGACAAAGCTTAATAATTTCGATCAGCATCCTTGTCTTTAACATCATAGAGTTATCGGGAGACCTTTGGAAGGCGCATCAGTTTTCATTGTATTTCATGCTTCCATATATAGCTACTTCTTTGGGCTTGTTAAAATTCAATTGGTAAGTTACACGTGAGTTAGGCGAATTAAGAGGAGGTTCCGGTCTAGAGCCCAAAAATATAGGTGATCTTTAGGAATTAATTAAAGGAAAACTAGTATATATAATTTAATGGGACTTTTTGCATTGTATTAAGGATGCCTTGAATTATAGAAATATATTTTTTGTTTTATAATTAATCATTGCAGACGGCACTGGGGAATCGTTAAAGTCAAGGCGTCAAAAAATTCATCCAAATCGGTGGGACCTGTTTCTACAAAAGTTATCTAATTCGACTGAAACTTTTTTATTTTGAAGAATGTACTTCTGGCTAGGGGGAAACCAGAAAAAATGATAAAAATGACATTTTTTTAGAAAATAACACTTGAAGTTTGAAATCACTTGTTCCATATATTTATCGTCCTTTCAACGCCGTTGAAAATTATAACTTTTCAATTTTTTGTATTTTTTTCTGGTTTCCCCTCTAGCCAGAAGTATATTCTTCAAAATAAAAAAGTTTCGATCGAATTGGATAATAACTTTTGGAGATATAGGTCCCACCGTTTTGGAAACACTGTTTCGAGAAAGACGCGTTTGAAGTTTTACGTGAGCGCCGAGTGGCCGGTTGTTGCCCATGCATTTGCCGCTACTCAGAATTTCAACAAATCCTTTTAAACGCGTATTCCTAAAAGGTTGAATATTCGAAAAATGAAATAAAAAAATCGACTTTTAAACCAGAACCTCCCCTTAAGTCTAGCAATATATATCGCGACAAATAACTCCGGAAGGGCATGTGAAAATAAAACGACTGATCTTATAGATTCCTGATTTCTTTATAAGTTATACGTATAAATTATTTAACATTCACAAATCGTTCAACATATTATTTTGGTATGTAAATTCAGTAGAATATTGTATAGTTTACATTGAGTATCGAGTATGAATTAATATCACAGTCGGGTGTGACCAGTATGTCAATAATAGTCTAATTTAGCGTAAAAATTCTCTACTAGCCAGTCATACTTCCACGTACTATTAAGTATTGTTTCAGGCGCAAAATAGAGGTCCCGAGATTTAGAGACTCTTAGGAGATTAGTCTTCCCGTCTAACCACAATCCGCTTCCCATTAGGTCCTCGATGAACGGTACGTCGATAGTTTCTTCTATCTGAATCTCTTTGGATTTCACTTTATTATGCAGACTAATTATAATATTCGCCGGCGTCTGGCACAGATAACAATACCATCCTCCGTAATGATTCAAGTCTCCTATTACTAGGCCTAGGCTATCTCTCTCGCTCAAGTCTCCCTCCAGTTGCTCCAACATGATAGAATTCGACTGATATGCCTCGCGCATTAATCCAATCGTGCACGCGCCAACCGTTATCGTTGTTTTAAGTGGATGCTGCCAAAAGAATCCGTACACGGACCATCTTAATCTAAAGCCGATAGGCTGCGGCCATCCGTTATACACCTTGAGGAACATTAATGCCCTAGAGTTTAATATTTGTTCTGGTTCGGTGGTTACATAAATATCGTCGTCCCTCAAGTTCCGTACCACAGTCTTTATTCTGTCCCAAACATATTTAGACACCACCCTCAACGGCTTGCGCACCTTCGTCGCTATATTCATATATAAAATCTTCTTCTGTTCCTGCTGCAATAAACCCTTCAGTAGCTTATGATGAAAATTATCCTCGGCGTTGCTAAAATCACAGATTACAAAAAGATCCACTACGTTGTATAGCTCCTCTACTATCACCTCCGCGATCGCTGTATTGTATTCGTTCAGAAAGAATGTGTGAATAATCCGTCGGGCCGTTTTACGACGCGACAGCTTGATATTCTGCTTCGACGCCATGATCGCTCGCCAGACGACCTCCGGCTGGCCGCAGTCCGAGCCGTGCCATCCTTGCGTGCAGATGCATTTTCGGAGATCCTCGTCGCTTCTCATTTTCTCATCGTCCACTCCGTACTTCCAGCAAATAGTCTGATTGTACAGTTCGAAGAGGCTGAAAGTCTTGACATCTTTTAGCACTACCTCCCCGTTGATTGTCTCGTAGATGGGAAACTTTTTACGATCGACTCGTCGAACTTTAGATTCCTGCGATACAGTCTGAATTCGTTAATGGAGTTAAGAGTAGCAAATAAGACATCGGGAATAATATTAGCTATTGATATGATCTTACCTGAGTGTCCTCGAATCTCACGAACGTAACAGAGGTACGAGTGGTCGATACCGTTAATTCTGAAGGCGGAGTAGTAGCGACATAAATAATAACAATGAAAACTTGCAAGACTAGTAGTGTATAAAGCAAGACTAGTTTCCCATCTAGGCGGGGCTGCATCGCACTACTTTCTTCCCTCCAACTCGTCAGTTGTTCATCGTACGTCTCGTAAAGATCTCACTTCGATCGCAACATTCTCGTTACCAAACAGTTTCATCCAAAAGCACGCGTATAATCGATCCACGAATCTACGAAACGAAGTTTTAACTAGCCGATGGTACATTGTACAGGGACTAACCAGACTTTCTATATATTTCCCTTCTCCGTTCATATATCAAAGCTCGCAATTGCCATCAACTACGATTGACCCTCGGAGAATAAAAAGCAGCCATATTAATCCGAAAACTCGTGTTACACGAAACTTAAAAATTCCACGGGTATCCTCTTTGTCCGTGAATATTCAAACGACAACAGTTTTCTCGACACACAGATCTGTTTACTAAACTCACAATGTAGTCTGACGCTGACGACGAGGTGAATGCCTTTTGCGGCGTGACGTTTGAACCGTGACGTCACCGCTCCGCGACGTGCCATTTAATTTTAAATAGTCCGGATCGCTGGTTAACCAACCTTCCTCGGTGAATGTGGGCAGCGTTTCTTAGAGAGCCTTTCAGACTCTGCGGGCCGTGTTTGCCGCATAATGCCACATATTTCCAGCTTTCTCGAGGCGACTCCGATCTCTCGTTTCAAGATATCCCGCCGTTCCGCCCGAGCCCTTCGCTTCTAAGGGCTGCCCTTTCGAGAGCAGCGTAACGAGCTGAAAAACCACGCCCGAATGCTCTTCTACGCAACCTCTTTCGCTGGATCCCTCGCCGGCAAGCGCGCTCGCCGCTCCTCCCAAGGCGCACGCGTCTCCAATCACCGACCCCACTAATTACGAGCATCCGTATCTAGTTCTTGCGGAGCATGATTAATCCCCGAGAGTCGACCGTTCAAATCGCTAAAAACACACGATACGCAGATTAGGGATATTAAACACTTTTTCATCGTACTGTATAAATGATTTTTATTAAATGCAATTACTTTGTTTGTTCAAGGTGCCCCGCACAGGTATTCGTAGGCGACACATTTTGTTATCTGTCTGGAATGACGTTTGCCGTTGTTGGCATTATTGGACACTTCAGCAAAACGACCTTGCTGTTCTTCATTCCGCAGATAATTAATTTCCTTTACAGCATACCACAGTTGTTTCACTTTATACCGTGCCCCAGGCATAGGCTACCGAAGTAAGTGTTGCAAAGGGCTAGGTTCCTGACATTGGTGTTTGAAATTATTTGTATATGTATTCGTAGGTACGATAAAGAGACGGACAAGTTAAATATCAGTTGTGCTGTATTTCATAAAAAGGATGTTGGAGTTATCGGTATGGGAATATAGTTTTTAAATGCTATATGGTTGAGTGTGTAAAGTAACAGATGCTTTTCTTAGGTAAATTTATGACGTGGGTGTTTAGGAAGCTGGGTTTAGTGAAGTGGCAAGAGGATAAGAAAGGTGTTGTCACGTGTAATAATTTCACTCTGATTAACTTTGTGCTAGTTAAAGTCGGCCCTCTGAAAGAGTCCACGCTTACGGTCATCCTACTGGTGATTCAGGTAAAGTTTCCAAAGCATTTGGCTGCGTTTTATGACGTAGTCTGGACTCTTAGACAGCCTTGGTCCGTTATAATATTACAATATATTAAAAAGTTACTTATGTTTTAGGTCATTTGCAGTTTATTAGCATTTGTCATAAGGTACCCCCTTGCTTCCATCTTCTACGACGTTTGAAAAGGCACATATTAAAACCAGGGTGTGTACAACATATAAAATTACATCGCAGTCTTATAACAAACTACTACATTGTCCTCTCAATTTTGTACATACAAAACCATTTAGGTGTATATGTATAATTCGATGGTGTAATTTGATTCTCCTGTATTTAGCTTTAATGCGATTGTGTGTTTAATAATCAGCCCGACAGATGTAAATATTACTTGATTGTACTATTCTCAGAAAGTGTACATGTTCCTTTCCGGTTTTTGTACATGACAAAGGCCTAGCAGGGTTCGGGTTGCAACAAAATAAAGTCGATAACCGTGTAAAAATAATATAACAATAACATTATAATATTTATATATATAGGAATTTTACATGTGATTAAAAATGCTTTATACGCTTTGTACGAAGTAATACAAAATGCAGTTTGAAACTCACAGTTACAACTACTCGTAAACTATTACAAATTATAAGTAAATTATTCGATCCCTTTGCGATTAATATGCTCATCCGTAAAATATTACTTTCTAAACGTGTCTAGTAATTTCGAAGTCCCGGGATAATCGAGGTGTATTTAAGACGGTAAATCATCGTACAGGTAAACGTGCGAATTTCGCAAATAGGAATTTTATGATTCTTGATAGAAATCATCGAATGATTAAATTGACAAAAGGCGTCGTGTCTTTGTGTGATCTTACATCTAACAGAAACTAGATATTTTATAAATGCAATTTCCGGAGGTTCCGCTCTCTGAAATTTACCGGAGAAATACTGGATCGATACCCAATATCACGCGCGTACTTTGAAATTTTGTTGCCAGAAGATTCTTGTGATTCGGTTCAATAATAACAGCGAACAATTAATGAGCGGTGACGGTATAATTCTATGAAAATCTTGTAGAAAATTATGTTCATGGGTCATACCATAGATACGAAACTTCATTCTTTAGCTCTGGTAACTATGTGTATCGTTTATTTGAAATTACGATTTGGATCAACGCAGTTTTACGAAAATTTACGAAACATTTTGCAAATTGAACATTATTTCCGAGCCTAGTCTGTCTTTCAACGTGAGCTGAGTTTTCGCGGCGTATCTCAGACTGAAAATATGCGTCAGCTCCGTGACTGTGCGACCTAGCGCTATGGCCTTGTCAAATAACGTTATTGCTTCTTCCAGATTTCCCCTGTTAACAGAATTTAAATTCACCATTTAAAACAGTAAAGGAATTATGCGTGAAATAACTAGACTCACCTCTGAACTTCAATCGTAGCCAAGGTCTCGTACCCAAAGTCGCACTTATCGTCTAATTCTAACGCTTTGTTGATGTATTTTATAGCTTTCTCCATATCTCCATTCCATTTCAGCTGCAGCAAACCTCTATGTACATAGATCGTAGCGTTATTCGGGTCCTTCTCGATTGCTTTCCCAAAGTAGCTGTCTGCTTTCTCAAACTCTTGCGTCTCTGACAATACCTGTATTATTACCATGGAATATATTAAATTTTATCGCCACTTTAATACGCTTTCTAATGAGGCGAAACTCGTCACACATACCTGCGCGTACAGGATGTAACAGTCAGGGCAATCTGGGAACATTTCAGGGGCCTTTTCAAAGTCTTGTATAGCCTCCGCTACTATTTTCATGTCGCTCTTAATTAGACCATAATGATAATCCGCGTAGCACTTTTGTACGTACACCACGCCAAACTTGGGATTGAGCTCGACAGCTTTCTTCAAGTCTTCTCTAGCTTCGACTACCTTCTCCATAAGTAAATTCACCTGGAATCGTGCCACATATGTTGCTACATTATATATATTCTCTTTTTATTCCAATTGTTAACAGATCTGTTCGTTACTACTTACAAGGGAACATCCCGAACCCGGAAATTCAAAAAATTATGAAATTTCGTGAATATGTAGATTTCCCTCTGATTACAATTTTTATTTGCTGGCCAAATTCACTCGAAGGCGGTGAGAAATCAATCTCTGAAAATTCGTCTATTTCCCGACTTTATGTTATAACTCGCGAACTGTAAGAGATAGAAAATAGTTTCTAGAGTGAAGTTAGAGTGAATTTAGGCAACAAACAAAAATTGTTTTATAATCAGAAGGAAATTCCCTACATATTCACAAAGTTTCAGAACTTTTTGAATTTCCGTGTTCGAGATCTTGCCTTGTTAGACAATATTATGTATTATTACCTGCCCTTTATTCGAATAAATATCACCGCAATCGGGATCGAGCTCGACAGCCACCTTAAAATCACAGATACTCTTCTCCGGGCTTTCTAATTGCATATATAAAGTAGCTCTTTTAATCAAAGCGTTCACTTTTATGTTCTTCGGAACGGTCTCGTCATTTATAATAGTTCCAAAGTCCGTGATCGCAGTATCGTGCTGCCCTAGTAAGAAGTAAAACGTGGCTCGTAAAAGTAACGCCTCTAATTTATTTGGCACTACACCGGGCTCCGCGCAATCGATCTCTTCGTTGCACAGCGGTATTACATCGTCGTATCTTTCCTCTTTTATGCACTCTATAACTTTGGCAAAGCCCCTAAAGGTCACACAATTATGAGAATAATAAGAAACAAACTAGTGTGTAATATAATATGAAGTTTTAAAATGCTTACGCAGATATATCACTGTTGTCGTTATTCCGAAGCATCGAAAAAATGGGATCGTTGTGAAAGCTATTAATATAATTTTTAATAACGTGCTTGCTAGGCATAATGAACTTTTTGTTTGCCAAATGTTCCGTCGCGTGTTTTCTCCCTGAAAAGAAATATCAATTCGCAATGATTACTTCTGTATTCACTCCGAGAAGCCAAAAGTCATGCGTCTCATTTACCTAATTGTTTTAAAACCCTGTCTGCCATCATCAATGCCGTCTGGTTAGAGAAGCTCGCCAAAATACAAGCGGTGGTGACGTCCTCCAAAGCAGCTTCTAAATCGTTGCAGTGCTCCAACGCACGCGCTCTACGTATGAATGCTTTTATATACTTTGGCTTCAATTCCAAGGCTTTCGTACAATCCGCCTTCACAGCGCTATATTTCTTCTGCAACACGTAACGCACATTTTCTCGATAGCTCGATCTCACCGCATTACTGTCTATTTTCCATGGAATTAACTTATATCGATAAAGACAGCATTACCAGTTGTTCATAGGCGGCCGCTCTGTTTTGGTATAACGTAGCGAGCTCTTCTGTATTTTCCTTAGAGCAAGCTTCGATCCCGTTATTGTACTGCGCTATCGCTTCGTCGTACTTTCCCATCTTAAAATGTTCGTTCCCCTCGTTTTTAAACCTCCTCGCCCTCTCCAATGGAGTCTACGATACAACGCACCTCCATTTTAATACACAGAAACCTTATCTTACAATGAAATAACAATCAAACGGCGTGCAACAGCGTTGCTCCGTAATCCGCTGACTACTCCGTCGCAACACCTTAACGATAACACGGTGCATTAAATGCCAGAACATACTTGGGAAATATTTGAAACTTGCGATTGTAAATACCATGTTATCAGCGGCATAATAAAAGAAATTTTTCTAACCTCGACTTCGGATTTGGCCGCGGTGTTCGGCAAGCACTCGGCATCGATGGAGATCTGTTTGTCAGCGGCCGAGGTGCCATTCTCTTTGGAGCCGCCCTTCGATTTACCGCGGTTCGACTTGGACGACGGCTTAGAGCTGTTCTTATAGTACATGTAACCAAGGCCCAACGCAACCGGCGCACCAACAGCCAGAGCGAGTTGCCATTTTGGTAGCGGACTAGTACCGGTCACGCTGGCCGCCCCGCTGGCACCCGTCATTTCCCACGAATTCTTCGCTGCCCCTGGTTGTCACGAATCCACGTGTCTTCTACGTTCCTCCGCGTTCCTCTTCCTTCGCTATATCTCACCGTCACGAAGGCAGACAGTGACTCAGTCACGCCGTGAAGTCGTACGACCATGCGGAAAAATCATCGTAATCACTTGCAGACGAGTCCCCGAAGAAGCGAATCGTTTAGTACGAGTTTCCGCCGTCCCGCGACACTAGCGCTCCGCTTTATCGACGAACACGGGCCATTTGCTGAATAATTCGAACTTAACACTCGTGTATACCAAACATTATCTAAACAAAACGATTCTCCCAGAAAGAGGGTAAATCGAGGTTCTAATATAGAATCGCTTTCTGTCAATCTTCGTTTTTACGGGAATTAAATTCAAAAGTGCACGGAATGCGCGCCCACCTGCGCCGTGCGCATATTCGATAATTTACGATCGTAATATATATACGATATTCGAATACTAATTCGTTGTATGGTCGATCAAAATCGGGTGGAATGTAAAACACCGTTCGCGTTTCGAATTCGAGGAGCGTCGAGGTGGTTCGGACAGATTGACAGACGACCCGGGGGAAGATACCACCGATACCGAAGTAACGTCTATTTTAAGTTGTCGGCGCGAATGTATTTATCCATCCCGTTGACACGGAGGTGTTAATGCGCGGCACGGTCGCGTCACCTGATATTCGCGCCTTTTTTTCCGCGCATGCACGAAACTTTCCCTGAAAGATGGCAACGGTCTGTCAACAGCAGCGGGTCTCTGTTCACGGCAATAAGTATAGATCGTCGAATATCGAAGGGAACGCGAGGCACGACAAGTGCCATGAGAACGGCGATACTCGCCGTAGAATGTTAAGAGACCGAGAACGCGCGTTACGCTGGAGGGAATTCTAACGTTCATGTAACATTTGTCATTTCTCGCACACCTCGATAAGAGTGTGACGTTTACCAAAATGGCACTACAGGAAGACGAAAACACCTGGTGAGCTGATTTTCAAAGTTTCCTCGAACTCCTCAAGCGAACCGAACTGTTTATTCAACAGACGCGAATTTCGAATCGTCCGTTCTATCTGCGTGCCGTGTACGCTAATTACCTTTTAATTTCACTTCTCGCACTTTCGCTTTCCTTCAATATTAAAAACGATTAGGCTACTAAAAATAAGCGGATCTGCATATTACTGCGTGCAAAGTCGTTCTGCCTCTTTAATGCTTCTTTTGTTCTTAATTAATGATAATGTGCCACTGACAGTTCCTGTCGAACTAATTCCTTCGAGCTTCGTACGTTTACAGATGTTCGTTAATTAACGTATGTAAATACAGTATCGGTGAAATTTTAACGTCACATAAATTACATTGAATTAAGGGAGAAATAGTGTAGCGAAGGTGGAACGAGCTACGAATAGATGTATTAAGTTTGTTAAATAGATATCGCAGAAGATAGAAACTTCTTTGCAAACAATTCAATCATATATTATTCCTGGAACGTTCCTCTATTCCCATAATATATTTCTACAATAAACGAATTAAACTGAAACGATCTAGGATCCTGGAGCTAGAAGCAGCGCTTCTAGATACCGACGCACCATCTGCGTCCGATATATACGCGATCTGCAAGGGGCAGTCAGTCCCTGTGAATTTGAGATCGGAAGTATGGCAGGCTTGTTTGGATGTTATCGACCGGGGCAATCAGTTGAGTCATTTCAACGAAGTGTTCGATTTACCAGAGCAAAATGCTATTCGTGACGACTGTCAGCAACTAGTCGGTAAGTTGGGGTATTACATTTGATGAGAATGGTTTCCGTATGATATTCTTATCTTTACCACCAGAAACTAGTTCATGCTTATCTCGCATGGACGCTATGTATTTCAACATCAAACGTTGCACCTTGAAATATAATATATAGAGAAACACGAAATATCTGTGTATTTTTTTGTAACTGTTTTACGATAGAATATGTTACATTTTTGTTGCAGAGAAATTAGGAAACGACGACGAGGACAAAGTCTCCATCGTTTCTGATTTAGAATCTATTTTAACGTTTTATTGCAAAAGCAAAGAGAAGCAGTATAAAACAGGGAACGGGTGGCTGGAGTTATTGGGTCCTTTAATAGCTTTAAAACTTCCGCGTAGCGCAACGTATAATTTATTCGAGGCTATAATAGACGTATATATCCCGAGGTATAGTGGTTTGTAATTAAAATTCTTTCGGTAGTTTAATATCAAAGACGACTTAAAGCAGTTATTTCGTTTGTGTGTTTTTAGGGGCGAAACATACAGTTCTGTATTAAGATTGTTACTACTTTACCACGAGCCAGAATTATGTTCTTTCCTGGACACGAAAAGAGTGTCTCCGGATCAGTACACAAAAGGCTGGGTGTCCACACTTTTCGCCGGGGTGTGTTCGCTACCAGCAGTTTGTACAATGTGGGATTTATATTTTATGCAAGCTGATCCGTTCTTTATGTTATTTCTTTCGCTTATCATGGTAATAAATGCTAGGTAAGAGTTATGAAACCTGATTATTTTACATACATATCTCGCGAAGGTGATGCTTTTCTAAAGCTAGTCGTTGCTTTTACGCAGGGAGCAAATTTTAAGTATGAAGGATAACGATAAGCAAAGTATAATAGACGCGATAGCCGCTATGCCTTGTGCTCTGGAAGCAGAAGACGTAACAGACTTTTGCTCGCTGGCGCAATATTACGCGATGAAGACACCGTCATCTTTTAAACAGGATTTGTATCTTGTAATGTTCGGCGACAGCTTCGACGAGAAATATATATCGCACGCGTTATGCCTGCCTGTGTCGGCTCAAGAATTAGTTGAGAACTCTATTGAAACTCCGTCCATACCTAACGCCTCCGTCGAATCCGTCAGATTCTTTTTAGTCGACTGCAGGCCTGCCGAGCAGTACAATGCAGGGCACCTGCCCACCGCGTTCCATCTAGATTGCAATTTGGTACGTCTCCTTTTCTACGCGTTTACGTATTCGCATTTTACTAAAGCCTGGGAATAACATTTCAGATGCTCCAGGAGCCTGCCGCCTTCGCCACAGCAGTGCAAGGATTGTTGCAGGCACAACGACTAGCACTGGCTGTTGGAGCGCAAGCTGGAGGCGAACATCTCTGCTTCTTAGGAAGTGGCAGGCAAGAAGAAGACCGTTACACACACATGGTGGTCGCGTCCTTTTTACAGAAACATACCCAGTACGTCAGCATGGTTACGGCTGGTTATCAAGGTAGAGAAATATCTGAGATCGTAGGAATTTCTACAAGCCGATTACTTCAATGCCAATTGTTTTATCGCAGCCATACACGAATATTTCGGCGACGAGGTTGTCTCCAGTCTCGTCGATCATAACTCGCAACATTGCTTGGTATGCAGCGCTAACATGTCCGAGACGAATTCGAACGAGTCGAGCCCCGCCAAAGTTAAGAACAACAACTCTGACTTCCTGGGGAAGTTTAAGAAAGTGAAGGGAAAGTTATTCGATTACATCGTTAATCCATCGGCAAGTGTTCATAACAACGTGGAGAATAGGAACGGGAAGGAGCCGGAGTACGCTAAACGGCAGAAGAAAACGGCCCCCGTGTTCAGTATAGACGATGATCAGGATTTGGGTGAGCCTTTGATTCGATATTCGTTCAATTCGTGCGGTAAATGTTTTTTTTATATTTATTATATATATTATACGGATTTTAGATATGACAATGACGAATAACGAAAGCGAAGAACCCGTGGAAGTGGTGTCTATTCAGCAGTGGATGAAGGATCCAAAGTTATTACATTCCTTTAAGTGTCAAGAAGTGAAAGTAAACGGAGATCTCTGTGATAGGTGGGTGTTTTAATAAAACAGAAACTTATCGAGTAAAAGTAAACGAAGAGTAGAATTCTCAGTTAACGCACGATTCTTTTTCAGCATACTTTTGGTCACCGACACTCACCTTATCGTACTACGGGAGATACCGGAAAGAAAAGGCGCGGCGCACGTGATCGTTAAACGGCCATTAACGAGTATCGTTAAAATAACGTCCAGGAAGCGACACTCGGACCTAATCACGTTTAAATACGGCACAACCCAGTACAATGACACAGTCATCTCGGACATGGACAAATTCCTTATTCCCAACGCGGCCGAGGCTACCAAATTGATCACGCCGCAGATTCTCAAACAATTGAAAACGTCGGATTAATGTTAAGTTCTAATAGAACATTGTGCACGATTCGTTTACCTATGATTGATGTACAGAGACGATAAAATTAGACTTGCTCTGGAAGGCGGCTCCTTCTAGCAAGCGTGGAAATGAGAATTTTTTATTCACTCGATCGATCGTAATGTTCTTAATTAAATGGTACTACAAACACAACGCGTAACACTAGTAACCGAAAGAAGATAGTCCGTAGAAGAAGCTTTCGAAGCTAATTCGAGAGTTTCTTACATAGAACTGATGCATTAATAACAATGGCCAAACACAGTACACAGCTTGGATTTTAAGATTTCTTTTGTGATCTTTACTAAGTCATTAGTTTCGTCGAGTTACCATTTGCGCTCGGGTTTCTCACAATTTCTACTATCTCGAAAACGTACAATTTCCATGGAGAAGCATTCTTTGCATTTCTTTGCGTAACAATGTGATGTGAATGCTGATGATACTTTGCGTTTATTTCACACACGGCTAAACGGTGGCCTTACTATAAAAAGAATAGGAGAGGTAATGGACTCTGAGAAGTACATATATAAATATATACGATGGAATGTAATGTGCCATGAGAAAAGGACACAGTACCAACATGTATGAACGTTAATGACTTATCACTTCTTTATTGGGATGCGTAAAACTACGAACCACACAATGCTAGTACAGCATTTCTACCATTCATCGATACTACGTCTACGTTACCACTTTGTGACGAACTGATAAATTGGTCCTAATGTAATGCGATCCAAGAACTATTACATACGAATGGTTATAATACTTGCATTTTATAGCGTATAGTCTTGCAATGTGTGTCTTTATAAAAATATTTACAGAAGGTACAAAAAATACATTGAAAGGTAAATATCATTTCGACAGGCATACCTATTACACTGCCTGACCATATTTCGAAGAATTTTTAAACTTTACGACTTACGATCTTTCGAAGATATATCTGTAATTCTTAAAAGATGTCCTTGTCGTTTTCCGAGATACATGTTTTAAACAATTTAGAAGGTATAATTCGTCCTCGATTAAATACTAGTCTATCAGCATTAATTAGAAAATTGATTTCGTAACGGATCCGTGTGCACACAGTCGCAACGTTTTGTGATCTGGGACAATACGCGTGTCTGCAACTATTGTTCGCGTACACACTCTCTTTTCTATGGTTGTACTTTCGTCGTTGTGGCAGAATGGGAATTATTTATAACGTACATCAATCTCTATCCTACGTTCGGCGTTATAAGAGAATCTTACAGAGTCTTGCATCTTGTAGATATTACCGGCATTGTTAAATACTTGTAACGATAGTGATCTGTAACATATTTCGAGCTACGTGTAATGGGTTTTATGTATGATAGGAATTTTCTATTTATGTGCTTCCACGACGGACAAACGACGAGCGTAAACAGCGGGGTAGTTGTTAACTAATGAAACTTATTAGAATTTTAAAACTTATGGCGTACTGTAAAGCACTTAAATACGAATTCTCAGTTGTATGTAAATAAATTTTATGCAAAGCATTACATTTGAATAATGTGTATTTTCAACAGATTGTAAAAATGGAGCATAATTATATCTAATGATATACATTATGGAGAATAACAATATCAATTAAAACTATTTAAAAAGAACGATTCTAACTTTAATAACGTATACATCGCAATTCTTCCGCGATCCTAATTATTTCTATGCAAATATTATTTCGCGATACTGTTCTCCAAATCTTTGCATTAATTCATATCTTGTTACGAAGAGCAAGTGCAGCTGCGCAAACATTACTAATATTCAAAATTAATTCCTATATTACTAATTCACAAAAACTTATGAAAACCTGTAGAAAGAATTTATAGCTATCAGAGGTGACAATAAGACGCGCGGGGAAATTCATAATTTAATATAAAACACATTATCCCGGTATTGTTAATTCCCAGGTAAACGAAAGCTGCGTTTACCGCGGTTCGTCGTATCAGTAATTCGTATCAGTTGAACCAATTCAGTTCATATCAGTCGTTCCGGCAGGGAAGCAACGACTGCTCGTGATACCCGTGATATTACACATCACGAATGCCTGCGTTATTAACGTAATAAAACTAGCTACGAGAATAAGCGATGGGGACCATCAATTGGGGAGAGTTATTCCCAGGGAGATGGAGTCCTGTCATTTTTATTTCGTACATGGCCCTTTTCGTGAACCAAGGTACACACGTGTGTGGTTAAGTGCATTTACTTTTATCCTTTGCATAACTCTCTGTCATGTAATTGTCCGACGGGGACGATAAAGAATGATGACGATAATGAGGGAGATAAAGAGCGAGCAGGGAGTTTTTACGTAATTATCGCTGAAAAATTGCTTTATTTTACCGGTCACGGCTTAATTACGATTCGCTGTTAGGAACTGCTGCTAAGCACTCATTTACCTTTGTCGCTTTTACATATTCACGTATTACTTTGCGAAGTCGCGTAAATCACCTTTAACGCATAATGTTGCAAGATTGTATTTGGCATTTCAGGTATCATTGTCACTTGGTCCCAGAGAAATGGGCACTACGAATACAACATTGTGATGGTAGTGTTAATGACGGAGGTGTTGAAGTTGATTACTTCCACAATTCTATATTGCAGAGAGTAAGTGTATATAATTACATTGTTATGTAGTCGAAGGTCGTGTTTAAGTACTTCAGCTATCGTTTTACTTTTAGCAATAGCATCGTGAGTCTCTATCAGGAAATAACTGCGAATAAGAAAGGTAAATGAATTGAGTTGATAATGTGGAATTTATGTGTGGATTGGATTGATAAATGGTAGAGAAACTTTGAGTCGATATCTAAGCTTTGAGGGCTTTCGTTTATCGTTATATTTATAGTAGATAGAGTGTAAGATAAGATACAGCAGTGGTGGGAAATAATGGACGAGTTTGGATAACTATTTGTTCAGCTCAATGTTCCACGAATCGAAATTATGTTAACATTTTGATTTAGTGCTTTATACGAGCTTAAGATATCACTCGTACTTCATTTTTATCGTCGAACAAATTGTAGCATTTAATGATTTATATTCTACTTGTAATATGTTGTTTTGATCGTTGTGAAGAATCAATGAATAGTTAGAAAATTTGAAAAAGATCGACGGTGAAGTTTGCTCTAAAGACAGGGGTGTCATAGTGTTAATTAATTTTAATTAGCTATGGTAGATGTAAACACGAGATAAATATCGTTAAGACTAATACTTTTTCATTTCAGTGCTATTACTGTACATGATACCTTCGTTCCTATATTGTGTGTACAATAATCTGGCATTTATCAACTTGGCTGCATTCGACCCAACGACTTATTACGTTCTATTACAATTTCGTGTCGTTATAACTGGAATTATTTTTCAGGTAATTGTATCAGTAATTTTGCTTGTAACTTGCTCCGGAGTTTTATAAATGAAATGAAATATTTTCTTCAGGTTGTATTTGACAAGAAACTGTCTCTAAAGCAATGGTTCTCGCTGATATTGTTGACCATTGGGTGTATGATAAAACATGTAGATATGGATTTCAGTGTGAATGTATTTAGTGCCAAAATTAATTTAAACAGTAACATAATTCTCATATTTGTACAGGTGAGTTTATTACGACCAATTAAGGCATTGAGAGCGAAAACGGAATAAAGTATAAAAAATAACAAATTTAAAAAAATTAAAATCGACTTAAAAGAATGTACTGAAAAGCGAAAAATTAGTTTTTTCCTTATTTAATCTATGACTTGATTTTTTTTCAGTCTGCGCCAGATTTACACGGTGTAATTGATGAGGCGCCGACATAAAAAAATTGAGAGTCATAGATTAATTAAGGAAAAAACTTATTTTTCGCTTTTTAGTGCATTTTTATTTTGTTGAAGTTGGTTTTAATTTTTTTATTTTTTACCTTTTTTAGTTATTTAAGTTGTACAACTAAATTTATTTTAAAAAATATAGGCAGGCCTACAAAAGAAGCTCCTCGTAAAGCAAGAACCGTTTGCTAAAAACGGAAGCTTCCAATAATAATGAAACAGATTTTCTATTTTTGTCTACTTGACCGATTTTGATAATTCTTTTTTCATGACCAAAGTTGATTGAAGCCAAACCAAATGCAACCAGTTTCACGAAAATCGGTCCAGTAGTTACGGAGAAATTCGCGGACAAACATAACATCGACCGTAGAACCTCATTCTTTTCGAAGTCGGTTAAAAATAAGAAAAATCAATTTTTTCAACGTGTTTTAGCCCGTTCTTGCTCTCAATGCCTCAATTACACAACTAATAAGATACAACTGCATACTAATATCTCAACTTTCAGACAATTTGTTCCTGTTTGGCCGGAGTGTACAACGAATACCTGCTTAAGGAGCAAGGAGCGAATATCAATATTTTTGTACAGAACGTATTTATGTATATCGACAGTATTCTCTGCAACCTCGCAGTTTTCCTAGTATTATACATGTCAGAAAGTAGCGAGTCCGATATGTTTAGAAACGTCGATCCTAGTATACTCCTGCAACCGAAAGTGATTGTAATAATGCTGAACAATACAGCGATCGGAATAATCACAAGTTTCTTCTTGAAGAATCTGAATTCAATTCTAAAAACTTTCGCCAGCGCGCTGGAGCTGGTGTTCACTGCGATACTATGCTGGCTGATATTCAGCATTCCTATTCTTATGAATACAGTACTCTCCATTAGTATGGTAAGCTACGCGGTGGTACTGTACTCGCAAAATCCAGTACAAAACGCCCGTACGAAAGATCATACGATTTTAAAGGCTGATATCGTTTAGTTAATCGAGCAGATCTCTTCTTGTCTACTCTGTTCGTGATCCTGAAAGTATTTTATCTGATACGAAACTGGTTATTTATGTGTTCGCCGAGCTATGCTTTAATTACTGTACAGTTCCTCACACGTGGCTATCTTTTTACGTGCATTCAAATCTAGATAGGTTTGATGCGATAGAGTTAAGGTGAAATATTTACTCTGTAGGCGGAACACAAGGAAAGTTTGAATCTTAATAATCGCTACTAGCTTGTATATATGGTAATAGGTGTCGTTATATAATATTACATTTTAAGGCGAAGAGTCGGTGGTTCAAACTGTAAATTGACTTGTTTTGTTTTAAAATATTTATCGTTTATTTATGGAGATTATAGGATGACTGTTTCAAGTTCTGTTATTCGTTGTGATTGTTGCGTTTCGTAGATTTAATTGCACTGTCTCAAAGTTACGTATGCGCTCTTTTTAATTTATTCCAAGTCGTATATCGAGGTGTGATATGGAGAACGTTTTCGCGCGTTTAATGAGTGGCTTGGTAAGTATGAATGTTGCGTGGTACGAGTGAGAGAAAATGTAATCAGGCAAAATGCTTACACTTGAACTATTTTCTACTGTACTTTTGAAAGATTTACAAGCGATTTCTTTTACGAGGTCCTTGTTTATGTATAAATATACATGTACATACTAATTCGATTATTTCTCAATTATTCAGAGGTAATGAATTCACCTTAATCGCTGTAATAACTAAGTAACGATTCAGTACGGAAGTTGGATAATTATTACAATCGCTATTATTACTAAAGGTACTTACATTCGTGCATACGGGTGCACCGTTAGAATAATCAAGCTTCCTAGGATAAATCAACTTACCTGGGAACAAACGTCAAATCGTACTACTAAAATTTTGTCGTTTAATAATTACAAAAATCAATTCGCACAAATCGCCCTCAACGCGATTAATTGTGATTAATTTAAATAATAAATCAATTAACCAACGCTATTCAAATTCAAATGAATCCTAGGCAATCTCGATTGGCGGGAGAAATTTGAATCGCCGAATGAACAAAAAAAAAATTCTCGACTACTTCGAAAAGGGCGAACGATCGAAATAACCACAGAATTTATTTATTCTTATCAGCCTCTGCTGTTTCCGTAATTTCATCGCTGATTACAATATATCTGCCAATGCTCTGACCATTTCCACGGAAGTGGGGTGGGAGGGCGGTCGATACTACTTGCAAACCACCTTGTCTGGTGAACCGACAAGCGGCAGTCACATGTCGGCTGTCGTCGCGTCTACATGGTCCGATGTCGTTGTTCCTATTGTCTTGTCGCTTGTCATTGAATGTTGTGTTGCGCGAGGCGAAGCGAGAAACGTGGACGATACAGTGATTTATTTGATAGAGGCCTGTGAAAACTGTGACATGTGTGTTGCCGCCAAGAAGCTGCCACTTGCTGAGTGCACGCAGATACGAGTAAGTACGTTATGTAGTTCTACGCACTTTTTATGGTGGCGGTTTGGAATCACACAGTCGCGTTGGAATTTAGCGAAAGATATATTCTATACTTTCTCACGCGCAATAATGTTTCGTGGAGTTATTTGGCAAGTTAAAGTGAGCCGATTCTTCGTGGTCTTTGGTAATCAGAATTGCGTAATCTGTGCGTGATTTAAAGGGAAGCTCGAAACCAGAATTGATTAATATTTATGTCGAAAGGTAATAGAGGTTAAAATATGGAATGCTATAATTCCTTCTGCAAGAGAATTGCGGAGAAGCGAAGGATATTTTAGTTTTATGTGTATTGTCGTTTATGGGAATTAAGGTGTCTCGATGCTTGGTATGCGTGTAACGGCTTTTTATGATCACGTGACAAATAATTTAAATAGTAGCTGAAAGGGCGCGAAGTGGACAGTAATGGAACTATTCTTCCGATCTTTTTTCTTTTAAGAATCTTTTGTGGTCATTGGTGAATTGGAATCGTGTGGCATTTAAGTTAAACCTGGACTAGGTTCTGATGAGGTTCTAGTCTGATTAAGTGTAATATATTTGAGGGTGGACTCGTCTACATCCGATTAGGGCACTTTTAGATTCTAGTAAGATTTGCGTTAGGGGTATGGAATTGGATGGGAAGTGAATTAAGATTCAGCCAGATTTCAGTTTAACCCTAGCTCGAACTTAGATCTAATCGAGATACCTAAATTTAATGACTCAACTCACATCAAATTGTGAATTAATAATCACGATCCAACTCGCACTTAATTGAAACCTCATTCAGACCTAACCAACACACAATTCGAGTCCAATATAAAGCTGATATCAACACGTACCATGTACATATTATTCGCATTTAAAAAATCAATTGCATTACGAAAGCATTTCCCACGATTCTCCGATATATTGTGAGAAAGTATTACGACAGTTTGATAGCGTTATGTAACGTAGCTCACGAAAGAAAACACAGACTCCAGGGAAATAAAATGTTCGTACTTACTGGACTGTTAAGTTGGTTGGAATAGTATTCAGTCGGCGCGGCCTCGTAAGAGGACAACCCCTTGTTTCTGGGCTTCCCCAGACGCACGCACGTTTTCTTCGGATTATGCAATCGCCTTTCGTGTGTACTACTTTTATGCGGGGGTTCGTGTCGCGAGATCCGATGATAAACTTCGCGACTTCGCCTCGATTCCTTCCCACCCTCCTTTTTTCTCTCGTAAAATATTGGCCATTGCGCCAGATAACGGTCTGTTCGCAACAGTAACGCTCCGAACGAAAATTACACGCCTAAAATTTCCAAGCCCCCTATTAAAGTCCCCTCACTCTTATAATCCACCAAAGGCGTAAACATGTATACCGAGATCAGCTTCAAACACTATTTTCGGATATCTCAGATCCGCGGTCTCGTTTCCTTATAATTAATGAAATGAACCCTCAATTGAAAGCGTGCTCGCGTGATTCACGAACTACGCGAAACTGTATCCAATTTAAAACGAAGAATTGTGTAAATCCGCATTCCAAAATTCTTACTGACCAGCGTGGATTAATTTGATTGGAAAATAAGTGTCGCACAGTGTCTGTAAATTATTGAACGCTCTTTTAGGGAAAAAGGAGACAAACGTTCGGACAAGAGACAAGCTTCAGTTAATATTGAAACATGTTCCGTGACTGCGGTGATTGATTCTGTGAGACCAGTAAGTGAAAGCGGAAGTCGGGTGCGTCAATCGCTAACCGCTTAAAGTCTTACTAATGTCAATCATCTTGTACAAATGTACAAATGTACGTGGCATGTGCCGGAAGTGAAGGAGGCACCGTTGATCTGATACCGAGAAGTATTAGAATATTAATTCCCAATATGGGACCCGCATCGACGCTACTCAAACTACTCTAGCTTCTCTGCCATGAATAATGAAATACACTTTACCATAAAATACCATCTTTTCTTTCCCGTTCTGCCTTTAACTTCACATACGGATTAAGCTTGAATTATAATTTCACAAAATGGCCAATACAATTAAATACAAAAGAGAAATCGATCCTTCATTTCCAAGGTGATAATTACTTTCACGCCAGCTATTTTTAACAAATCGAAAAACTGTGGACCACCAGTTTTGTCACATCCTGTATACCAGGCATCGTTTGAACTATGGCGTTACAGCGTTGCGATCTAGATCGTAAATACCTAACGAATCTGTCGATCAGGCGGATCCTCGCGTGACTCGATGAAGGACCAAGAGCCAGGGGGAGGATTCTCGGGGAGGATGGCGAAGGACCCGTGGCTCCCCAGGGACGAGACGTAGGGTGGTGGTATGTCCGAGTGGTTGGAGTTGTCGTCATCCATGACAGGATCGACGGACGCGGGGCCTCGGCAGCCCCAGAAGGACATCTCGCCCGTTCTCGCCCGATCGTCGCCCTTCGACCTGCACTCCGCGCCTGAGAGCCCGTCACGCCGAGGTCATCGTCACCGACCCCCTCGAAAGATGACATTGACCTCAGCGAACGGGCAACCTATACAGCTCACCCCTCTCTGGGAGCACGTGGTTCGTATAGTGGCTGATCAATCGAAATTACCTAGCACTTAGTCTTTCGCGCCTCCACCATTTTCGTTGGCTTGTCGGTGAAGCAATTGAAACGGGTCGGACTGACCAACAGGGAAGATCCTCGATCCGGAAATTCAAAAAATTATGAAATCTCGGGGATATGTAGAGGATATATAGGTACGTAATACGCAATTTTTTTCTGCGGGTGAAAGTGACCCCTGAGAATTTGGCCATTTTCTGAGTTTGTGTTATAACTCGAGAACTGTAAGAGATAGGAAGAAAGTTTTCAGGCAGAAGATACTTATTTTAATTAGAGCTATTGTTTGGTAAAAGTTATACTCCAGTTATAACACAATTAGGTGGATTTTCAGCACGGCGGATTTAAGGAAAATGGCCCAGGTGGCAAACGTTCGGGGGCAGCCTGTACACGTAACAGAATTATAAATGAATTTACGTGTACGTAAATTGTGATATGAAAATTAAGGGAAACAAAAGAAATATAGTGTTTGGATAAAATAATAATTTGAAAAATGGAGCCCAGGCGGCAACTGTTCATCGGTCGCCCGTTAAATCCGCCACTGATTTTCACAGGTCCATTTCACCCCCTTAGAGTAGATTTAGGTGGCAAAAAAATTGCGTAATAGGTACCCCTACATATCCCCAAAGTTTCATAATTTTTTGAATTTCCGGGTCGAGATCTTTCCTTGTAAGTCCATATTTCTGAACATCTGGCAAATGCAAATTTAAAGCCCGAGCTCTTACAGTAAATTGGGCCTCCAAATGAGAAATCGATATACCTGCACGTGTAATCGTATTTATAGGTAACGTAAGCGGAATTGAAGCGTTAATATCAATATCGAAAAATTATAAACAAAAACATAAATTAGAAAAAACGTCAATTTCGTAGTCAAATAAATACATAATGCTTAAAATCCCTTTTAAACTTCCTTTGAACCACCCCTGTAAATATCCACGAATTGAGCATCTCGCAGCCCCAAGCATTTCGATTTTCTCGGGCAGGTGCGCACTCGAAAATTCCCAATCGAGGTCGACACGCGGCTCACGTTCCTGGAGATAGCCGAGAGACTGCGTGATCCGGAATGGGAGGTGCGTCAGCACGCTCTTCGCGTGCTTATAGACGTGCTGCCGACTTTGAGCGCCGACGTCGTGGACAAGGTCATGCAATCAGTGGTACCGGAGCTGGTGAATAATTTGGGCCACCCAGCGCCGGCCGTTCGCAAAGGTGCCTTGGACGCTATGCGGGTTTTTCTCATCCACAGCCGGGACAGGGAGAACACGATCAGGAAGGTAAGGGTCCCTTGCTCGAGCACACCCTTTGGAATTTTCGTAATCAAAGCGCGAGACATCATTAGACTTCGTAGACCCTTTATTTTCGATATAAGCTTGCCTCGCGACTGCCTTCTTTCAGTTTTCTCTGGTCACCCAGCATTCAGACAAATAATTTCTTTTACGTGAATAGTTGATACGTGGTTCATTTCTTTCCCCAACGTGGATCGTTGAAGGTAGTATAAGAATAAGAGACCTCAGAGGATCGAGTCCCGTCGCCCGAGGTCCGTTTTTTTCATGGCTTCCAAAATATATAGGAATTAAAAAACCTATTCCTACAGTATATAATTTCATCCCATCGTGGAGTATCGCAACCTCCGACTCCTGTTTTCCTAAGTAAAGCCCAAGCTGTGACGATGATTTGCACATCGTGACCTTGCAGACCTTCTCCCCCTACCCCGGGAAAACCACGCATCGATCGTGAAACGCAGGTGCATCCAGTGGTTAAACGTTTCCTTGCAGATTCTTCAGGATGGCCTGAACCGTTCGGAGATCCACGACTCCTTCCAGACGAACGTCACCACGGGAGTGATCCTCAGCGTGCCCTCGCTCCTGTTCCCCTCGTCCAGCAGCCCTTCGCCGGACGTGCGCCTCGTGAAGGACGCGACGGTGGCTCTGGCCTCCCGGTTAGCCCAGGTGCCCCACCAGGAAGCCGTTCTGAAATCGCTGACGAAGATCTGCGACGCGGTGGGCACGGAGGAGTTCGAGAGCTACTTGGAGGACTACGACAATAAGCTGAAGAGGAACATCCAGGTGCTTTCCAAGATTTACAATATAAAGTCTGCTAGGAAGTCTCAGAAGAAAGGGGACGCTAAGAATCTTACCAAGGGCAAGGACTCGGAAGGGAAGTGGGACAGCGATAGCGACACGTCCGGCATCGCGGAGGAGGAGGATGAAGTGAGCAACGCGATGCCAGCGGCCAGGGTGGTTCTGGAGACGGAGATCAAGTTCAACGAGGAGACAGCTATTACTATGACCATTCTGGAGGAGAAGGAGGACAGCGAGAAGGAGCAGGATGAGGAAAGTGGGACGGACGTGAGGAACGACGGGGACGGGAAGGACTCCTCCCCCGATCGAAGGAAGACCCCAAGGAGAGTTCACTTTGGAGGCGAAGTAGTCAAACTGAGAACACCAGACAGCGATGAAACGGAGTCTGTGGAGGCTGCGCCGAAGACCAGGATCCCAGTTCCTGTTTCTCCCGCGAGGAAGATGCCTGTCACGAGGACGAGGCCGTCTTCCCAGCCTTGCAGCCCTCGCAGGGAGCTTGGGAAGCCGAGGAGGGCGTCTAGGTCTGTTTCTAGCAGCCCCAAGAGGGAAGTGTACACGCACAACGCGGAGCTGAGCCCCAAGAAGAGTATACTCGCGAGGACAAGTAGTCCTATGCTGGCTAGCAGACCTGTGGAGCAGGCCAAGAGGAGGAAGAGCTCGGGTAAGCTCGAGGATAGGGGGAAGCAGATTTCTAGGAGTGAAGAGAGTAGCGAATTGGGTAAGGATGGTGAGAATTCGTTGAGAGGCACTGCTATTGCTGGGAGGATAGAGGAGGCGAAGAAGGAGGATGTTAAGTTGATCCAGAATATTGTAACTTCAGCTTCAAATAATTTCGACTTGGAGGGTAAAAGCTTGAAGACTGCAAAGGAAAACAAAGAGAAGAGAGAGACTCCACTAGAGGCTGCAGCTTCTAAGGTATCTTCGAAAGCAGATGCAGAAAGCTTTTCTGAGCTTCGAAGCGCGAAGGAAGCGAAGGATGAAAGGAACCAGTCTAGTCGAGAAAGAAGAAGTGGCGCAGAGGTTAGGACTCTGGAGAGTATTCCGAGGAAGATTGTTGAGCAGGAGAATCCACCCTCGGATGACTCTCTGTTTGGATCCCTGGTGAAGAACGATGAGGTCCAGCCGCATCGCGCGATAATTAGTAGCAACGATGAAGAGCGACCTCTCACGAAGGAGTCTAAGGACGCGGAGAACGAAGCTTTGGAAAGGGAGACTGTTAAGCAGAAGAGTTTTGAAACGATGAAGCAGAGCAACGTTGACCGCGAGGCGTTGAGAAATGATGACGGTGAACGATCGTCGAGGGGTGGTCGCGATAAAGCCGGTGTGATCGAGAAAAATGGGAGTGCTGCTCGCGGTGCCGGCGAGCCGGGAATTGTGGAGGAGGAACCGAGCTGGGAGGAATTGGGGCTGGTCGACCAGGAAGTGCTGGAAGATCTGCATAATAAAGTGAGTAATTTTCCAAAGCGCCTGGTTAATTGCCTTTTACATTAGGTCCCCTGCCATCAAGCAAATTACGTCATCCAGGGGGATGTAAATATTAGTATACTTGATGCTCGAAGGAATTTAGCTTCGTAGACTGCTGTGGACAGTATATAAATAAAAGTATAATTTATTTATTATTCATTATCAATTAAATTTGTAATCTAATAAAATTATATATATAATAGTAAATATTAAAATCATAAATATTAACCTTTAATTTTCTGTTTAATTTTACATGAACCCTTCCATTAAACTTTAATTCAACTTAGATTTTAAACTAAGTCATTTAATTTTCAATTTATTTTTACATAAATTATATAAATTTTTAACCCTCCAATTAAATCTTAATATAATCTACCAAGTCATTTAATTCTCAATTTATTTTTACATACATTATAATAATTTTTAACCCTCCAATTAAATCTGAATATAATCTACCGAATCATTTAACTTTCAATTTATTTTTACATAATTTATAGAAATTTTTAATTCTCCAATTAAATTTTAATATAATCTATCAAATCATTTAATTTACTCGTCCTTAACACCGCAGAGGAAATCTAAACCAAAATATTAATAATTAAATACGAAGTGGATAAGACTACGAAGGAAGCTCAAGTTACAACGATATTCCTTTTGTATTTTGCCGTTGATTTACTTCTCACGATGCCATGCAGTAATGCAAATTTAATAGAAGTTACAGGTGACGCACAAGTCACATAAGTCACTCGAGGAACATTCGTTATCGAGCGCGTTGGCTTTTTCGTTTAGGAACCCTCGTTAATACCACTCGAAGGGGGAGAGCCATCGAGTTTAGGACAGATCGTTCTGATACATTACAGCGAATGTAGGTCAATCGATTTCGTTGGCAAAAGTTCGTCGCGTGGTGTAACGTGATTTAAACGCCATCAATTAGGACGCATGCTTATCGGCTCGGCAGCTTTCTTTGTTTTTTCTTTGCCGTTGAGCTTTCTGCTAGTTCTCGTGTGGACGTGTTCGACGGCGTTGCCCATAAAAATTTAGGGTCGAGTCCGTGATTAGCCCCTGTTGAACAACGGTCGCCTCGATTTCCCTAAAATTCAGTCACCTAGGAGCGACTAACATACGTAGCCTTTAAGGGTAGTTGCACTGCGGTGCTATAGCTGAGGGTTTCATGGAGATGTTGGCTAATTGAGTCAGAGGAAAGTTCCAAGTTATTTTGAGCGTCAGTTATGTATTTTCTGATTAGAAGGAACGGTATGGATTTGTATGTGGAGGGCTAACAATAAGATTAGTTTGGAATAGTGGGAATGGATTGTAAGAAGGGCGGTTAAAGCTAGAAAATTATTAGCTACTTATTTCGCTGGGGAATTTCAAAGAGAAGTCGCATATTCATAGTAAACGTCAGGGGAATAATCGAATAGATGGAAATCTAGCTGGAGTTTTTCATAGAGTTTCTTCACCGTGTCTCTGTTCAGCTGACTGAAGTATATCCTCGATGCATTGGAACGACCACCACTGTGCCGCCATCTTGGCTTAATTACCTCTTGCAGGCCTAATTTATGGATCGCGTAAATCTGATCTCGCCATAGTGTTTCTACCTACAGAACGAAACGAAGCTACGTGTATTAAAATATTGTAGACTGAATGGGAATGGGGGATTATGAGATCTTAGTCGCTATACTTCTTACAATTTGAAACATTAGATATTAGATATTAGATTATAACTCAGAAAAATATTTTGTTGTGATTGCAACACTTTAGGGCATAACAGAAATATCTGAAAAATTATTTCGAGAACAATATTCTGGGTTAATATAAACTCAGCTTTATTTTAATTAAGAAATATTTAATGAGGATTGTTAAGAAATATTTTGAGAGCAATAGTTAAGAAATATTTTGAGAGGAATAGTTAAGAAATATTTTGAGAGGAATAGTTAAGAAATATTTTGAGAGAAATAGTTAAGAAATATTTTGAGGGGAATAGTTATGATATATATAATAGTTATGAAATAATTAATAGTAAAATTCAGAAATACTTGAAGAGGAATAGCCTCGACTCCACGAACTCACCTTTGCAACAATATCGTAATCAAGAACGCATGGCGTACAGAAAAGATAGTAAGGCATCCAGTGATCGTCCCCATAGCTGGCCAAATCGGTGTGAATCAAGTATTGCACGAACTCGTTGAACGTGGGCTCGATTCCCGCAGGTGCCGGGAGATCCTGTCGCCTGATCACCTGATCCTCCCGCGGACCAGTGAAGTCCTTCCCTAAGAAGTAGCGAGCGGTCAGCTCGACTGAGAAATATCGCGATCGATATTTTGTCGTGACTCACCACGGTACTTTTGAACGATCTTGGCGCCATATTTCCGATAAAAGTGAAGTGTCCCGTGTTCCCTTCCAGCCACGGAGTTTTCCAGCTTATCGCGATACGCGCTCAGCAATCGCTCGAATGGGTGCCTTACCACCAGCAGTTTCTTCGTCACTTTTAGTCCCTACATCCGTTTTCCAAGTTATATCTTGTTACGTGATTGTTTTCTAGTTTGCACTAAGGAGTGGATGACCTCTTGAGATCTAGTGGGAGAACACTTGAAATCTAGGTGGGGACCCATTGAAATCTATTTTGGGACTCCTGGAAATCTAGTAAGGGAAGCCTTCAAAATTTGGAGACCCTTGAAATTTAATTAGATACCCCTTCAAAATTAATTAAAGGTCCCTTGAAGTTCAATTAGGGACCCCTAAAAATTTAATTGAAAACTTCTTGAAATCTAGGTGGGGACTCATTGAAATCTATTTAGGGACTCCTGGAATTCTAGTAGGGGACGCCTAGAAAATTTGGGGACCCTTGAAATTTAATTAGATACCCCTTCAAATTTAATTAAAGGTCCCTTGAAGTTCAATTAAGGACCCCTAAAAATTTAGTTGAAAACTTCTTGAAATCTATTTAGGGCCCCCCTCGAAATCTATTTTCGGACCCTCTCGAAATCTATTTTGGTACCCTTTAAAATTTATTTTACGACTTTTGAATCTACTTATTGTTAGTAGGGAAACCCTTGAAATTTATTTGGGACCCCTTGAAATCTATTTAGGACCCCTGGAGGCTACGCGAACCCCAGGTTAAATTCCTCTATCTCCTTCAGCTCTACTCACCTGCTTTTCTAGCACAATTTATGTCTGGAAACTCCAGTAGTTTGTACACGTGTTCGATATGTTTTGCTATGAGGGAGGGGGGGGGGGAGGGGAGGGTGTATAGATTGATTTAGCGTTACCTCGTCGGCTTCTGGATACTCAAGTTCCGGTATAACCCTTCTGGCTATGGTCGATATTTGTTCCTTTCCGCTGTTCAGTTCCTCCTCGGGCACGTTCATCAGAAGGCATAAATTATATATCCACGTCGTGCTGCCAGCTTTGTAAATTGGACAGTACGATAGATTATGCGATCTAGCCGACAGACAATGTTGTAGGAATGCAGCTAATTAAACTATCAACCAAACCAGTAGAGTTATCAATCTGTACGAACTTTAAAATTCTTTAAAATTCTCTGACTTCACGAAAATTAGAACTAGTAAGGATAAAAAGGAATTCCATTAACCTGCTTATGTAAAAAACTGAGTACTGTGGTGCAGGAGGGTGTTTGAAAGCTGCAGGCTGATCAGGTGCTTTGTACATTCCTAAATTATATCTTCGACACGTATCTTTTAATATAAACAGTCGCTTAGAATTGTCGATTTCTGCTTCGATCTGAAAATGGACATTGAACCAATGCTAAAAGAATCTTCGTGCTCTAAAATTATTTTTCTTGAGTTCAGAGACTAGAATATCAAACTTAGTGATTTCATACTATTCATAATTTTATTTCTGTTATTATTACCCTTTTTTAGTTTCATAAGTCAACTAACACTTAATTAGCACTTCCAATCACGTACCATTAGCTTTTTTAAATCGTCCAATTTAGGTGTCGGTTTGTCATCATCCCCAGCGAGAAGAATGGTCAATTGCACGATGAAAAATATTAATACACAGACGATGACACACCTGAAAATTTGAGCAACGATTCTTCTGCGACTTGTAAACATAATGGTCACTCACGAGACAAGTAGTTAGAGATTTCTGAGAAAATCGTTTGTTACTCGTTGCACGAACGTTCAGTGAAATATTTTCGCGAAATCTATAATTTAACAATAGAATTCATTGAAAGAGGCTGTATTTGTGCGAAAGAACGAGGTGAACATTCGTTCTTGCGTCTGGCAAGACACTGACTGACCGGTTTCCCGTCGTATTTCGACAGTGATGGATCTAGTGTGGCCTAAACCTGTGGCAAGAAAGCTGGGTGTTAAAATTTATATTTTAAATTCTTGCTAGCTACTTGATATTCCCTGCTAGCTATTTTCTTAGCACACTCAAAGTGCTTTCTTTGAACGACGATTTGATGATAATGTTCTTTGTTATGATTCTCAGTTAGCAGAAAGTCGATTCGTGTCGGATATGAGACAGATAAATATTTGCAGTTAAAGGAGGTTCTGTAATCGCCACGATGGTGTATTTCTAATATCATCTAGATTAAATTTATCTGACTTTATCGAATGAAGCCGTTCCTGAATTCGAGCGGCAGTCTCTGCACGAAAACTTGGAGACTCTGCTGCATACTGATTTGGAGAGTCCAGGTGTGTCAGCGGTTGCATCGCTGGTCTAGGAAAAAGTTTCTTACATTTTGAGTAGAGGACTTTTCAGTAGATGGAGGAGAGTTTGAATGTAGATAATATGGAATTTTTAGTTCGAGACGCTGAGAACTTTGAAATTTCAAACTTCAACTCTGCATTCTGAAATTTCAAGTTCGAGATGCTCTGAACTCTAATTCTAAAATTTGAATATTCTGAATTCTGAGGTCTCAAGTTCCAGATGTGTTGAGCTCTGAATTCCAAAATTTGAGTACTCTGAGTTCTGAAGTTTCGAGTTGAAGATACTCAGAACTTTGAAATCTCAAACGTCAACTCTGAATTCTGAAATCTCAAGTTCGAGAAACTCTAAACTTTCAATTCTAAAATTAGAGTACTCCAAATACTGAGGTCTCAAGTTCCAGATGCTTTTAAAATTTCAATCTTCAGTTAATCTAAACTCTCAAATCTCAAATTCGAAACACTCTCAACTCCCATACCTAAAATCTCACCTTGAAGCTACCCCGAATCCCAAACCGAAAAAAAAAGACAGAAGGTCAGCCCAACTACCACTACCACAGAAAACCGTTGATCATGTCTTGACCGTGAAACCGTCTTCCTTTCATTCAACAAAAGTTCAAGGCCGCTCTATGCCCCTATGGATGTCGTCATTCGTCCCTTGTGTACAATAAGAACAGCAAAAGTGAGTGGCATCACTGCTATCGATCCCACGCCTTCTATTAATCTACTTTCTTACACCGAAAGAAATCCTGTGCCCCGTTTCGCACGGGAATAAATCATTCACCGCGCACAATTCTCTCCTCAACGATTCTCACATCCCTTCCACCTATTCCACCCAAAAAAAACCAAAACACCTACATACTATCAAAATAAATAATTCTTCTTTCCTTCCTTATCTATTCTCAAAAATTCAATTCTACTTATACTGGATGATTAAGTTGCAATATCCATACTTGTATTTGCATAAATAAAAAAATAACTAACTCTCCATCAAATCCATACACCCAAACGCACCCCCGAAAAATCCAGTTGTAATTAAACTCCCCCATCCCCTGTCGCACCCCCTCCATCCAATATTCCCCATCATCCCTTTATTCACGAAGAAACACACGTCAACGTGATGTTTTAATCGCTATCGTGCCTTCCCCGTCCGTGTACCATTTTTCAGACACCCCGGCTCGAGGGTGCAATGCACGTTGGCCGATTAAGCAGATCGATCACACTCGCAGGAGATATTTCCCCCCTCCCCTCCGAGCGATGTTCGTATCTTCGCGGCACTGAAACGGCCGGCTTCAATTATGCATGCATGTTTCGTTTTCCACGTGGCACCGCACGTCGCTCCAATGGCCCCCGCCTGTGTATGCGTGTCGTTGCGATGAATATTCCGCGGATGAAAAACGAGAGAGATTTCCTCGCGCAATATTATGCATTGCGGGGGAGGGGAGGGGGGAGCGCGCGGGGTAACAAGAAAATAATTAGCCGCGCGTTGCGTGCCACGTCGGTCCAGTATACCGTCCTTTCTGTGTATATGCAAATCAATCGCGCTCCCAGGCCCGCTTAACTGCAATTTCTGGCTCACGTGGAATCCTCGAAATCACCCCAGATAGCCGCGGCTCGCGTGTGCGTTCGGTGGAAACGTCCGGGACGTTTGAGCCAGATTGAATTGATATTTGGAGTGATGGGACGGTTTCGTTGGGGGAGAAATTTCAAAGGGGACATTGATATTTAATTGGGGTACCCGTAAATCACCTCCCGTGATTTCGGCTATCCGCGCATCCTTAATATTTAACACTTTACCCACCGAGAGCGGTTGATAGTAGTCGATTAATAGACTACCGATCGATAAAGTGTTAATAGGCGATGTGGTTTAATTAAATTGGTGGGATTACTAGTTTCAATTGCTTTTGGTTTAATTAGAAACTACTTTGGGGTAGGTATTTGGTGAATTTAGTGGGGGATGATTGCGAGGAGGGCAGAGGTTTACCGAGCTCCGCGTGATGTTCTTTGGGTTCATTGAATTTATAGGAAGTCGATGATATTGATCACTTCCGTGTAAATAGAGCCGAATCGGAGAGTGAATGCAGATGTTACCAGTGCATTGCATTCAGACTATAGAGCTGCAACGATCGATAATGTTCGCTGGTCGACTCCTGATTCTTGACCAACAAACATTACCGCACGAGTTGCGCTTTTTTTTCATGATGAAACTTTGTAAATCTACGTGCTTTTAATATTCTTCTTGGATAATAGTACGAATGACTGAGAGGCTTGAGCTTCCTGATTTGTTTAAAGTTCTATTCACACTAATCGTTCCCGCAATATTTAGAAAATTTAACAACCCAACATTTTCTTCTGCTACCACCAACCCTGGCAACTTTGAAATATTCATCGTAAGTTCATCGACCTCGCGATCTCATTGCAACCTAATGTGAATTCTAATGGAAGTCGTGAAGTTTGAGCTCGAGAAGTGCAGGGGAGCCCAAAATTCAGCTTTCAAGAATCTAAGAATTTCAAATTTTGAGTCCTGAATTCAGAAATTTTTTAAATTCTCCAAGATTTATTTCCAATTAATTTTCATTCGATCAACCTTCAGGAGGACTGGAGAGCCCGCGTGAGAGGTTTGGAGCGAGTGGCATCGGCCCTGCGAACGTCTTCAGCGCTGATCGCGATAGAGCCGCGATTAGGATCTCTTTTGCATGCGGTGCTGGGCTGCGAAAGGAGCTGTCGAGTTGCTGCTGCGGGCCTGGCAGTGGCAAAGGTAATTTGGTGACTCGTGAATTCGCGCCTCTAGATCGATCTCGACTCCAACTCCTACACTCTATTCCCTTAAACAATTTAATAAAATTTCAAGTTTCGTTTAAAAAAATGTGGATCCTTGTCATTTTCTAATTTTTATTTATTTACTCAGCCCAGTGTCTCGCACGAGATAAACGGTCAAAGGGTTAAATTCTCCACGTCCGAGCAATAGGAACCAGAGATCTGCAACTCTGATTGAAATCACGTCATAATTGAAGTTTTAAAAAGAGTATTACTGGAAGCATAAATCAGATTTTCGTCCCCTAAACGAGCAGCTGCTTTCCTTAAATTGTATTTAGTATACAATAACGGTCTACCCAGAGATTAAAGCATTCCTGTACAATGGTAATAAATCTTCTGCCCAATGGAGACCTCTCACGCGATCACTCAGTATTGAGGTTTATGACGGTGGAGTTTCTTGTACGAGATGGAAAAGCGCGCGATTCTTAACGAATAAGGAAGAAATACATTGCTGGTGGATTGTATCAGGTAGTCGTGGCTGGCGTAAGCGAGGAGGCTTTGAAGAGGAGACTGCCACAGTTGGCCTGGGGCTTGGCGAGGCAGGGTGGTCCCAGCGCAGCTCAGCTGGCCAGGGTGGCGATGCTGAGGCTCAGACCTGCTCTTCTCTTGGAGCAGCTTCTGCAGCCGCAATGCTTGAACGCTAGGAACGCGAAGGTATTCTTTTCTATTCTCTCAGCGACCCTTATTGCGGTTTCTCCGGAGGCCTTTTCAGACGAGACGTTTCTGTGGTTGGTCCCTGTTGCTTTGACCATTCTCACACATTTCTTTACCTGTAATTTTATCTGTAATATTGATAAGAGAATAAACTCAAGACAGATATTCTTCTGAATGAATATTGGACTCCAGTTGCCAGCCACTCGTCTGAAATAGGCCCGAGTTACCTTGTCACATATTCATGTTGTTCTATCTGCCAATTCTCTAATCTCTTTCCTTTTTCCAAACTCGTTCTATCGCAGACGAGAGAAAATACCTTGCAATTGTTAATCTTCTCGTTGGTAACGTTTCCAAGCACGGAATTCAAAGTGGACACCGTGGCCAACAAGGTGGCCAAGATGGTCAGAGACAGACGTCGCAGGGTGCGCCAGGCTGCGCTTGATACTCTGGCTGTTCTGGCGCAAATCTACGAATCCGAGGTACAGTAAAAATCCTTTAATCAATTTCTAGTAGTATATTAGGGGCGACTTCTCTAAAGCTTAATAATACTTACAGGAAGTCCTAGCTGCGGGGAAACGGGCATCAGAAGGCTACCACGATGGAGAGGCAATGATATCTGCTATTAGAGCACGCTTGGCTCGAAAGTCCTTGCCTTTGGTCTCCGCTGACGGCCTCGTCATGTACGGCTTGCAAATATCGCCTGCCGTGCAAATAGCCACAGGTGAGCCCATCAATTTCTGCCATTTATATACTGCACTAGCAGAATACACATTGAAACTGTAATTGAAATTGCTGCCAGGTCCCGACGTCGATTGGATCGTGGCAGGAAGTGGCTCTGTGTCGCCTGGTATCGGTCGTACCAAGGGACAGATTATAGCGACGAGGTCGGAGAAGGGGCAGCTTGCGAGGTAATATCCTGAATCTTGTGAATGGAGCAGAGCTCTGCCCATTGTTCGCCTGTGACTCTACTGAATTATTGAATGAAACTTCTACAGGAACGAGAATGCATACGAGAATCCATGGATCGAAAGGCCGAACCTCGTCGCGCTTGGTGTGGGTATGCGTCCTAAGATCGATCAACCTGTCGTTTGGCAGATGGTGCCAACGCAAAGACAGGTGTGATTACGTTGACGCTTTTCTTTCAACCACCCTCGATAATAAAAAATCGACCAATTGTTTATCGCGCGACCTACGCGCCCGCGTATTCCTTTACAACGCTCACCGTGGGAAAAGGAGGCTTTAATCCTGTTTGGTGCACCGGAGGACTCATTTGTTTAGAGTGGACGAAGCTAAACCTAATTGCAGGAAGCACGAATTGATTAGCCGCATGCGCGTTAAAGCCCTCGCTACTTCTTGTTACAAGTACATACAGATGTAACTGGGACTCCGGTGGCCGATTCAAATCGATAGCATTAGTATGCGCCAATCTATATCGCGCCGAATGCAAATAGGTGTTAATAATTTTCATGAGGCCTTTAACGAAACGCGAGCCGAAGCAGCGAAGCTTACAAGCCCGGGTTGACGTTTCCTCGCGTGCCACGAGGTCGACGTTGCTTTTGTAAAGCGCGATCGTATTATACCAGAGCGGTTTTAAGCCGCAAATCACGATCGTACTCTACACCTCCGCGATTTGAATAAGCAGCTGCATGCCGCATAAGCAGCGATACTTCGGAGCTTATCGCCTCGCGGTTCGTAACGTTGCACCAACGGCTTGTAAACAAATAATGGAGGGGCAAAGTGTTTTCCAAACTGTAAATTGCGGGTCGCGTGCTCTGTACGAGTCGAGTCGGTTGCTTCAACGATTAATCGCTGCGTGGTACTCGCCGACGAATTCAAGCGAGTGCGCTGAAGACATTCGTTTTGTTTTTCTGAATTCTTCCTGGGGTTTCTATGTCCAACGCGCGGTATGGGGAAATTGTATCGAAGTGTAGAGGTATTTTTATTTTATTGACTGGAGAAGAGTTCATCCACCGATGACAATCTTTACTGCGAGCGACGCTTCAGCGAAAAGATGTCCGGTTTCAATTTTAGACAATTGTTCGATATGTTGGAGGTTAGCGTGTCTCGCACTGTTCTATCAGCGATTGTTATAAATATAACGGAGCCTATATTTGTGCGCTTTAAATGGAGTTCGTGGGGTTTTCAGGATATGCAGTGCGAAGATGAGATGAACCCGCCAGCTAGTCGAGGCGCGAACGTCGATATCCGCAATGGTAAACTTAATTTTGCTTTCTGGCGTGAATGAATTAATAATAGGAAGTGTAACATTTTTGTGTGGCGTTTCAGGCGAAGGTTCCGCTGCCGGCTTTAATATAAAGTCGAGGAATCAAGCAAGGATCCCAACGGTCGCAAAGGAATCCACGAACTATCGGAATATCGTCGAAGATAATTTCGAACAGAGGGTAAATTTCTCGAAATTTCCTTTCTTTTCTCCCGCCAGTTATGATAAGTTATAAGTTGCCGAATGTCTCAGGAAATGGGCGGTAAAGTGGAGTCCAGAATCCCGGTGCTGTTCGCTCGGGATCGAGGTCCGAAAACCCCCGAGCAGGATAAATCCACTTTGGAGTCAATTAACGCGAACTCGAGGAGGAGATTGAGGGACGCTGGGGAGAACACTAGTCGCTCGAACTTTCAAGAAGAATGCGTTAGGTACTTTTAAACTTTCCTTATTCCCCGGCAAAGTTTGGTGAAAAGGTGAAGACGAAAAGGGTTTGATGGAATGTTCGCAGAAGCAGTGGAACTATGTATCGAAGAAAAAGAAACCAGCAAGAGAACAGTACGAGTACGCACTACGACACGTATAGGTCTATAAAGAATTCGTCTAACGCGAGTGCAGAATACAATGTAAGTTTCTGGCACAGATGGGCAAAAGTTTTATTTAAATAAAAATTTGGAATAACGAACGAAGTAGTGATCTAAATTGAAAGTAACTAACCACACTGCAGAATTCAGCATGCAATTACTAGTTACTATGTGATTAAGTACGTTTAATGAATATTGCAGGATGTTTTGGAAAGTACGAGCGAAGAGTTCTCAGACACCGGTGCCAGGGTTTACCAAAATTACCCTGAGAAGGACAGATTCTCGAGGAAGCCTGATATGAGATCGAGATATCGTTCAAATTCCGTTGAAAGTCATCAGACATTGTTACCCAGGAGCAGCCAGCAGCAAACGTTCATCATGCACGACATGTACGCGTAACTTCGCCACAAAGAAGCTCACTCCTTCCTTTTCTCAAACTAACGTCTACTTAAAAATTCCCCGTTGTTCTCGCAGGTACAACGCGTCTCCACATCGAGAGGGTCGGTTCGTGGACGAAAATTCCTTTCGACCCCTGCAAACAGCCCCTACGTTATTATCGCACGCTTACAATAAGATCGATTTTAATCAGAGAAGTGGGGAGAACAACGAGAGAAGCATGTCGTCTCGAGTAAGTGTTAATCGCCGATTCTATTAGCAAGAATATTTAAGCTAAGGAGCACAGAGTACTTTACTCGAAAATTGTCGCGCGTTAGTGAAACTCTCCCACTTTTCTAATTGAGAG
Source organism: Andrena minutula (assembly GCA_929113495.1). Taxonomy (NCBI): domain Eukaryota; kingdom Metazoa; phylum Arthropoda; class Insecta; order Hymenoptera; family Andrenidae; genus Andrena; species Andrena minutula. Next base: position 3,375,162 of record OV815993.1, read on the forward strand.
AAACAGTTGAATGGTCCAACCCTCGTTTCATTGAACCTCGACGAATATTCTGTGTCGCAGGCAAGGTTCTATCGCAGGACGAAGGACGCGGCTGCGCAAAAAATTAACGACGTCGAGATGATGTCGTCGGACGCACAGACGAATGAACATTTCCCTGCGATATGCAGCGGTCCTCCTTACAGGAGAAGGCTGCGCTCGTTGTCTCCGTCGCAGCTGTACCATCGCCAGCAATTCCTTAGAATGGCACCCAATGAAGTGCACGCGATGTCTATGTACGATGCGTAAGTAATACGCCCTTTATTCTTGCGAGTGTCTCCTCTTGTTACGCGGGTATGTTTTTAATGAAGCGCGCGGGGTCGATGGAAGATGTGTGTCGTCACGGTTAAGACACATTGTGTGCTTCTTCTTATCGATCATGTCCTGAAATACAGTTGGGCATGAAGGTACTTACGGGCATATGTGGGAGGTAATGTAAACATGCGGCAGGTGGCTGCAGGTGGCCAGGAGTAATAACGGGTATATAATGACGGCAGGTACTTGAACGTGACAGTAGGTACTTGGCAAAAGTGTTCGAATATTTATGTATTTAGTATCGAATACTAAGCTAATTGTGAGGAAGAAATGATTAAGACGCTAGTAACTCGAAGTAATTCGAGTAATTCGGATATTTACGAGTAACTCGAAAGTTGGAGATGTGTTTGAATATATTTGAATATTTTAATTTATCTCCAAACAACTCGAAGTCTTCCAAAGCCTCAAATATTCAAGCCGTTTGAGTTCTTCAAGTAGCTCGCGGTTTTTCAAACAGTTCGTCGATTTTAAGCAGCTAGAAAAATTCAAATCATTATTCGACTCAAACTTCGAATAATCGAATAAATCTTGCACATGATGCCAGGTGCCTGCAAGTGATAAGAGGTGTAGTAGCTAAAACCTGCTGCGGTCCCAAAGTTTACAGCTTTGAGATCTACAAACCTAGCCTCTCCAAAAACTTCTGAACCTCAAAGCTGGAAACTTTGAGACTCGCACAGCCTTTACGACCCCGCTATACCCGTTTAAAGTAAAATACTATACCCTCAGGTGCCATTAAACACAAGAGAAGATTTTATTTAGTTTTGGAAACAACCGCACAAAAATAGAATAGCAATAAACATTGCGCAACCATATCTGAAACTGTTCATCAGTATTCCTACGGGTCGTTTTTATCTCAAGCTTGGCGACAAAACTCATATTTATGTGGGCATTATCGTCACGATAGTTCAGTGCCTGCCCAGATCTCCAAGTTGGCTCGTTTTCTTCGTCTCCTGGAAACACACACGCCTCTTTGCTTTCGCGCATATGCGCCACAAACTGTTAGTTGTTACGGTACAAGCGGACACTTTTGCAAGTTTTACAACTGGCCAACTGTTCAGTTCTGGGAAGGTGACAAATGTCGAGTGTTTACGCGGATCTACTGTGGAAAGTTCGCAAGTACGAAGGAAATACCTTAACATGTGTTCCGAGAACGTGTCAACTGTATGAACACGTTTCTACGATTATCGGCGATCGTTACGTTGATAGTGTTGAGATGAATGCATCAGATTCACTTGGTCGATTGAATGAAACGTGACTCACAACTTTGTCCCTTGAATCATCCTCGAATTGGAGCTGCTTTATCCTTGAATGTTCACATCAGTGCGAGTGATACGATTTAAAATTGGAGACAGAGGGTTCATTCATTTTATGCATTAGTAAATTCCTTGAAAAGAGGACGAAGGGAATGGTCGAAGAAAGGTATTGTTTGGCCCGGGAAGCGAGCAGCGATAATGCTGTGCCCACGTTCCCGATCTCGTTTCACCTCCCCTGATTTACGAACGTCGCGTGAGGAGTAATTCAGAAACGAGACTGCCATCATATTTCGCCGAGCTTTAAGCAACTGTGCCAGCGAATGCTAACTACGTAATAATTCCAACTAATTATTGAGACCGTCGAGAAAGTCGCATAAACGTTACACTCCGAACTAGCATCTGCATAATTCTACCACTAAGGACTTAATCTTGGGGGGAGCTGAGTCGAAAGAATGAAAATGTTTTTAATGCAAGTTCCATAAAATTCATTGTGTGATTGTAAAAATTTATTTGAGGTATAAAATCTAGTTTTCTTTCCTTCTTACAAGGCTCTTGAACCACTTCAGTCTTGGTTACATTTATCTCCTTTTTCCTTTTTCTTTGGGGGGTGGTAGAGCCCCTTGGCTTCCTTGTGATTGCGCCACTGATTTACATTGCGCTTTAAAAGAACTGCGAATTCTAAATCAATTATCAATCCCATGGCTATGTAAACATAAAGAAAGAAGATTCCATTCAGAATTATAGGTCTAATGGCTCATTAAAACCAAGAAAAACCTCGCGCGTTTTCCAAACACTGTGATGTTACTCCAAATCGTCCTTTCTCGTTTCGATTTCCAATAAAAAGCCGGCCCCGGGCGGAGCGACAGCGCGACTAGAAAAATAGCGACAGTCAATAGCACCTGGACATTCTCGCCTCGAACGCGTTACACCCACGTAAACTTTCCACCCTTCGTGTCCGAGATCTAGAAAGGGGGTAGCTGAAAGGGGGGTCGTAGCACTGGAGGGCGAGGCACGGTCAGTGTATAGCCATTCGATGTGGTATCGCGTGGTTACAGGTGAAATGGTAGAAGGGAAAAGAGAGAAAGAGGACGGCGGGAGGAGGGGGGTGGCAGGGGGGTGGAATTACCTGGAAGGGGCAGCGGTCAGCGTCGGGACGCTCGGCGTCTACGTGGGGCACAGTCGTGCGTACGTCATTTGTCGCGTCGTTGCAATTACGCTACCCCCTCTGATGCCCCCCTTTGACTTTCCACCTCAAGAAAGTGAAAAGTGATTGTGAGAAAACAATTAATGAAAAAATAACATTTTCTCATTCGTCGCGTCGTTAGAATTAAATTGTCCCCCTTGCGTTGTCCCCCTTCGATTTTCTGTCGTGAGGACGCGAAAAGTGGAAAGTGATCGGCAGGAAAAATTAATAGAAGAGTGCTATTTTCTAATTCGTCGAGTCGTTGCAATTACGCTCCCTCCCTTTGACTTTACCCCGTAAGAACGTGAAAAGTGATAGTTAAAAAATATTCATGAGGTAGTACCTCCCAAAGAAATCGTTTCTTTGGGATTCTGATTAGTCAGTGTCTGATTATTCGGAGTACAGTGACTTGCAAATATGCTTAATTGCGTTAGGGGCATTTCTGACGGATTGATTCGTGATTGTGGCGAATGAAAGCTTTTGTAAGTGACGGAGTTCGTTCCTCGCGTTTGACCTGTGCGCTTCCAGCCAAAGGAAACTGAAAGTTTTCGTACTCGTGTGGTATTTTGTTTGGTGCGAGGGTAAACCACGCGTATTTTAGGTTTTTCTGGGAATTATTTTATTGATCTTGTGCACTGTCAGGTAAAGTAGGAAGTTAAATGATTTTCCGCTAACGTTTGAAATTTTATATATATACAGTGTTACTAATTTTTTTAAGAACTCTGTGAATCTCTCTTTGCACAAATGTTTGATACTTTAAGTGACAGCTGTTTGAATATCGCAGAGAATCCTCGCAGATGAATAATACAACTTCGCTGCTTCAAATGACAGTAAGGGAAACTAAGGCCAAAGCAAATAGTTACTTTGCGAGGAAGCATTGGCGTACTTTCTTGATATTTTTAGACATCACAATCATTAATTTATTGGGAAACCATCTTGCGTGTTTTGCTTAAAAGAAAATACTGTCACTAAAAAGCATTTCTCTGGTGGGCGGGTAAACGAGTATAAGTCAAATTTTTACCTCAAGCTTAAACAGTTCCTTTTTTGCGAACCGAAGTTAGAAATAAAAGTTTCTTTTAACATTTGCGTTATCAATTTTCACGTCCAAAATTTAACACCTGACATTACCTAGCACTTTAAATATCCTAACCCAGTGTTTCCCAACCTTTTTTGAGTCGCGATCCACTTTCATAATGTTCAAATAACACAATTCTAATATAATATTTAAAAAAAAACTGTGGCGACCCACAAGTTGGGAATTCCTGTCCTGTCTTCCTGCAAAATTAATATTTCTGAATTATACTCACTTGCCCGCCCATCAGAGATTTATTAAAAAATGTCACATACTGAAACGTGAAAATATAAAAACTACAGATCGCGTTGAGAAATTTAGAAACCTCTCTCGAAATTATAGCTGCTGAGATGTGCTCGGTTTGATAACAGGTCGTTAATCGATCATTCGTTAACCTCGGCCAGATAAACCTGAAACGCATAACAACCCCTCGAAGTTCGAGGTGGAAATTTAATTTGCATATACGTCTAGACACATTTAGCCACGCGAATTTCGCTTTTAAAACATTCCCTCGATTTCTCCTCTCCGACCATAAACAAAGTTTTTTAGCAGCTCGTTAAATAGAAGATTCGTGACTTAAGGTAAATGTCCCCATTAGCGACCGTTTAAGAGTGTGACTGGTTCGAAATAGTTTATTTTTTACTAATATACGACAATATTTGAGTAAAGTATGGATCATTGTATTTTTTGAAGTCTCTAGTTTCTTAATCAAATTAGTTTTACAGTGATATTTGACTATTTACACAAAAATTATGGCGAAAATTATATTGGACCTGATGTCCCCTTTAGTGACCATCTATTTTATACCACGATTTTCTGCTACAATAATGAAAGAAAATGGATATTTTCTTTTTATTTTATAATTCTGTATATATTTCTCGTTAATTTGAGTAAGTTATTGCATGGATCCATGTATTTTTATTGTAAAATTTGCGAGTTTAATGATATCTGGAGTATAACCTCACGGTATTAGAATCTGTCAACTTTCATGTCAATGACCAAGTCTTAATTTACATGTGAATTTACTTAAAGATGAATGTACGGCTACATAAATAACGTATGAAACAATAACTGAAATATTTCGCTTATATTTCGCTTTCTGTGTTGCAATGAACAATAACAAAATGAAGTGGTCACTAATGGGGACGTGGTCAGTAATGGGGACATTTACCTTATATTCAATATTAGAAATAAGAATTTCGTATATCATTGGAATAAATTACAACGCATTCCGAATTTCTCCAATTTCACTTCACCGGTCGTAAACAAAGTTTCTATAATCTTCCGATAGAAGATCTCGTTGATCCTGAAGTTCCTTCTCGGCGATACTATACTAAAACAAAAGCTACAAGACTCCCAAGTCTCATTGCCCAGTCCCGTTTTCCTTGCAGATACGCAGCTGCATAATTCATGAGCAATGCTATTTTCATAACACACGAGTAATAATTTGTAAATCCACTGTTCTTCGATAGTACGTAGCTTTGGAAGCGTTCCTCTAAGAATGATAATTATTCCTTTGCAAGCGTCGTTAACGCTCGTTAACGAGGGACTCGCTGCGAAGGGAGAAAAAAATGTGAACTAATGGCAATTTCTATCGCTCGAAAATTAAGTATGTTTAATTAATTCACGAAAAATACTTGATTTCTCGACCGGTTTTACTGCCTAGTCCCCTTAAATCATTTCACGCTCCAGAGGAGAGAAATCAAGAAGAACCATAGAAACTTTCTGAATTTTAAAATCCAACTTTTATTACAAACACTTTTTAGTAAAATTATCGGAAATGTGATAATTATAATAAAATAAGAATTAATAATAAATTGAAGTGACTACTCTGTACAAGGGGGCCTCAGAATCTTTTAAATTCTTAAAGCACCTGAAGGTCTTAATCCAGCCTTGCCTCTATTACCAGGAATAAAAACCAAAAAGAAGAAATCAAAACTTAACAATTGCGAACTTTAAAAATTCCATGCTATGAAGCTTACATTCATCCTCCCACGCTTTAAATAACTGAATAGTGTCTCCGAAAAGTTGACGTGAGTCAATTTGAACGCAGAAAGCACCAGAAACTCGCATCGATCAGTGCACGACAATAAAGCGTCCATTTAATCGCGATAAAGGTGAGCGGCGAAGAATGGGAGGATTTATTGCCGCGGAAATAGCTTCGGTGAGCCGTGCAAATGGTACCGTCGGGCCGAAATCGAGGACTTGCGATCGCGAGCGATGAAGGAGTATCGATTAAGATGATCTTCAAGTACTGTACCTGGTCGGACGAGGCCAAAGAAGGCGAGAAGGGGGCGGTGCTGAAGGACGGGCACCCAAGCTCGATCGAGAAGGACCAGAACTTCAACGAGAAGCCTGGAAGCTCGAGAAGAAAGGAGTCGAAGATCACTGATGCTGTTCTTCGTTATTGCCCTTGCGCGTTTCGATGCAGGAAGCCTGTCGACGTTGCCAGAGACGACGAGGACTCCATTTCAACCATCGTCACCACTGCTAACACCACGCCTGTGATCCCTTTGACTTTGAATTCAGCCAGTGATATGATGTAGGTTCTGAGATTTGTGAGAATGATGGTATTTGAAGTTGATTTTGCGAGTAATTTATTTTCTACTTCGAATTTGAATGCAGTGGGCAGATACTGCTGATTTATGGGTGAAGAAATGGAGTAGATGCTGGAAATGTTTATTCAATCACTCTTAAATTTTATTTGGTCAAGATAGTGAGGGGCAAATTTTTGTAATAAATCAATTTTGTAATAATAGTTTCTTAGTAATTATGATAAGAGAAGAGTAAGTGTGATAAATATTTCCAGTACTGTATTTAATAACAATGCGGTATTTTGTAATAAATCAATTTTGCAATATTTTCTTACTAATAATAATCAGGGAGGTATAAATGTTAAAACGCGTTTATTCGAGGGATGCAATAAAAATTTCCAATAAATAAATTTTCCAATAATATTTCCCTAGTACTAATATTAAGAAAAGCATAAGTGCTAACGTGTTTATTCGCGAGCTAAGTGCAAAAATATTTAGCAGTACTTTTATTTCGTATTTAACTTTTATAATATACCAGTGCTTTTAAAGCTTCATATACTCTATTGAATGGTTCGGTCATTTGAGCACACAGTTCCGGGATTATTCTAAGCAGGGAAGCTTGATAGAAAATGGCATAATTTAGGTATTGTTTATAGAATTTTAAAAGTGTTATACCGAGGATAGGAACTGTAGGATCGAACACGATCACGAGTTCGCCACACTTGGTGTCCTCGGCATTCATCTGGCTTATATTTTATGCACGAAAGCTGGCCTTACAACCGTGAGGTGTAAATTCTGCTCGTAACGATCAAGTGTTCTGATGTAAAAATACACGTGACTTCCTTCAGGCGTCAAATAAAACTGACGAGTGTGTATTAATTATTTTTTTTTCTATCTTCTTGCTTCAGAGATAAAGCAGTGAGCGAGGAAGAGTACAACGAAAAGAACAAACACCACTTCCTGCCGGAAGAGAGTTACCGAGTGCACTCGTTGAGCTCGGCTGAAACGAGATTCGAAGCTATTTTAGGTACTTAAACATCAATTTTACTATACGTTACACGTAACTTTTGAAAATTTGAGTTTCGAAAGAAAAGTGAATTACACAGACTTTTATTCAACTTTTCCTTCTCCCCTTACATCATCGAGATTTTAAAAAAGAAACTTGTTAGGGAATATACACGAAATTCACATCGCAGTACTTTCCTTTTCACGAGTCTTTCGTTCACAGAAATTCGACCTCGACAGTGACTCCTTGGAGGTCAAATAATCCTTTTCCACCATCTACGGACTCACTTTCTTGGTTCATTTGTGCGTTTATAGACTCACGCTGTGTAGAACGAATTGCGAAAACGTCCGGTTGCTCGTACAACAGAATTTCGATCGTTGAAATGATATAAATTTACCTGAGGGGTTGGCTGCGGCGATCGAAATTACGCGAACTAGAACGCGAGGTTCTTCACCTCGGACGATCGTGTAAAGCTGAGACTCAACACAGGGGTGGAATCAATATTTCGCAGGGGACGTTTAAGCTACCCTTAAACGGCTTGCTTTTACGCTCGATTCGATCGCGATCTCGAGCTCCGATTCCATTTTCGATATTCCTGACACACTTTCCTTTTCTGCAAAGGATAAAATCGCATTGGACTTGATAAAATTATCCCCTCTTTTTTTCTTTTAAGTAATGACTGAGGTTTTTAAAAGAGTTATTACAAATCTTATAACTTGAATGTTACTGGGTTATAACCAATCTCAGGCCTCGAGATTCGTTCTCCGATCATTGACACACAATTTGCTTCACTTTACAGCAGACGATCACGAACTTTCGTCGTCGGACCCATTAGAAAATAATTGTCAGCACGGCATCGAGCACGACGCTCGCGACACGCAAGACGAAAGCGACAGCAGATCGTCTAGCCCTGATAGACCGAATGTAGACTCTGCGTTCGACGTCATTACTGGCCAGTCGAGTCCTCCTCGACAGGATACAGTAGATTTTGTTGTGAGTACTTATGGAGAAACAATCATTTTATTAAATAAAACACTCGTCTCTTCCCATCGCTCCACTTTACATTCAAGTGTTCCAAACGAAGGTCGCTACAAGAGGAAATTGAATTTTCAGATTTCACTGAACCAGAAAATCGAATCAGCAGCCGAGCCAGCGGTCGCGTTGATCGAGGACGATGCTTCCAAAGGTTGGAGCAGCGAGGATGAAGCGAAGTCGAGGGATCAAAGTCGAGCCTCGTCGAGAAACTCGGAACACTCAGAACTCCACGAGGAGAATGCGAATGAGAGTGAGTTCAGCGCTTCCGACGAAATTGAAAGAACAGAGGAGAGAGCCAGTGCGGGAAGAAGATCCGCTGTGTCCGTTCTCACGAACGAAGGCCTGCCAGCTTCTGACGACGCCCTGAATTCAGACTCCCTGGAGGTACAGGCATCGCCCTCCAGGAGATCAAGTAGCCCCAAGAAACTGAGTCGATCGCCTAGTCGAAATTCTATCGAGTTCGAGGCGTTGAAGTCACCGAGGCGCGATTCTCGAGGCAGTTCCCATAAATTGGTTAGTTAATTGTAGAAGAAATTAAGTCTGTTTTAAAAGATATGTGGGAACTGTTACTTTTTAAACATGAAACTTGCATTCTCGCAGAGCTTCGACCTGGAGAATAAAGAGTCGACGGATTCAAGCGAAGAGAGACCCGCGTCTTCCATAGCACACTGTGACAACGACTCCTTCGAGTCGGTTGAGCCAAGCCAGTCTCGCAGAGGATCTAAAACGACAGAATCACCGACGATCATCATTGCCTCCAGGCCTCATTCCAGCGAGGTTCCTGCGTACGTTGAGGATCACGTGGAGGCTGTCACTCAGTCGATTGAAAACGACGATGATAATGGCCACAGAGTTAGTAACAATTGTCGCAGACTTTCAGTAGAAATGATACGTCCGCGTTGCACTTGTGCCTCAGAATTGATTGTCACGTTCCCTTTCAGTTCATCAACGAATCTAATGACAACAACAATTTGGAAGACGGCCAGAGTAGGGACAGTTCCAGTGAAACGAACACAGAGCCAGCGATCTTGAAGATCGAGGTAATATATTACACTCAAAAGTGCAGTGGAAATGAATAAAGCAAGTCTTGTAATTCAAATTCCTTGTGTCTCTAAGACTGAACCCGTGGAGCCACCCAGCCCGCCCAAAAGAGCGACGTCGAAAGTGCCTCGGGTAACAAGAAGGCATCGAGGGAACGTGGGCAAAGTAACCCCTGAGAAGCCGGAGAAGCTGAAGCCGATAGTGCAGCAATGTTTCGCTCAATTGGAGAGCAAAGAATGGTAGAACCTCCCCAGCTTCTATTTTGCAAAGCTTTTTCATTACTTTTTGCATATGCACTGAATTAGGTGAAGATAGAGCGAGACCTACCATAATTCACTTTAAATTCATTCAGGGAAATCACTATGAAGGGGTTGAAGACTCTGTCCGAGATTGCGAAGCAGCAGCCCGAGTACCTGGACGTCTGCGCAGCGGCCACGATAAGTCGGCTTTTAGGCCAACAAGTGAAAAGTCTGCGGTCGCAGGTAGCACGAGCCGCGTGCCTGGCCGCTGGGGATGTCTTCAGCTCGCAAATCCGTGGCATAGATCAGGTGATCCATCGCAAAGATTACCAGAAAGCCGAGAACTGCTGCGCGAATACTTAAGATCTAATCTTGCTTAGGTATTCCTGCGTCCATCAATTATTCTTATTTGGTAAAGTCTTCTATTTGCAACAGGATTTCGACGACATAGCTGGGCCACTGCTCCACAGGACAGCTGACACGAACCGATTCCTCAGAGCTGACAGCAACGCTGCCTTGGACCTCATGATCGAGCATCTTCCACCTCATAAAACCATCAGCGTGATTTATCTTCGTGGTGCTAGGTACACTATCCGACTTATTCATGCTGAGAACTTAAAGGATATTTATCCCTACACACAGATATATAAATATATAAAGATATATATTCCTATCATTCGTTCAGTCATCAGAATGCTATCGTGAGGGCAGCAACCGCCAGGTTACTGGCTTCCATAGTGGATCAAATAGGGCCAGAGCACACCCTGATATTGCCAAAAGATGTCAGAGAGAAGTTACTCAATACGGGGGCGAGATTGTTGATCGATGGGAACCTGGACGCCAGGTAACGGGTCAAAAAGAAACGCAACACACCCTCTATTCCTTCCTAACACCAATTTCACTTCTTTATAATCTTGCAGAAACCACGCGAAGAGAATGTTCCGCTGCCTAGCGGGCTGCGAAGGGTTTCGAAAAGCGCTGACGGATGCTGTGCCGGAGACAACGCTCAGACACATCGACAAGACCCTGAAGACCCTCTAATTAAGTCGATCGCTTCGTTGAACGCCGTCGCGTGTAATCGATGAATAGGGTCTTCGACTCGCCATCTGGATCTCGTCCATGGCGCGGTCGACGCAATCTTCGTGCACTGAGAGAAATGTTAGAACGATTACGCGAGTCCAAACATTCCCTTCAGGCTAATGTTTGTCTCCGTGCACCGTTTCTTCCCTGAGTTCCCGTGGAGAAGTTCTTCGAAAGAGGAGAGAGAGTAAGGTCCACTCGCCTAGCCGACTGATTCCCTTCGGTAACGTTTTGATACTCTAACGTACGTCCGTGCAATCCTTTTTTATACCGCCGTAGAAGCAGCATACTCGCGAAACGCCCTCGAACGAGAGACACCTATTTGCATAACGTGGATTTTTTACTTTACTTTTCGAGATGGCCGCTGCCTTGCGGCAGACTTGTTTCTGGAACTTTTCTGACAAGGATTCGCGAAGGCAAGGTTGAAGAGGGTTCGCAGGGTCCGGCAAAGATTTTTGTAGAGACTTTTCGGGGAATGCTTTCAGCGAGATTCTGAGTATATGAAATTCACATTATGTAAATAATCCTTGCTCGACCACGCAGTATAAAACTTTGCTCCAATAGTAAATGTAGTGGAATTAGGATACGTGAAGACAATTTTTTTAACTGTGAGAGAAAGGGAAATTCGACGTTACGAAGTGTTTGTATCATCGCTCTCTGATCCAGGTACTGTTCTCGTGTCTTCTGTCGATCGATACCTCTCGTCTGACTTTACTCTAAAATTCGTTGCTGCCGTGACACTTGTACTTGGATTCGTAGTGCTTCGACCACCGAGAAAAAATTCTATTACTGTTGAAGAGAAATTTGTACAGAGTTGTTTTTAACGGAGATTCCCGCCAGTGTGAGTTAGACCTTTATGTCGATGGTTTATGATAGTATCACAATGCTCAAATAGTTAGTCTGATGACTTGTTATCGTACTGGCCATTATCGTGTCGTGAGAATAATATTTATCGTGACTTAAGCTTCGAGAGCTTTATCGATCCGATCAACGACGTGCACAAATAATCTACACGATCTTGAAATTTCTAATGGTTACGGACACTCGCATGGGTTGGCTCTATTTTATGTCTTTTTCTCATTCGAATAGGTACTTATCTTTATATACAATATTGTTAATAAAATAAAAATGTGATATACAGAAATATTAAGCTTTATTGAAGACTTAATCGTAAGATTAGCAGGGAGACAATGATCTCAATGAATCTTCGCCTTTCTTTACTTCACCAACTCGTCTACTAGGAGTTGCAGGAAGAAAATTCTACTTAAATTCTATCAGCGAAAGGATTACATTGCCGACGGCAATGATTCCATTTCGAAGGGCTCGAAAATCTTTGCATTCTTCTTAGAATATTTAATATTGTTATGAAGTTATCTTCTCGAGGAAGAAATTGACAATGAAGTGGTACGTTTCTTTGTTGGTAGAGAAGAAAAATTAAAGGCTCGAGTTTTACGACCGCGTCAACTCGCCTCTATACGCAAAAGCAACGTGTAAATATATAAACAGCCGTGTAAAAATAATCGATAAAGCAACGTGGAGTTACTCGGGAAGGGTGAATTCGATGCGACTCCATAATTTATAAACTGAGGTGATAATAGAGGGCGGAATGATTCAATGACAGTCCCCTATCGTAGTGCAATAAATTATTCATAATATTTGTATTTGTATATCGTGCATATTTAGTTACACATGCGTCGAACACACGTGTACCATTATTTATTAAAGAAATATACGGTGAAGTAATAAAAATCAATGTTACGCTGCGACCGAGCTCCTTATCGAAACGTCTCGATCATTCTATCTCTTCGTTTATTTTTGTTAAACAATAGAAACACCGGAACGAAGTGATTTTCACGTTATCGGAATTTTCAGAAAATCTCTTCCCACCGAAATGGAGGTATTGGTATCAGAGCAGAATTTAGTACCTGATAAGCACATCGAAATAACTTTAAACGCCATCGAAAATATTGTAAGCGTTCAGTGGAAATTATTGTTATTTAAAGATTTCATGAGACCTCTTCTAATAACCACGAAGAAAAAGGAATGGTCCTCCTGTAAATATATCAAATTCAATTATAAAACTAACACGTGTATGAAAATTTTAGATCAGGAAAGAAGACATAAACGTGTTCTTCGTCGTGGAGCACAATGGCACCGTTTTGGGGGAAACTTCCTCCACATTCGTTAAAGCAAATTGCACCGAAGAATCGTCACATTACGACGTCGAATTCGTTGTTTATTTACCAGTCTCTGTGAACGACATAAAGAGCATTGGTGCAATTGTATCAACCCCGGTATTAAGTAAGATTGAGCTCCTAATATTCCATCAAATTACTCTTGATTTACAATTTTATATATTTGCAGTAAAAGCTCTGTACAGCGTAGAAATCGACCTAGAAGAGCGTCCTACAGCCTTAGACACTGGAGTGAAGAGCAAATCGATATTCACCGCCAAATCTGCATCTCCCTCCACTCCAAAGATACTGGGTATCTGTAATCTGGATCTGATGCCAATAATATTAGGTAATTGTACCTTTATCTCACAATTTTATTTCCTATTTAATTTCCATTTTTAATTCTGAAATGATGAGATTGAAACAGATCGCGCGGAAAGAAGCTTCTTCTGCATTAATCTATTTGTTCTCTGCTTTTCAGGAGAGCCGAATTTTACCGAGAAACTGATACTAGAAATGCCAGAGTTCTCCTACGATGGTGCGTCCGTTTCCTGGCAGAATCTTCCGCTTCTCACGGTCACCGTTTTCCAAGATGACTCCTCTATCTTCGAGACGAACGGGGATGTAAATTTTGTGAACATCACCGTGGAAAGCATGTACAATCTCCCAGATTCTATCACAGAGAATATGGAGTATATTGCTGGCAGCGTAGTGTACATTGACTCCGAGGTGTCTTCATCTTAAAGAAACCTTTGCATTCAGAATAATTGAGGACCTTGCAGCTTAAGAGAGATGCAGCTCCATTTTTTACAGTGTTTGAGTTATGTAAAAAACTCGTATGTAAAAAAATTGATATCGTCTGACACACATTTGATGAATATCCGATAACAAACGAGCGATTTATTGCTAATTTTTCAATAATCCTCCAGATTTGAAAAATTTGCCAAAAACAAATAAAACTATGGACTCAATAACCAGTACTTATTGTGTGAAAATATATATTTTTTAATTAGTCTTCTCTCGAGTCAAAGCAATAATTTTATAAACAATTTTTTCTAATTTACTTGGAAAAGATGGAGCTGCACCCTCTCGCTGCAAGGTCCTTAATTTTATTTCGATTCATGAATTATTCTTCATCTTGCATTTTAAAACGGATCTATTGCTTGACACAGGTCCCAGAAAATGTGTTTTTCCAAAATGGACTGTGGACGAAGTACCGCGACGTAGAGAGGACGAAACGTTGGAACACTTTGAGCAGCTTGAACAATCGCGCTCGATTGTCGAAATACAAATTGGACTGCGATTACATGGGACTGAAGAATGAATTTAAAGGGCAGATAGATTTACTGGTACCATTGGTGTCATTCACTTTATGGAGCATTCTTTTTTAACTACACTGTTTTTTAGAGCAAAGTCTGCGAGGATAAACCACGAATCGAGTGGAATGCTGTAAGTCGATATATTTTATGGAAAATGGGGGTTGAAGCGATGCAGAATCATATTAGGAGGTAGGCATATGTACATCGAATACTTATTACAAAGCAGGAGCTGTGTAAACTCTATGAACATGAGTGATTATTTCCAAGGCACAAATATTGGCCCTTTCAATTTATGATGAAGGAAAACGGCTACGCATCAAAATCCAAGGGCACTTCCTCGTCCAAGCTGCAGCTATATCAATGCTACGTTGATGTCTCGGAGCTTCTTTTCCCAGGAAGTAAATTGCAGCGTCTTTTAACATTCCACGAAGCCATCGATGAAGCTTTTATGTTAGAATACGTTCCGCTTCTGCAGAGAAAAGTTGTCGAGTGGTGGGACAGTTGTACACCTACAGATCGACAGATATGTCTGAGAAGGTTGACCTCGAGAAGAATATCTTCGAGGTAGAGACGCGGGTGAAAGAAACAAAGGAGAAGGAGAGGAAAACGAAAACGTCTAAAGTAAAGACACGCTGTTTTGTTAAAATCCGTACAATAGGCAAAGTAGAATGGTCCCTTAGAGATATATCTCCCATTACCCAGTACGAAACTTCAGAACGTTACATCTTTCAACTTTCTTCTTTATCACTTTTAGCAGTCGCAGTCGGTGCAATCTGAGAAAGTAGCGGATTCAAGTACGCCAGTGACTTCGAGCAACGAAGAGCCTACTGTTGTCGTAATCGAAATCGAGCTCTACGAGCCACTCATCGCTTGCAGGGTCATGGACGACTTCGCTGGATTGTGAGTTCTCCCAGGAATTCTACAACGACATATGTACTCCGAACTCTCTTCTCTTGGTTAATCGTTGCGTAGTAAGAGGAAACGATTCCCTGCAGGCTTAGCAATCTAATTCCCAAGACGGAGAAGCAACCGCCTTACATATATTCTGGGGATGTAGGAGAGGAGCAGTACACGAATTGCATCCAGAAGCTAGCCGAAATTATCACTGAAAGCTATCGAGTATGGCGATGATTGCACCCTATTACATTTTATTTAAGAGAGTGCTCTAGTGTAACTGCCCGTTGTTCAACGCCACCTTCGGGAATTTATTTAACAAACAATATAAGTTTATACTGTCTGGCGGTTTGCTTGCATGTTAAGATGTGTTTGAAGTAATATTCGGAATCTTTTTCAGCTCTTTTGTGGCATGGTGTTGAGAAACGAACAGTTACACTAGAGTACAACCTTAAGAATCACGATTAACGAGTTCCTAACTTTTCCAAGCTAGAACTTCCGCGAGGAAAATGATAAGACTTCGGTGCCTCTGAAGAATGTCGGGAATGGCAACGGCGAGGAGCGTCTGCGGGGAAAATACTGCTACCATCCTGAATCGGTAGATGAACAGTATCTTACTTTATGTTTATCATTGATGGTACTAAACATGGGCAAAACTTTCAGGACGAGTTGACGTGTTTTACACAATATCTTTATAGAACTGGAGTGTATTTGTCTTTGCGTAGCACTCTCAGATCAAAAGTAACCCTGCTTTTGGATCAAAGATTCAAAATGCCGTCGAATCTAGTGCATTCTAACGAAACACAGGTACTTTTACCGCATATAGAAAGCTCACTTAAAATCCCCATATCTTTAAATTTCGAATTTAAACTTTCAATTAAATCATCTCCAACCGCTTATCTTCCACTGTCTAATTAAGTGACTTAACCGTTAGAATTTTATTACGTCCATTTACACGTACCTGGTCGAACAAATGCACTTGGCGATAAATAAAATCGTGGAGGGTCGATTCGTAGAGGATCAGCCGAAGAGTGTGAACTCCGACTTACTATACTTTTACGCCGAAGAAGCTTACGAGCTCGGAGATTGGACAAAAGCGAAATACTATTACACAACTGTATGTAATTATCCAAGCTGTCGATAGGAAATTAGGGAAAGAGGTTGAATTTAGAGGACGTGTAACTTTCGCAGGTAATAATGGCGAATAAGGAGGATTCAGTACCCTGGACCAAGTACGCGATCTTTCTTAAAAAAATCGGACACCTCCAGCG
Organism: Andrena minutula; assembly: GCA_929113495.1. NCBI lineage: Eukaryota > Metazoa > Arthropoda > Insecta > Hymenoptera > Andrenidae > Andrena > Andrena minutula. The sequence continues at coordinate 3,391,614 of OV815993.1, forward strand.
TGCGATGGAAGCTTGCTTAGAAGCAGTCGCGTTAAATAGACGAGACGTAATCGCGTAAATAAGATCCTTGCAAGTTCCACCAACGTTCCTCTTATTGTGCGATTGGAACGTAATAAATTCTGATTATTTCAGATTGTTAATCTATGGAGGAATCCTGTTTGAAAGTCGAAAATACAGGGACTGTGAGATATTTCTGAGAGCCATTACCGAGTTGTATCCACGGTTTTTAGAGGGCTGGGTTGTTCTGCATCTTTTCTATATACGAACAGAGTATTACCCAGGTAAGCTTCATTTCTGGTGGGAATTATGAGGCAGTAGAATCAGACCGTCGCTAAACAGACACCGTTTGCCTTGTGCATTGACTATGACTACTCGATTAGTAGAACTTGGCAGTATTGAGACAGACTTTGTCTGGCTGCATGTGGCCTTATACTACTTATTAACATGTATATGTACATACTACTTAGCAGAGCTTAACATTATAGGCATAGATCTCACTCTTCGTATAGCCCAAAAGTGTATGAACGACAAGCATCAAGAAATAAAACTTCACGAAGAACCACTTTCTTGGGCCATGGTTCACTGTCCCCAGGATAACGTGTACATGATAACAGCGACGTTTCTGTTGAAGTTACACCTCTGCGAGGTACTACGATTTCTAATGTAAATGTTTCAGCACCTTTATGTGTTCACTGTCTTCTGCAATTATAGATAGGTGAACAATAAGTAACTTGAATGTCCCTGTATCTTTGATTTTCAGCTTGCAAACATCGCACTGGCACAAGAATTGTCCAATTCAACTCGATCGACTCATTTTTTGTATTATATGGCAGTGGAACATTATTTGTCTAATAGATTCGAAGACGCTTTGTCTCACTTAGAGGAAGCCCAATGCAATTATGGGATGGTTTGTGTCAATTTTCACAAACAGATCTCTGTATATATGTATTCACATTTACTTGTTTCTTTGATTAGGATTACTCGATCAGCAGTCTAATGGGTCACTGCTACTTCAAAATAGGAGACGAGAAGGCGATAGAGTGCTACGAATTTGCTCACATGCTTTTCGATAGACCCAACGACTTGCATTTAGTGGAAATGAGGTGACACCGATCGTAATACAATTCTACCTGCAATGAAATGTTCCATCGCATCTTGTAATTAATTATAGATTGGGATACCATTATTACAAAACTGGGGACTATGAACGAGCAAAAAGAATGTTCCTAACTGCATGCAATATGTCGCCAACTGCAAAGACATGGCTGGGAGCTGGTTTGGGTTACTACGAAGTGAGAGAAATATGTTAAACACAGCGAAAGGTATCGATCTATCGAAGAAAGTGTTGCGCAAGTGTATGTTCTTTTAGCTTAGCGAGTTCGAAGACGCAGAGACAGCTCTGTCTGAAGCGAACAGACTCGATAATCGCAATCCAGATATATGGGGATATTTATGTTTGTTGAATATTACACTGAGAAGGTACGATGAGTTCACGCAGTGTTACAGAGAAATGGTAAAAGTAAGTCGTACTGTCTTACGTTGTGCTTTGAAAGATCTTGTTCTGGAAATGGTAGATGTTAAAAGAATAACCAACGTGTCTTTATTAACAACTTTTATTGTTTCTTTTATCTGTCGTATCAGAATAATCTTAAAAATAGAAAACTGTGGCTGAGAATAACGAACTCGATGGAGGCTTTGGATTACGCACCACCAATTTTAGTAACGGAAAGTGACGATCTTATCGAGGCTCATCACGAACAGATATGCGAGGAACAATTTGAAAACCATTAATGGCACCTAAATAGTAATAAACAAAAAGAAAAGAGAACACGATATCTGTAAAAGAAAGCGGATCATAATGGCACATAATTAACAAACGAAAATATTGCAACGCTATCAGAAGAAAAATTTCAAATTTCAATAATAACAAATCGATAACTCAACTAACAACATAACAAATCAACAACAAAGTACACATCGGAACATTGTTTGAAGACAAACAAGGGTTCCTTTAGATTTCAATGAAAAAGCCTCCGACTTCGATTAATTAATCAATTAATTCACTAACTCGTGAGATTCTATCGATGCTAGCAATGTTCTTAACGATTTTAATGATCAATCTCGTTTCTTTTTGTTCCCGATCAGCGGTAAAATCACAGGCAAACAGACCTACAGTTCCTATGGTGGTGCAATCTTCATATTTCAACAGATTCTTACCTCGCGTTGTAAATAAAAATTAAAACGTAAAGCAAGAAGTTAACAAAAGTATCGTATAATTAAAAGGAATACGAAAAACGTGCAATAAATAATCTTTTAGTAAAAAGTTGCAAATAAATACGGTATAATATAGACTATAAAGTAACGTAACATTGCTCCTCGACTAAGATCAAATAAATATAGCGTATCGTTTAGTGTGTTACAGTGATTATGTTAAATACGCGACTATTGTGAATCCAACAGTCCCTTGAAATATCAACGTATCAATTTCTTTTCCTCGAAGGTATTCAAAAGACATACATAGGTATATCGGTCTCTAATATATAGCTAATCTCGCTATAGCCAATTATAAAAATATTAGAGTGTGATCTGAAGAAATGTCGATACTCTATTGTCGTAGAATTTCATATAAAATATGAGAAGTAGGAGTCTCGGCCTCGTATTTATTTTCTACGCGTGTGAAAGCGCTGTAGTTATTTTCAGACCGCTAATCCTCTGCGATCTTTCATTCCTCCCCAAAAATAGATTAATAAATCCTTCGCGGCAGAAATCATCGTATTTAAGCAAAGAATCGTCATTTAAAGTAGCACTAACGGAGAGAGTAATTTAATTAATGATCGCAAAGGATTAATCAAGTAACGCCAACATGATTGTGCGCGATTAGTATGACTTAGTTGGTGATAATCTCAGAAGCGCTGCTTTAGAAATGTCCTTAAAAACCATCGACTAAAAGGCGTACAAAATCGGAGACGACATTGCAGAATGCTCGTGAACGTCGAGGTGTCACATTATGTTCACATTTCAGAACGTAAGAAAATCTGGAAAGCAACAATCTAAGTACTCATAATTGGAAAAGAAATAAACGACGTCCATCGTTGTACGAGTTTGTTTCTAATTATGTATATCGAGATAGCATTTGCAACAGAAGCAAGCGTCAGAAATGTTTCTAATATCAAAACGTATCAATGTAATATCCGTTCAATGTGTTATCAATAGCTGATACTATTTTTTATTGCGATATACACTGTTCCCCGGTTAAGCTGATAATGTTTCCTTGTGTTTCGCCGATTAAAAGACACCAAAAGCCATGTATGTAAATCGGACAAGTTAATTTACAGAATTTGAAGCCAACTTCGTTAAAAGTAGTCCGATTTGCATGGAATTTGGTGCGTTTTAGTCGGGAGAACGCCAGGAATAAATTAGTGTCGCTCTCATATCGATGCGATGCAAAATAAAGAATTTGATTTTGTCGATTAAATGCCCGAGCGGTCGTAGCTTAGGGTCCTAGGCACGCGTGCGATTCGACGTCGACGCTTGGCGGAAATCGGAAGACGCTGCACCGCGCCTAATTAGAGTCGATCAGGCATTTAATTCGCAAAATCGAATTATTCATTTTTCATCGTACCGACATGAAAGAGACCCCTATTCCTGGCGTTGTCCCGATTAAAATCCTTAAAATTTAAAGCTTAGCTTAGAGCCCGATTACAGCTTAACCAGGATCAACTGTATTACAGTCCCTCTTTCGTATCCTTTATCCCAGCGCTGTCCAGCGATGGAGCCCTTCACGCGCCCGCTTCCTCTTCCAAACGCTCCATCCCCACATAATATTCGCGAGGAATAGTAGTAGTAGCATTGGCTCGCCGTGGCGACGCGTGCGACGTGATGTCACTAATAGCGAATTCGGCAGACAAGCACTGACTCTGCTCGTACTGTCCCAACACAGAGCACATGGACGTCCGCAGACTTTTTTCCAGGGGGCGACGATTGGTTACTTGTTTGCACCCATTTTTAGCGCCATTTAATTGAAAATTTATAAATTAAATTTTCAAAATATTCAGTGTTTTAGTATAAACTTAATAAAGATTAGTTTTTAATAATAAACGAGTTTTCTGACGCTCCCTGCGGGCGCCCATGTTGCTGCAGCATGTTCTCTAGTTAGCACCGATCACATGCGACCAATTTCTGTGCAGCATTGAATTAGAGCACCACTGGGATGAAACGCATTCTATTTCGTTTATCCGAATGCAGTTTTTGTTCGTCGAATACGATACAAAAATTGCGTACTAATAGAGCAACGCACCGAATGTGTGGCACCGGAAGAGTTCGCACTCAGTGCACACTAGATCAGGGCGCCAAATTCGCTATAATACACACGTCATGTGCAGCGTCGTATACCACATTCGGGAACCTGCAATAGTGCGCACTGAGTGCGAACTTTTTCGCTTCCATTTGGCTAAAAGTCGCACTCAGTGCGCACCAGTGCGACCGTCCGAGTACGCTAATAGTCGCCTCTTTAGCGTTCAGCGGTATCCCTGACAACGCGGACGGAAGTGGGAGAGCTCCAAAAAGCTCGGGAGCCCTGGCTTGGACAGCGCTGCTTTATCCCTTCGGTTCTCTCCTTCCTTTTCTTTCTATTCAATTCGCATCCACATTCGCAGAACCATTTTCCTGATTCATCTCGACGCAATTCGCAGCATCCTTTATATCTTTATCGATATATTGATTGCTTTCGTCAGCTTTTTTATTTGTAATCGGTACTTTTGCCTCTACCGATACATTATTGCACACTGATTGATCTTTTACTTCTATCACAGAATCTGTTTCAACCTTCAACGAAGATACATGATCATTGACCGTTACTTCTGCACTTCGTTGTGAAGCAACTTCATCTTTAATATTATCACAGTAATCGTTTATAAACTGCTCACTATCCTGTTTTGATGATTGTCGATCATCTTTGCGAGGAGAAGCTTCTTCTAGCTTAAGAATATCATCGGAAACGTTATTGCTTTCGTTTGGCACAAGTTCCTCCTTAGATTCAGTATCATTCGGAACCGATGCCCTGGAAGACATGTTATTAGCTTCTGGCAAGTCTTCCGTCGTATCATTTGCAAGCTCCCGTGGACACTCGTGTTTGTTTCCGAGATTATTTTTATCTGTGTCGTCTTTGGTAAGGGGTTCAAAGTTCTCTGTACTTGATAAGCAAGCCGAAGAAGTTTCTTCTGCTTCTTTCAGCATTATTGGTTCACTTGTAATCTCATTCTTCGTATTAGCTACTACATTCTCTGTATTAGCTATCACATTCTCTGGATTAGCTATCGCATTCTCTGTATTAGCTATCACATTCTCTGTATTAGCTACTACATTCTCTGTATTAGCTATCACATTCTCTGTATTAGCTTCTACATTCTCTGTATTAACTACTACATTCTCTGTATTAGCTTCCACACCCTCTGTATTAGCTACTACATTCTCTTTATTAGCTTCTACGTTATTTGTATTAGCTTCCACTTTTTCTGCATTAGCTACCACATTCTCTGTATTAACTTCTACATTATTTGTATTAGTTTCCACATTCTCTGCATTAGCTACCACATTCTCTGTATTAACTTCCACATTTTCTGTATTTCTTTCTCCCCTCCTTGTATTAGTTTCCACACTCTCTGCATTAGTTCCCACACACTCTGCACTAGTTTCCACATTCTGTATTTTATTTTCTCCACTCTGGGTAATAATTTCCAAACTCTCTGCATTAGTTTCCACATTCTCTATCTTAGTTTCCACATTCTGAATTTTATTTTCTCCACTCTGGGTAATAGTTTCCAAACTCTCTGCATTAGTTTCCGCATTCACTATCTTAGTTTCCACATTCTCTGTGTGAGCCTCTACACTCTCTGCATTAATCTCCGCGTTCTCTGTAAGTGTATCTGTCTGGTCAGACAGAGCAGGTTTAGATATCTCGTTATTTTCTTTCACAACGTTATCTTCAAGTTTCGTTAAACCAAGATTAGAATACTCCTGACTTTCACATGTTTCAGAGGAACTGATGTTTGAGAAATCGTGCTTCGTTGCTTTCACATTTCCCCCCACAGGCCTCGGAGACTTAGTAGCATGCGACGCTTGAGAATCCTTCTGCGATCTAAACTCGCTATCATGGTGTATCTGAGAATTCATGTCAGCATCTTCTCTCCTCGTCTCTTTCCTCTGATGGTACGGATATTTCGCATCACCTTCCTTCTTCTTCTGGGAATGTGACCTCTTTATATTAGGAGACTTCTGAGCATTGTAGAAGCTCCCCTTCGACTTGTCCTCAAAGGACTGTTGCCGATTGAAAGATTCATCTTCGGTAATCGGAGCTTCAGCATCCGAGTGGCTGTAAGTAACGCGAGTCCTTTGTCGCGGCCCAACCCTTCCGGTCCCAGCTATGCTTGGCGAGTTCACTGCAAATCAAAACCTGTATCAATCAACGAAGCAAATCCCTTAGTCACTTATAAAAATGATATCTATAAACAGTGCTGCACAAAATACCTTTAACACTCATCACCGGGCCTTTCGTCGCATTGCCCTGATTTACCGTCACCTTGATACTCTTATCAGTAGCAATAACGGTTCTATCCTCGGAAGTTGGAGACATTGGAGCCTTCACTGGCATTGCCGCGTTGTTTCTATGTTGATCGTACGTATTATGAGACCGGTTTTCGTAATTACTGTAAAAGTTCTTGGACGCACCACGATGCATACCGCGACTTCCACCTCGAGCATGATTCACGTGTTCGTTATCTACGACGAAATAAAACAATTTATTTCGCTAATTTTGTAATGTACAAGAACGTTTACGACTGAACATACTATTGGCGTGATATCTCCTGTCAGAGTCTTTGTGATCTTTCTTTGTGAAGTCTACTAATGTCGGCCTCGATGCTTTCTTCATCCCCTCATCTACGACATGCATCTATAATGTAAAATTCCCATTACTTTGTAGTGGCAGAAATCATTCCTCCTTAACGAAAGCTCGTAGCAGTCTCATACATTCCCTCTTTCTCATGACCAATTTCTTATGCTCAGCCATTTAAATTCGAAAGCTATTAGAATTATTGTCACATATATACTTTATCATTATCCCATTCCCTCCGCCAGTTCCCTTCTGCAGTTCTTTGCCTGCTGATGCGATCTTCATCGATACGATTCCTTTCTGCTCTCCATGCATCGTACCCTGGTTGAGATTCATCTCTATAGCTCCCCTTATACACTTTGTTATCCTGCATAAAGTTGAAGTTCATTACGCTCCATGAAACTAAACCCACAAGCATTGAAACGTACTTTCGGTATACTCTCTCTTCCACCAATCTTCTTCTTGAAACTGCCTCTGGTTACTTTATTGTGAGACCTACTTCCAGGAGTCTCTTTCGCGTAGTCCGCGTTCGGTTCCTCTCGTTCCGAGTCCGCCAGAAAATTGTATTTGGGATCTGGCGGCGGACCTTCTCCCTGCGAAGTATCAATTTTCAAATTCCATGTTACTCCGAAGTTCGTAGAAGAGGGATGAAAGAATGTTTACTTACTTGAGCGAACGAGTGAACTTTCTTTCCCTCGTTGGGATGAGACGGGGGTGTGTATTCAAGCTTTTCTTTGGCTGGCTTTTGTTTCGCTTTCGGTGGGCTCGAGAACTCTGGTGGTTCCTTCCGCTCTGGCCAATCCGAGGACGGCACCATTTGCACCAAAGCGTTCAGTTTGGCGGCATTTTTTTTATCTTCTTCTACTTCCTGATAGCGAAAATCATTGACGACGTAAGTGAAATGAGTTATTAACACTTGGCTGATGAGAAATTTATTAATATTTTTCGACCAAACACATGTAAATTACTAGCCCCCATCTAAGCACCAAGATCTACGAGTTTCCGTTGCAGCAGATATTTAATGGTTTGTCCATGACTTTTATTACATACGTTGATCAATTTTAAACACTTATTTTGACATAATTACAACATTATTTAAGGTAATGCGACGCATACGAGAATGATACCCCCAGGCTTTATATATTCTTCGATTTGATTATGTTACAATATCTACCTCGTGTCTTCTCCTAATTTCTTCATTTTGTTGCCTAATTTTATTGATTTTCGCTTCCAGTGCGCTAGATGCCATCTGCAAATGTTAAAAGAAAACAGCGGTTCAAAATTAATTTCTGTATCTAAAATTTACAGAACAGACAAATGAGATTCACAGATTTTCCCTGTAATAAAACAGATTTTACATTTCAAACTGCTAATACAAAAAGTACGAGTTTCAAACGAAGCAGAAAGATTCTTGTTTATAATTTATTGGTGCCCAAGGAAAATAGAAGGTCCAATTTAAGATCGCTTAAAAATTAATCGGAAGTCAGGCGAAACAGGGGCATTAGTAATTCAACGTATCAAACACGATAAGTCGATCGTCTTAAATATTGAAGCAGATATTCGCGTCACGTTCCGCCGTTCCATTTCATAAGGAGTTTCACTTCCGAATGCCTTATACCCGAAATAAATAATACAAACTTATCACACACGATTTATTACTCGCGGAGCAACGTTCGGTCAAATATTTCAGCTCCTTTATCGAAACGAACGGTACATGTCCATAAGACGAGCGAAATATCGAGTTGTAGCGAGATTAATCAGCGGCCAAATCTGCCGCATGAAACGGGTATCTGCATCGGCTTCGATGCAAGTGTGTTTAGTAGCAAATTAATTCCAACATCCGGTAACAAAAGCGTGCTATTTATACGAGTTACCGTTTTTACTATAAAAATCGACGTAACTGTATATATAAACGCATGCAAAATGACTACCAGTCTGTATAAACTGTAAATCGAGAATTGTACATTCTTACGAAAGTGCATTCGAGTCACAAAAAAAATCAAGATGCATTATTTTGGTCGTTTTCGAAAATACAGGCATTATTGCGAGTGAATCGTTTGATGTAAAGACGCAGCGAGTATATTAGGCAGTAATAAGAAACGTACGATTGCGAGTAGAAAGCGGACGCTGTCAAGGAGGGAAGAAGTTAGAACATCACCGGGAAACGTTACGTTGTTTCAGTGAAAAACCAGCCACATATGTCAACACTATTAAACGCTACCCTTATTTATTCTCAAGGGGGACACATTGGCACAACGCGACAGTCACGGATGTTCCCTCTTGCTGCGGATAAGAAAAATTACTGTGACCCAGTGGCTTTCATCGCGCGATTTGTATTTTCCATTTAAAAAGACTGTTCATGGGCGTAGTTACCTTTCAGGGAACCCTGGGTTTACGAGTCTATTTATATATGCAAGATTTTATTTATTAGTAATAACCCTATATAGAGCATTGGTCTTCGAGTCGTTATTTACAACTAGAATCGTTACAATTATATATTTCGTTTAAAAAGAATTATCGTTATTTCTATTTTCTTATTATTTTATTATCTATTTTATTACTTACTGTAGTATAGTAGTCAGGGGGGAATTTGGAGATTTGGCGCCCCTAGGCTGACAAGTGTCTGCCGCCCTTTCCGCGAAATATCATAAAATATTTTAATTTAAAATATCAAATTTGTTGTTTCTCAAAATTTGCCGTTCCCCAAATTTGTCGCCCTTGGCTGCAGCCTACTTCGCCTATACACAAATCCGCCCCTGGCAGTGAATAACTAAATATAATATATATTAACTAGAGCTCTTACTTTTTACCCGTCGGGTACCCGGGTAGCCGGAAATTACCCGGGATAACTTCAAACCATTGAATGTCGTATTGTGTGTGATTGTCTGTGGTATAGTCTGATGTTAGCCAAATATGATCGAACAATACCACATTCAATGGCTTGAAGTTATTTCGGGTAATTTCCGGCTACCCGGGTACCCGACGGGTAAAAAGTAAGAGCTCTAATATTAACTCGTAATATGCAGTGAGCTCTTAATAGTAGCTGAATATAGTCTGCATACTACCTCCAATAGTTCAGTACGTTAATAAAGTAGTTAGTAGCTAATAATAACTTGACACAATTATATTGCGTTCTACGATTATAGTCACCGATAGTCGCCCTTAAAGAAGCGTCCTTACTTGCTACGCCCCTGGTTATATTCGATTATCACTCCGCGTAGAACAAGCGATGAGCACCGCTGTCGCAGATCCGTCATGCGCAGAACGCGCGAGATTCCGTTCTCGACGTTCCGAGAGGTTCTGCAACATTCTGCAATGACCAAGAGCCTGACAGTGCGTGCATATCGATGCATAATCGCCGAACGGTCGTGAAATATGGCAGAGATATGAGGAACCAACGTTCTGAATCGTCTTCCCGGTCTAGCGCGTATTGCCGTTCGAAGCGTGACGCGGACCGCGGCATGTAACCTCCGACGCAAGGGATTGGTAAACACCGCGTACGCAGACAGCAGGTGGCTTTGATCAGCGATCGAATGTTTACTAAAAAACTGCATGTCACTTTGACGACGCCAAGGAAATCGCCGCGCAAAGTGTCCGCGGAGCCTGTTTGAAAATGAAAATAGCGAAATCCACCGTCATCCTGCTGCTCTTCGTGCTAATCTTGTCGATACTCGTAGCGAACGTCGCCGACCTGATCAATGTCGACACTCACGTGCTGGACGACAGTCTGCCTAGCAGAAACGCCAAGGTCGACTGGTCGCAGCCGAAGCTTTACGATATCGGAACGTCGTTCGACCACTTGGTCTGGTTTTTACAGGTCCGTTAGTCGAGGGATCGAATCGCCAGCTGAAAAAGCTCGTACTATCGTACCAATGACGGTTCGATCGGCTTGCCACCAGTAGCGCTCATCCGATGCTTCTTACTTTCAGATATCCGACATACATATAAGCATATTCCGAGACCCATTTAGGATAACGCAGTTGAAGGAGTTTTGTAACGTCACGGTGGACACCATCAAACCTCCCGTCGTGCTAGCTTCGGGTAAATTTTCTTCGCTGTTTATACCCTTTATTTACGATGCTAGTATGTCTGTCCTAACTAAATGTAATTGAATAGGCGATCTTACGGACGCCAAAGCCAGAGACAAAATGGGATCAAAGCAGATATTAGAAGAATGGCAGTACTATAAGCAAGTGTTAGATGACGCGGAAATTAGTAAAAGAACTTTGTGGTTGGACGTGAGAGGCAATCATGGTAATGATTCCGATCGAAATGGTTCAAGCTTTATTTTCTCCAGGCGTACCATCTATGACCTATGTTTGGTACATTTTTCCAGATAATTTCAATGTAGTCAGTCTGGAGTCGAAGAATAATTATTACTCCAACTACTCTATCCAAGGGAAGAAGCACCCGAGATCTTATATGTACACCATAAACGTTGGTTCCGAACTCTATACGTTTATCGCGATAGACGCTTGCTTGAAGCCTGGTCCGAGGAGACCATTCAATTTTATCGGCGTGTTAGACGAACAGGAAATTAGCAGTATCAACAAATTAGTGAACGAGTCTCGGGAGAACAATGCGGATTATATAATTTGGTTCGGCCATTATCCCACCTCGTGCATACTATCGCAATCCAGGACAAGCATCAGAAATATCATAGGTAATAAGTAGTAGACTATGCGTTACGTTAGTATCGTAATAGGATACCGCTTATGCTGTAAAAAATGCCAGTTTCGAAATATATTTTCAGGTGGGAACAAGGAAAGCATGGTGTACGTCTGCGGGCATTATCATATGCTTGGGGGAGCAGTGCCTAACATGTACACGTTGCAGCAAGCAGGGTTTCTTGAATTAGAATTAGCTGACTGGAAGGATAACAGAATGTAACGTAGCCATGTTTCCTGTCGATTATAGCACTTGTAAAATAGATGCTAGATTCTTGTCTGATGTTATGTCGATTTATCGTACCAATTAGCTATCGTCTGGCAGCTATAGATCATGGTCAGTTCTCTTTTATTGATGTTAAGCACGGAGAATGGCCTGTGGTATTGATCACCAATCCGAAGCATGCTTTATATACGATGCCCAGGAGAGAGAACTTATTGTCTGTTGTTAAGTCTACGCATATCAGGTAAACTGTTTTAGTACAAAGAAGATTAACAGTAGCTACTGCGATGAAAAGAAGTCGGTTGAGAAACTCTAGGCTCCGAATAGTATATCCCTATTTGCTGGCACGGCAACGTCGACGAGTACAAAGTAAGTAAACGGGACACAGGCGGTAGGAGCCAATGCGAGCGAAGAACCCCGACCGACTTCTTTTCATCGGGGCACAGTATTTGTGTTACTGTTGCTTCTCATCACGTGTCGGGCAATTTTTTAGAGTACTAGCATTTTCAATATCGCCGATAAAAACCGTTGAAGCTCAACTGGATGATGGTGCATGGATCGTTTGCAAACACGCGAAGGGACCCCTTTTTACCGCAAAGTGGAATTCGACAGAGTACAGCGATGGGATACACACTATTCGAGTTGAGCGAAATATATTTATCTTTCCTTGTCAAGCATCAGATTTTATCTGAACATTATTGACCCTCGGAGAGGGATTTTGTAAGATTGCACCTTGCATTGTTGGTAATAGGGATAATTGATTTCAGGTACGAGTCGTTGATACAGATGACAGAGAGGCGATGGTACTTCAACCTTTTGCTCTCGATGGAACTCGCCTGTCGTTCAGTATTCTGCCTAGGCTAATTCTTATGTCTAACGTCAGTAGCATTGTAAGTAACGGAGCATCTGATAATTACACTTGCGGATAAATCGCTGTACTTATATAGTGTTTTGTTTATTCAGTTTCAATTCCTGTTTGGGACAGTGTTGGCCCTGTTAGTAGTCCCATTATGTTTGCTACGCTTTCTTCATATATTGTGCGAGAGTAAGTGAAATATAAATATAAACTTTGCGTTCAAATTTATAAAACTATGGAAGTGTGACGAAATATTGTTTCAAACAGGGAAGCAAATGCATCGACCAAGATTGCGAATAAAATTCTTTCACTCGTGGCTCAGGAAATTGTGGATACTATCCACTGTTGACCGACTGTTCTTTCCACTAGTATTCTACGCGTTATACTTAACAGTTGGTGAGTAATTGTGAATTCTCTGCATTAAAAGTATTGATACTAACGACAGGATTAGAAAAACTGTTCCCTCTGTAAAATATCTACCTTTAAGGACCTTGGGCTATCGGCGAAGTGATAGATAATCACACTGGCATAATTTTTGCTTGGGGAACGTTCGTTGGAAATTCTTATTTACCCGGTGCCTTTACTTACGCTTATGGGTTCCTCCAATTATTCTCTTTTCACCTGCCGCTTATGCTGATCTTATCTCACGGAGTGGATAAACGGTAAGTATACATCAATCGAAGACCTTGCAGCAAGAGGAGTGCAGTTCCATCTTTAGCAACTTGGAGTAAATTAGAAGAAACTGGTTATAAAATTGTAGCTTTGACTTAATATTGAAAAGAGAACGGTAACTGGACTTCAAATTGGACATTGTACAATTTTCTTTTAACTGAAAACTTTAAAACATGGAGCTGCCACTCCCCTTGCTGCAAGGTCTTCAATTACTATAAACGTATAGCGATAAAACAATCGAGAAAGTAACCGATTGAATAGATTACAGAATGTTAACAAGCCTGGCAATAAATCATTGTCCAAAGTTTGTTTACTGTGGCATCATTTACCAATAACGACACTGGTTGTAATGCAAACTTGCATGGCGTACTTCTTCTGGCTGGCGTATGGAACATTAGCTACTGTGTTGTGTCCATTACGCACCTGGAGCATTTTTTTGGCGCTGCTGCTATGGTATCAAGTGAACACGATGCCACAATCATGCCTGAGGTACGTGTCTTATTTATCTGCCCTCTTGTTTCATAGTAATCGTGATATTCTTTTTATCTTGAAGGCTCGCGATGGCGATATGGTCCCCTCACACTTGATTTGTACAAGGTATATAACGATTCATAGTACAGAAACGTAGCGCGTTATTACGATTTGTTTTACATAGCTGAAGAATCGTCACGCTTTTGCGTAAACATCGTTGAATTAACAAACATGTATAGATAGAATAAGCGAGTTAATAGAAGATTTCAATAGTCCCTAATTACTAAATGTGAAGCATTTAATTCATTGCGTGTCAAAGTTAACTATGATACATTTCGCGGATCTGTGCGAGAACGTGAAATTAATTCGAGAACAATACTTCAGTCATTTCTTTTTACGCTTGTCAGAGAAAGCCTAAATCCGAACGAAATTGTTACACAGTCGGGCATTATTCGAATAAGAATTGTCTAATAAACGGAAGTGATTCGATAAAAACGAATCATTTTTTTTTTATCGAATAATGCTCGACTGTGTTTGCAGCTCTACATTACGATTCAGCCAGTTCCTTTAAAATGTGCCACAGGCGAATTTTTTCATTCATGGAATTACAGCGAAGACTGTTTAGATTTGTTGCATAATAGTTAATATCTGTTAGCTAATTTTAGTAATCGATTGAATGGTCAAATGCGTTGTTAGCAAGTTTTCAAATTCGTAGCGTAAATATGTATATTATTTATTTATTTATTTACGGGACGAGCGCATTTTAAATACTTTGTTTTAACTATTTTAATACCTTTCACTATTCTGGAATTACTGATTTACTGTTTCAAATAGTAATTCTAATGCTTCCGAGATACGTTTCGGTTTTACATGAACGTTGTAAGATAGACTATTTAAGAGGGGATTGTTGAGAAACTGAGGCGGAAGTTCTGTGTCATAGGATGCTGTTATGCTTTAGTTAATAATTAAGTTGCTAACTCTATCCATGTGAAACAAGCAGATTGAGAAATCAATATATAAATCGATATTTTCTATGAAATTTACATGGAAGTATTTTCTTTCACATTTTCCGTGATATATGTGTCAAAAGTTGAAAGAATGATCGAAACTTTATTAAAACGATATTAATCTCTGTTAGTGGTTTTTTCTTTAATACTTGGGTGTATCTTGGATCCAATTGAATCTGCATTCGAATTTTCATAAGCTGAGTTTCAACTCTGTGATATTAAGTAAATACAGTTATAGATGGAAGCAGCACGGGGAAATTTAATATCAGATTTAAAGAGTTCCGTCATTGTTTTCGAAAAGTTTCATCTCGAACGATTGTAAATTACGTTTCTCCTGTGTTGAGTGATTGGGGTAGGCAAAGAAAGCGTGCGATTGTAAGATAGAGATGTTGATATCTTTCCGAAGATACGAACCAGTATTTCCTTAGAACATAGATTTTATTGCTACCGTATATTTTTCTACATACGATTTAAATGTCACTATTCTTGAACACGATCTCTGAACTGCAAATGTGATCTCAATAAAGCAATGGTTCCCAATCGTTAACAATCACGAACTTCTTCCATGAATATGCCAAAATTCGTAGAAAAACAGCAATCGAGCGATTCGCAATTATTGTGACTCAGACGAAAGCAGTGTTAAGTAAAAGAATTTGAGTTTCTCGCATTTAAAAGTGGACAGACAGTATTCTTTATCGCTTAATCTTATTCCGCTACTCTCCTCAAACAAGTTCCGGAAAGTTACCGCATTAAATTAGCGATTATTGGGAATCATAGTGATAGGTTTACTTACAGCATTAAATATTTATATTTAATGTATTTTGTAACGCACTGCAAGAAATATGGGCGAGTATTATTTTCTAGTGATTAAAGGGGCAACGTAGAGTACCGTTCTTCGTTCGTTGCTTGTGATACAAATATTCTGTACATGTGTAATATATCAATGGGGCATGTGCAAAAGGATAATGACGCATGTGCTGGGTGTGAATGAATGTTGTACGCAACATAAATCATTGCGGATTCGACCTTTTCCATTAGTAATGTGAACTTTTGGTTCTCTGATGTTTGAAAAATGTACTTTACATGAACTTATAAACAAAATATATACAATAATATATATAAACAAATACTCGGTTATCCAGTTTTTAAAAGTTTTACATAACGTGTACAAGAAAAATGTAATCTTTTTTCTTATTATAATTAGTTCCAATTTACCATTGTCCTGACTCTGTCGAAGAATAGTTAGTAATTAATTAATTGTAAACAAAATAATTGCGAAGTCACGGGTAGGGCTGTAACGAATTTTCGAATACCAGAGAATTCGAACTTACGATTCGCGTGTTCGAGTATTCAAATTATTCGAAGAAATAATTCGTATTCAAAATTATATCGAATTATTTGCGGCTCTAGTCAGGAGCCTGTATTTTGAGATGCGATTATAAAAGTACATAAATAAGTAAATCTAGAAAATCGATAATTCATTAATCTTCGAAAGACGGTCAGGTGCAGGAATATACAAATACAGTCGCATCGGAAAGTAAGTTGACACTCTTTAAAATCGCATAATTTTTTTAAAATTAGTTCAAACGACTTGAGTTTTTTTTTAAAAGCTAGCGGAATTAGTTTTCTAGGTAACGTGTTTCGTCGTTTTGAAAAAAATGCACTTTGTCAGAATAGCAAAACAAAATAGTAAAGGTCGTTTTTTAAACTTTTTTTTCGTGAGCCTGTAATGAAAATTCAAAAAACACGTCACCTAGAAAACTAATTCCGCTAGCTTCTAAAAAAACTCAAGTGCTTTGAACCAATTTTAAAAAACTTATACGATTATAAAGAGTGTCAACTTACTTTCCGACGCGACTGTAAGTCTCCTTATTTATCTATTTTATTTACATCATAGAAATGACGGACGTGAAAACAAGTCGATGCCAGGGTAGAATAATTGCCCTAATTCCTCAAGCCTGGCACCCCGGGCGCGTTTTAACGCCCACTTTAATTCCCACTCCACCGCTACGCGCCGCCAGCATTCAAATTCGCAATTCAATATTTGAAACGCATATTAAAGCGATAAATAAAGAGTTTTATTACTACAAACGATAGCATAATGACTTACAGTAACTCCAAAATACGCTCAGATTCACAAGTTGCATATAAGCAACTCAACAAACTAACAAACAAATTCGTATGCCATTATATAAATCGAACGGGGCGCTTTAGTTTGCACTTACGCACGAAAGTGCTTGCAAGTCCGGAGACGGTCTTTGGATTCCGTCGTGACAGTTAAATGATCGATGATACATTGTTGAGGAACATTGACTTAAAAAATTGACACGACAGGTGCGTATATATTGCTTCTAATGGTTCATGCGTATATACAATTACAGTAAGTACTACATAAGTACACGGTCTGGAGAAGTATCTTCGAGCAGCTCAACGAAATCAGTTTGTTATTTTGTTACTGTTACTTAATAGTCGCGGAAACTTTCTCGACAGATTTTTCTCTCTATATCCAGCGAACACAGCTTCCCTAATCTGTCGCGTAAAGAGAAGATATGGAAGATTCAGGGGAGAATTCTCCCGCTCAGTGGGCAATTGATATGTTCGAGGGCAAGAATTACAATTACGAACGACACTTTTATAACAAGTATACTGGAGAGATACTTGGCGGTCTGATCGGCGCAACGTCACCATGGTGTAGGAATTACTTGTTACATAGACCCCTTCATGCTGGTAAGTTGATTGAATCCGAAGCACCCTGAAACATGTAATTCTAACCTGTCCGTAGTTACTCTGTTACGTAATGTGCATCTGAGAGCTTGCGACTATAGAAAATGAATTTCTAATGCCGCCACAAATTACGTTGAATGCGCGACCTTAACTACATCGCGATTTAAAGTGTTAAATTTTTATGGAAATACTGTACACGTGTTAATAATGCCCGCAATTTTTAATCACTTGTTACTCTGCAGAATTTCTGTGCATTGATTAAAGTTTATGTATTTGTCACTTTCCTTAGGTTTCCAATATCACATTGCATTTGGCATACTGGGTGTAGTTATTGGCAGAATTTTAACAGTCAAGACTGATGAATATTACGCTAAACGAGACGCGATACTGTTAGATTATATTAAGAAACATCCGCAACGCTTCCCCGAACCACGTAAGTGAATTTTCTGAGGCTATTCTTTTAACATATTTGTGTCGTGATAAGCTTCAAGGATTATGTAGTTGACTATGAACTTGTTAAGTTGAAATGTACTGTGCGTCGACGAGAAGATGGTCCTTGGAATGGGATAGGAGTTCTTCGCTTGCATCGTCTGTTTCCTGTTCAGTCTCTTCGTATTCGTTGATGTTGTCGCGTTGGCGAATAGCGACAACACCTTGCCCTGTCTCTGCAATTATGTTAGAGAACGTGGGGATATATCATTCGGAATGTAGAGTTTCTCGTGGACAACATCTCGTGGACGCACAGTATCTATTGCTATCGAGTTAATTTTAATGTTTCCAACGTTTCAGGGAATAAAAAGTATGCAGATCTATTGCTACCATGGGTTCCGATACGTTAGGTAATTATAATACCTTTTTAAAATGAAATGATTGATTGTAATAGTGGATATCTAAATAAAATACATAGAATATTATTACAGCTTATAAGAATACGCCGTACTCTTATATCGTATTCCTACATTAAGGGTCTGTTGTACAGCTTTTATTAGTATGTATAATACAACGATCGTGCGTACGAGTATTTTTATCTAAATTCTTTATACCTGAGAGTACAATGATTTTCATTTCGTGATTTAGAGTTAAATGGTGGGATATACATTTGTAAAACAGAAACAACAAATTCACTATACACAGGAATAAGATGTAAAATTATATATAACGGAGCTAGCATTACGTGAAGTTCGAAACAGAACAAAGTTAATAGAATGTTTCTGTAGTTTGGAGACATTTCATCCATTTTATTATATAAATATATCTATTTTTATTAATATCCTTGAAGTTTACAAAATCTTAATTTGTTATTCATTGATCTATTAAGAATTCTTTGATCAATTCAATCTCTGCCTCTGTTTGCATTCCAGGGTGCGATTGGATAGAAAATTCTCTGATTCGGTATACGTATTATTCATTCGGGCAGGAATAAACGAGAGACGGTTACTCTTCCTAATTATCATTCTAGCTCACTCATAAAAGTTTCTATTTCTTCTCAGGATTGTAATTGTCATTGTACAGCCCGGTTCCTTTCGAATCTCCTAGCCAGGGATATTTATTAGGGCATTCCCTGCATGCTTCTAGATACCTGCGAACATATTTGCAATTATTATCAGTCTCAAACTACGAAATACCGGAAGCTTCTCCATATCAACGATCGTTCACCTAGTCGTAGTGAAATTAGATTCCTGGGTTTTGAAATCCAGAGCGCATTTATTTGGATTATTACACGGCGGGCCAGGAAGATTCTCTTTCTTCTTACACGACCATCCTTCGAAATTATGCAGAGATTTAACTGGCTTTGGATCGGTCATCCATGTAAGCGCTTGAGTAGCGGTTACAAAGTACACGTCAGGCCTGAAAGAATACGACACATGTATTCACTTCCTGAATTATTTACGTTGCCTTAATCATTCTGTTTCTTTAGTTGATAACATGGTAAAGAGCTATAACAAAGGTGGAGCTCTCGGTTTCCGCTTACAATGTCACTGCCCAGTCGAGGAACTTCGACAGACCTCGTTCGAGTTCCTTTATTTGGAACCAGTTTGTGTGGAATGGCATCATATATGGTGCTCGGTTTTGTTCATAGTATCGATTAAAATCTTCTTGCAACCACTCAAAGACTTCTTCGGGATCGTGATTGTGAAGCACGCACTGATCCAAGTAAGGGCAGTGTCCTCCTTCATAGCTCTCGACGTAATGTGCGTTTAATGGTAATTCCCAGACGCCTGAAAGCGATCGAAACACAGCTGGATTTAGAATATCTTGGTACGAGTTACGTTTACATCTGTAAATACAACTGTCGCGTACCTGGGAATGATTTGGTGGGGCAGGTGCCCGCTTTGCATTCATGGGGAATCTTGTAATCAAGAGTATAAGGCCAGATTGGTACTTTTAATGGAGAGATTCCAACACTGCTGTCGTATATATACCCAAAGTCTTCCAGTACTTTGTACTGAGTATTCCGTCCAGGCTTCAAATACGGAGCTCTCATACCCACAACTTCGCTGGTTGAAATGTTACTGAAATGCTTGAGTATCTCGCGCATTCCAATCATTTCTCCGACCCACTCTTCGTACCCTTTATCCTCCAGTCCCTTTTGCAATCTAATAATCATCGATTAAGAACGCAACGTTCCATTTAATTATTAACACAGACTGTTAGCGTTTAATACTCACGATATAGTTTCAGTGGCAATCTCGTGCCCATCGTGCGCTAAACTCTGTACCATATTGTAATTACAGTACTCGTGTGAGATGAAGAATGTGCCTTTCAAAGGGCAATTGTTCGGATTCAGCCTGTCGGTGGTAAATATCTTTTGGTAATGATCAAAATTATTGTGATTTACCGCTCCGTCGAATGTCATTATTATCATCTGGGGTGTCTGTCATCGAAGGAAAGCGTGTATAGAGCAGAGCCAAGATAATTCTCTAGGAAATGTATCGGAGAATAGTATATACCTCCTCTGGATGAATGCCGCCGGGGATTATTGTGCCATCTCTGGAACAGAAGCAGTACGGCAGCTGACAATTCGCGGTGTCACACTTTTCTGCCAAATCAGTCGGTGGTTCGGTCACTGGCGGCGGGGCTGAGATTGAGAAACTTTAGATTAACCCAGTCAATGGAGGAATGTATGGCTCGCGGTGGCTTCCGAACGAAATACTTACTCGTGGCGATGGGTCCGCAGCGGGCCTCGTTTTTGAAAGTGCAGAACTTACTGATGTCGTCGAAGTGCAATCCTGACGGACACCTGTTCAGATATGGGTATCCATCGACGCACTGTTGGGATTCAACGGAGAAGCTCTTTAATTGCAAATTGATCTTTAAGAAGAAATAGAAAGGAAGGGAATTTAATTACCTGATAAAACCTTCTACACGTCGCTGGATCTGCAAAGTTACCATTGCCTTGACCTTCGGGGCACGTGAACTCCTCGTCTTTCTTCTCGTCGTCTTTCTTAGCATTCTTTTGTCCATAAACTGCAAGATCAGTCGCGCAATAAATTAGACGCCGACATTTTAACGGCATTGTAGAAAAAGAGAGACAATTAGCTACGAGAAAATATACATGGGACCATCGACACCTTGGAGGATTAGGATACACGGTTCTCGAGGAAAAGGTCAAGGTAAAGACTCTCCTCGAAATACATTAACGTGTTCGTGTATGTATCCACACACGTGCACGTCGAATACTTGATTATTCCGGTTTGACTTTTATTGAATTCTTTCCCATGGGCGTCCGGAGGAGAGGGGGCGGGGACAAAGGGGCAGTCGCCCCCTGGCTTCTGAGAAAAAATCGCTTATTTTTTTAAACTGATCTTTATCAAGTTTATACTAAAAAAAGGGAATATTTTTAAATTTCGGTTTTAAATTTTTAATTAAATTGGCACTATAAAATGAGTTAAAAAAGCAAGAAGGGTATATTTTTCTTTACGGTATGCAGAATTAATTTTCGATTATTCTACAGCAACCCAATCTCTAAATAATTCGACAAAAGCAGTGAATTGAAACTTCAAAGATTCACATTTCTTGCATTATTCTCAAAGAAACTTTCTCGTATGAAAGTTTCCGCGTGGGTGTATAAGAGATATTAGATCCCAACGATTTGAATAACTTCTATTGAATTCTTTACGCAACGAAATACATAATTCAAGGTAACTGAAAAGAATTCCATTCATACGAAATGAAATGAAACAGTATAACGCAGTGCACGCGGGAAGGTGGAAATGCTTATAGAAAATGTCTGAGAGAAATTCCAAGGGTATCATAGGAAAGACGGTCGAGAAAGCGAGGAACGTGGTAGTAAGAATTCCAGCGTCCAGAGGAGACGCATTATAGCTACGTAAGCGTAGAGATTCGAGCATTCTGGTTTATTTATTCCCGTCTGATCGGATATAGTCGATACCCCTTACGGCGCAAAGAAACCCGAACGGCTTGCACGCTCGCAAATTATTTTATTTGCAAATAAAGATTATTCTCGATTAAAATTCTCTATGCATTGATCTTCAATTATTCTCCCAAAGTAATTTGATAAAATCGATACAGTGGCATTTCGAAATATAATGAAACAGTAGATATCAGTAGTCGTTGCTACAAAAATATCCACAGTTTTCTATAAGGCAAGGATGGGCATGCCACCCATATGTTGAGTATAGATCACCCGGGCCAAGATCAAGGATCAGCATTGACTGGCACTACAGCGCCAGCATTGAGATATGGAGGCAATTATTTCGCAGATCACGATATTCCTCGATCGATCATTACCCTGCATGTGTGTAAAATATATTCCCACTGTAATTAATGAATCATTCCCGTAATTAAATGTGTTAAGCTCAGCATATTTTCTTTTTAGAAGCATTAAGAATGTAATAATCTCTGCAGAACGTTGGTTCACTGCGGATTACTAAACAAGAAAATAATCTGAGCTATGCAGACTGTAAAGTGTAATACATATATCTTCGGTATCATGGCTTTTAGTTGTCCTTCGACTCCTTAGACTCGATCCACCGTTATTACAAGCGACGCGACGTTCTCGAAACACTGGCTGTTGGTAACCACGAGGGGAATTCATTATTGCGAGGGTTACTTTTTATTCCGTGCGTGCGCCGAAAGGGCGTGCTCTGACGCAATCGTATCCCTACCGTCTCAAGGTGTGGTTTTTTTTTAGAAACTTATCGCGCATTCATTATGTTCTCGTGTCCAATAGTATCCCTGCTCTTATCGATTTCTATTTCAGGATTCCTTTATACTTGTAACACGGCTATTACTCTTAATTCTATTAGAAAGTTCTTAATCGTTTAATCTTTAATGCATTAATGATTACAACTAATTCAATACGCAGAAGAATGAGAATATTAATATACTGAAAAATCGCGAAGCTTAACCTAATAGTTATATAAATATGAAAATGTATGAGCGTTTAATTTGATGTAGAGAGCGATTGGGCTCAAACGTGTTGAATTCTTCTGTGGATGGGCTAGCAGGAGAAAGTAAGTATCTCCGGAAGATACTTCCCTGTGATCTTATAATAGTCGAGCGTGTCATAAGTAATAAACTTATACCGTAACACGTATAACGAAAAGCAAAGACAAAGGAATAGGTATGTATATACCAGAATCGTATACACGAGCTGTGCATTACGATGGAATTAAATAAAAACGATCGCGATGGAAGAAAAGTCCCGATGGAGTTAATAAAGCGAGGCTCGGGCGGCTGAATGCCAAAAAGATCGGTTTAGCGGCAAAGTGGAAAGTGAAGGTACCGCTCTGGCAATGACGTTGTGGTAAATCGTTCAGGTGCAACATTTCCATCGGCCGTGCACCATACACGCACACGCTTTTACCCTGAATTCAGATCCGTGTGTAGCGTGCGACGGCGTGCCATATACGTGTGAGCGACGAAAACTTATGTAAACACCGGTGAAACCGCCAGGGAACCTAATTTAACGACGCTCCAGCGCGTCGGTGCGCTGCTTCCTCCCAACATCTCGCTTTTATCCGTGTCAGCTTTATTTACAAGACGGGGGGGCCTCTCTCACGACACTCGGCGCCAACTTTCCAAGTGTCGTGGAAGTGATTCTCTCCGAATCTGTGTCAATATACTCGCGTACGTGCTTACGGCAATTTATATACCCAGAGAATTTCAACGATTTTAATAGCTCCTCTCGATCAACGATTAACATCTCCTTTAAGAACTTTAGAACAAGCCTCTCGGCTTGGGAATCTTTACGCGGCTCAGAATGCTACAAGATTTCCTTTCTGCGGCAATTTCACGAGACAACGAATTGCAAATTAGGGTGCATAAGAGAATGGTTGCAGAAGGTCGTTCCTTCTTGCTTAGCACCTACGTTATCTTGCTGTGTGGCGGTGATTCGATCACTTAGTCCAACAAAGAAACTACGGTTTAAAAATTTATATTAAAAAATAAAGATTCGCGATATCGCGCATTGCAGTAAGAGCAATCGATAACTCTTTGGTTGAAGTTCTTGGAATAGAGATCTGATGCGAGGTAACGAGTTTCTTTATAGAGATCGTTATAGAAAAGGGCAGCGCGTTGTAACTCACTCAGGAGGCAATAATTAATCTCCCCTGTTTCGTGGAATATTTAATAGACTGGCGGATTGGAAGCGATTTGCAGGCGTGTCGTCCTACCTGATACGATCAAGACGGCGCAAAGAAGCAAGAGTCCCCTCCGTGGTGCCATCGTCGAGCAGCCGTGTGAGAAATGTGGCCGAAGTCCTTTTCCCCGCGTCTACCTTGAACTATTTCACGGCACTACGAATCGATTGTGTTATTTTGTTTTATTTTGCACCGGGAGGCTTGTCATCGGCGATGCCACTGGTCGAGCCTACTCTCGCAGCACTGGCGACTGGCTCGAGGAGGGTCCTCGACTTCTGGCCATGGCTACAGGAGTCGGGAACCGGACGGTAGGAACCGTTCTTAGCTCATTGGCTGACCACTTTCTACCACCGTCTCGGCCGTCGAGAAATCTGCGCTTTTATTTGCGTTAGCATAGGCCACCGGTTCCGTGTCCAATAGGGTGGCTGTTATTTACACTTAGTGAAATGTTTTTTCACGATTTTCCCCGCGGCACCCCCATAGAACACTTCCAATTAATAAAAAAAATCTGCGTAACCTTTTTCCAGTTTTTCGATTTTTTTTCGAAAACCGTTCGTCGTACGAGAAAAAGTAATGGAATGTAAAATATGCTCCTTGCCTGGATCTACAACTTTTATTTGAACTGTTTTTTCATGCGATCAATAACTTAGAAGGTAATTAAATAAAATCGATTTTATGCGCTTTTAAGTAATTATTTAAATATTCAAGGACCCATGGGCTGAAACTTTGCACAGATATTTTTTTATTAATTGCAACTATTCCGGGGGGTGTCGCGAAGAAAATTCAAATCTCGAAAATTAGAGCTACCAGAATTGCGATTTTTGCGAAAGGGATAAATGGAAAGTATACGAGTAAATTAATGTTTTGTATATTTACACGAATAGGTAGAAAAATTAATACAAAGCTGTAAATGGATACGATTATTTGGTAATGATAAGTGTAAGTAGGATATGTGAGAAGCTTCACAATTCGATCTTAGTCATCTGAGGCCCCCTCTTCCGCTTCTCTTTCCTCTTCTTTGTCTTCGTCTCGTCTCTCTGTCGAGGATCAGCAGGCTGCCAGAATGGATTGAAATATCCCGGCTCGCGTTCCTTCATGTTCAGTTCTTGAGCCAGCAAATCGAGCATAGCGTTCGTTTCCTTGTCCAGAAAATAGCTCGATCGATTTGTGAAGTCTATGGTCCAGTTTATCATTGCATACCACTTGCGTTGTGATTTCAGTATACGATGGGCCACGTGAGGAAAGTGGAGGACAATGTCGCCGAACAAGGCCGTGTTTTCCAACACGGTGGATATCGCTGCGAAATATATACACTTTACAGTAAACAATGGATTGCAAAAGGATTATAAAAATACCGAAGAGACTCTTAAAAGATTACCACTCTGAACAGTGACGTTCTGTGGCAAGGATCTATCGTCTGGATCAAAGCCCGCGGCCTCGATCAACGATTTACTCGCCTCGATCACGCCCATCATCTTTTCCCCGAGGATCGTAATCATTTTGTACAAACGTTCGTAGCTATCTATCTTCTTAAGGTGCCTCACAGCTACTGCGTGCTCTTTGCGTTGAACGCTAAATGATTTTCTAACTAGGAAGATTACAGTTAAGGAGCATTCACCATTTTGCGTTTAAAACTACTGAAATAATAAAGCTACTTCCGCTTTATCAACTCTCAAACCTCATATAACACATCGTACAATTAAATTTTATCTTCTAACAGCTTCGATAGCCACTGAAATTTACAAAAAATAAAACTGCTAATGTGAAAAGGATAACAAGGGTAATAAACTCCCCTCTAACATTTATATTCGTACTCTTTTAGACAACGCGACCTTGGAGTATCTACACCTTATATCTCCAATGGATACACAAATCCTCGTAGACCTTAATTTCGGACGGGCCACTTTTTCGCGGCTCTTCGCTGATTCGGTCTTCCGCTGCCGAAGTGTTCACCTGTTGCGCATGCGCAGTGCATGTCAACACCGACACGACTGTAATGTAAACGAATACGCGTGGCATCACGCCGGATCGAAAAGCCCTCGAATTACGAAGTAGCACACCGATAAACGATAATCCTGCTGCAAGGTAATGACTGCTCTTTGAATATCAGAGACCCTTAGATCCCTTCGCGAGAGATTCTCGCAGTTTCAAGTGGCATTTAATCGACGAAGTCGAGCCGCAAGTTTCAATCGCGACACTGCCGCCATCTACCAATCCCCGTGTAACGTCGGATGTGTCAACTCTGCGCGACGATTCGCTTGAAAATAATTAAAACAGTCTTAGCATTAGCTTCGTAATTATGCGACAGTTACGAGCGTGTAAATCGTGACGCTCGCGTGCGCTGTTTCATTTTTTTTATTGACGTTTGCGAGTGGCGTTAAACTGTAGCAGCTTAGGCGCGCGTGGACCAGTAGCGTTTGACTGAAGCTATGAAATGAACGTGTTTAATGGGGAAGATTTTATTAATGCTACGTACATATGGCAGTGATCTGATATGATATGACAACATACCCTCGCCCATTAGCTAAGTTACATGTCTAATCTCTTTCCAATTAGAGTCTAGCACTGGCGACGAACATGGCAGCAGCGGATGAAACAAAGCTTGATGTAAGTGTGCAATTTTACAAGCTGTGGGTTTTGTTCGGTCTGCATTTTGTAGCTATGAGTCTCGTGCAGAAGAACGTTAAGTTTTCTTTGGGAATTGCTTGACGATCTTAACGTGAAGTTTCTGGTTTAAGTTTAAAGTCACGATGGAGTATGCCGATCCTCAAAATGTCGAGGGTGAGATGACAGTAGGAGCTAAGCGGAAATCGAACCTGGGGGAACCTGAGTTTAATACTTTAGATGAACCAATCAGAGATACGATTGTAAGTTTGCGTAGAATAGTGTTGAATGTAGAGACTGAAAAAGGAGATTGTGGTTGTTTCGATTGAAATTCTTGGTTTAACGTTATTAATGTTTCTCGCAGCTCAGGGATGTTCGAGCAGTGGGCAAGAAGTTTTTTCATGTTTTATATCCCAAAGAGAAGAAAAGTTTGTTGAAGGAATGTAAGTGAATATGATATGAAACTTAGTTTATATATGATGTTGTATGTAATGTTAGTTTCTAAAGGAAGGAACTGTTTTCAATTTCAGGGGACCTTTGGGGACCATTAGTATTGTGCACGTTCATGGCTATGTGAGTTCAGTGGTTGTAAGATTTAAATTTTTCAAGTACCGTGTGTATAACTACAGTCGCAAATTTTGTTGTTTCAGAATATTACAAGGTTCTTCTGATACAGCAGATAATTCAAATGACGGGGGACCAGAGTTCGCAGAGGTTTTTGTAATCGTATGGATTGGGTCTATGGTTGTTACATTGAACTCCAAATTGTTGGGTGGCAATATGTAAGTAATTCTAGTTTGCTTAAGGGGTCGTGCCTAGTTGGCAGGTGAAAAAAAAATGTGGTTTTTGGGAATTTCTTGTGGAAAATCTAATGTAGGTTTTTTACAACTATTTTATTATTTTTAAAGTACATGTATTCAGTAACTCTCAGTAATTTTGTTGTAGGAAAATATTAAAAAATGAACAAATCCTTTGTGAACGAAGGATTTTTGTTTTTTATGAAAACTCTAGTTTTAATTCACAAAAGACGAACAATTCAGACATCGAAAAATCATGATTTTGTGTTAAAAAACTGCCATTTTGTCTGAAATACTTTTTTTTTAAAAATCATTTGTTCACGAACCAAATAAACTCATATACTAACAGAATCTTCTTCACTTTTCGATTTCAAAAGACCCGGCTCGGAGAAATCGTGCTCGCCGCTAAAAACATAGCTTCCGGGAGAGTAACTGTTATTCGTTCATTTTTTAATATTTTCCTACAACAAAATTACCGAGGGTTGCTGAATACATGTACTTCTAAAATAAGCAAATAATTTTAAAAAATATACATTAGATTTTCCACAAAAAATTCCCAAAAATCACGTTTTTTTCGCCTGCCAACTAGATATGACCCCTTAAGAGGAAACATACGCGCAGTGCTGTAACAAAAGTTCTTAACATAATTCAATGTATTGCAGATCCTTCTTCCAAAGTATCTGCGTCTTGGGATACTGTTTGCTGCCAACCGCCATTGCTTTAATTTTATGTAGAATCATATTAATAGTAGATCAGACTACTTTCTTATTTAGTTTAAGGTTCGTCATCTCCATGATTGGATTTGCATGGGCAACGTACGGTTAGTATAATTTTATTCCACTATTATATACTTGGAACCATCGCTTATTGACGCGAACTATTCCATTTCAGCATCAATGGCATTTCTCGGCGACAGTCAACCCGTAGGGAGGAAGGCTCTAGCGGTATATCCAATATTTCTATTCTATTTTGTTATTTCCTGGCTGGTTATATCTCACACTACGTAAAATAAACTACAAATCATTTACAATAACAAGACTGTACATTGTTCCGTATTTGTGCACAAAGTAAACGGGGACTCGAAACTCGTGCGAAACGTAGCTTGCATCGCACTTCGAAACTCTCGAAATCGGAGTCTATCTGTCGTGCTGAGTTTTCTCTAGATGAAACTTATCGTCATAGATGAATACATTATTTACTCTGTACGCTTTACCGAATCACCAGTTTGTATGTCAATTATAATGACCTATATACAGAATGTATCGATATAAGGTGTAAAATGATGAATAATACTTAAGTAAATTATTGTCGCATTGTTATATATTTATATGTTTCGTTGACGTAGGAACTTGCTTAATCTTCCGTATTTCCATAGTTTAAAGGGTCGCAGTTATCATTATCAACTGACTTCCACAAACTCACATTCCTATTAAAATGTTCATTTTATTTGTCGATCATTGCAATGATTTACATCAGTAAAAAAAAGTGAAACAGCGTAGAGTCACGCGATTTGTACTTTTTGCACATATGTATTGTGTACATACTGTTATCTGTAAAGTTACAATGAGACATTGAATAAAATTAGTCATTTTGTATAACACGAACAAGCTCTTGTCTTTTCGTCAGAAAGATCACGTATGCGAAAAGTATCTTTCTAACTTTTTGAAGAGAGTCTTGCTATCGCAGTGACCAGAGTATGCGCTTAATGATTTTTTTACCGCGGTGTAGCTTGTCTGAAGATCCCCCACCTACGAAATTGGTGATAATAACATTGTGATATTAGAGATAGAATGCAGTGTATGTAATGTGCTACCTCGTACGCTAAGTAAGCGCTGTTGAAGTGAGGTTCGTAAATGAAATTAGCGATATTGGCAGCAGCGTGGAAATAGGTTCGCGCTGCTGTTAAATTCCCATTTCGAACTTGTATGACTCCAAGATTGTTGTATGCTAAGGCGTGTCTGTTGTCACTTACGATAGCCAGTTTTAAACATTCCGCTGCCATTGTTATGTCGCCCACGGTCTGAAATCGTTTTTGAATAGAAAGGACAATGTTAAGTCGCAGAGGGGATTAGTGACCCACGAGTTACAGCGTATGCGATACACCGTTGGAAAGATCTCGCCAAGAGGAATCGATTGATACCATTTTTAACTTCGAAATCAGTTGGGATCACCTCGAAAAATGACCTCAGACTTCGAGATTTTGCGGTTTTGAACAAAAGAGACTGGTGGTAAAATCTCATCCGGCCTGAGGGACCTCGGGGAGGCACCTGAGGGAAAACCGAGGGATGTAAGCGATACTCTAGCAGGCTGGAGCGGCAAATGTGCCTCATGAACTTCATTTTATGGCCGTGTTGGGCCTGCGTTTGCTTTATGAGCCCCTTTCCTAATTACCCAGTACGAAATTGCCAAGGGAAGTGGTCCATGGGGCAAACGCAGACCCAACACAGCCCTGAAATGAAGGTAAGGTCATGAGGCATATTTGCCGCTCCAGCTTGCTCGAGTATCGCTTACATCCCTCGGTTTTCCCTCAGGTGCCTACCCGAGGTCCCTTAGGTCGGATGGGATTTTACTACCGGCTTCTTTTGTTCAAAACCGCAAAATCTCAAACTCTGAGGTCATTTTTCGAGGTGATCTCACCTGATTTCCAAGTTAAAAATGGTATAGCATACGCTGTAGGCTCGTGGGTCACTAGTCCGCTCTGCTAATACTCCACTTAGTATTATCTTTTCATTGAAAAACTAGCTTTAATTACTGTCGATGATACACGTACAAGAGCGATGTGAGAAATGTTGTACCATACGTCTGCTATATTTTCATCGGTCGAAAGATTCAATGCTCTCTCGAAGCACGATATAACATGGTCGTATTGTTGAGCGTAGAAACAGCACAATCCAAGATTATTGAACAGTTCCACATTGTACACGCCCATTTGTAGCAATCGTCTGTTTAAGCAAACAAGAGGAAGTTTCGCGCTTCAGATTATTCTGAAACATATCTTGATCCATGCTTACCTGTAGTAGCGTAGAGCCAGTTCTGGTTGGTCGTTATAGAAGTGATGCATGCCAATGCTGGCTATAGCTTCGGTCTGCGAAGCATCCTCTTGCGCAACGATTTTATAATATTTCAACGACATGGTTGTATTATTGAGGCCGTCGAATATACGCCCCATTTCAGTGAGAATATTCACATCGTTAGGAAAATACTCGAGACCTCTTTTGCACGCATCCAAAGCAGCCAAAGGTTGATCCAGCCTGATATAAACTCGGACCAGCCTTAAGATCGTTTCAATAGTTTTGCAATCCTTCAACGCTGACTTAAACTGCTGCTCCGCATCTCTGATTAATCCTAAACTGTAATAACATTTACCGAGCTGCACTTTCCACCACCAGTCTTTGTACTGACACACCTGCGTTGCTTGAACCGCCAGATCTAATGCCTATAATACACAGTATCACGATACTTAATATCTAACAACATTTTCTATGAAACTGTCGAAGAAGACGTAGCTTCGTACTCTGGGGATACTTACATATCTTACATCGTGTTCGTGATAGTATATATATTCAAATAGCGGTTTCGCAATACTAGGCTGACCAGCATACTTGGAAATATTTAAACGCGACAGCTGTATAAAAGGTCCTCCGGGCTCTGTCAACATAGAGGCTGTACCCAATCTATGAATTATAGATACATACACGTAGAAGAAAGTCAACGGTGAGCTTTGATCTAAGATCAAGGGTATACCTAACGCTGCGACCAGAACTTGCAGTGATTGGCCTGGCAGTCATAGCAGTTCTTGGTGTTCTTAAGGTTTGTTCAACCGACTGAGACATTGCTGATTGAGTAGCTGGTCGTACGACTCCAGTGAGTGGCCTACCTTTAAAATTGACACTGCTTTTTACATTTGAACTGGTATTACAATTTCATAGCTGTCCCCTTGAAGTCGAAATGCACCTGATTGTGTTTTAGGTCGTAGGTATTGCCCTACGTGAGAAGTACCAGGGTTTTTCAACGATGTTCCTGGTCTGGGCATAGAGGATATCGTGTAACTGTCCAGTAAACTTTCAGCGATTCCTTCTTCTTCACCTTCTATATCATCTACGTACACTTGCAATGTTAAGGCACGCATTTTTAACACCCAAACAGCCTGCGGGGAAGAGTATTATGCTTTAGTCAGGAACACATCGACATAAGTCTACGAGGAACTGGTTCATACCTGGTCTAATGGATTCTTTCTTAATAAATCTGAACATATTGTTGCACATTCTTCGTACTTCCCTCTGCTGAACAAACTTAGAGCTTTAAACAACTCCATTATTGGATGAAAGGCTTTGCAGGATTTGATCGCAAAAGCTCATTGAATTGTAACTGGTGTAACTTTTTCACAGTTCATACTATTGTATATGCCTATACTGTACACCTAAGTATCTAGCAGGTGAACGAATTTCCCATGCAGGAAGTTATTGATTACTTTGCTTATAACCCTGCCTGTATAGACCAAGGCTGAATCCATTAATATTTGTTTCATATTCTTTCTTTCGAAGAGAGTAATAAATGAATAAATTAACTGAGAAGTTATTGATAACATTTCAAGGCTTTAAGTAAACATTATGAGGCTCTTCTATTAGAAACATATATGCCAAATCTTTGAAACAAGAAGGCCATCTTTTATAATAATCAATTCCGTTTTAAATAACAAAGCACTATCGCGTAATCTTCATTGATCTTATTTTGTATGGGAAAATTTGGGAAATATTATCAGAGTATTGTACTATGGTACATTGCTACTTATCTTTCATGTTAATTTTATAATTAATACTACAGTTTACTATCTCAAATAATGGAAATTCTGGACAACAATGACGCCAGGTAAGTGAAATATATAGAATGAAACCAGTTTGTATTATGTATGCGTATATTCATATTTCTTTTTCAGCGTCCAACAAGCTTTCCACGATTTCTTCAACAAGAAGACTGTAGTAGAACAATGCCCAGAAGAATACTTGATCCGTCTCCACGAAGCCTTTTTGGTACGTTAAGAGAGATTCAATAGTTTATCAACTAATTCTTACGCGATAAGTAACACCGTGCGGACCAATTTGACTTTATTACTTTGAATGATTTATTTGCAGATTTCAGTGAACGAAGAGATGAACATTTCTCAGTTATACGATGCTTTCGAAAAGATATTACATATTAAAATGTCAAAAACTGAGTTTGACATCTTGTTTAAAAAAGTAAGGAAGCAGAAAAAGGAATTATTATTTGGTATTATATTCTTTATTAATTACAGATGAACTTGAAAAGAGATGGAAATATCTCTTGGAACGAATTTATCTCCTATTTGCTAGTGGAGCTTCAACGGAAAGACACTGCCCTGCAATGGCAGATACTGAAACTTCCAATAACAGGCATTCCTGAAATGATCAAATCACACCATCGCACACCTATACACAAAATTACCTATTGCCCTGAAGTTCTGCCCGTATAAACACAGATATATTTACCGCACTAATAACTTCAACTCCAAATTCTTCTTCAAAACTTCTTGCCTCTGTCTGCAGGATAGAACTGTAGGTTTTCAGAGAGGGTGCTACTTAACGGTGACCAAAGAAGGAATTATAAATTACTGGTCGCTGGACTTAGAATACGAAAGGACTGTACAATCTGTGAATCGTTAGTATTAGGACTCCTTAATGTGTAATGTGTCCATGTTTCTTGCAAACTTCCCTCATTATTATCTTTACAGCGTACTTAAGAGTACAACAAACTTCGATCACTGACATGATCGTAATGCCTGACGTGCAGATAGTATGTACCAGTTCCACTGAGTGCGACTTGAGATTCTACGACACCGTGGCGAAGAAGTTTGATCTTCGAGTGCTGGTTCGTTGCGCTTTCAATGAACTCTGAATATTTCACTAAACAATACTTGGTTTGCGCTTCAGATCTCAGGCATAGAGAGCGCAGTGACCTGCATGAGTTATTACTTCAGTACGAACATTAAAGAGGACTCGTACATTGTGCTTGGAGATATGAGAGGATCGGTTAAAATCATATCTTTCAATTCCATCGACAGAGGACCCTTTAAACAAGAACCTAAACGCGACACATCGTTTCTTCGTTACGAATCTGTCCTCAAGGTGAATAATTTATATACCCTTTCGCGTAATTCCTGTAACTAAAGATAATCCGTTACAGGGTGGACTGCAAGGACTGAAAATTGCAGAATATAAGAGCGTACACACAGACTGGGTAAAGCAAGTAGCTTATTACAACAGTCTGAGGTCTTTCGTGTCTAGTAGCAGGTGCAATATTTGCTCCCTCTTAGTCAGCGACCTCACAACATCCAGGATTCAGTACAAATTTCAAGTGAACATGGGAGTATCCTGTTTCGCTCTTTGCGAAGGTGAGTTTAATGAAGTAGATGCCTGTTTTCATATTAGCGAACATATTTTTATTGCTCTCCTTCAAATACACAGAGAGCCAAACACTAGTAACTGGCGGACCAGATTGTATAGTCCGGGTTTGGAATCCTTTTGTGACGAGGCGAGCAAGCAGCACGTTCCAAGGACATCACACGCCTATAAGTGCTTTAGTAACTCAAAATTTTGGCAAGCGTGTGTACTCTCTATCGAAAGACAGATGCATCAAAGTGTGGGACGTATTAGCTCAATCTTGCATCCAGGTTTCCGTAGCAATTCTAGCAAGGCGTACAGACATATTCCTCTGAACATTGCTCTAAAGCTTTGGGAATTACTAACAGCGTTGTAAACCAAATGATCATTCTGTATTGCATAGACGTACAATGGCCTTCCCAGCGAATTGGGTGAACAGACAGCGATAACTATTGTTTACAATACGTTAAACCATAAGATGATCATTGCCAGTGCAATAATTGCGATAATCGTTTGCGATCCTGTGGTCAACGAAGAAACATCCGATGGTTATACACACACGAAACCTGTCAGCTGCATTTTATATAATCATCTTTACAAAGTGGTACTCTTTTGTGTATTTTATAATAGATATTATTCATATTATGAAGCAGTGCTCTGCAACCGGTGGGTTTAGTCATATTTTTCCGGGCTAAAAAAACAGCAAAATTTGGGAATTTTTTTGGGAAAAAACTAGCGATTCGATTCAACCGATTTTTGGACCATGTTTTTATACATCTTTGAAGAAGTTGCAGTTTTTCATTAATTTTTAATAAAAATATTAAATGAATCGAATCGCTAGTTTGTTCCAAAAAAATTTCCGAATTTTGCTATGTTCTTAGCTCAAAAAATAGGATTTCCACTTAAGTGGGCCGCGGCACATTGCCTCCAAGGGGAGAAAAAGCACGAGATCTTTTTTGAACCATATTTTTCATAAATAAATGTAATTTCTGTGTGTACATTTTGTAACTCCTATATGTTTTATATTTTTTTGCTTGTGGCGTATAGCAGAATTGTGGGAAGGGCCGAGGGTGAGAAAAGCTTGCGGAGCACTGTTGTAAAGCATCTTGTTAAATTATTTATGCGTTTAGATAGTTTCTACTGGAACGGATTCTTGCATAATAGTTTGGGACCCGTGGCTTGGGACTCGTTTATATTTAGTAACGCATGCACACAGCCAGTTCTTGTACGGCCAGTACAATGATATCGAGATTACCGCAGCTTGCTTCGACGAGTCTGAGCAGTTGCTAGCTACGGGTGCTCGCGATGGGACACTGAAGATATGGAATTTTAATACGGGTACTTGTCTGCGAAACATGGCAGTTGAATATCAATGGTACACCTTCGTTCCGTAGTAAATCATCATTGCATTCGCGCATAATCCAGCTGATCCTCCCTTCGAATATTTAAACGCAGTGAAATCACAAGTTTAGCTTGGCTGGAAAATCGAATTCTGTGCAGTGCCTGGAATCGTCAAGTCGTAGAATTTGCAACCTCCGATACAAATATATATAAGAAAAGTTGGGGAGTGAGGCACACTGATGATATTCTTTGCTCAGCGGCCTGGTTCCCCCACGTCCTAGCGACAGCGTCTTACGATGGAGAAATAATACTCTGGAGATTAGAAACCGGTCAACCATTTCGGAAATATAAAGTAAACGACCCAACGTCGAGGTGAGATATACAAAATACGAATAATGTAATGTACACTTTCGCTACCTCCTTCCGTCTTATTACACAGATTCAGCGTAAGGTACGAAAGGAATAGTAAAGCTCACGAATCAAAGAAGCCGAAAGAAGTTGTGAAAGAGCAATTCATTTGCAAAAAGAGGTAACAATATCTGTTACGCTCATTAATTAGAAGAATCTATTTAAAAAGTTGATGAACTACAGACGCGTGTATAATATTTTATGCGTAGCAAATATCCCGCAGCTTCTAAACACCACGAATCAGCTTTAAGCATTGTACGCATCGTTGCTGTTCGAGCTATGATATTTCTAAGCGCGCGACCAGTTGGGCCTCGTGTTGGGACATTGTTGGTGTCCCTCGACTCTGGTTTAATACAAGTGTGGACTCACCACGCTGCCGGTGGATTTTTAGAGGCTTTCTCAGTGATTCATACGCTAGGTGATTGCGCATTATCGTTAGCAACCGATCGCGATAATCATTTCCTTGTGACAGGTAAGAAAAGGATCTGTGTACTTAATTCTCACGCTACGGTTTATTCACTGTAAATCAAGTAACATTATACATCTATAATGTTAACTTTTCGTAACTGTAGAAAGTTCGATGTACAATCGTAGTCGCTTTAAAGTATAAAGCGAATTGTCAAGATTACGGATTCATAGAATCTAAAAGTTTGCGTAGTAATTTAGTAAAATGGTTTAGGGCATAACGCAGGATACATAAAAGTTTGGCATCTTGCGAATTATTTGGTGCCCGATCCCCCGGAGGTAAGCATGCCTCTTCTACGATTAGAGTTTCCATTTTTATGGAAAGATAGAATTGAGGGAAGGGCCAAAAGAGCAGTACGAGACCAACCCCTGCCACTTTTACTTTCCTCTGTACGGGGACACATTAATTCTGTCACGTCTATTCAACTAATTCCTGAAGCACGTATCGTGGTCAGGTAATTAGGCTTAATTTTGTTCATATTCATAGCTTAATTATGGATATAAAAATATAGTACTTCGCTCTCCCTGAGATATTATTTGTTTAAGGGGTAACGCCACGTTGATAGGCCGAAAATGATAGTGTAAACCAACCAGTAATTTACCGCATACCAGTGAATGACCATTGGGCAAAGAAATGTCAATTACAAATTTAAAAATTATTTTATGTTTATAAATGTAGTTGCCCTTTTAATATCCCAGATTTTTAGTTACGCGTATTAAGCAAACATTAATAAGCACAATTCTTATTAAAAGTATGCGGTCATTTATTGGGCTTTTACACATTATGCATTTTATAATCTTTTTTTAAATTACGATAAGAATAAGTAATTATTTTTAAATTTCAAGAAAAATAAATTCAAATGCAAAATTTCAATAGTTGTTTTGTTCATAAATTCAACAATTCGGTCATTCACTGGTTGGTTTACCCTAGAATAACTTTAAAGGTAATTTTAATACATATCATATGGTTCTTTTTTATACATATCCTAAGAACCTTACGTTGCATTTTTAACAAAGTTCATAAATTTCTTTAAAAATCACCTCCGAAGTCATCCTACTATTTTTGGCCTATCATCGTGGCGTTACCCTTAAATGATTTTCAAAATAATTGCTCTTTTATTATTGTCAAGCGGGAGTACCGACCACACAGTGCGTTTATGGACACTGGGGGGACGTTACATATCAACTTTTGGAACGACCAAGCCGTGGTCACCGATTCTACCAACGATCCCAGCGTACACGTACTTCAGAGACTACAGATATCCGCCGGATGTTAAGAGATTCGCAAGCTTCACTACTATGAAAGTAACCGAGTTCTCTTTCTTCAACAATATTGCATTCCCGATAGACAAGTTGCTCACTAAGCCTTCGTACAAAGGTTCTCGACGGAGGAATAAAGAAAGCAACTTCGCAACCTAAGAGCGATACTCCAGAATTTATGGAATCTCTTACGAAAGCTCAAGAACGTCCTGTGATAGATGGAAGAAGGCTTACTATTTCTGTCATGGATAAATCAGTTCTAATGATTTTCACGGATCGCCCGATACTAGACAGTTCTTTACCATACGTAAGTATACGGTAATATAATTCTGCCAGAAGCGGATTCGTCAAGTAATTGAGTGGTGAATATACTTTAATAAAAACAACGTTACAGATACCTATATACACGCACTTAAAACTAAGGCCTTTGGAAGTGGTTCAGCCACCAAAGTTACCATCGCTTCTCCTCGAGCAGAGAGAATTGATGTAGGTCATTCAAATTGTATTTGTCGAATTGATATAAATATGCATCTATATATCTTTTTATTATACCTAATTTACCTAAAAGCACACATGCACAAAATTATTTGTAATCATTTTCCCAGGAAGAAACGCAAGGATTAATGGCAACACTGCGTACGAATAAAGAGGGCAGACGCGTAGGAGAAGCTTCGAAAGATCTCGACATAAAAGATGCTTTGTTAACTTCGTCCACTGGCTGCTTAACAAGCGACGTGTAAAATAAACCAGGCAGATCGAACTGAATAAAGTCTATTTGTAAAAAATGTCGTATCTTATTAATCGGTATTAATTACACGACAATCCCGATTTCTTTCTCAGTGACTTCATTGTAATACGAACGACACATAAATAAGAAAAGCGGCAGTAAAATTGTAGGCACTGGATCGAAATGGTAAATAGTACATGCTCGTGGAATACCTTAGAACAACAGTCTTATGTTCGTTAATATAAATGTGAAACCTGGCAGCACTTGAACGCTACTATGAAATAATCATCGATCCTATATCATATACAATTACATACGGCGTATCATGAAACACTTTCATTATTAAGGCACAACGTGGAATTAACAACACTGCATTAACAAAATCTGTACCTTTTATTCCGCATCCATCATGGAATAACGCGGCGGTGTTTTCCAGATCGCGCTCGACGTACGTTTCAGTCTACTTCTGTCTATACCTTGGAACAATTGGGTCAAGTCCGGCGTGCACTTCCTGCTGTCGAAGAACCGGAAGACAACCTTCTCCGGAATGTATCGTTGCATTGCGAGTTGAGCTTTGCGCACGTGCGCTGAAATCGATAGAAATTCTCAACGATCTTGCATAAAAATGGAATATTGTTAACACAGAGAAATACAAGCGAGGTATGCTTACGTTGCGCCCAGTGTGGAATTAAATGCTTTGGCCTGGTTTCGTCGTCCGATTCTTCGTCGTCGGGTTCACTGTCCAAAATGTAATTCGTCGGACCGTTATGTTTCATCCCATGTTTCGCCTGAAATATTCAAGTTAACGTGCACGATTTTCACTTAGGAAGAAACATTTAGGAGGATATGTAAACTTACTTGTGCCGCGAGCATCTGATTCTTAAGTCGGGACGATTCAGCAGCGGCCTGCTGCTGGGCTCTCGATTCAGCGTCCTTCCGTTTCTCAGCTTCCTGTTCCCGACGTCTTTGCTCAGCTAACAAACGCTCCGCTTCTTCTTGCTCCTGCAAGCGCTGTAAACGTAGTTGTTCCTCCTGCCTCCGCTTCTCTTCTTTCTCCTGCGATTTAGTAGAGACACGCGACGGTCAGACAAGGCGAAGTCTACACTACTCTTACAGCTGGTAATCGCGTACCTGAGCTCGTTGCAACTGAGCCATACGTTTCTTCTCCATTTCCTCGCGCTGCTTCTCTTGCAGTTGTTGCGCCAAACGCGCCCTCTCCTCCCTCTCCTTCTCAGCCTTCTGTCGCTTCTCCAACTCTTGCTTCTCTTTAGCTTCCCTCGCCAACTTATTCTTCAATTCTTTCTCTTGTCGTTTCCTTCGCGCGCAAGATACATTTTTTTAATAGAATTTAGATAACACCGGTCTAGAATTAAGTTAGCGATCGTCTTACCTCCGTTTCTCTTCCGTTTGCTGCCTCAGCGCGTCCTCCCGCTTCTTTTTCGCGTCCTCGTCATTCATTTTACGCTTCTTCTCCTCCAATCTCTCTATCGAGTTACGTTTGTTCACGGATTTCGGAGGTTGAATGAAAGATTCCACCGATGTGATAATATTTCCGCGAGCTGCGCTTAAAGCCTTGGTGTGCTGAAGCGAAATCAGCAAACGTTAACGTAAAAGCAAATCTAGACAACACAAACATCGGAAGCAACTGAATTCTTACGTTCGGGTTAACGTGATTGTTCGACGGAGTTTGTGGAATGCGACTAACAGGCACCGGCAACTGCATTTTCGATCTACCCAGCGGAGTAGTTTTCTGCTGTTTCTGCTGCATCTTTTCCAAAGCGATTACTGCTCTGTTGTATTTCGGTAATGGGTGCATCTTGTTCTAAAAAGAAATTGAACGCAACGTCAGTTTAATTCTTTAGTGGTATTCCTAGGCAAGAACATTTAATTACCTCTTTGCTTTCGTCAGCATCCTTAGCATGCTTCGCTAACGAGATCTTCTTAGCTTTAGCCAGCGACTTCCGTGCCAATTTATGAGCGACTGTTTTCTCCGCGACCTTTGCCATTTCGGAAGACTCGGCTTGCGCGGCGGCTATAGCCCGCGTCTTTGTTCTGGTGATCCTAGTCGGTATCTCCGCCTCAACGGCAGCTTTCGGACTGTTCATACCTACTTGCTCGAACGCCTCGACCCTCTTCTTCACAGATTCCTTAGCGTAAGGGCTGAACAGAGCGTTCGATTTGTATCCGTTTCTAATCTCTTGGAGCTTCGTGATCGCGTTCTTCTCCTTCAAAGCTGGCTTCGCTGGCGTATTGAGAACTTCGTCCTCGCTAGACGACAAGGTTTCCACGACTTGCTTCTGTCGTTTCCTAGTTTGCCGGGGCTTCTGTATCTCCGGTGACGATTCGTCGTCTGTAATCAACTCGTCGAACTCTTTGTTCACCATTGCTTCCTTGAACTGTTGCATCCTGTCCTGCAGGGATCTCGAAGACGCTCTGGGTGACTTAGGCCTCGCTTGAGGTGCTTTCGATCCACCGTCTTTCTCTAAACTGTTGCCAAGATGTTTGCTAATCGTCACGGTTTCGTTCAGCTTTATTGCAGACAGAGGCTCCAAGACTACTGTCACGTTCATCATCTTGTTAGTAGGGAGAGTGGAGTTTATATTCATCGTAGAATTCATAATAGGCATAGGCTTCTCGATAGCATCCTCGTACATAGAAGGCTCTTCGAGGTCATCACTCTTAGGCGCAATGACTGTATCATCGATGACTTTGGATGCCTTGGCACTTAAATTACGACTCTGCGACAGAGTTCTGTTTCCACTGGTGCTCCGTGTTTTCATGGAAGAGTATTTCGATGTTTCGTTCGTTTCTTGGTGCGTTATATTCGATTGTACAGAAACATCGTACTGTGAATTTGCGTCTAACTTCTTCTTCGGATTGCTTCCTCTCTTGACGCTCTCTTCTGTTTTACTATGCTTCGCAGGCCCTCGAGCTTTATCCTCGTCCGAGCTACTCCTCGCAGATTTTTTCCTCTTAGTTTGGCTCCCACGTTTCTTCTAAAAATTCAGAGAAATACAGTAAGCGATACAAGCATTTATAGCATATCATCACGGGATATTAACGCGGAACTTCACCGCAGCATACAATTCTAAAGACAAGATACTAACTTTTACCCTAGTACTTCCATCCTCGTAATCCGATGGTCTCCGTAGTTTCATACCAAGCGATACTGATTGCTGTTTTTTGATATTATCTACTGCTTTCTGTGAAGCTTTCCTTTTCGATCTACCAATGGTCACTTCCCCGGCGCTGTCTTTTCTCGTCGTGTTCACACTCTCTTTACGTTCCATTTTAATATCCGCCTCAATAGTGTCCGAAAGTGTGTTATCGATATTGACAACATCATCTTCCGGGATCGTTTCAATGCGCTGCACTCCTCTTTTCCTCGATGCCTTCGGCGTCTTCGTGATCAGAGGACCAGACGTAGATTGTGGTATTTGAGCGAGCAGAGCGTGGAAATAATCTAAGGTATCCTCTAGATTCTCGTTAATAGACTTCTTAACTTCTGTACAACGAGCGTGGATGTCCAAGAAGTCCTTGGCGATCATCACTCTAATTCTGTCCTTCGATTGAGTACCCATATTTGAAACCTGAAAGCGTTCTGCGTCTTCAATGCGCGTACACATCTATTTCTCTGATAAACTATGATGGCAGCTTACAATGAAAATATGCATTGAACAAACACTAATTACAATTGATATCATAAAGAGAATGCAGTTTCATCACACATATGCTTTTCACAAACTGTTGTTATCATTCTTTTATTGCGATTGTCATAATATTTTGTATGAAAGTAAGGTCGATTTAATTGCCAGACGTATGCATGCCGGAGAATGCTGAGAGACAAGTATCGATGTACGTTAATGGGAAACAATGTGCAAAGGGGATGAATTATGCACTTATTTGCCAAAGAAATTCCCGTACCTTCTATAGTTCCAAGGGAGAAATAAGTTGTCGATGCACAGTTTCTCAATTAGCATGCATAAACTACGATATTAATATTTGCCGATGACACAATTCGCAAAGGGAGGGAAAACTTTAACGACAATCTCCATTTCGTGCCGCGAGCGGGACGATACAAGTTTTGCTCCTCGAGTGTATAACGACTTTTCGGTTTAATTTGAATCTCAGTTTCGAGCGCCCTCTACTCTCCCGGGCGCGCCATTTTTGTCTAGGTATATTGGGAAGTGACATGGGGGCGGGGCATGACCAAGATGGCGCCGATATGGGTACAAAGATATATGCGATATTGTAGTTATTTGCGAAAATGTTTCTTTCTATGTAAAGTATATGTGATTTGGCAGGTTCAAATCCTGTCCAGCCGGAATTTTATGCAACGGCACGAGAACGGGCAGGGATCGATGTGTACCCAACGAGCGCTTCTACTTTCGCAACCAGATGTCATGGTGACGGATGTCACTTTTCAATAGAGAAGTTACAAGTTTTAAATTGCTTTCCGCTTCTTTCCCATTGGTCCAGGGAAGAGTTCTGCTGTCTCATAAATTCGTAAATTAAGTCTGTTTACAAGGCTACTAAGCTTGCGCGCGAAACGAAGTGAAATTAAAGCCGCTGACATAAACGAGATCGAAGTGCAACACGTGCGGCACGCGCAGGAGAGGGGGTAGTGCCATGGATTCCCAGCAACTGAGGGATCGCCAACGGTGCTCGGAAAGTATTGTACTCAATTGTTGTACAAAAGTAGCTGAAATTTGTAGGAATTTATTATAGAATATAATAATTGATTATGTATACATTTGTCAATATCAATTTTTCGAAACATAAATAGATTTTAGATAGACTAATATTTAACTAACAAGTACATAAAATTGAAATATCTATGTTATTAAACCCAAATTAAATATCATTAAATATATCTATATTATTAAAATAATAACTTTTCATGAGAAACAGATTGGGTGCGTTCAGCCGACACAAACGGTGAGTGATTTCACTAGGTTTTACTCGCGTCGACCAATGAACGAGCAAGTTCAGAGTAAAATCTAGTGAGATCTAAAATCTAGTAGTGATTGCCGGCACTGGTTGGCTTCGCGTTGGGGCCACTCGGTTGACTTGGCGCTGGCGTCAGTTCGTGCTGGCACGGTCAAATTGTCCTTATTTGTTCGCTGTCTTACTTTAATCGCAACTTTTAAGCTGACTGACATTCAGCAAATTTTGAGCAAAGGAGATAAAAAAAAGGTTTATTCACAGATGCCTGGGACAACTTTAAAAACAATTCATTTTCTTAGTTTAGTAAATTAGCAATAACTCACAAAATTGTCTCGGCTCTTTCAAATTAAAATATTTGAGGATATTTCACAAAAAAGGCGGCAGACACTTGTTAGTCTGGTGGCGCCAATTTTCAAATCCGCACATGCTTAACAGCATTCTTACTCTACAAATAAAAATGTAATAGAATGTAGGGTAT
The DNA here is from genome assembly GCA_929113495.1 of Andrena minutula. NCBI lineage: Eukaryota > Metazoa > Arthropoda > Insecta > Hymenoptera > Andrenidae > Andrena > Andrena minutula. Next base: position 3,435,153 of record OV815993.1, read on the forward strand.
GAGTAATTTATTTACTTATTAATTTCAACGGGACTAGCCCTTGGTATACAAATTGTACAGTATAATTACATATTATACGAGGCGTTTTCTATATACAAAGTTACGTCGATATAACAGCGCTTAGTTAATCGGCGAGAGGAATTTTACGCACAGCAGTTTGAAAGGACACTGAGCAGTGACTTAAAGAAATTTAATTCCGAAATGTAGTAATGAACACGAAATGATTGATATGAGCTCAGTTTGGAATCAATGCGCAATTCCTTTTATTTTAGAATGTATACAGTTTTGTTTTTAATTGCACGTTGAAGAATATTAGAATTGTTTGTAGATAGTTGTAACCGTATAAGATTAAATTCCTCTGTGTTACGGGTATTTATTGACACAGTATACAATGTATGAATATTAACATTTCATTTACTTTATTTTTTACTTAGAGTTTAACTTTTATAAATACTGGTACCATTGTAAATATCTCCAAATAGTGAACGCTATAAGTAACTTCTAATCTGTAGGAAAACTTTGCAACACCTATTGGGTTACATTTTGATTTCAGTTAATGCACTTGAAGGAGTTGGCATATCCTTTCGAAGTACAAATAAGATATTGATATAAGTATCGAAGAAGTAATAGAACTTGTATTTAGAATCTTTGTTTAGTTTATGAGTGCATTTAAAGTTATCTGCGAACGATATAAAGTTGAAGATAAAAGAATAAATACTTATAGTGCACCCTAATTATCAAATCGATGCAAATATAATGTATTTAAAAAATTGGATGATGAAGATTATTTAGTATTGTAAATAGTAATTAAATGCATTTCATAAACTTGAGCATAAGGCTTTTCCTATATTTCTCGTAAAAAATTTACTTCGATAGCAGTAAAGTTCATTAGAATTTCTGTATTTAACCATCTTTATCACTTGATTAATTATCACATCAATTTTTATTAAAATTTCGTAACATAATACTAATGCGTTTCTTCCAATTGCACTTATATTTCTCCAACTCAACTTTTAAAGAAAAATATCGCACGATCCTTCGATCTTGAGACGTATCGCAATTTCATTGCAATAAGTCACAAATGTAACGTTAAACATTTAAGTACGTATACATATACTCATGTAACTCAAACAAAACTGACATTAAATAGGACATTGAATACACGTTTAACTTATAATAAATATGTAACTTTCAGAACGCCAGCGCTCTTATGAACAAATTTTGTTCGATATTCCTATATTTAGTAATTCAAGTTGAAAGAGTTCTATTGCTTTCGAATTTATAAATTATTATAATCTACATATATTACAATTTCCCTTTCATAATAAAAATATAATTGGATCTCTGTTCTCAAGTTTTCGCATCTTTATTATGAACGTTACTCTCCGTTTCGTTTAATTCTGACTCGACCATAGTGTTTCCCGGTAAATCACAATTGCTTTCGCTATAAACTTGTAGTACTTCTTGCTCGAAAGTCAGATCCAGTAAAATATCAATGCCCTTGATTCCGGTTTTCGTGTACTTTTGAAAGATAGTTTTAGACACTTCCCACAAGTCTCGATTCTCTTTCAGCACGTGAACGAGTGGTTGTACCACCGGGAATAATGTAGAAAGATTACTAAAGAAACGAAACAAGGCGGAGAATAATAAATGAAATACGATCTAATTATTCATGTCTTCGCGGAGAATTGATTTCGTGTGGGCAAAATTGAAAATTTTATTAACGTACTTACACGAAGAGTGGAAGCACTATATTCGTGATAAATTGAACTTGAAGGTCCGGTATAGATGCTCGCTCTCTGTCCATCATTTCAATAGGAGAACTACCCATACTTTTTTCCAAGTCCCCTTGTGAGAAGAATTCATCATAAATTTGTTCCTAATATAAGATGCAATAAACATGCAATGTAATACATTGAAGTGTTAAAGGCTAAACTTGCTAGTAATCTAATCTACACCTATTTAAAGATTTACTCACTGCAGTCTTTTTGGAAACCTTCCACGGTTTAGTTTGATCGCTAAGATCGCAACACGTCATAAGCATATCAAAGAATAGCTTCCGTTGTTTCGAGTCATCCTTATCGTACTTATTTCTAATTATCTCCGTCTGGCTTTCAACAGTGCGGAAATGCGAAGCTAAATCAGTCGCAAGTATATTGCTCCTTAATAGGTCCAACGCTTCGCTGTACTCCTCGCTATTAAAATTCTCAAATATATTGCAATCTTCTGTATTTAAAATACACATGGTCTGTGCCAGATGGTGTCTCTGTCGAATAGCAGAAAAGCAGGCTGTTACATTATAAAGTTTCCTCTCAGAATTCTTATTCTCCAAGCTGTTAATTTTTACCTCCATCACAGACCCCTCCGAACTGTAAAGACTTGCCAACACCGTGCTGCATTTAGTTTGAAAGGAATTATTGGTGCCCCTGTGATCAATATCGTGACACAGACAAGACACCAGAAACACTAAAGCTTGCAAGTGTGTCATATAATTCTCCGTGATAAGTTGCAAATTCTTCATCAGCAAGTATGCAAAGTGTGCCACAGAGAATGCGTGTACCCAGTTATGATAAGGAGCATCCCTGTATCCTTTCTTAACGTACAGTATAAACCTGCAAGATTCGTGTGTATTAATTCTCGCTCCTACAGTTAATTAGATAATTAATTATTTCTGCGTATGGAAAGCTTTATTACCTAGCTAGAGTCGACAATTTCATTTTCCAATGTTTAATAAGGCCTAGGTCGTTGAACATTTTTATCGTATAACAGGGCATATGTTTGTAAGGTACATTTCTAGGAGTGAATTGAAATTTATTAAAATCTTTTATATTGTGTTCGTCCTTACAATTCAGTAGTGCCTGAACAACGTCTTCTTCTACCTGCAATTGTAAACGTTTGTTTAGAGGCAGCCTGTTACAATTAGTATTAGTTAGACTTGGACGAGGTTCTACCTTCATATGATACATCATCACTTCGTTACTGAGTTTGTTCCGCGCTTGAGCATCTTGCATCTTTTTGTAAACGATACTATGCATTATAGAAATTCCACAGTAGATACTAAACGCGGTTGCAACTTCCTCGTCGAAGACATCGAAGTATAGCCCGTCTTTCTTGTTACAAAGCTGTGCAACTCCTACAATTTGAGGCAACTACAGTAATACTTCTATCTTGTTCCCCTCGGATCGTCAATGATTAATTAATCTTCGCTTACCAACAATCCCATTCTCGTCCCTGATTGGGAAACATAAAATATTTCTAGTTCTAAAGCCTGTAACTTCGTCTATTCCACGATAGAAAAGAGGATGTTCATACGCGTTTCTAATATTAAGCAAATTACCCGTGGTCGCAACGTGACCTGCTATACCTTGTCCTATCGGTATTCTCATTTCCTTCACAGACTAGAAACAATCAGCCCTTTAACTTTATTTACGAAGTGCAAAGCTTCGGCTGCGAACCTTCAACTCACTTCTTTCATGGCAATACCATCGAACACTTTAGCGACCAGATCTTGCTGATCAGGGTCCAAAAGGAATAACGAGCATCTCTCGGCGTTTGTTAGCTTCCTAACTTCTGCCATTATTTCTCGTAAAAGATCAGGAAAGTCCCCTGATTCGCAAAAATTTAAATTTAACGATCCGTCTAGGTATTACAATAATTACTTTATGGATAAATGATATTACCTAAGTGTGTAAAAAGTTTCCTAGAAATAGCAAGTAAATTTTGACACTGGCGTTTCAGTCGAGTTTCCTCGTAGCAAGTAAACGAATTGAGGACAAATCCCAGGCAGAATCTGCAGACAAAAACAAATTCTAATTACATCTGAAGAAAAATATTTCAAATAGCGAGTGACTGCTTTCTTAAAAATCCCATATCTTTTGAAAACGTAACATCTTTCAACGAAAAGACAATTTACCTGAAACACTCTTGAACAATTTCTGTACACCTGTACGTAGTTTCAGTTTTGTTATCATCGTTGACCAAAGAAACTACCAGAGCTATATGGTTCTGCTTAGGATGTCGTACGGGAATCATCAGAAATGAATTTGACATTGGACATATTGATTGAAGATGACGCAATAACTCTTCGTCGAGCGTTGCGACATCCGTGACAATTGGTTCCTCGTTTTGTACAGTTGCGTATAAAACATTATTCGATACCTGCAACATGATTTGTTAATCTCCTCTTTACCTAGTAAACGTAATATTGTCGTAAGCCTCTGTATGTATAATTTATCTTATCACAAGAGCGAATTTTTAATTGATCCAACGCTTCCATAAAGATTGAAAGAAACTTTGTAAATCAATAAGCCTAACATCGATTGAGAAAGTATGAACAATGATAAGCGCTATCACGCGCAACCTCCTATTGGCTTGTATGAAAAGTTTTACAACGTTGTATCAATAATGCCTTTATGTATGGCTTCTTTCACGTGGGTTTCTAAGTATTCTCTTTGAGGATTAGACACCCCTAAGCAGACTTTACTTTCAATGTGGGACAGTCCGTTGCACTTAAGAAACTAATTCAATCAGCTTGTCGATACTAGCCCGTAAACATTAATTCACAGAAACTCATGGAAGCAGTTACAGTAATCTAACACGGAGAGAATAACGTACGATCCTTACTTACTGGAAATCTCAATTCCCTGTCTAAAATTTTCTCCCCTATCACATGTATCACCATCTCCTCGGTGTTTATCAAAATTGGTACAAGGAAAGACACCTTTGCATTTGTTGCTGCCTGTATCTGTAACATTAAAAGCGCGTGATTATAATCAATAATTTTACTAAAAAAAAAAAAAAAACGTCGATTCTCATCCAACATACAGACAAATACATGTCAGTGTTACATAACGCATTCTCGCATAAAAAACAATGCTTCGATCACGAGTCCCCGGAGCAATAAAAAAGACAAGCGTGAAACAGTGTACACCAGCAGCGTCGACCATTAAAGATATACAATAACTGAAAGTGGGAAATAATTTATTATAAACATTTCCGCGAACTCCGTCGCAGAAGCAATTTTTCCCGCCCGATGTGTGCTCGTAAAAAAGATTCATGCTGCGAGGGGTTAAGGATTACCATCGATAGCCAGTCGCGAGGTTTTCAAAAGGGAAGCGTGCGTGCCGCGAAAAATCGTACGCACGAAAGAAAGAGAGAGAGAGAGAGAGAGAGATGGGAAAAAGGAAAGAAATACCACACCAGCGTTACTCACGTATTTGTTTAACTTTTGCTGCACCTGGGGATAGGAGAGGTCGCAAAGTTGCTCGAGAAGCAGAAGGATTTTATCGGCATTTGGCACGTTCGAATCAAGGGAGCTCATTCTCGCTGGTTCTGCTGCACTTTTTGAACGACAATCGTCACGGGCACGCGTATCTCCGTACTACTGCGATGTATTGCTCCCGCTCGCCCCGAAACGCATCTTTCACGACACTGCACCGCGGACCAATTGTCTGTGAAAATGACGTGCGATAACTTCAAAACGCACGAGAAACAAGCGAGTCGGTCATCGCGAGGATTTAAATCGGCTGTCAAAGCGCGGAACGGTCGTGCGGATGCGAAGTATCGCTGCAAACCTCTGCAGCGGTCTGCATCGTGCACAATTGCTCGATCATGAATAAACAAGTGACGTGCGCAGCGCGAGCCTTACTTACGTTGTTAAGCTGTTTTACGATCGAGCTCGGCCAAGCGTTATTTTAAATGCGACGCGCAAACGCGGGGATCGAATAAAGCTCGTTTATTCTTTAATCGTTGGGAAAATCACAGGAGGATACATTATAAATCGGTTTACACTTTTCGAACGCCGAACCAAGTGTTCTATTTTTAAATTCGAAGCGTTAGAGACACTTGGAATGGCTTGTAAATTATAATGCTTTGCGAATATGTCGTTAATGTTTTTATTGGCGGTTATTCGATCGACTTACGATCGTACAAGTTATTCTTGGTATTGTTTCTCGTGCGTGAGTATAATTTCCACGCACGAATTGTTTGCGTAATGTTGGCAACACTTTTGAATAGTGTTTGCGTTGACGCGAACGCTTTTTTGTTCAACGGAGGGTGCAATAATTAGCGGCGTTATTCGCGAAAAGTAATGAACAATAATGCACTTGTATGACGGGGGAAGAGCGATTGTTTTGGGGGAAGAAAATCCTGCAACAGGTAGATTAACTTGACGAAGGCTGTTGCGATGCTACTGTAATATCTTGGTTATATTATGGGCATTTCGATGTAACATATTTTTAAGCTCTTAGTCCCGATTGTACATTAAAGAGTAATTTTAGAAAAAAACTCTGCGTGCAGATATTGGTATTTTATAATTATCCTTTAAGCATGTACGGTACAATAAGATTTATTTGAAGAATAATATAAGAGAAAGTTTTTATAAACTTGACGAAAATGAGTGCCGACGACGATTTTAACGTAGCAGCTAGATATAGAACCGTTCGCAAGCATTTAGATAGCTTGGGATACAAACACGCTCTTACTTTGGACGCGCTTCCTTTGATAGAAAAATTATTGGCTGACCTTATCCAAACGACAGAAAGTTTGAAACATTTTAAGAGCATCGCGCAAGAAAATATCGAGGTATGTGTGCTTACGCTTCAAGACTTTCAAGTTGTATCTTCGTTTGTACTTTTGTAACACCCTTTGCGTGAAGCAAGTAATCTATTATCAGAATTTTAATAATCCACGAATGAATTGTGAATCTTATTTTTATGGAACGACTAATTATGCAGGTTTCTCTCTAATTGTTTATCTTCGACGACTGTACAGGCACATTCTCAATTGCAATTGGCGGTTGATCCGTACAAATGCGACAATGTGAGGCTGGTACAAGAATGCAACCAGCTTCACTTGGATTCGATAAAGGCGAAGGAAAGCTACCAGAAGCAAATCAAGGACCTTAAGAAGGACGTGTGTAAATTGGAGCGTGAATGTAACGATCTGCAGCTGGTGTCTTCGCGTAATTTACATAGAATCAAAGAACTGGAAACTGAATCTTCTAAGAAGTCGAAAAAGATTTTGGAGCTGCAGGGGAAATGCTTGAAACCAACTATTAGCAATGTTGGATTAGGTAAATCGTTAACTTGTTTCTTTGTAGAATCATAATCGTCGAGGTATTAAAAGTGTCTTTTTAGTAAATAAACTTAACCCTTAGCGAATGACACATATTAATTTTAACCTAGCGAACGTTTTTAATAAAGGTTTGTACTATACGAAATCATCTCATTTCTTCTTATTCCTGCAGCTTCTAAGAGACGTCCTTGTTATCCGCTTCGAAGGCCAATCATAGAAAGCGAACCGTTACCGAAAACAGGGGCTAAAAGCAATCTGTTGCCAAATCTGAGCGTAGCGGAGCCGAAGGTTGTTGATTTGTTAAGCATGGCTGATCACAAATTGAATTGTTTGAACCATGAGGTAACGAAATTAAAGGGGGAACTCGCGATACAAACTGACAATGTGCAAATACTAAAGAGTCAGGTATATTAACGTCAATTACACTCGCATGTGTTTTGGGTGCTCCTGGTTATATTTTGAAAGCGCTGTTGTACTGCATGCATTTGATTGTAGTAGAAAGTCGTATTATATTTATATGAGAATGATAAGAAAAATGTGCGAAGAGAAATATATTATGGAAATATGTTCACAGCTAGCTACTAAGGAAAAAGAAATTATACGTTTGAAAAAGATGTTGGAAGGAGGAAGACCGTATTTGGCTGTTTCTAAAGATTGTGCTTGTAAAACGACGGAGAGCAATCTCATGATGTCGAGTGACAATGCCGACGCTAATGGATTGAAGATTCTTCAACAAGAGAAGCTAGAATTAGAACAGAAGTTAAAAGGTAAGAGATACAGGGAATGAGGTGTTTATATGTGTGAGTATATGTGTATTTTGGGGTCTGTACAGAAGCTTTAAATAAGCAACACGATGCCATGTCTCAGGCGCTTAAACTCGCCGATAGAAACGAGGAATTAGAGAAAGAATTAAGGGACATAGATCACATAGCGTTGGCAGTAGAGGCCGATTGCAACTCAGCGGTGAAGGAAAATAATAAAAGGGTCTCCAAGCTTCAGGTAGTAATATTGGAAGTGTACTTTTAAAGCGTTTTTATAAGAATTAAATATTTATGAGGCCTGTTTTTATTCAGCAAAAGTTGGAAGATGTAATGACGCAGGTGCATGTGTTAGAAGGTGAATTAAATGTTGAGCGTAGAGAGGTGCAAGAATTGCGAGCGGATCTTGAAGCTTGTAGGCTGGAGAAGCGTAACATTCAATGCAACTTGGAGTTTACGTTAGACGAGAAAAAACAGATGACTGATAGGATAAATGAACTAACAGTAATTGGTATGTAGAATTCTTATTAGTTATTTATAATTCCTAAGCAATCGAGTGTCTCTCTTTTGTATCTGCTACATGATTCTCATACGACTTTACAGAAAGAAATTTAAATGATGAAATAGAAAGGTTGGCGAGAGAAAACGAGAAGCAGAGGCAAGATGTTGTTCAGTTACAGTATAGCAATAAATCGTTGAAGGAAGAAATGCAAAGGAAAGAAATTTTGCAAGACAATGGCGCAGCTAGCTTGAACGGGTGTAGAGAAAAGGGGAAGAAGAATGATTGCAATAGAGGTAATATAATAAATCATTGGGAAAAGATGGTGGGGAATTAATTTAGAATTATTTATCAGGGCGGAGTGGAGCAGAATTCCAAGACGTACATAAAGAGAAACCTGTTCAAAGCCTGAATGGTATTGGATACGAATGTATACTGAAACAATTGAACGAGAAGGAAACTCAAATAAACAATGTACGTACCTTTGTATTACTTATTGAAAATACTTATTGCATAGAAAAAGGTTCGAATATGTTCTTTAAAATATATTCCAGTTAGAACACGCAGTTGACCAACTGAGGAGGGAACGGGATTTCTACAAGGATGAGTACAATGATGTAAAGGAGTATCACAGTAAAGCGATAGAGAAAGATCATGTAAGATATATAGACCTCTGTTTGAAAAGCATGAAACTATTATATCGTTTGTAGTTACTTCTATTTTTATTATTGGACGCAGGTAGATCTATGGTCACGAATTCGAGAATTAAAATGTCAGTTGGGCGAAAGAGAGATTGCATTGGGTGAGGTGCAACGACAGAAGAACGAACTGTTACACGAGAAGATTAATTTAGAAGCACGGATGCAGAGCTGCAAAAATGACCACAGAATGTCTCATCGGCCATGTAACGTGTGTAACCGCGGTACTTCGTGTAGTTGTTCTCCTTCTAGTAAAACGAAGGTAAGAATTGATTATGATTTTCTATAAACTCCTGAATTAAACTTATGAATGTGTGATTCGTTAGGGTGTAATTGATCGTCTGGAGCATGAACGGAACATTGCACGAGCTGACGTCGAACGTTTAATAGAGGAACGCGATGCCCTGCGTGAGAGATTAAAGGTAGATAGTGAAATTTACAGCGAAGAGTGTATAATACTTTTGTATTTAGTTTACCATTAATTACTATGAATTAAAATTAGATGGCTGCAGAGGCACATACATCCGAGCAGCGCCGCCTGAGAGAAAATTTAAACGAAGTGGAAACACGGTTGAAGCAGGTAGAGAAGGAGCGTCAAGATCTTTTACTTACCCAAGGAGCGCGGAGAGCAACAATCAGTGGATTGGAGGATCAGTTACAAGACTTGAAAGAGGAGTTGAAGCGTACCAAGCAAGAATTAGGGACTCAACGCACACAGTACTTTCAACTTCGGTATCTATTTAGAAAATTTACTAGTTATTTATTAGAAAGCCTTGAACATTCGTGAAATCAGATATTTTGCCACTAGGCTTATTTAATTTATTTGTATACTCTTAAGTCTTAAATAAGTACCAGTGCGTACTTCGTCTGAAAAACTAACGCACTTTGGTTACACCTGTGTCTCGAACCATAAATTCGACAAAATTATAGACAGTTTCACGATTTATACCAACTACTGTCGGCTCCAAGCATAGATGGGCAAAAATTATTTTAAATAAAAAATTGATTTCGAAAAAAGACAAAATTTTTCTTCGAAACTCATCAAATAAAAATGGCCCAGAGTTAGTTTTTACTTGAAGCGCCATAAATAATTTTTTTATTCGACGGGAATTCATTCGACAACCTCATAAATTCATAAGACATCCCTGTCTTAAGTGATGTATGTATTTAGGGCACTACAAGATCAGACCGACCAGGCTCTGGGAGACGCGCAAAATCAATTAACGCAATCAGAGTCTGAATTGAACAAGGCATTGGATCGCAATAGAGCGATGGAGCGACAGCAGCTGCAGCTTGAAAGCCGGATCCATGAATTGCAACAAGAAATTTCTAATGTCAAAGCGAATATGACGCACCTGGATCGCGAGAAAGATCAATTACTGGTAAGTGACATGTGATTCTTAAGAAGGATAGGTGTATAATCAATCTATTCCATGGAATAATCTTGTGGCAGATGGTGTTGGACGAGAAGACGGAAAGAATAGCCGGCTTGGAGAGAGAACTGATGCTGAAAGAGCAACAAGTAATGGGGAGCGAGCAACAGATTCTAGATCTACAGCACAAAAATGAGTGAGTACCCTTTATTTTTACAAGATCCAGTGTGTTCTAGAAAATCGTGGTACTTATCAAGGAAATTGATTACTTTCCGAAAGTATCGCCATAAATTACGTATATATACAAAATGATCGTCGAGTACCAAATATAGTAAAATCTTTCTGATTACAAGAGAAGAAGTGAATTGCCATAATAGGATTTCAAATGTCTGGTAAATGGTAGGGCCCGATTCAACTCCTCCGTCATTCTACGCAAAAATTAATTATAAATAATAATTTTAAAACATACTTTTTGACAGTGAGTGAAATTTTTTGTAGGTATTTGTTGAATAACAAAAACTCTACCTACTTCTTTACCGCTTTTTCATAAAGTTTTACTTTTGTATTGGTATCTATCGATTTTAATTTTCTCTTTCTACCAAATTTTCCGCTAAGGACAATTGCTCTCCTAGCGCCCCCTAAAGAGATTTAAATCGGGCCCCGATGAATGGTGAGTCGAAATGACGAGAATTCTCATACCGCTAATTAAATAAATAGGAATTATTATGAAACTGAGACGAAGATAAAACTATTTTACGCACAATATTTGTACAGTACTATTTACACAGATTGCGCAATCACGCAAGTAGTTCATCTTATCACTAGCGCGCGCGAGGGCACGCAGTCTCAAAAATTCACAGACTTCGCATTCTCATTGAGAAACTTCGCTAAGCTCACTGCGGGTGGCTGGCAGCCACCCGGAGAAAGTAGATTGTTACTTTCCAGTTCAGAGATTTCGGAGCTTTCGTTAATTCTCTTGTACCCAGGCCTGCATTCGCACCTGGCCCTTGGCTCCGACTCCTCGCTCTTCCATAAAGTTGGTTTCGGCATCCTCCTCGCCACCAACCACTCCCCGGCTGTGCACGGGCCCTGAGTGTACAGCTTGTAACAGGTTCTGTTTATCACCACCATCCCCGGCGTAGACTCACAACTGTCATTGCTGCCATCGGAGCACTTGCCGGAGTCCCTCGGCGCACTGGTGCATCCGCACACTCCGTTGTAGCTGATCCCATCGACGGACGGCCGCACATTGTAATCGTACAAAACAATTTGCCCGCTAGGGCAGGGTCCTCTGGTTCCTATTTTATAACACGTCTTCTCTTGAGCGAAATAGAGCCGGCCACGCTTGCAGGGTACGGGAATGCAAGTGGTCGAGTTCATCAACATGTGGCCGTATTCGCAAGGTCCCCTGGTGTAAAGCCTATAGCAGAATCCGTTCTCATAGAGCACGTGACCCGGCTTGCACGCGCACTTGGCTCGAACCACATCCTCGTTGCCCATAGCGTTCGTTATCACGAAGTGATGTCCTTGCGGGCATGGGTCGAGCCCACCTGCAGACACGAATAGGTCATTAACGTTACAGTCATTACAGAATTAAGAAAGAGAATTGGATCATTGGATTTCAAGACAGCTTACCTAGCTGGTAACACATCCCAGTGGGTTCGTGGTAATGAGGTAGTTTAGAATGGCAACCACACACGCTGCCCGGTAGATATAATTCTCCAGGCTCCGTACATGGACCTTTAGTGTAATGTTCATGGCACCCTCCTACACTTCCCGGCCAGTGATACCTTCCAAGTTCACCAGTCGTGGAGCAGGAGCACGCTGCCAAGCCATCTTCGTCTACAGCGAGGAGCTCACCTTTTGGACACGGTCCCCTGCTGAACTTTGGGTAGCATTTGCCATCCCTGGGCCAGTACACTTCACCTCTTTCTGGACATGGCTCTGGGTCGCGGCAGACGCCCCATCTTTATTTAAAATTGCAAGATCAGATGTCAGCTAGAGCTGTAACTTACACTACTCCTAAATCTAATTGATAGATTCATTAGGCACAGCTGCTTCGTACTACCTAGACTTGCCAGAGGTCTCTGGCACTGGCGCGAAGTACTGCCCCCTCGGGCAGGACGCTCTCGTGTATATCAAATGGCACAGAGCGTCCCTAGGAGACTGAGCGGTTCCAGGCGGACACCTACACTCTGCCACGGTCCCGCCGCCACCCGCTGCTGGGCCCAGCTCCATCGTCTCTGGACACGGCGCGCCGATCTGCTCAAACGAATCGATTAAGAGCCACCGGCAGTTTGCATCGCGAAAGAATGGAGACACTGAAAGACTCTTTCTAAGTCTGATCTATTAAACGGACACCGTGGTCTCTGAAAAGAGAAATGCAGCACCTGCCTGGAATATTTTGTAACACTTTCCATCGGCCGGCCAAAATAACAATTGCCAACCACGTGGCTGGGCGGCGCAGGGATTGCTCGACGGGTTTGCCCACGGTGGAGGCATGATCGCCGATCTCACGCGAACCGATGCTATCCAAACGACGATCAACAGACTCCTCAAGGCGCTGGAATATTGAATAGATTTACAGTTACTTGTCGCCTGGGCATGGAAGTATGGTCTGCGTAGTATCGACAGCTAACGACTTTTATTTTTAGCTGACAATGCCCGCCGACGCTGGAGCAGAAGGAACGTGCATTGAGACATGCTTAACATTCCTCTTGGAAACAGGGAAACAGCGATCGAGGTAGAAAATGCTGTCGCGTGTTGGCCCGTGCGTGTGTCAAGATCGAGGGTACCGCGGCAGGGGAAGAGCAAAAGCACGACAGAAATAAAATGACCATACTTTCACTGTTTCACTATGGCAATGGCATTGTCCCTGGTCTTAAGATGACGACATGCATGTGGAATAAGAATACCGTCCTGTACGGACGACCGTACGAGCTGCAAACTGAAAGCAAAAACACTTTTCTCTTTTTTTTCTTCTCGCCCGTCGACATTGAGCATCGCAAACGAGGGGGCGAGTTTAAGCAGTATCCGGTGGCTTCTACAGAGACAGTAGTACATGAGGATGTTGCATTCTCGAGTGCAGCGTGTTTGAACCGTTGAAAGTGTATGGAAATCTTTGTTTGGGTAAGAGAACGTGGCCATTTCTTCACAGAGATTTCTGAAAGCTCGTAGAGGTACATACAGGATCGGTACTCTTCTCTGTAGTTCTCAAGATTTTAAGCTGTTTAGAGCAGAGATGGGGAAATTTTTTATTTAAATAAAATTTCGAATAACGAATAAACGTTGAAATAATTATTCCTCATTCGTTCGTTAACCCGAGTTAAGTTTATTCGATACGTGAAGAATAATTTTTAAACGATTTTATTTTAGCTTCACTCCTCTTAACGTTTATTCGTTATTCGGAATTTCATTTAAATACAAATTTTGTCCATCTAAGGTTTAGAGTAATTCAAGGAATCTTCCGTCAAAAATCGAGGAAGTAATCGTGAGGAAGCTTAAATTCTAACAGTTGCTAGACAAGTTTTCTTTCACGACTTTCCATTGCACCGGCAGAACGTGTTCCGCGGATCGCGCAGTATCGTTTTATTAATTACTCCTCTTGGTTCTGGCAAGGTTGCCTTTTAATTATAGTAATTCCCGTCAATTAATCGCCACTTAAATAGCCATTTATTAAGGAGAGTATATTGGTATATTTTATTCACTGCATTCGTGCAGATAAACAGCTGCTTGCGACAATTTTCATAATTGCTCAATTAATATTCTTTATTCCACTGTGCAGTGATTTTCGGCAAGGAAAATTTCCTGAAGATGCCTTTCTTTTATATTTAGCCTGCAGAACAGTATTTTATCTCCTTCGGTAGATATTGCATAATTTAGTACAGAGTTGCAAGCGTTTCAAGGTATAGGTTGCATAAAATGAATTCATATTCTCTGTTCATTGAAAAAGGAATCGCTGTCTCGCTTTGAATGGAATCATTAAGAAAAGTCGCACGGTCGCTGCGGAACTACCGTGCACGTTGCGGAATGTCACGCTTCCCTTTCCGGTGCAATTATTGCTCTTCGTTATTAGACCAGTGCAACGAGTTTGCGCAAATGAAACAGTGGAAATAAAAAATCAGTATGCTAGGTAGGCCACATGGCTTGATCATCTTCATCTATTTCAGTGTTTGCCAACCATTTTTGTCAAAGAAAACACATTAAAAATAGGTATTTCAAAATATAATTCTAATTTTACTCAATACCTAATAATATTTTTAATTTTACTTATTTTACTTCTTTTTTATTTACTTAATTGCTTAGAACTTCTAAATTCTAATTTTACTTAATACTCGATAATATTTGTATTTTTATTTATTTACTTAATTACCTAGAACTTCTAAATTCTAATTTTACTTAATACTTAATAATATTTTAAAAAAACACTGCGACCGACCGGTTGGGAATCGCTGATCTAATTTACAATATTAGTGGATCAACTGGGCCTCTTTTTATTTTGGATAATTTATCTTAAGGAAGTTTAAGTACTGACTTTCTTTCCCCTAATTGAAACCCACTCCTTCGCAATCATAATTAAATTACAAACGAGCAGAAATGAAAACCGAGCGAACCTTCCAACGTTTCCTAAAACATTCTACAGAAGCCGCACACTATATCCCTTACATAAACTTTATGCCAGCGCGATATCATAATTTCGCCCGCGATTATCATCGATAATATGAAAGTTGCCCTCGTGAATCGCAAGAGGAACCTGTTTCTTCTTCCCGGTTAACCGCTTCGCCGCGATTTTACGCGGCGTGTAAACGAAAAGTAAAAGTGCTTCTCTCAGGAACTCGCGCTACTCGCGGCGTTATCATCCCCGCGACGTGGCGTTCGTTAATTAATTGCTCGTTGCGGCGACGGTCTAATTACCGGCTGCCTACGAAGACGAACGGGGGTGCGTTGCGTCAGGACTTTCATGTTCCCCGCATTTCAATTTGAAGAACGAGTACAAGTCAAATTTCTTCAAAGCTTAAACAGTTTTTTTTGTTCTTTTTTGTGAACCGAAGTTAAAAATAAAAGTTTCTTTTAACGTATGACGGGTATGGGGAAAAACAAGGAACATCACAAAACACCTTTATGAAAAAAAATTAAGTTTTAATTCTTTAGACCACCAGTAAAGAAACAAGATTTAATGAATTTAATTTTCTTAAATCATTTCTTGTTTTACCTTGCAGAGTGACCATTTCCTGTTTTTAATCAGTATACCAAAACTTTAACGTTATCTTACGAGAGCATTTGAACTTTATAACCCTTTGTAATTCAACAGTTCTGTAGTCCCAGTTGCCACCAACAAAATATTCTACAAGTCGCAAACTCACGACAAATTAACATTCACAGTTTTTCCCCTTAAATATTCTAAGAGTACTTCCTGTAAAACTAATAATTCTGGCTTATACCCCTTTGCTCTATCCAAAGATAAATCAAATCAGTTTATCAGGTTGGCTTTTTAATATATTTCTCAATGAACAATTGACCATCGGGGACGTGTAACTATGGTGAGCGAAGTTTGCAATAATGCCGGTAGTATTCGGTACAAAATTCTTAGTACAGGTGTTCGAGCCTTTGTCCCTTCTACGCCCTGATAATCGCGCGAGTGGAGGAAGTATAGTCGAGGGAGTGATTTAGTGGCGTGGTTTAGTAGCGGTCATGAATCCTTTGAAGGGTTGCCCGCGTTGCTGCTCGGATCGCGGCGATGACAGACGGTATAGGTACGATTCCTCTTTCATTTATTTCTCACTGAGCGTGCTATCGCCCCTTAGCAATCTGTATCTATTGGGTTCAGATTGTTCAGAAGCCAATCAATGTGAGTCCATTAGCACTAAAACAGAGATTTACCCTGTTTGTCCTCTGCAGTAGCGAACTCAGTATTTAATCAGAATTGAACGGATAAAAATATTTTTAATGCAAATTCAATAAAATTTATTTAAAGAATAAAATCCAGTTTTCTTTTGAAATAATTTTGCCTTAGTAATTCCGTGGTCTTAATTGATTTATCAACTGAAAGTTTGAACAATAAATAGGTTTTTTAACTATATAATTCATCTTCAAGGAAACTTGGACTTACACCGATTAGCTTCTGAATCCTCTATAAGTATATATTTATTAAGTATTTCATTTAACTCTATAATTCTAAAATAATTAACAACCGAAAGAAGCCATATAATATTTACTTCGTCTTGCGTCACGTTTTTCAATTTATTCTACTTCAATGTATCGCAAAATTCGCAAACGTATAAATAATTGAGTATCGCAGGCGATCACTAGATATTCGATACATTAAATTTAAAATTTTGTTTTCTAAAAAACGTCCCCTTGCGCAGCATTCCATCCCCCCTTCTTCAACAACTTCCCAGCCCAGCATTTGCATACCACTTTTTCGTCCAGGCTCCCTTTTTACCAGTGGTTACGCAACGCCGTCCGTAATACGCGATAAAAATCAAAAAAGCGTTATGTCAGTGCCGTATTATTACGGAGCGGACGTTTCACGGGGCCGGGCGGCTTCCTGAAGCGCTTCAGCTTGTAATCACGCGACACGCTTCGTATCCTGCACGCGCTCGAGTAAAGGATCAGAGTAATTGTTTAACTATTCGTACTTTCATTGCCAGCACGCGCTTTCTCCCCTGTTCGCGCTATGCAAAGCGTAATGATCAGTTGTCGTTCGCCCCTCGTTATAGTGAACGTGCTCGTTCAGCCTCTACGAGGATTCTTTACGAGTAATTAACCATTTGCTTGCAGTGAACTCGCGCGTGCGGAGAACGCCCGCGGGGCGTTGTTTTGAAATTTCAATTATTTTGGCGCGATTTTTGAATGAAAAGGAAAGCGTAATTTTCGGCATTCGACTTACAATGGGGTTCTCATTGTGATTTCTAAATTAGAACGTGTGCACCAGTTTCCGAGTTATCACATCACAGACGCACTGATTAGCTTTTCACCGCGTCCTTTTATCGTGACCGTTTGGCATCCTGAGGACCGACCACGAGACCTCGATGACCAAGTAGCCGATGGTGTCGACTCGAGCACCGCGGCGAGACTGAACATTCCACATCGAATCGCCTCCTCGGCTTCGCGCTCTTACCTAACTTCCCCGTGACAAGAACCGAATCTCCTAGTGCACGCCTACCGCTGGCTTCTTTTGGTGGCTTGGATTGCCCCGGCGAATCTGATGAGAAATCGGGAAAATCAGCTGCGAATTCCTCGGAATTTCATATGTCGCAACCACCTGTATAGAAGCCCTTCTGCACGCATAATTGTGGAGTACTAATCAACTGTAAACTGCTCCATGATCGGAATATTCTTTTAAGCAGAAGGGTATAGGATATAGATGGGCAAAAATTTTATTTAAATACAAATTTCGAATGACGGATGAAAGTTAAAAAAATTAAATTATTGTCGAATGACAAAATTAACTTTATTCGTCAAATAATCTAGAGGTAACGGAACTTTTATTTGATTCGTTATTTAAATAATTTTTTTATTTAGTTTAGTTTTATTTAGTTACAAAGGAAGTTCTGTCACCCGAATATTTCCATTTTTTTTTAAATTGTACAGGTTTGTAGAGGATCTTAATAGCAGGGCAAGTAATTTTTCGTTTGTGCCCATTTTCAGTTTTTTTCTGAGTGAAAACTTTTTTATATATATTATTAAGTTAGAATTATATTCTGAAATACCTATTTTTAATTATGTAATCGAATTGTTTAAAATTTGTAGTGGGGGACGTTTCTATATATAAACTAAAAATTTAACAATTTTATTGCACAGTTTTGTAGGTCATATAAAACTGTTAACTTTCCTTGCAATAATTTTTTTATATCTACACGATTTGAAAAAATGACGTTTCGAGAAAAACGCGATCAAAGTTTTTATCTATAAATGCCGAGCCTCTGCGCCCCCTACAAAATTCCTCTGTAGAAGCAAAAATAATCGGAATTATTCCGTGCAAATTTAACAGTACATTCTTGAGGATATGTATTTTCGAAAAATGTTTAAAAAAATTCGATTTTTCCGTCTAACCGGAATGACCGTTTAAGGGATGTTTTCACCCTGAAGAACCAAAACTGCGCAGAAACGAAAAATTGTTAAGTTTATATTCCAACTGCATGTTGCAAACAGTTCTGCCCTTTTCAAAATTCGTAGAAACAATGTCCTGTTCTGTATGCATTCCCTAAAACGACTTCACTGACACAAAGATCCCTTCAAAAGCAACAACCGTTGACGCAGGATACTTACCGCGTATCCGGCTGCATATCTCGGAACCGTTGAATCCGCAATAGCTTCGCCATGCGAAGGAGCAATATCGTGCGTGGGCTTTCGTAACGTTCGACGTACAATAGAGAATGAAATCATGCCAGAAGGTTTCCCAATCCTATTGGAATCCGCTTGATCCTGATCTAGCAGTGACCAAGCAGTGGGCGAATCTTTGAGAAACGAATGGAACATGTTCCAATGGCGAATATGCGAAACTGCAATTTCTGCGAATCCGAGGTAAATGCGTGATTTTATTCGCTTCAACGTTAATTAAGTTCTTGCAGTTTCGCAACTTTGTGATGAATATTCCAATTTTGGGGGTGGCAAATTTTGGGCGAAAGAAATTGCAGCAGTTTTAAGCACAGAGGTTTGAGGCAAGTTTAGAAACAATTACTTTTTTCATGTTGCAAGTTAGTGACAACTTATAACTAATTATAAAATTTTCTCAACTCTTTGAGATTAAATATCTTTGAGTATTTCACGGAAAGGGTGACGGTCGCTTGTTAATGTTGAATATTGAACCATTAGGTAATTCTTCCATCGCAGCAAATTACAATTTTCGAAATGGCCCCATGGAAAGGAGACCACTTAAACCAGTTTCCAAAGTGCCTGGTTCTAATGGCAATTTCTGTTTCGAGCGGAATTTACATACATAATCCCCGTCCGCGCGTTGCAATAATCCCCTGGATCGCGGATCCCCTTGAAAATTCCCAGTTGCGAAATGTTTCGCGCAATCGCGCGGGACTTTCATCGCTGCCCGACCTCCGAAAGGTCGCTATCCGGTGGACGAGCGACCTTTCGAAAAGGAGCATCGAGTTGTTAGTCGCTGACTCGGTTGTTACGAGGTGTTGCGTAATTCGAAACCAGCGAGGAGCCAGCCTCCAGAGCGGGCCCATTAACGGGAAGCGCATAATCGTCTTCTGTCGTTCCTTGCGCCGTTACATCAGAGGAGAGGTGTCTTCGAAAAAGAACCAGGACCCTTAAGGGAGGAATTCATATGAAAAGTTGTGTTTTTTCAAATTGTGGGGATATTTTTTTATACTTACGAAAAATATAAAAAACCATTACTTACTACAAAAATATATTAAATATATATAATATTAATATATTATTCCCCATTTAAGGTCTACACACTGTTGTTCAGTGGTTTCAGAATGAATAGTCTCTTTGTTTCAGTGTCAATAACTGATACGAGTAACAAATGTGAAGTGCTGCATTCCAAAACAGGGAAACTGTTTTTTTTTTGTTTTTTTACCACCGACAGTGATGACACTGAACCGTTAGGGAACTGATATGTGTGCATAGTCCTCTAACCATCGGACAGCGGATGTTCCAAGTTCCGACGCTGATCTCTCGAGACGGAACCAGGTTTTGAGTAGTAAAATTTCTAAGTGGCTATAAATGCCAGGGAAAATTGAATGCATTGAAGTACACATATTTGTGAAGAACAAATGTACGATTAATTGATAAAATTGTAGCATTTACAAATATATTGGAAGCATGTCGTCCACTAACGGAATACGGGACGAAGTTGATCCACTGATTGTGAGTTGAATCCGAGGTTTGAAGGAGCATAAAACCTGGCATTTAGGTGGAGATTTGTAATGATAATTGCTGTAATTCTTTGACAAATAACTCCAGCGTCCAATCAACCAAGCTATCGTTTATAAGTATAACAGATAAAAAGGCTATAAAATCGCGATGGGAGTCGAAGAAAGGGTCTCTCCCTTTTCTCTTCGGGTACAGAGGATAGAAAGCAGGCACAGCTCGTGTGGCCAAGTACCCACATGTGACAGTCCTGATCCTGAGAAGTTCTGGTCGCCACATGGTCTAAAATAATATATATACTTCCCCGCAGTCGGATTTTTTCTCCACAGCCTGCTCTATGTCACGAACATGTCCCCCATTTGGAATACATCAGAGGAATCTTGTATCTTAAGTTAAGGGCCTGTGAAAGATCACACGGTTGCCTTCTGTCTCATGTGCATTTCGAAGAACCGTGCAATGCCCTTTACCAGTAACGGTAAAGGTGAGCGGCAGCTCTAAAAAGGGCGTTCGTTTTGACATTGGGGGATCGTGTGGATAGAATTCCGGCGGTGGGGCTGATCGGTGTAGGTGCGTGTGTTCGCCTGCGTGTGTTTAGGGCGATGCACTCTGTCGGGTGAAGGATTTCGTGAACCTGGGGCTGCCGCCACGCTCCACGTGTTTATTCTCTGTTCAGGCAACAGATATAATCGATCGTTCGCTTGGAATTTATTGTGAAGGTATTATTGATGCCCTTTAAATTTACTTTATGCAGTTTCTGCAGCCCCTTGAGCTATTTAAATAGACGTAAAGGCATATCAAGGACAGATATTACACCATTCTATTTAAAAGACACTTGTCATAGAGGGACATTCAAGGCTGCGGTCCCAGAAAGATGTAATTAAAGATTGGGACAATTTTTAGTATCGGTCTCCCTCGATGACGCAGCCGCCTTTCGTTCAAGGACCAAAGATCGTTGCGGTAACAGTTCTTGTAGCTCGTAAGTCCAGTTCCCTGAATGGAATTCGAAATCCTCGAGAGGCCCGGGCGACCGGTTGCAGTTGGGGAATCTCGAACGCGTAATATACAATTCCATGCCCACGCGATTGGCGTTGCCTATCGCGACGGTGATTTCTCAGGGACATTCTTCAGGATGAGAACGAAAGTATCTACATGTGTCTTGCTCAATGGCGATGTCTAACGGGACGAAACGCACGCACGATGACCTTCGTTCTTACACTGGAACCTTGAATTTAAGTCGAGGCGGATCTTCGATCTTCTTTCTTTGCGTTTTAATTAAGCTAGCGTTGCGCGAGTGGGAACTGAGAACTACGTAACTGGGGGCAAGTGGCACCATTAGGAAAAGGAAGTCTCCTTTTTTATTTTTCTTCCTTCATTTATTTTTTATTTTTCTCCTTTATTTTCTTCCGTTTTATTTTTCTGTCTATTTCATTTATCTTTTTTTATTTTTTATTTTTCTTTCGATCTTATTTTATTTTTGTTTCTTTTTTATTTTATTCTTCCTGCTTTTTTTATTTTTGTTTCATTTCATTTTATTTGTCTTTCTTTTTATTTTATTTTTCTTTCTTTATTTTTATTTCTCATTTGTATTTTTTCTCCTTTCGTCTTCTTATTATTTTTTTATTTCCACTACATCAGCAATAAAAATTGATGAGTCCCCGTAGAAAACACTAAGTGCCAAAATTACTTCCTGCTAATGGCACATCCATCGAAATGACCTCCTGTGTCTCACCTAAGGTCGATTAGTCAGTGTCTTCTTAATCTTCCCTAGACCTATTGCTGTAGAAGTGGTTGCATGAGTGGGTAAGCGTGTGTTTCCAATTTGTCGCGGCGTAAGTCTCCCTGCTCCTCTTTCTCTTCCACTCAACAAGATCCATTAGTCCTCTTGATTTCTAATGCTGAAAAATGGCGGGTCGCGAACATTAGCTTGCAAATATGTAACCAAAAGGTTACGCAATGCCACGAAGAAAATACGAAGAAAAAGTGTCGCCGCTTTCGTATTTTGTAGAAAGCGCCCTACGCCTTCCGCGCTTATCAAATTCAATTATAATCAGATGCAAACAGCTCCCGATGCCTCGTCTCGTTCATTTCGTCGAGGTCGATCGGTAAGAGCCCGCTCCAAGTGTTTCTTCCCTCGTCCCGCCTTTAACCGCACACGCGAATCGAAGGTTTCCATCCTCGATCCGGGATTATGAAAGTTTCTTACCGCCGGGGAAAATGAGCAAACTCTTACCGTAATTAAACGAGAGGGAAATGCGTACCCAGTGAACTTCCGCGATCGTTTCATCGGCGAGCGTGACACATACGAGAACTTACGTTTACATGAAAGCTGTAAGTTAGCTTTTTCTCTTTAACTCTTTTCCCTAATAGCATTTATGGCTGGCCCACAATATCCCCAGGCTGGGAATTAGTTGGCCATCAAAATGCCAACAATAAAATGTTTAGGGTTATGTCCCTGTTTCTCAGGTTAGTCGCAAGTTGTCCGACGATCCTTGCGTTATGTACTTATCATAAATTCCCTGGGCGAAACATCCACGTGAATACAACAGAAATTCACAGATTCAGTGTTTTATTACGTAGCGTTTTATCATCAGCACGATCATCGCGCAGCGACAAAGTGTACATAGCAATTTAGACTTTAATAGAGTACTCTGCCCAACCCAAATACTCCGCTTTCTATGAAACCTTTCCTCTCACTCTGACGCGCAGTAAGTTCACTTTCCTTGTATACCTAACCTATGCATGTCAAATACCATAGAAAGAGAGAATGGAATAGGATTAGCGATAGAGGAGTGAGGGAGACAAACGGGTGGATTCACGTAAGTGCTTGGGCCAGTGTTTACTGCCAGACGTACGCGCATGCGCTTTCCATTCGCGCGTGCATTAGATTCTTGCGTCTGAATCTTCCGCGTGTTGTATTTAGTATAAGGAGAAACGTCAGGTTGATGGTACGTGACAGCTGGATTAGGTTAACAGCCCACTTGAACTCGTAATTATCGAGTAGGATAGTTAGTTTAATTCGGGGGAATGAAAGTTTCGTGATAACGTGCTCGGGACGTGTTTATAAGGCGAGTAAGGTTTCATAATGATTTCGACCAATTTCGCGATGGTGTGTCGAGGTTATTTTCACTTTCGTGCGAGGGAAAAGAGGATAGTGGACGGGTACGGAGCAGCGGAGGAAGCTGCTGATGTCGAGGAAGGACGTCGAGATGAGAGAAAGTCGTCTGTTCGGTGTAGTTACCTACAGGTCACTTGGAATTTTTTCCTTCTCGATGCTCGGCGACTATGCGCCCGAGCGTCACCTCGGTTACGTAATGCGCAGACGCGTAATCGAGACATCGGTAGTCTGTGCTCAATCATGCAGGGGGCGAACGCTGTGTAGCATCCAGTTGGACATCGTCGACAATTACTGTCTCCGTTGAGTTGATTTAAATCCTCTTCGATATTATATTTATCAGATTAAGTTTCTTAATTTCGATTGAGGAATTAAACTTGTGCTTTAGGAATTAAACTATGTATTAACTTTGCGATTATCGCGACGTAGGATGTTTAAGTTGTATTGTAGATATCGTTTAAGAGATTTATTGTCATATTCTCTTGTAATGATTGCACGTGTGCAGCAGGTGATTAAGAATGCGTAAATATATTGTTGGAGGAAATTGGTTCCGATTGTTATATATTCTATGTATGATACACCATTCCCACACAACTTCTATACTTCTCTGACACGCTTCCTACACTACTTCCACACCTCTACCACATTACAGCCACACCTACTCCACGCACACTACTTTCACAAAGAGACGCCCTTGAAGTTTGCTGGGCCCGGGGCAAAAGTCGATATTATTGAAACCGTTTAATTAAAAATAAATAACTTTATGTCTCCATTTCATGGGTCACTTAGGCTTACGGAAAATTTATTCTAGAAAAATTGATACCTCGACAATTATACTTTATTCGTTTAGTTTTTACAAAATGAAGTCTCTAAGCACGGGGCCCGGAGCAAGGGTGCCGTCTACCCGGTGCTAAGGGCGGCTCTGCTTTCACGCCTCTCCCATTTCAATTATGTAGCCGCTTGACAGTACAACAAAGTTGCAAGCTACTAACTTGCTTATCATACAGCACACACCACACTTTACTAATTGTCATACGACGGTAAACAGTGCGGTAAGTAGATAATTAGATCTTTGTGAGAATGCACAATGTTGAAAATCGAAATTCACAAGTTAAAATTCACATAAAAGTGGCTCGCACCCATAATAGAACACTCTTTAAAATCGCGTAACATTTTTAAAATTGGCCCAAACGACTTGAGTTTCTTTGAGAAGCTAGAAGGATTAGGTTGCTAAGTGACGGGTGACGTCACTTTGAAAAATTGTAATTAGTTGGAATAGAAAAAAAATAGTAAAGATCATTTTCTCAACTTTTTTCTGAGCCTGTACTGAAAATTAAAAAAAGAGTTTGTACTTGGATTTTAGTAAGTTGTATAGATGCTGAAAATTTCATCAAAATCCGTTAAGGCTCTGAGGTACAAACGTTACTTACCTGCTGTACACAATCATTCGTGCTTAGCCACGCTCAGTCATCACAAGAAAACAATAAATTATATCAACAAGAAGAAATCAGTCTCGCTAAACTCCGCCCGCTTTCCCACTTCTCTCTTGCTCAATTCTGTCAATTTTGCTCGCGAAAACTACACACGATCCGCAGTGGCGGATTTAAGAAAAAAGGCCCAGGTGGCAAACGTTCTGAGGGGCCCATTTTTTCGGGAAATTGAAGAGGTTGTTTACTAAAAACTGGTCAAGTGTAGTAGTACGAAAAAAAATATAGTGTTTGGTTCCCTAATCCTAATCATAATTTGTTTTGGAGATGGGGCCTTCTGGCCAGAGGCCCAGGCGGCAACTGCTCATCAGCCGTTAAATCCGCCACTGACGATACGTGTCTCTGGTCTTTACGTATTCAGCGTTTAGTTCCTAATAAAGTCGTTTTCGAGTCTACGTGACTGCCAAGCGTAAACGCAATCTGTCCACGTTAATACGTTGCTGAGAAGGGATTAAGCAACTCCGGCACGATAGCCGCCCAATTCGTTGCTGCCCTTGTCCCCTTTCGAGAACGCCGCTTGCGCCACGAGGGATGTACGTGCGATTCGAATAATCCAGCGGACATCGGATTAAATATTAATATCACGATGTAGCCTTCGTGGTGTTAATCGCAACGAAAACATCCCTCGCGTGTGTAAATTTTAGAAGTGCCATATCAAACTAAAAAAGAACTGACAATTCCACGTAATTGATATTTTAAAGAAGATTACAGAGCACAATGCAAAATATTTGACATGTATTGTTCTGGTACCCCCTAAATCAGGGGCTTTGTAAAAAGAAGAGAAAACTGGATTCTATTCTTTAAATAAATCTTTAAAGAATTTTATTAGATTTTATTCTTTAAATAAATCTTTAAAGAATTTTATTAGATTTTATTCTTTAAATAAATCTTTAAAGAATTTTATTAGATTTTATTTTAAATTTTAAAGATTTTTATTGAATTTGCATTAAAAATATTTTTATCCATTTAGCTGCGCTCCCCTCAAGATTAATAAATCTTAAGTGTGCCACTACACTAAGGGGTCATCCTTAAATTACGGAAGCCTTAAATTGTGGGAGGGGGTCGCAAATTTCTTACGTTTTCTTACAAGTGGAGGGAGTCAGATAGCCTTTCGTATTTTTTAAACTTAATTTTCAATAAATACAAATTCTCTCATTAATATTCCAGAATACTAGTTTTAGTTTAAATTTCCCGAAACCGAGTTAAATGAATTATATAAACCTTTAAAAGAATTTTATTAACTGAAGAAATTAAATGTAAAAAATATTACGTAAGACGATGGTTGGAATATCAAATCTTACGAATTCTTCTACTGGGGGAGGGAAGGGGTAAGAATTCGCCAAAATTACCCTCACGTAATTTAAGGACGGCCCCTAATTTGTATTCCTTAAAACACAGACTCGAAGCGCCTGTAGGTACGCAACCACCTTACAGCAGTGCACGTCGGGTTGCCTACTGCCTCATGCGGGAATGTATACCTCTTTTAACGTCGAACGACCAGAGATTTAAAAAATGGAACAAAAGAACTTTCAAGTTTTTCAACCGCGAAAGAAAAAGTTGTTGAAAATCAGGATGTTTAATTAAAACATCTTTTTAGACATAATTCCAAATCTTGTGGTCCATTAATATTACTGTTGCTAATATTATTTTATATTGCAATATTAGTATTACTATTCTCTTCTTTGCAATTGCAGAATAGGCGTGAACCAGAGCGCAGACCACGAGAGGCAGCTAAGATCGATGCAGCTGGAGCTGGAGAATCTCCAGCGCCAATTGCAAACGGCGACTTACGATCGAGAGAATGCCATTCAGGAGAATCGAAGGGTTCAAGACGACTTAGCTGCGGTCACTTGCGAAATGCGGAACCTGCAGCGCGAATGGGAGGCTTGCCGCGCCGAGTCTTTTGATCTGAAGAAGCAACTGCAAACTTACGTCTGCGAGGTGCGCCGGGCCGAAGAGCTTCTCAATAGAAAGGTATTTTCTATCACGTGTATCGTCTGCGGTTCATTTCTTTCATTAGAAACCCAAACTTCCACAATCATTAAAAACTAGCTGACCCGTTACCCGGTTTCACCCCGGGAATTATTTATGATGCCTCCAAAATAAAAAAGCTTAAAAATCTAATCTCGGACATATGTAATGTTAAATATTAAATATTAAAAATTTCATTGAAATCCGAAAAGTGCGAAAAGATAAATAAACAAACAGACAACGTTTCACTTTTATATATTAGTGGGGATTACAATTAATAATTATATTTGCAGGACAACGAAAGAACAGAAATGCTGAACCACTTCAGAAGCTTGAGCCTAGAGGCGACGGTTCTGGAGAACAACAACCACAGCTTGGAGTCTGAAGCGGCTGAAGCGAGGGGAGCACTGCACTCAGCCAGGGATCGGTTGCTAGATATGGAGCGACAGTTGGCTGATAAGGATTGCTTGATAAGGGGCTACGAAACGCAGGTGCTAAATATTGTTACATATTTTATAATAGAATTATAATTCAACTACGTTGGTAGAGAATGTAGTAAAGGTGTTGGAAGGAAGCTACGAGTTCATCGAAGTAATATCTGAAATCTTACGAAGAGTTTATTTCTCAGATCTGCGAGTTAACGCAAAATGTTGCCAGCATGGAGTCGCAGGTGCGTCAGCAGGGAGAGCAAAGACACAAGACCGAGTCCGACTTAAGTGCTGTCAGAGATCTCTGTGTAAAATTGGATCAACAAAAAGACACGCTTATGCAACAGCTGGATGATAAGGATGCGTGCAAGACTCAGGTAAATAATCTTGCAGTGTTAAAGATCACGTTACTTATTAACGAAAGCAACGTCGACTTGAAAAGTGCGAACTACTTTTGTAGAACTCTGAAAGGAGGTAATTCGTGTTTAATTGTTTTCAGTACGACATGCAAATCGCCAAATTGAAAGCGGAGCAGGCTATAATTCAAGATCAAATGAGCAGAGATCGCGCGATGGTTGAGAAGCTGGAAATGCTTTTGGACCAAGCCAGACAGGAGTCGATAACTACGCAGACTAATAATCAGGAGCTGCAGAACGAGGTGTGCAGATTGAAGCAGAAAATGTCCGAGCTCCAAAATAAACTGTAGGGTGTCTTTGTCTAATTATTATAGAATTTCTTTTACACAAATTTGCAGAACAACAGTTTCATTTTTTACTCGACCTTACAGATCCGCGGAGACGGCGAAGCTCCGACAATATCAGACTCAGGCTGCTGAGTACTGTAAGCAGATTAGCGAGCTCCGTAGACAAGTGACGAACGAGAGGTTCGATCGTGCAAGGAAGGATGAAGAAGGTCGCAGGTATATTTAAAAAAACTATTCACTGTTTACTGTTCGGAAATCCTGGAAACCGAAGTTCGGAACGGTGTTAATTCGAGGCAGCTTGCTTGATTATGCATGGTGTGTTTCTTTTAGACAGTCAGAAGGTCCTCCCGATTCATTCATGCAAACTCCAGTCTCACTTCCTAATAACCAAGCTTCCAATGAGTCCAACGATGTCACGCACAGGTAGAAAATTGCTCCATAATATAATAACAGTATCAACTGCAGAGGTGGATCTGTCTTCTTGATTAGGGCCGCCGTGAACTTTTGCGGGGCAGAGTTCCAAAATTTTGCGGTGTCAAAAAGTGCACGTTTGTATATACTTCTACATTTTATAAATATCTATGCATAGGGCTCCGCAAAATTTACAACGAGCTTACACGATGATATTTATTATTATAAAGTTTAGAAGTATATAAATGCTTGAAACCCGGCTCCGTAGAAATTCACGCCGGCCCTTATCGGAATCTAGTTGCGAACTCTCGACAGTTTATTAAATGTGCCTCGAACAAACTAACTCACTTTCCACCTCTGCATCCTTCCAAGCCTCGCAATTAACGAAATAAATTACACCTGCCAGGCAAGTAGACTGGCTGAAGAAACCTTACACCGCGATTCCCAAATACTCCCGTGTATTTAGTCCTGCTCAATTAACAAACGAGAAACACTCCTTTCCCTTGGATTGCAAGTGTCCGCCCTCGAGAAGCGCCGCGCAGACCGCGCCCTCGATCAGACTGTCACTTGTTTCTTCCGTCTTGAATAACAAAGTGGATGCTCCAAAGCAGAGCGATTCTCAGAACAGCAATAGTCGTTCGAAGCCTTTGTAATTTAATAAACTGTTTTGTACATTGCCGTGTAGCTGTTCATGTGATGGTTTTGATACGTAGCCTTTTCGCAGAAAATAAATCTTAACGTAACACTGTTATGAAGCTTAAATTAAATTCTGTGGTAATTTAGCGGTAGAGCGATAACTTATAGCCTGTAATTAATTTCTATGCGATTGAGATCCTTTTATTTTTATTTGCAGGTCTTTCAACTCAACACCCGACAGTTTTAACGTAGACTTAAATGTGGTTATATGAAATATAATGGCTTAACATGCTCTGGTCGGTAGATATTTGCAGAATGAGAGAACCGGTGTCGTCAGCGAGAGCGGCGGAATGGAAACGGTGAATAGTTTTCCTATGTCGCGGGCGGAATATTTAAGCGAAGACCATTGCAAATGTGGTAAATACCTGAAGGAAGTCCAGCGTGATTGCCCCTGTATAAACATAACATTACATTCAAACCGCAAGACGCGGTCAAATCAATATCTGCAGAAAGAAATCACTCTGAATGCGAGTAAACCAGTGCTGAGGGTCACTGAAAATTTAAGTAGAACCTATTCTGGAGCGACACGTGCGTCGCCCTTTGTTTCACCAAACAGGAGATACGATCTCGCTGGCCTTAATATAGAAGATCATTCGCATCTATCGCCGTCGTTTGGAACACAGTACGAAAGAAAGTACGATAGGAGTAATGAAGAATCAGTCTTTAATAACATTTCGCGAATTCCATATACGAGTACTCCGCTACCTCCTTACCATTCCATTCGTACAAATCAAGTGCCGAGCGTGGACACAGCTTTGACTGATCCAATTAAAAGGAGATTAACGTATTCCAAGGATAATGAAGAAAGTCTAAGTCGAGCGATGTCGTTGCAGAAGAAAACAAGCATGCATCAGAATGAAAAACCCATGGGGGCTTATAAAGATTTATCCTCGAAGAATCTTCCTATGGACAAGTTAGGAAACGGTATCCAAGTCGTAAGCGAAAGTAAAGAAGCCTCTGCGAGATTGAAAACAGAGTTATCTAAACTGGACAAAGCTGACGAAGCTAAAGAGGAATCTTCAGAAGCGCAGCGAAGAGGTTTGAAGGCAAGTTTAAGAGCAGCGATTGAAATGAAGAAAGGTCCCGTGACATTCACGGAGACCGACTTCAAATTGAACTCTACAAACACATCGCCAAATTCTGAAGTTGGAAGAGGAAGTCTACCTGCGAGTTACAAGCCACTCAATCAGTATTCTCGAATCGATTCTCTTAGATCGACTTATATTAATAATTCGATCGAGGGTAAAGAGTTTGAAAACACTGTTTGCACTAACCAATTGGCCCAGATTCGTGCGAAGTTTGCGTCCGTTCACCGTTCTACGTTAAATATGGAGCGAGATAAAATTAAGGATATAAAATTTATTGGTACTGCTACGACAGGTAGTTATTCAGAAGCTCGAAAGGATTTCCATTGTAGCAAGCCGGAAGCGAAACCTGCGTGTACAGTAGATATGACTTTGGATACGCTGCAAAATATTCTAGAGAGGACGAAGAGATTGAATGACAAAACCCTAATGCCACACGGTCTTCAACACGACCAGTGCGGGAATGTAAAATGTCAAAACAAAGATTGCGGTTACAGAAATGCAGAGACTGGAGGAACAGTGTCAGACTTTAATCACAATTCTCTCGTGTCAACA
The DNA here is from genome assembly GCA_929113495.1 of Andrena minutula. Classification (NCBI taxonomy): domain Eukaryota; kingdom Metazoa; phylum Arthropoda; class Insecta; order Hymenoptera; family Andrenidae; genus Andrena; species Andrena minutula. The sequence continues at coordinate 3,465,840 of OV815993.1, forward strand.
GAGTTGATGAGAATGTTAATGGAAATCAAGGAGCATACTAGAACTCTGGAAGAACAGCTCATGATCATGAACAAAAACATAAGAATTAAGAGAAGAGCAAATGAGAAGCTCATCGTCTCTGCGTCTCCTGAAAAGGGCCATACTAAGCATAAAAGAGATATGATTACACAGGAGCCGGAGAAGGAAAATGTCTGTATACAAGAGCCTAGTCAGAACGATATCAATTACATAAAATGTGTACAGGATACGCTTGCGAAATCCGAAAACAACTCTGATTCGCGAGAAGTTAAAAGCCGAGGCACGGCTCTTCAGAAGAGCGAGAAGAAAAGAATGTACATAAAGGAGATTGCGAAAGAGAGTAAGAATTATAAAGAACAGTTCGTCGATTCCGATACCAAAAGTAACACTGACACGAAGTCACAAATTCATCGTAGCTGCGTGAGGTACTCTGATGTTAATAATTTAAGTAGAATACCAAACCAGTATGCAAGGTCTACGTCATCCTTTACTTTTAATCATTCGAATACCAGACCAATTGCTGCGTCTACGCCTAAAAGGGAAAACTTGCCAAGAGAGAAAGAAACTCTTCGTTGTATGCCGTGTTGTAAAGAGAACAACTCTCTGTCCGATGGAAATTTACAATTGAAAGCTAAGAAAACTCAGCTAAACGAATTAACATGTTGTCCTTTAAGGAAGAAGGAAGATATAGTTAATTTAACGAGCGCGAGCGATAAGGAACGCTCATCCTCTCGAGAGAAAACTATCGTTATGCTGCTTTTGACGAGAGGTGTAAATAACACGCATTTAAAATCGAAGTACAAAAAATTGGAGTTCACGAACTTCAGACCGAAGTGCATTATTGATTCGTGTACGTGCGATCAGGGATCGGTGAAACGTAGATCGTCGAGGCATAAAGTGCAGGTACCCACTGTGTTCAGGCAATTGAAATCTGTAACGTGTAAAGTAGAGAGATACGGCGATGCCGACAAAGATAGTCGCGACGAGCCTGCAAAGCAGGTGACGAAAGGTCGCGAAGTATCAGATTTATTGGCGACTGTTTGCACGCAGTCGTCCAATTTGTATATCACAACCGCCACCTCGATTTCTTGTGTTACGTTTAACAATAGAGAGGATTTAGAAAATTACAGCGAAGGAATGAGGCCAGGAGCCTGTATATTGAGTTAGAGTAAAAATTGTAAGGTTCTAGCTTTTAAGTAAAGTGTTTCTGTAAGTAACGAAGTCTAGATATCTTTGGGCTAAGCCCAAAGTACAACTGTGAGTCATAGTTTTGTACATTTATGGGGCACAATATTTATTAAAAAAAACAAGAAAAAAAAACAAGAGAGTTTATATATTATCGTACCAAGAGTTGACATTTAATACTTCGAGATGCAACTATAAAATCCTTAATGGCGTGTGACGTTTTTGTAGACATAGCATTGCGATATAATACTCGGAATTGTAAATCTTAAACTGACAAATTGTAAGACTGTATTTAAAACGAATTGTTATTGTATTGTACGCGTGACTGATATCGTAAGAGAAATACCATATTTTATCGTGTTACTTTTATATTCCTACTGCTGAATTAATAAAGACGTAATTTGGTTACATGAAAATCAATCTGTGTTCGATCTAAATTATATACCTGTTTTCAAATTTCCTGCAAACAACCCCGAAAAAAGGATTACTTTACAACCTGGCACATTGCGAACCCCGAGAGCTTAAACTGAGAATAATTATCGATCGACTGAATCTGTTCAGGTACACCGAGATTACTCGCTTCGAAAGAAGAATAAATGTGTCCAATCGATTCTTGCACGTTCAGTTTTAATAGTTCTCCTTCGTATTTAGTAATTTATTATATCATTCTTTTATTCCTTTACACATACGTTTATGATCTCGATGATCGTACGAAACGTTGAACATGTAAACTAGGTAATTACAAATAATAAAAATAAAAAGCCTCTCGTAAGATTTCTCTTCGTCCTAAACGTTCAGCTATTCGATTTGATTTATGTATATATGTATACTTGTAATATGTATTTTATATATACATGTATGTGTGTATAATTTATATATAAAATACATAATAGAGGCTCGCACGAGTTTCATCGTGTTTTACAAGTTTAACGATGCTTGTTTATAGATTCTTCGTTACAATAATCGGTACCAGCCAGTTTCTTTTTCTCTTTCTCACTCTCACTCTCTCTCCCTTTCTCTCTCTCTCTCTCACTCTTTCTCTCAACGTCCGCTGCGCGTAATCGGTTCGATTAATTACAAAAAAGACTCATTACCTTGCAACTCCTACGTCTTGTCATTAATCCTATTATAATACAGAACTTTCTCACTTTCCTTCGCCCAGACGTTTTAATCTTACACCCTTTAAGAAAATTTATACAGAGCTCGTTTAACATCGTGAACGAAATACAGGCATTATGTACAAAGATTTATAATTACATATTTATATATATAGTTTTTTCCCTTTTACTTTTATTTAATATGATCGTCTTAACCGTAAACTTGCGACCCCCGCCCGAGTACCTCGGTAGCTCGACGAACGACACCTATTATTATAAATGCAAAATCATCCTTGCGAAGTATAATCCGTGACGTCCGAGAGAAACTTAAAGATCGTTCCGAGGAACGAGAAACAAAAATGGGACAATTCACGCGAATTCACGACGAATCCGAACGATCACAAACCACAAGAAAGAAAGAAACAGTAGAATTTGGTCGATTTGTTTTTTTTTCTCATTCACCCAACACCGCGGAACATCCGAAATTACCATTTCATGGTAGATTTCTTCCCTCAAATTTTCGCCTCCCTTTTATACATCAACTTAAAAGTCTCTTGGCTACGAGAATTGGCGTTTCCGAAAATATTCAGATGCATCGCGTGCGAAAAGTTTCCTTCCCGTTTGTTCGCTTCGTTGGAAACGTCATTGTCCAGGATAGAAAAGAACCTTGCCTTTCGAATCTCTTAAAGAAACACGAACAGTGCCTGTGGCTAGCAGGTACCGCTGCGACTAACTTGTTCTGTTATCAGTAGTTCTATAACTGTGATTTTCGGTATTGATATCCAATCCATGCGCTGGTCAGAGGAGGTCTGTATCGTAAAGTGAAGTTAATGAACGTTGAAATGGAATATAACTGGAAACGGATTTCCCAGCTGAAGAAGTGCGTCCTATCGTTTCCCTGCCTCTTTCTGAAAATTTCAAATACACTGGCTTGAACGACGTTTAGGCCTTTCCTGATTCCAAGTATGAGGTATACTTACACCTGCGTGTTTACAATAGACAGCTCGCAAGCGAAATAATTTCGTCAACCGACTCGATCGAACCGAAGTGCAGTTACGTGGATGATTCCCGTCGTTTTCTCTGGCATGTACTACTGAACGCAGAACTGGTCTCGTTTCGTACAAGTTGCCTCGAAACTGAGTGGACGCTCGAGTGTAAAACAGAGATCGCGAAAATAAATACAAAGGGTCTTAATAAATATAAATGGCATGGAATAATCTTCGTAAGTTTCCAGTAAAAAGATATTTTTATGCTTCGCAATGCACTCGAAACGGAGACCAATGTTTATCAGAACCTTTTCATTTATTTTTCACGATTTTCATTTTATATGTTAGTTCCCAAGGCAGCCTGTACGGTTGCGGACGACAAAGTAAATCGGGGAAACGATCCGTTTGGAGCAACGCGAGACGCTAATGTGTGTCGAAAAAGGTATAAAAGATTTTTCCCTACACAAATATCTGATAAGTCACTGAAGAGTCGAAGAACCACAGAGCTAGGTGTGTGTTTCCCTTGAGCTAAAACTGATCTAAAAAGCAGAAGAATCACTTATGTTAGATTCACGACGGATTCTCGGCCGGTATATGCCAATGACGTACATTCATTAAACTCTATGTGCGATGCCTTATTACCAACGTTCCGACCGTAAGAATTATTATTCGATAATAAAAAACAAAGAGAGACGATAATGTATATATAGCCATGTAATTGCAATATGCAATTATAAGCAAATGATAAAGTCCTAACAAATACATTTCATAAAAAGGTTTCTTTACAATCTAGGTTTTCTTGGTGACTTATGAAAAACATACAATAATAATAATATTAATAATAATTAATAATAATATAATATAATAATCATATAATATTGATTGTAATTAACTATAACGTCCATAAAGTATTTTTTCTTCGCCTCCGTTTTTTTTTGTACACGATTACTAAAAACATTTCTTCCGCTTCTTGTTGAGAAAATAAATATTAATATTAAATTTGAAATATCTCGTTTTTTGTTTCTTCCTTCTTCATGTCATCCGTTTCATTTTCTTTTCATCATTTTTTATCACTGATCTCTGCACCACTTCAAACTACTACTGTCTTTCGTTCGTGTTTTACTAGTTTACAGTACATTTTTTTATAGTCTAAGTCGGCAAATCGGCTTGCCTAGTAAGTTTATAGGCCTCTTTTAATAATATATGGAACATTGCCGTATCTCCTCTTCCTTAGTACATCACCCCAATCTCTCTCTTTCTCTCTCTCTCTCACTCTCGCTTTCTCGCTCACTTGACCATTCCCGTTCTCTTTTAGTTAACACACAAGAGCACACTTTTCGCAAATGAACTGCAAATCTCGTACCTTACATTCATTTGTATATATATATAGACTTCTCTGTCCCCCCCCTTTCACTTTTACACTAGAATTCAAAATGAACAGGTTGATCGGTGCTCACACGACACATGAAAGAGCTTTCATTTAGAGGCCCGATTCAAGAGGTCACCTATGGCTACTGCTGCTTTGATCGTTCATATCGTACAAAACTTGTGCGATTGTTCTCGATGATTCGACATTACTTAATGCCACACCTGCCAAGTGCGGTTCGTATGCTCTAAGATGCCTGGAAAAAAGAGGATATGCATGTCGATATCAAATCGCTTTTATATGGTCGCATAAAAATGATAAATTAAGTACGTCAAAGGAGGATTTTCAGTAAACTGTGAAGGATTGAAATGTATTCGAATCAGGGCCGACGTGAACTTTCTCTAAATTTTATAATAATAAGTATCTACGCATAGCGCCCGAAAAATTTGCGATGAGCTTTTCGTGAATCGCGGGGCCATTTAGAGAAATTTTATAACAATCAATATCTATGCATACAGGCCCCGAAAAATTTAACGCGCACGCGCTGAATAACCCTCGCGCCGACCCTCGTTACAATTATTATAAACTTATCAAAGTTAGTTAATAAGTAGTTTAAAATAAGATTTTACCTTCTGCCATGCGTTGAATATATGACTAGGTTTCTGAGAATAAGAGCTGCTGTCAAGCGAATACTTTTAGTCACTGGACCTTCGTTGTCGTCCTGTTGAGAAAGTGTAAAGTACTTTAAATCTCGAGGCATCGAAATGTAGATCACGTATTAAGATAAAATGTATAAAGTCAAACTAGTCACACTTCTGATTAACGCTAGGAACAAATGTAATTTATACACAAATGTAGCAATTATTTAATGGTATTTGAATTAATTAGTTGCAGTAGCATTGAACATTAGTAAACTATAGCTGTGAAAACAAAATGGAAACACTGATTTAGACGGTAATGTCGTGTACGAATAGATTATATGATTCAGTATAGAAAACACTGACTTTCCATACTTATACGTCGATGCGATAAGCATCAAGAGACTTACTTAAAGCTATAATATACTGAATTTATACATTTCTAATGGTGATAATAGAATACAATTGGTCGTAAAATAAATCAATTATACAGCATGCTACGGGAAGACGAAAAGAAAAATACTTTCGCTTGAAATTGCATCTTAAAGTGAGAATTACAGAATATAACAGCGAACGGTATTTCAGAATTGTCATTACCACCTATCTCATTTACAAGGCAAACGTATTATCGCAATAACAGTTATAAACTGATATAATTACGTGACTATAAACCAATGCTAACAATCTAACGCCCTAAAATGCTTCCCTCCGATCTTTCCGGCCATCGCAACAAAATATACAAATTCTTATATCCAGTTGTAAGCAAAATGCGGGTCCGTTTGATCCCCGAGCTAAGCTCTAAAGTGAGAAATTGACGTCTCGAATGACTCTCCTATCTCGTAAGCACAACAAACACACTACAAGTTATGCTGCTTAAGAGTAAAACATTATACCAACACCCTGTCCATTGTGAACACTTCAACTGCGTAATGAACACACAAAATTACAGCTGCTCTAGCTACGAAATGAGAATAAAATGAACTCCATGCCAAAAAATATACGTAATAATCAGAAACACAAAGATTAATTGAATGAAAGAGTTAAAAAAAAAAGTATAAAAAAAATAAAAAAACAAAGAATCAGCACGGTGCGAAAACAAAAAGGAAATAAAGCGCAAAAAAAAGGTAGGCGGCAGGAACAGCGCACAGGGGCTGTGGCTGTGTGAAAATCAATGAATCCTTTTTCGTTCAACTTTCAACACGTTTTTTACCTGTTCTGGTGGAGGATTTTGCCCAGGTCTGGGGGAAGAAGAGCTTGAGGTGGCTGCAGCGGGCTTGGTCGGCCTTTGCTGCTTCGCCAAGAGAATAAGAAATTTCATTACATTAACAAAACTCGATTAACTGCAAGAGCCATTGGGGGGACTATAAAGGATTCTCCAAAACTACATCGACGCAGATTACAGATACACCCTCTATCTCTCGCGCTATTCGTACGCTGTCTCGTGTACTATATTCAGCTTATGTTATCACCATAACAGAGAAGTGCTTTGTGTCCCTTTTTGCCAAATTTACCGCTCAGCTTACTGTGTATGGCTAAGCTAAGTACGCGAATCGGTATGAAAGCACTACTAACCATCAGCTCCTTCGGATTCACGAACTCCAGGGCGTGCCGCTTGATGGCATGGAATGCTGCGTTCGGCGCATATCCAGGGTGGTGAGGAGCTGGCGGCGTCAGCGTGGAAACCTCCGTCTTCCCGGTTACCGTTAACTGTTTCCTTCTGATCGACATGGTCTGCGGAACATTCAATCGTCAGTCAAACCCTCCAACTACCAGCGGCATCGAGCAAGTAACATTCTACTTACTTCCGCGTTACAATGCCTATCGTACAAATGCGTCATTAGGGAGAACCTACGCCTCTTCAAGGCGTCGCAACTCGCCCAAAGACACAAGATCTCTTCCCCACCGGTCGGACAATGCGCCTCGCACACGTGAAGGTAAACCTCGTGCGGCGTTTTAAATTGCCTGTGGAAGTATAAACAGAATTTAAACGTCGCTTCTTTCCTCCGCGCTGTTAAATTTAAATCGAACCCGCTTACCTTAAGCATCCCCGCCATTCGCACAGGTAGGCATTGGGATCGATCTTTATCGTGATGGTTTTGTTCTCCGGTGGGTTCTGACTCGTAGACGGCTTGGATTCTGGGTCCGTGGAGGTGGAGGAACTGACAGTCTTTATAAGCTTCGCTGGCTGTTTGGCGGCCAGGCCGTGGGTCGCGGCCGCTTGGTGGGGTGTGGTGGGTCTGGTTGGCGGCGGGGTCGACGCCGGGGTGGGCGTAACCACCCTCGACGGCACGCTCGTCGACACCGGCGTCTGTTGGGCCATCGCGGGGATCGTCACTGTCACTGTGTTTGGATTCGTTTGCGCTACCGAACTGTTCACTATTATGGAAGTTTGCGGGATTGTGCCTGACGTCGGGACGAGCGGCGGGGGTATGTTGCCGAGGGCGGGGCTCTGCAGGATGGGGCGCGAAACTTGCGTAACGACCACTTGCTGTCCCTGCGGCGTGACCGCCACCATTTTCTGCTGGGTCGGTTGGGCAGCGGCTTGAGGCTGCAGGATAATGATGGTCTTCGCGCCCGTTCCCTGTTGCTGGGTCGTCTGCGCCACGAGAACCGTCTGCGCCTGGCCCTGCACCAGCGTCGTCTGCGGCTGAGCGAGTACGTAATTCTGACCGGGAACGCCGCCAGAGACGACGTACTGTAATTGACCGCCAGCTCCCTGCTGTAATAGGACCTGCGGCTGGGGCTGCGCTTGCCTCCCTTTTACCGACGCAGCTGGTATAATCACTTGATTGTTCGGCTGGATCGCCTGTTGCACTACTATCTGCCTGGGAGCCGTGACGATCAACTGCTGTTGCTGCTGCTGTATTTGCGGCTGTTGCAATTGCTGCTGCTGTAACTGCAATTGCTGCTGCTGCAATTGCTGTTGTTGCAATTGCTGTTGTTGCAATTGCTGCTGCTGTTGAAGCTTCTGCTGTTGTAACTGCTGCTGCTGCTGCTGTTGTAATTGTTGTTGCTGCAATTGCTGCTGTTGCGCCTGTGACTGTTGCTGATTGATTTGATTGACGAATATGTGGGGCTCCTGCTTTATCGCCGGAAGAGACGGAGGCTCTTCCTTAATATTTACATTAACGTTCTCGTCAAGGTCGATTTCATCCTCTATACAGTCCGCAGCCAGGGCAGCGTAAAGGTTCGCAGCGGTAGACGAGACAGTCGCCTTTTCACTATCTTTATCATCGTCTTGCTCCTCAGACTTAATACTCGAGACTGTGGATTCGGCGGTCGTGGAGTCGACAGCCGGATCCGGCGACATCGTTCCGTTTGAGTACTTCACTTTCTTCAGGTCCATCTCGTCTGCGTCGCTGGCCGCCCTTTTAATCCCCCTAGGCGCCTCGATCAGGGTGTCCTCGGACACTTCGGTCTTCATTACGTTACCCTCCTCTACGTCTACTTTTAGCTTAATGTCGCTAGGAGATTCTTTTAGTACTTTCTTAATGTGGTTCTCGACTAGGTCCATCCCTTTCTCGTTTATCGAATTCTTCCCTAGAACGCCGTTCAGGATGGGCTCCTTGTCGACCTTCCTCTCCAGCAGATCCGCCAGCATCATACTCTGCAGAGGCTTCTCTTTGCAAGTCACGCTGGACGAGTCCTTCGAGGAACCGTCGTCCTGCGCGTCGATGTCCATGTTACTCGGCGCGCCGTTCAAGAGGATTCCCTCAAAACTCGTTAGCGAGTTGTCTTCCTCGACGCCGACGCCGGAACAATCCCTACTGCCGCCTATGCCACTGCTGGAGGCTAGGGAGTTGTTGGTAGAGTCGGAGTCCTCGGCGATCGATGTGCAAGTGGAGCGTTGATTCGTCTTGTTCATGCTGGTTGCGATTGTGCTTGGAGGCCGACACACTTTTATGGTTGACGATATGTGATTTTCCGTCGAGTTCAAGACCGCGGTGGAAGAGGTTGTCGATATTGCGATTTGGTTGACGTTTTCATTATCATTTACTTCAGTCTGAAAGACAAGAATCTTATTTGACAACTATGGGGCAAGTTTTTAAATGGCTTTTCTTCGAGGAATCGTATACCATACCTTGTCACAGTTGTTAGTCATAACAAACTTGGCTCCGTTAAGCCTTTGTATCTTTTTGGCAGGAATGGGTGTAATAGCTGGCTTTTGTTTCGAGTTGACAGGTGTCTTTGGGAGTATTGTAGATGTAGTGATTGTGGTCGCAGGAGCTTGTGATATATTAGTTAATTGTTGTTGCAGTAGCCTCTGCTGCTGTTGGCGTTGCGCAACCTATGAAATTAGGAGCATTTAGATAGGGCAACAGATTCGTTGGTGTTTCAGAGAATCTCTACTTGTACTTCATAATTCCTTAACTTGTATCGGGGGGAAATAATTTCAATCTTGAAAACACCATGCTTTTGTTAGTACAATACAAAATATTATTATCTTCAATTGAAAACTAAAAATTTTGTTAAGTATTACTTTAAAACTTCCAAGTGTAAGGTGAACAATCAACGCGAGTGAAACCATCGAAGACAGTTTCACGCAAATTCGCGTTCCAAGATCAAAAATCATATTGCCAAAAACGGAGATCCGTGTCTCCTCGAAACGCAAACTCAAAATCCAAATTCGGCAAAACATACACTCGCGAGATACTTTCAAGTGAGATCTTATCCTGTAAAATATTTCTTCCGCAATAAACTATCGCTCCTTGTATCAATATATCTCAGAGCTGGGTTTTATTCGAATAAATTTTTTCCAAATAAAAGTTTCGAACAAAATGAAGTTATTCGAAAATAACGAATAATATCAAATTAATAATATGAATTAAATTATTATTAATTTAATAATATTTTCATTTTATATTGGAATAAAAAAATATTTCTTATTCTGGAGCTCCGTTTTATTCGCAAATCTTATTTGAAATCATTCGAACAAAAATTTATTCAAATAAAATTTTATCCTAATAATGCCCAACTATAATATATCTCACTACCTTAAACAAATGACTTCTTTTATACTAACATTCCCCAAATGAAGCAAACATGCTTCACTTCACAAGATCTACTTTCATATAAATTCCCCACACGAGGAAACAATTTCCCCAATGGTCCTAAAATCTACAAGTGCTTTTCAACATCGATTCTTTCCGAACGCGATATTTAGAGAATCAATTTATCACGAGAAACTCATTTCACAAGACAAGATCACCGTCAAATACATTATACGAGAGTCAGCAACCTACATAACAAAAACAGAAAAGAAAGGTACTACACTTTTCATTGTTAATGTACAACAATGATACCTGGTTGCTGGTTATTAGCTGGTTGGCACTGATGCTGGATGCGATGCTAGCAGTAGTGTTTGTTACACAGGCAGTAGGGGTAGACACACAAGTCGCAGCAGTACTGGGCATGCAGTCGCTGCTGACCGTTACCTTAGTAGCCAGTAGGCTTTTTATTATGGAACTGGATGTAGTACCACTTCGATTATCTTCCTTTGCAACTACCTGGATAATCTGTGACTGTTGTTGCACTTGCTGCTGTTGCGACCCGCTGGACAGCAGCGCCTGACTCAGATGCGGATGCGATACTGACACCTAGTCAACAATAGTTGTTATAACGTAAATACGATATCATCACAGTGCATCGCGTGGCAATAAAAATATTATTAAGTGAGAGTATTTATTTACGTTCAAATCAAAATTACAAAGATGTATATACAAGTGCCTACATACAGTTTAATAGATTCGTTTCAATGTCTGATACAATGAGATGCTTGGCTCTTTGATTATTCCGTACCGCGAATTAATGATTCATTCAAACCTATTGAACGCTCTTTGATACCGATCGCGAAGTTCCTCAAAGTTCGGAAAAGAAATATCGAGAATCCATACTGATAATATGACGAGACGTAAGTAAGACTGATTAATTGACTCTCGTGTCTCGTGAAATCGATAATATACTAGTTAAACACTCTTTCGTAGTGACATCGTATTTATTATTAAGCATGATATGAACACTTGTTATAAGAATATAAGATAGTAAGAGTACCATTACACTCTGATACAAATTACAACTGTTTGAAAGAGATCTCCACCGAGATGTAGACATTTGGGAAATGCAGAATCTACTTTAATCATGCAGTAAATACGACTTTTCAGCTTCGATCGATTATTGAAAAAAAAAATACACAGTGTAGAACTGTAAGCTTTGGTACACATAGAGATGAATCGTATCAAGCAAATCGTTCGAACCTCGAAACACAAAATAACGTTCAATTAAATAAAATATAGTGTTTGAAGTGAATCTGCCTGTGCTATAAAATTTCAATGCGTATAATCAGATCTTTTTTATATCACACACAGTAGCTAAGGATCGATATACTTGCTAACCATTTGTGCTTAAATTAATATCCCTAGTTTATAAACTCTTATAAATCTGTTCATGTAATCGTATATTTCAAAGTACAGTTGAGTCCTGCTCGTTCGAAACTTATACAAATATAAATCAGATAAATTCTGCGCCTACGTCGCGCAGCTTCCGATAGATTTGAAAGCGAAGTTTCGACGAGCCGGGCTTCACTGCGCATAGTTTTTCTACTTATCCGCATGCATATGTGTAGCGATGGGATATACATAGGATTGAAGGCATGCAAAGTATGTAATTCTGTTAAGGAAAGCCCATATTATAATAGCGCCGTGAAACCATAACCAAAATAAGAATCAAGGTCATGAGTGGTAGAGAGAGAATGGTAGAAAGCTAGGACTCGGACCCACCTGACTTTTAGAATCAACCTTCGTGACTGGATTTTGGGATTGAGTCGAGGTGTTCGAAGTACTGGAGGGTGGCTTTGGCGGGGCAGACAATTGGGCTTTCAGGATAGGTGACGCCGGGGTGGGAGTTTTCGGAGGCCCAGATGCAGGATTGTCTAGGGCCGTGCTATCAGGAGCAGGACTTATACTCTTGATTGTACGCTGTTGTACGGGAAGCACCTTTACTGGAGTTGTGTTGACTGCTGGAATTGGAGCTGTGTTAGTCCCAACCGCAGTTTGGCTCGGATAAGTTACTTGGGGAGGTGTGGCCCGTACTCGGATTCCTTCGTAATACTGAGCGCTACTTGTTTCGCCTTTCAATGGGTTTGGTCCGACGCTACCACCAAATACGGATCTGCAACAGAGATTAATTCGCGGCGATAAGCAGATGTGTCGAACTGCACGGGATCCGTGGGATTGCCAGGGTAGTGATAGCTACCTAACGCATCTTGGAAAGTGAAGCGGAGCGATCACGCCCCTTCTGCCGATCTTGGTGCAGCAGCCAAGGTACTTCTTGTACAGCTCTTCCTGCTCTATGCGAACACCTGGCGCGGGCTCGAAGGTAGCTCTCAACCAACCCAGGGCGAACTGCTCGTTCTCTTGTATGATTTGCTGGTGCGCGTGTTGCTGTTGAAGCGAATTGTTCGTCTCCACTGCTTCTGAACGCACATTAAAACAGACCAATGTCACGCGTCGCCGAAACGTCGCGGGTACAGCGGAATAAAAGGCGGTTCGTTTTAAACTGTCGATTGCTTACTGTGCGTTGCAGATTTTGTTACGGTCGCAGCTGGAGTCGTTGGTCGCGAGGGCGCCGGGCTAACGGGAGCTGGCGTTGCAGTGATTATAGCTGGAGTAGGCGGCACCGACGAGGACACTGTCGCCGCTGGAACGGCAGCGGTGACCGGCGTGCTCTGAGGAGTGTTCGGCGGCGCCGCTACGGTGGACACTGTCTCGATCACTCTCATCAGAATGCAAGCTTTCGGTCCGTAACTCTGCGCTTCTACAGTTACAAGGGCAACTAACGTGTCGATAGCCCCGCGTACCCGCGCGACGCTAGTACATGGCCTTTCACCCAGAGAAGTCAAAGCATATAAACATTCCAAGGTGTACACTAAAAGAGCTATGTCGTTCAGAGCTAAAAACCTGTAAATAAATACAAATTTCATGTATGACGTACTCTCTGTATTCTGTGATTCGCATTCAAACTAAAATAGTAGTATTAGTGAAATTAAATTTCTTATAAAAGCGAGAAGTTAATACGCCTAAGCTTGTTACAGAATATTCACCTGCATATGAGTTCGTACACATTGTCCTCTAACCCAAACGTAACAATCTCCTCGTTGCTGTCTTGTTGGCTGATTTTATTAAGCACCTCCAAACAGGAGATGACGATAAACCTGTCCTGGGACTCGATGCCCCTCGCCACGCATGACAATACAACATCTGTTATCCTCTCGCCAGCCTCTTTTAAGATAACTTCATTCGCAATGTTCCCTAGTATGTCGAAGCCAAGCTGGTGCAGGTTACTCCACCTCGCTCTGACGCACAGCAGCACGAATCTCAAGAAACACCTATTCCTCCCCAGTACGGCAGCATTCTCCGGGGTGAAACTTAGATTCCGTAGTATGGATGCTATCTGTAGTACACGCTGACCATATGGGTCCTGCGTCCCCAGGGTTCGCCCGACACAGAACAAGTCCCTGTCCTCCTCCTCGAACTTTATCGAGTTCTGGTTCTGGTCTTTTAAGTTCTCATCCTGAAGCGATCCCATCGGATCCAATCGTGGGCAATCTGGCAGCACCTGCAACTACAACGGGACAAATTTGTTTCACTAGCCCGTACGCAAAACTCCACGATGGCCTACCAAGCACTTCTGACTGAGCGCAGGAAATTTTAAACTTGATATGAAACTTAACAGACCAATGTAACAACTTTTAGTTACCTATCGAAAGATAAAGTTAAGTACAACCTTGATATTAGTAAAGATACGTTAGATACTGTAACCGATTAAACTTCTACTCTATCTATCGAACCTATTTAACTTCATTCTATGATTGAAAGAACCCTGCGAAGGAGTTTTAACTTAAACTTGGCAATGTACAAGTACGATACCTTCTACTTAAAAGGATCCCACTATTCTGACACTTCAGCGGAGCCCCAAGAAAGCAAGCAGCTTTGAATTTTAGAAACCTGATTCCATCGGAACCTGAATACTCCAGCATTGACTGACAAGGCAAGATCTCAAATGCAGAAATTAAAAAAATTCTGAAATTCCGTGAATATGTAGGAGATTTCCTCTTGATTACAATTTTTGTTTGCTGGCGAAATTCATTCGAAGGTGGTAAGAAATCAACCCCTGAAAATTCGTCTATTTCCCAACTTTGTGTTATAACTCGCGAACTTTAAGAGATAGAAGAGTTTCAAGACAAAAGATACTTCTTTTAATTATACCTATCATTTAGTAAAAAAATATTTTACAGTTCACGAATTATAACAGAAAATCAGAAAATAAAAACAAAATTTGCAAGGTAATCAGGAGGAAATCCCCTACATATTGAAAAAGCTTCGGAATCTTTTGAATTTCCAGGTTCAGGATGCTCCCTTGCGAGATCGTTCGGGCCCAAGTGAAGTTTCCTTTCTAAGAAGCGCCCGCTGAGCGATGTACCCGATTATTTCGCCTTACCCCGTCGACGTCCATCGACGTGGAGGCCTCATCGTTCTCCGTCGGCGCGGCGCTTTTGTTCTGCTTCTCCTTCTCCAAGATTTTCCGCCTGGAAAAGGTCTGCGGCCTGCCGGTCGACTTCTTCATGAACGTCCTCTCGTTCGTGAGATCGATCACGTCCTGGGAGTCGAGGACGTCCGACCAGAAGGAGTTGATGGAGTAATTCCTTACGCGGGAGTAGACCTCGATGAAGAGCTGCCGCGTGCCCGGCGAGTCGAAGACGCCGGCGTGGGCCAGGAGTATGTTCACCAGCCGCGGGTACTTGTCCAGGCGCAATATGTGCTTGCCCTCGTTCGACAGCAGGGTGCAAACGTTGATGGCGAAGTCCTGCTCGTTTGGAAGCGGCGAGAGGAGAGACAGTGCGAGCTTATCGTAGTTGGATGGCTTGTAGAGGTCCGACGAGAGGCCGTTGTAATCACGAAGAGATTCTGCAAGAAAGAGGAAGCCAGGATTAACGTGCCGCTCGCAACGTGGATCCGAGAGTCAGCGAACTCGCGAGAGATCGAGATCGTTTCTTATCGGTCGTGATAAGTGCTCGGTGGCTCTAACAGCGCTATAAAAATGCTAACGATTCACCGCGAAAGGTCATGGTTGGTCAGTGCCACGGGAAGGAAAGGCCTCCACGTGACGATGGGAGGGGTCGTTGATGGGGGGCTGAACGAGGCACAGGAGTCTTTTAAAGGGTCGTGGATAATTAATTGCGGGGATGTCTACTTGAAGGCACAATCTGGAGGAGGATTAGAAGGACTGGAGAAGGTTGCGGACAGTGGCGGATTTAAGGGAAAAGTCCCAGGTGGCAAACGTTCCGAGGGACCCATTTTTGGGGGGAGAATGAAAAGGTACTTTACTAAAAACAGAAAAAAAATATAGTAATACAGGAACAAAAATAAAAGTAGCGTTTGGATAAAATCGTAATCTTTTTTAAGATCGCCCGTTAAATCCGTCACTGGTTGCAGAAATGCAAAAGATTGACTTTCCTACTCTGATCTTCCTTTGCACTGTTTCATAAGGAATGGACCTGGTTTGAAGATCGGTAATTTATTTAATAGAATTCAGGACAAGTGGTGTGTTCTTTTGTATCGTGTACTGTAGAAGCTTAATAAATATCGTATACTGTGTAGAAATATGCGTTGGGTATTTAACATGCAAATAATCCTTCGATAAAGAGGAGAATGGAAGATACAGCAGCGGCGACCGACGACGCTCCGTGCAACTGGTGTGATCGACAAATCACGAGTGGAAGTAGGTTGTGCTCGGTCAGGGTCAGATTTCTACGGAGCAATGAAAATACCTCGATCGAGCGGAAAGCGCTCGTGCAATTTTAACCGAGGAAATCCTACCGATCTCATGCGGATAATTGGCACAAATTTTTGTATTCTTAATTGACTAAGTATCTTCGGAAATATGGTACAATTCAAACTAACAATAAGTACCAGAAAAAGAGAATTTTTCTAATACCATTACATCGTGAATGAAATTTCGTTTCAGGGAAGTTTATAAATCGACAGATGGTGGTGTAAAATCGCTGACATAGTTTGTCCATTGCGCGTGTTTCGTGTATACGTGGACTTTGGATACGAAACGAATTCTCATCGTTCCTAACGGTGCGCGGGGCCTCTCGAAACATTTCGAAGAGCCTGGAAAGGAGCACGGATTACCGCCTGCGGAGCAGCAATGTTATCGCGAATCGCGGTAATCTTTTTCAGCCGCAAAACCGCGATCAATATCGCGTCCCGGGAGAAATGTTGCTCTTTGGCGGAAACGACGGAATCCAGGGAGTCCGGAGGATGGAACCCCGCGAGGAAAGGTGCAAGAAAGAAGGACGAGACAGAAAAATACACGGGAGAAAGGGATCGGTAATAAAATTACCGCTGGTCAGCGACGTCCAGTCTCGCTAACCTCTAAAAGTAATTGCCTGCTGCGCGCGAAGCGGAGAGAAAGGAAATATGTACGATGCTTTGAAGATAAAGAAAACTAGATTCGAATTTTAATTACCATAAACCGTAACCGTTACATTATCCGCGCCCTGTGTGCCGCTGCGACGCAGCTAGGGAAGCATTTCGCACATTCCCCGCCGCCGATAACACAGCGAGAATACGACCCACCGTCATTTGTTGTCTCTTTTCCCGCGCGTCCTGTCAATGCACTCGCGTGCAAATGAACGGCCTTACAAGTGAGACCGATAAGTGATATAGGGGTAATTTAACCTCCATTGTGCCTCGTCGTTGACAAACAGCGGGGAAAGCAGAGAAAACCCGAGTAGATCTACGTTCGAAAACACGATTTTATCTCCAGCTTCTGATATTACAGACCAATCAATCAGCAATTCGAAATTCATGCCCCCGAGTATATCTCGACATTAGTATATTCCATTAGAATATAACTTTCATAGGTAAAAGTCGATCCTACCGATTTAATACTTCTCTGACAGGAAGCCAATGAATTTATTCGTTGAACCGAGAATAACGGTAAGTCAGACGCGTCGTAAGTAACGCGTTCGAAAAGCCCAGGGGAAGTACGAAATTCGTTGGAGGTTAAGGCTTGTCGTTCGGCGAGAGCGCGATGCGTAAGACGGAGAGGGGGCGTTGCGCACGCGACGGCGCTAATTGGCGTTAAAGGATGACAAACGCTGTAACGAGCACCGCCGCGGTGGCATGTGCAGTGGGAGAGAGCATCCGTGTATATCGATAGCACGCGGTCTAAACGTCACCAATCGCCGTAGTGGCGGTTCTCCTGGATGACGGCAGGATTCAGGCGACGCAGCAACTGTGAGGGGAGGTGAAAGGGTAAGGAGGGTGAGGGAGAGAGAGAGAGAGAGAAAGAGGGGGCACGCGTAGCGGACAGAAACGGTGAAAGAGAAGGGGAGACAGGAATCGGGAGTTACGAAGCACCGCGCAAGCGCGGAGAAACGCTGTGTTACGCCGGGGAGAGGATCGAGGACTCACGGAACACCTATCCCCGCAAACGCTTATTGATTGTGACTCTCGCATCGTGCCTCCCACTCTTATCTATGCGACCCTCTCTTCTCCACCTTGCCCCTCCACACCGTTAATTCTCTGTTTACATTCCGTCTCTGTCCCTCGCACCTCCCTAGACCCTTTCGCGTTTGTTTTTCGTTTTTTCGGTAACGCGCAGTTTCGACAGAGATAAGTAGAGCAATGTACACGTTTCCTTTGATGAATCAATCCCCTCTGTCTTAAATACGATTGCTATTTCGCTGGGGATATTTATGAGTGATGAGCTCGGAATGTCTGAACCGCAGAAGGAGCGGAAACAAACGTCGAGAGCGCGGATGAAGCCCAGCGGCGTCGGAGCACCATTCAACGATTACGCGCCGCGAATGCTTAACAACGGTTTAGCGCGCGCGTCACGCGACTTCGACGCCTCGATATATAACGTTACGCATGAACGCGCGGGCGCCCGCGCGCATGCAAAGCGAGACAAAGCAGGATTTTGTTGTGCACAGACACACGCGCTTCTTAAACGCGGTGGCATCGATTTTGCGGTGTACGCCCATCATTTCATCACCGCAAATGACACGCCGATGGCAGACGATTTCAGAGCGCCAGGCTGTCGCTGATCCTACCTCGCGGCTCTTACGGAAGCCAGATAATCCAATTAAATTACGTTAACGCGGTAAAAATGGTCCAGTGATCTGTAATTAAAATCCGAAGATTCCTTGAAAGATTATAGTAAAAAATTCGGTCGCCCCGAAAGTACGTACGTTTATGTTACGAATTTCGATTCCAACTCCCCGCAAGTTACCGACCGTTCGGCACCCGTTTCCCTGTTGAAGCCCGTATCGTTGAAAAGCGTGTGGGTTAAAGGAGAGAGCAGAGGGCCGCCGAGGAGCGTTAAAAAGGAGTCGGAGGAGTGGGAAGGCCTCGCAATTCGGCACGGCGCGGCGAAGCTGCGATAGTCAATCATACGCATGCGCACGAAATATAGACCCGCGTTCCGACAGTCGGAGCGCGACTACGGAGGTGTATGCGCGGTTCTATGTGTGTCATGATTATTGCCCATTAAATTATCTCGCGCGCAACGTGCGCGCTCTACTCTCACACCTGACAGGCGATCACGCGAGCGTATGCGTGCCGTGCAGGGACACACGTACTGCGTGTACGTATATATAGCAACGGCAGCCGCCTTGTATAACTATATAGACGCCGCACGCCTGTATCGTGTACACGTACAGGCGTTTATTCCCAGCCAGACTGGCTCTCTATCTCTATATCCCTCTCTCGCCCGACAACAGCTCCACAGAAGCACGTCAATAACCCGTTGCCGCCTCGACATGCTGCATATAGCGCGTTTATAGCGCGCCCAGCTACGCGCACATGTGCTCTGAGCGCGCGCAACACACTTCTCGTCCGACGATGCTTTTTTTGCGGAACGAGTTTCGGGGGCTTTCACCTGTTTCCACGGCGCCTCGATTCTCGAGCGAGCCCTCGCGCGCCTCGCAGACACACTTCACCTTCTTGCCGCATTTAACTCGCTGCTATCTCTCCTCCTCTTACCTTTTTTCCACCCCGCGCCGCCCCCTCCCAGTACTTTCTGCGATCTTCTTCCTTTCATTACACGTCTCTTTCGCGGTTTTTCTCGGGCGACAGTGTCACTTTGCGGAAGGCACATAAATCGCCGACCGAAGAGTTACGGGGAAACGTGAAACGATAATGGTGCACGGGCACAACACGCGGCTTCGCTGGCAACTAATTGGGGCGGGATGTAATTATACGGGCAAGTATATATTTCTTAGCAAGAACTAGGAATTTGTAATTGAATACCGCGCGCGGCAATCGGATGTTCCGGAGATTAGAGGTAATTAGAGAAAGGGTGGCTCGAGGTGGGTGGCGCGAGGCAAAGGTGATTGTGCTTGGAACGTTGATTGAAAAATTGTTTTATGAGACTTGGCCTATTAACGAGGGAGGTAGAGTTGACTCGTCGGGAAGTTTAATTGCGCTCCTACGAGGCATGTATCTGAGAGCGCGAGTGTAGGTCTGGTCACTAAATGAGAGGTTATGTGGTCCAGGCGAATTGCCCGCGTTTTCTTAAACTTGATTTTATCAATAACTATGGCTGGTATGAAAAGGATCTTTGTAGAGGGTTGTATACGTAACAATCACTGAGGGCAGAGCCGAATTAAGAACCTCAGAGGTCCTAAGTACATAAAAGGTTGTGAGGCCCCATTATACAGGGTGATGACTTCACCCAGAGGGGGACCAAGGGGCCGTGGTACCTCACAAACAAGGGGCTTTGTAAAAAGAAAAGTAAACTGAATTTTATTCTCTAAATAAATTTTTGAATCACCTAATGTATTTTATGGAATTTGCAATAAATAAAATTTCCTTAAGATTAAATCCTGAGTGTGCTATTTTTTAATTAAAAAGTTAGATTTTAAAATTCAAAAAATTCCTATGGTGCCCGTTTCTCCTGATGCCTTAATCTACAGGGAAAACCAGATCGCTCGAAATGTGTTTCTGCATGGTGTTACACGGTGAAAATATTTCACGGGCCCATTTTTGTCAATGGGAAATGTTTTATCGGGGGCGGGCCACACAGATAAAGCCCCTACAAACGGAAATTGCTAACACAGCGAATTATTGAACCGTGGCACACGCACACACAAGCGCGGTCGGGCGTGTGCATGTGACCGCGGGGCAGAGGCAGAAAAATCGAGGGACAATGCAATGGTGGAAAACGCATTTGAAAGTCGGTGGAGCGTACGGACGTGCATGCGAAATGCGTCGCGAGGAGAGCACACGCCGACGCGTACACGCTGGCGAAATACACTTTATCGAGGGCGATCGTAAATTCAGTGGGCCTCGCTTCAGAAACCGCTGCGGGTTTCGCGTGACAAAAATACAATTGCAAACCGCTGTGACGTTCGACCGTCGAAACCAAACCAATTGGCCACTCGAGATTCGCGAGTTCTGTCCCTCTGGCACAAAACGTGGTGCGAAAAATGAGAGGCGAGGTGGAGGGGGTAGTTAGGAGGGGGAAAGTGAGCGTATGGTGGGGGAATATGAACTCTATAGTCTTGGAAGACAATTGATTTTGATCCTACTGTAGGGATAATTAAAATACCGGGGGAAGTCGATTATATTGGTGACGAAATTTAAGGGGAGAACCTGGTTTAGAAGGCTGAAAAAAGTGATTTTTGAGAACTTTTTTAACATAGAAATATAAAGTCGATCTTTTTAAAATTTTAGGAGTATTTTAATGTGTATTTATACAATGCAAAAATAAAATTTAATTGAAAATTTTTAAGTCCGAAACTGAAGAAATTGATTAATTATTTATGCCACAAAATACACAAACCGAAGTTTCTCTCAGTTTTCATGAACTTACATTGTCGACGAATTAAAAAAAATATAAGAGTGTCTAAAATTGGCGAAATTGTGGGATTTCACTCTGAACTTTTAGGAATTATATTCTCTAAGAATACTACTATTCTACTAAGAATACTACTATTTTTATCGATTATAGCAAAAAGAAAATCGAAATGTTCCGAAACTAGGTTCTCCCCTTAAAACGTCCCTTTTCTGTACCCTGTTGTTTACGATCTCTATCAGTTTCATAAACGTAATTCATTGCGAGAAACCTGGAGAGCTTGGCTCCAGTAGAGGTGGTGAGATTGAATGATTACCTGCGACATTGTGTTGATGATGATTATAAGTAAGAGGAACGGAGTGTAATGCCCTGGCAGACCATTTTCTGTGTCTGGAGTCCTCGTCATCGTCGTCGGCTTGCTGGCCATCCTCCCCCAGGAAATGTACCTTTTCGTACCTGTCCAAATACCTGAAACAGAACCAATGACAACTGAGTGCCAAGAAACTCTCTTGCTCGTCAGACACTAAAACTCCCGCGCTTCCTCCGTGGAATGCGAGGAGCGGAAACGTTTCAGAGGTGGAAAAAAAAGCCGATTGCTTTCGAAGACAATCGCTGCTCTGTCCCCGACTTTACAAATATAAAAGAGAGCCGAGCCCGGCCGCTGAATACAAATGCACGCGGTCCTCTGTTCCCTTAACGAATGGTAATAGCTGAAGAAAATATGACCGGAACGCGTTGCCTCTGACAACGTCCATTACGCTCCCGCCTTTTCACGCATTTCACCGAGACGTCCGCTCCTTTGTCCGCTGAAATCTTTTTTGGACACGGAACATCCCTGAAACTCGCCTCGACAAACAATCCCTCGCTGGGGATCTTGCCACCCTTCGGTTCTAGCTACCAGAGTTGGGCATTGTCTAAATAAAATATTATTTGAATAACGTATGGAGTAAAAGAAGATACTTTATCCTTATTCGACGAGTAACGAATTTCAAAATTTGTATCTTTCATTCGAACTCTAAATTTTTATTCAAATATATTTATACACAATTCAAGATCCCTCAGAAAATCTAATACCAGAAAATCGAGTTTACTGAAGATGCAAGAATCGGACGTTTTCGTTTATCATTACAAGCCGATTATAACAAGGAGATTTGTAGGAGGAAATTTAAACTGTAATTTGCTGCAATCCCTCATCCTTCCGTCTTATTTTTCACCTGAAATGTTGGTGGAAAATGGCGCGGGAATCGTTTATGATACTTCATCTTCGGAATACTAAGCAGGAGGAGTGTCCGTGTGGAGTTGTATAACACCTCGTCCATTAGAAACTCAGATCTGTATCTTTCACTTTGCTAATGCCTCAAGGAGGGTGATACATAAATTTGCAACTTTTTTGCATTCATAAAAGAGCGCAGCTACCGTATACGCGTTTCATTTCCTTCCTGTGCGGCAGTCTCGATAAATAAATAGCAGCGTTAATAAACAGGCTAGAGTTCAACTGATCCCCACAGACAGTTCCTCTGGAGCCCGCCGAATCCCAAACGATCAAACAGATTCCTTCCCAAAAGAAGCCCAAATTACAAAGCCTCCACTGTGCTGCGCGCCGACCTACGAGGCTGAACGTCATCTGTCACCGGATTCCCCGAGCCAAGGAGCGACGAAAAACGCGCGGCGGCGCGAGGATCGGCGCGTGCCAATCGCCGTATGAAGCCGCGGTGTAACTAAAGTTCGCGACGGCCGCGGGAGATCGACCGAGCGACCGACTGAACGTCGAGAGTACGACGAACTCGTGACTAAACACGCGCGCGAATGGGGTAGCTGTGGACACAGAGAGACAGAGAGGGAGAGGGAGAGAGAGAGAGAGAGGCGAGGCTCGCGCAAGAATAAGAGGCGAGGGGAGGGGAGCGACGGCGTTGATGGATGATGATGATAATATTAATAAGTGGAAAAGAGAGGGTGATAAGGAAGCGAGGATGGAAGGGAGGAGGAGAGGTGGAGAGGGAGAGAGAGAGAGAGACGTGGGTGGGCGAAAGAAAGTGGTGGGGGTAGGTGTAGTGGATCCATTCATGCACCAACGTAGAGTACGGAAGGTGCAGGCGTTGGAGCACCCAGCCAGAGCCTGATTGGCCGTTGCTGGGTGCAGACTGAGCACAGACACTTTGACTGCTACTCTGTGGCTGCCGGTGGCCGGTGCACACTGCTGACTACACCGTATAGATCGGGAGTAGGAAGAGGAGCCTAGGCTACCTAGCGCGTGCCGGTGACTGTAGGGTCCGGCCGAGTCACGTGTCCCCGGCTATGAATGAACCAGCCCGCTTCGCTTTCGAATTTCGCGGCCGCCACTGCTCCCCACCCGCGGAGGGGGGCATCTTGGGCAATTGACAGGCTTGCGGGCAGGCTTCGGCGACGTAACTCTTTCGCTGCGCTAGCTGGAAGAGACGTAGCGAGGGTCGCAGTAGAGGTGGAGGGTTAAGTAAACGTGCTTCCAAGGGTTTGTATAAATAAATTGATGGGAATACGAGAAGATAACGGCTCGGAATTTTAGTCGGAGCTGGTGCATCAGCTGGTGCCTTGATCCGTGATTTAATGAAGGATGTAGGTATAACTTTTTCAGCTACTCTACGCCATTCGAGTTTTCTAGGGCGTGGCAAGCAAGACGGAGTGGATTTTTTCTAGTTCAATAGACGTGATAACATACGAGTAACGCACTTGGTGTTCTATGGCAGTGATTCCCAACCCGTGGGTCATGAAGTGTTTCTTGGTGATCACGTTTTGTTTTTAATATTATTAAGTTAGAATTATATTCTAAAATATCCGTTTCTAATGTTTTCTTCTCTACCTTACCTTGTACGAGAGGGGTCGCAGGTTAATTGAATATTATATAAAAGGGGATTGCCACTCAAAAGAGGTTGGGAAACACTGTTCTATGGTATGATTGGAATATTAATCAGGGTTCATTGGCAGCGATCGTACTGTCAGTATTGTAACGGTAGAGAGATAGGGATGTTTCTGAGAGTTCAGAAATATATTTGCTAGGGGTAAAGAGTTCTACGCGTGGTCAGAGGTGGAATTCGTGGAATTTTGAGCTAGTAAGGAATATTATACTTTGAATTTTCTATAAACCGATCAGATTCTTAAATCGCGGATAAAGGATTAGACTCCCACGCGATAATCTAAATGCCAGGCTTTAATGATTTCCAATCAGAGCCTCTAAGTGGAGCAAATCCACCGCGAAATGATTCCTTTCAACTGCAACAAGCCTACTAGAATATCTAGAATCTAGAATAATCCTGGGAAGGATTCTACCTGAATCAAGCCTCAATATTGCGCGTGCAGCGAAGCTCCCTGAAGAATTATAAAGATAAGAGGAAGAAGTTGTTGGAACAGTAGGAGTCATGTTCTATGTATATCGATGAATCTCCTGGTGGGTGTCGAGGACGTGCTATGTTTACCAATGCTAAATTAACCGCGTCGACGCGTAACGTCTTCAAGTGTCGGTTTCTGTTTTATCTCTTTTTTCCCCCGGTTCGCCTACAGCCAATCACTCGGACACTGTGGGCTTCATCGTTTAGGATTAATTAGCTCTGTGTGCTGGCTCTCTGGAAAAGATAAGGGAGAACCCCTTTGCTAAGTGCGTATTCACACAGAGAAATAAGTCGTGGCCGATGGCAACGGAAGGTGAAGCAAGAACTCTGGAAATTCCAGTTTCGATCGCGAGCTACTCGAGTGACGTTCTGCTTATGTAATTATTCACTTTAGATCGCATCTTTTCCCAGAGTGTTCTCGGAAATCGTACGTATTTACATTGCCATACCTCGTCTTTCCTTCTGAATCATATATAACAAAAAAAAAACAGATACCAATCCCTTCCACTTGGGTGACTCAACTTCCTATATGCAAATACGCTGTGCTTAATATACTTGTTCGATTAAAATATAGGTAACCCCTTTACATGGTAACTGCAGCATGTATATAATGTACAAGAATATCAACGTCAAATTTATGCCTACACCCCATTCAGAAATTTCACAGATATCTAACGCTAATTACAAATCTGTCTGCCAAAGGTGGAACCATTAAACTGTGAAGTACTTTACACTATACAAAGGATATCATGCACCAAATAATATAAGGGGGAGAAAAATGGTAGGAGATAGAACTACCCTATCTTATGTCACCAGCAGAACTCTCGTGGAACACAGAAGGACTTTCATGGAACTCTCCACAACTCTTATTGAACTCTCACAAAACACACCACCGCAGAACACAGGGGAAACACGAAGAGTCACACACGAAGGACGCGGAGAGGGATTGACCGCGTCCTTGTTTGCAAGCGGCGCACGATGGTATATGAAACAAGGTTGCACAGAGCTGAACCGTCGCGAGAGAGAGAGAGGGGGAGAGGACAGCGACTCAGGAACCACGTGGGCACGTCAGCGAGGCCAGAGCATGAATGAACCGAGGAACGTACGTACTATACGATACGGAAAATGGTGGCGGTGGTGGGGGATAGAGGTAGCAGTGCCGATACGCGGTGGTGGCCACGCGGTAAAACGTCGCTGGCTCTCCTACTCTTGCAGACGCTCGCGGACTGCCAGACATAATGGAACATCCGTGTGCTATGACAACGAAGGGGGAGGAGCCCTGTCCCTCTTCCCATCCGAGAAAGTTGCAACGAAAACCTCTATATCTTTTAAGACCATTCTCTCCATCGCCGTACATATGCACGTAGATTCTCGCGTTAATCTGTTTAATTTGAGGAGCAAGATTAATCATCGCTCGACACAATGCTAAAGAGAGAATTAATAAATGAGAAATTGAGAGTAAAAATGGATTAACTCCACATTTTTTTTTTTTTTTTGCGAAATTGAGTTAGTAGCAATAATGTATCCCAATAGGCTCTACTAATTATATGAAATCGGAAAAATTAATTTTTTTTTCAATTTGAGTTAGACCGTCTTTGCTCCCAATGCCTCAATTAGTAAATGTAAAGTAGAACTGGATTCTCATGCTAGCGCAACGTGGATCGAAGTCATGAATTCATACGAGATATGCGTGGAGCAAAGAAGACTACTCTGAAAAAGAATAAGAGGACTATGCATAGATAAGCGAGTCTCGTAAGGTAGGTTTTCCTATATCCGACTGGACGCAACCATTTTCTCGAAAATGAAGCGCGATATCAAAACATTGTATTCCTTTTTCTCGACTTATTTACTTGTTATAAATCAAAAAGAAAGAGTAAGTTTTTTTTATATCGCGCTTCGTTTTCGAGAAAATCGACTTCGAAATTGCTGTCGTTGCGTCCAGCCGCGTTTAGGAAAACCTACTTGACTAATGTGAACGAGGCTTTAAGCGATGCGAGAGCGCCAGTCGCGATTCACCTGCTACTTGAACGGCGCGCAACGCCGTCGTCGCCGCCGGTTACTAAAATAAGGTGATCGATGGGAGTAGCCCGTCTCAGATACTCACCTAAGGTAAATTTGTTTAAGGCCAACCCCGCTGTTGACGCAGCCGCTTGGTAGATGGAATTGTTCGCATAGCGATGCCCACTCGTTCCTGGTATTAACCTGAAACGTGAATGCCACACAATATTAATACTTTCCACCGCATATATCCGGAGACTCGAAGAGACACGTAAAAGTAGACATTTGCATAATTCGAATATCGCGGAAGTTGACAGCAGCGAGACGATACCGAGGAGAGAGTTTCTCACACTTCGCGTGTCAACGAATATTCCATAACGAGGCTCGTTTTACGGCTGGTCGAGGGATTTACATAGATATTTATAACTTGCATTATTTATAGGCAAGTGGCCGTTTGGACAGTGGCGAAGAGGCGCGCTACGCGCGAGTATCGAAATAAATTTTCTCCGAGGAATTCTCAATTTTTTCTTTCCGCCTGATTTTACGGGGCAATTACAAGGTCTTGCCTACGGAACGTGGCGTTTTAGAGTCCCCTAAGATCAAGGATTAATGGCCCCCTACGTAAGGCTATATTTTTACCGAATATCATGTCAATGCTCGATAGACCGACGAAGTGATATCTCTAGTATCATAAATTAATTTTTATAAGTTTCAAGTCTTCCCTTAGGTACTAGTTCTCCCATATTTTCTGCGTAATAAACAATAATAATAATAATGCTAATACTACTACTACTCCTACTACTAATAATACTACTACTACTAATAAATATATCAATTCCATCCGTCCAGAAAAGGGCACGGAAAGTAGCCACGAAGACTACCGGCGAGGATTACGACACGCTTGGGGCGCGCGCGTATCGCCAAATGATCCAGCCATAACGCGCGCAGTCTCGAATATACATACCGAGAAACGATCGCAGGGGAGGGGGAGCATTCGAGGCGCGGTGGCTCGTTTACGACTCGGCGCACGGCCAACGGGGTTTACGGTTCCGTTCGCGATAGAACCAGCCGCGGAGAACTCGAACACGCCGCCGATAGATCCACCTCTCTTTTTCGCGGCGAGAGAGAAGCACATCGGCGGGAGATGGATACACGCCGACGTGAGCCGAGGATGGGTCGGCATCGCGCGCTTCCAAGGGAATTCCTGGTAGCCGGGGATACGCGGAGATAAAACGCTCCGGCGGGATATAAATTTCCTCGCGGCGCTAAAAAAATAACCGACGACTCGTGTTACGCGCGCACATGTGCCGCGCGCTGACACAGCCAAGGGAGGGGCGGGAGTGGGGATCGAGGCAGAGCGACGCTCGTGAATGTGTTGTCGCGCGTGTGAACAGCACTCGCGCGAATTCTGACGCGCGTATGCGCGCAGTGTTATGAATAGAAGCGGTGGTTGAAAGAAGGCTTAAATCTTTTTGATGCTAGTATCTTATCTTTGTCGTTGTTGATACGTTAAACCTCCTTTTGACCGCCGCTGGTATATTGTGACGGCATGATTTATGCGAGACCATTATGAATGAGAGATGCTTGTCGAGTATTTCCCTTCGCCCAAAACTTCATGGCCCATAATTGCGAAAGGGTGATACCCCACAATGGGAGCCCTTTGTAAATGTAATCGGCCACATATATCGCGATAGCATTCGCGAATCTGCAGTTCCAGCTAGCGGCTGAAACGTTATTCCGCGTGGAACGGTATCTGGTTACAAACGTATCGCGTCGACGAACACTTAAGCACTACGCTTATCGCGTGAACTTTTCTGCCGTTTGATCCTGAGAAAGTTTCGCTAGCATGAGCCACGTCTCCGTTTCAACTCGCCAGCATAAAACCTGCGAAACTTCTACGGTAGTAGTAGACTAACTAAAATTCAAATAACTATTCTGCGCTACTATAGTGTATTCATCCACTTCCTGGGTCAAACCACAATTAAGTGACCCAAGTCGCGCAGCGATTAAGAATGTCAACAAAAAAAAAAGACAGCTTTGAGACCCAGCATTCTCTCTATGAACCCAAACAAAGCACACGGAGGATATTATATAACCATTCCCCTTTAACCTCTATGAACCATGTATTTACATACATACTATTTCCACGGACAGCGGCGCACTGCCGAAATTTCGAGGTTAAGTTTCCAGGGAGCAGTTGCGTGGCGGCGC
Organism: Andrena minutula; assembly: GCA_929113495.1. Classification (NCBI taxonomy): domain Eukaryota; kingdom Metazoa; phylum Arthropoda; class Insecta; order Hymenoptera; family Andrenidae; genus Andrena; species Andrena minutula. The sequence goes on from OV815993.1 coordinate 3,494,565, forward strand.
GGCAGGCGTCGCACTCGGGGCCTCCCTGACGCATCGGCCGCCGTATTAATTATTCGATAGAAATAAAATTGAATGGGCCGGCGAGCGCGCGGATGCCATGTGCCGAGCAATAGCCCGGAGGCGTAATGAAATATCGTGTCCGGGGGCTCCCCCGCTATTGCACGGCGCGATCGTGGCGGACGCAAGAAAGGAGCGGGGGAACGAGTCGTGAAATCGACGACGGACGGACATACTGGGTCAGTGCTCTCTGGATCCGCGCCCGTTTCTTTGCTATTCTCGTCGCCGCGACGCTCAAACCTTATGAATCGAGAATGTGGCGCCCCGCCGTGGACGACCTCGCGACACCTCATCGGCCTCGTCAAAACTGCTCGAAGAATGCGCCTTCGCGCAATAAAGAAACGTACTTACCCTGCTGACAGAGCGTTACAGGATCGTGAAATTGAAATAGTTTTTCTTTACGGGAATGGATTGAATTTTTCTGGATGGAACTTTATGTTCCTGAAATGGTGCCCTCGATTTTTTAAGGGGTAACTATTGCTGCAAGGAGTTAGTACTTTGGTGGAGGGAATTAGCGTCGTTGACACTTCGCGGGCCACCTTCACATTGGCGTAGACTTCGACGAATTTCTTCCGAAATTGAGATTCGAGCTTAATATTTTATGACTGAATAGGGCACTGGATATTTATTTCTATTTCATTCAATGGAATAAACTGAGTGCATTGAAGAGGGTTTACACTTGGTCGTTGATAAGGGGTAGATATATCGCCAACTATCGATTGCGTTCAAATTGCTGTTAACAGAGGGGTACGTTATCTTCTGCAAATATATGAAAACCGTGGATCTGCACTTTTACTTTGTTTTATGATGTTGGAAGAGCTTTCGATAATTTCTATTTAAACATAAAAGCTTCATATATTAACACGAGGAAGTAACAGCGGCGCGTGTTAATCGTTGAATTTAAATACTTCGAAGGTGCAGATACGCAATGAGACAAAATATCGATTCAAACGGGAGACAATTTTTATATTATGTTTAAAATTATTTCGTCATTAGTTTCACGGCACAATTTTTTGGATTAAAAATCTCATCTCTCGTGACTATTTCCATTATTTACATTTAGTTGTTGTCAGGGGCGGATTTGGAGATTCAGCGCCACTAAGTTAACAAGTGTCTGCCCCCCTTTCCGCGAAATATCATGAAATACTGTAATTTAAAAGACTCGAGACAATTTGAAAATTAATTCGATATAGCAACTCACATGTGTGTTATTGATAATTCGCTATATGAAAGAGAAGTAAATATCATTACATTTTTAAAGTTGTCTCAAGCCTCAGTGTTTAAATCTTTCTGAATTTCTTTTGCGCCAATTTTGTCGTTTCCCAAAATTTGTTACTCCCCTGAAATTTACTACTCCTGAAAATGTTTTGCTCCCCAAATTTATCACTTCTCAAAATTTGTTGCACCCCAAAATTGATCACGTCCCAAAATATGTGACTAAAAATTAATGACTCTCCAAGATTTGTCTTTCCCCAAAATTTATTGCTCCCCAAAATTTTCCGCTCCTCAAAATTGACCACTCCCCAAAATTTACCGCCCTAGGCTGCAGCCTACACACAAATCCGCACCTGATTGTTGTTGAAATTCTTGTCTCATGACAGAAAAGTCTCGAATAAAATCTCATCAGGGATTCGCACCTTTAGAAACTCGAAGCGCTGAGATGATATTGAACAGAGAGGCTCGACATCAGTTCCCCAGCTGTAAATTATCTGGATCACGGATTGTGAAAATTGGCGCTACATTTAACGCGCGAAAAGCTGAAATTAATAGGGCGGTTCTTACATAAGCAGCCTTAAATCATCGGTATCGGTCGACGCGACTTTTCCGTCGCGGCACACGAACAGAGCCACGCGGGATCCGGTCTGCTTATACAGTTGCGCATCAAAATTTTCCTCAATCAAGAGCCGCGTATAATCCACCCTATCAAAAAGTAAACAACGTTCACGACACCTTCCCAAGATTAAATCCACTTTTACAGTGAACTGTCAGCAACACTTGGCTCGGTCGTTTCACAAATTGCTCTGGAGCACACAGAGCACTACAGCGCTTTCCTGCGTCCGAAAAAAGGAGAAAAAGCGCCTAATAATTCTCTACGCTCGATTCCCATGCGGGCAATAAAGAAACCTCTGTAACAGGCCGGCTAAACTGCAATTACGCGTTTAAGCGTGGCATCAAGCACCCGTGAAGTAGTAATGATACAATGTATACCGCCTCAAATTGTTGTAAATTATCCACCGCGTGTGCTCTGATTACGCGTTTCGCGGTTTTAGAGATTGTAACACGTGGACGTTTATAGCACGCCCGCTTCTTGGGCAGACTTGGTATTCTTCGCGGGAGGACCGGTATTAACTAGATTTATAAAATCGCGAAAGATAATCGTGAAAGGTGTCTGGCGCAAAAGATAACGGAATTAAAAAAAGAAAACAGTCGATGCAAATATGGGGGAACGCGTTACGGTTTGCCTGATCCCTTATCGGCCATTCTACGCACGCTCCCGTGGGTCGGGCCCGTTTATCTGGCACAAATACTCAGAGATACGCGGGATTTATCGCGATACTACGGTACGGTGCTGTTTTTCTCAAAGAAGAGCTACCTCAACTTCGATAACCCTTTAATTAGTAGCACCCGATTGAATTCTGGACAATCTGTACAAGATTGGCGCCAGATATTCAAGAAAATCGAGGCGAATTTGCACTTTGTAACATCTTAGAACAGAGATAGTATTTTATTTATTAAATTAATATTAAAAAATCACGATTTAATTTAATTTAATTCTTTTCATTTATAGTAGCGGCTACATGATTAAATGACAATTTTCGCGGACAGGCACCGGGTTGAAAAACACTGCCTCAGAATGTGATTGCTTATAGGAAGACCGCCGAATACTCGCACACAATAGTCACCGAGAATTTCAAGCCGCAGCAGCGACTCCTTTGATTAGGAGAAGCCGTAAGAAAGTAAGTTGCACAGGGGAAGTACTCAACCGGTTGCAACAAAGGAGCCAGTGAGTAATTGAGTACAAGCTGCAGCAGCTTTTTGCCCGATCGGGAGGAGGATTTCCTTTCGCAGGCAAGGAAATTACAACGAAGAATTCCTGCCCGGGCACAACGGGAGGACCGAGTGGAACTTCGGGCCACTGCAACTTTTCTGCCCGGTAAGAATGGCCCCCAGAGAAGGGCCATGGGAAACGTCGAAGCAGCAACAAATGCACGGGTCCCCTGATACCAGTGGCGAGTCCTTTCAGCTTGCAACTTCCCATTGAATAAAGTAATCCCCACACCCGAGGCCAAACTACAAAGTAGAAAGCCAACAGTCCAGATTAAATCGAGGGGGCACAGACTCCACGGCATCGCGAATCGCCAACTGAATACACAATCCGATCACTTAAGGTCCGTTTGCACGTGACGGTAAATCGTGACATTTACGATCAGGACTTTTACTGTCGCGTGAAAACGTACCTTTATCCCTGGCTCTGAGTAGCTACCGATCCAGCGATCACCGGAAGAACCCCTCCCCTGCAGGAGGATGAAGCTGTCTCTCTCTCGAGGAAGAAGGGAACTCGACGCGACGACCGGTCGCTATCGGTCACATACCGCTGAAACGCGCACACGCGATGCGATTTACCGTCGCCGCCGATTAGGTAGAGCAGACCGGCGCGAGAGAGAGGGAGGCGGGGCAGGTATGGGCACAAGCGCGCGCGGGGAGATCCTCCGTGTCTCGCTTGTAATCGCGCGACTTTGCTTGACCTTGACAGTATGAACCGCACCGCGCACGCGCGGGGACGTTCTTCGAGAGCGTCGAACGTAGTATCCCCCACGTGTTCGTTCGGCTACGGCCGAGGGACTACATGATGAAAGTGTCTTTGCCGCCACGTGCTCGTTGGGGTAGGACATGGTCTCTCTTACACACTCTCTCCCACCCCCTCGCGCTCTCTCCCCCTCCCCCCGCCCGTCGCGGTTCGCGCTGCAACGATCGCCCTCCCCGCGCGCCGGCAACTTCTGGCCTATGCGACCGGCTCGCCCGGCGGCTGGGTCCGCGCGCACCGCGTTCCGTTTCCTTCTACCTCCTGTCTCGCACCACGCTTTTTCGTATTTCGGGCAATCTCGCGCGCCGCGCCGCGTCGTGCCGTCACGCGACGCCTCTGCCCGCTCGCCGTGCGGCAGACTTCGCGGTGGTATCTCGCCAGGCGTCACGAGTTCTTGTCGAGGTGACGTCGGCTGTCCGTCAATGTGATCCTTGGTTAGCTGGGTTTTAACGATTTCCATAGGTGGTGACGAGTTTTCACTGTATGGCGATCAGAGAAATGGGGTTTGGTTGCTTGAGTTGTGGGGATTTTGTGGGCTATAGTAACGAGCAAAAATGGAAACTTAATATTCTACGCGGGCTGCAATATTAACGAGTCGAAACGCTAGTCATTTGCCGAGTGTGTTGTTCCACCTTGACAAAATTGTCGCGAAAGATCCCTCCATAGGTATAAATATATTTACTTCTGGAACTGCCACCCGCACTTATGCATACCGGTCCGCGGTGGTATTATTATTTCGGCACCGCTACTGCGTGAAACTGAACCGAGGAATTTGCCAGTCGGATTACACAGAGCTCTCCCATTACGGTATTATGTGATCGTACCTCGTCGTACTGCGTTACGTGTAATCGTAACTATTTTTACGTGGAACATTATGCTCCCGTCGCGGTACGACCAGTCGCGCGCGAATAAACCTTCAGCTGGAACTGTGCATTGTAACAATGGCCAGGTTAATCACGATCGATGAAATAAATTCGCCTGATCGTACCGTTCAGCAGCGGTGGAATTTTATTATTACGCACGGGGAACTGCTGCATGGCCAATGCAGGGCCGGTGGACATTAATCGCGCGTGTGATACCGGAGTAATGTTCTAACGTGCACTGATTATGCGCGAGTTAATTGCGAATTCTGAACTAAATAAATAACATTTACAGCGAGTAAAATGTTTAATAGGATTCTCGTGGTCATATTAACCCGCGCTGCACGTGCGCAATGCGTGGCATAAAGACACATGCACCAAAATTTCCAAGTGTGATACCGTGTGGTACTAAAAAAATTGCTAAACAACGGTTAATTAAAATACGTTATCTACTTCCTACAGGCAGGGTCGGCCACAGGAAGCGTGCAGTGGGAAAGGCACCGGGGCCTTGGGCTGTACGGAGGTCCCAGAAATGGGGAAAATGAAAAAAAGAGGAAAAAATGAGAACGAAAATTTTTTAGTTGATTAGAATTAGGAAAAAAGAATTTAGAACACTATTTCTTATATTATAATATAACAATCTAATACTATTAATATGGAAATAAAAAAATTCATATTTAAATACATTAGAGCGTCAATTATCCGAACCTCGATTAACAAAACCTGTGCCGCATCATCGCTATCCCCACCACTTCTGCGAACCAGTGTAGTGTTACCAATTGATTGATTGACTTTTGCGTGATATAAATTAACGCGGTAGTACCTACACTTGTATTTAATAAGTAATTTTAGGTGTAATTCCTATAGTCATAAACTGTGTAAAGTACATAAATTTCCGAACCACCACGGTCCCAAGCAGTTCGTATAATTAACGCTCTACTATATTTTAATGTTTCTTTTATATTTTTTTATTCCATTTTCTTCATTTTTGGTATTATTATCCTTTTCTTCGCGATTTCGTTCTGTGAAAATTCGTTGAGGCCCCAGAATATTTCTTGCATCCGAGTCCCTTTATAGAGAAGACCGGCTCCCGCCAATACCTAACTTAGGAAATACTTCCAATACTTTCTACATTAAATAAATACACGCACCAAAGATCAACCGCTCGCTAGATCGACATTTGAAACCCAACCGCTTACTACTGTTCAATACTTCACGCGTTGACAAATTTAACAGAGATGGAACCCCCATACTCCCATTTTACCTTCTTCTCTTTCTATTACAACCATGCAAAGGTACACACAGAACACGGAACCACTAATCCCAGCGCAGAACTCACCCAACGTTATTTCTCAATCTCTCCGGAGGCCGGGCGCCCGGCCGGAATTACGAGCAGTCCGCCGCATTTATCTCTCATCGACTATTAAGTAAAACCAGTATCTAGCGGGCCTCGTACCTCGGCGCAGGAACCAGTCGCGGCGCGTTCGAAAGTGGTTAGTAGCGGAGTCCGCACACGCCGCGAAAGAAGATAAATCTTTCCGCCGACGGTTCGGCTGGCACGAGTGTTGCGGATACGCGCCGAACGATATTGATGACGTTGCGGACAGCATGCATCAGCGATATTGATGGGGGGGACGGGGGGCAATTTTCGTGAAGGTGATCACTGGATTGGCGAGATCCTTTTTCCGCGGCCTTCCGATCGATATAGGGTAATTACAACTCCGCGGGGTACGTATGTTGCCTCCGCGCCCGTTATGAATCATGATAACGAATACCGGGGAGTGGAGGAATCGCAGATGCCCGTGATTAATTACTCGTTCATTACGGAGCTGTTCCTTCGAGTAATACTCCTGTAGGTTTCTACGGCGTGCACTCGCGATGCGTCGACCGCTGAGCGGTGTCGTCGCGAGTTGTATAGGGACAATGATTGGCGACGCAAATGACAAGGCGTCGTCGAACATTTTCGACTTAATCCTTGTCTAACAAATGCGGGGTGATTTTGATTAAATTTTCACACAGTCAATTACGATTTTACATTGGTGTCAGCAATGATAGAAACTATAGTATAAGATGCTGAAGTTGCAGTCAATTTATTTGTAAAAATCGTAGATACAAGAAATACGTCTATTTTATTTACCAAATGTACATCTACATTTTTTCTATGTATTTCTGTATTACTTATTTATGTGCGATTATGTATATACCAGCTTTATTACTCGGTTTCGCCCTGCAATTTAGATTCTGGTTTTATAAATTCTTTTTTAGTTCTTTTTTTGTAAAAATGTGGTACGCTTCGTGATCCCAGAGTTTACCGTTCGAAATTTTTTAGTCAACGGACAAACACCCAAGCATGTAAACTTTATGTTTTATAGTCTAAAATGTATTTATAATTTTAATTAATTCATTTCATATTCAATTCCTCAGTGTGCCATTGTTCAAAATGGCCCTTCATTCGTTTCTCGCGGCTATGTCCACCATTCCCCTTACGAGGGTTAATCAACCGGACGACGGAATACCGACCAACACCTGCCAATCGCGATCGGTGATCTAGGGCCGCCGAGACGATACACGGATCGTTATTGCCCCAGCAGTTATTACGGATTCCACCGGCGACCATCCAAAATAAACACGGAGAAGGCAGCCAAATGCCCCGTTCCCAGAATACCGGCCAGCGACGGCCGTTTTGATCAGCTCCCCCCGCGGCTTTCCAATTAACCTGATCGTCGCTTTACTTTGAATCGCACCGAGCGAAGCCTCGATGATAAATTTATTTTACAATGGCTCGCGATCATTGCAAAGCGCCTCAGAATAATCGGGGCAATCCCAGTCCCCACGCCGTCGCGTTATCGCTCCACGCCTCCTGTTCCCAAACAATCCTCGATAACACCTTGTCGTATCCCACGAGCCAGACAGCCAACATTGATTAACAGAGCTCGTGATCGCGGTGTAACCTACATGCATGTTGCGAGGCAATAGAAAACTCGTTAACTCAGCGTTTCCCAACCTTTTTTGGTGTATATTCAAATAACCTGCGACCCCCCACTCCCCAATGGTGCACCGAGGGAATGGCTAAGGGGCCCTGGTACACCCCCAAAGGGAAAAGGAGATTAATGTAACCGCGACTGAAGTAATTCAAGAGCATTGTAAAACGAAAAGAAGACTGGATGTTATTCTTTAAACCAATTTTTATAATCACTTATCGAATTTTATTGAATATGCATTAAAAATATCTTTAGCTCTTCAACTCGGCTCCCTTCAAGATTAAGTCCTGACTGCGCTACTACCCTCCTTCGATGTAAGGTAAGGTAAATTTAATAAGGTAAAGAAAGCACATTAAAAAAAAGGTACTACAGAATATAATTCTAACTTAATAACATTTAAAAAAAGACCGTACCAAACCCCCAGAAAACCCATCGCGACTCACCGGTAGGGAATCACTGCGTTACCTCAAATCACGCCGACCAATTGATCGCCCGAAATTAAAGTGACTCATCTTCCTAATTAATTCTACGACCAACTCTTTAGCATACCTACACCAAAAACTTGTATCGATGCATCCTGGATAACCCAATCTTACAATTGGGTACATATGTCGGTGCGTCCCCAACATATTCACCAGCAGCCACTGGTTGCACCATCCCACCGCTATTATCTCTCTCAAAAAAGCCCCCTAGGCGGGCGAGCTGCCGAAGGAGCCACCGCGGGGTCCTCGCAAAGCGCGACCGCCGCCGAAGACCGCGCGACGGTGTCGCAGAGAGGTCTGTGGCCGAGATCCGCGCGAGGTTTGATTATGGGCGCGTCGCGTCGCCTCGCGGCGGCCCTGCAGAGGCAGAAAAGCGACTTGGATCGCGGAGAGAGCCCCACCATCACGTGGACTCGCAGGCCCACGACTGACAGTTCCCAGTCAGCTGATCGTCCACCAGGGGGGTGAGGGGGCAGAGCAGCAGCAGTACCAGCAGCAGCACGAGGAGGAGGTGGTGTGGAGGTGGCGGAGGAGGTGGAGGAGGGAGGGGGGGCCGGGGTAGAAGAAGGGAAGGAGGGCGGAGGGGTTGGCGACGCGCAGTCTGCCGTCGTCGTCGGGATCAGCTGATCGGTGGAGGTGTGCTGGTGACTGACTGACTGTGAACTCTGAATGAACGAACGCGGATGAAGAAGTCTTCGCGTGCGTACACACGTACAGGGAGAGCTCTCGTTCGCTCGCCCACGGGGGAGGGGGAGAGACACTAAGAGAGAGAGAGGAGAGAGAGAGAGAGAGAGAACGCGCGTATGCGCGCGTGCCTGCCTAACTATGCGCCAGGGCACTCGCGAGGGAGCGAACGAGCGTTTAGTATCAACGGAAGTGGCCCAGGATCAGGTCCATCGTGGCCACGCGAACAATCGATCCCGGGGAGGGGGGAGAGCACGCTCTGGACCCGGTCCTGGACACCTGCTCCTTCGGGGATGCCACGAGTATCAGGCGATCGGCTCGATCGAGACACCTCCGACCGCTACAGCAAGGGGAGCGACTAGTACCGTCTCGAGTACTTGTTAAGTCCTTGCTCATCTAGGCCTTTGTAGGAGTGGCGATTGAGAATGCTGGATTGGATGAGTAGGGAGGATTGATTGGCCGATGACAGTGGCTGTTGCTTTCTACTCGTATATTCCCGAAGCTGGGTCCTTTTAACCCGTAACCGGTGACGTTTCCTATATTTTCCTTCTTTCAACCTTGTTTTTATAATATGTCCTGTCGCGAAGACAACTTTCAGTGGTTTCGGACGAAACATGCAAAAACAGCTTTTTAAATATGTGATACAGTCACTAGTAACTGCAGTATATGTTAAAAATAGATTTGGGTTTGTCAATGGCAAAGTATTAAAGAGGAGTGACTCCATGTCACCGGTTGAGGGTTAAAAAGTTCATGGATGAAATGGGTGAAATTGTTGGGGAAAAATCCACGTCGCACTGCTATTCGTCGAATGGGAACTTTGTTTCCGAAGAATCTGGCCACGGAAGTTGGAAACGCAACTGTTAGTTCTGCCGGGAGTCGCGTTTACTTTCTTCTGGTGTCCAGTTTCACCCAGTGGGAGAAAATGATGAGATATTCTTAACAATGGGCCCCCTTTCCCTCAAACCTCGCGTCGATCGGCCACTGGGGCTTTTCGCCAAAAGATGATCGAAAAGGCCAATTCGCAGTTGCGTAATGTGGCACTAACGACCACGTGACAGGTACCTCACCCACGGGGACCAGAAGAGAGGGTTTATGTTAAACGCGGAGTACCATCGGCGAGATCAAAGTCGAAGTTTCACGGAAGCTCCTAGAAGAGAGGCTGCGAAACGTCGTAACTTGCGCGGGCGAGATGAAAGGCTACAGAAACGGCAGATATTTCTGTCCGCTGGTCGAGGTTCAACTCTACCAGCATCGGTTAAATATTAACACGTTGTCGTCTGTTTTCGGGCGTCATCATCAATAAACTCGCCGTCCACGCGCACGCGGAACGTCGTGACCTATCGTCCAACCGACGGAACACTGGTGACTGCACGCCTGTTTCTCGGACGAGCACCGAAAACCAATTTTTCGTACGGCAATTCAATTCCGGCGGCGTTCGCTCGTAATTGCCGTTAATTAACCACAGTCATGTCCTTTCGCTACCACACAGTCGCTCGATTGACTGTCTAATCTAATGGATGCGTGGAACATTCGGTTTCACGGTAGCAAGAGCCTGACGACCGTACGCGTAATAAGCGTGCATGTAATCGTCGACAATTGAATACGCGATACGCGCGGTCGAGGGGGCTTGCAATCTATGATGGAAGGAACAGGCGCTCCTTGTTCTGTCGGAGACGATTGTGACGCTGTGATGGACCAACTATACAACCCGTACCGGGTGGCAGATACAGTGCGAGGTTGTGAAAGAGGGTACGGTTTGAAGGTAATAATAATCTCTGTAGTTTGAAGTATCAGCGAATGAAACGCCTAGGTTCAATAACGAAACTTATTATTTTTAATCGCTAATTGACTGTTAAGCCATGTTATCAAATAATTACTGCTGGAATTGTTCCCTGAAACCTGCCGCTAGTGTGCTACTTATTGGCCACGCGGTATATGAAGCGAATACACGGTCGCTGTTAAACAGTGACGTACAGTATTTCAGGTCTTCTGTCAACAAGTTCCGCGAAGTTTGCGCAAGAATTGTTTACGCGACCTGCGATGAAATTTACCTATTTACACACGTAACCGCCGCTATCTAACGTTTCAGCTTCCTTTCAGCGGCGTTTGTTGAAGTTTGAGCCTCGCCAATGTGACATCTGTGAACGCATGCGGGTGCCACGTTGTGCGGCTGGCCGTCGTAAGCCAAACAATGGCTACACTCTTTTCTGTCTCCACACTAACTCGTTACATAAGATAAACTAATCTACAAGAGTCACCGTGTGACGACTTCGCCGATGAGATATCGCGGCTACCAGACCGAATTTATTACGGAGACCGCCCACGATGCATGCCTGTCGGAAGTTCCCCTTGCCGTGAAATGAATGCGGAATTGTGTCGTTGGGTGTTGTAGGAATTGGAATATCAAATATCTCTTTTAACTTTGGTAATATTAATTGTTGCATTGAAATTAATATGGGATACTCGATTCGATTACTGGTGGGGGGGGGGGGGGGGGACCTGAAGAGTACTAGCTTGGAATCCGAAAGGTGCCCACAAAGTACCCGAAGAGTACTCCCGTTGAGTACTTGAAGAATTCTTCCGCGCGAAATCCGCACACATACATATTACACACTTTGCAAATGAATTGAAATTAGTTCAGTGGAGGAACGGCTGAGGGAAAGGTGCAGTGACCTCCAGCGATGACTCGTGCTTGAATGATGGCCTACCGACTGCCACCGTCGGCCAAGGCCATTAATGCCGATGCGACTTGCACGCTGAGGAAATACGGGCGGGGCGCGGAGAAAAAGTCACGAGCCGTGTTTGTCTTTTGCCATCGCGAACAACGAAATCGTCTCTCCGAAAGTAACGCGAGACTCGCGCGCGTTCACGAGATTAGGATAACGTGCTCTGTGCTCTGTGTTCGCACCTCGCTGGGCGAATAACGTAACGGCTACTTTCTATTAACGTAACTGGAAAGTTTTGAGTTTCTTCGGAAGTGCCTTTGAATTTGAATTTGAAACTCCGTGCCGTTACGGTAAATATAGGTACAGCCAGGTATATTGGAAGTGTATCGAAAGAATGTTTGGCGACTACTAAGCGCGTTGAAGAAGAAAGCGGATTTCGAGTCAGCTAAGGTGACAGTACCAAGAATTTTATAACGTGCCAACTTAGCCCAGCTTATTTCTCGTGCCATGTACGAATATACAGACAAAAGAAACTGTTCTCTTACAAGTTTCCCTCGCCTCATTATCGTGCACGCAATAGCGACGTTAGAAATAAAGTTACAATGCTATCACCTGTTCATATTCCTCGACCCTGTTCGATAATACACGGATCCGCTATTTAAAGCACGGAAACGGCATTGGTACGTGCAAATTTTATTTCTGACTCGTTTAATTCCAAATCAGCAATTGACCGCGTCCGATCCCGGAGCACTTCTTAATCGCCCTCGAGCAATTCAATTTACTTGGACACTTATCTTTGCTCGTTCGGTTCAATTTATATTCTGCGTAAGGCCAGCTCGGAACACCTAACATGCACGGTATACGCGTTGAGTACACATTATTTAGAAGTAATTCTTAGGAGAATTGACGAGAAACGACGCGGAAGATGAGGGAGGCACCAGCGACGCATTCGAAATGCTGGCGAAACGTTTTCGCGTCGCAGAGGAACGATCGACGAGTTTCGAATCGAGGCGATATGCTTTCCTTTGGCTGTCCTTTATCTGTCTCACTTCTTCCTCGACTAACGGTGAGCCCATCTTACGACGGCGGAACGTATACCTCAGGCTATCTCTATTTAATCTCGTCGAGGCGACGTTGCCGTCCCGCCGCCGCCGCGAGCCGTGCTCTCGGAAGTGGTCTGCCCTCGACTGGCAGAATGGCAACGTCGCGGCACGGCACCTCTCCTCGCGCGGTGTCTCCCTCCCACTGGTGTACGCCTCGCTTGCGAGCTCTCTGTCTTTCTCTCTGCGGTGCACGAGCTGCGTTACTTGGTACCTCGACCGCGCGGCCTCACACGCGACATTCGCGAAGGAGGTAGTAGGTGTCGTTACCTACGATTGAGGGACGAGCAAAAAGAGGAATGCTTCCAGTACGAAAGGCGGATCGAGGCAATACTGCCCGTCCAGCGGCGATCTGATGCTCGAGAGCCTTTGAAACGAGGTTATGAGCTCCTACGACAATGTCGTTTCGTTTGCTCGGTTTGTTTTAGGTGTTACTTAGATCCTGGAGCCGCTAATTACGCGCCGTACAGGGATATTTCAGTGATTGTATTAATATATTTATATCCATTGTATTCAATATTTCAAGCATTTCGTTAAGCAGAGCATAGACTGCTTCAAACGTACTATAACGCCATATGCGCGTAACTATCACATACCACAGCGTTTCTCTTTAATGGGGCATACACGAAACGTAAATAGTACGTTATAATATCGCATTGTTCTACCACCGAACCATATTTACTCGCGCGTATTCGTACATCCAGGAAAGACGCACCCGCCAAAACAGGAAATACAGAAGAACAGTGCTTGGACGTCACATCAGTAGCTGCTCAATAAATTCCATCCTCATGGAAATGGGAAATTATGCTTTATCCTCTAATCAAGTAACCACACCAGTTCTATAAAGCTGTTTCCCAATAAAACATCGTTTAACAACCCTGCGCCCATATACAGCGTAAAAGGATCTGTAAAATTCGTTTGCTCTTCCCCACCTCATTCCTCCCAATAATTCGCTTGGAAATTTCGTGGAGAAGTCATAGAATAAGCTAAGCTGAGCGAAAGAGTAGGCGGAGGAGGGAGAGTGGATACCTATTTTTCCCTCGCAGCGGGAGAAAGAATTTCCAAGTGAAAAGTACTTCGCCAATTTGGAGACGGGGGTGCGCGTCGTTGAAGCGCGTGCGTGGGACAGTCACAAGGAGGCAGGCGGGCAGGCAGGCAGCAGGCAAGAAAGCAAACGAGCCAGCCAGCAAGCGACCAACCAACCAGGCATCTCTCAGTCTCTTCGGTGTCCCCGGGTGCACATGTGTGCAGGGCATGAGGTCGCTCTCCTCGTCGTTCGATGTGTGAGAGCCTGGCTGCCCTCTCCCCCGCACACTGGCGTAGCGGCGTTGCCAAGTGTCGGGCGGTTGGGCGGGCGGCGATGCCGGTATGCGTGTGGCGGGGCGCGGCGTTGCCATATCGACCGTGCCTCATCACCGGGGAGCGAACGAGCAAGCGAGCGAGCCCCCGCCGCCACCTCTGCCCCCGTAACACTGCTCCATCTCTTGCCCGATCCTTCTCTTTTTTTCATTTCCTGCCTCTCTTTCCTCTATTACCGCCCATCTCTTTCCCTCGGCACTTTTTCTCGGATCTTCTTCCCCTTTTCGTTCCGTTCGGCTCTTCTTCCCTTCGTCCTCGCCGTCCTCGACGTCCTCCGCGGTGCATCCAGGACGCTTCTAGCCCCGTCCCTCTCCCAACCGCGCGTTCCGGCTACTTCGGAACGATGCAAGGCGCCGCGGCACCTGACTGACTCAGCATTACCGACTTCGTCGCGGATTCCTCGCACGCTACACGCACCGCGTATAGCGAGCAGACCAATGCCAGACTACGGTGCGTGCCCATTCGAACGATCTTCGCGCGGCAGTCGCGCCCTTGAACAAGCCGGACACTTGCACGAACCGTATCGCCGCTTTCTCTCTATCTCGCGCTGCCCTCCACGCCGCTCGATCTTTCGGTCCATCCTACCGAGACTTTCTTGTTACCGGGAATCTTTGTTACATCTCCGAGCGAGGGAAAGTACATAGTAACGTACCGAGGAACATACGTGGAATAATTGTGTCACAATTGAAGATACACTTGAAGACCAACAAAAGCCGTTTCATGTGGTTGCCAAAAGAGAAATTAATAGGCCCAACACGTCCGTGCGCATGGATCGCCGCCTATTGTATCCATCCCCTATTAGTTTAGTTGAAAGACAAAAGCAGGTGGCGAGTCGTGCGTTGCCACCCGATTTTCTTACGGCCCTCGAGCCAAGATTCCTGCATTTGTTAGATTATCCTCTCCTCCGTCTACCCCCTTCCCCCTTGCCCCCTCACACTTCTTGACAGAACCGGTAGGAACGCGGGGACGGTTCCACCACTGGTTCTTTGACGAGACGTTACCCCACGAGACAACGCGACGCTACACTGTTCATTTTCCGCGCGGTTTACGCCAATGTTTTCGACTGGTTGGTGACTCGGGTCTACCCCGACGCGATTCAACGACTCGACGCGCTCGCTGTCACACAACCTCGCGGGTTCGGTGAAAATATACGCGGAAAGTAATCAATCTGCTTGCCTATTAGGTGCCTCGAAATTCCTCGCCTGTTGTATCGGTGCTGGCGAGGCGAAGATGAATTGTTAAGTGGATTAATTTTCTACTAGCTGGCGGTCTGTCTCGAAATCCGAGCCCAAGATAAAATATTTAGATTAGCGGCGAACTATGCAAGACTGACGAACTCCGCGCGCCTCGGTATGCCACGGTGAACCGACATGCGAGCCGACGAATCGTACACCTCGAATATTTCTGTACTCATCGCTACCTCTACGAGTGCATGAACCCTGCAACACTTGCACCGAACGTCATTCTTTTAATGCGGAATTAATCACACCATCTGTCCCGCAGATAAATGTCCTCGCATTTATATTGTCACTTTAATTCGTCATATCGAACTAATTTATACGAATTTTGCAAGAGATCGTATGATCGGATTTATCGGTCCAAATGAGATATATTATTTTGCAGGAAGTACGTATAAAGCTCGTGCCTGACTTTGACATTTACCGTTTCCATCCGCTCAACCGTGTATTAATAGCGTTACGTGTTTCAAAGCTGACAGAGATATGTATTTTTGTAATTGAATTAATAAAATAGATGTGCAATTTGAAGAGTTTTATTCATAATGAGAAGGGGGATTTTTAGTTATCATTACAACGAACGGGGCGGACTTTAATAATACTTAATGAAGTTTTTAGCAGTGGGCTATAAATTATGTATAATGAAAAGTATATACTCGATGAAAGTACTGAATTTATCACGGAGAGAGAATATCTAAGTGATTACTAATAAGTGGGAAGCTTCTCAAGCGGAAATTGAATCGGCAAGTTACAGCTCTATGTTCGTTGCATTTAGTAGACCGCTTTTAACTGCCTGTCAGTGGCTTTATAAATTAGAAAACTGATCGAATATATCAGCATCAGTCTATAGAAAAGCCCAGAGCTCAAGTATCATTAAAATTTATTTAGTTTCTTGCGGCCGCGCGTTTAGAGCCTCCAGATCGGTATCTACAGAAGGGGAGCGTGTTCCGAGTGATCCAATCGTTTTTACATCGCCGTAAGAATATCCCTGCATCACCTCTCGCTAATAATTTCCACCTCTCCACTTTCACTTTACCACAAGACTATTCTCCCAAGTGGGAGATAATTTTTCCTCAACTTTACATCTGGCAAAACGTCGTGGGTGAGAAGTAGACTTCTCAACGCCAGAAGCATTTTACACTTCGTGACATGTCTTAATGACTTCACTTCACCCCGTGAAGTCATGAAGAAAATTTTAATGAACGCATGTAATAACTCTGCCAAGTGGAAATACCAATCAAAAGTTTTCACATGACTAACGACGGAAATACGTGGCAAGATTCATCTCGAAACGATAAATCGAAAACAATGTAATCTAATGTGCCTTCGTTCCCAAGAAAATCAGCTCGAAACATTTTTTTCGAATTACTATTCCCAGTAATCCCTCAAATATCAAAATAAGCAATTGAACATAAACTTACACTTCTCCGCGAGCACAAAACCTGCAACTTCGTACACTTCGCGCATAAACACGGCGAGAGCCACGCAGGGGGACCCTCGGGCCTAGGACCCGAGTCGCGCAAGCGCGCGCCACGCGCCCATTCAAGCTTCGATTCTCTAAAAAAAAAAAAAAACGGGGGCTGGTGTTTGGAAAGATCGCTCTACATTTTCAACTTATCGTTCGCAGTGGAACCGACCAGCCATCGTGCGAGTTCGCGGGGTGTCAATCGCGCAACTAAAGGATTGACTTTCTCCTCAGGGCCAGGCTCTTGGCAGCGAGTCGACGCGACGGCCAGCCGGCGGCGGAAGAAAGGGTGACGTCAACTTCTTCGAATCAGGAGAACCGCACACTCCGCGATGCATTCTGAGCGTAGTCGCGACTCGACCGCAGGTTATATAGTCTAGCGGAGCTTCGATCACACTTGTTGAGGGGAAGCCCTCGTGAACAGCCACTACCTCCACCTCCTTCTCGCGCCTGCTATTATCTCTCTCTCCCTTTGCGTCTTCTCTTTCGCTCCCACCCTATCACCCTTGTCCCCCCCCCCCTCCCACAAGCCCCGCGATTCCCGCGCGCACCTTCGTCCCACCTTCGGCTCATGATCTATCTCCCCCACCCCGGGGCACGCAACTGGGGGGAGCAGTGGCTCTGCAAATGACCCTGACCTTGCCGGCCAACTAACTTCCGTATTGTCTCGATGCTCTCGAATTTTGGCCGATTCTGACGTTTTCTGAAAGACACGCCCCCCAAGGTTCTCGGGATCGTGGAACGCAGCGCGGACTCGCGTGACTAGCGCGCGCGCTCCTCGATGACACATCCAGCCAGCGATTAATTGGACGAGAATCGTGGCCTAGATTGGGATTTATGGTGGCCGGCGACCAGACTCGATTCTGGCAAGCCCGGGGCGATATGTGCGTTTTTGTGGGTGTTTTCTGGAGAACTGAGGCGCAGGGCGTCTATTGTAGATCAATTTTGGAAACGAAGGATTAACTTTCATATCGCGTGCGACTTGTTTTTAGAAGTTCTGTGGGAAGGGTTACTCGCATATAAATTTGTGGGATTATTTCTTTCAAGTATATCAAACCCTCTTTGCATTCTGTTGCAAATATGCCTCATGCGTTTTCTCTTTTTTAAGCGATTTTATTTTTAATTTTCTGCTTAATACATTAAGCAGAAAGCTTCTATATGTTGTGCTTTTGTCTGTCGCCTAACAACTTTCGAACGATAAACTCTGCGATTACGAAATGAGCCCAACTCATTATGCCTGACTTTAAAATTTTGTTTTTATAAAATCAGAATCTAAATTTCGAACGCAGCCGAGTAGTAAAGCTAGTTTTACATATATACATCGTGCTGAACATTGTAATTCCGCGATTTTTAAGTAATCATAATCGCAATGGTGGAAAAATCAGTCCGAAAACGCAATTTTTTTTTCATTATTTTTCCCTACTTTTGTCACCTGTACGTGTTCAAAAATCTATGTTTTCAAAATCGAAGAGGTTATGCAACGAAGGGTTTCTGAATATTTATGAGGGCTGTCCATAAATTATTTTCCGTGGCAGTCCTCTTCGTATTAAAAAGTTTAATTAGCTGAGCAAAAACAAGCTAAAAAAAATTGGGGAAAATTGACTGGGACTCGAAAGCGACGGGAAGCCCCTGTCATATGTAAGTATTCCGCGGTTCGCGACTGCCTTAGAAATTCACCATGGCCCCAACTTTGGGAGCCACTGCTATGGATTATATATACGTCTCTCTCAAGGGGGTTATACCCTTGACGATAACTTCGAACGATGAACGCCCAGGCTACTTGCCTCTATATGTGGCCGCACTTTTTCCACGGCGTTCGTCACGAGTTGAAAGAAGAGATTTCAAGCATAAAGAGGGACAGGCCCAGACACATCGTTGCGCGGAATGCGTGTTCTATAGAGTCCGACTTTCTGGGAAGGCGACATCGGCGCAAGTATGTATTCTTCAACGGACAAAAGGCAACCGAAAATGGATACAACCGTATTCCGATTTAATCGATTGCACCGAATTAATGGAATCTTGATTTACGTCATCTGCGAACCCATACACTTTAATCGAACCTCTAATTTCACTTAGAAGAAGACGATGCGTAAAGTAGCGCTATTGATATGCAGAGTACTCTTTTCTTTCATAATTCTAACGTTCTGAGAGGATGTATAATTATGTAAGAATGTTTAGAACTCGCAGTGGATCTTCTTCCACACAGTCTGGAGTTTTGAGTAAAATCAACTGAAATAGAATATTGACGGTTGATAAATGAAGCTGGTACGAGATGTGACGAGAAAGATGAGGCGAAAATCTCCGGCAGCGTTTTACCGCAGCGTTACCGCGAGAAATATATACGAGACGTGTGAGCGTGGACATGAGTATATAAATGTATAGTCGAATCCGTCGTTCGGTTCTTAGGAAAACACAGACCAATAGTTCTTAGCCTAGGGAAATAATCATGAGAGAAAACTTTTCGATTGCTGATCGAGTATCTAAATATTCATACTATTGCTAACACTGCACCGTTTGTATCACTGTAAAGGAAAACATCTATACGCCACTAAAGTATATAACATTGATCGTATAACTAAGGTTGTCAACTTCTTTTCGGGAAAATATAGTACTTTATGGCCAAATGTGATAAAAAATATAGTACGTTGTGAAAACTATAGCACCTTTTCAGAGGAAAGTAATACGAAATAAAACTACATTAAAACATCTTATTTTTTAAATGTATATTTCTTATGAATTTTAATTTATTGTCTTTAATAAATTTGTCGAAGGTTTGATTGCACTGAAAGTCTAAATTAACATATATATGAGGAGGTCTTTTGTCATGAGAAATAGACTGGCTCTGGATTCTCTCTTTCCGCCACTTCATATTCATTATTAGAAAAAATTCTCTTTGTAAAAGCTGAAGTGGCAGAAATGGAGAGAATATATGAAATTATTTCGTACAAATTTTGCCAAACAAATCGTAGACAACACTTCCTTTTAAATTGTGTTCAAAAATAAAAAGTAATTAAAAATTGTAGAGTTTATACTATATCTTTTTTTACTTATTATTTAACTATAAAATTACTAAGTTGCTAATTACTAATTGTTAAGTTACTATAGTTATTATTTAACTATACATTTCTCTAACAGTATATAGTACAATACTATATAAGTATATATTATAGTACAGTTGGCATCCTTACCCCTAACAGAATCTGTTTATGAAAAAATTTTGAAAGGTTCAATTGAGTGACTACATCTCTCCCGCGATTGTAAAAAAAAAACATGTGGCTAGACGAAAAAAAGTCATCCTTGGTTTCTTTGTCGCTTTCACGCGCGTGCGGTAACATTGTAACCAATTCGAACATAAAAATCACGTCCCCCGATAAATTACCGTAAACGGGCGAGTGAGTCAAAATACCTCGACTTTAAATGCAAAAATATAACATAGACGTGTTTCGCATACGATGGAAACGTAACTCTTAAGAATGACGTAAATGGCTAGCAACAAAACCGAACCTAATCGAATCAATCCTGCGATGCTTCAATATTAATTTCTCGTTACTCATGCATTCGAGCGGGCAGTCGTTATTTATCAATATTCCTGGATAATATAATTCCTTCCACTTGGTATACTTCGTCAGTGGCATCGAGTGTAATTTTCGTATTGGAAATTTTATTAACTCGATTCAACTTTGAAAAAACACTCGACGGTATTTTGCTCGAGCCTCGAAGTTTCCACAAAAATTCATATATACGAACGCGTGCATATCGATATATGTATAATGACACGCGTGAAAAATGACTGTTGGTAAACGCGGTGGCTCGCTGACGCATTGTGTAACGCCGCTGGGCGAAATAGAAGCATGATCGTTCCTTTTTCTTTGGCGCGCGCGGGAAAGATGATTCCCAGTGGTCGGTGATAACAAGCTCGACCGATCGATTCCTCGCGCGCGCGATTCTTCGAGACTCGGCCGTGCCGCGGAACAATCGTTTTCCCGCGTTTCCCCGGAGTTTGTCGCATACCTCGATTCTTAATCACGCGCAGCACATAAAGCGTACTGGATGTCCCGTGACCACGGTGCAGATGTCTTCCTAGAAAGTTGCTTTCGAAAATTGCAATCACTCTGCAATGGTTTACAAGTGTCTTCCCTAATTATTTAAATAGAAGATAGAATATCGAAATTATGAATTGAGACAATCATGTGGTACACGACGCGTTGACAGAGATTAATTTTTCAAGCTGTTCATATAGACACTCTTGTTTCGACTCTAGTCGCCCGCTATTTTTCTCTTAACACGAGGAATGTTAAAATTAAAACGAGCTATTTACTATTAGTGGTTATCCTTGGAAGTTTGTTTGCTAATTGTTTCCTAAAAATATGTTCAAAATACTTCTGAGTTTGTTGCGGGGACAAATGCCTGTAGGTGATGAGAGAAGTTTAAGTCCCCGAGATGGTAGAATAACACTGTGCGTGTTGAAACACCGCGACAGTTAACTTTACTTCATTAGGCGATCCGAATGTACCGGTAACGCATGAAACGCACGCGAGAGTATAAACACTTTACTAAAGCCACGTTCATGCGTCGCGCTAAGGATGCACAGAGATACAAATTACATAGACAACGCGATACCGCCTGATTTTTCGCTCGTTACTCCCGCCAGGAGATCACATTGCCCGAAAGGGCACCGCGAACCACGCGCGAATACTTGTCCCTCTGTGTTGAAAAAAACGCGAGATAGAAAATTTTAACAAATCGACTCACCTTTATCCATCCACCATGGGCAGTAACGACTACGTACAGCAAGTACAGATCTATATCTTTCCCGTTGACTTTTGGACTTTTCTTGAACGGAGTCCTGAAAAAGCACCAATTGTAAGGATTACGTTAAAAGAGATTTACAATGGTATTGTAATTACCAGGATTCAAGAAAGGGATATGAGGGGAGGTACTGAATAACGTTCAAATATTTTCCGCACACTAATGTTATGATAAAATTAATATTTCATGTTTCAATTTATGGCTGCTAAATATTTAATAACCTCGAGAAAGACTTACGGACAATAACGGCGCGGCATAAATTAACAATTGTCGAGCATGGATGAAAACGAACAAGTTGAATGTTTTTTAATCCGCGAAAATTGAACGTACCCATTTTCGGTTGCAACAGTATCTCGCCGAGCACAGTCGAGAGAAACGTTTTGTTTCCGTTTCCGAATCAAGTAAAACACGCGAACAATGACGTAATAAACGACAGCGTCTTCGCGTGAAACGATCTTCGTTTACTCGATCGTTCGAACGTTCTTAAAAATACGTATCGCTGATTCAGAAAAAAGGTGGAAAAAGGCGGACAGAGACGTTTACAACGATCGAGAAGAGACGCATAAATTGTTAGAGGAAAAAAAATCAGCAAGTTCATCGTAATATGGTCGTGTCTCGATCGTACGCGTCACATAACCTCAAATCGCAAATTAAGATACGCGTCTGGTCGATCGTCGACAAAGAAAACACGGGACACGCGTAAACAAATTGCTGGCACAAAGGCGAGAACCTCTGGAAAACTTGAAACCCGAGCGAACATAACCTCAAACCTCTGTGTCCACGCATTCCAGGCAGTAACGCCAAACGCGATTTACTTTCCAACGTCTACGCGACGATAGAGCTCGAGATAAACGAAGCCACAGAAAGATCGTTGGACGGAGAGGCGCGGAATGGAGATGGAAAGAATAACAAGTAACGAAGAATGAACAAATAATTGTGAAATTATAGTGTCGGGATGGTGCGGGGAGTAATGGAGAAATTGGTCTTACCCTCTGGTCTCATGAAAGTGACGGAGGTCCTTCATGAAGTTTTCCCTCTCCCTCTCGTAGGTGACGGGGTCCTTGTTGAGGATCTTGGCCATATTCGCGAGCGTTAGAGTGCGTGGGCGTGCTAATCGGGGTGTGCTCTGGGTTTACAGGGCACGACGCAGGGGCAGCGGGCAGAAAAATAGTCGCGGCAGCACATGGGCGCTCATGAGAGCACATTTACGCGAGAAGCGTGCTGGTGCTACGAGACAGTAGATGATGGAGGAGGATAGCAGCGGACGAGGACGAGGACGACCGTGGGTCGACACGGGGTCGCGACCCGCTCCCGACATCGGGTCGTCTTGTCCTGGCCCCGAAGTGTGCCTGGGGCCGGTGGCCTCTGTGTCGAGCGCGCCAAACGATACGGCGGCTTGGTTGGCTTTTCCCTGTCTGGCTGCCGTGCCGTGCCGTCCCGTGTCGTACAGCACAGTCCACACCGCCACCCCGGGGGACACGATCCGGCGGCGGGCGCACCGATCTACAACACGCACGAGTACTCGGGCACAGGAGTCGTCTAGCGGTGCGTGTGTCCCTCGCTCTCACGGCGCGGCCGAGTTTACTCGCCACGCGTGGGGAAAAATCCGAATCTCCTCCCGGGTATAGCACACACTGGGTATAGCAGCAGCAGCAGAGTTCCACACACCAGTAGTCACTGACTAGCGATCGACCGCGAACAGAGCGAACCGCGTTACACGGGCACACGGGGGGGCCGCAACGCGACTTTCCTCGCGGGCCCGCGGATCGATTCACCTGTCACTTGTCAACGAAACGCTCGGCTCTCAGGCCTCCGGGATACGTTGCGCCACGCACACGTATTACCAACGATAGAACCGCCAACCGTACCCGTGGGGCGACCAATTTCCACCGCGCGGTCCTTACGCGGAGCGGACGCGGCTTACAGACCGACTCACGAGAGCGCGTTTCCCTTAGAGCGAACGCTTGACGTGCGCCCGTATATCAAAATGGCGTCTCCTCCTGCCTGGCATCCATTGGCGAAGCCACGGCCAATTTCCCGTGTACGCGCTACGATAGCTCTACGAGCAGCGCCGAGCCTGCACACACCGTCGCGACACCGTTTCCGCTCTGCACACAACCTCTCCGTACCGCGCGCGGCACACCCTTACGCACACTCTCTCTACGTCATTTTACGAGCGACACCGCGTTGCCCCGACTTACACCACGGCCTGGCCCTCGGCTTTTTTACCCTCGCTCTACCGTACAAACAAAATCCCGGGTCGCGCAGTATTTTTACTTTCGAAACGGTTGTGGACCCCCCTCGCCAGTGGCGCACCGTTTGTTTGAATTGATCGTACGCTTCGCCGACAGAGGCGCGACATACTCTGCAGCACCGTGGCGACATCTGCCGGTTCTACCCCCCATTACCCGTCAACCAAATGCGCATGATCAATTTAGGGTAGCTTTACACTGCTCCCAGGATCTGTCGCTTATTGCTCCTTTGTAAACGCATCCTCACAAATCCATCTTTTTTCCTTTCAATCCTGCTCAAGATTTTTGACTAAACTTCATTCTGCTTTCTTGCGCCGAACGTTCGGCACTAAACGATACATTTTAATCTGTGCCTTGTTAATGTATATCCCATAAATCTATCGTTTATGGCATCGTTGTTAGTTGTGTGCTTCACCACTGAAGTACTTTAAGAAAGTTACACCTAATTTCAGTGTTTCTGGAATTTTAAAGAGCTGTATGAAATTGTTCCCACTATTGTGAGAACAGTGAGAAAGCGATGAATTCAAATGCCGTTTATAACGTTTACGATGGGAACCATTGTACCATTATAACCTATTTTACGATCACGAAGAAGGGTCGCCATGATGTCGCATCGTTCGACCAATACAGAAGCTGAAAATTCACTAATAATCTTTTATTATCCTCATGAACTTCAAATACTGCTATATATACTAACAAACAGACAACAATCCATGTACGAACACTGTAAAAAGTGTGCCTACAATAAACATATCAAATTTCGAATATAAACGTATTCTGAAACCATCAAAAGGGTACTTTCTATGAGTACGACGAAAAATTAATGTTTCGCCATAGAAACGCTTGCACCTCTTATGACAATTTGCAGATACAGATAACCGATGAATGCATATTTACATTTATTCTTAATAATACACAGTTGATAAGATATTTTTACCTTTATATTCACTTTTGCATTCATTTTGCGTCTCTGTGACCATTCTGTACGCGTTTGACCTACCTCTGTTTACTTTCCTCATTCGATTAGACCATCTCCGCGTACTGCAATCAACGTGACAGTGGTGCAGTTTAATTTCGGTTCTTTAATTACTTCGCTGAAAAAATGACGTACAAGCGTAAGAAGTATCACAGGGGCGATACTCACTTAAAAAAGGGTTGGCGCACGAAAAGAAGAACAAAAGATTTGGACGAGGTGAAACGATACTTCCTAACCATCATTTGCGAGCAATCGTCACGTGGTTGACACTTCGCGATAGGCAATTATTATGTGATACTTTTTATTTTAGATCGACGAGGATTTGAAAAGTGAGAATGTGAAAGGATTGCTAAATCAAGAAGTAGATTTCGATAAACCTGGAACGGGCCAATATTACTGTGTACATTGCGCGTAAGTATTCGCGTTACGTGTGCGTTGCGTTCGGCGACTTAACCTATATTTTAAATTACCGACGTTTTATAACGGAGCCGCATTGTGCACTAATTTGGAAGAAACTTTATATGTCGATAGAAAGCTGAAGAATATTACGCTCTTATTTAATCGTTCATACAGATATTTCGTAGTTTACGAAATATTTAATAATAAAGACCGTGTTTCGGCTGCTAGCGTGCCGACGCGGTCATTAATTCAAGATCAATTAACATCGTTGTGTAACTTTCCTTCGCCACATCTTTCATTCCCTAAGTTTTTATTCTTCATACTTCGAAAGTTTTAAGTCTTGATCCATATTAAAAAATCGTATTTTTTACAGGAGGCATTTTATCAACAACACAGCTTTGCAGGATCATTTCACTACCAAAGTTCATAAACGCAGACTAAAAGCTCTCGAGCTAGAACCATATACCGTAGAGGAGTCGGAGAGAGCTTCCGGAAAAGGGAGTTACGTTGCCCCACAGAAGCGTAAAATTGAGACACTAACGCGTGACGATTTTAAAATGGACGCAGAGTCAGAATTTGCGTCACAAGCCAAAGTAGCAAAGATCACTGCGTAGGCACAAATGCGTTTGAAATGCGACGTATGTCTCTGATTCGAGAAATTGTTTGTACACAGCGAAGAAAATTATAAAGCTCTGTCCTGAGTGGTCTGTTATCGAAGGACAATGTCGAATTATTTAAGACAGTTTGCACGAACATGCATGGTACGCAAGGGTTTAAAACACAGCATTTTCAAACATACCAGTGGGCCGTTGAAATGCAATAGACGACACAGCTCCGTGTTATATATCACGGGCAGACGGGGCATGGAAGTCTTCTCGTACCTATCTCCATATTTAGATTTCGACAATAAATTGCAAGATGTTGACAAGTTACAGAAGCAGTTGGCATCTCGTGGACTGGACATGGATGTCGGGGAGCTTAAGAGGATGTGGGAATTCTATAAGTCTGTAAACGCAAACAACGATAAGTTAGAACTGAGAAGCACAGAGTTGGGGAGCCAAATGAGAGAATTTTACCAGAAGGAAACATTGACCGAAAAGGAGGAGCAGCAATTCGCTAAATTGAAGCTCCAATCCAAAGTATTGAAGCAGGATTTGAAAGGTGTGAAAAATGCTCTGTGGGATTTAGGCGAAACTGTCATAGAGAAATTGTTGAAGCTACCGAACGAAGTGGATCAGAAGACGCCGTTCCAATCTCCCGTAGTGGTGAAACAATCTGGTGAGATAAATCAATCCTCCAGTATCAGGAAGAATCACATTGAAATTGGGAAGACTCTCGGTTTGTTGGAATACAGAAACCCCATGCAATATTACCTGTGCAACGACGCTGCGCTCTTCGAGCTTGGGGTATTGAACTACGCGGGGGAGGTATTCAGTGGAGACGATATGATCAGAGTAACGGGCTCTGATTTCAGCCGCAGCTTAGTGGTGGAAGGCTCTGGGCTGAATCATGAGGATCCGATGGACGCTTTTATAATCAACAATCACAGCGATGTGGAGGAACAATCTCCGAATCGTATGCATCTTGTGGGAGGAGCGAGCTTAATATCGTTCTTAGCTATGCACGCGAAGCAATTAATAAATCCAAAGCACTTTCCGGTGAGATACTTTTCTACTGGGAGGCAGTACACACCCTTTCCACCCGGCGCAACACAGATCGGCTTGTTCACTGTCTGCCAGACCTCGGCCGTGCATGCTTTCGTACTGGTGAAAGATACGAACGGTCCAGAGTATCGCATGCAGCTGGAGAGGCTATTGAACACTGTTTCTGAATTGTACGACAATTTATGCAACCATTACCAAATTGTAATGAGACCAGCTACAGAGCTACGACCTTGGGAAACAATGCGCCTGTCCTTCGAACTGTGGTCCTCGTTCTCGAAACAGTACATAGAAGTTGGACATATTTCTCTGTGCGGAGACTATTTCAGCAAGAGATTGCGGATCGCTTATCAGACAGATACTGGCAGAGACTTCCCTTCCGTGATATCCGGCACTGTGCTCTCAGTCCCACGCCTCTTAGGATGCTTGCTCGAACAGAATCCGGATAAATTCATTATTCCGTCGAAAATTTCGCAGTACATGCCTGCAGATTACCCTGTGTTTTGAGACTAGGAAATTTAATTCCTAAATATCACGTCTTTGTACATATGTAACGATACGAACTCACGGTGTCCTCGCGTCTTGTTTTATTACCTCTGGTAGTATTTATATTTGTAGAATTGTATGTACATATTTTTGTACAATAAATAATAGTGGGAATGTAAAGATGCTTGAAGTAATTTTTCTAGTGTTATTACATCGGACCACGAAATTTTGATCTCGCACGACCGTGAATTTATATTTTTAATAGAATGGAAGAGTCTCGAGTTTTGTACGTTCCTTTGTTTTGCACAGATCTTGTTAATGTTGATGGATATCAGTGGTGCAGGAGTCTCCTCGAGAGTTTCAATCCACCATTCGCCATGGGTTTAGAGTTCGGGGAATTACCAGTTCGAATACGAAGAGTCGTATATTACAGCTTGACTGCAATGGAACAGAAATTTTGGGTAAAATCGGTATCGCATGGTATACCGAATCTGTTCCGACGAGCCACGCAGGCTCTTCCAACCATGGCTCCAGGTATTATAAATTAGAATCGAGAACAAGGTCTCTGAAATTATATTTCTCTTTTCAATCCATCTTTCGCGTTAGAGATTAATATTTTAATCTTCCATTCGAATTCAATGCACAGGTATAATAATGACAGTGGGTACCATAGCGTGGAGCACAGCGGCGCATAGGAAATCAAAAAGGAAGGACCCAAAGTTATACGAGAACGACACCTAAACCACTTCAAGAACTTAGAATGGATAACTCTTTGATTCAATAGTTACACAATAATTACACAATAATTCTTTCCTTCGTTCGCACTGTTACACAAATTGCATTCTAGTAAACTGAAGCCTAGTACTCTCGAAGATTTCTTTTATATTAGTAGAGTGTTTTATTTCAAGTTCATAATAAGTAAAATGAATGACTAGTAGTCCAGTGCGCAGATCAGAGCTACGCCCCTCTTGATCCAATGGGACTGAGGCTTTACACTAGGAATCTCCATGGGCAAAACGAAATTGGTCGAGTGTCCAGTGGTGCTAAGCGTGCCCGCTCGAGTGATCGTTTTATAAACGGGGCAGATGTAAATTCCCTTTGGCTCTTGATGGTTCACCTCTGGCAGTAGCAGAATCGGTGGCATATCTGCGAAAATGGTGTATAAAGTCTTATTCCACGTCGCGTAACACTTTGAGTGATGCAGGGAAAAGTGTCTGCGCTTCTGTTTCAATTTTTATGTAATAGATAGCTATTATTTACTAGTGTACAGCTCTTTTGGAAGGGACTCGTTCAGATGGTTCCCGTCCCATCGACATCCCTCAAGAAACAGGCCATAAATAACGCAACCATCCATCGGTCTGCGCGTTGGCATCGAGCTTAATACCTATAACGTTAAAAATAGCCATGTATTTCCTTGTTTTTCTACGGAGATCTATCGTTCCCGCACAGGGTGGTCCAAAGAGCTCGGTCAACACTTTGGACGCCGCTACTGTGTATCAAAACAACACCCTGTAGTCGGTTGCTATTATATAGCTTGAGATCTGAGGGTATCGAATTTTTATTCAGTTGCAACAGTACTTTAAAACCGAAAGCAATCGTGTCGATAGAGACGACGTGCGTCCGCGCGAAATTCTGCAGAGTTCCAGTTAGAAATGCTTGCGGGAAGTAGAAGCCGGAGATCCAGAAGGCCGCTGGTATACCGCGGTCCTCCCAGGACTTCAGGAACGCGATCCTCTCCTTCAAGTCGAGGAACCAGGCTCCTGTATTTTTAGTTTATAGAATCACTGTTGATGTAAGGGTCATAGAATAATTAACTTGGGTTGCTTCAGAATAGGGGCGTCCGCAGACTTTTTTCCAAGGGAGGGAGGGGCAACTTTGGGATGATGGTAAAGAAAAATATACTTTTCTTTCTTTTTTTACCCATTTTATAGTGCCAGTTTAATTGAAAATTTAAAACAGAAATTTAAAAATATTCCCCTTTTTAGTATATACTTAATAAAGATCTGTTTTAAAAAATAAGCGATGTTTTCTCAAGCCAGGGGGTGGCAACCGCCACCCCCCGCTGCGGACGCCCATGATATCAACTTAGAGATTTAAAATCGAATAGTATGTTTGTATGCTCTAGTTCAGTGGCGCAACCCTGAGGGGGTCAAGGAGTCCTGGCACCCTCAAAGAAAAAGTAAGATCAATGTAAAAAGAAAAAAATGGATTTTATTATTTAAATCAGTGATCCTCAACCAGTGCGTCGCGAAGTGTTTTCTGGGGTACCGCCACCGTCTTTCGATTTTTTTTCTTTAATATTATTAAATTAGAATTATATTTTAAAATACCCATTTTTAATGTGTTTTCGTTACTCTATTAAATTTACCTTAAAACCCGGATATTACTCAAAAAAGATTACGGAACACTGCTCCAAATAAATTTTTATAATCACCTAACGAATTCTACTGAATTTGCATTAAAAATATTTTTATCCCTTCAGCTCGGCTCCCCCAAGATTAAATTCCGAGCGCGCCACTGCTCCAGTTTCTCTGCAGTAATAATTCTAAAGCTACGGTTCTGAATCACCCTGTACACTTCAACAGTTTTAACGTCAAATAGACGAGCTACTCGAGTTCGATTAAAAGCAAACAAGGGCGGCAAAGTTACCGAGCGGCTTCAACGAAGGGTAGCCCCGGTCCTGCCAAAGTTTCGGGATTCTGTTGTTGTACAGACTGTTGGCCACAGTTTCCAGTTGCTCGGACATCACCACCAGGCCCTTCAAGGCGTTCAAGAGGTCCTGCAGTGTCCCCTTTATCACATTCAACAGCCCGTTATAGCGTATTGCCTCCTGCAGCAAAACGGTGTTGAAAGACTCCTCGTACAGGACTGGATACCTGAAGCGTTCCAACTGCCTTTCACACTATCCATCGACTACAGCTTCTATTCCATTCATCGTGGGTTTGTTAACGCCCATGGGTTTAACGGATCAATGAACCGGTTCATATAGTGGAAGTCTGAATGGTCCCAGACTCGGCCAGGATTAAGCCATCGGGGGTTAAACTGTCAGGGTACCTTAATTGCAGGGCCGCTAAGTTGAATGTCTGTGGCATGGTGGATATCATGTCCTCGGCTAATTGGGTCGTGACCTCTTCGACGCTGGAAGCCGCAGCGCCGACTTCCCGGGGTTGAAGGGCGAGAAGGGTCTCGATGCAGGCGTAGGTTTCACCCTGCGCGCAGCTTATGTCTGCATTCGGGTGCATCCCGAACATCGAGGGATTGTCGTTCAAGGGTAACGTGTTCATGTACTGGACGTACTCTCCGAACGACGCGTCTCCTGACAACTATCGCGCAGACAAGAAGAGGGAATTAAAAGGAGTCTTCTTCGTTCGACGCTCTGAAAATGCGGTAAATTGTGGGGAATTTTTTAAAAGAAAAGTATTGGGCATTAGAATTCGAAAATTTGTGCGTTTAGTAATTGACATTCGAGGAATGTGCTCAATTTGTCTTATGCAATAATAATAATTTTGTTCGAAGTTACAGTGGTAGTATTAAGAAGGGTTTGAAAACATGTTAGTTACTGGGGAGCTTGGAAAAATAAAAAAATGGGAGCACATTTCTTGAATGTCAATTAATAAAAGTACAGAGGTCGGAATTATAATACTCCATACTTTTCTTTGAAAAAAATCCACCAATGTTGTCTCGTTTTCACAGCGTCGAAGTAGGGAGATAAGGAACTTAGGACCCACGAATATTCTTACGATTAGACTATAATCTAGTATTTGTCGAGACGATTTTTCGATTAGTGTTTTGTCTTGTTTTTTATTAACAAAAGGAGATGAAAACTTAGGTCGAGAATCACACGCTCGAGTAGTTGCTATTTTTCAAAAAATAAATTGCTTCGTAAGCAGCGCTGACAAGTACTATATTGTAGTTTAAAGAATATTTCTGCAAAATTTCATTCAAATCGGTCCAGTAAACTCCGAGGTATTTTGCTATATCATCATGCTTTTATATACAAAAAAAAATAAAATTGCCCGTAACCCCCTAAAGGAGCAGGGGGTTCGAAGCGGAGACATTGAAAGATGTTGCACAGAATAGATGATTTGATACAGAATAGATGTACGCCTTTGTCTCTGTACTTGATAGTAATGTCCATCTTCGTCGAACTTATGGGACGACGAAAGAACCTCAGGTCTGTAAAAGTCCTCAAGGATGGTTAACACGCATCGACGATCCCAGTCGTCTGTTATTCGCCCTCCATAGTTGATGTGGCCCGCAGTGTATATGAGCACCTTCGGGATTGAACATTAGCATTGAATTTTCATGTTAGGATGGCACTGTGAATGCAATGAATCTCGGAGGAAAGCTGACTTTAAATGGAACGGTGTCGTATTCCAGGAGGAACATGTGCAGCTGCGATATGCATATCCTCAGGTCGCCGTCGGTGAACTCGTAGGGGATATTGAAACCAAGGGGGCCGAATTTCCTTCGTTCGAGGAGGACCGAGTGGAACAGACACAGGGAAAATACGAGCCACTTGAATTGCTCGACCTTTTCATGTTCGGACTGGAAGAAGCTCTGCATCTCGATCACTTGCGTCAAATATGCGCGGGACATGTTTGCCTGGGAAGAAGGAGGGTGGCATTTGAGGATAGTTTAAAGGGTCTTCCTAGTGTGAGGACTGCAAAAAAATTAATTCTTCTGCAATTTTTCGTTTTGCACGTTTGTAGGTTTATTCTATCACCGTTTGACTATAAACAAAATTTTGGAAATAAAAATATCCATTTATAGCGGGGTGGGAACATTGTTAAGAGATGAATATGCTTCCGGATATTGTATAAAATTTTTTTATAATCTCAAAAGGTGATAGAATAAAGCAATTTACAAATGTGAAATTTGTGTTTCTTTTTTTAATTCGCGAAAAATTGTACACCTTAAGGGTGTACAGGACTATTGAAATATCGAAAAATAAATTTTTTTATTACTGTTAATTCTGAAAGTGTCGTCCTTTGTGAACGTTTACAACAAAGTTTCATGAGGAAATTATAGCGCTGAACGTAACTGACAATGAGTGCACCGCAGAGTAACTACCTCGCAGAGCGGTATTGACGCAGTGAACGTAACTTTGAAGCCGCTTACCTCAAAACTACATTTTAAACAGTGTGTACATCATAACTTTTGACCAAATGAAAATTTTCACTTGAAACTTTAACTGGATGTGCAGAATTCCTCCCTTACAGCATGGAATTTCTGCATCGAACGATTGAAAACGATTTTTACCCGTAAAAATGTGGAGAAAAAATTGATTCGTGGGTATCTTTCAGAATTTTTGTTTAAATTCGCCAGTAAAGTTCCGTGTGCTTAATAATTTCAACAAATTTGAACATTTCGACAATTTTTTTGGCAATTACACAGAAAGACGTCCACTATAAACTGTGAAAAGCACGGGTATAATGATTACTTGGTACCTATGCAATCCGACACAAAAGAAACCATCGATTTTACGTGTCCAACGGCCCTGTGTACCCCCTTAAGGAATAAACGAGACGAAACACGAAGTCTGGATAAATATAAGTGGAATTGAAATATTTTTACCCTTATGCCTCTTGGAGGCTCGACCGTCATTTTGCTGCTGTTTTGAAGAATGCTGACGGGGAAGGCTGGAGAGGGTGCCGAAGTCAGCCACAGCCGGAAATCGCGATGACTTTTCCCTCTGGACAAAAGTTCCACCAGTGTGTCCAGGTCTGGCATCCAACTTGGCGCCAAATGGCAATTCTACGACAGTTTATTTTGCTAAAATAATTATACCACTTATCACCTATTTTATTACCATCTAAACACCATTCAAAGTTCATTTCATCTCGATATAAGCCTGAAATCAATTTACTTTTTACTACAACATCCTATAGAGGCACAACTCTGTACAATCAATTAAAATGAAACTTTAATACCCTTAATGGCCCACAAAGAAAAGTGTCACTGTGTAAAAGAAACTTTTTATTTAAAAGAGTCGAGACAATTTTAAAATTAATTCAATATAACAATTCACATATGATTTACTGCTAATTTGCTAGATAAAAACAAAGTGAATTATTTTTAAAGTTGTCTCAAACCTCAGTATTTAAACCTTTTCCAATTTCTTTTGCTGAAAATTTGCTAACCCCGCTCGAAAAGTATTTCTACACAGCCTTCCCATATTCAGATCCTAGAAACTGACGGAAAATTCGATTGAAAATGGGATGAAAACCAACTGCAATTTTGTTATTTGTAATTTTTACGAGCAGACAATGGTGTCGAAAGTTATCCAGCGAATACACACTGCCTTTGTGATCATCCCTGTTTCACTGGCAAGAGAAATGTTCATTACGTATTCATTGTATCGTTAGAGTGTGAAAAGACAAACGAACAAGGGGAGACAAAGGGAATAGAAGGGAATTGAGTAAGTAATTGTGGCGAGGTGCGCGAACAAACAAGGGACATCAATTTGCTATTTAACGCGACCGGCTCTTGTCATCTCCGTGAAAATACGCTTCTTTGCCTCTTTGTTTCGTTATCAAGTGGCGCGAGCCCCATTCCGTGATACGATAAATCATTTCCCTGCTCGGCGGCCCCCCTCCCCCCCTCTTTACATATATTCCGCAGATAAAGGAGATAGCTCTTTTTCTCTGTCCCTTCTTTTATCGCCTTAGAAAGGACCCGTAGGATATTCGCTCCTTCCCTTTCTCTTTTTAAACGAGGATATTCGTTTGATCGACGACCGCAATATTTCGCGGTATAAGGCGCAACAAATCTTCCCCTTCAGCCGGGAATCGTTTAGCAATTTGCCTGGACATTCGGCGTTATAGTGATTGATATTTCCGAATGCACGTCCCGCGATACTTCTGTCAGTTCTGTCATGCAACTCCGGATATGAGTTTCGAACTTTCTATTGGTTCGGTGGAAAAGTTTGTTCGCTTTATTGGACCACAGCCTTTATCTTTAAAAGTAAAAATATGTTACGTGTCTTTCTAGTCAAAGTATTTGACTATTTCCCGTGGCTGTCTATCAGCTTTTGCCACTTTTTTCGTACAAGTACAAGTAGGTGTAATAAAAAAGACCTGACATTCTCAGCGAACGTCTGTCCATTGTCTGGATCTACTTGCTAACAGTGGCGGAGTGGGCAGGGTGTCAGCTTGCCCGATGGCAAGTTGGACCTGTGGACCCCTTTAAACATTGTAATTACTAATAAATATGTATTTATTTTACAAAAATTTGAATTTCACTTTTTTGCCATTCGTGTATTTTTTGGGAACTTTATTCTTTATGAGAATTAAGTGGTAGCCTTGTAGTTATGATTGGGCCCCATAAACACTGTAATTACTAACAAATATATCTTTAGTTTATAAAAATTTTAATTCTACTTTTTTATCATTTATGTATTTTGTGAAAATTTGATTTATTTCTTATAAAAATTAAGTGATAGCCTTATAGCTGTAGGTGGGCTCCCTTTGTCTCCTAGCGATCAATATTTTTAGACTCACTCTACCGGTGCTTGCTAATCTCAAAAAGCTCTAACGAAAAATGTGTTGCATTTCGAGACGTTGCATGGTGTTATTTCTTAGAATCATTTTCTCAGAAAAATATCCTTCTCACCTGGAAGAAGCACCAGTAGCCACTGTCAGCGGACAGCCGCATCATGGCCTCTGCCCTTGGCCCTTGACCCTGTCCGAGCGATATCGAGCGCAATTTCGCTCCCATCTTCAACCTATCCGCGAATTTGTACAGCTCGGCCGCAGGGTCCGTGCCGGTGGATAAGATAAAGACGATCGGCGTGGTCGGCGAGGATTCATTGTAAACCGCCGACAACTCGGTGGTTTGGGGCTCGACGAATTCCCGACCTAAATTCTTGGCCAGAAAAATCTGCATCGCGTTCGTCACTTTGTCTGGTCGGAGACACTTCAGGACCAGCATCTTTTGAAACTCGTCCAATTTACTTTGCCATGGCTCGGGGAACGGGGCCCTTGAAGGAAAAGGGACTTGAATAAATTAAGAATTTAAGAAATTTTAGAAAGAAACTTGGATAATTTCGGCGATTTCTTGCCACCTCCCTCCCCCGGTATAAGAATTCGTAAGAATTTATATTCCAACCCCCTGCACCTCCGTCCTCAAAGTAATATTTTTTACAATGCATTTTGCAGGTTCCTAAAATTCTTTCAAAGGTTTATATAACTCATAAAAATCGATTTCGGGAAATTTGAACTAAAATTACTCTTCTGGAACGTTAATAGTAGAATTTGTATTTATTAAAAATTAATATAAAAAACATTTTGAAATTGATCAATGTGGAAGATACGAATGTTGAATGCAGAGGATTTGAAACGAAGCTGCGAGGATTGAATTTTAAATGTAATTTTATGCGACGATATGCAAGGGGTGTTTCGATTTAATAATTCACCCCGTCTACATATTTTTACCCTCGGTTCAAGCGCGAATAAATTACCGCGATCGAAACGGTAAAGGGTAGCTTAAATCTCACTCACACGTGCGCCTCCTGAGCGTCGAAAACCAGTTTAAATTGGGGCAGAGTTTGCGTGAAGGACTCGACGAACTTGTCGAACTTTGGAAGGTTCTGGAGCGCCTGAAGTTCTTTCCAGCATCGCGGCGTGATCCAATCCGTGGCCGGATTCGGCTTGTCCTACGGCGACAGAGAAGGCTTTATGCGTCCGCGTGATCCTCGGAATCCATTTCGCACCTGCCACCTCTTATCTATTTCGCAAATCGAGGATCTTTGCCACTGTCTAACCGCGAAAGGCTTTCCCTGTTCCCTTTCATTTCCAATCCGTTTGATCCTCCGCGGCTGGCATTGCTGCTTCGCCGAGATTTATTCGCGGGATCTCTCTGTGAAATTCATTATCGCGCCTCTCGCCTTCTAAACAGACCACTGAGGATCAAATGACGGAGAAAATTCTCTACCCCACGGGTTCAGCTTTCACCGCTGAAATATTTCTCCAGCAGCCTCGCTTTGAAACGGTCGTTGCACGAGTATGCCGCTCGTTCTGCGCGATGTTCTTTGATTGGGATTTTGATTTTAGGATGTTTTTTTTTTAAATTTATTCGCAGTGATGTCTTTTGCTAAAAATGCTGTGTTCTTTTATCTACGCACGAGAGGAATGTTGAACGAGACAGAGAATACATAGGTTCAGCTTTTATGGAAGTAGATTCCAATTGTGTCTCTGTTATCAGTGACAATAACAGAGTATTGAGTGAACGGTTCGATGAACGCTTTATGGATCTTACCTCGAATGGTTCCGGACCCGCTAGGAAGTGCCTCCACTCCGTTGCGTCGATTAAGTTGTCGTACATTCGTATCCGCGCGCAGACGAGAAACGCGAAATGCAATTTGTGCTTTTCGAACAGGCTGCGGCACACGTTCGTGAAGAGGGAGAACGTGAACTTCTGGTTGATGCCGTCCACGCGTTTCTGGATGTCGTCTGAAAATTTGTTTTTTACCACGTCACAGAATTTTCCTGTTCTCCTACTCTTGTGTTTATCCTCAACTCGCCAATTTCTCGATTATTCAACTTATTCCTATTCCCTACTATTGTTTCTATTTTTCAACTTATCCCTACCTTCTACTTTTCAACTCTGAAATATTTTCTTATTTTCCTACTTATCCCTACTCTTCAATTTTCCCCTATTTATCAACTTATTCCTACTACACACATCCTAACTCCCCAAATCCCCTTTTCTTCTTCCTCCCCCACTTTCCATCATCCTTATCCCTCTATCACCTCACTCCTCTAACCCCAAGTCGGAGTTTCCCAATGACCCATAATTCCCTCTACAAATCTTTCTCCCCCTCACTGCTACCCCCCCTCCAAAACAGTAATTAACTGGTAACAAAGGACGCATTGCACTGACCGCTCTTGTCCGTCGCGATTATGCTATTGTTGAAGATCTCGACGAACCATTCCAGAGAGTACTGGTACATTGTGTCGACGTACTGCAGGTCGGAGAGACAGAAGAAAAGTATTTGCGCCCGGGCTGCCACTGGGATGTACAGGGACCTGGTTATTTCGATGTCCGCCTGGGTGATCGCGGCTTCCTCCATTTTTATCTGCGACACAAGCGATAAATTGTGTGAGAGGCGAACTGACAACCACTCGCCAGTAAATTGGCGATCTTGAATCCCTTAATCGAGAAACATACTTCTTCTAACAATCATTTTACTGAAAAAGTATTTTCGCTTCTAATTACAATCGTGTTCCTCAATCGTTTGATTTCATCACTGACGAAACGATTTGCACGGAATATTCAAGATACGTATATTCCTTTGCAATTCAGTGTTAAGGCGTACCTTGATTTCCTCGCTCTTAACTTTCGAAGCTTCCAAGGTGAGGATCAGATCCATGTCGTCCACGGCCGAGCCCTCAGACACCGATAATCTGTAGAGGATTCTGTCTTCAATTTCCATTAATTCCCTTCTCATCTCAGAATTCGATATAATTAGAGCGTTCCTTGCTTGCTCGAGGTCGGGCCGCTCTTGAATGGCGACCAACGAGAGCATCTGGTCTTCTAAGCCCCTTTTATAGTCCAATGAAACACAATGTTAATAAATATAGTGTCTCTGAACATTTACAGTAAGGTACATTAAGAAATATTACCTACCTTGATGGCTCGAAAAGAATGCGATACTTAGAACTTTTTTTAAGAGAAACTCTCAAATTATATTATTTAAAAACATTATGCCTATATTTGTATATATTTAGACAACATTTTAAAAAAAATTAAATAAAATAACTATCTAAAACTGTAAATGCGTTTTTCTCGAAACTATGTTTTTCGAATTGCTTAGCATGATATCTCAAAAACTAATCAACCGATTTACTTCAAACTTGGCATATATCTCTTGATTTTATTAGCTAATAATAAACTATGTTTAAAGGAAGTAAACGACGGCGGAGAAAATATTATTATTATTATTGTTATTATCACTCATAGAAAATAAATGAAATAATACATATAGATGAGTAAGAGTAAATCTAGATATCTTACCCTTTGAATGATTAATCTACGAAAGACACGATAGAAAGAAGTCACTACCTCCCAAGAATGTGTACAACTTACGTGACAGTTAGAGCAAAGTTGACCAGTAGTATTTTCACGGTCACTTCTGGCGTGTAGTGAGGATTAGAGAGTCTGGTGGTGAGAAAAAGGCGAAATTCGGGATTGTAGGGGATGATGTTCTCCCCGACCTTGACGCACCATACTCCGCCATGCTCGAACAACGATCTCATAAGTATGGGATCTAAGCCAGCCTCCAGCTCCAGTGCGACATTCTCTATTAGGCAGGCTCTGCCGAACCGAACGCAGGATTCCAGCACCCGAAGGATTTCCTTGTCCGTCATCTTCGCGATGGAAATCCCGGTGTCTTTGTACTATTTTCCACCAAAGCATCCACGAAATGTTATTTTACTCTAATAGCATACCTACTCAGTGGCGAACTGGGTCTAAAAATATTGGTTGCCAAGAGACAAAGGGGGCCCACCCACAATTACCAGGCTGTCATTTAATTTTTATAAGAAATAAAATTTCCAAAAAATACCCAAGTAACGGAAAAGTACAATTAAAATTTTTGTGAAACACTTGTATACTTTTTAGTAATCACAGTGTTTAATCCTTTAGCGCCGGACGTATTATATATAATACCTTTCCGGTATGAAGGAATTTTCCCTTCGAAAGTGGAACAAATGCGCTGTTTGCACCAGATTAGTCCACGCTTAGAGTAGTTTTATTCATTGAAGGAAAATTAACCTAACTGAACCCTGTATTCATCTGTTTTATGCATTTTAACTTCTGGACTTTTAACGACAAAGAAGGGCCATTTTTTTCTTTAACGGGATTTAGGTGCCGGCGCTAAAGGGTCAATGGGGCCCGCTTTATCAGGGGTCCACTTGCCATCGGGCAACCCGACGCCCCGGCCAGTCCGTCACTGAGTATACTTGCTACCGATACAAGTCTCAAGCAGCTGTGAGATTTGATCAATATTAATGGACAATAATTCCTGGCCGCTGAAAAGTAGTTTAAGCACCCCCCCCGACGATAAATTTTCCACGGTGCGCCCTCGTGTTCATTTCATAACCGTCAGATACCCTTTTCATGCACGTCACGTTCTTTATACTCCTTTCACGTCTTTCGTTCTTTTATCCGCACGCTTCCTATTTTCCCTTTAACGGTTTAATTACGGGGGAGTGAGGCGGAGAACGACGCTAAACGCGCTCTAAATCACGAAGGCCTTGCGCGAGATATATCGACGGTAATTTTCGCCCGGCGGCACGGTCTCAGGTGGACCTCATCGTGCAAAACATCGGTAACACCCGATGTCGCCGTGAATCAGTTGCCCTCTACGCGCAGCGCTTCAATTAAATGGAAATATTCTCAATCTGCATTCCCTTATATCATCCCAAGAACACGACCTGCACGAAGTCTACGAAGTAACTAACTGTTTCAAACATTCCCCTCGCTGATTCTTCCATTTTTACATCCCTCACCTTTAAACCCCCAAAATCCCTAAAAATTTCATCCTCTTAAATTCAAATGCACAGTCTGACGCGCACCTGCAGTTTCCCAACCAGCGATCGCAGTATCTCGCACAGTATCCGAGGGTCTATTTAAATCGAAGCCTGTGTTCGCCTCGCAAACAGTTTCCACGCTTTCCGCGAACCGAGTTTAAAGTGGCTGTCGAGTAAGAGGATTCGTTTCTAGGCGGGCGCGTTTATCAAGTACGAAAATAATATCCCTGTCGTGTTTCCTGAGAACTTAGAGTGGCATGGTGACAATTTGCAGGATCGTGAAGGGTAATGAAGTACTTTGTATTGTACCACTTAACACAATTTTGGATTATTTGAAACAAAAAGAAACAAAATTGTCTATTAAGTATACTGTAATGCCTAAGCATTAACAGCGCGTTGAAGAAATGAATGCCGATTTTTGACACTTTGAAACACTTTCGAAAGTTTTTTCGGCATTATACTTAATTGTCAAATTTGTTTTTTTTTTGTTTCAGATAATCCTAGGTTACCCTCCGTAAAAAGAATACCGCCAGCCTAACTTCTATAATAGTTTTTAATGTTTTAAAATACCTATGGTAAAATGATGGTGCCAAACCGGAACTTAAGTTTCTCTATAATTTGCATCATGAGGGTCGTATTTGTTCCTCTACTAACCATCGAACGTATCCACTTGTTGGCCTGCCCCTGGGGATCGATAAAAAGTGGCCAGCGCTTCGAATGCATCGCCAGAACAGCGTTCTCCACGGACAGCGAATCCCTGGGCAAGCCCTCGATCTGCCATTTCCTTATCTCCACCTGATCGCCCAGGGTGGAGACCGGGTCGCTGCCAGGTGTGTGGGGCACACCTTCGCCGAGCACCTTTTTCCAGGACGACAGCAGAGTGGCTCGGTACTTGTCGGTGAAGGGTGTCAAGTAGGCTATCGCTCCTGTCAAGCAAGTGTTCCGTTTGTTATTCCAAAAGCGCGGAAATTATTGTTTCTCAGAATCGTGGAAGGAAAGCTTTTATGCTGTGTCTAGATGTTGAGTAGTAGAATAGTAGAGTCGGAAAAATTCTGAAAAATGTGAAAGGAAAAGAGTTCCAGAAATAATTATTTCATTGAGGAAAATCATAACTTCTTTAATTTTTAATATATTTAGCTAAAAATTTTAAGGGTGCGCTCTTGAGATATTCTACTTTAATGAAAAAAAAAATTAAAAAAAGATACAAAAAATAGAAAAGATGATGCCTCAAAGATATTTTACCTCGAAGTCAAATTTTGGGTCATTTTAACCCAGTGTAACGACCGAGGGTTAAATCAAATTCCAGAAGAGAGAGAATTACATTCTAAATTCATTCTAATTGACGTCCAACTCAGAATGTTTTACACATATTTATCACCACAGAGGTTCCCCCATGATTCCCAACCGTGTCATAGAATCTCCGAATCGGTCGTTCCCCCAGTGTCATGCACAGCAGCTTCTGCAACCCTTCGAGACCACTCGTCTCCCCTTCCCGAGACACTTGTCCCGAAGGAGGAAGAGGAATTCGTACCGGAAGCGAGGAGAATATCGCCGACGGCATTCTTCAAGGACTTATTTAAGTCAGCGACGGTCGACATCCAACGTATCTGTTCCCCGGCCAAGCCGGCGACCAGCCTGACAGCTCTCCCCATTCTATCCTCGCAAAGCTGCTTTTCCTTCTCCAGTTCCGCCTTTTTCTCTTCCTCCACGCGTAGGTACCCACGCAGCGTCTCGATACCCTCCTCCACCTCCTTCAGCCTTTCTATGGCGGCCATCAAGGCCCTCTCCGTTTCCATCAGCGCCTCCTCGGCCATGGCCAACGCCTCCATCTTCGGTTTCACTTTCAGGTTGACGAAGTAGTAGTTGTACATAGCGTGGGCCCACAAGCACAGCGAGTAGCAAGCCTTCGAGACGTATTGGATCTGGAAGGACGTTTCCACTTAGTGCACCGAACCTTTTGCCTTACAACTTTGCCACGCATCGATGCTGGTCTATAGTATATTGGTTCCGAAACCATTCATCTTACAACTAGTCTGAGAATTTAGACTTCTACCAGTGGTATTTACAGTTCAATGGAACTTATGTGTGGGGGCCATGGATGGAGTGCGAAATTATACTTGCGCAGGAAATGGGAAGTAAAAGTGTATGGAAAAAGGCACTCGTAGGTGATATTTATTTATTTATTAGGGGAATAGTAACCCTTTGGTAGAAAATACATAATATAGAAAACGGATAAATAAAATTAAATAAAATAAAATAAAGTAACAAATACCACAGGGGAGAAGAGAAATGAAGAGGTTGTTACCCTCAAATTTTCCCGCCCTAGGCTGCAGCCCACTTACATTAGCCTATATACATACAATTCCACCCCTGGTAAAGATGATTGTACAGAAATGATAAGTCTAGGACTGAAAAAAATTCTTTTTCGACCCTCTTCACGAACCACTTCCGTGTCAGTTAAAGACGAGCAAGTAGTAACGTCACGTGGATGGTCAGACGCGCTTAAGTGATCCCAGAACGTTTGCCACCCGGGCGTTCTTCTTTAAATCCGCCACCGTTAATCGCTACAAAGTTTCACGTTGCAAAACAAACCTTGTCCGGCTGGAAGTCAGGGTTCTCGATGTAGACCTTCAGCTTGTTGATCATCTCCTCCGTCAGACTCTCCTTGTCGTAATTCTCCATCGTGTATAAAAAGTGACCTGGATCCGCGAGCATTTGGCTGCCGGGCCCCCAATAATCCAGCTTCGTCTCTTCGCCGAATTTTCCGCTCTCTATCTACACCGAAAGCGGACACAGGTGGATAGGATTTCGCGTGCAATTTAGCAGACAGAGGGAGAAGGAACGCGAAAGAAAATCGAATGAAACGCTCCACGTCCGTCTGCAACGAATTGACAAAGCATTTCAATTATTGCTCTGTTACAGCGAGGTAACGGGATTCCGAAGCTGTGGAACAAGCTTGTTTATAAGACAATCGAGCGCTTATTCGATGCTCTGTTACTCGGAGCATGCAGCATAAATTCCTTCAATTGCAGCTTCTCTAATTGCTCTAGGTGCAGCGCAGGCTGTTTCATTAAGTGGATTACAGCTTCAAGTGACTGTACACTTAGTTAAAAAATGTGGCATAATTTCACAGTATTAGCATCTTTTTCGGGAATACTTCTGCGATATGGATATGTTTATTAACAGTCTAGCGTCTTATGTTAATAGTTTCTAGAGTTTCCTAGAGTCTTTTTTATAAAATAATAATTGAGTTTATTGTAACTAAATGAATATTAAAAAATGGCACTATTACAGCCAAAACAGTATTGCTACTTTTAGAAGAGAAACTAAGAAATCTAGAAAAATTGCGCAGGGGTTCACGA
Organism: Andrena minutula; assembly: GCA_929113495.1. Classification (NCBI taxonomy): domain Eukaryota; kingdom Metazoa; phylum Arthropoda; class Insecta; order Hymenoptera; family Andrenidae; genus Andrena; species Andrena minutula. The sequence goes on from OV815993.1 coordinate 3,537,737, forward strand.
AGCAGAAGCCAGTCATGCAAATTTAGGAACCTCGCCGAATTGTAGGTATTTTTTAGCAGACTGTACTTAAGAAAGCTTGAATACAGGGCTGTAGGTGTAAACGGAAGTGAGAAACGCCCCGCTTGGGAATGCAAAGTGTTCTTTCATCGATGCGCCATTTGCAGAGGAGCGCGTTGCCGAGTGTTAACTTTTAAAAAGTCATTTACCACGCAGGCGAGCATCACCTGTGTTTTTCAAAGCGGAAACTGTGCTTCGCTAGTGGCGTACATAACTCGAGTTTCATCGATCGCCCAAATCTCTACTCTGCGTCCCTTTCAGCGGAGCAACAAAAACCCTGGCAATTCCGACGCCACCACTCGCGACGAAGCTAATTCCCACGAATTAACGTAATTTCCATTTTAAAATACGACGATCGATAATACTCCCCCAAACAGATTTACCAGAATATTTTTCTCTGTGTACACTTGAACATTCGGTTTTTCCAGCACTGGTATTTATTTACTAATGCTGCTGCTAAATTGTTTTCGACTGTTTCATTCTCTATTGATACGGATATTTAATTGATTTCTGTGCTGTGAATTGGTGAAGCTCTGTGCCAGTGTTTCTCAACCTTCTTTGACTTGCGATCCCCTTTTATAATATTCAAATAACCCCCCTTCTCTATATAGGGTAAGGCAAATTTAATAATGTAAATAAAACACATTAAAAAAAAGGAATTTCAGAATATAATTCCAAGTTAATAATATTTAACAAAATAATCTCCCCTGGAATTATGAAACTTTTTCAACAAACCTTGACCGGCTTCACGTTGTTTATAATACAAATAACTTCGATGACCAGCAGCACGCCGACTGGGGGCCTCCTCATCGCTCTCACCTCGGTGATGTCGTTCCTATTGAGGCCCCTTAAACTTTTCTCCGCGGCGATCAACATAGGACGCGCGAGGCCTGTTGGTAAATGGGATATCGATTCAACCGTTAACAGTCTCTGCAACTATGCGCAGTGATTGGATAACTTTCATCGCGTTCATCGAAAATTCTGGAGGAAACGAAATTGTACGTTGTACGTGACTTTGGTGGGATAGAAATTCAGTGGATCAACAAAATATCGATATTCAGATTAGGATTGGTATATGTGTCAATAGTGAGGTTTGTGAGTGGAATTGATACGAGGGGACGGGAAATATAGGAGATAATGTCTTTGGTGTCAACCACGCAGAATTGATAGTAATTTATTTATTTATTCATATATGGGAAAATCCTTTGGTATATGGAGAATAGAGAACACCATTAGAGGACTAATCTATATAAAGGGTGAGTCACCTAACATTGAAACCTAAAATATCTCTTGATGCGAGAAAATGTCTAAGAAAAAACATATTTGCTTCAGAGGGACAGTTATTATTGTGATAGAGATTTATTTCTCAAGGTCATATTTTCCGAAATTCCATGGTCATCGACGTTTTGTTAAATGGGACGACGTGTTTTCATTAGTCTAATATTATACCTAATAAAAAGACAAATTCAACCATGTATAATATGTAGACCTTCAAATAACCTTCCACCCCAATAATTGCCCTCGAACGCAAACGTATTTTTCCTTAGACGTTTTCTCGTATCACTGAAAACAGTGGAAATATTTTACGTTCAAATGTTAGGGGACAAATAAAGGAACAAAATAAAGGTAAAGAAATAATACATCGATAGAAAATGAGCAAAAAATGGGTGCTGCAAAGAACATACTGAGTGGCAAAAGAAATAAACTAAATTCGCAGTAGTTATCAACACAGTTGTTAATGCCAAAGGCAGTACTACTTAGCAAATTAACCGAGTCATTGTGGAACAAGTACGTAATAAAGGGGCTAAAAAGCGTACTCAAGTCTGCTTCGGCTTCGTCTTTGATCATCTGGTTCTCTGCTTTCATCTTCGTCGCCATAGCTTCCTGTTCCTTGGCCTTCGCCCTCGTCTCCTCTGCTTCCATCTGTCCAAGATAGTCAAGATTTTAGTACCAATACGCACAAAAGATCGCCGAGAGATGTGAAATTCTCGAGGCGACTCGATAACAACAGCAAAACCAGTGAATGGGGCTCGACTTCTCCGAGGTGTGTCTTGAATAGACGACTTTAGAAGCATCTCGCCCACAATAAAGCTCGACTCTTTTGACGATACTAACGGTGTCGTGGGTGATCCTCTCGATCATCGCAGCAGTCGCCTCTGCTGCCGCTATCAACTTCGGTTGCATGTCCGCTAGTAATTTCTGCATGTTCTTCACCTCCACTTCCGCACTCGCAAGTTTGTCCAGACCTATGGGGAAGTCCAATGAAAATCACGGCGGAACAAAAGGAAAGGGAACTTTCCAAGTGCAGAGTCTTAAGTGCATCCTCGTGTAATCCCTTCAGAAATTTAGAATTTTACGATTAAAATTTAAAATTTAGGCTTTTGGCACGGATTTATACATATTTTAAGATGATAAAATAAAATTTTGTTGTTCTTTTTCCTCGATGCAGTCTCGAATCAATAGCACGGGTCGAAACTCTTTACTTTTATAAATAAAAGTTAATTATTAATCTTTTAACTTTTAAATCATTTCTTTTTTGTTTTAAGTTAAAGTTATACATTAACACAATTGATTAATAAAAGTTCTGGGTCTACAAATTGATACCGAAAAGACTTATCCCACTATGTGTTGGAGTTTTCTTTAAAAAAAATCCTAAATTTTGGAAGGGATTACACGAGAATGTACCTTTAAATCACTCGAAAAGCAAGATTGCCTCCCCGCATCGTAAATTCATAAAATCACAAGGTATCCCGGAATAATAACATATATGAAGATTCACGAGAATCTTCTTCACCCTTCCCGCTATTTTTACCCTCCATCCGCCACATTACGAGCCACCACGTAACCGTCTATTCCAACTCACGCTCGAATTGCGGGGATTAATTAATTCGCGTAAGCAGATTACACGGAATAGGGAAATTGATAATTTCCATCGATTATACGTATATAAAGACTGAATTACGCTAGCGCGCTAATTTATGCGCGCTGCAATTACGCATTTACTCGCTTCCCGCCCCTATTTCCGTTTTAAACAACGTTGCCGCTTAACTTGATTAAAAATTCATCAAGAAACATAGGCGAAATCACATGGAAATGTATGGAAATCCAGGTACAGCGGAGGTTCCTCGGAGATCCCGCCTGGGCGATTAAAAATCAAAGTGCCAGCTGGCGAGGGTGGGTCGAGAAAACAAGGAAGTCTCATCTGTCCCCCTTCCTCCCTGGCCTTCGTTAATTAACCATATCAAACTGGTTCCGGCCACGCAAAGGGGATGGAAAGTGTTCAATTTATCGATCCAATTTTTTCGGCACCGCTCCCTTTGTCTTCCCGGCTGGAATTAAATAATGTTTACACGCCCACGTCCTGTGGGTCCAACGGAGCGAGCCTGACGTCTCGACGTAATATCATTCCGTCCTTTCAACGTAACAAAGAGATTTTAGAAGGGAATTTTCCTCTGCAAATACACAGCGAGTGTTCTCGATCGGAGATCCACTATTTCTAACATTTTATATTTGTATAATTGGTTAAATAAAGGTACCTTTACTTTTGTGATAAAAGGATTTTATTGAGGACCTTGCAGCAGGGGGTGCAGCTCCAGCTTCACTAACTTCGAGTAAATTAGAAAAATTTGCTTATAAAATTATTGCTTTGTCTTAACATTAAAAAGATAAAACCAATTGAAAAATATATATTTGCATTTTGCACAGAAGAGGTAGTAGTTATTGAGTTCATAAGGTTTTATTTCTATTTTTGGCGGAAAAATAATCTATAATGCTTAATATTAATATTTTCTTTACAGAATATTTTTCCACGAAAAATAGAAGTCAAAACTTAGCAACTCAATAACTACTACTTATTGTGGGTAATATCTATTTTTCAATTAGTGATCTGTTTTTAATGTTAAGTCAAAGCAATAATATTAATATCAATATTAATATTTCTATTTTTATTTATTTGGCATAAATCGCTAATTTGTTAATTTAATGGGCTAGCGTGTTGAGAAAGGGAAGATAGAGGTTTGAAGAGTGTCAGGGAGCAGGCGAACTTTGGGCAGAATTTATGCGCTGCATTGATTAAGTAACCCTATAAATACGTCTCGTCAGTGTATTTCCGTCGATCGTTATTTAATTTTCGTCGCTTTTAAATGTCACGACACGTACCGCGAACGTCACTGTCAGTGTTGCAGAGTAGACGAAATCGATAGTCTAAGGCTGTCGCGTAGCAGGAGCTTCCAACAGACGGGCTATGCTTAATTTATCGGCTGCAAAATTACCCAACACCTAGGGTCATTTACCTTTGACCCCCATGGATCTTTGCAGCCATCCTTTATCATCTCTTTCCAACGAAGCATCTGAAGACGATTCAAGCTTCATCTACGAGGATCGAATTCACGTAATGTCTTGTCACTGTTGTCCATGTTCAGCAGATTAGAAATAACAATCTACACGCTAGGAACGTTGACCATCTCTGTGGTGGGCATTCTTCAACTTGCTTCGAAGGAACGTTGCTGTGTGAACAGCTTGTGTGCAATTTGCTCGCGGGATGGAAGCCTGCGGTGATTGCTTTTCAGAGCGCCTTAAGCAACCCATCGTAATTAAATCTCTGGTTGCAAGCTGCAGTTTTTTCTATTCACTTTCAGCACTTGGGAAAATTACGGAAACGGTTTAATGGCCAAACGCTTGACGGGCACGAGGAAGTGAAGATGGACGTTGGGATGTGGTCGGGGAAATCGTAGGGTTGATCTTTTGTGGTTGATTCGAGAATTTCTTTTAGAGTTTGTTGATTCAACTTAGAGTCGTGGGGATGGACGCATTGATGACTTACTACGGAAGATTCCGAATCCGAAAATTCAAAAAATTTTGAAACTTTGTGAATAGGTATGTAGGGGATTTCCTCCTGATTACAACGCAATTTTTGTTTGCTGCTGAAATTCACTCGAAGGGGTGAAATCAACCCCTGAAAATTCGGCTATTTTCCGATTTTGTGTTATAAATCGAGAATTGTAAGGGACAGAAAAAGTTTCAAGACAAAAGTTGCTTCTTTTAATTAGATTTATCATCTGGTAATAAAATTATTTTACAGTTCACGAGTTATAACACAAAATCGGAAAATACAGCTTGAAGAAACAGCCAAGAACTATTTGTTGCATATAAACACTTCAATTTCAGAAAAAGGGTAACATAGATTATTTGTGCACTAAGCCAGTGACATTACTTTTTATTTTATTAGGGTATTTAGTTTCCATTATGCGATTCTATTTTCGAGGGGCGATCAGGAATTAATAGGTTCACTGTAGTTGGTTAATTCGTTTAAGACGACCCCATTTTAGGAAATGGGGTTGTCCTACGTGGCACACGATCCGCGGTGATGGCACTACGTAATGCCTTTGCAAACACCGACCTGATCGAAACCTGGGTGGCGAGAAAATTGCACTTAATTCGAAGGCTCTCGAGATTTCACGGTCACCTTCAGCGTTTTCGACGAAAATCGATTTCTGGTACTATGTTTGAGCGACGAGGACCGTTGAGACGAGTTCGGCACCGATATCGATGGCAAAATTCATTTTACCAAGTACCGTAAACTGGGGAAGCATTGAGAGTTAATGAACATGTATTAAAAAAGGAACAGAACCAGATTTTTATGTATTTTCATATTTGTAGTACACTTAAAGCCAGTTTAAAATTGTTAATTTTTATATTACATAATAAAATGTCACAAAAACCTGGTAATGTCCCCTCAGTTTACGGTACTATCGCCATGCGCGTGCTTTTTTGCAAAAAACACAATTAGTGCGATTTCTAAGTTCTTAATTTACTTTTATATCAGTATTTTTAATATCAGCTAATCTAAAAAAACGGTAATTTTGATTCCAAATTTTGGCGGAATGCGATTTGCTTGTTTGTTCTTTTACGTGTCTGGGCCATAAGTGTCTGAAATCTAGCCACATTGTGCCATCGCGATCCTATAACGATTTCTTAACATTCAGAAGAACAGAATTTCTTTCACAAATACTGAATGTTGAAAACTTAGAGTAGAATAATTATGAACACTGCTGGGAGCTATTTAACTTCCTGCACGCGTGGAAAAGTATTCGAATTGAGATTAAAAACGAACCACATCACTTTCATTGCAAGCCACACAGACTTTCCCCTCAAAGAACTTTAAAAGAACTGTGGTAAACTCGATTTACTCTCACGAACCTGTGGTTAGGCGCTCCGCCGCCGCCTGTAACTCCCGTTTCTTCATTCCCAAAAGATCGCCGTAACTGGATAGCAGCTCCAAGTACGATGTTGGCGTGACGTAATTATGACGATCTAATTCCTGCGCGACAAAACTATGTATTAATATACCAGCGTATTTCTCCGAAGTGGGACGCTTGTTAATAAGCTTCCAACAAGCACCGAGAAGCTAATTAAAATACAAGAGCCTTCTGAGCCGCGTACAGATTTGCAACGTAACTCTTACATGCTTCGATAAATTCCAGCGTTGCTTCTTTACTATTTCACTTCATGTCTCGACTACCCGCCAAGACTTCTTCGCGCCGTAACATCGTATCTAAAATTTGTTACGCTACGGAGTTACGAATACCGTCCATATTGTTACGTTACGGAGTTACGCTACGCGGTTACGTTACAAATCTGTGCGCGACTTAAAGAGTCCAATAGACAAGTTCCAAGCCTTCTCCATCGAGTCCATTATTCGAGCCAATCTGCAGAAAATTTCGAGCAGGAAATTGCAAGGGCCGAGCGTTGAAATTCATTTTTCCGCGGAAATCGCCTCAGGCGATGTAATGTCGTTTCTATTTCGCGCGTCATTTCTATTTCCCCTGTATTTACTTTCCACCTACGAAACAGTTTTGTGATCGCATTTTTACGCGGACGATTTGTTTGTAAATTCCTGCAGGTACTTCACAGTTTGCAGTGTAGATGAGAATTAAAAACTGGTTATGCAAAATTCCAAGAGAATGCTCCGCGAAGGGGAAGCTTGTGCACGCCCACGCTTAGTCTCGGCAATCCAGAGTTGCAGTCGCGTTCCAGTTCCAAGCTACCCGGGGATTATCTAATTGAAATTCTCTCGGTGAATCGAATTTTACAATGATTATTGTGCGTAAAGTATTGTTTCAATACCTACAATGGATCTCATGTGCTGCAACGGTAGATTATTGCCGTTACTCGCAACAAAAGACTCCTTCGCGTTGTTCTGTTATTGGAGAGGAGAACTATAGGGGATATTCTCGCGGAAATAATTGAAACAAATATTCGCAAACCTGCTTCCTACTGTATTAATGAAACACCCCGTGGGTTTCACTCAGAGGCAATGAAGTTTCAGTTCGAAGAGGAAGCTTGGTGACGAATTCGCGAAGTTAAAATTAGGGTTGCCAAAGGGGGAGGAAGATTAGAAGAAGTGTTAGAGTCACTGTCGCCAAAATAATTCCAAATATTACACTTCACACTTCACACTTCACACTTCACACTTCATACTTCACACGTCACACTTCACACTTCACACTTCACACTTCACACTTCACACTTCACACTTCACACTTCACACTTCACACTTCACACTTCACACTTCACACTTCACACTTCACACTTCACACATAGCACATCGCACCTCGTACTTCAAAATTTTCAATGGAACTTTCATTTTAAATAATCGTCCATGGGACAAATCCTTCCACAAATCTGCCCCCTTGTGTACCTACTAACAGGACACCCCGTACAGTTCACAGTGAAACTTAATAGCGACGAGTTTGCGAAGGTCCAGCAAAGGACTTCGTTTGATCAAGCCAGGATTCGTTCCCCTTTTAAATTAACGGGAGCCCCTCGGCTTCTCTTGGCTTCCGTCGCCTTTACGCGACTCCATTTTGTCAGCAAAGTTCTGCGGCAGATGCTTTCCCCGTAAAACGGTAATAATTACTTTAACTGTTGTCAACAGAGGGGAAGTCGCCCCCGTCCCCCTCTTCCGTTCGTCGCGCGTGTTTGTCTTGTCGCGGAAATGAGATTCCATCGCACCTGTAATAAGCAGAGAATTTTCTCTCATTCTCACCTTCAAGTAACGATCGCTGGCCTCCGTCACGCTGGAATGCATGTACTGGCACAACCTGACGATCGACTGCAGCACGTCGTCGGTGATGGACTCGTCGTGGATGTCGGCGAGGAACTGCGTCGCGACGCTCTGGAAAAACGCGGAAAAACGATGGATCGTGGATTAGAGACGATGAAGTTCGTCACGACATCGGTGCGCTACTTGGAGAACCGTGGATTAGGAGGGGATTTTCTTGTAAATTATATTTATGAACTTTTTTGAAAAAACTATTGTTAATATTGGATTAAAGTGTTTTAGAATGTAAGGTGGCATATTTAAACTTGTAGACATTTTTTTATATGTTCCTTCTAATTAATTATTAATTATTGTGGAATCTTGTTAACCTCTTCGTCATCTGATTGCAAAAAGAAGAAAAGTTTCTTAAAGTTAGTTTTTATTTAAAATACTTTCTTTTCATTGATAGATAGTACATCTATCTAAGGAAAAAGTCACTTTTCCTTTCAAACGCTATCAATTTTTCATTTTTCCATTGTTTTTCTTGAAATTAGGGCCATTCCCGACGTAAAATATCTAACATTAAAATATATTTCTTCTTTTCGCAATCAGATGACTGTGGCAGGTCCAACACGTCACGCCAACAGGAGTTACATCGTCAAAGAGGTTAATAATATTCCGCAATAATTAATAAATACTAAGAAGAATCGAGATAAAAAAATTCTGCAAGTTTAAAAATGCCCCCTTAGAATCCCAAAAATTGTAATCCAATATTAACACTAGTCTTTTCCAAAAAAAATCGTAAACATCAGTTACTTTTGAGGCTGCTACACGAGAATCCCTGCTTAAGCGTTATCGAGAATGATTGAAACATGATTCACGCGACTCTAACTCGCAGGTTTAAAGGACGGTGTTGTTTAACAAATGCCAGTGTCATCCACGTTTCTACGTCACAGATCCCTATTTTTCTGTTTGAACCTCGAACGACGGGAAATGGAAGTGTTGCAGTTTAACGTTACAGGATTCTAGTAATAGACCGCGGCGCATAACAGAAGCTGGGAGAAGCTTTCGGTAATTCGAATCTGAGGTCTTGGAACTGTAGTAGCATTCACCTTACTCGCTCGCGTTTCGTATTACGTGGAGTAATTCTAGCCGCTTGTAATACAAAAAACAGTGGTGGCGGTTGGAGCGCGCTAATGGAATGCTGCGCGTGTTACGATTGATAGGATATGGAATGGGTGGCGATTAACGGATGCAGCCGAGCGTTAGCCTCTGTTCGCGATTAAATGTACATTTCGCGCAGCGCTATTTCGTTACGCGTGTACACGTAATATATAATGCGTTAGCGGGCCATTAGAGGTGGCGCATTACGGTTACGAACCTGGAGAGCTGCTTCCGGCCAGGGGCAAAACCAATCGATCGTGCAGCAATTCACCAAAGCGGGAAACTGTCGGATGCGCGCTCGGAAAACCTCCCCTATGGGGCTGCGGGTTTACAGAAATGTCATACGACGAAATTAGGTTGTGTCGCGACGGTCAGAGGCCAATTCTATTGCCGAGCCTAAGTAGAGGGAAGCTGGCCGCCTATGTTATTGCCTTGATGGCGGTGATCGTCAAGTTACATGCTTACGTTGCAATATTGACGCATCTGTAATAGCTCGAGATTTAGGGGACAAGAATCTTTGACTTTTGGCCAGCTCGTCGGCCTAATTATTTTTGCCGATGCTATGCGGAAGCTAAGTAGGTATAGGATGTAATTGATGGAGGACAGAAAAGGGCAATGAGCACCCATTTTCCTACCGCAATTGCCTTAATCGTGTAGATATGTATGAAGAAGCTTAAAAGATTCGAGTGTATCCTAGGGACCCATTCTAACAAACGCTCAGACATTACAGTGCGTGTTATAAATATATAAATCCCATAACATTTGAACTATCTGATGTTTTGAAAGTAAATTACGCTATAATGTTATTTTCTATTGGTAAATAGGGCTGTAAAAAGAAATATTACAAAAATAGTCCCATGAATTTATTGAACTTAGTACGTTAAATAAAAAATATAACAAAAATGCTATTTAATTATGGTTTCATAAATATACCAACTGTAACAAAAGCTTATTTTATTTTAACTGTTACGTATGGATAAATTTTTTTAATAATTTATTACATTTCCCCATCTACGAATTAGGTCAAACACATGATTTTCCATACTGAAAATGACGTTTTTTATTAGTTAAAATTTAGGTAAATTTAATTAGCATTTTTTATTATATTAAATATTTTTATCCGTATATAATAATTTAAGTAAAATATGTTGGTAATTAAAATGACAGTCATTATACTCCGATGGAGTCAACTTTTTCTGTAGTGTTAGAAAGTTTTCGTCATTGGAGCCTTTGAGAGGCAAGACATTCCGCTGTTGATGCCCGGAAACAGGCAATTTGAAGTGAACGCCCCTGGGAACATTGCGCGACAGAAGGGAAGACGATCCTGTATCGATGATACCCTAGAAGCGATAGTTTGTCTCGGGGGAGCAATCGATGACTGCCACGCGGCACGTCGTAAATCACAATTTCCTCCAGTCTATTTACATTTTACCCCAAAGTAACGATAAATCCCCATTCGCCCAAGGTCGCGTGAATCTCGTGAAAAATGGAAATCCCTTTGATCGACGCGACGGATCCCTTCGTATATTCAACAGAACTTTCTCACACACTCATCAGAAATACTCCAAACTTAAGGGGTGACATACGTTTAGCCGCGTTTAGGGGTTTTATTGGCGAAAATAAAGTAAAGTACTCATTACAATTAAAATTTTACAATTTAAAAAAAAAATAAACGATGTATAACACTTTGAAGTTAAATTAATATTTTCATGCAAAATTTTTCTCTGTAATTGTGCATAAAAAATTAATTCAACAAAATATATACATATAAAATGCCTCTACTGTTCATAATGGAAACATTATTTTACAAGCATATCATTTTATTTATCAGATTCATCGATGCTTATATATTTTAATAATATCATGTTGACCATTTTTTCTGCAGTGGTTTAAATAACCTAAAAAATCATAAATAATTTAACAAAAGAATTATTATAAATAAACTTTCTCGTGCACTTTATCGACTAATAAATCATGTATAATAAGTATTTCGTTTTATTCGTTTAATAAAACCCCTAAAAAATTTAGGGGCTGTGTTACTCTTATTAACAAAAAGTAAAAATGACAGGAGCCTCAAAATATCAAATCTCCTCATGAATCTCCCCGCGCCATTGATCCCGTGCATTTCTCTCACTCGCATGCACGCCCATAAGCTCGTTAATTCAGTTCATTCCACGTGGAGTCCTTTCTCCAATCCCTGCCAGCAACGTGGAGTCTCCGGCCACTAGAAAAGGAAGACATCAAATCCGCCTCGTACCTGTGGGTGTCCCAGGCAATCTTCTGGAATCTCACCAATTTTCCAGGAAGGAGCCTTTCGAAAAACGAGCCGCACATCGCTGCGAGCCGTTCCACTCCTACGCTCTGCTTGCGACATACATCACACCCGACACACTTTCACACACTCATACATCAAGCCCAGAACGAAACGCTGGCGTTGTTAGACGTCGTTAGTCCCGTATTATTTGCCCCGCGTCTGATCTGTCGCGGAATCGACGGGCGTCCCTCGGGTCGGTACGAACAAGGAAGAAGCAGGATTACCTCATGGTGATGACGACATGCAAATTGTTCCGAACCGTCCTCACGTAGGCGGAGAACAGGTTGCTCCTATTGATCTGCAGGCCCGCTTCTTGCACAGCCCCGCGCATCGATTGGTATATCTTCTCCATCTCTTCCATCTGGTAGATGTTCGGCACGTCGCCGTTATTCAGAATGCTGTTCAGATCCTCCAGCATGCCGTCGTCCTTTATCTGGCAAGCGGAAACCCTTTGATGGCAGAGCCGTGGAGTAGGCGTCGGGTTTCCGCCGTCGACATTCTTGCGCGATGCAAGGGGCGAGACATACGAAACCACCCCGTCTCGATTTGTGTTGGCGGGTGGAAGGGAGTGGGTTAGGTGGAAGCTGCGTGGCTTTCAGGAGGGTGTGTGTTCTTCATGGATTTGAAGGTGAGTTCTATGACTGTTTTTGAGTGGGTGTAGTGAATGGAGGCGGTGGTTCCAAGTGGCTCACCCTGTACACGATTTCACGTGTCTGTCGCGAGCGGAAGTATTGGAGGGTGGAGGAAAAGGAATCAAGGCTAAGAATACACTTGCTACACATTGTGGGTGTATCGAGAGCGACGGTAGGGGTGAAGCAGGAAGTCGGCGGTCCTGGAGGATTCTTTTCAACTCTGTCTAACCCTTTGTCTTACTTCGACGGGTCCGACTCGTGATAACGATTTCGAGCTAAACGCGAACGTCACGAGTCAGACTCGTGGAATTAGTTCCGGCTAAACATTCATGTCACTAAGTACTGACAAGGAGAGGTTCTTATCCGCCTCCGATTCCTTTGGTTTTTGGATTTGTTTTAGAGCATCGAAAAATAAGAAATAATTGTTTGTCTATTTTCGCCCGAATCGCGGTGTCAAGTTTGGGCTACTAGCTATTTTTGTGACGGAGATAACAGCAACACTCTAAACAATCGACGAGCTTCCCCTAACGGTTTTATCCGAATTTTAAACCGCTGGAGATCGCGATTTTTATCCCAATATTTGCTAAAACGAAGCCGTGAGCTTGTCATCTTGGATGCTGCATTGTGATAAGAATGCAAATCTGGGAATATTCTATGATATAGCCAGTCGTTAATCAAGCTGCGCTCATATCCCCGCGCTCTCAGTGTCCTCGATTATTTGCACAAAGCACGCCTACAGCTGAGGCTACAGAATTGCGCCGCTGGTAGCGAGTAAAATTCATTTCAGGCTTGAATCGGGTCGAGTAACAGGTCTGCGCGCAGCTATGTTGCAGGTGGAACGGGATTGGCGGTGAATTGGATATGGAAATTGGCTCATACCTGTGTGTCGGAAAACAGAAAGACGGAAAACTGATTCTGCACGCCTGCTTTCATCATGCAGGCTTTAATGTCGTCGTGCCAGTCGCTGACGGTGTAAGCGCCGCTCAACTCTATTTGAAAGCAACTGTAATCTTGCATGTGGGCTGAGAGTCTTGTTAAGCTTTGTCTGCCTGAAGTGGAACAGAGTACAGCGTTATAACGACGTGGGATTTAGTGTGTTTAAGAATTTCTGGTACCACTAGCACGCTTCCTGTCGTTCCTACCAATGCCAACGTTATTATTGACTTTACTACTGCAGCTACTATTACCACTAGTAGCGCTCTTGGAGTACACTCAGGCCGGCGGAAGCTATTATGTAAGTTATGTGTCGCATAAGGGCGCCAACGGAAGGGGACTATAAACAATTATCGCACGATTAATAATAAAGGGATCCAACTCTCACATAAACAAAATATAAATGTAACTCTTTTTTCGTACTCCGTAAAGGGAGAACTTATTAGAAAACAGGTGGAAAAAATTTAGGGCCGTCTAAAATTTTCTTGCCTGATGGCCCGAATTATCCTCACACCGCTGCAATGAGCGAAACTCACAATGAGTTTGGTACTAACAGTAGCCACAGTAGTAGGGTCAATAATAACTCCGACCTTGGTAAGAGCAACATAAAGTCTGCTACTGGCAATACCAGTTCCTGAAGAAACTGTACTGTGACTTTATTGATTCCTTTCCTGGCTCCCTCTAAAGATTTTCAAACTCAGTGCATATCGATGATTCACTTTTCGTGAAATTTGAGTTTTTACATGCAAAAATAGTTCTTGACTGTTTCCTTACGCTGTATAAAATTCACATTTATATCTACTTCATAAATTTGTCAAAAATAATATTCTTTGTCCTTGAATCGCATGTACCATTGCAGGTTTAAAATAGTTTTTCTCGGAAACACTAAAAGTGGATATACAATATTTCTGAGTAACGTACCTACACGACAGTTTACGTTGGTTGTTACTACTATCTTTACCTTTCTCTTTTGCATTCCCTAACAGCTCTTTGCTCGTGTACATACCGAATAAATAAGTAAATAAACACCACGCCCAGTTGCAGATGCACATAAGGCTGAAACAACAAAAGGTATTTTCTGCATCACCTGATCCTCCCACGCCCAGGAGCAGAGCGTTCCCGCGGGGCTGCCGCAGGATACGATTGATCCTGCAGATGTGATCGATCGCGTCTTGGAAAAGCACCAGCTTCACGGGGGCCGTCGTTGACTCGTTGTAATCCTCTAGAAACTCGTCTAGCACGTTCGCCATCTAGCAGGGTACCAACAACATCACGTCAGAGCCGCGAGACACTGGGGGCTAATTCTACTCCGCCGCGGAACCTCTTCGTGGATATTATTTCCAGCCCGCCGTGGCGGGCACCGGCGTTCCCCCGTGTTTAAAGATAGACAGGAATTCGTGAAAATAGCGTCGTATAAATAGCGAAGGGACCAAAGTGGAAAGTAGATACGCGCCTTCTTCAAGTCAGTTATTTGCTCGTACTCCTTGCTGACTCCGCAAAAGTCGCCGTAGAACAGCACCGTGCCGCCGATCACTTGGTCGGGGTCGCACTCGAAATTTTCCATCAGAATACTTCGCAAGAGATTGTCGAACCACGTTCGATCGCCGACGTCCACCAAACGGTCGCTGAAGACTCGCAGGTTCTCGTGGTACCACAGCAACAATAATTTCTCTCGTACCTAGGAAGTATTATAGGTAAGAACAAGTGGGTCAGAGAATTTTAAAAGATTGGGAGATCGATACTTCGTCAATTTATACCACTTTCAATTCTTGGAGTGATAGGTCTATGGAAGTTACAATAATGCGATAAAAAATATTTCTGAAATAATAAAGTATTGCTTTTTCTTAATTTTGTTACTGTAAGTAAATGAAGACATTGAAATCTGCTGTCTCTGTTTAAATTTAAGGGGCCCAGTGGAAAATGAGCCTATGCCACTCAGCTCTTTAGGGACACGTGACTTGAAATTGGATAATAGTTGACATTTACCATCGAATTCAAGTGTCATTTAAAATAATTACAATTTTATATCACATTTCTTCTGAAAGCAATTTTTCGTTCAACTTGCTTTCCTCTAAAATCATAAAACTGTGACACGGGCATGTTTTCCACTGGGTTTTCCTCTTGTGTTTAAATACTAAGATTGAGAAACTTGCAGAAAGTGGAGTCGATCGGTTTGGCATCCGAGAGGCTCACATGTCCCTCATCTGCTTGATCTCTAATATAAACTTTGATCTATTCGCGTATGCTTGCACAAACCTCGATCTTCTTCGGATTCATCATCAGCATTCCTTGGAACACTTTGCTCAGATCGCGCAGGTTGAACGTGTAGTGGGATCTATCCGGGGTCGGGAGCAATTCGTTGCATATCGTGGTGTATAAATTCAGCGTGGTATTTATGAAAATGTCCAGCATGTGCCCGAAACTCGGAGTCGCGGATAGCCAGGAGTTCAAGATTGTGCCGAAGATGTGTTTCTAACGTGAACGGTAAATGGTACTCATTAATTCTAAAAATTTAAGTGACTTGAAGCACATTCAATGCTGTCTCTACACACTATAATACAAACTTAATATAACCTGTGGTCTAAAAAAAAGTGAAGAGCATGTGAAAGTGGATCAACTAATAATAAACAGAAACGACGAAGTTACTTACAAGGGACCTTCGGTTACCCGAACATCCTGATTTCTTTGAAATTGTGTAGGTTTAACTAACCGGAAATTTTTCGTTTGTGCCCATTTAGAGTTCTTCAGGGTGAAAACACCCCTCAAAGATTAATGTGTCATTTCTTACTTTCCTGTATACCTTGAAAACTATAGTAGATATAAATAAATTATTAAAATGAGAATTGAATGACTTTCTATGCCCTGTAAAACCGCGCAATGACTTTTTAAAAATATGTAGTTTAAATAAAAAACCGTTTCTTACTACAAATTTTAAACAATTCCATTATATAATTTTATAGGGCATAAAAATTCGTTAAATTTCATAATTCTTTTTATAAGGATACGCTAAACCTTAATGGGTGTTTTCACCCTAAAGAACCGAAAATGCGTACAAGCGAAAAATTGTCTGATACTTCTATCGAGGTCCTCTGTAAACCTGCACAGTTTCCAAAAACCACAACTCCAACTTTGACAAAGCTATTCTTTCAACCAACGTCAAACATTCTTCGCTACATCAGTCCTCCAGTTTCCCGAACCCTACTGGGCTGGTAGAGTGTTCTACACCCGACTCTCGTTTCCCACGTTACGACAATCGTCTCAGTTACATCAGTTGATGGTTTGTTGCCTGACACCGCAACGCGAGTAGATTGCTGTTTGTTTGCAGCTCAGAGGCCATCACCGTAGAAGAGGCACAGACTTACTGCAACGGTTGATTGCCCGGAAGCGTCTCAGCGTCCTAATTTCAACTACCTATATACTAATCAATTCCGTTACACAGTTAAACACGTATTCAGAGTTCCGAACCACGGCGTAGTACAGACCCACATCGCGCGCTTTAACAAGACCAGAGTAAATTTCCATATCTGACCGAAGCTCGCGTTCTAGAACTTTTTCCAGGATTCTCGCGCCAGGGAATCTTTCCACGTAGTTGCACGCGGCATAAAAGCGTTCTGGTAATTCCAATTTCTCCACGAGCGAGGAAAATTTCCTCTGAACTGTCACGCCGCGCATATACAGGGTGTCTCGAAGGAAAATATCGAGAAACGCTTCCAGCACGTGCCTCCTAGTTTCTCGGAGGAATTAACAAGAGGGAAAAGAGGTTCTTACAGGATCTTTGCTTGGTGTCAATTTAATAACAAAGCCTTTTACTAGATCACCGTTCAAACCTTGAATCTAGTCACCTCTATACCACGGAATTTGTCCAGACATGCGTACTGGAGCTTTGAATCGCGCCTGAACCGGATCAGATTCTTCAACGGACCTTAATCAACTCTCCGAACATTCGATTTCCTCCCCGGACACCCTGTGCACCGGTGAATCATTGCAGATCCGTCACACGACGACGAACATGCGTTTTTCCCGGCTAAAGCGACACCCGCCCTACGGTCGACCTTGTCCAGCCTGTCGAAAGCGCGCGAGGGAAAAGAGATTCCTGGCGCGGCCGGTCGGTACATAGGGGGTATAGTTATGGCCGCTCATTATTGGCTGAGCAGGTGATTAAGATAAATTATGGCGGGCACCGGGCACGATTTACGAGACCTAATTGCACCGAGGGAGAGGGAGGGCAAACAGAGGTCTGGAGCGCACACACGGTGGTTCCGTCTCTCTTTCACGAGCTCCAATTATTCCTCGTGGGCGTGGAACGACGACTGGCTGGAATAAAACTGGTCGATCCAGCGGGACAGAAAGGGGACGCGTATGATTCGCGTATCGGAATTTGCCCAAATCGTCCGACGTCCAATAAACCGACGAAGAGCCGAGACTCCTCTCCTTTGCCTATCGGGTTACCCTCCACTGGTCGGGAAGACGAGCAGCATACACCGGTGCATTCAAAATTCATGGATCCCTGCTACGGAGCAATGATTAATGGTGAAATCCTATTTTTTGTTGGCTAAAAACGTTTGAGATTTTTTTAAGAAAGTCGTGATTCGATTCATCTTTGAAATTTGGACCATGCTTCTATATATCTTTGAAGAAGTGGCAGTTTATTTATTAATTTTGAATAAGGTATGTAAGCGTTATGTATACGAGAAGCAACACGCTGCGGAAAACCGTCGTTCGATGATTTGTATGATATTTATCTTCTAGGGAAACTGAAGCAGAAAAATGAAACGACGTTTTACTTTATACGTATGTAGCTTCAATATGGAGAACCAGAATAAAAGAAAAAGATTTATTGAGGGGAGTGGTGACTTATCAAACTGAAATGTGTGAACCTTTAATTTTGCTATCCAATCTTGTCTCAATTTTCTTAAGTTACAAAAGAAGTATATAATTTATCGGTATTCTGGTTGATCAAATTGAAGCTACATATGCATAGAGTAAAACGCCGTTTCATTTTCTGTTTCAAGTTACCTGAGAGATAAATATCATGGGCACCATCGACCGACGAATTTTGCGCAGCGTGTTGGTCCTCCTATATCCCTTATTCAAAATTACTAAAAACAAAACTGTAACTTCTTCAAATACGCATATAAATATGGTCCAAATTTCAGATGAATCGAATCAGAACTTTCTTAAAAAAAATTCCCAAACTTTGCTAGGTTTTTAGCCTCAAAAAAGAATTCCCCTCTTAAACTGAAATCCACTCATTAACTTATTCAGGATGAACGCTTATCGAGCAGTGGACACCGTCACTCGCCAGAGGAGTCGTGCAAGTGTCAAGCGCCCACTGCGAAGTCATTTGTCCCGTCCAGTGCGCGGGAAATGCTGCTGACACGATAGCGCCGTTGATTTACCGTGTCTTTCTATTCACTTATTCTGTTAAACAGAGAGAAATTAAGTTTTAACGCCTCGGCAAGATGGCCGCCGGTGGAAGGGGCGCGAGTTTATCTCCATCCAGCAGCCACAACTGTCTAGACGCGCGAGATTCGGCCGGGTCGTAAAAAAATAATAAACTTCGCGCCCTACACTCGGCGAAAGGATATTTTCGCGCTTTACTGCCAGTACGGTCGTGAATCTATCTGAACGGTACGCCCTCGGGCTTTTTCTTCCCGTTGAAAAGTGGCGGCTGTAAATGGCCCGGGTAGACACGAAAATCCACCGCCGCACGCGACCAGCAAAGTCAATTTTAGACCCGACAGGTGGGGACTGAGAGTCGGGAGTGTCAAAGTTCGAGAGAATTTGAGCAGCGACTGCCAAGGGCCAAGCTTCGACGTGGCCCTCGAGACGAAGATGAATTGTTCCCTTCCCCTGATTCTTTTTACCCACTTCCCACTTAATGGCTTCGTGCATCGATTACAAAAAATTCCCAAAGAGAACCTTAATTTCTGTCGATTCTCATCACCTTCGTCTTCCTTTAATTTAATACATAGTCGGTGGAGGAACTGTCATATCATTACCTTGGCGTCGTCCTCCATTTCCGGGAATGCAATGAAATGGAAATGTCGCAACAGTCTGGCAGTTATTGGATTCCTTCCACCCCCGGGTGGCCCCATCGCCCCCACGAAATTCACGTCCTCGATACGTCGGAACAACCCGATCTCCTTCAGATCGTACCACCCTGAAAGGGCATCGTCCGCGTCTTTAATCGCCATTTGCGAGGTCGCGTATAATCCTACGCGATCCACGGTTCTAATCTAATATCCACTTTCGCCGGCGAAGAAGCGCAAGAACTTATCGGTTCTGGGAACTTGTTGACGCAAAGTGTAATGCAATATAAGAGGGCGGGTTCTATTTATACGATGGGTTGCGCGAGATCTACCGGTGGATGTAACTCGAGGACAGATTCACCGCGCCAGGATGGAATAAAGAAGGTGATATCTTTTACAGGTATTTTTAGAGCCTCGGTAGCTTTGAATAGACGTTCAATTAATATGATTTATTCCACTTGAATGCTTGTGAGTTTTTAAGGGTTCTGAAGGCTCGAAGGTGTTCTACAGTGGCTGGTAGAAATTTGGTGGCATTGAGGGATTGAGGGGTATTTGTGGCCTTGAGGTTTCAAAGAATCATTTTTTTTTATCTATAGATTGACGGTATAATATCTTAAAAATGTTCAGTTAAAATTCCATATAGGAATTGGAAATATTTCAGATGTTATATCGTTGTGAAGCAAAGCAAGTCTATGCTCGGTATTCAGTGGATATGAAATACCTACTGTAAGCGTTTCTCAAACTGGCATGTACGATTTTTGTATTCGGAAAACTAGACGTAATTTTATCTAAAATCTTTTTGCGTCAGCTTTGTATGACTTCAATCATACAGTGGATCCCTCACATATACTAAATACTAATCCATTTTTTTAATTGAAGAATATTATAGTCAGGCGAAAATGGTAACTTTTTACTCACACACGCGTGAGGTCAGGTTTCCTTTTTTTTAAAGTATTTTTAGGTTGGTCCACTAACTTGAGGCTTAAACTTTAAAAAACCGTTTCAATTATTGATTTTTGATGATTGAACGAGGTTCTACATTGCACGCCGCAAAACCTAACATTATTTTTTTATGACTCTATAAAAATGGGAAATTATAGTGTAAATATAGATTAATAAAATGTAAAAAGTTTCATTAAGATATCTTATACAGTTACTGAGAAAAAATTCCTAAAAATTGTTCCACTTTTAGGCGATAAACCCGTGAATACTTTTCAATCAAGCTTCGAAAGGGAATGGTAACTATCCAAAGGTTAAGTCTATGCTACTTCAATGGGATTTAATTTGAAAGGGAAGTACTTGCCCCGGAAGTCCATAAACTGACGAATCAATTCAATGGGAGGCTGAGCTCCGTAAGTATCGAGGGCAGGCATGTTCAAGTCGTCGACGAAGAACACTTGCTTCCTCAAAAGGGGCGGACCGTACACGTCCGAGCGTCTCTTGGTCAAGCTTTCATCGATGAGATCCTGTACACAGAAGATAGGATCGACTTAAGTGGACTGATTCCATCATTGGTTTCGATGAATAGATGTCAGGGCGCACCTGGGTCTGCCTGGCAGTGGTTCGGGCGGAGAAGGTGATGAAATCGCAGATGAACTTTTTGGGCATGTGCGCGGACAGTTTCGTAGTGATGGTCAGGGTCTTTCCACTTCCGGTGGGACCGACGCAGAGTACGTTCGTGTCGTTGATTAAAAGATAACCCATCAGGATCGCGCTCCTCACGCTGTCCATCGTTGGTACTTCGATATCTGCGCCAATTATAGATTCCTTTGGTTATGATCGTTATTGTTAGTTGGGTTTTTCGAGGATCTTGTGAGAAACTAAGTCCTCGATCATTTTCTCCGCATATATACGGTGTACTAGAATTACTTGAATATTTGTAGAACCGTGGAAGTAAGAAAACAAATTTTGTAATGAAAGGTGTTTGGTATGAAAGGGGCTTCGTATGGGCAACGATTTTCCGTATGATTTCAGAGATATTCTAGGTTGTAATTTTTATTGCTCCACCCTGTGTAATGAGGAAAGGATCTATTGAGTTAGAAACTGAAGACATGAAGATCTAAAGCATCATAAATCATCTTTTTTCTATCATGTATGAATGTATGTTGTTTACACGGTTTAACCTGCATTAAATTTTTTTTTGTCTTTCTCTTGTACACTAATGGGACTTTATTCCGTGTATATAAAATATAAAATATAAAATATAAAATATAAAATATAAAATATAAAATATAAAATATAAAATATAAAATATAAAATATAAAATATAAAATATAAAATATAAAATATAAAATATAAAATATAAAATATAAAATATAAAATATAAAATATAAAATATAAAATATAAAATATAAAATATAAAATATAAAATATAAAATTTAAAATATAAAATATAAAATATAAAATATAAAATATAAAATATAAAATATAAAATATAAAATATAAAATATTAAATATTAAATATTAAGTATTAGACATATATTGTAATAATAAACACCTCGATTTTTCTTCTCTTATATTCACTTCAATTAATCCCTGCACCGCGTGTGTGCAATCTAGTAATCCCTTCCACGGTTACATCAACAAATACACACACTATCTTCGTATATCCAGCGCACAGATTATATCGAGCCACGAAGCGATTATTCGGTCAAAGTTATGAATAGCTTCGAGCCCGTTTAAGCTACAACACAATATTTACCAGCGTATCTCATCTCCGGCGTTATGGTGATAGACGGAATATCGTCTAGCCATTTGTACCATTTAGGTGGAATCGGGTCCTGGCCGTCAATCGAGTCAGTGAAGCCACCATCGTGAAGCCTGTCGAGCAACGAGAACCAACATTGTTATGGACAAATGGAATCTGGCCCTTGTGGCATCCTGATCACCTGTAATCGAACACTAAACCGTCCTCAGGGAAAGGTAATTGGTGCTTCTGATCCTTTTGCACCTGTCTGATCCACCCGCTGAACATTTTTCGACTCTTGAAGTCGCTGCTCGCTCCTAGGCTCCAAACGGCTGCGAAACCTGCCCACGGCGACAGCAAGTCAGCTGGAATGATACCAAAATCGTGGAGAATTTTTTAGGAAAAAGAGGAACAGTGGTTCAGACCTGTGGGCACCGCGAAAGAGTTATCAAATTTCGTCTGAAATTTATAATTAACAAACCATATCAGAGTGAAGACTAGGCGTGCAGTTGTGTAAGTTCATAGGTACAATCAGGTCCCGATTAGTGTGATATTCGATTTAGTACGTATAAAAATGATATCAGGTCTTATTTAATGTAAACAAAAACTCAGTTAATGCGAGGTTCGCGAGACTTCTTTCATTCGCTACAACTGTGGAAACAATTAGCGCTTTGTGACTTAGATAAAGTACAGCGGATTTATCACCACAGATACGAAGATATGAAGAAGCGGAAAAAGTGCAATTAACACTGATAAAATAATTTAAAAAATAATAAACTTGTTTGTGATATTTAATTTGATAAAATCCGTACGAAAAAGTATATTTAAAATTTTGTATTGTATATTTTCTTTAAATTAAAATCAATTCCTGTATTTCAAGTATTCGAATACTGCGAATTCGAATAACGCGATCAGTTTCTGGTATTTGCTACTCGCACTAATCGAGATCTACCTGTATTAAGAAATTACTCATTTTTCACAACAGTAATATTAATTAATATCAAACAATCAAATAGTTCCATGTGTAAACAGAATTATGGAATTGTGCATTGAACCGATTGTTTTTCAACGCCGCAGCCCTTAGACCACGCATCAATGAGCGTCTAATGCCAAAATTATTCCGTGTTTGAATTGGATACAGTACGAGGTATGAAGTTATAACGCGATTACAGATCGTTGGACGTGATTGATGCGGGAAATTTGTTTGCCAGTGCATCGATGCCTACGGATCGACGAACGTGGGGCTGTTTGTTAAATAGCATTCCCGAATAAGCCGATGAATAGTCGTCAATAACGGAATTAGGGTAATATTCCTGTCCACAATCAAGCAGTACGTCAATAGAATTTTGATTCCATTATCCCCTGGCTGCTATGACGAAGGAATTTAATTAACTTTTAACAGGCTTTGATCGAAACAGATTTTCCTTAGATTTTATTTAAGGGTTTAATCGAGCATCCCTTCCAGCCCAATGAGTATTCATTGTACTGAAATTCTTCCAAAGAATCTCAACAATTTTTCCCAACAGTTCTCTAAAGCCACTCATGTGTTTGATTCTTTAGACGAATATTACGTTTGTTTGTGCGTTGATCCGTCCTCTATTGCAAACTAATAACCCCGAGGAACTTGTTGCTCGATTAGGAACAGAGAAATCACGTGGGAGGGAAAGTAATCACTTTAATCGCTACAAATTGTAGCTAAACCAAAGTAGACGTTGACAAACGACACTGTGATACCCCGTGGAGGCAGATGTAAACATCACTAATTACCGGAACTATTAATTAACTCGCTTGGATTCCGAGAATAGTAATAAACGCTACTGAAAAGCTGTATCACCACAATCTGTATACATGGATATAAAATCATGAATGGCCTCTTCTGTGTTTACATTTTAAACTTTCATTCCACTAGCTCAGTGCCACGCAACCGGTGTGCTACGATGCAATGCCTCCAAGAGGAGGAAAAGCACAATTTTTTTTAACACAGTTTTCAATTCTAGTTTTAACAAAAAATAATAAGCAGTCGTGATCGAAGGGTTTTGACCAAGAACTGTGAGTTCTTCTGTCAAATTTCCAGTCGAATATAAAACTATTATTTTCATTAAAACAAGCACGGTGCTCCTAATAAAATGAGGTCAATATATTATAAACTCCGAATTTTTTGGACATCAAAAAAATACAAGAATGTAAACAGAAACGTACATAAAAAGGAAAGAAAGGCCAAGCAACTCTACTATCACAATTGTCGCGCTCACAGCGATCCTGCAGCTCAGCAGAAAAACATCGCGTTAACTCGTGGCTCGTTTGTCCGCTGGTCACGTAAACGGCCCCGCGCGAGATTTTCCCCGCGGTTGTTCCACCTATTTCCGTTTTTATTTCCCACGACTGGTGGGGGATTTAAAGGTCACCGAATCCGAGAGGGGCGTCTGGATGCTCAGACCAAAGTACTCCGCTGAGGCTCTTAGCCGTTTAGCCCGCCATCTCTCCCGGCTCAAGTAATGACGGCCGAGGAAGAGCCAGGGACCCGCGTTTTTCGGATTAAACGAATGTATGAATGCTGCAAAGTCGAAGAGAATGAAATGGGTGCACTGTTACCGCGTCCCTTCTCTTCGCGAAGGTAACTCGTATTTTATATAGTACTATTAATCATCGCGGCGGGATAACGTCTGTAACGTTGCATTTGAACGTTAGCCCGGGGAAAGGGTATAAAGTATGCTGGCATCTCGCTTTTTCCATCTTTCGAGAGGGATTATCCTTCTTATCGTGCTTATTTTTGCTCTTCTGGAATTCTGACGCGTTAGCATTAGTAATATTTTTACGCGGAACTTTAATTTTAAGCGTCAGAGGGAAGCTGTCTACGTTCTTCCACTCTTTGCTACGGATTACGTTCTATGCAGGCATATTAGTTCTGTAAAAAATATCGTTTCAGTCTCAGTTACTGGTAACGAACCACGCGGAACTGATATGTGTGCGTAGACTTTTGAAAGGAATTTAATCCTCCGTAGAGAGAGAGAGAGCACTTTGATTTGGAATTTCACTTTGGTTAACAGGAGTCAGAGTTGGGCATTATTGGAATAAATTTCTATTCGAATAATTTCGAATAAGATTCGCGAATAAAAGTTGTTCCAAGTTTTATTAAAAATTTATTGGAATAATGTCCATCTCTGACAGGAGCGTGTCCATCAGGATATTAGCGAAAGTTCTTTAAAAAGGAAACAGGATTTTACGATTTCAAATAACAACACTTACGAATGAGCTCTTGAAAGGGCGCGGCAGGGGGAGGCCTCCCGTCTCGACCAGCCATGGGACCGATACGAAAGTTCATCAGGTTTATGTACGATTGCACCATTCCAGAATCCACCGTGCTCACAATTTCCCGCAAGCTGCTGCGCAGAATTTTCAGGCCGGGTAGCAAGTAGTGACCCGTCAGCCGAGTTATTTCGCCCACGTGTTGGCTCATGTTCTGTAATTAATTAATTACAAGACACCGAATATAACTTGATCGAGTTTGAGTGAAGAGTCCACTACAAACGACAGGTGGATAAAATGATGTCAATGAAGTCTCTTTTCATATAGAATTCATGAATTAATTATAATGAAATAGCTTTTCCTTTAGGAAAGTTTGCATAAAAACTGTAGCATGAGTAATGCTATGGAATAATGATAAAGCAAGAGTAATTAAGAGTTCCGGGAACAGTTTGCTTTTCTCGAATTTGAGGACTAGAGAGTTACTTATTTCCCCCGTCCAGCTTTTTGTATCACTGCGAATTTGTCAGACCGGGTGGAGCTCTAATTAGCAGGAGGTAATCCATAATTTACTCACTGCGGGCAGAGATTTCAGCCAGCAGTTAATAAGCGGTTCGAGACCAAGAGCCGCTGGTTCCATGTAAACCATACCGCACCTGTGGGAAGAAGATTGATTAAATACAATTTGTGTAATACCCTCTCGTAAATAAGCTGCGTGCGGTGCAAGCTCGGTTCCTACTTTATATTTAACATTCTTCGACATTATTTGTTACTTTATTTAAATACAAATTTTGCTCATCTCTGATTATATCGTATCCAACTAAATATTCATGATTCATGTATTTAATTATTTATTCTATTTTTTCTACTTCCTACTAGTTTTCTTCTTTTTTATTTCTGTTGTTTATCTGTCTCTACGTTAGCTAATTCTATATCTTTACCATTTTGCTTGTTTTCTCTTTTATATGCATTGCAATAGGACCTGTATTCCATCACCAATATATATACAGGTATTGGAATATATATATATCGAATAAATGAATAAATGAATGAAACATTGGAGTTTTAATTTTTTGTCCCTTATTTTTCTCCTACAATCGATTTGTCTTCCTTTCGTGTAATACTTTGGAAGTGTATCAAGGGTAGTCGAACGTTGCAAATTTTTTCATCACATCGATGGAATCTCGAGGAAGAAGTTCAGGAGGTATGTATATACATGAGGTTTCGGTGTAAGGTGACTCACGCCGTATCGTGGCACTCATTTATTACTGGCCGATGTGCTTTCTCATTCCTGCCCTTACCCGTTCCCCACAGAGCTTCATTTTTTATTTATAGCGAACGGTGATTGATGGGAACGGTGGTTTGACGGGAATCGATTACACCGAAACTCACACTTGTTTTGTGTCTGGCTTTGACTCCAAATAATGGCTACCTCCCGTGTCCCAGACGTGAAAAGAGATTGGAAAAACAGGAGGGAACACAGGTTCGGGGGCGTTTCTTAGAGATACGCTTTTCGAAATCCCTACCGTCGAATATTCATGCAATTTCCAACGAGCGGAGGAAATTCTGTGACTAGAAATATGGTTAGACTGTTTACAGTGATCGATTCGAAACGAATCGAGGTATTTCAGTCGATCTTCATTTGTCCAAACGGAATTGGAAGATTTTGAACGTTTCGAAAGTTCGAATCGATGGACAATTTCAGAATTCCCTAAATGAGAGTTTTAGGTTGAAGAACTTTGCTCAACTTACAGAAATTTTTCGTACTCAACCCTTACTCCACTCCCTTTTCACTACTTAATTTTCATTTCGTTCTTTCTCCAGTACTCAACTTTCAGTTGATTCTTTCTCCAGTACTTAACTTTCAGTTGATTCTTTTTTCATTACACAATTTTCATTTTATACATTTTCCAGTACTCAACTTTCAATTGTTTCTTTTTCCAGTACTCAATTTTCATTTCATTCTTTTTCCACTACTCATTTTTCCACTACTCTTTTTTCCACTACTCAACTTTAGTTAATTCTTTACCCAATCCTTAACTCTACAAGCAGTGGCCATCACCCAAGTTCTACCGTATCACTACCTTCGAAATGGCTATATTCCCCATTTAAAATTACCTTGACACAGTGGCAGGCGAGGCAACCCTCAGGTCAGCGACTTCGAACATCATCGTCATCGTCGGCAGAATCGTCATCATCTCGCCAGACGACAGGCAGAGTTTCTTATTGTCGTCCAGCACAGTGTTCATGTTCTCGATCCAAAGAGCGTCCACTGGCCCGTCGAATATGTACCAGCGCCTATTCTTATCAGGCGCAGCAATTCCAGCCCTCAATAGCGTCGCGAAGATACCATCGGTCCTGAACACCCGAATCACACAATACCATGATTAATTACACCCAATTACACCACCCACTCTACGCTCGCCGAACAGAAATAAACGTTTCATGCATGGTATTTCAGTTTCCCACAACTCGCCCCTTCACACCTCTGCCTATCTCACAGTAATTCATTTCCACCCATTACTCCCCCCGAACAAAAACAGCCATACGTCATAAAATCGCGCGGTTGGTTTCGGGAAATCAGCGCTTTCAACCGCGAGCCCAGAAATTCGATTACAGCAACGTCCCCGTGATGGATAGCACGAAAACTGACAACGCGAGCCAAATTACGCGGTTTCGTGAAATAAAAAAAATCGGGAGAGTAAAGAATATGGATAACAGAGGGGTAAGCCACTTCTTTTTATTCACGCAGGATTTTCACAGAGAAATAGGTTTATCGGACGCGATAGTTCATTAATTTTTATCGTTTTGCTCACGCGAGGTGCCAACTCCCAACAAACGTGCTTGTCGCGTGTTTATTTTTCAGAGTAACAGCGACACCTGACGGTTTTCCCTCGCCTCTTCTATTTCCGACATGGAAATATCAATTGTACAGCGAATACATAAATGCAGAGGGAGAGGGGCAGGGAACAAAACGTGGATCGGCTTAAAAGCTCTCCAGGGTCCAGTTTTGTTTTGCATACGGAGAAATTGCTTACCATTCGCGCGTGTTCAGGTCGTACTCGCCGTAGAGCTGGCCCATCGTGATCGATTTCGGATTCATCACGTACGTGAGCACCGGGGCGAACGGTCTACCACTTGGTTGGAGCTGTCCTCTTAATTTCGTGCTCGCATCCTTCAGCACCTGATAGCACTGTTCAAAGCAAATAGGAGTTTCAGAGGATTTGGGTGTCTAGCACTAATTACTTCCAGAATATAGTTTCGCGGACATACTTTACTATAAACCCACCCAAATCGTACTTAACCCTTTGTGGTCACAAGCGGTGTATTCAGATCATTTTTTTCTTTTCCAATATTTCTCTAAATTTTTAAAGCTTAATATGATTATTTTAAAATTTAGCCATTTTTAGAAAAAGAAATCTCTTTTTTTCACAATTATTTTTCAACTAGGAAAATTTCATTATATCAGAATTTACATTTCTGAAAAAGACTATTAGAGCACGAGTGCTCATAAAATACGAAAAAGGTAACTGCAATAGCGCGGGGGTGCAGTGAATCCTGTGTGTGACTATGATGGGTTGCATTCCAAAGTAAAATTCGTTAAAAAAATTGCCATTCCTATCCCGAGTTCCATCACTCTTGAACTCGACTGTCCCTGTCCCAGTTATCAAATCAAATTTGCCAAAGCCGGACGGGAGGAATGTATTCCAGGATCTATTATTCATAGATCTCATAAATTGTTTTGACACGAAGCTGACCCCCGTCGAAGTGTTTGGCGAAGAATCGACCGGGCGTCGTGTTTGCACGGTTCGTCGCGATAACGCATGAAAATGGGATGGGATTACGGAAAGGAGCTGATGTAAGGGGATAGCCAAACAAGAGGAAGGTCGAGGAACGTGGAAAAATCACGCGAATTAAGAGGATAGGAGGGGCTCCAGCCCCGAGGGCGAGAAACCTATCACGGAGAGGTGGATCCCACCCGATCGTTATTGAAATCCAACGATAATAGCACGATCGGAGGAATTGTGTTCGCGAGGACTTCGCGATACCACGGCATCGTACTTTCGCGGTGATCGTGTCCATTATTCATCGCGTTCCCTCGGCTCCTCGCCACCTCGTCTCGTATTTTTCACCGATAGAGTCGACCTTCGCGTCTTACTTCGCGTTGACGAGAAAAGAATCGTCCTGAAGGGGAACTGAATATCCACGGAAGCCTGGCAGCGGTTCGAACGGGAATAGTCTTTTTCCAGGCATCGTTCCTGGAAGTGGTTCTAATGAAAAATATTCCATTCGATGGCCAAGTCTGCGAAGGCCAAGTTGGGAGAAATTTGCATCAACATCGAGAAGGACTCAATGAAATTTTCGAGGAGGACAACCATCCCCTCCACTGTCTTACAGCTTTCGATTGCTGTAGATTGTAGTGTATGGAGTGTCTCAGAAATGGGAATTCGAACTTTACTGGGTAGCATTCTTAATGGCCGCACGGAATAATGGCCTTACGGAAAATTATTTTTGCCATTATTTTTTCCTGTACGTATATATAATATAAAAGTATTTATTTATTTACTATTTTTAATGTTAGTTCTACTTATTTATAATTATTTTTGCTTGCTTCTGTGTGAAAGCAAAAATACAGGTGTTCTCGATAAAAGTTAATATTACCTGATAGGTACTTGGTAGGAACCATTTATTAAAAGTTTTCCTTTTGCGCTCAATAACAGCGGTGCCTCACACAAAAAGCACAGAATACAACTGACGGGACTTATGATATTTATAAACGATATACCTCGGCTTCTCGAAAGAACCGTTTAACAAAAATTAAAAAATTCCCCTTTTAGGTCCCAGGTGCCCTGTCATCAAGCGCTCCACTGCCTCGCTTAGGCTGCTTAGTGCATTCCGCCGGTCCTGACCAAGATAACGAAGAGAAATAATAAGCAAGTAGTAATATAAGGGATGCTTGAGTTTCATAAGCTGCTTTTAATGTTCCTTTGTCGGCAATCAGGGGAAGGAAATAAGCTTCCATGAATGAACCATTCTTTATAAAAGCAATAATACTTCCAGAACAGGTTGAAGGTTTCCCAGGAAACAGATAAGAATTTCTCGTTTCGTTAAGCGGAGGAAACTATCGTGAACGCAAGCGTTCGAGCCAGCGATTCGATTAAAATCACCCTGGAGGTTAATGGAGCGAAACGTTTTTAATATCGTCAGGACAGTAGCGTTGTTTTGAAAGGAGCGCTTGCCATCTGTGTACCATTGGTAAGTAGGTGTTTCATTATACGTCGACTCGTTCCACTCGCAGTGGAGTATGTCGCGGAAGCTTGCTCGTGCGAAACGTGAATGGAGGAAAGGGAAAACGGAGGTCACGTTGCCCCACATGTGAAACACGTAATCCCTGTTACCATGCTTGCAAGTAATCGCAGAGGGATGGTTCAAGTAACAGCAAACTTTGGCTCAGCGCCTGGAGCTCCCTCAATTACCTTCTAATTCCATCTAATTTCAAGACTTTATCCTCCGATTTCCTTTCTTACCAATTGAATTATTATTTCACATACTATTGTTGTGTAAAAATAGCACCCTGATAAATCAATTACAGAAACACAATGCTAAGGGTGTAATTCTTTAAACATCGATTAAACTACGTTCGTTTCGTCGATGTTGAATCGACCACCGAGGCTCCCCTGTGCTACTTGTGCCACGTGCTCGCGATTCTTGGTCTTTTTCCAACCGCCTGCCATGAATAAATAAAATCGAGTTCGCGCACGTGGGCGTCGTTAAGCCGGACAGCAGGCATTAGGAAAAGGGAGCGCGTTGAGGGAAGCGTACCGTCGACGTGGTTCCTTGAAAAATTTCCCTGCTCGTTGGCATTTAACGTCGCGTCGGGAAGCTGGATTGTTAGCCGCTAGCATTTTGTTTTCCGCTACGCGGAATGATCGCGCGTCTCGGGAGGTAATCCACACCGCCCTCTTTATTAATTCTGATTTAGATAAATCGTCCGAGGGAGGCCCGCTTGGAAGCTGCTTCCCCATAGCTTCATTCCTTCCGTATTACGATGCTGAAAGCCTGAGGAACAGCCGCATTGATGCCGTTGGACTTGATAGATGGGGCGTGGGCACCACAGCGCGACCGTAAAGTCTGATTTTCGAAGAAATTTACGCGTGCAGTTCTTTGCCCGCTGGATCAACACGTTTAACACCGTTATAGCAAGTGATAGTTATAGGCCTTGTGACAGATAGAGTACATGGTCGCGAGACTTATAAGTTTGTATTCTATGTTGATAAAACAAACTGTAATGAAATGTTGAAGGCAAGATGCGATCCTTGTAAATTATTCATGTTTGACATAACAGACTGTGCCGAGATGTACCTAAGTATTTTTACGAGAAAAGTGGTAACAGGTTACAGACAGCTAAGGGAAATACTTTGATTAAAAAGTAGATATGTCATTTGTATTTTTACTTTTAACCCTTCGTGGTCACGCCTTCTTATAATTAGAAGTTGGTCACATGGGGTTCAGTGCACCCCAGCGTCATTTTGAACCTACCATTTTCATAGTTTTGAATATTTTAACATTTCAGTGATAATTGCACTAATAGTCTTTTTCTAGAAATATAAATTTTGATATGATGAACTTTGTAGTTCAAGAAGAGCGACTTTCCACGCTTGTGGATGTTTTTCTTGCGATAAATTCCCATTGGAAGTCGTAAAGGCGTGACATTTGAGCTCGAAAATTGTTCTTAGGGTGCGATACACCCCGCGTGACCACGAAGGGTTAACAAAGACTTTGGTTCAATAAAACAAATCAACCTTTCCACGCAGCTAATACCTACGACTCAAAAGAGGAAGAAAATCTTCCGAGGCTTCCCTATATTATTATTATTATAATGACTTTATTGCTCATAGTACATATGAGATCAAAGAAGGTGAGAGTGGATAACTAAATAGAGTAAAGGCGAGGCTGCAGTAGCAGTCCTGTTGCTAAGCCCCAACCATATTTCAAGCCACCGTTCACAAAAACGGTTGATTACCAAGGCCCCGGTTCCAGAATCCATTTATCCCCATCACCCCCTACATTTTGAACCCCATTTCCTCCCCAAAAAACCTCCCTTTCAGCTTCAGATCAAGCCACAACCCCTTCAAGACTTTTTTTACACACCCACTATCCCTTCCTCGCAATCGTCGTCAGACCACATACTTCCTCCCCTAATTTCACAAGTAAATGAGTAACTAAAACAACTCCCCTAATAAAATAACTAAACAGAATCTCGAACGGAATTCCCTAATGGCTCGCCGATGGTCCGTGAAACTGGCGACAAGAGAGGACCGTGGACCCTCCGTCGCGGCGAGATGCATGAATGAGCGAGGCGCCGACGCCGGCGTCGTCGAGCCGACGGTATTTCCAAAGCGCATGCGACGGACTTGACCGGCCGCAAACGCGCCGAAACGGGGGATCGCGCCTCCAGTTGATCCGACGTCGTTTACCCGTCGCGCGAAGCTCCGATTCCGTACTCGACGAGCCCTCGTTCATCCCGCTTCCAGAACGAACCGCGGAAACCCCGAGACCCATGAGTAATTCTCTAAAAATCAGTCGGCCTCCTCAGTTCCCTTTCTTCGAAATGGCGAAAGACAAAGAATCCTCCCCGTGAAATAAATCAATCGCAAAAAGTACAACAACTATAAGTGTCTCCGAGGATAGAGGAGCCGCGTCGGTCGACCGGGACGTTCCTACTCTTTGATTCAGTGATCGAAGTGATAGAGCGAGTAGACAGAACGAAGAAGCAAAGTGGGAGTGAAGATCTGTTCTATCCTGTTTGGTATTGTTAGTACAGATGCGGAGGGCCAAGGGCCCGTACTGTGCGCGGTGAAAGTACCGAAGTTTCGACGAGAAGTGAGCGCGAGTCGCCGTGGCCGAAGAGGGAACACGCGCGATCGAGAGGAGGCGCGGAGGTGCCTCGCGTGTCGTTGAACCCGCGGCACACATCGTCGTACCGTATTTTCGACCTTGCTCCCGGTTTCTCGGGAGGAGGATTTATGGATCGTCGCCGGTGGATCGTCCAAGGCCGAGGATGAGCATTCCCCGCGCGTCGAACCTCGAGAAACACGAGTACTCCGCTTAATCTGACCGTCGACGGCATGGGCGGACCCACGCGCCAGATTCCTCGCTGCGTACCGAAGCGCGCGTTGCCTCGACGCCTCGTACACAAATAAAAAAAGCCGCCTGTGACTCAACGACCGTCGGCCAGTAAACGAAAGCATTCCGCGGGTTCAGAATATTCGGATATCGAAGGGGATTCACCGAAAGCCAAAGAGTGTGAGAGTTCGGTCATTCTAGCGTGTGCCGCGAAGTTCGCGTGACGGCTGTAGAAAAGGTGGCAGCTGGAAAAATAGAGACGCCAAGGGACAAGCGGGTCTTCGAGCAGCGCCAACGATAACAGAGGAACTTTAAAAGTACAGACTCTGCGCGGCGCTCCGCGACTCGTCTACGTTCGGTGCGTTGAAATTTCCGCGACGGATGCCGCGCGTGGGCTGCCTACTCGCCTGGGCCAGTCGCTTCAACGTCGACGTCTGACATAATAAAGATTGCGGTGTTATTCAGCCGGCGGAGGAAGCATTCCCCCCTCGAGAGAACGCAAACAAATCTCCAAGTTGCCGCACGAGCGAAGAATTGGCAGGTTTCTTCTCGATAATCGCGGTCTTTTAACGGCGATTGTACCGTGTACACGCGAGAAGTGGAAAAGAGGAGGGCACGCAGGCTCTCGAGTCGTCGAGTTTGTTTGCGCAGCCGGATTGCGGGCCAACTCGATGGAAAATTGAGCAAACAGGCCGCGCCGCAGCGCTCGATACGAAGATAGTTTCCAGGGAAAAGGGCTTTGCAATCTTCCACTGGATCGATATCTAGCAGCCACCTGGGAAACGATCGAACGGAGGCCAATCGGTGGATTATTCTGAAGCAAGATCACGTTGAGGGGGAGAGAAGGGAGATTAGAAGAAGCTCGAGGAAGTGGTTCCATTCGCTAGTCTCTTCTGGCCTTCGAGTTTACATTTGAACTGGAAAAGCGGTAGATCGATATCTGGCAACGTAAGGTACACTTTGGCGAAGTAGAAAACGGTGTACAAAGGGAGCCGAGAGCTACAGGTTGTGATTGAGTGGGACGCTTAACATATTTCCATAGTCTGTAGGATTCAACAGGCTGGAGAGTGGGTTTGCTTATTCCACGACTTCTTCGATTCCTGCGGCTGAAGGCACGTCTCGCTGCCGCTAAAAGGACTGAAAGTGACTCGCGGAAACGAGATTGTACTAGTGTGTCTGTGGAGAGGCGGTGTCCAAGGGAAAGGGTTTAGTGCGAATAGTATTGTTTAAAATCAAGTGATCGGGTAGAAGCCAATTGGAGAGCTTCTCGGAGCCAAGACCCCCAGAGAGGAACGCTTCCGACCAAGAAGCAGGCCAACTTCGCGCGACCTTCGAGTTTATCTTCCGACCGAACAAATACATCGATAAATCGTGTCTATTTGTTGCTCCGCAGTTTGTAGGTATAGATCCCCGCGGTTTTACGAGTCGAGTAACCTCGGGGCTCCTCTTTCGAGCGTAGAATCGTGGAAAAAACGGGCGTGGAAAGAAACTTGTGTGGTGCAGGTTACGTGGACGTTTCAACGAATTCATTCACACCGAAGAACTCTAAGAAGAAAATTCGAAAGATTGATAAAACTCTAAGAAGAAAATTGTAAAAATTAATAAGACTCGTTAGTGAAGTTTTATGTATCTCTTTAAGCTTCTTCAAGCTTAGTTCTTCTTCGTTTAATTAGTTACGAGGGACCGAAGATAGAACTCGAGATGCAGGATAACGAATAATCTTGTGCCTACGCAAAAAGGATTCCTTAGAATGTCTCCGGACCCTGAAGCACGAATCATGCGTGTCATCAAGGAGCATCGACTCCACCAAGCAACCGAGACGTTGGAAGACTGCACGCGCAGCTGGGGAACGGTTCCATTGGAAAACGGCGCGAGCATTCCTCGAGGGCGTTATTAATTAGCGCGGTGAAGTTAGTTTAATAGAGAATTCTATGCCACCGTCGGCTACGTGTCCCAGCGAGCCGGAACTTCTAAATGACAGGGTAGGGTACGTGTGCGCCAGTCGTGAATCCCGTTGCCCTTATTTATCATATCCTCGTTATTACCTCGGGGCTTCCCATTAACGTCATATTTCCAAGCTGTCAGCTGGAATTACATAACCAACGTTTGTTCCGCCCATGGCGGCCGACGGGGGAGCTAGTTCTCCAAATCACCTGGGAATATCGGTGATTTGAACGCGCTGGAGGGAACTTCGCAGCACACAGCTGAGAAATAAAAGCCCCTAAGGGGTTCTATACCCAAAAGGATTGAGCACAGAAAGCTACAATAGTTGTACAACTTACAACTTGGATCTTCTCCCAAAGTAGGAGATCTTTGAAAAAAGGGACATTAAACCACCGCGAGTATGTTCTCGATCACGTCAACGTTCACCCTGAACGCCGGGTGCGCTGAAGAGTCTCTATCGATGGAGATAATCCCCTCTCGATTGAGGCGGTCGGTGTCCCCCACGATGCTGGCTAATCTGAGCCACTACGGGTACAGGAACCGCAGCTACGAGTCAAGTTTAGACCTCGAGGATAAGCCTTCGGAGGATTGCCACTCTCTGTACTTCCTCCTCGACTTTTTCCACCAATACTACATCCCCTTCATCATCCTCCTGGGCCTGGTGGGTAACCTGCTCTCGTGCATAGTGTTCCTGAACACTCACCTGAGGATACGCAGCTCCAGCTACTACCTGGCTGCCCTAGCCACCGCTGACTTCGGATTCCTAGTCACTCTGCTGTTGGTCTGGCTCAACAACACCTTGGGTTGGAAGGTGTTCAACAAGGATGGCTGGTGCGAGACTCTGGTGTACGTGAGCGCGGTCTGCAGCTCGCTGAGCGTGTGGCTGATCGTCGCCTTCACCGTAGAGAGGTTCATAGCTGTCCAGTACCCTCTACACCGGCCGCACATATGCACCATCGCCAGGGCCAAAGCGATAGTGCTCGTGCTGGTGATCCTGGCGCTGGCTAGTCACTCCTACTCTTTCGTCACCGCTGGCGTGGTACTCAACAGAGACGGCGAGGAGTATTGTGACCTCAAGCCCGAGTACCTGGAGACGATGAAGATCATCAGCATCATAGATAGCATCGCCAGCCTCATCGCACCATTGGTGCTCATCATAGTGATGAACACGATGATCATGCGGAATCTCCTGAGGTTCAGCAGGCGGTTCAAGCAGACCTCCACCGCGTCCACCGACTGCCCCAGCAGGGAACAATCCGACATCAACTTGAACCAGATCCCGGTGAGTCGAGAATTGGATTATGATTTCTTTAGGTTGGTTTCTTGGGGTGGGAAGTGTATGTGGGGGAAACTTCTTTAAGTGGTAGAGATGAGGATGAGCTTCCTTGAGTCGAAGTGAGGCAGAATATTTGCCATTTTTATTTTTTTTATGTGAAGATAGGGCTTTTGAAGAGAATGATAGGTTTTGTGCTTGGAACTTACAAGCACTTAATTTGTTTCGCTTAATGATATATAAAGGTGTGAAGGAACTCTTTTTCCCTCCGAAATTTGTAGGTGCGTTGCTTTCATTGCAAAGAAGGAAGCGATCCCTCTGACCGCGGCCATTCCCTCCGAATGCTTCACTTTTATTCGGCCCCGTCGATGGACGAAGAGGGGTCTGTAGCTGAGTAATCTGTTTTTGCTCGGTTCGCCCAAGTATTTCGAGCGGCGCCGGATGAATCAGCGAGCAAAAAACTACGCTCGTTCGTCTAAAAGTTCGACAGCTAATGGACGTCGCTATTTTGAAATGCATAGTGTTCCTTGGCCTCTGTCTCTGCTCTATAGCACCATGAACCTCTATTTTTCTTACCGACCAAAGAAAACACGGTGAAATGCACGCTGAGATACGTCTGAATATAAGAGTAGCATAATAAATTAAAAAAAAGATTGATTTCACTATATGTTGAATCAATTGATAAAAAAATCTTTTAAAGTAGAATAACCCCTTAATAAGCAAGCGTGTCGATGATTATGAAAGTAGTCTAATAAAAAGTCTAAAGAAATTGAACTCATCATTCACTTTGTGTTACATCACCTCACATCACAAAGTGTCAAATTTAATTTTTTTTACATTTTTTCCCTTACAGCTTTTTCATAATCACCGGCATATTATTAAAACGATCGTTTACGAAAATTCAAATTTCATGGACCAATTGGGGAAGCGATATTTCTAATTAACTGTTTAACTGGTCTCTCTTTGTAATCACGGTGGAAATATAATCCAAATATCCCTTTAATCCTGGAAACCGCGGGTGTCCGCGTTTCTACAGTAGCGATACGTAAATAAGGAAGTGGCAGAGGCATTTTGGTCACGCGAGTGGATGGCTCGCGTGCGTGGATCAACGTTCATCAACATTTCTGAAAATAGTTCAACCGTCCTTGCGTTTCGTGAGAGCTGCTTCACCGAAAAACACTGTACACCATACGAATGCCGAATCGAGGAAGCGCTCTGTCACGTCCCATGCGCGTCTTCGACGTCCGAAGAGACACCCGTCGACCTGGGGGTTAATTTACAGATTCCTTCGTCGAATTATTTCGTGAGGGCATTGGGGCCGATACTGGAGCAAGGGGTGAGCGACGGGAAATTTATCAACGCGGAACTGTGATGCATTTAAAGGGCCACGATATCGATTCCGAACACAGGGAGAATTAGTGGAACAACCTATTATTTCTCTAGATTGTTTAACCCTCTACCGACATTTTTAGGACAGTAGTATAACTTAAAAATTGCACATAAATTGACAGGAGCATTCCAATTTCATTTCTTAAACGTTTACCTAATGGTAAAATAAGTGTTTAATTTTGCTGCGTTACAATTTATTTAAAATAGTTGAATATGGAACTTTTATGAATTAACGCCTGTAATATAAAACACAGATAATTTAATATGTTATTATAAAAAGTTATAGAGGGCTAAGGGGTGTTTCTAGTGTGAGGGCAGAAAAAAACTTAATCTTTCGAGAATTTAAAAAAGGAACTAGTATTGCGCGCTTGTAGCTTTATTCTATAACCTTTTAAGACTATAAAAAGAATTTTTACAAGTGTAAACATCTATTTATAGTGGAATAGGAGCATCGTGAAGAGAACGATATACTTCCGGATGCCAATTGTTTCTTTTTTAATTCCCGAAAAATTAAGTTTTTAAGGGAAGGCCGTTAAAGCTGATATTCTTTTTAACTAGTGTACTTACTAAATAAATGTACACATCGCGGTTGGTCGTGTGCTGTTGATTGAAAAAGCACGTAGCAGTACGTGATCCAAGGAGTGATTTACGATACTGGCTGATCGATGAGGAAGTAGTAACAGTAATTCCGGTGGTAAATAATAGAGTACAGTAGTATATGGTTCGACAAGAAAGCTGTAGATCCCGAAAATTCTGTTGAATAATAGAGCACAGTAGCGCGTGACTCGAACGTTGAATGCCGCACTCGGCGTACCGAATTTCCTCTTCGATTGATAAACACAGTAGATACCAGGCATTGAGAGCATAAACAGACTAACCCACATTTCTTGCGAAATTGACATATTAGCAATAATGTATTCCAATAGGCTGTACCTACTAATCATATAAAATAGAAAAAATTAATTTTGTTTTAACGTGGGTTAGACCATTTTTCCTCTCAATGGCTCAATTCTGTACGGACTCTAAAGCAATATAAAGCACCTCTCAAACGAAGCTTATAAAATGTCAGTCAGCGTGACAATTATGCTTGTAATATCAATTATAAACCACGGATAAAGGACGAACGAAAAGTGAGCGGGTGGAAGCAACAGGATATATCAATTCGACGAATGACAAATGAAATACTGTCAATTAAGTTACATTTTTATAAATTACGTCGAACGACAAGTGAGAAAGGTCCGCGTCCACGGGACTCCATTCGGCCCGCATTTATATTTCATTGACTCGCCGCGTACAATCTGTGTGCACGTTGCTATTGGGTAGACCGTGGTTACCGCGAACGAGGTTTCGCAGCTATTTTCGAGCGCCGTATAAATATCTCCAGCTTATGTAACCGTCACCATTCATCTTTATAGATTCGAAGCCTGAAACGTTCCCTCGAGAATCGATCTCTTCGCAGTGGCGCGTCGAACCGCGCAATTTCCCTCTTACTTAAGCGACCCCTCCTTAATTTTTTTCTGACATCGAGGAAACGTATCGATAACGCTCGGCCACGTAACTCACAGTTGGTGATTGGATCATTAGCTAATGTTAATTACATACCTAATTATCAAAGTGATTGTTGCGAATATTGTGACAGCGAGGTGTGCTTGTTTTCTGCGACGAAGGGGTGGGATATATCGCGCTAGATCGTGATCCGTCGGTGGAAATTGTAAAATTATCCTGGGCGCAGGATTGCGTACAATTTACTTATAAGGGAAGTTAGGCAAGCCGGAAATTCAGAAAATTATGCAACTTTGTGGTAAATAGAGTAGTTCATGTGTAAGACAAACCTATTTTTTGTGGTGTCATAGTGGTTTAGGGAGTGAAATCACTCCTTGAAAAAAATACAGAAGTTTCTTTTTCGTGGAATGTCGCGAGAACGATGAGAGATATTGGAAAGAAGTTTAAAGGAAAGTTGCACCTGTTTCTTGTACTTACAAGACTGAGGAAGAGCAACTCTAAAAGTGTGGATTTTCCGATAATTCTTCTTACGCAGTTTTCTAGATACAAAAAACATATGGAACTTTTGTTTAAACTTCTTTTCGATATCTCTCACCGTTCTCGAGATTATTCCACGAAAAAGAATATTCTGAATTTTTCCAGGGGTGATTTCACCCCCAAACGAATAATACGATTGTCTTACGCTTGAACTACTGTACTTATACACAAAGTTGCAAAGTTTTCTGAATTTCCGGCTTGCCTAAAATCCCTTGTTAGAAAAGAATTGTGTCCAGTGAGGGAGATTGATGCTTCCGGTCTCGTTATTCGACCAACTACTGGAGATGGAATTAATGTTTTCGATAAGCAGTGTTTGGAAGTTGATATCGGAGAAGTTTCGAGTAAAGAAGACTTCTACATTGTCAAAGTGGTGGAAGATTGTATTCTGGGAGCAGCGTTCTTAAAAAGTCATCATTGTAGCATTGATTTTGTTCGGCACGTGCTGTGTCTTGCAGAAAGGCGGGAAATAGGTCTAAGGAAATCTATTTTCGAAAAGAAGAAAGAAAAGGCAAAGAGGAAAGAAGAGGAAGTAGGCGTTCCGCAGCATCTGGAAGAACATGTGTGCACGCTGTTCTTTGAATTTCAGGATGTCTTCGCTAAGGATTCAAGCGAAATCGGGAAATGCGACGATAGTCAATGAGGAGACACCTCATCGGCGCAACGGTATAGTGGTGGTGGGAAGAAAGGTTGAAGATCTTATTTTCTGCCTTCTATTTCCTCGCTGTTACCTTTTTCCTGTTTACTGCCCCATCTTGTATCTAAATCTTTCTACCCTACCTTTTGTCTTTTCCATCTATATTTCTATTTTAATCTACCTGTTCTCCCTTATCCCTTATCCCCATTCTTCTTTCCACCCCCACCTTCCCAGCACCTTCATCTACCCTTCTGCCGTTCTAGTGTCCTCCGAAATGTCCCTTATTTTCCCTTCTATTACTCTTCCGTCCCCTGAATCTCCACACCTACCCAATACATGCTCCTACGTTTCTTTCTTCCTTCTCACACACCTTGTTCTTTCATTTCCCTCCCTCTTTCCTATAACACCCTCATTTCGTTTGCCAGTTTAAACCTTGCCATCCTTATCATTCTTCTCTTTCAGGTATCTCGGCAGTCCCACCGTTGCTACCTTCCTATATCATCGGTTAAATCTTGCTTTCCATTTCCCACATGCTCGTTCCTGTTCTCTTCCATATTCCTTCCTTCTTCTCTCCGTCTGTCTACATACCTATACCGCTGCGTAACCACTATCTTCATAAAGTCTCCCCTCTTTTTCACATTCTGACTCCGCCTGCCTCATTTATTCTTTTAACATTATATAATATAGGTGATATTAACGACGATCTTTGAATATTATATAATATAATATTCTATCTTTAATATAATATCTTTTAATGTTATATAATTTAATATTAAAGGAGGCTGACATATTAAATTCATAATATAAAAACTAGAGGCAGCTGAAAAATGTGTGAATTCTCCCACCTCAGTTTAAAGTGCATCGTTATTTTCTTAAAATATAAAACCAACAGAAACTACTGTATTTCATGAAATTCATGTACGCGAGCCTCTCCGTGTACGCGAAATTCATGTACCACCAACGAGGCAAAAAACTATTGGGGTAATAGGTATTTTATTCCCTATGGGTACTATACCTACATATTTTACACAACTTTAGAAATAAACTTGTTCTTTCGAGGCCTCATAATGATGTGGCCTACAATCACTCTCCCATTCCTGCAATCTCTCATCTATAGGATACAAAGTTTAAACCCCCAATTATGGTTTAAACTTCCTTTTAACCACCACTGCAAAATGGTTGATTCGTTAAGTGCGGTTCCTTTTAGCCCCTCTATCCACTTATCAAGTGAAACGAGTTG
Source organism: Andrena minutula (assembly GCA_929113495.1). Classification (NCBI taxonomy): domain Eukaryota; kingdom Metazoa; phylum Arthropoda; class Insecta; order Hymenoptera; family Andrenidae; genus Andrena; species Andrena minutula. The sequence continues at coordinate 3,579,486 of OV815993.1, forward strand.
AACTAAACGGAAACTCCATCCTGCTTTTCAAGGTTTCTTCATCGTTACTTCTTTCCACCCCCGTGTCGCCCCTCGCTTACTTGCTCCCGTGCTCTGATGCTCAGGTTTCGTGACTTACTTATCGAAGGGGGCTGTCAGCCGTCGGTTTCCATCGCGAATCGTTTTGTCTTCGGTCAACGATACCGCGAATCGATAGTGGGCGTACACGCGGGGGCGGAAACAGTACCGAATGAATCGCAAAACCATTCCGTGCCACCCTGCCGCGTACAGTGATAAATGGCGATAATATGCCTGTCTCCATTCTGTTCCACGACAAACGTCCACACGAACGTGTAGCTACTCGGTAAACATTTGTCAGAGCCTCGCTCGATAAGCTTGACAAATCAATGAAACACCGCTACACGTTAATTAGGTACATTGCACAAACACACGGGAAATGAAAAGATACACCTCTCGCAATTATAATCATGTCCACGAGCGTGAAACGTTCCTCAGCGAGGTAAGCCCCAAAATTCGAAGTGACAGTCGTGTAGTTGGTTCCATGTGGGCAAACTTTTCCGCGGAACGTTGAAGGAGAACTTCTCGCCTAGTTTCCTTCCAAAGTAAACATTTCGCCACTTTCCAGAAAATATGGATGCGAAAGAAGGCCAGAAGTAGTGATGGGAAGAAGTGTATAGGTAGTTTCGAATCTGACTGGATAGATTCGAAGAGTTCACGAGTACTTAGATATAGAAAAACAATACTTTTAAGTAGACTCGAACCTTGATCAAGTAGATTCGAAGCTTTTACGATTCACAGGTTATTTACGATAGTTTTCTATTTACTATATTGAACTCGAGTGTATTTGAGGGTTCGAGTACTAATTTTACGAGATTCCATTCTTTCAAACGTCAAAGTACTTAGGAGAACATTCTCGAACTCTGGCTCTTTTTCTGAGGTTCGAAACCAGTTTGACTCGGATTCGTGAGCAGTACCCATTGAACTTGATCCCATCCCTAGCCAGAAGCTTGCGCGGGAAAACACGCCGACGCCAGTCGAAGCGTCGATCACGTATATTTGAACCACGTTGAAGTAATCATTGCGTTCACTCTGTTCCGCGCGTATTCGCCGTTCAGATTCGCGTGGGCAGATAGATTGTAAGCAGCTTGATAAGTGTCTTGATACGTTTGATTCTAGATTGAACGACGGTTGTCGTTAAATGCCAAGCCCTATACAGGAATAGGTGCAATCGTGTTTATTGCCTTCTGGTATTTGCATACATGGAAATCGACTTCATATAGAATAATAATTTTCATTCAACTGTATATTATTATTGGCAACCAGCACTTCCTCCCTCGGACATTTCTTTGAATTTTAAACAAGGGTGACTTCGAGCTCAAATATTGTGCAACGCAAACAGAATAACAAAATTGGCGGATATCCGCATGTTTTTGGGACATTTTGTATACAAGCGGTGATTATTAGGCAAAAATAAGGCTTCGTTTTCAAGAAAATGGATATGGAATTTCTTGAAACCGAAGAAAGGGGCTAAGGAGTGATTATCCCCTAGAGTATTGACTATCAATAAAGTAACACCCTATATAATAAAAAAATGGACATTTTTACCTTTGTATTATGTATCCTATTATAACATTTGTGATTGTACTACAAGTGTGCAAATGTGTAAAACTTTTCTCCTTTTTCTTCTTTAATAAATGTTAAGTAACTGCCAATGTTCCCTCAATTCACGGTAGGTAGATACCTACTACTTTGTTCTCTTCTTTATCTGAATCACTGCCCAGAATCACTATTATTTATGAACCTACAATTAGTGATCTCGTGCAGATAAGAGAACAAGTTTCATTTCACAAATAGTGAGATTGACATGTTAACAGGCAACAGTCTCAATTTTTTTCCTTCTCCCCCCGAGATCAGGGAACTTTTACATGTCATCGCGCGTTGCATAATGCACTATCATTCCTGATAATCGCAGCGTCTCGTCGAGCCGTAGTCGCGTGCATCTCGCGGTGCAACTTCGCGCGCACAGTTGCGACGCAGAAGACGACGATCGTTGTGGAAAACTAGGCGCAAATTTGACTTCGCCCTAATTTGACTGGATCCATGGAAGGGCATTCCCTCTGAATTACAACGTATCCGAGGCGAAGCGGAAAATCTCCGCCTGGTGTGCCCGCGAGCGACGGAAACTTATAATTCGAACAAATCACGGTGCAACCGTATCTCTGTGTCATATATATATATATATCCCTTTTTTCTAAGAAATCGTCGCGCCTATCCGTCACAATTACAATATGAGGAAAGTCATGTTTACTCGCAGGTCATCTCTCTCCGCCCCCATCCAAAGAAAAATAATGGAAAAGATGAAGATTACCGATTCTGAGTAATCATTTGCGCGGCTCTTACAGCAAACGTGTAAAGAGCAAACAATACAAGTTTTATTAGGTCATTAGTTCTATTATTTTTACACTGACATTTCTTGTCATTCACACTTTTTCTTTACTAGCTTTATTAACTGCATCTATACTGTAAACTAAAGGGTCTTTACCCGTGGAATAAATAATAGTTCCACTAATGTCCTTCGATAAACACCGCTGTAAAGAAGAAACTTGCAGAGTTTGAAAATTTTTCAAAATGTCTGCACTTCCACAAAGATTATGTTGGATTAAGGCGCGAGGGAATCAGCATTACCGTTTGGCAAGAGATAATTCGAATAAAATACTGATTAATACTGATCCGGGTACACCCAATCGATTGAATTTTGGCCTCTTAAATTCGTATTGGGCTGTGAAAATAGATAGGTATAAAATAGATATCCATGAAGTGAGATTTTTCTGCAGTTACGACCCACTTAACAAGTGCAACGATCAATTTCATCTATGCTAGTACAAATGGAAATGCTATTGGAAATATTCGAGAAGAAAGTGACAGAGATACAATACTCAAGTTTGCGTTATTAAAGAAGATAACAATAACCAGCGTTAATTAAATGCAACTGCACTATCGAGGTCGACTTTTTCTCAAGCCTTTATTGCGTGACGCAGGCGTTTGAAGTCGCATATTCACGGAGCCTGACGTATCTACTGACAACTTTATAATAACAGCTTATTGATGAAACCGCTCGTTTATTTATTGCGCAAGTCTCACATATACTTCCGAGAACATATCGCCAATCCCATTAGTCACGACGGAGTAGCAGTCTGTGCTCGTTCAACAGGAGCCTCGAACAGAAACCTCGAAAGTTCATCTTTAACATCCATCGCCATGGACTTGTTCACGGGAGCTCTGCTCGCTGCGATCGCGATCCTCCTCCTCTATTACTTGCTCTGGCACCCACTGGGCTACTTCAAGAACCAGGGCATCCCCCATGAACCAGGGATTCCGATTTTCGGCAACATGGCGCCGATCATGTTCCAGCGGAACTCCATCGCGGAGGAACTTGAGCGAGTGTACCGCCGCTACCCAGAGGCTAGATACTTTGGATTTTACAACTTCAGCACGCCGGTGATCGTGATTCGCGACCCGGAACTGATTACCATGATCGCTGTGAAGCACTTCGACCAGTTCCCCGACCACCAGGGCTTCGTGGACGAGGAACTGGACCCTCTGATGGGGGGCAACCTGTTCTCCCTTCGCGGTGACCGTTGGCGGGAGATGAGGAGGTTGCTCAGCCCAGCCTTCACCTCCAGCAAGATGAAGATCATGTTCACCCTGATGTGTGAATGCGCGGTGAGCTTCGCCGATTGCATCGCGATGGAGTCGAAGGGAGGAAAGGTGTACGATCTGAAGGATATCTTCGGCCGATACGCGACTGATATCGTCGCCACGTGCAGCTTTGGGCTCTCTGTGGACTCTATGAAGAACCCGGACAACGAGTTCTATAGGTTTGCAAAGGAGACGATGAATTTTTTGTCTGGTTTGTCCATCAAGTTCTTCATGGGCAAGAACTTCCCGACACTGTTCAAGCTGCTGGGCATCAGGTTCTTCAGCGACAAGGCTCACAAGTACTTCCTGCGCATTGTTACCGAGACGGTTAGGATGAGGGAAGAGAAGGTAGGCAGTTCTGTGCTACACATTGTTCCGACATAAAATTCATGCTTTGTGCAACTTCTGATCGTTAGTAATTCCCTTGTCATTCGTTTCTCAGATGTTTTAAGGGGATTAGGGTCAAGGAAACTCTAGAGACTTGATAGTAGAGCGTCATTACTTGTATTTGGTTGGCGCAAACGGTTTATTGTATCTCTTCAAGTGGGTTCAAAAAGGAATTCCAGTCATTTTTTGATACTCGAAGTACTGCCCTGTAGCTTAAATATGGTTTTTGTAGCTGGAAATAAGTTTTCCAGGCCCTTTTTCATAGATCTATAAACTTCTAGAACAGTGATTCCCAACCTGTGGGTCGTGAAGTATTTTCTGGGTAGTGTCGCCACGGTTATTTTTAGTTGGCACATTTTAGCATTTATTTATTTCAATTATTTAGTTAGAATTATATGTTAAAATACCTATTTTTTAATGAGTTTCCTTTACCTTATTAAATTTACCTTACTTTATATGGAGGGGGGAGGGGGCGTGTCACAGGTTATTTGAGTATCATAAAAGAGAATCGCGATTCAAAAAAGGTTGGAAAACACTGCTCTGGAATTTATGAACACCGAATAGCATTTTTACTGAATCTTTTGCCAGGGAATTTTTTGTGATGTAACAATTGATTATCAACAGACGAAAGCATAAGAGATTATGGCGCGTGTCGAAGTAGGTATTTTAATCTTAAACCCTAATCTTTATGATATATCATTCGCGATATATATTTGATTAAACATTATCGTATGGAAGAAATCTTTTCGTCTTGGTTATTCTACAACAAATTGCAGGAATTACCCGTAATAACTTTTTAAATTTCTAAATAATCTTTTCATCTTATTACTTTGGGTAGCTAGTTAGTTTTAGTTGCAAATGAAAGTGTCTTACGATCTATATCGAGTCTCTCACACCAACAACTCTAAATAACGTATAAGATCACCACCAGTCAAGCCCAAACTCATCATCATCTATCATCCCAGGATTATCACGTCACTCAGCCCCAACAGTCGAAACTGCTAAATGCTTGAAAAAGACACCCACGACACATTAGACGCTAAATTCTATTCCCCGTCATATTCCATCCAGTTCACGTTCTCCCCAAGCAATGCCCCACACGCAATCGCTGGCTTCCCTTCCAATCCTGGCAGTCGGCCAGACGAATTCGAAGGGACTCACGAAAATCTGCCCTCAAACAGTTCGTAATGTATCCAAAAACAGGGCATCTATCGTCCCGACATGATCCAACTGATGATGGAGACGCGGGACAAAGACGGCGGAGGGCTCTCTATCGAAGAAATGACCAATCAGGCGTTTATCTTCTTCTTTGCCGGCTTCGAAACCACCTCTAGCTTCCTGTGCTTCGCTAGTCACGAGATCGCAGTGAACCCCGAAGTCAAAGCGAAGCTACGGGCGGAAATCGATGAGGTTGGTCGAAAAACAAACGGAAACCCCAGCTACGAAGCCATCAGAGACATGCCATACATGGACGCAGTGTTGAACGAGACGCTGAGGCTCTATTCCTTGGTCTCGTTCTTGGATCGTGTTTGCGTGAAGGAGTTCCAGCTTCCCCCAGCGACGCCTGACACGAAGCCTGTTACGATCAAACCAGGCGGAGTAGTCTGGTTCCTTCCCTTCGCGCTTCAACGCGACGACGCACTCTACCCCGAGCCGATGAAGTTCATGCCTGAACGATTCTTGGACGGGGAGATTTCCCCGCCCAACTACGTGCCATTTGGCGTGGGACCTAGGGTGTGTATCGGGAACAGATTCGCGCTGATGGAATCCAAGGTCGTGCTGTTTCATCTGCTGTGGCGCTGTGACGTGGAGCCCAGCGCTGATACCAGTGTTCCGATGAAGCTCAATAAGAAGAGCTTCGTGCTGGCGGCGGAGAATGGTTTCAAGTTGAACTTCCGCACTAGGGAGCAGGGGAGAGTAGTATCGTGAAAGCATGTTAGTCCATCGACTGTGCTTGGAAAACACTCGGGCGGTGTGTGAAATAGTCCCCTTGGGGATGCAAGCTGCAAATGTTGTACCAGTTCTTGACTGCCGATTGTGGTATCGGCTTCTGTTGCTTGTCAAATTCTCCTGTGTTTCTTTTACCAAGTTATATGTAACTTTCAAGTATGCTTGTGAGCATTTGTGAGCGGCGATATGCTTGAGAAAAACGTTATATGTTAATTGAGAGAACTCGACGATGGAATGCATCGAGAGGGTATGTTGATTTGGGGAAGAAAATAAACTGTTTTGTACTTGTTATTTTGTTTTTATTTATTCCCTCCACTGATTCTCAAACATCAATGATCTTGATGTTGTAAGGAAGAGCGTCGTGATTACAGAATTAAGCCGATGTACAGATGCTTTTGCATCTTAAAAGCTTGCAAAGACGGAATTCGGCTCTGTCGTGATGTTAGGTTTAGGAGGTGGGAATGTATTAACGATAGGAGACTACAGAGTTTATGGAAGATAAAAGGCGATGCGATTTCAACGTCGAATGCACAGAGGATAAAAATTGGTTAAAGCAATCCCTACTCTCAGAATTTACTTTAAATTAAACTATCAGTTTTGTAAATACACTTGTCACAATTTCGTCTCATTTAACACGATTTAAATATACACCACCCGTTTCTTCATTTCGCGCAGCGTCTTGTATCAGTAACTGTGGGATAAGAACCATTTATCAAAACCGATTCGTATCCGCAAAGGTCACATAACCATCTTAACTTTACACTATCATTAATATATATCAATTATATTTTGCTATCATCGCGTTTAGTTACGGACGGAGCACCAGTCTTTATTCGTTTTCTTGAAGAAGCCGTCGTCACCAAGCATTCAGCTACAGCTAGCTTCATGGACCTGTTCCCGGGAGCTCTGATCGCTGTGGTATTAATCCTGCTCCTCTATTACTTGCTATGGCATCCACTGATCTACTTCAAGAACCTGGGCGTCCCCCATGAGCCGGCAATTCCGATTCTGGGCAACATGGCGCCGATCATATTCCAGCGAATCTCCATCGCGGAGGAGCTCCAGAGAGTGTACGACCGCTACCCAGGCGCCAGATACTTCGGGTTCTACAACTTTAGAATGCCGGTGATCGTTCTCCGGGACCCAGAATTGCTTAATACGATCTGTGTGAAAAACTTCGATCAGTTTTGCGACCGTCGCGGTGTCGCGGACGAGGATGTGGACCCTATGTGGGGGGGTAACTTGTTCTCCCTCCATGGTGACCGTTGGAGGGATATGAGGAGGGTGCTCAGCCCTGCCTTCACAGCTAGCAAGATGAAGACCCTGTTCACCCTGATGTGTGACTGCACGGTGAACTTCGTTGATTATATCGCGATGGAGTCAAAGGGGGGAAAGGTGTACGATCTGAAGAATATCTTCCGTCGATACACGACCGATATCGTGGCCACGTGCTGCTATGGGCTAACTGTGGACTCTATGAAGAACCCGAACAACGATTTCTTTAGGTTTGGCGAGGAGTCGCTGAATTTCTTGTCTAGTTTGTCGATCAAGTTCTTGATGGGCAAGAACTTCGCTACACTGTTCAAGCTGCTGGGCGTTAGAATCTTCAGCGACGAGGCTCGCAAGTTCTTCCTGCGCACCGTCACCGAGACAGTTCGAATGAGGGAAGAGAAGGTAGGCATCTCTGTGATACGCATTGTCCTGACATCCCATTTATGCTTCGTGCACCTTATGATCGTTGGGAACTTCCTTGTCATTTATTTCTGAGGAGATTTAGTGGGATTGGGGTCAAGGAGCCGCTGGATTCTAGGCGCTAGAGACTTCATAGTAGAGCGTTCTTAATTGTAGTAGGTTGGTACAAAAGATTTGTCGTATTTCATATAAGAGGTTGAACGTGGAATTGCAGTAATTGTTTGATACTCAAGGTACTGCCCTGTAGCTCAGATATAGTTTTTATATCTGGAAATAAAATTTCTAGACCCTTTTTTTCTAAAAAAAAAAACGTTCTACAACTGAAGGTACACAACAATAATTTCACTGAATCTCTGCTAGTAAATTTCTTGTGTCGTAAATAGTGATTGCAATGTTTAAATATCTGACAGTCAGAAGGCGAAAGATTAGAAGCGTATAACTCGTGTCGAAATATTTCAATCTTAAACCCTGAACTTTGTGATATGCATATTAATCGCGTTGTATGTACCTATGTATTCGATTAAACATTATCTTATAGATGGTCTCCCCAACAACTCTAATAAATCACGTATATGTATGTAGGCGTTTGTCGTTTAGATAGGAAATTGCCTATCGTCCAGGTTTAGGCACATAAGTAGCGCTCTGTTAGTTTCGGTGTAGCAGGTTACTTGCGGAAGAAGAGTTGTCGTCGGTTCTGGGTAGCTAAATGGTAAAACCAGTCACCCGGCAAGCCAAAGATCCCGGGTTCGACCCCGGGTACAGGCACCCGATCGGCCGACTTTTTTTCTCCTACATATAAGGTCACCACCAGTCAAGCCTACATTCATTATCATTCATCATACCAATATTATCACGTCACTAAGCTCGAGTAGTCAAAACTGCTAACCTTTTGAAAATGATACCCGCGACACATCACATTCTAAACCCCAAACGCGAATCCCCTTAGTATCCCATCCTCCACGAACCTTTTCACCAAGCAATGCCCTCAAGCAATCACTGCTTTCTCCAGACGAATTTGAAGGGACTCACGAATATCTGCCCTCATACCGTTCGTAATGTATCCAAAAACAGGGCATCCATCGTCCCGACATGATCCAACTGATGATGGAGGCGCGGGACAAAGACGGCGGAGAGCTTTCTATCGAAGAAATTACCTACCAGGCGTTTGTCTTCTTCTTCGGCGGCGTCCAAACTACCACGAACTTCCTGTGCTTCGCTGCGCACGAGATCGCAGTGAACCCCGAAGTCAAAGCGAAACTACGTGCGGAAATCGAGGAGCTTGTTCGAAAAACAAACGGCAACCCCACTTACGAAGACATCAGGGACATGCAATACATGAATGCTGTGTTGCACGAGTCGCTGAGGCTCTATGCCCTAGGGTTCGTGGATCGAATCTGCGTGAAAGAATTCCAGCTTCCACCAGCGACACCTGCTTCGAAGCCTGTCACGATCAAACCAGGCGGAGTCGTCTGGTTCCTTCCCTTCTCGCTTCACCGCGACAGCGCGCACTTCCCTGACCCGATGAAGTTCAAGCCTGAACGATTCTTGAACGGGGAGGTTTCCCAGTCCACCTACGTGCCCTTTGGCGTGGGACCAAGGTTATGCATCGGGAACAGATTCGCTCTTATGGAGTCAAAGGTCTTGATGTTTCATCTGCTGTGGCGCTGCGATTTGGAACCCAGCGCTGACACCAACATTCCGATGAAGCTAAATAGGAAGAGCTTTGTGCTGGCAGCGGAGAATGGTTTTTGGTTGAACTTCCGCACCAGGGAGTAGGAGAGACTAGTATTGTGAAAGTATGTTAGTCGACTATGTCCGAGAAAAACGTTTCGTGTTAATTGCGAGAACTCGGCGATGGAGTGCACCGAGAGTGGACGCTGTTTGGGAAAGAAAGTAAAGTGTTTTGTATTTGGGATTTTGTTTTTATTTATTCCTTGTCATCCTCTACTGATCATTAATCATCAATGGTCTTAATGTTGTATGGAAGAGCAGGGTGGGTACAGATTGAAGCCGATGTGTAGATGCTTTTGTATTTTTCAAGCTTTTAAAGACGGAATTTTATTCTGTTGTGATGTTAAATTCACGAGGTGGAAATGTATTAACGACTAGCCCACCCGTTACCCGGTTTCACCCGGGAATTATTTATGATGAAATAAAAAAGTTTAAAAGAAAAATAAATAGCCTATCATCTAATCGAGGACGTATATAATATATATTCAAAATTTTATTGAAATCTGTTCAGCTATTTAGACGTGAAAGAAGGACAAACAAACAGACAACGTTTCACTTTTATATATTAGTAGGGATAAGAGACTATTGAATTTTTGGAAGATAAAAGGCGATGTGATTTCAACGTCGCATGCATAAAATTTCCTTCAAACTATAAGACTTGTAAATACCAGGGACCATAACTGTTATAACTTAAATTTTAAAAGTTATGGCATAAGAATTAATATCTTTCTTTAAATGATTTTGGTTACGAATAACCATTATCGATGACCAGAATTTTTTCGGTTACGAATAACCATTATCGATGACGGGATATTTCTTTGGTCACGGTATAATTAATATATATTGCGACAACATTTTTTGGTTACGGTATAACCGATATATCTTGCGGGAATTTCTTTTTTGGTTACGGTATAACCAATATGAATTGCGGGAGTTTTATTTCGGTTATGGTATAACTATTGAATTATAGAATATCTAGAATGCGAACTGTGGGTATTAGGAGTCGCGACGCGCTGTTGAAAAGAGATAGTTGCACTGCGCGGGATACTGTTTCACTTTTACACACACGTCTATACCTGCTTATACTCAAATTTACTACAGGATAAAAGTACATTTACTACAAGATCGTGTATAATACAGGATAGACAGTTTTAATTATTAACAATAATTGACCTCTATTTTGGTTTCAATATTAGACACCCATACCCCTAGTAGCATTTCTGGTTGGCCCACGGTATCCCCAAGTTGGGAATTAGTTGGCCATCAAAATGCCAACAATAAATGCTACTAGGGACAATGCCACTATATTTCTCGGCCTGGCCAGTCCGGATTTTTCCGTACTGTGTTTGCATTCCAAATATTCTATAGTTCAATAGTTATACAGTAATAAAAAAAAATTCCGCAAGATATATTGGTTATACCGTAACTAAAAAAAATTCCCGCATTATCCCGTAACCAAAAAAAAATCTTGTTATCGATAACAGTTATTAGTAACCGAAAACAATTTCCGTTGTCAATAACAGTTATTAGTGACCAAAACATATTTCCGTCGACAATCGGTTATTAGTGACTCGAAAGTATTTTCGTCGACACTAATGGTTATCAGTAACCAAAACAGGTAAGTCTTAATATTTTTTAATCACTTCATATTTCGGAAAATTTATGCAGTATTTAATGAAGGCTGATTTCCATTTGAATAAAAATTAACTTTTTATCAATAATTTATTTTCGAAAAAATTTAAAAAAATAATTGTTACTTTTGGTCTGTGGTAAATACAATCTTCTCAATTTCGCCTCATTTAAACGATAAGACCATTAAGATTTCTCTAAATAATAACATTAGCACGATTTAAATATACACCACCCGATTCCTTATTTCGTGCAGCGTCTTGTATCGCTAACTATGGGATAAGAACCATTTATCAAAACTGATTCGTATCCAGGGCCACCTTTACCAATGGGCTATAGCCGAGGGGCGCCCCTGATCCAAGGGCGTTTAAGAATCAAATATGTTGAAATGTTTTTTTCTCTTCAATTTTGGAGAAAAAAATTTCGTTCGCGGGCATTGTTTTTGTTTGTGTTTGCCTTGGTGGAGACCCGGGGTTGTGATGTATTTCCTTGCACCGATTGCGAAGAAATTGCAGCCTTGAGGTCTAGGGCGCTAAAATTTTTTAGCCCAGGGCGCTCAAATTTGTTAAGGCGGCCCTGTTCGTATCTTCACGGATCACATGGCCATCGGCACACTTCGCACTATATAGCATTTATACGGACGATTTAGCTATCATTGCGTTCAGATACGGACGGAGCAGCAGTCTTTATTAGTTTTTTAAAAGAAGCCGTCGTCACCAAGCATCCAGCTACAGCCAGCTTCATGGACCTGTTCACGGGAGCTCTGATCGCTGTGGCATTAATCCTGCTCCTCTATTACTTGCTATGGCATCCACTGACCTACTTCAAGAACCTGGGCGTCCCCCATGAGCCGGCGATTCCGATTTTGGGTAACATGGCGCCAATCATATTCCAACGAATCTCGATCGCGGAGGAGCTCCAGAGAGCATACAACCGCTACCCAGGCGCCAGATATTTCGGGTTCTACAACTTCAGAATGCCGGTGATCGTTCTCCGGGACCCAGAACTGCTTACTATGATCGGAGTGAAGAAGTTCGATCAGTTCACCGACCATCGCGGTTTCGCAGAAGAAGATGTGGACCCTGTGATGGGGGGTAACTTGTTCTCCCTTCGCGGTGACCGTTGGAGGCATATGAGGAGGGTGCTCAGTCCTGCGTTCACAGCTAGCAAGATGAAGACTATGTTCATCTTAATGCGTGACTGTGCAGTGAATTTCGTCGATCATATCGCGCTGGAGTCGAAGGGGGGAAAGGTGTACGATCTGAAGAATATCTTCTGTCGATACGCGACCGATATCGTAGCCACGTGCTGTTATGGGCTATCTGTCGACTCTATGAAGCACCCGAACAACGAATTCTATACGTTTGGTAAGAAGACGATGAATTTCTTGTCTGGTTTGTCCATCAAGTTCTTGATGGGCAAGAACTTCCCGACACTGTTCAAGCTGCTAGGCGTCAGGTTTTTCAGCGACAAGGCTCAGAAGTACTTCATGCGCATCATCGCTGATACCGTTAGGATGAGGGAAGAGAAGGTAGGTAGTTATGTGCTACACACTGTTCTGTCTAGAGTAGCCTGTATACACCTTCCCATTCATGCTTTGAGCTTCTTCTGATCATTGGTAGCTTCCTTGACAATTATTTCTGAGAAGATTTAGGGGCATTGGGATCAAGGAAACGCTAGATTCTAGGCGGCTAGATCCTTTACAGTAGAGGATTCTTCGTTGTAGTAGGATAGTGCAAAAGATTTGTCGTAATTTGTAAAGGAGGTTGAAAATAGAACTCCAGTAATTGTTTGACACTCGTGGTACTGCGGTGCAGATCAGATATGGTTTCTATATATGGAAATGATATTTCCAGATCCCTTTTTATAGAACTTCAATCTTCTAGAATTTATGAACTCCACAACAGCATTTTCACTGAATCTCTGCTAGAGAATTTCGTGTTCTATAAAAAGTCGTCGAAATGATTAAATATCTGTCAGTCAGAAGGCGAAAGATTAGAAAGGTATGACGGGTGTCAAAATATCTCAATCTTAAACCCTGAACTTTGTGATATATGTACATATCTACTATTCGTGTTACACATATTTGATTAAACATTATCTTATAGAAGTATTTTTGTACTGCTTGATAATTGTATAAATTTCTGAATAATCTTCCCATATATTTATTTTCTGTAACTACTAAGTTTTAGTTGCAAATGGACGCGTCCTATGATGTATATTCAGTCTCCCTCGCCAACAACTCTAATAAATCACATATATGTATGTAGGCGATCGGCGTTTAGTTGGGAAATTGCGTATCGTGCAGGTTTGGGCAGATAAGTAGCGCTGCGTTAGGTTGGGTGTAGTAAGTTATTTGGAGAAGAAAAGTTGTCGTCGGGTCTGGGTAACTAAGTGGTTAAAGCAGTCGCCGGGCAAGTGAGGGATCCCGGGTTCGACTCCTGGTCCAGGCACCCGATCGACCGACTCTTTTTCTCCAACATATAAAATCACCATCAGTCAAGCCTATACTCATCATCATCTATCATCCCCACATTATCACGTCACTCATCTCCAACATTCGAAACTGCTAAGCGTTTGAAAAAGATACCCACGACACATCACATTCCAAACTCCAAATGCGAATCCCCTTAGTATTCCATCCACCACAAATGTTTTCCCTAAGCAATGCCCACGCGCAATCGCTGCGTACCCTTTCAATCCTGGCACTCGGCCAGACGAAATCAAAGGGACCCACAAAAATCAGCCCACAAACAGTTCGTAATGTATCGAAAAACAGGGTATCCATCGTCCCGACATGATCCAACTGATGATGGAGACGCGCGGCAACGAAGGCGAAGGGATCTCAATCGAAGAAATGACCAACCAGGCGTTCGTCTTCTTCTTCGCCGGCGTTCAAACTACCTCGAGCTTCCTGTGCTTCGCTGCTCATGAGATCGCAGTGAACCCCGAAGTCAAAGCGAAACTACGTGGGGAAATCGAGGAGCTTGCTCGAAAAACAAACGGCAACCCCACCTACGAAGACATCAGGGACCTGCAATACATGGACGCTGTGTTTCACGAGTCGCTGAGGCTCTATGCCCTAGCGTTCATGGATCGAGTCTGCGTGAAAGAATTCCAGCTTCCACCAGCGACACCTGCTTCGAAGCCTGTCACGATCAAACCAGGCGGAGTCGTCTGGTTCCTTCCCTTCTCGCTTCACCGCGACAGCGCGCACTTCCCTGACCCGATGAAGTTCAAGCCTGAACGATTCTTGAACGGGGAGGTTTCCCAGTCCACCTACGTGCCCTTTGGCGTGGGACCAAGGTTATGCATCGGGAACAGATTCGCTCTTATGGAGGCGAAGGTCTTGATGTTTCATCTGCTGCGGCGCTGCGATTTGGAGCCCAGCGTTGACACCACCATTCCGATGAAGCTAAATAGGAAGAGCTTCGTGCTGGCGGCGGAGAATGGTTTCTGGTTGAACTTTCGCACCAGGGAGCAGGAGAAAGTGCTATCGTGAAAGTATGGGTAATCGTTGATGTTATTGGTCCACCGACTGTGCTTGGAAAACACTCTGGCGGTGTGTAAAATGGTAGCCTTGGGAATGCAAGCTTTCTCAACACTTCTGTGGCTTGTAAAATATTCCTATGTTTGATCTACCGAGTTATATGTAACTTTCAAATATGCTTGTGTGCATTTGTGAGGAACGTATGCAAAAACGTTTTGTGTTAATTGAGAGAACATCAGGGTGGAGTGCAATCGAGAGTAGACGTTGATAAAGATAAAAGTAAAGTGTTTTGTATTTGTTACTTTGTTTTTATTTCTTCATTACCCTCCTCTATCTTTCCTCAAGCAGCAAGGATTTTGATGATGTAACGAAGTATACCTACTAACTATAAAAGATTCCAGCATTTATGGAAGATAAAAGGGGACGAAATATCAAAGTCAAGTAGAAAGATGATAAAAATTGGTTAAAGCAATTCTTATTCTCAGATTCTCCTTAATAATTTGAGACCTGTGGGTATAATGGTGAGGATGCTAATCTAAGCGACACAGTTTCTTAAGGGAACAGTCTCGTGTTATACATCAAAATAAGGTTTTCTTTACGTTTTGTTTTAAAGAAAACTGCAACGCAATAGGGTAAAAAGTCTTTTTGGAATATATTTATACATATTTTGAGATGGCAACACAAGTTGTACTTATTATTTTTTCCGGTGTATCTTGTATAAATAGCTATAACTCAGGCGGTGATAAAAACACGGTACATGATATTTCAAGATAGGATAATGTGAAAGAAATAATCATGAGATAAATAAAAAGATAATCAGGATTGGGTGTGATAAGAAAAATATTATTTCGCCAAATCCATGTTTATTTTTTCTCAGTATGCTGTGAAATGCTTCTCCGAGTTATTTTTATTCATTTTAATACAGTGCAAATTTATTTTAAAATAAAAGTTTTTAAAAAAAAGTTTTTTTGCAGTCATAGGCTATACTTAAACTTGCACTCAAGGTGAAATTCATTAAAACTAATCAATAACGTGCATGAATCATTATAATAATTGCACATTCGTAGATGCCTTACTTGAAGTGCCATCTTAATAGGCAACTTTCAAAACCACGCGATAAGTAAATAATGCGCGGAAATTTACAATGAGTGCAAGAATGACTTTACAATGTATATGTTATCATTGTATACACTGTAACATATACATGTTTATTTTGCAAAGTCATGGTAAATTTTCACGCATTATTTATTTATTGTGTGGGTGCCAAAGTGGCCAATTATGATAACACTTCAAGTAACGAATGTGCTGTTATCATAATGGTTCGTGGCACGTCATTGATTAGTTTTAATGAGTTGTACCTTGGACGCAGTTTTAGGTATGTAAGAGAGCGTGGGTTAATCGCGAATGCGATGTTACGGCGTTTTAATAAATATAAACGATGTTGCCTCTCTACTAGCTAATAGTTTGGGTCGTATTCAACGCTGGGCAGAAAGTAGTAAGTATAGAACGTTTATACTATTCAAGATAAACACAATTTATTATTTTCATCATGTTTCAAGTAATATTTTGTCCATTTCAATTGCATGTAAGTACTGTTGAATTAATCATACAATTGTTTTTTTTTACGTTGAAGTAAAGCACTTTTTTATCAATATTTTGTGACCAAGACGTTGCTTGAAATATGATTCTAACCTCTGAAATAAATTCTTTTATATTTTTTAATGTCGTGGGATAATGACGAACAACTCGGATGGGGTAATCTCGAACCTTTGAGATTAGCAACGATAACCGATTTTGATGAAATTTTCAGCATGTATAAAACTTGCTTAAATCTACAAAAGGGATTTTTGAATTTTCATTACAGGCTCAGACAAAAAAGTTTAAAAAACGATCTTTACTATTTTTTTCGATATTCAGACCAATTGCAATTTTTTTCTAATGCACAACGAGAGGAATTTGAAAAATACATTAGGTAGAGGTTGTAGCAACGTTTTTTATGGGTTGACCATGGAATCGCGCTTTCTGTGCAAGTTCTGCAATATATAAACATTATTCTAAAATAAAAGTTCTTAAAAAATGTCTTTTGCAGCCATAGTTTATCCCCATAAAACAACTTCAAAAAAGTAAAAAAATTACGCCAAGTACATGAAGTCAATTAAATCACAAAAAATAGAAGATAATAATAATAACAAAATAAAAAAAAATGAAATCAAAATGAGCTGCAAGTACATAAAGGTGTTTTGTAATAATCACGGATATTTTAATAATGTGAACATAAAATTTAACTTCTAGACATTTATGTAGATAAATTAACTTCTAGATGTCTAGAATAGACAAATTTTGCGAATGGATTTGAAATCAACGTGACAAAATCTACAGGAAATGATGTACAACATGTCACGAAAAAAATCTAATCATACCTGGTATTGGAAAAATCACAATTTTGTTGTAAAATTTCAAGTTTAACACAGATTTTCAAAGTTAATAAACGTTCGTACCATAACCTCTTTAAGTTTTCCTTATTCTGAAATATTTCAGCTTTAATTTAAGAAAAAAATCATCGCTCTATCTCATTTCTATCAAAAGTTCTTTGATTTTGACCGAAACTTCATTACTTTGCCCCACTGTGCGACGCACTCACTTCACGCGCGCTGTGCGGTGATCGGCGCTCGCTTGCCTCGCGGTGTGGACACTTAGCAACACTGCCTTACAATTAAGATTGCATAAAACGGTAGCAATTAAAATAACAGCTATATTGAAATGTTGCTCGAACCGGTAAATTTGGAATAAAAACTATTAATGGACGTCAGCTAATAGTTTGACAAGGTCACATGACCATCCTACACTGCGCACTATACGGCCACGTTATATGGACGATTCTGTTATTATTTTGTTCAGTGACGGACGAGCAATAGTCTCTATTCGGTCTCCTAAATCTGTCTATACTATATCCATCTCCATGGACCTGTTCACGGGAGCTCTGATCGCTGTGATCGCGATCCTACTCTATTACTTCCTATGGGGCCGAATGACCTACTTCAAGAATCTGGGGATTCCCCATAAGCCACCGAATCCGTACCTAGGAAACATGGCGCCGCTCGCGTTCCGACAAATCTCCATGGCCGAATACCTTCAGCAGCTTTACAACGACTTCCCAGGATACAAATACTTTGGGTTCTACCGGTTTGACGAACGGGTGATCGTGCTTCGTGACCCAGAACTGGTCTCAGCTATCACTGTGAAGCACTTCGACCATTTTACCGACCACCGCCCCATTACCAAGGATTATCTTCACCCCGAGTTGGCGAGAAATCTGTTTAGCCTTCGCGGGGACCGTTGGCGGGAGGTGAGGAAGGTGCTGACCCCATCTTTCTCCTCGAGCAAGATGAAGATCATGTACACCCTGATGCACGACTGTGCGGTGAACTTCGCCGATTATATCGCGATGGAGTCGAAGAGGGGAAAGGTTTACGATATGAAAGCTTTATTCGGTCGGTATACGGCCGATGTAATCGCCACGTGTGCCTTTGGTATCTCTGTGGATTCTATGAAAAATCCAAACAACGAGTTCTATATCTACGCAAAGGATACGCTGAGTTTCCTCTCTGGTGTGTCGTACAAGCTCTTTATAAGCTATCAGCTCCCGATCATTGCCAAAATTTTTGGAATAAGATTGCTCAGCGATAAGGCTCGCTCGTACTTCCGGGGTATCGTCGCTGATACGGTTAAGATGAGGAAGGAGCAGGTAAGCATAGATGTCCTATATTCAGGTAGTACTACTTGATATTGCTAATTAAATAACTGTGCCAGAAATATCTTAGAAAATTACTGGACCGATTTGAATCAAATTTTGCACGAATATTGTTAAGACTATAATCTAGTACCTACTTCTTAGCACTCGCAATGACGCACCGGGTACATGCGTATATACCTTAATCCTGTCAGTCTTCCCTAGGCATCTGCCCTCACACTGTTTTAATTATCTCAAAACAGGGCATCTATCGTCCCGACATGATCCAATTGATGATGGAGACACGGGTCAAAGATGACGGAGGCCTCAGCATCGACGAAATGACCTACCACGCATTCAACTTCTTCGTGGCCGGGTACGAAGCGACCTCCACCTTCCTCTGCTTCGTTTCTTATGTAATGAGCATGATGCCTGAAGTTCAAGCGAAACTGCGGGCGGAAATCGAGGAGGTCGTTCACAAAACAGACGGAAGGCCCACTTACGAAGCCATCAAAGACATGCAATACATGGACGCCGTGTTGCACGAGACACTGAGGATCTATCCCATACTTGCATTCGTAGATCGTGTCTGCGTGAAAGAGTTCCAGCTTCCACCAGCGGCGCCTGGTATGCAGCCTGTTACCATCAAACCTGGCGGAAGTGTCTGGTACCTTCCCTTCGTGCTTCAACGCGACCCAGCGTACTTTCCTGACCCGCTCAAGTTCAAGCCTGAACGATTCCTGAACGGGGAGGTTTTAAGGTCTGCCTACATGCCCTTTGGCGTGGGACCTAGGATGTGCATCGGGAACAGATTTTCCTTGATGAAGGCCAAGGTCGTGCTGTTTCATCTGTTATTGCGCTGCGACTTGGAGCCCTGCGCTGACACTCCCATTTCGATAAAGTTCCAGAAGTTGGGTTTTGTTGTCAGCTCGGAGTCTGTGATCAAGTTGAGCATTCGCGACAGGAAACAGATTAAGTAGGGCCGTGAGAATATTTGGGGCATCAAGTGTGCCGCTGCTGATGATCCATCAATGTTATTTCGAAAATACTCTTGTTGTTGTACTTGAATGGATTTGTGACGGATAGGTGCTTGATATGCATTGGTGCTGTGTAGACATAAGAATTTGTAGCAATCGGGGAAAATGAATGATGGAGTGGATCAGAAATGCGCATTTGGAAAAAGATAGTCAATTTTGTCATTTCTGTGTATAGAAGGAGAGAATAAAGCGTATTGTGTTTGCTATTTTACTTATTCTCGAACACGAGATATTATTTGCATTAATTCATTCTCTTTTACCTTTTCCCAAATAATTATACACGTCTTAATATTTCTGTGATGATAAATGTGACGATGGGACTTCGTGGGGTGAGGAATGTACTAATTTTAAGAGATGCCGATATTTGTGGATGCGAAAGGGTGATGCCATGTCAAGTTCGTTTGCAAAGAAGGTAAAAATTGGTTAAAGCAATTTCCTGGCTTAGAATTTCCTTAAAAATTTGAGACATTTATGTACTGCAGGAATGGGCTTCGTAGTTTCTATACGTATGTTGGGGAGCCACGGAAAAAGAGGTCGGACTAGGGCGATGGGACTCGAACCTCCCATCTTTGGGTCCCCAGTGCTACTGGACAGCCGCCCTACTAATGTCGCCAAAACAGCCCCCTCGAGGTCTCACATTTCGGGCTCTATATTAGGAAGGTTTCAAATTCTACAGTACATTGCCGAGGATGCCAATCTTATCGACCCAGTTTCTTAAACCGCCGTGTACTCATCATAACTTCCTGTCACTTAAGGATGTATCGGACGTACAAAAGTATATGAAATTTGAAATACTTGAATATCTACGCCTTACGTATAGTAAGGAATTCGAAACGACAGTTGGAGTCTTATTTTTAATCCTAGGAAAGTATTTTTCACATTACAAATGCTCTTTCAAGCATTATTTGCTAAACTTTTGCCAGTGAAAATGCCCAGAATTCACCATTTTCTCAAGTTATAATTTATTTCTTTAAAATGGTATAGTGAAAACAATTGAAACACGACAGATATTTTCATCTACCCATATACTGTATGTATAAAAAAATTGAGAACATTGGCACTATTTCTTCAACATTTTATCAGTGAAATAGTAAAATCAGTGAAAATTAAACTCGTTATAACTCAGTAACCGGTTAGTGAATTCGTTTAAAATTTTTGGAGCACATCAGGAGGATTAAAAGAACAATCTCATAAAGGGTCTAGCAGGGTAAGCATGAACAAACGGCCCTAATACCGATTCTTGGAGTTGTTATTTTTTAAACAATGCTCCTAGCCTGAAACACCATTATGTAAAGATTTAGATCGCTACCCCCCCCCCCCCCCCCCGAACACGGTTCATGATATTTCAAGATAGGCTAATGTGAAAGAAATAATCATCAGATAAATAAAAAGATAATCAGGATTGGGTGTGATAAGAAAAATATTATTTCGCCAAATCCATGTTTATTTTTTCTCAGTATGCTGTGAAATGCTTCTCAGAGTTATTTTTTATTCATTTTAATAGAGTGCAAATTTATTTTAAAATAAAAGTTCTTAAAAAAAAGTTTTTTTGCAGTCATAGTCTATACCAAAACTTGTATTCAAGGTGAAATTCATTCAAACTAATCAATAACGTGCATGAATCATTATAATACAGTAATGCCTCGTTATAATCCCGATGAACGGGGCTGGCGGCGGGGCACTAACGCGATGCGGACACTATTCCCTTAAGGTACGAATACACGACGACACTTTTGTGTCTAGATCAAGTGTCTAGATCAAGACACTTAGCGTCTACACGAGTCTAGGACACTGTCCCCACGCTGACACTTGATGTATACACTTGATCTAGACACAAAAGTGTCGTCGTGTATTCGTACCTTTAGAGTAGTATATGCTCTAAGACTATTCCGTGTGGCCGATGCCGCGAGTGAGAAAACCCAAGAGCCGAACGAGAGTGAACGAAACAGTTGACGTGAAGTTGCCATCGTCTCTTTCGTTCTTTCACTCTCGACCGAAGGATTCCAAGAAATGGTGGGGATAGTGAGCGCGACTATTACGCATTTAAAAACGGGACACTAACGACGAATTACTGTAATTTCAAAGACTTATATAGATGGAACATTTGCTGAGGGGGGTTGCAAGGTTCGCGGGAAGGGAAAGGCCATACAGGCAAATCGGGTAACTCCGTTCCTCAATTCGGAAATACAATGACGTTATATATATCTATGAGGGATACTTAGTCGAAAAGGTTAGGTATACTTATACATACATTCAAAATTTCGTATATCATGTAGTTCATAAACATAATTAATATGCATAAAATATTAAATATGCATAATAATTATATATATATATATAATTATTTATGCATATTAATCCCTTAATAGGCCACTTTCGAAACCATCAAGGACATGCAATACATGGACGCTGTGTTGAACGAGACGCTGAGGCTCTATTCCATAGCTACGTTCCTGGATCGTGTCTGCGTGAAAGAGTTCCAGCATCCACCAGCGACTCCCAATTCGACACACAATCAAATCAAACCAGGTGGAGTTGTCTGGTACACTCCTTTCGCGCTTCAACGCGACGCCGCGTACTTCCCTGAACCGCTCAAGTTCAAGCCTGAACGATTCTTGAACGGGGAGGTTTCCCAGTCTACCTACGTGCCCTTTGGTCTGGGACCAAGGGTTTGCATCGGGAACAGATTCGGTTTGATGGAGTTCAAGGTGTTGATGTTTCATCTGTTGTGGCGCTTAGACTAGGAGCCCTGCGCTGATACCCCCGTTCCTTTGAAGCTCAGTAAGAAAGCCTTCGTGCTGTTAGCGGAGAATGGTTTCTGGATGAACTTCCGCACTAGGGAGTAGGACAAAGTGGTATCGTGAAAGTATGGGACGCCGCGGCTGCGGTTCGTGCATCGACTGTCTTTGGAAAACACTGGTGTTGTATAAAATTGTACCCTTGGGGACGCAAACACTCTCAAGTCTTCTGTTTCTTATAAAATTGTCGTGTGTTTGTTCTACCTAGATATATGCAAGTTTCAAGTATGTTTGTGTGCATTTGTCAGCGCCATATACTCGAGAAATACGTTTTGTTTTAATTGAGAGAACTCCATTATAGAGTGCATAGTTCAGAGTGTACGTTGATGGAGAAAGAAAGTATTGCTTTGTGTTTGCTACTTTGTTTTAATTGTTCATTGTACTCTTCTACCTTTCCCGAATTATCGACGATATTCATGATGCAAGGAACTGCAGCGTGATTAAGCAGATGTACAGATGCTTTAACAACGTCCAGCCTTCCAATTTGGAAAGACGGGAATCGATTCGGTCGTGATGCCTTGCCTAGGTCGTATAAAGAAGATGAAAATTAGTGCAAGCAATCCCTATTCTCAGAATTTTCTTAAAAATTTCACACTTGTATGTACAGTGGCGAGGATGGCAATCTATGCGGCTCATTGTCAGTTTCTTAAACCGCCCTGTTATCGTCACAATTTCGGCTCAAATGCACGATAAGACCATTGTAAATAAACAAATTCGGATTAATCGTAACACTCAAATACGTTTATTCGCTGCTCTTGTGAAACCACGTTACTGGGCAGCGACGCACTCACTTCACGCGCGCTGTGCGGCGATCGGTGCTCGCTCGCCTCGCGGTGTTGGCCCTTGCAACACTGCCTTACAATTAAGATTGCATTAAACGGTAGCAATTAAAATAACAGTTATATTTAAATGTTGCTCGAACCGTTTAATTTTGAGTAAAAAACATTCGTTGACGTCAGCTGATAGTTTCACAGGGTCACATGACCTTCCTATACTACGCACTATACGGCCGCGTTATATGGACGATTCTGTTATCATCTTGTTCAGTTTCGGACGAGCAGCAATCTCTATTCGGTCTCCTAAATCCGTCTATACTATATCCATCTCCATGGACCTGTTCACGGGAGCACTGATCGCTGTGATCGCGATCCTACTCTATTACTTCCTATGGGGCCGAATGACCTACTTTAAGGATCTGGGGATCCCCCATGAGCCACCGATACCGATCGTAGGAAACATAGGGCCGCTCATTTTCCGCCAATTCTCAATAGCCGAATACTTTCAGCGAGTTTACAACATGTACCCAGGATACAGATACTTCGGATTCTACCAATTCCACACGCCGGTGATCGTACTTCGGGACCCAGAACTGATCGCAGCCATTGCTGTGAAGCACTTCGACCAGTTCCCCGACCACCGGCCCGTCACTAACGACGATATAGATCCCTTGGTCGGACAGAATCTGTTTAGCCTTCGCGGGGATCGTTGGCGGGAGATGAGGAAGCTGCTCAGCCCATCTTTCACCTCCAGCAAGATGA
Source organism: Andrena minutula (assembly GCA_929113495.1). Lineage (NCBI taxonomy): Eukaryota > Metazoa > Arthropoda > Insecta > Hymenoptera > Andrenidae > Andrena > Andrena minutula. The sequence continues at coordinate 3,603,167 of OV815993.1, forward strand.
AGATCATGTTCACCCTGATGAGTGACTGCGCTGTAAACTTCGCCGATTATATCGCGATGGAGTCGAAGAGTGGAAAGGTTTATGATCTGAAGGATATATTGGGTCGATATACGACTGATGTGATCGCTTCGTGTAGCTTTGGGATCTCTGTGGACTCTATGAAGAACCCGAACAACGAGTTTTATAGGTTTGTGAAGGTGACGATCAATTTCATGTCGGGTTTGGTCATCAAGCTCGTGATGACTTACAACTTCCCCATCGTTGCCAAGCTTTTGGGAATAAAATTCATCAGCGATGAGGCTCGCAGTTACTTCCGAGGCATCGTCGCTGATACGGTTAAGATGAGGGAAGAGAAGGTAGACTAAATTCAAGTTATACTATTTGATATTGCTAATTGGCTATGTATTATTCACGTTACCTTTACGTTGTTTTCGGAATGAATACCTAATTTCGGTTTTGGAAATGAATATATATATATAATACACGTCATCTTATTTCTATCACCGTTCGTTTTCTGATCCATGGCAATGCTTCTCACGCAAATTGTACGCCTTTTCTCCGATAAATGCCTACGCACGATTATCAGCCCTGTCAGTGGAGATGATCTCCTTGACCCAGTATTAGATAATTGAAACTGTCACGGACAAGTGTGAAGTATTCCATTCGAAAACACAAATCCTCTTAAAAAAATATATACCTTAAGAAATGGTACTATAGCAGTCCCTTCCCCCCAGACCTCTTCATAATTACACCATTTGCGGTACCAGAAATATCTCAGAGACTACTGGACCGAATTTTATAAACTTTTGCACGAATATTCTTGAGACTATAATATAGTAGATGCTTTGTACAATTTACACTGACGGCGCCAGTACTGGCGCATAGACCTTAATCTTGTCAGCTTACCCTAGGCATCTAACCCTAACCCTTAAATCATTTCAATTGTCCTAAACCAGGGAATCTATCGTCCCGACATGATCCAACTGATGATGGAGGCGCGGGATAAAAATATCAGAGAACTGACCATCGACGATATGACCAACCAGGCGTTCGCCTTCTTATTGGCCGGGTACGACACGACCTCTAGCTTCCTCTGTTTCGCTGTTCATCAGATCGGCGTGATACCTGAAGTTCAAGCGAAACTGCGGGCGGAAATCGAGGAGGTCGTTCGGAAAACAGATGGAAAGCCCACTCCCGAAGCCATCAATGGCATGCAATACATGGCGGCCGTGTTGAAAGAGACGCTGAGGCTCTATCCCACAGCTGCGGTCATAGATCGTGTCTGCGTGAAAGAGTTCCAGCTTCCACCAGCAGCGCCTGGCATGAAGCCCGTCACGATCAAACCAGGCGGAAATGTCTGGTTCCATCCTTTTGCACTTCAGCGCGACCCCGCGCACTTCTCTGACCCGCTCAAGTTTAAGCCTGAACGATTCTTGGACGGGGAAGTTTCGCAGTCCACTTACATGCCCTTTGGTGTGGGACCAAGAGCTTGCTTAGGGTACAGATTCGCTGTCATGGAGTCCAAGCTCATGCTGTTTAATCTGCTGTTGCGCTGCGACTTGGAGCCCTGCGCTGATACCCCGATTCCGATGAAGTTCAGCAAGAAGAACATCGTGCTGAGTTCGGATACTGGGTTCAAGTTGAACATTCGCGCCAGGGATCAGGCTAAAGTAGTGTTGTAAGAATATTTGGGGCATCAAGTATGGCGCTGTCGATGGTTCATTGACTGTATTTCGAAAATGCTGGAGTTGTTGTGCTTGAATGGATTTGTGAAGCATGGGTGCTGTGTAAGTAGAAGAATTTGTAGCATTCGTGGATAATGCATGATGGAGTGGATTAGTACTGCGCAACCTTGTCTCTGTACATAGAACAACAAAATAAAGCGTACTCTGCTGTTTTACTAATTTGAGGACACGTTTTTTATTCGAATTAATTCACTCTCCTCTATTTGTGCGTAGGTAGGTACACTCTCGGGTTTTTTCCGAGAAGCTGTGTGAGGCGGACCATAGCGGAGTTAAGGGGACATTCTACTCTCTCCTGAGGATTAAAAATATGTTTGGTTTTTTAATTTCCGATGATTCAGTCGTCCAAAATCATAACCGCCAGCAATTTTGATGCCGCCAACTGAACTGCAAAAAAAATGTGTAAACAAATGAAATAAACAATGATCAATATTTTTTTCTTGTATTTCAAGAGTGGTAAAATATACCCCCAGAAGTTGGAAAACATTAAGTGTTTACTTCATTATAAAAACCATCAGCGAAAAGTGGCCGATTTTTCGGCCGAGAGAGTAGAATGTCCCCTTAATATGGCAGCCATACTCGCCCGGGTCAGTATTTTTCTGCGTGCTAGGAGAAAATCTGACATTCCACGCGGTGCAGCAGATATTTCGCCTTCGGAAATCATCAACAAAAGTGGTAAGTCACGTTTTGTTTTCAATTCAGAAGCGAAATAGTTTGGCAATACGCGCGGTGTTACCAGTGGTAGTCAACGGCGGTTCGCGATCCACTGCCGCTCAGCGTAACACAATCGCTTAACGCGCGTGACTACCACTGTCGACACCGCACGCAAAACTATTTCGCTTCCGTATTGAAAACAAAACGAGACTTACCACTTATGTTGATGCTTTCCGAACGAAAGATGTCTGCTGCATCGCGTGGAATGGTCATTTTCTCCTAGACCCTTAGTTTTGGAAATAAATTGAAAGACATCTTCAAAAATGGGTGCATTTCGGGTATCATTTTCCCTTTGATCGTTGTTTAAACATATGTAAATGCTTGTAATGCCATAATAATTTATATCTTTGTATTCGGGAGGGTTCATAGAATAATTTACGTAAAGAGCAGCCGAATAACTATTACCGTTTCGACACAAAAGATGCTCAAAGTTGAAAATTTGCAGTTTTTTCAAAATCGATTTTCTCAAAAACTGAAGGTGATAGAGTAATTCTGCTCGCGGATTCGCGTTCGGGGCGAAAAACTCTACACGAGTCATCCAGTGGTTAGTGCAAACCAAAAATCTTTTCGGACAGTCTAACCAGAGTATGTCATGACAACGTAATGTTGTATATTTTCAATTACATATAATTAGTTTTCTGTTAACTTATCATTTGTCTCTCTGATGTCTGGCCTATCATTATATCCTATTAGGGTACAGATTCGGAAATCTGGGAATCTCCCATAAGACACCGATTCCGATCCTAGGAAACGTGGCGCCCATCGTGTTCCGACAAGCCTCCATGGCGGAATATCTTCAGCGAGCATACAACCTCTACCTAGAACACAGATACTTCGGATTGTACAACTTCGACACGCCGGTGATTGTGATTCGTGACCAAGAACTGATCACAGCCATCGCTGTGAAGCACTTCGACCAGTTCACCGACCACCGCGGCTTTGTTGACGAGGAGCATGACTCCTTGATGGGGAAGATTCTGTTTAGCCTTCGCAGTGAACGTTGGAGGGAGATGAGGAAGCTGCTGACTCCAGCCTTCACCACCAGCAAGATGAAGACCATGTTCATATTGGTGTGTGATTGCGCAGTGAACTTCGCCGATCATATCGCGATGCAGTCGAAGAAAGGAAAGGTGTACGATTTGAAGACTATATTCGGTCGGGACGCGACCGATGTGATCGCCTCGTGTAGCTTCGGGATCTCTGTGGACTCTATGAAGAACCCGAATAACGAGTTCTATGTATTCGGAAAGGGACGCGGAATTTCATGTCTGGTTTGTCCATCAAGTTCTTGCTGCGTAAGTACTTCCCGACCATTTCCAAGCTGTTTGGAATAAGATTGTTCAGTGATAAGGCTTGCAGGTACTTCCGGGGCATCGTTGCTGATGCGGTTAAATCGAGGGAGGAGAAAGTAGGTACTGGGCAGTGGTAGATGTCTTAGATTCAATCTACATTTGATATTTGTAATTAGCTATTTTTTATTCAATTTAATACAGTGCAAATTTATTTTAAAATAAAAGTTCTTAAAAAAATGTTTTTTTTTGCAGCCATAGTCTATACCTAAAATTACATCCAAGGTGACATTCATTAAAACTAATCAATAACGTGCATGAATCATTATAATAATAGCACATTCGTAGATGCCTTACTCGAAGTGCCATCTTAATAGGCAACTTTTAAAACAGCACGATAAGTAAATAATGCGCAGAAAATTACAATGAGTGCAAGAATGACTTTACAATGTATATGTTATCATTGTATACACTGTAACATATACTGCAGCTCATTTAAGAAGTAACTTCGGTTCTGCGCATGTTGGCGTTCATTGGCTATGCCACCATCAATGGTCTTTCGGCTGCGCATCCGTTCTGCGCCGAAAACATTGGCGTGGCGCCACTTTCGTAAATACCGCGTGTTTCGATTTTATGTCGGATAAATATTTATGATAATCTTCCTTTGTCCAGAGTTTTATAAATATATACCAATGTTTTATAAATATATACAAATTATACCTTTCTTAAGGGGACATTCTACTCTCTCGGCCGAAAAATCGGCCACTTTTCGCTGATGGTTTTTATAATGAAGTAAACACTTAATGTTTTCCAACTTCTGGGGGTATATTTTACCACTCTTGAAATACAAGAAAAAAATATTGATCATTGTTTATTTCATTTGTTTACACATTTTTTTTGCAGTTCAGTTGGCGGCATCAAAATTGCTGGCGGTTATGATTTTGGACGACTGAATCATCGGAAATTAAAAAACCAAACATATTTTTAATCCTCAGGAGTATGGTTATCGCGCTAACCTCGAAAAAACAACTTTCGACCAAAATTATTAAAATGGTGGTCGATCGAAGTTGAAAATACCGAAAAGAGCATTTCTTTTCTGCTTAATAGATATAAAATGTGAGAAAATATTACAAAATCTTAAGATGTTTGAGGTTAGCGGGATAGCCATACTCCGGAGGATTAAAAATATGTTTGGTTTTTTAATTTCCGATGATTCAGTCGTCCAAAATCATAACCGCCAGCAATTTTGATGCCGCCAACTGAACTGCAAAAAAAATGTGTAAACAAATGAAATAAACAATGATCAATATTTTTTTCTTGTATTTCAAGAGTGGTAAAATATACCCCCAGAAGTTGGAAAACATTAAGTGTTTACTTCATTATAAAAACCATCAGCGAAAAGTGGCCGATTTTTCGGCCGAGAGAGTAGAATGTCCCCTTAAGTTTTGTATAATAAAATTTATTGTTATATGTTATACTTTGTTGTTATATTTCATAATATTAATACCGCAAACATTTCAGTATAATAACACTAATAAATAAATTCTTTCTTTAATATGACACGAATTTAGTAGAAAGAGAATCGGAATGGTGCAAGGAGAGAGGGAAGCCTGGGTGGTAAAGTGGGGGAACAGAGACCTGGCGACAGTCGAATAGCTCATTCGACATGCGCGAAATAAGTTACTACTTCAATGAGCTGGAGTATAGACATGTATATTTTGCAAAGGTACCTATAGAAAATTTTCACGCATTATTTATCTATTGTGTGGGTGCCAAAATGCCAAAGTGAGTATTTAAGATAACACTTCAAGTAACGAATGTGCTGTTATCATAATGGTTCGTAGCACGTCATTGATTAGTTTTAATGAGTTTTACCTTGGACGCAGTTTTAGCTTCGCACTGTCTTGCTCAAATAATATAATTGAAAGCTGTTCAAACTTTATATAAATACTAATTTGGATATACTAATTTCGCCAAAATAGCCCCCTCGAGGTCTCACATTTCGGGCTCCCTGTTATGAAAGTTTCAGATTCTACAGTACACTGGCCAGGCCAATATTACCGAACCAATTTCTTAAACCGCCCTGTACTCATCATAAGTTCCTGTCACTTAAGGATGTATCGGACGTACAATATCAGACAAAAGTATATGAAATATTTTTATATCCTAGAAAGGTATTTTTCACTTTACAAATGTAGGGTTACGGAAATATGGGAGAAGTCGCCTCACCAGGACTCGAACCCGCGGATCTCTAGATTTGCGCGCGCTGGCCAGCCGCCTTAGCCACCTCCGGCTACCGTCGACTCCCCCCCGATCTTCGCTGTTCCGTGTCCTCTCTTATGGTGGAGGGTTCCTGATCCCACACAAATGCTTTTTCAAGCATTATTTGCTAAACTAATTTTCACCAAGCTAATTTTCTCAAGTTATAATTTGTTTCTTTGTAACGGTGTAGTGAAAACAATTGAAACTCGGCAGATATTTTCATCTACTCATATACTGCATGTACAAAAAAATTGAAAACAGTGAAGAAAACTATTTCTTCAACATGTTTTCTGATGTTGTATCCGTCAGGATCGTCTCCTTCCATAAGTAAAATTAGTGAAAACTAAACTCGTTACAATTCAGTAACCGTTTAGTAGATTCGTTTAAAATTTTTGGAGCACATCAGGATGATAAAAAAAAACAATCTCGCAAAGAGTCTAGCAGGGTAAGCATGGACAAACGGTACTAATGCCGATTCTTGGAGTTATTTTTTAAACAATGCTCCTTACCTGAAACACCATTATGTAAAGTTTTAGATCCCCCCCGCCCCCGCCGTTTAAGCGTAATACAGGGGTACGCGCCTGTATCGTTATTATTTTTTTTCGGAGTCTACCCGGCTAAACTACCCGAGATACTCGAGATATCAAAGATCTCACTTCTTAATGTTATTCCAACCCAAAGCCATAAAATTTGATGTGGTACCGCAGGGCGATGACGTCGCCACGGAGTGGCAGATGGCATCTCTCTGACAGGCGTCGCTCCAGAATCATCCTCTGTACTCTGTAAGTTCTCGGGTATCTCGAGCATTTGGGGTAGTTTTCCCGGGTAGCGCCTGGACTCGACCTTTAATAGGCCACTTTCGAAACCACACGATAAGTAAATAATGCGCGAAAATTTACAATAAGTGCAAAAATTACTTTACAATGTATATGTTATCATTCTATACACTGTAACATATACATGTATATTTCGCAAAGTCATGGTAAATTTTTACGAATTATTTATTTATTGTGTGGGTGCCAAAGTGAGCAATTAAGATAATACTTCAAGTAATTGTTATCAAGTAATTGTTATTGAAGTGTTATCTTAATTGCTCACTTTGGCACCCACACAATAAATAAATAATTCGTAAAAATTTACCATGACTTTGCGAAATATACATGTATATGTTACAGTGTATAGAATGATAACATATACATTGTAAAGTCATTTTTGCACTCATTGTAAATTTTCGCGAATGTGCTGTTATCATAATGGTTCGTGGCACGACATTGATTAGTTTTAATGAGTTGTACTTTGGACGCAGTTTTAGGTTCGCACTGTCTTGTTCAAATAATATAATTGAAAGCTGTTTAAACTTTATATAAATACTAATTTAAATATGGATTTAAGAAACCATTTTATTAATAGAAATTACTAAAATGGACTTCAAATGCGGTAGTAGAGGTTTTATTTGTTTACAAAAAATATATAACACATGAATTATTTATATGTATGAAAAAAGATTATCCGGAGTAGAGCTCTTACTTTTTGACCCATCGGGTACCCTCCTACCCGAAACAACTTCAAGCCATTGAATGTGGCATTGTTCGATCATTTTTGGCTAACATCAAACAATACCATAGACAATACAACAATCAATTACTTGAAGTTTTTCCGGGTAGGCGGGTATTCGATGTGTCGAAAAGTAAGAGCTCTAATTCAGAGGTATTTCAACATAAATTTTCAAAATACAGAACATTAATATGAAGGGTTGGTGGTGGGTGTAACTTGGAAAATAGGGATTTTTTGAAAATGATTTGTACGCGGTTTTGTAGATATAAGAAAACTATGTACCTTCTGTTTAAACTCCTTTTCGATATCTTTCACTGTTCTCGAGATATTCCACGGAATAGAAAATTCTGCATTTATTTAAAGGGGTGGTTTCACCCTCAAATTTGCATTATGGTACCAACAAAAATAGGGTTGCGTTGCGGATTTACGTTACTGCACTTGCACACTAAGTTTCATAATTTTCTGAATTTCCGGGATACCGAATGTCCCTTGTCAGTAAGAAGACCTTCGTACCGGCAGCGGAGAATGGTTTCTGATTGAACTTGCGCACTAGGGAGCAGGAGAAAGTGGTATCGTGAAAGTATGTGCCACCGAGTTCGTAGATGCTGCTGGGAAAGTCTCTCTAGTCGTCTAATGCTTGTAAAATTTTCCTATGTTTGATCTATGAAGTTATATATAACTTTGAAGTATGCTTGTGTGCATTTGTGGGGAACATATGCTTGAATAAAAGGTTTAGTGTTAATTGATATAACACCTTGATGGAGTGCAATCGATAATGGTCGTTGATAAAGATAAAAAAAAATTGCTTTTGTTTGTTACGTTGTTGTTATTTTTTCACTGCCTTCGTTTACCTTTCCTGAAACATTGACGATTTTGATGGTTCATATAAGGAACAGCAGCGCGGTTAGGTATATATTAAAGCAAAGAGTACAGGTGCTTTTGCACCTTCCAAATCTTTCAACTGGTAAAGAAGGAATTCGACTTTGTTGCGATGTTAGGTTCACGAGTTGGGAATGTACTAACGAAAAATGCCTTCGGAATTTTTGGAAGATAAAAGGGGACGCCATATCAAAGTCGTATGCAAAGAAGATCAAAATTGGTTGAAGCGGTTCCTATTCTCCAGTATAATTTGATTTTCCAGTATAATTTGAGACTTGTAGATACAGTTGCGAGGATGCTAATCTAAGAAATACAGATTCTTAAGGCCACATTCTCGTGTAATCCCTTAAAAAAGTTTTTCTTGAAAGAAAACTGTACATAGGGTGAAAAGTCTTTTTGGAATTTATTTATACATATTTTCAGATGATAAAAAACCCCTATTGGTTTTTTTCCGATGTAGTCTTGAACAAATAGCTGTATGTGTGACAATGATAAAAACACGATACATGATATTTCAAGATTACACTTTTCTTATACCAGACAGCGTCCCGTATCACTAACTGTGCAATAAAAATTATATATCAAAGCAGATTGATAGCTTCATAGGTCACAAGATTATTCTATATTTCGCGCAATACAGCAGTTATACGACTGATCGTGCTTTCATCTCGTTCAGTCACGGACGGGCAGCAGTCTCGATTCGTTCGTTTAAATCCTCTTCAAGACCAGAAGCCACCGACGCCAAACATCCAGCTACATCCGTCGCCATGGACCTATTCACGGGTGCTCTGATCGCTGTGATCGTAATTCTCCTCCTCTATTACTTCCTATGGAGCCGAATGACCTACTTCAAGGATCTGGGAATCCCCCATGAGCCACCGATTCCAATCCTTGGAAACATGGCGCCGATCATGTTCCAGCGAATGTCCATGGCACAGAAGCTCGAGCGAGTGTACAATCGCTATCCAGAGGCGAGATACTTCGGTTTCTACCAGTTCGACACGCCGGTAATCGTACTTCGGGACCCAGAATTGCTCTCATCAATCGCTGTGAAAAACTTCGACCAGTTCACCGACCACCGCGGCTTCGTTGACGAGGATCTTGACCCCTTGATGGGAAAAAATCTGTTTAGCCTTCGCGGGGATCGTTGGCGGGAGATGAGGAGGCTGCTGAGCCCAGCCTTCACCTCCAGCAAGATGAAGATTATGTTCACTCTGATGAGTGACTGCGTGGAGAACTTCACCAATTATATCGCGATGGAGTCGAAGCAGGGAAAGGTGTACGATCTGAAGGCAATATTCGGTCGGTATACGACCGATGTGATCGCTTCGTGTAGCTTTGGGATCTCTGTGGACTCTATGAAAAACCCGAACAACGACTTCTATCGGTTTGCTAGGGAGACGGTGAATTTCATGTCCGGTTTGTCCTACAAGTTCTTAATGGGTAAGAACTTCCCGACCATTTCTAAGCTTTTTGGAATAAGATTGTTCAGTGATAAGGCTCGGATATACTTCAAGGGCATCGTCGCTGATACGGTTAGGATGAGGGAGAAGGAGGTAGGTATTGTTACATGTCCCAGATTGAATTTGCATTTTGGATATTGGTAATTAGCTATGCACGCGTCACATTACCTTCAGAATGTTTTCGTAAAGTATACCAAAGTTCTTTTTCCGAAATGGTGATTTATATACCAAATCTTATTTCTCTCATCGTTCACAGTTTAAACGTTCTCTTCACCACTACTGTAACATTCCACCGAAACTTATTCTGATTCATGGCGATGTATCTCACGCAAATTACACGCTTTTTCCTCATTAAAGTCCTACGCATGCATATCAGTCCCATACCTTTGCAGTGGCAACAGTTGTCAATGGCCTCCATGCTTTAATCTCACATAACTATCACGGACATGACCACCCATTTTGCCGCTCACACCGTCGGCTCTGATACGCGTGCATAGACCTTAATCCGATCAATCCGCTCTCACACGGTTTCAACTGTCCTAAAACAGGGTATCTATCGTCCTGACATGATCCAACTGATGATGGAGTCGCGCGACAAAGATGGTGGAGGTCTGACTATCGACGAAATGACCTACCAGGCGTTCATCTTCCTCTTGGGTGGGTACGACACGACGTCTAGCTTCCTCTGCTTCGTTGGTCATCAAATCGGCGTGACGCCTGAAGTGCAAGCGAAACTGCGGGCGGAAATCGAGGAAGTCGTTCGGAAAACGGATGGAAAGCCCACTTACGAAGCCATCAAGGACATGCAATACATGGACGCTGTGTTGAATGAGACACTGAGGCTCTATTCCATAGCTACGTTCCTGGATCGTGTCTGCGTGAAAGAGTTCCAGCTTCCACCAGCGACTCCCAACTCGAAACCCGTCACAATCAAACCAGGTGGAGTTGTCTGGTACAGTCCTTTCGCGCTTCAACGCGACTCCGCGTACTTCCCTGAACCGCTCAAGTTCAAGCCTGAACGATTCTTGAACGGGGAGGTTTCCCAGTCTACCTACGTGCCCTTTGGTCTGGGACCAAGGATTTGCATCGGGAACAGATTCGCTCTGATGGAGTCCAAGGTCTTGATGTTTCATCTGCTGTGGCGCTTAAACTTCCAGCCCTGCGCTGATACCCCCGTTCCTTTGAAGCTCAGTAAGAAGGCCTTCGTGCCGTTAGCGGAGAATGGTTTCTGGATGAACTTCCGCACTAGGGAGTAGGACAAAGTGGTATCGTGAAAGTATGGGACGCCGCGGATGCGGCTCGTGCATCGACTGTCTTTGGAAAACACTGGTATTGTATAAAATTGTACCCTTGGGAACGCAAACACTCTCAAGTCTTCTGTTTCTTGTAAAATTGTCCTGTGTTTGTTCTACCTAGCTATATGGTACTTTCAAGTATGTTTATGAGCATTTGTTAGCGCCATATGCACGAGAAATACGTTTTGTGTTAATTGAGAGAACTCCATTATAGAGTGCATAGTTCAGAGTGTACGTTGATGGAGAAAGAAAGTATTGTTTTGTGTTTGCTACTTTGTTTTTACTTGTTCATTGTACTCTTCTACCTTTCCTGAATTATCGACGATATTCATGATGCAAGGAACTGCAGCGTGATTAGAGATTTAAGCAGGTGTACAGATGCTTTAGCAACGTCCAGCCTTCCAATTTGGAAAGATGGGAATCGATTCGGTCGTGATTGACCTGTCGTTAGGTTCATGAGATGGCAATATACTAACGATAAGAGATTTCGGAATATCTGTACGATAAAAGGGGATGCTTTGCGTAGGTCGTATAAAGAAGATGAAAATTAGTTAAAGCAATCCCTATTCTCAGAATTTTCTTAAAAATTTCACACTTGTATGTACAGTGGCGACGATGGCAATCTATGCGGCTCATTGTCAGTTTCTTAAACCGCCCTGTAATCGTCACAATTTCGGCTCATATGCACGATAAGACCATTGTGTAAGATAAATAAATAGGATTAATCGTATCACTCAAATACGTTTATTCGCTGCTTTTGTGCAACCTCGTTGTTGGGCGGCGACGCACTCACTGCACGCGCGCTGTGTGGCGATTTGCGCTCGCGCGTCTCGCGGTGTGAGCACTTAGTAACACTGCCTTAAAGGTAAGACTGCTCTAAACGGTAGCAATTAAAATAACAGCTATATTTAAATGTTGCTCGAATCGTTTAATTTTGAACAAAAACCATTAATTGACGTCACCCGATATTTTTAGAGAGTCACATGACCATCATATACGACCATATATACGGCCGCGTTATATGGACAATCCTGTTATCATCTTGTTCAGTGACGGACGAGCAGTATCCGCTATTTGTTCTCGTAAATCTTCAAGATTAGAAGCCGTCGACGCCAAACATCCAGCTACATCCATCGCCATGGACCTGTTCACGGGAGCTCTGATCGCTGTGATCGCAATCCTCCTCTATTACTTCCTATGGGGCCGAATGACTTACTTTAAGCATCTAGGATTACCCTATGAGCCACCGATTCCGATCCTAGGAAACATGGCGCCGGTCGTGTTCCGCCAATCCTCCATGGCCGAATATCTACAGCGAGTATACAACCTCTACCCAGGATACAGATACTTCGGATTCTACCAGTTCGACAATCCGGTGATCGTGATTCGCGACCCAGAACTGATCGAAGCCATTACTGTGAAGCATTTCGACCATTTCACCGACCGCCGTCTTCTCACCAACAAGGATCAAGATCCCTTGGTCGCAAATAATCTGTTTAGTCTTAACGGGGACCATTGGCGGGAGACGAGGAAGATGCTCACCCCATCCTTCACCAACAGCAAGATGAAGGTCCTGTTTACCTTGGTGTGTGACTGCGCGATGAACTTCGCTGATTATATCGCAATGGAGTCGAAGAAGGGACAGGTTTATGATCTGAAGGATATAATGGGTCGATATACGACCGATGTGATCGCTTCGTGTAGCTTTGGGATCTCTGTGGACTCTATGAAGAACTCGAACAACGAGTTTTATAGGTTTGCTAGGGAGTCGCTGGATTTCTCGTCTGCTTTGTCCTGGAAGGCCATATTGAGTAGTGACTTCCCGACCATTTTCAAGATTTTTGGATTAAGCTTGTTCAGCGAAGAGGATCGCAAGTTCTTCCGAGGAGTCGTCGGTGAGACGGTTAAAAGAAGGGAAGAGAAGGTAGACAGAGTTATATGTCCTAAACTCAAGTTTTTCTATTTGATATTGCTAATTATAATTCACGTTACCTTCAGATTGCTTTCGGAAAGAATACCGACTTTCGGTTTTCGAAATGAAGATATGTATAATACACGTGATCTTATTTCTATCACCGTTCGTTTTCTGATTCATGGCGATGCTTCTCACGCAAATTATACACCTCTTCGGCTTTACATGCCTACGCACGCGTATCAGCCTTGTCAGTGTCGATGATGCCCTTTATTCATTGTCAATATTATATAATTGAAACTGTCATGGTCAAGTGTGAAGTAATTCATTGCGTTGAGGCGGAATCATTAGACATCAGTTCAATTTAGAACACGGATTCGTGGAATTTCGTGATAACATTCTAAAGTGCTAGAATTATTTTACAGTTGTTGCCTATAAAAGAGTTTGTCTATGAAAAAAGTAAACCTTAGTAAACCTGCGCAATACAAGAGATAACAAACATTTACACTGAAACGTGTAGGCACGTTCGTATCAGTTGCACAGTCGAGATGTGAACGTTTCAATATATTTGATTCAGACGACCATATCAGTAGATACCGACACATACGTCGGAACCGAGATAGCCAAATACACGTTGAGATTTCTATTGCGATACTAATAGTAGCAACATGTATCTGTACAGATCTCAGCGTCTGTAGCGCCTTTTACGTACAACTATGAAATATTCCATTCGAAAACACAAATTTTTTCAAACATAATTTATATGTCTTAAAAAATGGTACCATAGCAGTCCCCTTTCCAAAGGCCTCTATATAGTTACAGCATTTGCGGTACCAGAAATATCTCAGAGATTACTGGACCGAATTGAATAAACTTTTGCACCAATATTCATGAAACCATAATATAGTAGGTACTTTTTACCACTTACACTGACGCATCCGGTACGTGCGCATAGACCTTAATCCTGTTAGCTTACCCTAGGCATCTAACCCTAACCCTTACATCGTTTCAATTGTCCTAAAACAGGGCATCTATCGTCCCGACATGATCCAACTGATGATTGAGGCGCGGGATAAAAATATCAGAGAACTGACCATCGACGATATGACCAGCGAGGCGTTCGGCTTTTTCTTTGCCGGCTACGCCACGACCTCCAGCTTCCTCTGCTTCGCCGTTCATCAAATCGGAGTGATGCCTGAAGTTCAAGCGAAAATACGGGCGGAAATCGAGGAAGTCGTTCGGAAAACGAATGGAAAGCCCACTTATGAAGCCATCGGAGACATGCAATACATGCAGGCCGTGTTGAAGGAGGCGCTGAGGCTCTATCCCATAACTGCGAACCTAGATCGTATCTGCGTGAAAGAGTTCCAGCTTCCACCAGCGGCGCCTGGCATGAAACCTGTCACCATCAAACCTGGCACGACTGTCTGGTTCATTCTTCTCGGGCTCCAACGCGACCCCGACCACTTCCCTGACCCTCTCGTGTTTAAGCCTGAACGATTCCTGAACGGGGAGGTCTCCAAGTCTACCTACATGGTCTTTGGTATGGGGCCAAGAGCTTGCATAGGGTACAGATTTGTTCTCATGGAGGCCAAGCTCATGCTGTTTTATCTGCTGTGGCGCTGCGACTTGGAGCCCTGCGCCGATACCCCGATTCCGATGAAGTTCAGCAAGAAGAGCGTCATGCTCAGCGCGGAGACTGGGTTCAAGTTGAACTTTCGCGTCAGGGAGCAGGTTGAGTAGGGTCGTGAGAATATTTGGGGCCTCAAGTGTGGTGCATCCCGCTGCCGATGATCCATCGATGTTATTTTGAAAATTCTCGGGTTGTTGTGCTTGAATGGATTTGTGATGGATTGGTGCTTGGTATGCATGGGTTCTGTGTAGGCAGAAGAATTTGTAGGAATCGAGGAAAATGCATGATGGAGTGGATTAGAAGTGCGTATCCGGAAAATCCTTGTCATTTCTGTATATAGAAGGAGAGAATAAAGCGTATTGTTTTTGCTATTTTACTTATTCTCGAACACGAGATATTATTGCATTAATTCACTCTCTTCTACCTTTTCTTAAATAATTATATTCGTGTTAATATTTCTGTGATGATAAATGTGACGATGGGACTTCGTGGGGTGAGGAATGTACTAATTTTAAGAGAAGTTGATATTTTTGGAAGGTGAAGGTCGTATGCAAAGGCATACAAATTGGTTGAACCAATTTTCTTTTTTAGAAGTTCCTTAAAAATTTGAGACTTTTAAGTAGGTACTGTAAGACTATGCTTCGTAATTTCTATATGTTGTGGAGCCAATCGATCTTCGGGATCCACTGCGCTACTGGCCAGCCGCCTTACCAATGTCGCCAAAGCCGACAGGTCTTGAGGTCTCACATTTCGAGCTCCCTCTTATGTAGGTTTCATATTTTACAATACAGTGGCGAGGAAGCCAATCTTACCGACCCTGCTTCTTAAACCGTCCTGTAATAATCACGACTTTCTATCACTTAAACGATAAGACCACCTAAACGGTATCAATTTATACGTCATCCAATTAAATATAGCTCATCCCAGTCGTTACTCGACGCAGCGTCTCGTATCGCTAACTGTGGAATAAGAACTATTTATCAAAGCAAATTTATATCGTCACAGGTCACATGATCATCCTATACTGTGCACTATACGTCCGCGTTATATAGGCGACTCCGATATCATCTTGTTCAGTGACGGATAAGCTGTAGTCTTTATACGTTCTCCACACTCCCCGTCAAGATTAGGAGCCGCCGACGCCAAAGGTCCAACTAAATCCATTTCCATGGACCTGTTCACGGGGACCCTGATCGCTGTGATCGCGATCCTCCTCCTGTATTACTTCCTGTGGGGTCCAATGACCTACTTCAAGGATCTGGGTATCCCTCATGAGACGCCGATACCGATCCTAGGAAACGTGGCGCCCGTCGTGTTCCGGCAAGCCTCCATGGCCGAATACCTTCAGCGAGCATACAACCTCTACCAAGGATACAGATACTTTGGATTCTACCAATTCAACAATCCGGTGATCGTGATTCGCGACCCAGAACTGGTCACAGCCATCGCTGTGAAGCACTTCGACCAGTTCACCGATCACCGCAGCTTCGCCGACGGGGATCTTGACCCTTTGTTAGGGAAAAATCTGTTTAGCCTTCACGGAGACCGTTGGCGGGAGATGAGAAAGCTGCTGAGCCCATGTTTCACCTCCAGCAAAATGAAGGTCATGTTCACCCTGATGCATGACTGCGCGATGAACTTCGCCGATTATATCGCGACGGAGTCAAACAGAGGAAAGGTTTACGATATGAAAGCTATATTCGGTCGATATGCGACCGATGTTATCGCCTCGTGTAGCTTTGGGATTTCTGTGGATTCTATGAAAAACCCAAACAACGAGTTCTATGTCTTTGCAAAGGATACAATGAATTTCATCTCTGGTTTGTCTTACAAGTTCTTGATAAACTACAACTTCCCGACCATTGCCAAGCTTTTTGGAATAAGAGTGTTCAGCGATGAAGCTCGCAGGTACTTCCGGGGAGTCGTCGCTGATACAGTTAAGATGAGGGAGGAGAAGGTAAGCAGTATCAAGGCCGTCGCCCAATCCGCCGAAGCGAAGCGCAGCGACCAAAGGGAACTGTTCGCCGGCGCTGTTCTATCATGCAGGCGATGCGTGATCGCTGGTGTTCTATCATGTGTGCGATGCGTGGTCGCTGCGCTGCGCTTCGTGGCGCTTCGGCCTAATGGGCCGCGACCTTTAGATGTCTTAAATTCAAGTTATACTATTTCATATTGCTATTTAGTACATTTTAACATTCACACTGACACATCCTGTATGTGCGTATAAACCTTAATCCTGTCAGTCTATCCTGGGCAACTGCCTTCACACCGTTTCCATTATCTTAAAACAGGGCATCTATCGTCCGGACATGATCCAACTGATGATGGAGTCGCGGGACAATGATGACGGAGGCCTGACCATAGACGAAATGACCTACCAGGCGTTCGTCTTCTTTTTGGGCGGGTTCGACACGACCTCCAACTTTCTCTGCTTCGCTGCTTATCAAATCGGCGTGATGCCTGAAGTTCAAGCGAAACTGCATGCGGAAATCGAGGAGGTCGTTTCGAAAACAGACGGAAAGCCCACTTACGAAGCCATCAAAGACATGCAATACATGGACGCCGTGTTGAACGAGACACTTAGGCTCTATGCCATAGCTTCATTCATGGATCGTATCTGCGTAAAAGAGTTCCAACTTCCACCAGCGGCGCCTGGCATGAAGCCTGTTACCATCAAACCTGGCGGAAGTGTCTGGTATCTTCCCTTCGCGCTTCAACGCGACCCAGCGTTCTTTCCTGACCCGCTCAAGTTCAAGCCTGAACGATTCCTGAACGGGGAGGTTTCCCAGTCTGCCTACGTGCCTTTTGGCGTAGGACCTAGGATGTGCATCGGGAACAGATTCGCCTTGATGGAGTCCAGGCTCGTGCTGTTTTATCTGCTGTGGCGCTGCGACTTGGAGACATGTGCTGATACTCCCATTCCAATGAAGTTCAGCAAGATGGGCCTCACGCTCAGTGCGGAGACTGCTATCAAGTTGAACATTCGCGTCAGGGAGCAGGTTAAGTAGGGTCGTGAGAATATTTGGGGCATCAAGTGTGGGGCATCGCGCTGCCGATGATCAATCGATGTTATTTCGAAAATGCTCGGCTTGTTGTGCTTGAATGGATTTGTGACGGATGGGTGCTTGATATGCATTGCTGCTGTGTAGACATAAGAATTTGTAGCAATCGGGGAAAATGAATGATGGAGTGGATCAGAAATGCGCATTTGGAAAAAGATAGTCATTATTATTCATTATTCATTATTATTTCAACATACAGTGCTTATTAGCGTTCAAACGCACCAGACCACCCTGCACGGATGTTTACTGAAGGTAATTGTACCCGCAAAAACTTCATTCTAGTCGATTCCAGGACGAAAGACGGTTGAAACGGTTTGTTTACTACACGCGTATACGTACACGCTTAACTTAGCTTGTGTGAGCGTCCGCACACATTCAAGGCCCGGTGAGACGCCCCCCTTAACGCAAGAAAATGTCTCTCTCAAACCCATGAACATAGAAGAAGAAGAAACAGCAGAACGCGAATCGTGGCGTTGCAATACCGCTCATGTGAACTACTAGAAAAATTTCACGCGCGTCTCGCGGCGGCAAATTGCCACGGCGGCAAACTGCCGCAAACCGCTCGTCTGCACCGGGCCTTAGAGCATATATTACTCTAAGGGAATAGTGTCCGCATCGCGTTAGTGTCCCGCCGCCAGCCCCGTTCGTCCGGATTATAACGAGGCATTACTGTATTTCTAAAACACCCATCTATGAAAATATGTAAACAAAAAATTCAGAATTTTGACACTTTCAAACGGTTATACCCCCTTTACCCGCCCTGCACAGTGCACGTATCACATGTCGTCTCATTTATACGATAAAGCCATTAAGATTTCTCTAAATGATAATGTTTACACGATTTAAATATACGTCGCCCGATTTGTTATGGCACACAGCGTCTCTTACTGATAACTGTGGAGTAGTAGTCATTTATTAAAGTCGATTAATATTGTCACTGGATGTGTTTGTTACTTTGTTTTTATTTGTTCACTGTACCCTTCTACCTTTTCTGAATTATCGACGATTTTCATGATGTAAAGAACTGCAGCGTGATTAGAGATTTAAGCAGGTGTGCAGATGATTTTGTAACTTTCAGCCTTCCAATTTCGAAAGACGGGAATCGATTCGGTCGTGATTGACCTGTCTTAGGTTCATGAGATGGCAATATACTAACGATAAGAGATTTCGGAATTTTTGTAAGATAAAAAGAGATGCCTTGTCTAGGTTGTATAAAGAAGACGATAATTGGTTAAAGCAATTCCTATTCTCAGAATTTCCTTAAAAACTTAACACTTGTAATAACAGTGGCGCGGATGCTAATCTATGCGGCTCAGTTTCTTCAACCGCCTGTACTCGTAACAATTTCGGTTCATATACACTAAGATTGCACTAAACAGTAACAATTGAAATGACAGCACGATTTAAATGTAGCTCACCGAATCGTTACATCATGCAGCGCGCTGTAGCATCTCTCATAAAAAACATTTATCAACGTCAACTGATAGTGTCACAGATCACATGACTATCCTATACTTCGCACCATGCAGTATTTATACGGACGATTTTGCTATTATCGCGTTCAGTTACGGACGGAGCAGCAGTCGCTATTTGTTCTCGTAAATCTACTTCAAGACTAGAAGCCGTCGACGCCAAACATCCAGCTACATCCGTCGCCATGGACCTGTTCACGGGAGCTCTGATCGCTGTGATCGCGATCCTACTCTATTACTTCTTATGGGGCCGAATGACCTACTTTAAGGATCTGGGAATCCCCCATGAGCCACCGATTCCGATCCTAGGAAACATGGCGCCGCTCGTGTTCCGCCAATCCTCCATGGCCGAATATCTTCAGCGAGCATACAACCTCTACCCAGGATACAGATACTTCGGATTCTACCAATTCGACAATCCAGTGATCGTGATTCGTGACCCAGAACTGATCACAGCCATCGCTGTGAAGCACTTCGACCAATTCACCGACCACCGTCCCCTCGCCAACGAGGATCTAGATCCCTTGATGGCGAATAATCTCTTTGGCCTTCGCGGGGACCGCTGGCGGGAGATGAGGAAGCTGCTCAGCCCATCCTTCACCTCCAGCAAGATGAAGACCATGTTTACCCTGATGAATGACTGCGCGGTGAACTTCGCCGATTATATCGCGATGGGGTCCAAGGGGGGCAAGGTTTATGATCTGAAGAATATATTCGGCCGATATGCAACTGATGTGATCGCTTCGTGTAGCTTTGGGATCTCTGTGGACTCTATGAAGAACCCAAACAATGAGTTTTATAGGTTCGCTAAGAAGACGATGAATTTCATGTCTGGTTTGTCCTTCAAGTTCTTGATGGGTAGTAACTTCCCGACAATTTCCAAGCTTTTTGGAATAAGATTGTTCAGCGATGAGGCTCGCATCTACTTCCGAGGAATCGTCGCTGATACGGTTAAAATGAGGGAAGAGAAGGTAGACAGAGCTAGATATCCTAAATTCAAGTTTTACTATTTGATATTACTAATTATGATTCACGTTACCTTCAGATTGTTTTTGGAAAGAATACCGAATTTCGGTTTTCTTCCCCTTTAAATGCCAACGCACGCGTATCAGCCTTGTCAGTGTCGATGATGCCCTTGACTCAGTATTACATAATTGAAACTGTCACGGTCAAGTGTGATGTAATCCATTGCGCTGAGGCGGAATCATTAGACATCAGTTCAGTTTAGAACACGGATTCGTGGAATTTCGTGATAACATTCTAAAGTGCTAGAATTATTTCACAGTAGTTGCCTTTAAAAGAGTTTGTCCATGAAAAAAGTAAACCTTAGTTGCGCAATACAAGAGATAACAAACATTTACACTGAAACGTGTAGGCACGTTCGTATCAGTTGCACAGTCGAGATGTGAACGTTTCAGTATATTGATTCAGACGACCATATCAGTAGATACCGACACATACGTCGGTACCGAGATAGTTAAAATACACGTTGAGATTTCTATTGCGATTCTAATGCTAGCAACACGTATCTATACAGATCTCAAGGTCTGTAGCGTCTTTTACGGACAACTGTGAAATATTCTATTTGAATACACGAAGTTTCTTCAAAAATAATTTATATGTCGTAAGAAATGGTACCATAGCAGTCCCCGTTCCAAAGGCCCCTTTATAGTTACAGCATTTGCGGTACCAGAAATATCTCAGAGATTACTGGCCCGAATTGAATAAACGTTTGCACCAATATTCTTGAGACTATAATATAGTAGATACTTTTTATCACTTTCACTGATGCATCCGCATTACTCTAGGCATCTGCCCTTACACTGTTTCAATTGTCCTGAAACAGGGAATTTATCGTCCGGACATGATCCAACTGATGATGGAGGCGCGGGATAAAGATGTCAGAGGACTGACCATCGACGAAATGACCAACCAGGCGTTCGTCTTCTTCTTGGCCGGCTACGACACGACCTCCAGCTTTCTCTGCTTCGTTGTTCATCAAATCGGCGTGATGCCTGAAGTTCAAGCGAAACTGCGGGCAGAAATCGAGGAAGTCGTTCGGAAAACGGATGGAAAGCCCACTTACGAAGCCATCAAAGACATGCAATACATGGACGCCGTGTTGAACGAGACGTTGAGGCTCTATTCCATAACTTCGTTCCTGGATCGTGTCTGCGTGAAAGAGTTCCAGCTTCCATCAGCGGCGCCTGACATGAAGCCTGTTACCATCAAACCTGGCGGAAGTGTCTGGTTCCTTCCTTTCGCGCTGCAACGCGACCCGGCGCACTTCCCTGACCCGCTTAAGTTTAAGCCTGAACGATTCTTGGAGGGCGATATTTCCCAGTCCACTTACGTGCCC
The DNA here is from genome assembly GCA_929113495.1 of Andrena minutula. Lineage (NCBI taxonomy): Eukaryota > Metazoa > Arthropoda > Insecta > Hymenoptera > Andrenidae > Andrena > Andrena minutula. Next base: position 3,624,803 of record OV815993.1, read on the forward strand.
TTTGGTCTGGGGCCAAGGGTTTGCATAGGGAGCAGATTCGCTTTCATGGAGTCCAAGGTCGTACTATTTTATCTGCTGTGGCGTTGCGACTTGGAGCCCTGCGCCGATACCCCGATTCCGATGAAGTTCAGTAAGAAGAACCTCGTGCTCAGCGCGGATACTGGGTTCAAGTTGAATATTCGCGCCAGGGAGCAGGCTTAAGTAGTGTCGTGAGATTATTTGGAGCATCAAGGATGGCGGCCATCGACTCAATTTGGAAAATACTCGAGTTGTTGTGTTTGAATGGATTTGTGAAATATGGGTGCTTGGTATGCATGGGTGCTAGGTAAGCAGAACAATTTGCAGCAATCGGGGTAAATGTGTGGTGGAGTGGGTCAGAAGTGCGCATTGGGTAAACGAGACAAAACCTTGTCATCTCTGTACATAAAAGGAGAGAATAAAGCGTATTGTGTTTGCTATATTGCCAATTCTCGGACACGTGATTTTATTTCAATTAATTCACCCTTCTCTACCTTCTTCCAAACGAGTATAGTCGTGTTAATATTCATGTTTGATGAAAGTAGGAAGAATGCAAGAGCTTTTGTACGTTCCAATCTTAAAACTCGCAAAGAAGGAACTAGACTCTGTTGAAATGTTAGATTCGTGGGGTGGGAATGTGTTATTGTAAGAGACGTCGAAATTTTTAGTTAAATGAGAAGATCCTACACAAAATACATACACACAAGATTAATAGCTGAAGGAGCTTTTCTTGACATAGAAGCTTCTACTTTCTGAATGTCCCAGAAACTCGACATTTAGACACTAGGAAGAAACCTCGATCGGCCCATGTTCAGGTTGCTTGTGTCTATGAAGCATCGTAGCCGGTAATAAAGCCCGGTCAGCCCGTGTTGTCGTTTCCCCTGTGCCCACAATGAATCGTGATCGATCGTAAGTTGATGGTCACAACAGCTTCAACGGAGGAGAGCGCCGAGGATATTGGTCCGAGCCAGTGTTGACTTTCCCCCCCACACCGACTGTTTTGAGATGCTTCCAAGTTACGCGAGGAAATTATTTCCAGTAAACAAGAGCGTTGGTGGAGTTGTTAAGCAACCTATTCAATCTTGCGGAATCAAGTATTCAACATTTTGGAGAAAACGGAAGAGAATCCAACCTCAGTATCGTACAGGAAAAAAAGGGACAGTTCCACTGCGCAGATTTCCCCAGTGAAAAAAGCAATGAATTTCCATGTCGCGAGATTAATATTCTCATGAAAGTACCGAAGATCTTCCGAGATATAGTAATACGAGTATGTAGTCACATTCCAGGTAGCCTTCGAGCAGCATTAACTTCGACAACCTCCCTCTCAAAGCCCACGACCACTTAATCCTCTGCCCACATATTTTGCAAAGCCATCGGAATGCATCCCATGCAAATTGTGCGCTTTCCCTGTAATCCTGGCAGTCTGCCCAGCGAATCTGAAGGGATCAATGCAAACCAGCTCTCACGCGGTTTCAATTGTGTCCGAAAACAGGGTATCCACTGTCCCGACATGATCCAACTCACATTGGCGCGAGACAAATATAGTGGAGAACTTTCCATTGAATAAATGATCAACCAAGTGATCCACTGATTATAGGCGAACGTTATATTTTCTCGTCGCATTGGGTCCACAGAGTAGGGGGTCGGAAGATGGTAGAGTTTTAATAAAATAAAGTGCAATGCAAGTATGTCCAAGTCTTCGAGTATCCTAGCTGCTTCTGCTTCCAATTTCTAGTTTCCTCGGTTCGCAAAATGAGCTCCGTCCAGGTCCTCTGTCCACAAGCCACCGTAACCGTAGTAAACTTCGGAACATAACATGTTTACAGTGCGAAAGAAAAATGGAGCACCCAGATCGAGGAAGAAGAACAGGCGTTTCATCCATCGAGTGCTCCATGTATCTTCGTTTCGTGTTCCACATTTTTCCCATTTCATATTTCAAGATCCTCCATATTGTTGTGGCCTTAGGATATCCACGAGGAGGACAAGCAGGAAGAATGTTTATCCAGATACCTTAAACCAGTGTTTCTCAACTTTTTTTCAGTCGCATCCCTTTTTATATTATTCGAATAACCTGCGACCCCCTTCTCCCCCCCCCCCCCCTACCCAAATATGGTAAGGTAAATTCAATAAGGTAAAGAAAATACATTATAAATAGATATTTCAGAATATAACTCTAATTTAATAATTAAATAAAATAAAGGCGGTAGTTCTGAATGGCCCCACTGGTCAATCGACATGAGGTTTGAGGGAAGGAGTGGGGAGGGTGTGCGGGCCCTAAATCTAAAATTGTAACATCAGGTATTTATTAATTTCCGAGATATTAATAAAAAATAATTGTTGACTTTTTTTACAAATTATTACAATACAGAACGGTACAGTACAGCAAACAGCTGTAGCGTGCATAATTTTAATTTCACTGATCCTAATTGCAATGGGGTCCTCTTAACAAAGACATTTGCGCCGAGCTTTGCAGGAACAAGTACTTCCTGTGAATCTTACTGACATCTCGGAAATAGGTACCTACACGGAGTTATTTTTATTGCGGAAATAATCGCAGAACCCAACAGCGCTTTTGTCCCTTCACTGAGCAGATGCTGTGCTTTCATCTTCGCGGGGGAACAGTTTAAGCCGCGTAATCTCGCATGTCCTTGTGCAATGCGAGATAAACAGAGCGACAGCGGCAACTGGAGGAATTTAATTGATTTCGTATCGGGTTGTGACATGGATTATTTTATTGCAGTGTCATTTTAATGAAAATGAAAGAATAAATACGAGTTTCATATCGATACGTTAAAATCATAGTACCTGGTGTATAAAGAATATTAAAAAGAACATATTCGATATTTCGCAACACGATGCAATTCATATGGATGTAAATATTCAACGAGGGAGTTTGTCAAAAGCTTTTCATGAGAGAAGAACGTCAATCTTTGTATCAAACGCTGGCCATGCTTCCGGAAGAAGGCATTTAACTTCATTTCAAAGAATGTTGAAAGCCACCTATCCGAGAACTTTCAAAATGAACTACTTCCATTTATATCACTCAGTTAATATCCCGCGAACATCCTCCACTGTTTATCATTATTATCCCTGAAATTCTATCTTCACTTCCTTAGAAAATATTTCACAGAATATATTGAGTTGTAGCAAACCTAATTTCGAAAAATCTACAAATCTATTTCCAACTCTATAGACACCCAATAATTCACTGATCCATCTGCATCACTTCAGAGGTTTTATTTTCCGTGTACGTCATCTCTCAATTTGCAATCCGAACGCTCGACCAATTCATTAATTCGAGTATAAAAGATTGACCCACACACAATGCTAGTTTCATAAACAAAGTACTGTGTCACAGCTATTTCTTCTCTCTATATTTATGACTAGGCAACTTTGTTCTCTTCGGTATACAGTGTAACAATAGGTAAATGAGTTTCCCTCGATTTATGGTGCGATGATGGAAGATTTGAGGCTCAGAGGGACGGGGTTGCAGAGGCGTCATCGTAATACAGGGAATATTTCAATAGATCAGCGACGTTCCGTCCGAATTAAGATCGATGTCGGCTCGCAATGACTCGTCCGCAGAGACGCGTGACATTACGCGTGTAAATGATCGATATGCTGTCATCGTACAGGGCACTCCACGAAAAATGGTCCATATAGATTATAGAATAAAAGCGAAAGCCGCGCTGCAAAAACAATTGACTGGATCAGGCTCGTTTGTGTGCCGTAGCTTCTGTCCAATTAAATTCTGAATTCGAATAAATTGCATCCCGGTAGCCTCTGTCCAATTAAAATTTACATTTCGTTAAATCCTCGCGGAGCTGCCTCCGCGCAGTTAAATATTTAACTGCAATAAATTTAGTTTACAGGAATATTCGCAGCGGGATGACATATGTAGGAGAAACGAAAACGATCCGGAAAAACGGTTCTCATTACTTTACTGTTACGTCGGATCGCCGGGCAAGCAGCAGTTTCGCAACACTGTACAATATGACGATCCCTCTAATCAACCACGCGCGTGTCAATTACAGTATCTTGGCAAGTCTAAACATTACTCATCACGTTTTTCATTACGCAACATTTACGTTCAAGTGTGTACGATTAATCGTCGATGACTTCTGCTATACCCTCAACACGAGGCGTCAAGAATTTGGCAACGATACGATAACACAATTCAGTAGTCATCTGTACTTGCGACATTTAATAACCGCTCCTTATTGAGTTTTGTGAGATATAGACGAATCCGTGAAATTGGATTTTGAAAAAAAAACAGGTTTGAACATTTTTCATGTTAAAACAGTAATAGTTATTCAGTTGCCTGTTACGGTAAATTATTCTATGAACCCTCCCGAATAAAATGATATAAGACAGTTTTGCATTATGAACATTTAAATATGTTTAAGGGGACTAGGCAGTCAAATCGCTCGAAGAACGAAGACGAAGTATTGTTTTTTGTTTAGTAATACTATAAACTGTAAAGAACTTTTTTTGATTATATATAGGTATATATATATATATGTATATGTCAACGCTATCGTCGTCTGTGTAGGCGTTTTTTCTGTGGTTTGGCACTGATTATGAGAAAACCGAGGATTGGATCGACTTGAAATTTTTACAGTATTTTCAAAATATGTTCCTTTCTGAACTGAACCTCAATATTAAAGTGAAAAAACTTTACTCTCCGAGATAAAAAAGAAACAGTCATCTGTGGACTCTGGAAATGGACATTTATCGTTCAATTCTTAGCCGCTATTTTAATTATTTTGGTTCAGTTCGGTTTCCGGAGGTTTTCTCCGGGATTACAGCTTCTAGCAGAAACATATTTCAAGGAAACCGTTGTATCGTTATTTTTAAGCTCAATATCGGGTCAAACCTAAAAACACTTTTTCGCCAAACACTTGTGACGACATTTGTAAAATAGATACGTAGACAAAAAAAAATCTTTTTTACTCTACGTGATATTAGTAAACACTGTATAAAAGGAAAAGTCTGTGCTTGCTTTCATCTTCTTGTAATGGATTCGGAAAACTTGCTTGATTTTCGAGCGAACAGCAAATGGTGGTGTCTCATTAATGGAAAGCAACGTATACTGTCGTTCGTTGTTCACCTATGCAGGCCTTTCCTAATTCATCCGTTTCCTCCGTCAATGCTCCCCCGATTCATGCAGACTCGCGGAAGCGTGCCGGCTTCGTATTGCGTTCCGTACAATGCACCGCCTGAATCCAGTGCTCTTCTACTCTTCTGGTTAAATAGTCCCGCGAGATCCTCTGCATTCGGCTCGTGTTCACGCTTTTTCTACTCCTTTTCTCGTCGGCCCCGTTTCAAGTGCTCCCCCCACGCAGGACCGTGACCCGAAACGAAGATAGGGGTCGATGATGCGCCACTCTTATCTGCCGAATCACCGGGATGAAAGTGTTTGAGGACTCGTCGAATTCCGTTTCGTTCGTTCTCCTCTACAGCTTCGAGGCTCGTTCCCGTTTCGCGGCCTGCGTCGTTGAATTATTCATGCCGCTTCGACCTTAAACACCCTCCCCTCGAGGGCGTTTTTTCCATCCAAGTGCAGAGAAGTGCTTATCGTCGGCTACAGTGGTCAACGACTTGTGAAGAACTCTTACAAGAGCGTTTAAAGTTTGAACTTTGAAAGTGTGATCGGTGACAGGGATAAGGGATAAGATCTGATGTATTGGGGGTTGTGAAATAGAGCAGTGAGATTAGCATAAGTAAAGCCTATATAGTAATAACTTTGTTACGCTGGCGTTAAACTTTTTACTGACAACTGTTGTATATTTTACAACGGGGGCCTGGGGTAACATTATTAGAGTGCCTACTCTCGATTCTGACCAACCAGCCCTTTCGCTTTCAAGGACAGCTATAGAATAATTTAAATAGCATGCTTCGTTAATAAACTTGCACCCTGTTTTGTATGGAATTCCTCCACGTCGACCTCCAATCTCCCAAGGTGCCTCTGCTTCCAGTCAAAATAATTGAGGCTGATAGCGTGTAGGTAATAGTTTACTGCATTCGCATGCCAGTGCTGCTAATGATACTGATAACGTCGCTAATACTGTCGATAATGTCATACGTTAGCTTCGCAACGAATTAAATACAGTCCGTGTCATTGTGCAATGTCATCGATAACGGAATAGATATAAATATTACACAACAACGCGCGTTACAAAGAGTAGCACGTTTCATTTTATTCTTACTGACACCTGCATGTAGAAAAAATGAAACGTGCTACTTTTCGTAACGCGCGTGGATATGTCAGGTATAGGAAAATGTCTCTTTTAACTACACCTACTCTTCCCAGAAACGTGACCCGAGCTCATAGATACTTAAGGAAAATACTTTGATTAAAGAAGCACGTAACAGATTTTTAAGTTTAATAAAGAATTCGGTCGGAAGTTTTCCACCTAATAAATAATTTCCAGCTATATCGCAGAATACGAGAAAACTCCTCCGTAATTCTCTCCCGGAGGACAAACGATGGGTATTCGTTGTCCGTCGTGCTATCGATTTTTAATTAAAGCAGTTATCAAGTTGAACAGGGATGCAAGTCAGCCGCGACACAGGAAACGCCATTCAAAATACGCCAATTTATATTTCAGGCTAGATGTATTTTTGCAGGAATTATCCAAGCTTCTGGGAATCGCGAGAGGCGAGCAACTAAATTACAAGATTGGACTTTGAAAACATCCTACCAGAGCTAGTATACCTAAAGCCTCCGTGTATAAATAATATGCAACGCCGTCTAGTAACGAAACGTGGTTGACAAAAAAGACAACTTTCCTTTTTAAGCTTCCTGATCACGAATTCATTTCGCAGACCTTTTCATCAGCTCGTTTGGAAGATTACCGTTCGCGTTTTAACATCCGAAGCTCTCCGCGTTGCAGAGCAACATTTCTCAGCCGCGAATCACGCTACTCGAGGGATCCGGGATAATCTCCTTGGTAGTATCGCAAGCGACTCGTCCACTTCAAAGGGGAGCCACAAATCCCAGCTCTTTCCTTCTTCTTCAACTCATTAAAGCCCGTCACAGACACTCCCCGAGGAGCTGCAGCAACCTACATCCGCACCCTGTTGCACGGTGTTGATCAAAAGCAACGATCGCTACGTTTCTTTTATTTATTTAACGAAGAAGCTCCGCAAGGGAAAGCAGGCTACCGTTCTCCATCTCGGTTTCCTTTCATTTTCTCCCCGCTAATAATACAGATATCTCGCGATACCATTTTTTCCCTTATTCAAGGCACAAATAACTCCACCAGTAGTTTCCTCGAACTGCCTCATTGCTTTGTGGCCATCAGTGCGCGAGTCTCGCTGAGTTTATGAGCTTATAACTGCTTGGAACTTGCCCGACGCCCGCTGCGCCGTGAAGAAACAGAAATAAAGAATGGCACACTGTTCTCTCATTACCCCGGGGCACGTGGACTATTACGCCTCTGGTTCTCGCGCAATTCGTTACTGCGAACTGCGATCAGTGGAGGTTGACGTTGATTCACGCGAGAAGAAGCAATCTCTGAAATGCAGCCTGCAGCCAGTTTCACCTTTAAAGGCTTCCGCCAATATACACGGTCCACATTTTGCGGGCCCAGCTGCGAGTAATGAGATGCATTATGCACGAGTTTCTATTAAACTCGTCGGAGCTGTTCGGAAAAGGGAGTCATGTGCAAACAACGCTTTATTGGACACCAGTTTCCGCCGGGTGATGGGTGTTTGCGAATGGCCCCCGTAGCAGACGGTTGTTGGAAGATTGGAGGGATTCGTGTGCTAATTTGTCTCCGAGATAAACAATCATTAGCCGGTGTGAGCTGTCAGCTTCATCACGAGCCGAGATTACTTGCAATTTGAAGGGAAGCATTTGTCAAGTTGGTTTAGAAAAGATTCCCGACGTTTAAGGTTCACGTAAAAGATGACGTGACCCGTAAACTCTCACGCAAGATTCTGACATTTAATAAATTCCTTTTAATTACGTGCTGTTATTAAGTCAGAACTCGATCAAAGGGAGCACCGAGGGCAATAACAAGCAAAGCGTGGAAGTTATTAAGGGTTTCATTAAGTCGCTGAAAGCTGTGGGTTCTCTTCAAAAGGGAATTTTGTAAATAGCGGAATGAGCATTGTTTGGTATGTAATTCCTTTCTAAACCAAGAAAGAAGATGATATGGATCCAGATAATACGCGATAAGCCTGCTGATCATAGAAGCAATACGATATCCTATCTAACTGTATTTATCAATAACACTCAAAGACTCCGAGGAGACGATATCGTGGCTGAAAAATTATTGGCACCCAGGGTGCCGCCATTACAACGTGTTCCCTTGTGTCGCCACAAGTATTGTGTAATTCAATTATCCGATACACCGTAGTTGCCCTTAGGGCGCGTTTTCAATTGCGCGAATCGCGCTCCGATTAATCATCCTTCTTCGAACAAATTTTGGAGGAATTTCAAATCTCACTTTCGCGTTCTTTATAGAAAAAAACGAGTGGTGGTAGACCTCCACTCATGTTTTGTCGAATGAAATGCACACGTTCCAATGGGAGGCGATTTAGATAGAGGGGAAATGTATTTTACCCGGCGACACCCATCGCGACTGTTCCGCGGTGAAATTTAATTAAACTGCAAACGTGTGATCGACGATCCTGCTGCAAATGCAACCACTTATGCAATTATCAGGCACCAACGCGTGAATCGTTTCACGCCGAAACGATGACGACATTTTTGCCTTTGTTTGGCGCTCGGGGATTATTAATTGGGGAGCATGGTTTGAAAATTTGAATGAATTGCATGTCGTTTATGATTCGTTTTATTATCTGAAATACGAGCGATGTTATTCGAGCGACACGACATTATCGAAAGCTGGAATTATTGTAAATTATGTTCGAGGGGAACTGGAGCGTGGGGTGGCAATCGTAATACCGCGAGTCTAGATGATTTATAGGCTGATTTATTACCCTGTCTTGTGACGTTCTCAAGATAGTCATTATCAAGGCGAGTAAATATTTTGCATATTAGGTGTTTAGAAATAACGTGAAAGGCAAACATGAAACTTTTCCTGCATTATCTACGGATTTTACAAACGAAAGGTTGCTATATATTTGGAGAATTACGTTGCCGGGATTCTACTCCATCATTTTCCATTTCATTACACTTCCCGGCAAAAAGGAGACGTAACCCGTGCCACTGGCGTGGCTGGTTCTGTATAATAAACAGGCACGGGATAATCCCATATGATCCCGATGGTGTGGGACTGATAAGCTTATAACATCCTATACACAGCCCTCTTCTTGTCACGTATGAAACCCCTCTGTCCCTTCTTCACTGCCTCTCTTAATGATGTGATGGAGGAGACACCTGAATAGTCCTCTGCTCAATGGACCTCTAAATATCTCTGCTATTCAAACGTTTACAGAATCCTAGTGCTCAAAAACTAAATTACCACGAAATTGGTCAAAGTCGATTAAACATCAAACCTCTGTATCGATGGCTTGGCGCACAAAATTTGTATCCTCCCTTTTAGTGTTTTCGAGAAAAATTTGAATTCATGGACATGCAATGAAGAAAAATATTATTTTCGACAAATTTATGAAGCAGATATAAATGTGATTTTTATTTATGAAGCATAAAGGAACAGTTAAGAACTCACAAGAAATTTTACAAAAAGGGAACATACAATATTTGAGGTATGTACTATTGGGAAACCCAAGTAGGGTTTTAAGTTTCACAGTAATTTTATTTTGTAGATGTTATTGCCAGTGCAGACATACTATTGCCAGACAGCTTCTGATGCTACACGAAATGCTTTCTAATGAAGACACATGTAATTAATTTCCCATTTAATTTTAATAAGTGTTGCACACAGATGTCATCACAAAATTTCTATGCGACAAGTGATTTTGTTATGCTATATTTTTTTAAATTGAAAAGAATAAACTTTTCCTATTTTATAGGATTACTACAGCTCATTGGAATATATTACGGTTAATCCGTTTTTCCTCTCAAAACCTCATTTGTGCACTAAGCCATCGATATGTACTACCATTACAGACTCCACTGAGCTCGAAATTCGAGCGCGTAGAATTATTCTACCATCAGCGCTCGGCCAATAGTATTTGCTAATAAGGTCGCCGTGTAATCCCCAAAACATATTCTGTACCTGAAACTTGAAGTAGCCCTACAGCTGTGAGTTACGAATGGCTGCATGTTTCCGCATCAATTTGCAGAGTGCCAGCAGCAGTAACAACGGCGCTGGAGGCATCAATCTGGGACCAGTAGTCGGAGGTCGCAGGCCACCCTCCCAGCAATCTTTTCACTCGTCGAAGAACAACCATTCCCATCACTCTCGCCATCAGACCACTTCTGCACCACCATCCACGCCACGGAACGCCTGCCAGCAGCCCGAAATAGCGGCTCGCTGTATACGTAAGTACAGAATCTTCGCCGGAACTTCTCCCCTTGGAGTAATCTCGCCCCATAACTTTCACTCGACCCGACGCCTCGATGATCCGGCGGTACCGTTCCACCTATCCCTTTCTCGCATCTTCCACGCGTCAGACGCTGTTGACGATGATTCACGCGCGGTTCTACGTCTTCCCTTGGTGGGACCAAGTACGGTGGTTGGGAAACCAAATGCTCCTGGGTTTCATAAGTGAATTCACGTGTCTTCAAGTTTTGGCCTCAAGTTTCTCTTTATTCGCGTGTATTCTGATTTTTAACAGAGATCTTTTTTGGTAGAATAGTGTTAAGAGGTGAATTGAACTGGGAGCCCTGAGGTTCACTTTGTCACTTTATTACAAGAATAAGATATATTTATTGTCAGAATAGACAAGAGGATCTTCAGACACTCTGCTGGATATTCAAAATAACGACTGCTCGAATTAACGAGGCTTTTTTGGAACTGATCTTCTTTCTGTTTTGGGACTTGTTACCTACGTACATGTGTCCATTTTTGTGGTGGGGTGTAGGGGACGTGTTCAACTTTGCAGTCATGAGTGAGTTTAAATAATTTGTCACCGAACAACTCATTGCCAATATAAATAAACGAGTCACAACATTAGTTAGGAGTGAAGATAGAAATATTCGATTTTGTATCCCATGGTGGTAGTGGATTCTGTGCTGACAGTTCAACTAGATGTCTAAATTAATAATTCTAAACGTTCGAGAGTCTGGTGAGTTCACAAACTCTTAGAAGCTGTTAGAAAGGCACGAATTGCCTCGATCGATACCTCCGATAGGCCTAGGAGCTGATGGAGCTGTCAGTGTTGAACCCAGAGGCCGCGCAAAAAATGGTCCAGTTACTTGGCAGGGCTTCTATACTCGACAGTTGAGAAACGAGCCACACTTGCGGGAAGTAAACTCGGAAGGAAGAGCTCGAGATACACTTTAGCTCCAGTAGTCATACTATTTCTTGTTCTCCTTATTTGCGACTCGACCCATCGGCTTCGATCGAAAGTTGCCTAACACTCGTACTTCGCCGCAAAGTCGTACATTCCAAGGACATTCGTCTCAATTTCCAGAAAATTTAATTAAATTTCGGCGAACTCGACGTTTCGCGTCTCCTGAAAGGGATTAGGTTAGGGGTGCTAATTTCCATGCAGGGAGCCACACAAATGCTCGATTCCACCCTCACAGGCATGGTCTCGATACGGCATCCAACTTTTCCAGCCCCTGACGAGTCTGGTTAAATTACCAGCTCTCCGATTTCACGTTCGTCCCGAAGTTGGGGATCCGCGCGCGGCTGGCACGAAAAACAGGACGTTAAGGGCGAAGTTAAATTAGCTGGGATGACGCAACCCCCGAAAACTCGACCGAACGAGCGCCTCCTTTTATTCCCCTCTTGTGTTTCTGTTTCGCAGATATCAGGTCGTCCTCGAGGAATATCGTGTCGACGAGAAACCAGCAGAGCATCACGAAAATGCTGCTTCTGATAAGCAGCGTCTTTATTCTCCTCAACTTACCGAGGTAAGTGATATCGTGTTTAAGAAACTTTCGAAAGCTTCGATTGAACATCAGTGTAAGATGAAAGATTACAGTGGAAATTAACAGTGGATTTACAGTGGAAAGTTACAGCGGAAATTATGAAGAATATTAGAATGTTTCATAAAAAGATTGAAAATAGGTATATTGTACTTAGTAGTTTGATTGCTACAACTTTCTATTCAAATTGGAAGTTCGTAGAGTGATGGTACCGAATATCGTCTAGCAAAAATTAAATCGCTGTCAATTGAATAATAATTAATATTTTTGCATACAATTCCTTTCAAAGTAAAGATAAATTATTTGTGTTTCATGCAGAGTAAGTTAGAATCGTTGAAACTTACAAATTTTTAATTAGGACTGAAAAAAGTAAATCCTGCAAAAATCGGGTTCTGAAAAAAGTATACTTTAATATCGCCTATTCAAGAAATATTGAATAATTCATGTATATGAGTTTTTAAATTTATTTTCACATTTGTTTTTATTATTTTTTGCTATATAACCGTCTCTTCATCAATTCTTTGATTAGGATTAGGCTTAAGAGAATGTTTCAATATAAAAATATAGAAATATTATTTTTAAAATATTTTATTCTCTTCGTTCGGATTTGTGATATTAGAACTATAGGCGATAGGTCTCTTTCGCGCTATACATTAAGATCCTAATACAAAAGGAGTAAAGAAATTAAAGCTAGCTATAGTATGTATAATATTTTTCATTCTATTTATGTGCCATTAGGAACAAGTAGTATGTGTCAGGGATAAAGCGGCCGCGTCTGACTACAGCTAGTCTATACCACTCGCCCCCACTACAATCTACACTGTACTCCTTCCAAAGCTTCCTGAATTCCTACGAACTGGCCAGAATTAATTCAGAACTCTCCAGAATCCGATTTAATTATTTTTACCACCAGAAAATCCCCTTCACTCGTACAACATCACGACGAAGCCGTAGTTTTCCAACAGTCGCGCATTTCCCGAAGTCTACCGCACCCTACCCCTCTTAACCACCATTCGCGACATTTCCCCAAATGAATCCAGCATAGAGAAAACGCTAAAATATTCCCTCGCCAAAAAGTTCGCGCTTCAGCCACGTCCGTCGGAAAAGCTCGAATTTCCCGGCGGTAATAAATCGGCGTATCTCGGTTACCAGCCGAGAATCCCCTGGCAGCACGATTAAGCCACAAGCATCGCGCTCGCCCCCCATAAACTGCAGACTCCGGTGCACCGTGATGAGTCGCCGCGTTAACGATCACATCGATCATCAGTGGTGAGAAAGCAAACTCTTGTTTTTCAGCTACGTGATCCGACTGTGCGTCTTCTTCTTCACCCTGGCACGCAAGGACGCGCCGAACCTGCTCTGGTGCCTGCAGCAGTTCTTCATGCTCCTCTACTACACCAACTTCAGCATCAACTTCTTGCTGTACGCCATGTGCGGGATCACGTTCCGCAGCTGCCTGCAGCAGCTGCTGCGCAAGGTGCTGAAGAGCATGACCAGGTACCACTGCAACCCGCAGCGGTACATATAGGTGTTGCTGCGGCCATTCCGCCCCGCGGACCGCGCGGATTCGGTGGACCTGTGATTAAACGTGACATTCCACGTGTCGGACGGCGCTGGTGGCGAGGGGACCTCGCTCTGCCACGTAAATCCGTGGCCACCGAGCGTAAAACCTCGTGGATTCTATCAGCGAGAGAGCATCTCGTTGGACGACAGATTGCTAACGACCGCGTCACGTTTGACTCGTTTGTAACGCCTCGTCGCGACACACGCGCGAAAGTCCCAAAGGGGACGCGACTCTCGCGGCTGATTTGCTTGGCCTCTGTGGTCGGTTGCACGGAACCGAGGGGGATGCTCGGAGGTTTAATTCAATGACTGCACAGATCGTGGATAGAACGGCTTCGGGGAGACTGGTGATTGAAGATGAAGGTTTGATACTCAATTATTAGCGGGTGTGTGGATACTGAATGAATGTTTAATGGATCGATTGAGCGGGGTGCGATCGGGAGATAATTGTCACGGGTTTAAGGGTCTTGTACTTCAGGATACAATTCGCAGAGGATATTGGCACTTCCTTTAAAGTGAACTTTAAATTGTAAAGGAGTTTCCTTTGACGAGTCCACAATTGTTCACACCACCGTGACCATTAATTCCTTTATCCCCGCTAATCACTTCGCTGTAATTATTCGGTTGGTGCGTATTGAATTGCCGATCGCGGATGGGGTAAAAGTTTCTTTGTTCATGGTGGGGATACAATGGTAATTACGATTTGGGAAATGTCACAGAAACTAAAAGAAATGAAGTAACGGCAATTTCATATGCGCCAATCTTATTTGATACCTCAAGCCATAGGGTAGCTAAGAACAATACTTATAGAATATCATTGCATGTTGAAGAGGAGATCGGTGTTTGTAATTTTAAAAGAATTGAGGGGATCTGCAGAAGTCTCAATATAAATTTATATTTCGCAACTCACGTGTTAGAATATAAGGCTTCGAGTATTTCACAGGGTGTCAATTGATTCCTCTAGCCGTCACTTAATATCTAAGCACCTCGCGACCGAAGATAGAGGAGCGATCGTAGAATAAAGTTCCAATCACGCCTCGGCCACAGTTCGATCCGCAGTTGATCTACCATTCGGCGGCTCGAATATGGTCGAGCAAGCAGATTGGAAATCATCCCCGAGGCGACGCTTCATTTCCTACACAATTCTCTCGCCTGACATTCGCCACACCCGATATTGTCACATTCGGGACAGGAATTCAACTAAACACAGACATTTCCGTGCAAAACGTTCTCGTATTTTAATCGCTATCACGATTCTTTTGTTTGACACTTCGAGTTGAATCTTCCAGTCGAATGGAACGCGTAAAGACTAAATAACTAGATTGATTGTGCTCGCATTTGTGAATGCATTTAGTCCTACAATGGATCTTCTTCCCTGCTATTAAGAGCAAGCTTCTACAGCTAAATTCCACTTGCAGATCCTATCTTCCTCATAAATATTAATTCAGAATAATCAGCAGTATTAGTTCAATCGCCCCATGGGGAGTAAATCATCCTTAAATTACGTAAGGTTTCTTCGGGGGAGGGTGTCGAGAATTTCTCACGTTTTCTTAGAAAGCGGGAAGAGGAGGTCGGGTAGCGTCTTAGGTAATATTTTTTAACCTAATTTTCCAGATCAGTAGCCTAAAAACAATGTGAAGTCTAGTTAAAGGAATTATATAAATCTTTACAAGAATTTTAATAATTGAAAAAATGTAATGTAAAAAATATTACCTGTGGAAGGGGAGTGGGGTGGAATATAAAATCTTACGAACTTTTATACTGGGGGTGGGAGGGGATATAAAATCGCCAAAATTATTCTTAAGTATAATTATTAGTAGTAGATAGTATTATTTCGGTCCAAACACATCCCACGAGTATACGAAATAGCGAGTTTTTCCATGTGACGAAGTGTTCCCGTTATCGCTGCCCCCATCTCTTATCAGATCGCTTTATCTACCTTCTGTTCCTCTCAGACATCGTGCAACTACAATTTTCGCGGAAAAGGTGGCTGGATCGAGGGTTACAGCGTGGGTTGCTGCCATTTTAGTATCAGATTGGAGGGACAGGGTGCCTCGATGGGGCATCTCATACAGGGTGGTCAACGAGCTGTGGCAAACTATATTTGAGTTGGGTCTGATAGTTTAACAAAGAAAATATTTTAAACAAAATTTCACAAATGAAGAATTTGTTCTTGCAAATTGATTCGAATCTGAGTAGATTCCGGGCTGAGGAAAGCAACACTTCAGAGGTCGAGGATTAAGAATACACCCTAATAATTGAACTAGGGAGAGTTGTCCAGGTCCGGCTCGAGCCTTTTTCGTGCCCTACGCGAACTTGCCAAATGGTGCCTTTTATTTATGCTTAATACATTCATTTCAACTCCTCGATCACCTTAGTCTGAATTTTTATTCACTTAAAGAATATTGCACTTAAAACTTTATTTTAAGAAAACGCCCACGATGAAATGACCATTTTATCAACTCTACGCCCTAGGCAGCTTCCTAATTTTGCTTAGAAGGAGGAATCGGGCTTGGGGCTGTCGATTTTTTGCGTAGAATAACGCAATTTTTTAAATTCAACCCCTCTTCGATTTCCCTCTGTTTCTTATCGAACGAGGAAGAATCTCGCTGACGCGTATAGCAGTCAGCAGAACGCGTTTCAATTTGTAAAGCCTCGAGTTTCGTGGGAAAAAACTCAGTGATAGATCGGAATGTTATTGGGAACTCTGTCCAGGTGATTTGTCGGATATCGAGTGACCCGAGTGTTTTCGTACAAAAGATTTGTCAACGCTACGTTTCTATGACCTGAGAAGCTACTATACGACTTCTATTTAATGAATCTACCTCTAGAGACAATCCAAACCTAAACACTATTTCCAAGTGCCATGTTCCAAGAAGCCTCCACTAATGGGTCCTTTCCTTCCAACACAAGCATCGTATTTTTCCAAGAGATGTTTAAAAAAAAATTGCTCGGAGTTCCGTGTTTCCAAGAACAGAGGAAGCATGTCCTCGAATGCCATCCGTCGCGATTAATCCAGTGACAGAGGCACGCGCGCGGATGGTTCCGATGCACCCTTGCTCTCCATCGAATTGTAAAACGGACAAATCCCTCTGAGACAGATACGGATTCCAATGCCGACCAATCCGCTTACCAAAGTTGTTTGAATTGTTATTAAGTAGATCGCGTTGAATAATCGGATATTTGCACGGTCGATCTAGGAGAGCCTCAGCTTGGAATATTGGGAAGCTAATAGAAAGGGATATTCTATTAAGTGTTTTACAATACACAGGGAAATGAAAACTTTTCTGTAGAGTTAATTTCAGAAACCACAATAGTCTCAATTGGTGCAGGAGTCGAATTGCAAATCCAGGATTAGTGGTCTCGTTTAGCCAAAGTCTAAATCGGAGCCGGATCCATGGGGATGTCTGGGGGGGAGGGGGACTTTCCAGGGAGGGCCTGTTCTAAACTTTCCCTTCATGTGAAAGAATAATTTAATTAAATTTCGTTTACCGCTTCCCTTTTGAAATAATTATAAATTGCATTAAAAGTATATTTTAAAATATTTTTCTATGTTTGTCTTTTACTATTATTTATTTGTAAGCCATTATTTTCCGGTAATTGACTAAACGTTATTTAATAGTATTCAGAAAAATTTTAAATTTTAAAGATTTACGCATTTTAGTGTATGTTTTATTACAAAAGAATTTACAACCTCCCTTCCCTGCTTTTGTACAAATAGGATCCCGCGATGGTTTGATAGCCCCGGGCTCCAAAATCGTAATCCGACCCTGGTCCAAATAGAATATTTACTAGGAGAGAATCTAAAACAGTAGGTAGGGGAGACCGGGGCTAGTTGACTAATGAGGTTAGTTGACTAATTCCCCATAACTATTATATTATAGAATAGATGGTGCTTTGATTAGCGATTTTAAAACATATGAATGACTAGCTCGCCATTCCATGTGTCGCCGTGGTAAAAGCTCGCGTGTTGTATCGGTGGGAATAAAAAATCTAAAAACATCGACGGTAAGTAAATATTTCAGTTTTGACTAGTTATGTATTTTTGTCCACTAAGTACAGCCTGATATTTTTTTCATGAATATATTGTGTAAGTGTGATGCATTGACTATGATTTACGGTATTGTATTTTATCCGGTGCTTGGAAGTTTGCACGTACGACACCTAATATGTTAGCAATGTCGGATGGGGTTACTTGACTAAGCATATGTGGGGTTATTTGACTATTAGTCAAATAACCCCGGAAATTATTTTTTCCCTTTTTTATCCAGTTTTGCTCTTATTAACGTATTAATTACCTACTCGTCCTGAAAGCATGGAAAATGCAAACATATTGAGTCCTGAGCAGGTAAGGCCATTTCCTAAAGCAGCTCCGCGACAGAACACTAGAAAGGCGAGAAAAAAACGACACACAGCTATTTTAACGGACACACCTATAAAAGAAGCATTACAGCAAGAAAAAGAAAACATTCAAAATAAGAAACGTCCACGTAAAACTAAAATGATTGAGAAGAAAGATAGGAAAAAGAATAAAGCCAAAAACGGTCGAAAATTTCTTTTCCGAGAAGAATGTCCTGCACCATCCACGTCATTCAAGAAAAATTTATCGTTTTCAGAGTCAGTAGATGATGCCAAATACTTAGTATGCAATGAAACTTATACTGATAGCATTTGTGGTGAGAACTGGGTGCAGTGCACACGTTGCAGCAGATGGGCTCACGAAAAATGCAGCAGCTCTAATATAGACTATTATGTGTGCATTAACTGTGACTCAGATGATGATTTGTAGGCCTAATTTGACCTAATTTTGAGCAAATAAATGTTTAATTTCTGTTAATACCGCTATGTTTTCTTACAAACGTCATTATAAATGTCAAGTCAACTAGCCCCATCATATATGTCAACTAGCCCCGCAACCGGGGTTTGTTGACTTACTGGACTCACTCTTGTAAATATAATAAAAACTATAACTTAGGCTCAATTAAATCGAATTTAAAAATTAAGCCTGTATACCCAAGTAAATTTGTGAACTTTTGGTCCTACCGTAAATCAACAAAATGCCAATGGTTTATTTATAAAAAATAGATATGTAAAAAATTAGCCAACTAGCCCCGGTCTCCCCTACTCTGGAAGAAGGGGTAACGTTTACATTTTAAAAAGAGGGTGATTAATATTTATGGGGCCTATGGTACAGGTTTGATTATATATTTTTAAAATAAAGTCGAGCAGTGTGTGGCGGAATGTGATAATTAATGGAGACAACCCTCTGACCTCGTTAAATAGGGGAAATTACTGCGGTATGTGTTGGAGAGACATGGGATTAGTAGATCGATAACCTGCCATGTAATTGTTGATGAAGTCTATTATCTGTAATGAATATTAGAGGCGCAATATCTCGTTTAATATCCGAGGATCTTATCGGCGTTACCCAGCACGTTATCGCCCCGGGGGAGACAATAAACGATTGTTTAAAGATAAAGCCGATGGAGCTGCTGGGTCGATGAAGAAATGCACGGCTGCCAATATCCGACGAATTGGAATCGACGGTGAGCGAAGGAAAATTCGTGTCAAGGATAGTGGCGGGCACTGAGTTAATGTACAAGAACAGTTTTTCGCGATTCTAAAGGTTGTTTTCGCAGAACTTGAACTTTCTTCTGTGTGTGTTCTAGTTTGCAGACTTGAAGGTGACTCGAAAATTCTCATTAGAACTTGGAAGACTTAGAAAATTCAAAGACATCAAAAACTCCTAGGGGTGAGAATATCTCCCTCAAAGAAATTGTGTTTTTATTATCAGGAATATCTGCGAAACCGTGAGTTTAATTTAAAGTTTTATGGGCTTTGGTATCCAATAAAATGGCGATGAAGAATTTTCGAAGAAAATTAATTATGTTAGCCCCGCCATCCTGTTTTCTGCAAAGTTTCAAAAGTTTTTTATTGTTCACGTTGCTGAACATCCGTTGTCAGTTTAGTGAACACAGAAGTGCAATAAAACGACAAGTTTGTAGGGTTGGAAGTTGAGGCTGAAGTATTAGACATATTTTCCAGATTCAGACCCTTCGAGACACCCCTTGTGTATCCTTTTTCTACCTCTTAGGAGAACGTTTAAGGGACACCCGCAAGATTTAACGTCTTGGGAATGTTTGCTCCACTTCCTGGTACAAAAAGTTTTAAAAATTCTGACACCTGTCCCAGGGATCCATGGGGGGGGGAGAATAAACTTCAAATTTACGACGATCCTCCACGGGACGTAGCAATTTGATCGTGATATATTACCCAGAATAAAATGTTCCATAAAACCACAGAGGATTCTCTCTTGGACCAACGTCTCCTGCTCCGCTCAATAAATCGAGGCGCCAATGAATTTCATTCAGTGAATCTTTCAATAGATAATTCCGCGAGACTTATATTCTCTGCGAAATTCGGGTCCACTATTTCTCGATTAATCCACTTCACTCTCATTTATCTTTCGTTACCTCTGCACTTAATCTATGAAAAATTCTTCAGCTCCGATTGAAAAAGTTCTGAGTGTTTTCTGACCCAAGCTAAGGCTCCCGAGTATAATACTGAATAGTAATAGAGAAGTCTTCAGTTATAGATAATATGAATATCTACCGTGTTAATTCAAATAGGTATCTGGTCATAAGGTGGTTCTGAGAAAAATGTTTTTAAGATTTTGCGTTACGCTATCGGTATTTTATATAAATCGGATTAGGTTAAATATTAAATCTAGATAAAAAGGTATCTAAATAAAATAAAAAAAAACTAACTGTAAAATTAACTGCAATTACCACTTTTATTAATAATATTTCCAGTTACTGTTATTTCATTTAACAACCAAGCATCTGTTACATAGGTATACATTGGAAATACAAATTGTTATAAGCATCTTCAGTTTCATTGCAGATGCAGCTTTCTTATTAATATACATATAGATAAATTAGCTTTGTGCTACCTGACTTGTTTTAAGCGAAAGTTGCAGATACACCCTATTGAATGAACACGGCAGAATTCCTTTAACAAACAGAGCACCTGAAGTAAATATAGTAGGACAGTTACTAAGGGTCCAAAAGGACCCAACTCCTCTGCAATCTCTTTAAACAATTCGCTGTTCGAGACTTAAGCACGTCTCCCTAATGGAACAAACACAGTATCAGTGACTCGACAGAAGTTCGGCAAGTCTAACTAGGATGTTAGGGAAAGCAGGAGGAATAAGTAGCAGCCCAAGTCTACGAGCCCTTAAATACCTGTCTAACTAGTTAGTTCTAGTCATCATTTACCTCCTTACGGATCCCCGTGGCTCTTGTAAATTGACTGCTCAAGCTAAATCGACTTCCTTCAACCCCGGCAATCTTACATCCACCCCGTGTGCAGCTCCGCCACGCGATATGCACTTAAGGCTCCATGCACATGTATCAATTCCACGAGGGTTCAGTGATATCACTCTCAGTGGGAAAAAATTTAAAAAAATATCGTTTGCCTTTTTTGCAATGGAGCAATTCACACTTATTATGCAGTTAAACCGGGGAGCTAAGGTGTCTTCTTTCGGAACCAAAAAATCGCTCGCGAGGGAATCTCGTGCTACGTCGAACCAACTTAATTAAAAAAAAAAAAAAACATAGCACAGCTTAGCTTTTGGTGGAAACAGTTTCATAAGGATATATTGAAGCTAATTCATTTAAAACTGAACATAGTTTTTCTTAGCTTCCAGGTGGATCCCCGGCTTTATTGTCACTGAAACAAAGAAACCATTCACACCGAACCTCCACAGAGCTGATATGTGTGCATAGACATAATTAATTCCTCTTTGGAACGCTCTAGATCCCTGAAACTAAACGACTAACGAAAATCAACTGACCAGACCGTTGACATTACGCAAGGTTGACCTAAAGAACTTATGGATTCTTGTGGGTACAAACTCGCGAAGTAGATCCACGATGTTCGATCGCAACTTGGAAAGTGCACTCGGTCGAAACGTGCAAACAGAGGCTGCGAATTTTATCCAAGTTTCCTCGTCTTAAAAACGAATGAACGACCCGGGGCCCGCTGCCAACGTCAATATTTAAATTGGCAGTTTCTTCCTCGCGAAAACCTTGTTCGTTATGGCTGATTTACATTGTCCGCTGAACAGTCTCCGCTTTCCTCGACATTTTTGCTAATTGACCTGTCTACTGGTAGTGATACACACCGAGGAATATTTAGTTCGCTCGAAATCTGAGACGACGAGAGCAAGATTAGTGGCAAGGTATATGGCTGAGGCTTTCGTTGCCTCGTGGATGGATTTTGAGGAGTTTGAAATCTCGACGATGGATACTTGAGGTTCTTGTGGGTTGTCGAGCTTCTAAAGAACTTTTAGATCTAAGAGATGGGATTTTAAGGATTCGCATGATCTTGACCTTAATGTCAAAAATGATGTTTCAAGGTTGTAAGGTGTCTGCCGATGGAGTTTAAGATTCTAGAGTCTTTGAAGTCGGAGTGGAGGTAGTTGCACGACCTCGGAAACTGAAATTGCAAATCGAAAGTTCCTTCGCCATAAACACATATACATATCGCTCGCTGCTTCTGGTAATTTCACTCTCAGTATCTTAAATATTGCCTCCTATGAAACTAAACCTAAATGCGGTACTAAAAATTTAGAATCTGCATCAGCGGGGACCTAGCAAAATATTTTTGCCCCAAATATTCAAAGTTATCAGTGTATCTCACCATGTTTTCATTTCCACACCAGGGATCAGTGTTTTTATCAGTTCCATTTGAAACTTCAGTGCGCTCCAGTTAAAAAATATTCGTCTCTAGAATTCACAACGGAAAACGTACAAATATTAAATTACTCTCCTTGCAAACATCCCCCGAAAACAACTGATCCCAAAACAAATACAAAAAGCACTGTGCATCATACTGCATACCTAGGTACTTTAAATTTAATCCAAGACTGTAAATAGAAGAACAAAAGGGGAACAAGAAATTCAGCCAAGCATATCATGCTTCGGTTCCAAGCGGATCTGGGGATTTTCACGGTTGTCGAGGGCTTTCATCCTCGCGACTTTCTCGAACCTCGGAAACGATCAGAATCAGCGAAAGCCTTCGGGAAGCTCCGAACAATGCTCGCGACGTCTTAGAACTTGTGGCTTAGTAAGTTCTAGAGAGGTCTCGACTTACGAGCTTCCAGTTCGCGCGAGTATAAGCAAATGGCTCGACTGTCGTCGATGGCTGCTCGAGCCACCCTCATTCCTGTGCACGCGACCACGCGCGCGAAACAGATATGGGCAAAGTTTTTATTTAAATAAAAATGTTGAATAACGAATAAAAGATAATAAAACGCTAAAAATAGGCTAACTTCATTCGACGCGCGACGAATAATTTGTTTGAACTTTTATTCGTCATTCGAAATTTGTACTAAATATAAATTTTGCCCAAAACTGGCGCGCAGCAACGCGTTAAACGTTAAGAATTAAATTTATAATCGATGTGATTAAGAATATACATGCATAGCGTACACACTGTAAATGTAGTCGATGTCGAGCAGTATATGTGTACGGTGAAACTACTGTAAATGTGTAATAATTAATAAGCGACATGTGTATGCGTACAGTGTATTTCGATCCTCAACGAGTCAACGTTTATAGTTGCGAACCGTCGATGTATATACACGTGATTTGTAGGGTAACGTGCGTGTGTAATATAGAACTCACGACTCTTCTTGATTAATGATAATCGATGTCTGTAATGTACCTATTTTTCCCAGGCACCCATATGTCGTATGTAAATATGAGCATGAGCACGAAGTAACGT
This sequence comes from Andrena minutula, assembly GCA_929113495.1. Lineage (NCBI taxonomy): Eukaryota > Metazoa > Arthropoda > Insecta > Hymenoptera > Andrenidae > Andrena > Andrena minutula. Next base: position 3,648,147 of record OV815993.1, read on the forward strand.
CTAATTAGGTGTAAGAATGTACCTTATGTCGGATCTCAGTAATGTTAATAATCGTTCTGTTCGGTGCAATTCGTGGTCCTCCTGGTATTTAATTTTATATTGCATTTGGTTTGTTAAGTTTATGAATTAGTTTCTTAAATGTGATGATTAGAGAAAGATACAAAGTGGTTTGAGGAGATGTCTGATTTAAGGGTAGTAGTCAATTATTTGTCAGACCAGCGCTTATTTTTGAGGTGCAAGGATCTGTTACCTACACTGCCAGTGGCGCACTCAGGATTTAATTTTGGGGGGAGCCGAGTTGAAGGGATAAAAATATTTTTAATACAAATTCAATATAATTCATTACGTGATTATAAAAATTTATTTAAAGAATCAAAATCAAAGTTCTTTTCTTCTTACAAAGCCCTTCTTTGGGTGGTGCTTGGTCCTCCCCCATTCTGGGTGTGCCACTGGACACTGGAATAGTGAAATTCTATAACAAATATTCGTAGTATCTGTACTGAACACAGTTAATTCTGTTATTCTATATTCTTAATTAATTCTAAAACTTAACCAATTTTACACGATCCTCTGACTGCACCGAACAGCGTATTAGGTGACATCGTTGTACAAAATACGTAAATTTTTATTACCCTTGCTGCGGAGAGGTTCGAGTTGGCAGTTAGAATGGAGATTCAAGGACACATTTTACAATCGATATTGTTTAACGAACCCTTAAAAGCTTTCCGAGACACCACACCCCACAATATAAGATACTGAACGTGTACGTAAAACCGGCACCCCTACCAATGTATAATCTCAGAAACTGTAATTATTGTTTACTACTGCGAATAAAAAGTCGAACAGTGTTAACATTGGACCACTTCAATATCATTCCTCCTCTATCCACTTTTTACTGTAATTATATGTAAGCATGCCAAGCAGCAATGAGGCCAACAAACAAGAAGATAGAAAGCATTTCACTGCACATCGAATTGTAGTTTCAAGGTTTCTCAGATAATCTAGATTCGGGGCTCCACTTCCTTTTTTGTCTTCTCACCAGGGAGATTAATTTATTGGGACATTACAGGCATTATTTACATAGGTTGATGTAGGAACAAGCGACGGGCATCGAAATATGTCAAATCTTTAGGTTTATTAAAGATATTGATAGATTTTCAACATTTATACAACTTACTTAAATCTGCAAACGGGATTTTTAAATTTTCATTACAGACTCGGATAAAAAAGTTGAATAAGCGACCTTCACTATTTTCTTCGCTATTCCGACCGATTTCAATTTTTGTCAAAACGGTGAAACACGTCAACAAGTAAACTAATCCTTTTGGCTTCTAAAAAAAACTCAAATTTAAAAAAGTTATGCTGTTTTATAGGGTGCCCCAATAATTTCGTCCGGCAGTGAAGACTGGGGACAGTTCAGGATAGAGCGGTGACACATAATATACAAAGCCTAGTATTAACTTTGTTATGCAGACACGTATAAAGATGAGTTTTAGACTGTCTTTGGTCCATCATTGTAAATCGTGGAAAGGCCTGTCTCAGAGATTGAGGTGCGATGTTAGCGTATAAACGAGGGGGATGAAGAAGAGACTCGTGAGCACCCTATCCGTGGAAGATCGTCCCCCGCTGTCGCTGCGAGGATCAGTCTGACAATACCATTTGTATAAAGCACGCTGTCGCTAAGCAAACAGCCTGCGAGGAGGCTGCGTGGGATCGAATAAAAGCGAATAGGTAGTTCGTATATACGGAGGATCCCTATTTGAATACGTGGGGGAAGGGTAGGTGAGCGACCTTTCTGCTGATTACGTCGGGAAACTTTCGTAAAGCACCAACGAGTCTGGCTTTTCGTTCCTTTGAAACTGGGATTCTTGTACACAGACTTGTGGGGGAGAAACAAATTTCGTGAAACATAGAGTAGGTATAGGAAACGATTTGTCTTGGGTTTAAAGACTCAATTTCGAATTGGGCAAGTGGCTTTGGCTTTCTAAGTAGATTTGTGTGTAAAAGTGGGGTCTATGATATATCTCGCATTTATTGAAAATAACTTTTTGCTTCTATTCTCCAAATGTGGCGTCAAAACTTATCTCTCGAATCACACTTCCCTGTTTCAATAGGATCTAGGCTGAAAAACAGCTATCAAAGCTGAGCCTCGTCTTCCTACATTTGCATTATTATACTTTTCTGTTTTTCTTTCTTCTTATGATTTTCTGTTTACTTTTCTTCTGATGCGAGTGTAATAACAATAGTAATAACTAGAAAATGTCCACGAATCACAACATTCCCTCGCGCCACAGAGTTTCCAAAGTTCATTAAGATTGATTCGTTGCTCAAGTGGGATTCGTTTCAAGCGGGAAGGGACAATCGAGGGTTGAAGTTGAGCGACCACCGATAACCTCGAGCTTTATGGTCTTACCGAACAGTGAGGAAGTCGAACACAGTTTCCACATTTGCCGAGAAAACAACGTCAGAGAAAGCAATTCTGCCGAGGAGTACAGCAAAAGTTCTGCTATACACAGAAGGGGAAACGGAGGTCCAACTCGGAGGAACACAATGTCTTAGAGATGCGATTAATGCGGAAGAGGCATTCCGAGGGCATCGAATCAACCCCTGTAACCATTTCTGGAAATCTTCTGACATTGATATGCATGTAGCAATGCGGAAGAAAGGAAGGAGAATTGTTTCCCTCGGATATCAGTTTGTAAAGGGACGAAGGTCAAACAGTCCGCCCAGGTAATTCAACCAACTCTTGCTCGCAAAAAAGACTATAAACAAGCATGCAGTAACGATGGTCCTGATAAAACAAATTCTGTGAAATCACAACGTCGAGTTTTCGTGAAAATAAAGCAACGAGACCAAAGTTTCTACCGATGAATCGAAACAATGGTCTCCCTCGCGTTATCGACTTTCGGAATACGTGTGACAGGAAGAGAAGCTGTTCGTTATTACAGCAGTTAGACACTGCAGTTCGACGAGCGAAGCCTTTTAACTCCGCAATAAATTGCTGTCGACAGCAATACTAAAAAAGGAACGCACAGTACCTGTTTCCAATTACAAAGAAAAGAGGGAATTCGTTTTCCAGCCATCCGATCAATGGTCAGAAAGCTCTCGGCGTGTTTCAATAATAATTTTACAAGTAAATACACTGCTGGACAAAATTAAAGGATAACTATAATTTTTCGAAAATTTTTGTCATTTTCAAATGTCTGTGTCTCCTTTAAAAATGGTTGCAAAAACTATTTAATGAAAGCATTTTAACTCCAGATATTTCTAGTTTTTTAGTCATTTAATCGAACTTTTTTACCCACCATAATACTGTTCCATCAAGATGAAACGCAGAAAACGAAGTTTTACAAATTTCTGTTTAATTTTGTTTAGTTCCAAGAGCACTCCATTGAATTTACCATATCCATTGAATTATCCATTTAATTTTGTCCAGCAGTGTAGAATTAAATCATAAACGAGAATTTCGGAAGTATCAAGGATAAGAAATTAATTTGACCGAAATCGAGAGAACTTTCCGCGGCACCTCGATGATACTGATAGAAAGGCCTCGTTGAAACGCGAACAAGTAGCCAAGATGAATAGAAGGGTGTCATATAACGCGTGAGCTTTTCAATTACACGGGATCCGGTGATCGAGGATCCTTACACTCCAGTTAATTCAAGTGGGCGGCCCGAGTTTTAGAAAACCACTTACCTTTGTCTTCCCCGACCCGGTTGGACCTACTAGCATTAATCCGTGTCGCACAATTGTCGTCTCGTACAGCTGTATAACTTTCTTCACGAACTCTGCAATCAAAGGGACGAAATTTAATCGAGTGCCGCGCCTCCCACCCTTCCCTACACCCCGGAGGCGACTTTATCTCACGAGATCGAAGTATTATTCAGATTGTTCCACCGTCGCGTCGAGCCAAATGCCTTTGTTATTTTTGTTTTCGGCAGAGGGGCCACGAAAAGGAAGATTGAATAATTTAAAGCAGTGAATCGATGGCTCGTGGCACGCAAGGCGTCCCTTCGCAATCGCGACTTATAAATAAGTATTCCATTATCTAATCACTACGAAGTCATGAGACACTACTGGATCGGTCCCATCGCTCCTCTTAAGGGCTTCGATTAACGAGCTCGATTATTCAGAGCCTCGGAAAGGCTGGATGGACATTAATCGAAGCTTAAGCTCAAGTGTCGTGTGAAATCTCGTGGTTTAATAAACGACAGCAGTTTCGGATAGAACGGGGGTATATCGAACGGGAAAGTAAAGCGAGGGCTCGTGACAGCCTCGAAAAATTCATTTTGATGGAAAATTTCATTTTTCGGGAAAAAAGCATGCGGAACAGGGAATTCGCGATAGGCGTACATATCACTGTTCGTTAAAGTAATTTCATTCTCACTGGTGGAAAACGAATTTGTAGAATAAAAGGGGAGTTCGATTTTCGGGGACGGAAGTCGACCAATAACGGAATAAAAGTCACCTCCTATCGTGTCAATTTAAACCTTTCGATCGTTACACGGATCTCTAATCTAGTCGAGACTGCGCGGTTCGATGATGCTGCTCGGAATAGAGGCTCGCGTACCAAGCAGCAGCGTTTAATTCGCTTTTAATGTAGCTACGTGGATAGGTGTTTTACGGAAACAAGGGTACTTGGGACGTGTGTAATGACACCTATACGTTTCGCGCGCGGAAATAAACGATCTCCCGTTATTTATTCAGCGGAATGCATAAACTACGCTTGCACAGGATCATCTCCTTTCCCTGGTGATTAATTAGACGGGGAAAGCTTGGAAATACAGATGCGCACGAGTTATTCGGTGGCGCGACTGTAATACTTCAATTAGAACGGATATTCCCAATCTGCCCGATTTCTATAGTTGTATAAATCCTACGTTACATGATCCTTCAATTAAGTATTCTGGTTTCTGAATCGTCGATCCTGATTCATAGGCTGCGAAATAATTTCACAAACTTTGCCTTTGCGTTCTGCTTTACAAAGTCTCTTTACACATTAAATTTCATATCACTTCAGCTTCGATCCTGAATAAATTCCCCAATGAATTGAATCGGGCCCATTCGATGAAATTTCAATTCACTTCCAGTTTATCACTGTAGTTGTTTGGAACGATTAATACTTTGGCAGAGGGATCGTGTTTAATGTGTTTGTTATTAGAGCCATCGAGTTCACTGAAATCGCAGTTTTACAGCTTTCAAGAACGCAGATGCGTCAGAGTTTGTTTGAATTATTTTTACGACACTTCGCTGGGAGATGCAATAAAAAATTCATACCCTCAATATCCTCCAGGCCCATCTTTAGGATCGTTGCACGAATCTCTGCCTCCAAGATCCCGTAGTCCACCTTCTTCTCCTCGAGACGCGGGAAAAGGTCAGACGCGATGCCTGTTCGACAAAGCGGATCGTAATTAGAAGGTAAATAGCGCTCTTTCCTTGAACATAGTGCTCCGTGACTTATAGCACGACTGATAAGCTGGTAACTTTATGTCAAGAAATAGGTTGCGAAGTTGGTTCTTGTATACAAGATCTTCCAAGGCTTGCATACTAACAAGGGCACTTTCAGGTTTGGTAATTTCAGAATATTTTGATACTTAAGTAAATTTTCATAATAAAACTCAATTGTAAATCATTGAGTGTTGGTAACTTTCTGTATATTATCATACCTGAAAATTCTTATGTAGGGTGACTGTACCTAATATCGCTAGGCAAAAGTTAAACCGCTGTCAATTGAATAATAATTGATATTTTTGCATGCAGTTCAGTTTCAAAGTAAAGAGAAATTATTCATCTTTCATGTAGCATCAGTTATAATCATTGAAACTTACAAATTTTTAATTAGGACTCAAAAACGTAAGAAATGCAAAAATCAGGTCCTGAAAAATGTGTACCTAATATCGTCAACTCAAGAAATAGGCATTAATTAATTCATGTATATATGAGTTTTTAAAGTCATTTTCACATGTGCCTTTATTATTTCTTGCATTATAAATGTATTTTTATCCGTCTTTGATTTTATTTTTATTAGAAAAATATAGATAATTAAAATATTTTATTTTTTATGCTCCGATGTACATATTGGATAAATAAAGTTTTTTTCGGTTGCTCTGCACATTTCGTGACCCCACCTGTAACAAACATTACATCGAAACCATTGTTCTTCGGTAGGCGATATTAACAACACCCATACTACTAAATGAAAAACACTATTTTCATCACGGAAAATATTTGAATCGATTTCATTCCTTACGTACATCATTAATTAGGTATCTCTAGTAGATATTCTTGCATTCACGTAATTATTAGACTTGCCTTCTGCGAGTGGGATATAAACTTGTGGCAGTCCAATAAATTTTCACACTATTAAGATTCTCCAAAATCCTTTCCTTTCTGTAATTGTTGATCACATGACGCTGCAATTACAGTGTGTCTTCCTACATACGTTTAGGTACTAATTGAGTGCATAACCGATAAATTTTAGTGCTAACTGTGGCGATATTAGGTACAGTCACCCTAGTATACTAAATCGTCACACTGAAACCTACACAGAGTCAGAGGAAGCAAAGAAGTGTTGCAATAACGAAACGAAGAGATGCATGTAAACAGAAGAAACAATGAATAGAGCAGGATTAATATTTAGTGAATGAGTGGAACGGATGGAATTAGGTAGGAGAAACTAACCATTAAAGAGAGTCAAGTCATCCTTCAGAAACTTCGGAACGTTTACGTCTCTGAGCGCGCGTAAACAGATCTGCTGTTCGTTCAGATCCTTCTGTTCTCTTTTTAAATTCCCCGCTACGGCGATGACCGTCTTCACCGCCCGCATTCCGAAGTCGTAATGATCCTGTACAAAAATAGATCGGCGTCGAAGAAGACGTAAATCCCAGATTGTTTGTACGAACGGTAACCCGAATCGAGGGTACGGATTGGCACGAGAAATGTTGCGTTCGAAGTTCAATATACAAGAGGCTGAATTGATCGAATGAGGGTACCGACGGGAGAAGGAAAATGATACCGAAAGGGGCACAAGCGGCAGGAAAGCAGTGCGACCCAGATACACCGCTGTTCATAAGCATTGGGACACATGCTGCATTTGCAGAAAATGTGATACTTGGTACAGATTGAATATTTAATTTAATATATGAAAGGTGAAGTGGGAAAATAGGGAATTTCACAAAACAGCTTTATCGAAAAAATGAAGTTTTAATATAATTTTCTTCTTAAATAATTTCTTCTTTCGCCTTGATGGTAGAAGCTTATGCTTAGGCAAGGTGTGGGGACATTCCGTATTTTGTTTCAGTGCAGAGTGGATATTCCCAGTTTTCCCCTTACCCTTCATAAAGTCCTTAAATAAATATGAAGAGTTTTTAATAATAATACTTATAAACGGCAGTGTGTCTATTCCAAAGTGTTCGAGACAGTATGACCCAGATATGCGCTGAAAAATGCTTAAAATAGAACTTGGCACTAATTGGAAGTTTCCGCTAGAAAAAATATTAAGAAAGCTTGGGACCGAGGAGGCACTTGGGATCTAGAATCACTCTTACCTGCGTACTTAACTGTTCCGAGCTTAATTTGAAGGTTGTTGTGATCTTCCCTGCCAAGGGCCTCGCGTCGGAGAACCCATAAGAGAATAGTGAAATTTCAGCGATCAGAGCGTAATCTGGCACCATCATGGCGACGGGACGGAACAGAGCTTTCAAATTGTCTGGCAATTCTGTGCGGCCAGCGTAACCGGGGTTCATGGTGATGAACACCGCGTAAGATGACTTTAACACGATTTCATCTCCTTCGAAAATGAACCTGCACATTATATCACAGAATTTCTGACTCGAAATCATAGCAGTCTGAAGTTTCTACGAGATCAATTACAATTAATTGGAATTTTATTCTTCCCAGATTTGTCGTATTTCATTGCGAGCTTTCTGTGGTAAAATGTCACAATTGGCACCTTGCTTTTAACGAAACATTGAAATATGCTGTACTAATTTGAACATGTTTCAGCACTCACGTCTCAAGTCTCATCTCCTGTGCCTGCTGGATGGTCATGATCTGCTGGGCGATCACGGACAGCACTTCGATGTCTATCCTATTGAATTCGTCGAAGCCCGCCCACGCACCTGCGCTGAAATTACCAAACAATAGAAAGTTAGCAACCGCGCATTCCGCGTTAATTGTAAACAAATTATACTGTACCTACACAAACTCCTGACCCTACGATTAATTGGATAACATAATAAAATCGTAAGTGGATTCGGCAATGGGCACAAATGCTTCGATTTAATTACAAGGTAATCAATGATTTATGATTGGAAGTAATAAACCGATCGCAGGAAATCTGATCCTCCACGAATTTCGAGATTTTATTTAGCACAGTATTTCCCAAACTTTTTTGAGTAGCAACCCTCTTTTATAATATTCAAATAACCTGCTACTTCCCCATATATGGTAAGGTAAATTTAATAGGTAAAGAAAACACATTAAAAATAGGTATTTCAAAATATAATTCTAACTTAATAATATTGAAAAAAAAACGAATGATCACTGGTTTACCATTTCTTTGGGGAGAGAAGAGTTACCTGGCGAGACCTTTGAAGAACTTTCCCATCGACATGAAGTCCAGTTGATCCGAGCAATTGAACACGACGCACTGCCTGGCGAACGCTTTCGCGAGGTCCTTGACGGTTTCCGTTTTACCAGTTCCGGCTGGGCCAGCGGGCGCACCGCCGAAACCCAAATGGAGAGCGCCAGTGAGAGTTAGATAGCATCGATCGGTTAACGGTGTGATGACCAACCTTCCAGTGTTCCCCAGGTACTCGTATCTTCAACAACCGCCACGAACACAACCGGTATTATCATCTACGCGATGCTAACGATACACTATAGCAGTGTTTCCCATCATTTTTTGAGTCGCGATCCCCTATTGAATACTCAAATAACCTGCGACCCTCCTCCCATTTAATAAAATAAATAACGATTAAAATAAATGGGTGCTAAAAATCGGCAACTAAAAATAACTGTGACGACCCTCCAGAAAACATTTCCATATGTTGGGAATCACTGCACAGAGCGCAGATAGCAGCCATTGAATATTTAGCAAAGCAACTCTGTGCGAAAATATTTTCCAAACTGGTATGTAGGTAAAGAAAACTTCAGCTGTACTTTCAGTAATTTTCGCAGGTTATACTACCAATTATTATGAAAGTACTAAACCGTATAAATAATTATATGGAATATATATATTCGATATTGCAAAAGAAATATTATCGTACGCATGTGACATAAAAATAAATATTCGTTTCGTATCTTTCCCTCGTTATAAAAATTCCCTGCTCCAGCCTCTGTAATTGTTAACGGTCCAGCGTACGAAAATTCAGAAAAATTGACCGAGTTACCCGTATTGGAATTCTGCGTTCACAGCGCGCACTTTAAGATCGGTATCATCCACCCAGTAATATCGGATCTGCGATATCCAATCGAAGTCATTAACGTTCGCCACCTTGCCCTGAATCAGCGTGTACTGGACGTCCCTGGCGTGCACTTCAATCGTAATTACAGCCTCTAGCATCAGCCTCTGGATTTCAGTTTGGGGACCGCGCACCAACTCTCGTAGATCGTCGAGCTGCGCGAGAAATCTCTTTAGAATCTCAAACGATCCAACCAAACACATTGATCTACTTATAATGAAATATGTGGCTTTGATTTATAAATCTTGATAAATTATTAAGCTCAAAACACGAATTTTTTGGGAAAATCACACCGAAGTATTTGAAGTTTTGCCATTTTTGAAATATGCAATATTTTACACTATTTGCGGTTCATATTCTTACAATTGGCACATAAATTGAAAACAATTTTGTTTTCGTAAAACAGACCAATAAATTTTTATTTAGAAAAACCTATTTCAGATATTACTCTATTTCTTTTGTATTTGTTATAATTTTACTGTTATACAAATTTGTTTCACTTGTTGTAATGTTAAATAATGTACCCTTAAATTCCAAAAGGACTCGCGCATTGGTATCTTTGCAAAAAATTCCTAAAGATTCATACAAAAATAAGCCGTTTATACGGGCTTCTCCCCTTAATATTACTCTGTTCCATATCCCCGACTCATACGAAGCTTCCAGCAGACCATGCTCTATAGAATAACAGTATCCATTTCCCACATCCATCCCATAATTCCACCACCCAACGCCGCAAAGAGGTGAGATATGTGCACCTGTCCAAGCAGCTCCTGGTAATAATCAGCAAGGGTGTCGGTCCGGATCCCATGCTCGACGTGTGCAGTCCAATAAGTCTGACCACAGCACAGCGTCACCTGTCCCGGCCACATGTAGACCCATTCTTTCCTCGGGATCGAATCGATCACCCCCAGAGCTTCTCGAATTATCTCCCTGATAGTGTTGCACATCACCCTTTCCAAATCGCCCAGCCAATACTCCACGCTCCTCTCCGGGTACATGGGCGGACGGAATATCACCTCCTCCCCCTCCGCGGAGTACATCCTCGTGATCTGCAGGTCGATCTCGAACCTCACCTCCTGTATATTCTCGAAGCACTTGTGGAGGTGAGGCTGCACCGCTTGGACGTTCTTCGTCTGCGCCAGGATCTCGAGGAGCTCGTCGTCGCTGAGGAAATAGAACCGAGGGAACGCCTTCCGTTTTATTTCCAGGTAGTTCGCCAGGCCCTTCTGCACCACTTCTAGCAGGCTCTGGCACTCCAGCAGGCTTTCCAAAAGGGTTTTGTCTGGGCATATTTTCATGATCTGTGATTGCGAGAGGAAGAAGCGGGGCGTTAGAGGCTGGGAGGAATGGAGATTCGAAGGACCAAGGATTTGTGTATGAGGGTTTCCCTTATTTTGTAATGCTGAGGGAATGTTGCAATACTTTTGATACAGATTATAGTTGGAAGCCTCAAATTTGTGTTGTTTTGGGCAAATTAAAGCAATTCCCAAGTAATTTAGAGCATACATAAGTTATACTTTGCGATATATTAAAATATTTGCTTCCATTTTCAAAGAAAAACATCGACATTACAACTGATCGATCTCAGCCACTGTAGGCTAAGCTAATCCGGACTTGCCTTACCAGAAATAGAATCTATGGAACAGCAAAATGATAAGTACGTAAGGATTTTCCAGGGCATTATTCATGATCCTTCTCCAATTCCGTTCCATGGCGTTGTACTTCCTCGTCTCCATTGGCAACTGCGTGCTGATGTCCTCAGAAGTGAAAATAGGCTCCAAGTACATCCAGTTCCTAGAGACAATCAATATTTTCATCATAAAAGCATACTTGGACAGAATTCAGCATCCTACCTCTGCACTTCCATCCAAAGGAGCAGTACTTCTTGAGTTAAATCCAGCTTTTGCTCCCATTCGTTGATCTCGTCCTCGAAGACAGTTTTCAGTGGGCTGAAGCCGAGCTGCTGGACATTCAGAATGTGGTTTTCCAGGAGCATCATCGTTTCCTCTGCTACCTTTATAATGTACGTGCCTGGAAATAAAGATGAGGTAGGTACTTTGTTTCATTAAATAACATCGTCTTCGTACTTTTCCTCTTATTTTCACTTTACCTCTCGCAACGACGAGTAACTAAATAACAAATTATTTAAATAAGGTATCGAATAAAATCCGGGTTAACTTTATTCGACGCACGACGAATAATTCTTTCAACTTCTATTCGTTATTCCAAATTTCTATTTAAACAAACATTTGAACCCAACTCTGATTCTGACCACCGAAGCGTTACAATTGAAAAGATAACTGTGTAGATCCTGTACAGAAAATAAATAAATAAGAGACCCACCAGTGGTCTTATATGGAAGTACTTCCATGACAATCGGCTCCCACTCTTCAATCATTTTATTCAGCGTCCTTTCCGTTGCGTACTCCTTGGCGGCCGTGTCGGCGACAATTTTCACCAGTTCCTCGAACTGCTCGATACCGAGCACTAACAGACTCCTGAACGTCATCGCAGGCGTAAGAGACATTTGTATCCCAGTCTGCGCGCTCAATACTTCGAAGTGGCGGTCTTTCATCCCCGGATTACGGAGCGCCTGTATCAAGCCCACGTACGGCCTGAATTGGTCTATTCGGTCCCTTATTGTCGTCGCTATCGCTTGCACCTCTGCGCGGTGAAGAGCAATTGATGAGAGCGTTCACCTCTCAAACAACCGCGAATAGTTTCATCGAATTGTCAAGTTACTCGGCTGCTCCATGAACGTCCTTATGCTTCGAGTCATCACTCTGTACATGTCCATCACGAGGGTGTCCACTTGGCTACCGTCCACGTTCATCAGAGGATTGTCCATCCATATCTCGTGCCACTTGAGCCAGTCTAATGATTATAACAAACCAAGTCCCGCGGAAAGTGTCGTTTAATTCGCGGGAAAGAAATTCCGCGGACGGGAGTTTCATCAGGAAAGAAATTAAACCCTTGGAATTGCACCCCCGCGAAGGGAATTGTGTAGATAGGACTTTGAACAGAACTGGCTGCTCTGAGAAAAGAAATTGAATTCTTGGTCTCCGCGAACTTTCTTAGACTGTATTGGGTTTGAAGAAAAGTTAAATTTTCTAGAAAAAGTCAGATCCTCGGGCAGTGCTGACTGTGTTAAATTGTGCTGGAAAGTGGTATCTACGGTGCAAGTTTCTACAGAGGGTCGGAGAGGACTAAGCTTCTGAATGGGGATTACGCGGTGAGTTTAACATTTTGTTGCTTGCCTGAGGCGGTGACCCAGAGGCTCCTGTAAGGCTCGAACTCCCTTATGAGCCTGTGCAAATGCTCCCACGGCACCACTTTCATGCCAAACAACTTTTGTCGCTCGTTGAGCAGCAATCCTGTTTCCCTGCACTCGGTCATCGCTTTCCACACCCGCTTCACGTCCAGCGCGGTCTCGTGTATATGGTCGAACTCCGTTTGCAGCGCTATGTTGTTCACGTTGCTCACCAGGGTGTCTATCCTCTCTAGTAGAAGCACCTCGTCCTGCACCTGGATCTTGTAGAACTTCTCCTGGTCCTCCTCGAACCGTGCGTTGGTCTCCTTGATCTACCATTTATTATGTCCTTGTAAAAAGTATTCTAATAGACTGTACTAAATTAATTTTTTTTCAATTTAAAACCATATGGCATAACAATGTCGCCTGTGGCATTGAAATATTGTGGTCACATCTCTGTGCAGCACTTATTAAAATTAAATGGAAAATTAATTATCATAATATAAAAATTATTACTGCACCGGCAACAAAGCCTGCAAAACAAAATGCTGTTGAAACTCTACTTTTTGTTGTTCTCAATGCCCCAAGTAACAAATTCTCTCAAACTACATATATGGAATCAGGAACCCCTATTAGAGAGAGAGTCGGGAACAAGAGACCCCGGAGGATCGACTTTGGTGGAGTTGGTAAGGCGGTTGCCCAGAACGCAGAGGATCCGCAAGATCGCGGGTTCGAGTCCCATCGCCCCGAGGCCAATTTTTTTCCGTGGCTCCCGATCACATAACAATTCCAAAACCTGTTCCTAGTATCCCTACACATATTTCCACTCTTTCTAGTAGCCTACATAAATGCACCGTGCCTTAAACAAAAGCACAGAAGAAAAGGGACCCGTGGCAAAGCAAAACACCCCCAAAGCAGTGGACCCAGCACGCAGTAGACCTTCACCTCCATTTCTATCCGAAGAGGATACCCAATAGCTTCCCACTTGGCCTCAAAGTCCTCGTCGGAGATGTTCCACCAGAATCCGTCTAGCACGTCGAAGTCCAGCTTCAGGAGCTCCATCTGGTCCTCCAGGTGCCTCACGCGAAGCGGTATAGTCTCCATCCAGTCGCGTATCTCGAAGATGTGCTCGATGCTCTGCGGCACCTCCCTCAATTTCACCCTTATCTCCGTGTATTCCTCCAGGATAGCATCCACATCCGTCCGCAGCTTCTCCGTGAGCATGGCTAGCAGCCCAGTAGCCGATTGCTGGCGTTTCTGCGTGAGAAAATCCTTCAGCGGTTTCACGCGAACATTGAACGCGCCGATGTAGATGTGGTCGGGCAACGTGGCTTCCAGCTTCTCCTTCATCGCGATCTGAAGGGCCACTTCGTCCTTCACCCCCGCCGTGGTCAGCTCCTCCTGCTTGCACTCCCTGAACACCGGCACGGAATTTAATTTACCTCCACTGCCCGCCAAGAACGCCATGCTTCGAACACCATCAAGCACGGAATACTGGTGCGATATTTTATTCATGAATCAACCGAGAACGCGTTTAATTCCCTTCCACCCCCACCGCACCCGAATGCACAAGTATTCGCCACCAGCCTTTCGCGCGGAAGAACCAAGACAAGTTGAACAAAGGGCAAGGCTCGCCACTTACTCCACGTATTTCGCCACGTTCAGATTGAAGAATTCCAGGTATCTGTGATACTCCCTCGCGTACGCTTTTAATGGTATCACTGACTTCTCGTAAGCTACTCTTAGGCGATCTCGGACCTGGCACACGTTCTCCTCGAGGAGCCCGACCGAGCTCAGATGCAGATCCGCTGGGAACTTGAGCGCCGGGAGTAGAAAGGGGTGTACCTGTCTGACTTGGTGGCAGGCGGCGATGGCGTTGTCGTATAACGTGATAATGGCTTCCTTCGCGTGGAAAGGCATTAAACGATGGAGCAATCATTTAGGATGTTTTGCAGACTTAACGCATTACTTATCGGCTGCGAATTAAGTGGATACATACTAAATACCGATGAATTCGAACTCTTCAGTAATACCGGGAGGGATTTGTGTGGAGGAAATTTTGAGGGTCATTTTTGAGGTTTAAAATTGTTATAACAAGCTTGAGAAAATAAGTAAAGTACTGTTATAATTGACAGTACAAGTGTTTAACAATTTCTCTACTATATACAGTATACACTTCTCGGCGGACAGCCGATTTTTAAGCTACCGGTTGATGAACGCTGGCCTATTAATCGGCTGCCAGTAAGTATTGTTAAGTAACGGATCAGTGAATGGTGTACTAGATGAAATCTCGTTTCGAATGGGGGTGATTCGATTTCGCAGCGAGCATGGGGGCGAAGAGGGCGGTGAGTGGATCGACTTACGGCGAAGTCGGCGGGATTCGTTGAATAGTATGCCTCCGTGTCGTTCATTTGAATGTCCACTGAGAAGATGGGATTACTGGCAGTCTTGAATCGGCTGTCGATGAGATTTTCGCCCCAGATAAAAGACTCGTCCACGTTTAAAACGCACAGTGCCGGGGCTTCCAGGCTGTCCCCGTAGGTCGCGATCGAATGCTCCACGAGATTACGAAGGGCGTTCTACACGGATCAGGGGAAACGTAACGTGAATGCTACGAGAATTCCTGCCAAGTGCAGAGTGGCCTTTAAAGCTTCGCTGACACGATCGACGTCTCGAAGTTACCTTCTTCCAAAAATTCTGAATTCTACCTACAGTCTGACAGGCACCTTGTCTCATGATATTAAAACATGAACTTTCAAATAGAATTCAAATAGAGTTCAAATAGAATTTCGCTCCTTTATTCTACTTTGAATAAATAAACGCGTCGCGACTAGACGCGACGAGATAAACATCTTATTCTGGAACCACGTTATTATTGGACGCGTTAATTAACCATCCGTGCCGTCAATTCTGCAGGACTGAAAAAGAGCTTTTTCACAGAAGTAAATGGAAATTTAATTGCGCGGGTAGTCAAATACAGTTCATACATTCGTTGGTTAGTTTTATTAAGGGGTCAGTCCACTGTGACGGTTTGAAAAATGAAGCTATTTTTAAAGATTTTTTTCTTCGTAGATACAACATATAATGTAATAAATCTTTTTGGTATTTATTAAGCTACTCTTATATTATACACAAAAAATTTAAAAGATTTGTTTTAATTTGTTTTAAATCTTAAAACGCGATGCAGGTGATTGCAAAAAAACTATTCGACCAATCAGTCTGAAATTTTTACACGTTATTCAGTACATCAGTGGCTATAGCCGGAACTACGGAAACATTTTTCGATTAACCATTTCATACTTTTTCCGAGGCAAAATGATTGCAAACATCGCCCTATTTCGACGGTGAACTTCATACCTCCGCCATTTTCTTAATTTTATATCAGTAAAAATAATCCTATTCCGGCGATAACTGTACTCATAATGAATACAACACACTTTTAATTTTTTGTTTAAAATGCGTCGTTCTCCCGGAATCACCTGCACCAGTACTACATCGCATTCTCAAGGCGCTCGCATCAGTGCGATATATATTTAAAAAAAACTGTTAAAAATTTCAAATAGATTTTTTATGCAGGCCATAAGTGTATTAATAAGTAGACAAAACATTATTTACGCTGGACATTCCGTTTACTACAAAATAAATCTTAAAAAATGACAATTTTTCACGATTTCACAGTGGACTGACTTCTTAAAAACCACCGCGCACCTGCATGCGTAGAGTGGTGAGGTCCATGAAACGCTTGAGCTTCATCACGTCGTACACGTGGTGGATCTTCTGCTCGAGATTGAACCAACCCTTACCAATGTCCCTCAGGCACATCCTCACCGACTGCGTGATTTTTTCAAGCCACGGCTCCCTCAGGTATTTCACCACCGTCACGGTGACCTGCACCTGCTGCTCCTCGAACTCGTGCAGCCTCGACTGTTTCCCTTGATGCACGGCGAACAGATTCATATTCGACACGTGTATGCACTCAGCCACGATGCACATCATCGCGTCGTAAACTTCGTGTAGAACGTACAGCGTTATCCAGTGAGTGAACTTCATGGTATCCTGGAAGCGACAATACCGCTTCAGTTCCCACCGGTGGATCATTAAAGGGGCTATTAATTATTACGTGGTTGGAGGGAATGCTCCGTGGGATTGCAACTCGAAAAGGGTTCAGTCTGTGTTTGGTGAGATTCAAAGGGGTTATTTATTATAAAATACTAATTCTGTACAAAAACACTGCTTTTCAATTTTCCTACAATTTCGCTAAGGACTTTCCGAACAAACCGACGTAATTTTATCTCTGAATATTATTTGATTCAGAATAGCGAACAGTAATTCCCTTATTTCCATTAAGGTTAAGCTGACAATTAAATGCCCAGTATTTAATTATTGGTGCACGAACCCCGACGCTCCTCGCTAAACTAAGACGTCAGGATGAGTCTCAATATTAATCTTCTTGAACGTCAAGCTGGACGTGCAGCCTCGAAATCATCTCCCATCGAGTTTACGCTGAGGGTGGCGTGGGCGATCAACAAAGTGACCCAGCGATTTTTACATGACGTTGTCAAGAGAATTAAGTACCTCGAAGTTCTCCATACGTGTGTCAACTTTCCCTTTCTCCGGTGTCTTCATTTGCTCCTCGGAAGGTAGCCACGTGACGAATTCGAACATTTCGGGATTTCGTTGTATCATCTGCCTCCACATAAGGTCGCACATGGTGCGCCGATAATCCAGGGAAATTTCCTCCATCAACTAGTGAAATAAATTGACAAGTATGTACTACGAAATAGATGTTGGTAAAGCTAACCACGCGGCGGTCTATGGTTCCCTTTCAAAACGAAGAGATAGGAAGTCGATACAGAAGAAAATGGCTTAATGAAGATCGGTTGCGCACCGATAATGTAATTCGGTGCGCAATTCTGCAACGTGTACCAGAAAATCATTGAAACGCGATGGCAAGGCAGCGGAGGCTTCCACGAAGTGGCTTTCCCGGAAAATCAGGGATTTTGAAATCTACATTTAGAGACTATAAATACCGTACAGTATCGATAGGGCGGGTTTGGAGATTTCGTCCCCCTTGGCTAACAAGCGTCTGTCGCCCTTTGCGTGAAGTATCATCAAATATTTTAATTTAAAAGAATTGAGAGAATTTCTAAATTAATTCAATATGACAACTCACGTATGAGTTATTGCTAATTTTCTAGATGAAAGAGAAGTGAATTGTGTTTAAAGTTTCCTGAAGCCTCTGTGTTTAAACCATTTTCAATTTCTTTTGCCCCAAATTTGCCGCCCTAGGGGGTCGTCCTTAAATTACGAGAGGCTTTTTGGGGGGAGGGAGTCGCGAATCGCCAAAATTACATTGAGTGTCAACGTACTATCTACAGATCTGAATAAATGGAGATTCATGTAGACAAGCTTCTACTCACTGCCAATATCCTCTTTTCCCTATACCTCCCGCTAATCTGTTCCATGAGTCCATGTATGATAGCCTGCTTCTTCTGCTCGCTCAGACTCCGCATGCCATCCAATTGCATGCAGTCCAGATAGAAATTGTATCTACAGAGGGGCCATTTACATTTTGAAATACGAATGAAAGCAAATTTGGAAGTCAAAATTCCTACAGTGTATTCAGTAAGTCGTGACACTATTGGCACACAAGCTACGGCCGCTCTCCTTAGTTAGAACGTCCTATCTAACATTTTTTTCATTTTTCAAGATATGTTGAAATATTTGAAGTTCCACGTGTCTTTTACCTTTTAGGTAAAGTTAGAAAACCCTACGTGCTTCATAGAGATCTAGAAACAGTCTAATTTATTCATCCTAACTGCTTTTCAGATGGTTTTGCTAGATTATAATGTCCTATGTATTATCTACTAAATTAGATTGTCCTAAGTTTACGTAAGGTGTTTGATTTTTATGATTTTAAAAAGGCAAATTCTTCCAAAGTAGACGTTTGTGAAATGGACATCAATAATTTTTTTGATTGGGAACACTTGACTTCTCAGCACAAATTAAAAAAAATTTCTCCTAGACCATATCTTCATGATTTTGTATCTGTTTAATTCACAAGAGAGGAAAAAATCTTAAAATATAAAAATCGTTATGTTCATGTCTATATTTAATTTGTTCGTATGTTTAAGTTATATGTATATGTTTATGTTGGTATGTTTATTTTTAACTACCTAGTTTATGTCAATGTTATTTTTGTTTAAGTGGTACATTTAAAAGTATGAATTAAATACGATTTCAAATGTTTGCTATATTAAAATATCCTATCGTCCTTTCTTTCCTAAGTTAAAATATCCTATCTGAAACATTTAATTAATTGCCTCGTTAATAATACATTATAGGCCGGTACACCTATGACAAAAAAATTATATTAGCCTGCTACGATATAATAACTACATTTTTTAAATTAAATGAGAAACAAGGACGGCACAAAGGAAATTATTAAACTTCAATTTCCTCGGATATTACGAAATGCTGGATAGGACGTTTTAACTAATGAGGGCATAACAAAGAGTAGCTTGAAACATTTTCACGAGAAATAATTTTCTTGTTCTACCGCGCAATTTACTCAGGTCCCGATCTAGCTCTTCCGCTGCTCCAGGCAAAAATGATTTTTTCCGCCCTTTGTATTAAATTACAAATAATCCTTTTAAAATATAATTTTTGACAGTGAAATTTTTTGTAAAGATCTTTACATGGGTGATTTAAAAACAATTTATAACTGTGCTACTCAATTCAAACATGTATTACCTATTTTTTTACCATTCTTTCAAAAACTTTTATTTTTTTATTGGTTTCTATTGATTCTAATTTTCTCTATCTGCCAAATTTGCCGTTCCATGCAGCTGGCCTGCTTGCACCCTCTAGATCGGGCTCTGAATTTACTGTACACCTCGCAGAAGTGTCTTAGCAATTTCCTAGTAGAGTTATAACAACTTTATAGAAGCCTCCGCTATTCGCCTCCGCTCCAAGGCCGCAGCCATCCTCTTGGCGAAGACTCTCGGGTCCTCCGCGTAGAATCGGATGTAGATCCTCGGAATGAAGTACTTCCGTTTCCGACCGTCGAGCGTGAGCACGGTCCATAATTTCCTCCTGTCGTCGTAATCGGTCACAGCGGCGTTGTGCCACGCGAACAAGTTCGAGAGCTTCACGCGGAACCTCTCGGCCTCTTGTCGAAATCTCGGCACGAATACCGTAGCTGGTAACGGATACTGCACGCCATCGATAATGCCCAGATTTATCCAGTCCTCCGTGGTTCTGTTATGCGAGCACGGAAAAGTCGATACGCCCACCGTTATAACGCTGCCGGGTTCTCGAAATCCGCAATATAATGGGAGGATGAACGGAAACTGTCGCGCCGGCGCTTATTAGAGAACACGGCACAGTCACGTTGTTACTCAACTTTTTAATTCGCGTGTAAAAATGGCTGGGGTTGCTGGTAGAGTAAAAACTACTAAGGTAATACACCCCTGTTGACAAAACGCCACACCGTTGGTTTACGCACACAAATAAGGATATGTATATTGGAACACGTTAAATTCTTTTTACCATTATCGAATATCGAATGACAGACGAGTCCCTGATTTCGAGGAACAAACGCGTCAAGCTTGATAGTCGATAAAAGGAACGAGATCGCGAAGGTGACTCTTCTAATTTAATTTCGACTTGCATTAATTATTTACAGAGGTCGAGGATCAAATATTGGAATGTGTGACGTACATCTGGTGTCGTCAGATGAAAGATACAGGAAACCAGGTGGGCAATGGCGGGTTTAAGGAAAAAGGCCCAGGTGGCAAACGTTCTGAGGGGCCTATTTTGGGGGAAAATGAAGAAGTAGTTTACTAGGAACAGGATAAATAGCACAGAAAAAAATATAGTATTTGGATATAAATCATATTCTTTTGTTTGAAAATGGGGACCCTAGGTGGGCCTTCTAGGCAGGGACTCAGGCGGCACCCCTTCATCGTTTGCCCGTTAAATACGCCACTGCAGGTGGAAATAATAATGTTTCGCTATTTCCCTACTGAAGGCAACATTCTTTTATTCTTTCACAAACACCAGGTGTACGGCAACCCTTTCCTCCAAAAATGATTTGAAACACAGACAGCAGCTTCCACTCGCTCGCTTACCTACAGTCGTACTCCTCGTCGTCAAAAATCTCCAACGGCAGGATACGCGTGGTGCTAAACAGCCCGTATATTTCTTCGCGTGCGAGCAACGGCAGGATCGCAGCTGGAGGCAGAATATCCTCCGACGAGATCCCTTCGTCAGCCAAAAGGTCCTCGATTTTTAAGTTTCTGTAAATCCTGCGCCTTCTTTCCATCTCGACGTTCCGCGGCAATCGCTTCGGTTCCACGTTCCTCTCCATTTGCACTTTGGGGGCGAACGTTTCCGCAGGGAACGTCTTGTACGAGAAAAATTCATTGGGCGATTTGTAAGCGAGACGGAAAGCGAAAGAGAGGGAGAAACTATCTGATACTCTGATGGGAATTCTGAGGATGCTCACTACGCAAGTGCATTCTGTTTTAACCCTCCAAATACTATGCCGGAGTCACTTGTGACTCACGCCGCCGAGTCACCAATGACTCCGGCACAGTCAGTAGTGCGAGGGTTAATGTAAAAGATCCCCTCCACCCTCGTTGGAAACTTGCGAATATTTTCCCGGAGGAGTTTATTAACGTATGATCCAAATATGCTCTCTAATCATTTACCCAGAATCACGCATTATGCTGCCGGCTCATCAGCCTCGAGCGGTAAACTCGATTTATGAAAGTATTTCAATTACACAAACTTCAAAGCTACTTCCATGTTCATGATTCGAAACTATTTCAAGTGAATAGCATAGTAAATAATTAAATTACTCGTTCCGCGTACGGAAAAGTTTTGATACAAGTATAGAAGCTTGTTGTGCAGCGAGGTGCATTTGCGTTCATAAACATTTTCAACCCTCAAAGAGGTAAAGAACTCTGTAAAATAAACTTCTCAGAAAAATATTATTGTAACTGTAATGTATGTACAATTGACTGTATTAGGAGGAAGTCTACTCTTTTCTCGTTTGAATAGTTTTTTACTGAGAGCTTTTCCCATGTGGCATGTGAATTTTAATTTGTGGTACTCGTCTCCGTTGGAAGTCAAGAAAAGGTAAGTGCACTTTACATTACTGGGCTTCGTTAATTGGTTACTAGGAGCTTTTATAGTTCTCGGGGGTACGTTTCTCTACTAACAATCGATCGATCCTCGGGGAAGCTCATCCATCTTTTAGCTTCGCCGAGGAAATTGTATGTTTCCTGGTCGTCTAATTGTGGTACACGAGCACTGTGATGTTCGGTGAAAACCTGCCAGGCCAGTTTTGTTCTTCGTGGCGCGGATCTTAAGAGAGCTAATTCCAGATTCTCGTCCGGATCTTCCGGTGTACCTATGCATCATTCATCCGTTCGAAATATCCACGGTGGGAATTAATAATTTAGTATATATTCATATACTTACAGTTAGAGGTATTACACAATTCATTTTAAATTCTATTTATGCGATTACAAGAATTCTACAATTCATAATCGATTCAATATTTTCTCACCTGTGACTATTTCAGAGTAATAACCTCGCTTTTTATATTTCGGTTTCTCCATATTGTCACTTTCAGTCGCTTCGCGTTTAAAATTAAATCTTGCTCGTACTAGGCACGCATATATTAAAATTACAAGTGTCGTGGCATTTATCGTCGCGTTGTTATTAGAAATTAAAGCTAACAGTAATGCTCTGATGTTGATAATATTGCTGAAACTGTCTATTCTCAACACATTCTTCTAATAAAAGATTACACTTCATTGTGAATATCAATTCTATGTTCAATAACTTTTACTATACAGTTAATTGCATTTCTCCGCAGATATTAGGTATCAGCAGTTGATAGAGTAGTTAGTTTTATTTTCAACATATAGTAACAACAATAGGCTGTACTTCCGAAAAACCCCATGCTCCGAATTTGGTGAAATTTTGGAAATAGTTTCATTTTGCATAGAAATAATGTTTGCGAGAAGCATTTTTGGCAATTTGAAATTTTTTCATCATTTAAGTGTAACTTCCTTGTTACCGACACGTTGAAGGCAGCCTCTAATCTAAAGCTACAGAATCTGCTGCCACATACCTCGTCTGTGCTGCTGCTTTTAATTGTTTTTAAAACGTACAATCGGGTTAGCTGTTACATGTAATTGGGAGTACTTGTGAATTTTGACTGTTTGATGATCGATTTTGTAAAATTTAACAGACTATTTAATGACAAAAACATTATTGCATTATTTCAATACTTGTGTGGCACCAGTCCTGTAACGCGATTGACCCGATTGCAGAGGTTACTTTAGTAGATGGCGCTCTCACAGTATTTCAGAGCCTAGGGCTATTATTTTCTTAATAAACAACAGATTATATTATAATGCGTCGGTAAGGTAGGGAATGACATCAAAATGATTAAAAAAATTTGAAGTCGCCAAAAATCCTTCTCGCAAACATTATTTCTATGCAAAATGAAACTGTTTCCAAAATTTCAGTCAATTTGGAGCATAGGGGTTTTCGGAAGTTAGCCACCTACCTCATCCACATTGATGGTTCTGTAAAACATAATTCCCAAAGCCGCCGTTCCTAACTGAAGTCGGTGTCGCCACCAGTTTACATAACACGACCTTCTATGAGCTTTCAAGTCTTGGTCTATCCCATGCCTTGTCTATGCCTCGTTTGTGGTGTCAGACTGCATTAAATTAGCGTCTAATTTACTGAATTTTATTTCTTTAACATTAAGAATCAGAGAGTAACGAATGAATTCAAAGATTAATGTTGAATCCTTAACATTCAGTTGAATCTTACTGTACATTAATTTACATAAATAAACAAGTGTCACTCATTCAATTCAATCCAATTGACAATTCGGATTTTGCGACATTGCGTCCAGATTTAAACTGCTTCTGAAATAAAATTGCAATGAAGAAATTATTGATATGAAATAAATGTCTAATCGAAACAATTGATAATGAATTGTTAGCTAGTTCATCATGAGACAGAATAATTTGATATAAACGTATAAGTTTGTACAAGCTGTATTTCTGTCCCTAAACGCATGAATCAGTAGAAGTGAAAAGTGCTTTGTATGAAAATAAATTGTCTCGGTATACTATCGCAGAACTTAAAGGTTGTAATAAAAATACATTAAAGTATTTTACGCTATACAACAAACGACACATTCGTCAACTTATATTTGTATAAGAAACGAAATAAGCAATAGAAATCTCATATGTAAAAAGTGTTGTACATACTTACGTATACATATAAGGATAACTCCATAGTTATGTCATGAATACAATATATTTTTGCCTACTAAAATATGACTTCGCGATATGACTATAATAAAGCTAAGAATGAATATCAATACGACGGTAGGCGAAGAAAAGATAATTATACCTACTCAAAATCACCGTCTAAAATAAGTTCCAATAGTCAGACTAGAGAAGCTTGTTCCTCTAAAGAAAACCATCATAAATCTGACAAAGATTACGAAGATATTTATTTCACTAAATACAAGCACGAACTGAATAAAATATTCTCAGGAAACTTAAATGTAGTACAAGATGTCGATGATTTCTGGAGATTCGTTAATAAGTACGAAGCTATACAGAAGAAGCTCTGTACACGTAATACTCTACCTGACTTTTCTTTGAACACAATTGGTATCCCTAAAGCGTACCACAAGCTGCACTGTATAAACTTTCAACTAAGCTTCAATTTCAATGAATTATTCGCACGTGTTCCTCCGATCGAAGCGTTAACAAGAGAGCAATTGTTAAAGTTTCAGGGCATAATCGTTTTATATTTGGACTTTAAACAGAAGGAAAAGTTCGCTAAGTTGAGGAAGCTCAGAGAGTCCCAAGCGAACTTGCCAGTTAATCACCATAAGCATGAAATCGTCGAAGCAATAAAGAAAGAACGGGTAGTTATTATAGCTGGCGATACCGGCTGCGGAAAGTCCACCCAAGTGCCTCAATATTTATACGCAGCGGGTTTCCAGAAAATTGGTGAGCATAACACGACTATCTCGTTGCTCCGATATTACTGATTCCATTGATAATATTTTCTTACAGCTTGCACGCAACCCAGAAGAATAGCATGTATATCTTTAGCTAAGCGTGTCGCTTTCGAGACGTTAACAGAGAACCGCAGTGATGTCGGCTATCAAATTCGTTTCGAGAAACAGAGGAATCAAGATACCAGAATTACCTTTATAACGGAAGGTCTCCTGTTAAGACAGGTAAAAATGAGAATGTAACGTGTCGATACTGATAGAGATTATATGTGATTGTAATTACGATTGTAATATTACATGCTTTGCGTAGTTATCTGGCGAGTCTGAATTATTGCCTTACGATGTAATTGTGTTGGACGAAGTACACGAACGTCATTTACACGGAGACTTTCTCCTTGGCATTATGAAGTGTGTTATTGATCAAAGACATGATTTAAAACTAGTTTTAATGTCCGCAACTATTAATATCGAACTGTTCAGTAACTATTTTGCGAAAGAAGATGTTAAAGTAATACAGGTATATTTATAATCATTTGTAACTCAGTTTCCTTTTTAAAAAAATACACGCTGATAAATAATTTGTACACACAGGTTCCTGGAAGATTGTATCCTATTCAGTTATTCTATAGACCCGTTACTATAGAAGATATTCGATACAAAAACGACAGATTCAATCCGAGTCCTTACATACAAATATTGCAACTAATTGATCAGAAATATCCAGGTAAAATACATTTGCCTCTTGTTTAAACTTCTATTTTCGACGATATAATGTCAACAAGTATTTTCAGTGAACGAGAAAGGCGACTTGTTAATATTCTTAAGCGGGATGAGTGAAATTACAGCAGTCGTGGACGCAGCTAAAGAATACAGTCAGAAGAAGAATAATTGGATCGTTTTATCACTTCATAGCACTTTATCTATCAGTGAGCAAGATAAAGTAAAATTTTGCGAATATATCCATAATAAAAAAAAAACTCCTATTTGTAGTCATACAATTCACATAGTATTTTCTTTTTAAAGGTATTTGATTACGTTCCTGACGGTGTGAGGAAGTGCATTGTGTCTACAAATATAGCGGAGACTTCCATTACCATAGACGGGATCAGATTTGTTATTGATAGTGGGAAAGTGAAGGAGATGAGTTACGATCCATCGTGCAAAATGCAGAGGCTCAAAGAATTTTGGATCAGCAAAGCCAGTGCAGAACAACGGAAAGGAAGAGCTGGTAGAACTGGACCCGGTGTCTGTTACAGGTGTTATATTAAATTTTAGCTAATGCTTCGTAATGCTCTCATAATTCCACGTAACAGAGGTTTGGAGTAAGAAATATTTTTCTACAGATTGTACTCGGAAGAAGAATACATGGGTTTGGAAAAGTACGCAACGCCAGAATTACAACGTGTGCCTTTAGATTGTTTACTTTTACAAATGATAGCCATGGGGCTTCCGGATGCACGAAAATTTCCATTCATTGAACCCCCACCAGCGGAAAGCATAGAAAACTCTATATTATCCTTAAAGGAGCATGTTCGTATATGTCCATTGAATCTCTGCCACGTCCCAAGACAAGTAATATAGAAGTATATGGTCTTCATTGCAGGGCGCGCTTACGGACAATGAGAAACTAACGTGTATAGGAAAAACGCTTGCACGCCTGCCTGTCGACATAACAATAGGCAAAATGTTAATAATGGGCTCGATATTTCATCAGGTAGAACCAGTATTATCACTAGCCGCTGCTTTGAGCATACAGACACCATTTACGAATAGGGCGTACAGGGATTCAGAGTGCGAGGTAATAGAATGTAACTTAAGAACTGTGATTCTTTCAAATCGTACTTCCTAACATAACAAAACACTTTAAAGACATCCAGAAAAAAGTTGGAGTCCGATCACGGCGATCCAATAACGCTGCTAAATGCGTTTCGGGAGTGGTTAGAAGTGAAACAGCAAAGTTCTCAAGAGTCCAGGGGCAGTGGAAGCAACAGTAGGAAATGGTGTAGAAGAAGAGGTCTGGAGGAACAAAGATTCTATGAAATGACAAAATTGAGAACTCAGTTTAAAGAGTTACTTCAGGTTATACCTCTACGAATTTATTAAGCTTATTGTTCGTAGGTGTATCGCGAATAAGATCGTTTATTGTATTATATTTGCAGGATTGTAGTTTATTAAAAAGCCTCCCGGAGCCAAATTCTTCTATGACGAGTTCAGAGCGCGCTATGAGGCACGGAGAATTGAAGCTTCTGAAATCTTTGAAAAGAACTTATAAACAAAGCGCGCCTAGGAAGCGGAAGCAATTAAAGCTGGACTCCTTTGATATACAGTTGGAAGATAACGATCACGATGACGGTGAAATTGATATAAAAGATGTGGAGTTTCGAATGAGAAATGACCCGAATCAAGTTCAGAATCTATTAACAGCAGCTACTGCGTGTAGTTACAAAGACTTAACGATGCTGAAATTAATATTGTGCAGTGGTTTATATCCACAGTTTTCAAGTGCCGATGAATTTAATTACTGTAAGGTAATACGATTTTGTATATTTACATTAGCTTAATCGTTTGTCCAGGAGTAACGTAAAATAATCTTCGCAGTCGACAAGTGAACAATTATTTCACACAAAAGCAAAACCATACGTTGCCTTGCATCCGATGAGTTTCTTTGGGAATCATCCGCAGATATTGCAGTTAGAGGAAGCCGATATTGTGTCAATACCAGGATTCAAAAGCAAAACTCCTGTTAGTTCGAAGCATACAATATTAGCGTATCTGTAAGTCTTTGTAAATTTTGAAATAACAATGAATTTTCCGCTAATTGATTCTATACTACTTCAATTGGTATTAATAGATCTCTTTTGGAAACAACGAAACCATATTTGGTGAATACACTTAGAATGCCAGCTGCGCAAACGTTACTTTTATTCGCCCATGAACTCGACACCAACAGCACATTTTCAATGTAAGCACGACTATATTGCATCTGTAATAACATGTTTTATACGTGAACAATTTCTCTGTTTCGTAGGATCGCATGTGATTCATGGTTAGCATTAGAATTTCCTATGCCCGATAGTGGTCAAACATTATTAATGAAAGCTACCAAATTACGAAATAAGTGGGACTTTTTATTAAATCAGCAATTACAAGGTATTAATTAGGGGTGGGTTCGAAGCTAATTTTTAAATGCTCGAAACTCGAATCCTAAAGTTTGTAAGGTTTCGAAATTCTCGAAGCTTGAAGTGTTGATTCTTTTTTGTAAGTGGAATATCTTGGCTTAAGAATTAGAGTTAACAGAATTTTTGCATACATTTTTATTGTCCAGAGTTAAAGAAAATACACACAAAAATGGTATAAGAACGATTTATTCTCTTTATTCGTTGATTTTATACGTTTTCTTATCTGTCTTTCAAGAGTTTCGAATCAGAAAAAAGTGCAAAATTTCGATTTCTTGAAACTTTTTGGGTTTCGACGTTTCGAAAAACCCATCCCTAGTATTAAGTGAAGTATAATATGTTGTAACAAGTAATCTTTAACATTGTTTTAAACAGAATGTCAATATTATTAAATATCACGAATATTCTACAGATTCAAGCTCTAGTAACAGCGAGAAAAAGGATTTCAGCGAAATTGAATACACACTTACTCAAGAACTAATCGAATACATGCACACCACAATTCCATATACAGTGAAACGACTTCTACCGGCTGATCTCAAGACAATATACGTGGGAAGCGGTGAAAATGATATGTCCATAAATCCAAATCCATTTCAACCCGACTTCCCAGTAATTGCTAATTCAATCAAAGGAGGAGTTCGTGTAACAAATATCGTTACATATAATTGGTAAGTCATCAGAAATAAATTTCTGCACATAAGTGGCACATTACAAAACATAATGATTATAATTCGTTGTCTTTAGTTTGAGAGAAACTGAATGGAGTGAAAAGCTCTCCGCAGAAATGTTAGAAGTAGATTGGAATTGTCAGAATTGCGACATGCAGGCAATCCTTACGAACATAGAGAAGTTACAGCATCAAGAGACTTGTACGAAACAGCACGTAAAGGAAATTGAAAAACAGCCTTGCAGCATAAAACGTAAACCAAACACACAAGCGTACGAATGCCCTGATTGCGCACAAACATTCTACCTGACACCGATTGAAATACTCAAGCATAAGAAGTCTCACATCAAATAATCCCTTTCGCATTGTGTACAGTATCAATCAATAATTTGTATATCAAAAATATATTTATATCGTAATTGATAACTTAAACCGCATTCTTTATTACAAAACAATATATATAAATTTTACATTTACTTATGTATACTTATTATCGGTATAATGGCGTATTTATGTTAATTACAAAATTTTCGTGGATGCTACAATGTGTATGTAAATTATGTCCATGGTAAATAGTTTGGGAACATAAAACAACCTAAGACCGTGTATCCTAGAAAGTAAGATAGTATAAGTTTGTCTTTCAAAACGTATTTCGTTTGTTTAAAGAAGAATACTTTCCATTTAGAATACACATGTTCTTCATTTTCATACGCAGTGTCATCGTTATACCGATGGTCATTGGATACAGTTAAAGCACAATACCAATATACTAACGGACTTGCCGAACATATTAAACGTGTACTTACTTGAATATTCACAAAAAGAATGCAAAATACAGTTAAGAATAAACCGTGAATAACGAACACTAACATTTCAATCGGATATTTCTTCGCTTCAATGGAACGCTTATTTTTAACATCGTCGATAAATCCCAATGTGCACAAATACCTTCTGTGCTCATTGAAGTATTCTTTGATACATTTAATCATGATATACAGTATCGGAAATGCTAGAATGAAGTTTGGTATTTGCTTTATTTCGTAGTACCTGAAAAATCCTACATTCCAATATTTCTTTTGTATGTAAGAGTACGCTATTGGGAGTTTAGCGTTACACCATTCTACTTTGTCGCTGCCTATTAATATTAAATTATTCGCTGCGCTATAATTAGCAATATGTTCGGGAACAGGTATATCATTGGAACGAGGAACACAAAATATAATATAGTTATATATTTGTAACAAAACAAATGGAGCAATCGATATAATTATCGTGTTGCACATTGAACAAAAGCTTTGCAAAGTAGATATTTTAAACGCAAACTGAATTAGTGTTTTGAATGAAAAATTTTCGTACTTTGCCGTGAATCTATGGCACAAGTGTTTCAATCCAAAGTATACAGGAAAACCTACGTTGATCATGCCATTCGATCTTGTAAGAATAGATAAACCAATGGGGAAATGTACATATTGATTCAATTTAATCGATTTCAATATGCTGTAGTACGTCAAATAAGCAAATAAAGATTCTGTGTAAACAGCAGAGAAAAATATGGAAGCTGGGTTTATGCAGTAAAGTATTGCTGCTTTGTAGGCCACACTTGTCTTCTGTAATACTGTCTTACTGAGATCGTAAAATATAACGGCAGATTTTACAAAGCATATGGTATTAACCAATATAGCTGCGATAATTATAGAACTATGAATATTCAGCATGAAGAATATTTTTCTTATAAACGTGGCAACAATTCGAATTAAGATGGGGTATAATGGATAAAAGGCTAAACTGTTTTCGTACGTATAACCATATTTGGCGATATGTATAAAGTATTGGCCATCCCATCTTGTGAGACCACCGAATAAAAATGTAATTATATTATCAGACAGTGAAACTCTTTCAGAATTATCGATAGGGCCTCTAAATGCATCTGCACGATGATCGGGACATAAACAATTAAAAACGAACTGTAAAATTAAAACTGTTACTCTGCTAACTATCGCGAACCAAAATACTTTTCTTTTTGGTTCGTACATTGTTACTGTATTACATATTAATTTAATATATTTGTTAATACATATTCTTGGTTATCCAATAATAAACATCATACGTTCTTCTTGGTTTCTAATTTCCATTATTTATTAATGATAGAGATATTGCGAGCACGTTATCGACATATGATGATTTATTTCTCTCCAGAATTCTTATTTTACAAGAATATAAAGCTAAAATGAATATTTAAGAAAGTAACGGTTTTGTTCAAAATTACTTTAAGAGCTCTAAAACTTATAGTTGATGAATCTATACCACACATTCAATTTGCAAAATAACAAATTTGGTTAGTTAGAATATAACTTGAGGAATATATTTCGTTACATATAACTGTGTATACAAAACGGAACCCTATCTTTACGTATCATTACGGTATATAAATACTTTAAGTACATATGCATGTATTACAATAATCTGCAGTTTAAATTCCTAACCTAGTTTAACCTCAAAATGATCCGTAAGATATCTGGTTATTCAATTCTAAAAAAATATATTCCTTCATTACATAGGGATAATAAATCTAAGATAGCAAAACTATAGATTAGAATAATTACCTTTTACTAATACAAGTACACTAAACAATGCTTTAATTACTTATAACAGTCGTATCATAAATGTACACACAGCGCAAACGATTGCGATTAGGGATGTTGATAAAATATCGATGTATCGAATATTCGATATTTTTCAATCCGATATATCGATAGTGCGATTTTAAAATCTCAAAATCAGGATCGACATATTTTTGCCATCATCGTCATGGCATCATCACGCGCATGCGTGGCGTGTTCCCCCTCCACTGACAATTTGTGCATCAGGAACATTCCCGACAAACATGTTTCTGTTTTCCTTCTTGTTCCTGACTCTGAGTGCGAAACACTTTCCTGGCAACTCCTGGCAATTATTGAAAAATCAAAAGTAGGTAAGTATGGACTTTTAAGATAGGTTCACTTCAGAACACTCGATAAGATTGAAACATCAATGTCATTGCAGTGGAAAAAGGTCATAGTAGGTTGACAGGAGAGCACATAAAACAAAGAATTTTCTTAAAAACTATTCCTGAAAAATACTGGTTTAATTAATTTTTGTATTTTTTTTCCTACTTAATTTTTGTACTTTTGTATTTTTTCAGTACCGACTTAATTTTTGTATTTTTTCAGTACCTACTTAATTTTTGTACTTTTATATTTTTATATTACTTAATAAACGTAACTAAAATAACATATAATTTGTTTAAATTCTATCTCAATAATTAAAAAAAACAATACATCGATATTCTGATATTTTTTTCGATATATCGAGATGCGATATTGATATATTTGAATAATATCGATACCATATATACCGTTACTTCTAAAAATATATGTAGTCACAGATTAGTCAGATTTTAGTCATAGTTTATTCACAATTACCGCCACAGTTATCGTTATTACCGCCCTTACCGTCGTTATCGTCATTATCGCCGTTACCGCACAGACCAAGACTTCGTCGATTTGCATAAAGTAAAATATATTTTCTGTCGCAACGCACTCTGCTGTTTCCCCGGTTTCCCGTTTTCTGACAATCAAACCCTTGTTTCTTCGAGTGTTTATTACGGGTCCATTCCAGTTTATTCTTTTACTAAAACTATCACAATCTTATGCACTGTGGATAAAAGCCACGTTTCAGACCATACACGACATCTGCAAATTTCCAATAAAGTTCCAATTGTTCATACGTTGAATTTCCTCTGACAATTACGCGTAGCGCTCTTCGGTATAGCTCAGTAAACACGATCTTCGAAGCTATCCCAGTTTTTATACATATACCAACTGCCACTAGTTTCCACAATCGATACGAGAGCCGAGCTTACTCTCGTGAAAAATTGCACGACAGTTCATCATGAACGAAGAGTCCAAGGCGATCGATGACGTACGCACGCGTTATCGTTACATCTTATCGGTATCAAATCAAACTTTGTGTCTACTACTCCACCTCTGGAACATTTCCGGGGAAATGTTCTTCGTCCCCCTCCTACTCCGTTCCACGCGACTGTCGTTTCGTCATGGTGAAATTTTCGCGCCACTGTGCCTCGCCACGATGCCGTCGCGATTGTAGTCGCTGACAGATAAATAATGCAATCACGGGGCTGGATGCGGTGGCCATTTTCGGACCGGCGACCCGTCCAATTTCCACGATAACCGATTTTCGAGAGAGGAAGAGGGAGGGAGAAAGAGAGCCACGCTCGTATCACTCGAGCCGATTGACCTTATCACTGGCTGCCAGATTAGCGTCAATCGTTCGGACGAGTGCCTCTGCCAGTGTCAGGCAGACGTATTGCCGAGCGTCGCGTCGTTTGAAAAATGACGATCTCCACGGTGCAGGCGAAGCTCGCCTCGATGATCGCCATCGGGGCTGGCAGCTTCGTCGTCGGCGTAGCCCCGGCGTGTTTTGTGTCGCGGGTGCAGGACCTCCAGCAGAGGCTGCTGCTGTCATGCACTCTCTGCTTCGGTGGCGGTGTGCTACTGGCCACCGCGATCCTTCACATGCTGCCAGAAACCCGCGAATCGATGCCGCAACACGCGGAGCTGGTGTTCGCGAGCGGCTTCCTTTTCCTGTACCTCGTCGACGAATCCGTCCACTACTTCTGGAATGACGCCGATCGTGGATCAGAGTCGCAGCATCGCGAGTCTCGGAACTGGGTCGCCGGCCACCAAGCGTACGTATACATGCAGCGGCCGAAAGTGTATTCTGCGAGGTGAGGGATACGACAAGGGTCCGGGTGACGGTAAAGTGAACAGACTTTTTGAATGCTTGATACTTCTGTAGTGTATGTGGCTATAAATCCGGTTACATTATATTGTGACGTTTGTTGAAGAACATCGAAGAGGTTAAGAAATTCTATTAATGCGTTGCTTGTAGATAACGATGGTTGAGTGATCTTAACTTCTAATTTTAGCTGTATTTGTGGAAGGAGATTATTCAGAGTGGGCGTGGAGGAATCGCGCGGATCTATTGTTTAGAATGTATAATATAAACAACTGCCGGCGCGCGGGGCCTGCTTAGAGCATATATATGTTCATGCAGGGCCGGCGGAACCTATTATGCAAGTCCATGCGTCGCATAAGGGCGCCAGCCGAAGGGGGCGCTAAAAACTATATCGCATACTTAATAATAAAGGAATCTAACTCCCGTATAAACAAAATGTAAATGTAATTCTTTATTAAATTCTACCTCGTAAAGGCAAAACATATTAAACAGAAAACAGGTGCAAAAATTTGGGGGCGCCAAAAATTTTCTTGCATAAGGGCGCCAACTATCCTCGTGCCGGCCCTGTATACATGGAGGTCTCATTGCCGTATGTCGACTGCCTCGAAACTGTCGGCAACATCACGTGAGAGAGAAAGACATTTGCGAACTGGTGCGAGAGAGAGAAGTATAGATTCTCAATCGCCCGTCTTTCTCACTCGCACGATATCGACGCATGCGTATTACGGTCCATTAGGAGCCTATACTTCTCTGGCTCGCACGTCTTTCTCTCTCGCGTGATGTTGGCGACAGTTTCAAGCTCTCAAGGAAACCTACATGTATATATGCTCTAAGGGGGCTTGGCTCGAGAAGTAATCTTTAGTTGGTGAAAATATTGAGGCTCGAGTGTATTTTAAATACTAGATCGGTGGTCAGTAAAGTTTGCTAGCGATGGTTTTAAATTTTAATGTATTGTGTGTACCGCGTACTTCACATAAAATGATACTGTCCCGTAAAACTACTCTATCGACGACAATTTTCAATCGCTTAAATACTCTGAAGCTGACACAGGCGTGTATCAAATTGCCAATCGCTTTGAGGGCAGAAAATAGATAATGGGCTTGCCACAGAAAATCAGACGTTTCGTTCTAAACGAGCCAGTAAGACTCTCCCAGTCGTTGGTAAACGACTGATAATGGAAGGCGAGCGAGAAACTCGATAAAAGCGATACGCTTTCATTGTCTACCGCTAATTGTGTTATTTTCTTACTCTTCCGATATAATCTTGCGTTTGGTTGGTCGTTGGAAGTATCTGTGCACGCCTAGGAGCGAATTAAAGCTGAACGCCGCGTAGGAAATATCGACTTACCGTTCAATAAATCACGCGATGGTTAGATACAAGTTGAAGTTAGCTACCTTTTCTGCGAACATCCACTTTGCTCTGTTGCAGCCCAATCACTTCTTTTTATCGACCCTGTCTCTACTAACGAGATGCATTAAGAAGAAAATCAATTGCACATTAATGGGAAAAGATCTTTCAGTATATAAATGTAAAGCATAAGCATCTTACCGTGCACTCGAATTGAAGTTATTTTCAATTAGCTTTGAAGTCTACCCTGTCAATTACAAAATTAAACGCCAGCATCGGTAATCGATGGATTTATTAACGCGACAAAGATAGTATCTTTGTGTTTATGTTAAAGATATTGATAGGGGAATGACTTCAAAGGTTTCGGCAAGATTAACTTGCCTCGTGGATTTTACGATTTTATTAACAGCGTAACTTTTTCTATTGTCATCCGGCATTAAAATGTTCCAAGCGGGCTGATTTTACGCGGTGTAATTAAACTGAAAAATTAAAAAACTTTCTTACGACGTTATAAGAATTGCACGTAGGAAATTCAAATCTAAAAAGTAAAATAAAAAATGAATATTGCAGGAGTAACGCGCGAGATTTGCCTCCGAAGTTGAATTGCTGAAACACTCCGATAAATCTGCAACTGTTCTTCGAGAAATTCCTACACGTATCTGAGGGAATGGTTATACTCCTCTGCATTATTATTCATTTCGCCGGTAGTAGCAATTTGATACACCATCTGTTTCGCAGTATTAGTTCCACACGCGCGTCCATCGCGACAAATATCACGCGCTACGTCTTATCCCTCTCGCTGCTAAGCCTTCATCAAATACATAGTAAGGTGCTCGTGATTAGTTCCGATACGATTCGACGGAGAAATTCAGGTAGCTGGCGACAGCAGAGATGGGCAAGAAATTATTTGAAATAAAAATTTGTGTACGAAATTTTTATTTCACAAATTTTATTACACAAATTATAATTTAAAATAATTTTTTGCCCATCTCTGCTGTCGACTAGGCGCGAGCGCAATTATTAACACTGAGAAAACTAACTACAGAATAGACTTTTCGCTTGCAGGAACCGTTGCGGAAGCCACTCGCACCAGACGGACCATTCTCCGTCCGCGCGGACTATCAGGCACGTCTCCGTGTCCGAAGTTAATCCGAGATCCCCTTATCAGTCAAATTACAGCGAAAATGGCACCGGCAACACCTGGAAAAGCACGACTTACGGCGCATTGCAATACGCCCCCAGTGCACCCTCACCCTTTTGCAACGAGGACGCGACGTTCTTGTGCCACGGAAGTCACTCGGAACCGAGCGCTGATTCCAGCACCTCTCTCGTGGGCCTTTTGTTGGCTCTTACGGTGCACTCTGTCCTCGAGGGACTAGCTATCGGTTTGCAGAAAGCAACATCCGAGGTGGGGGGACAGTAAATATTTAACGACGTCTAGCTCCGGTAACATGAACAGGGTGTTCGATGTGTCATTTCAAATGAACACGAATGTACGATGAATTGGACATCTCACTTTCATGAGATCGATCATGGTACCTGTATTGGCGTTGTGTGGCATGATTTATCGGCAGGGTTTATACACCAAGTTAATTGGGTAGTAGAGCTTATAAGGAGAACAATACATTATTGTATACATTAAGCCCCTGTTACATGAGCTAAATCGAGTTTTTATTCTAATACAATTTGGCCTCTTCAGCTATATCCTTTTTTCAGGTATTTCTTCTGGCCGGAGCAGTAGCCTCTCATAAGTTCGTCGTCAGTTTTTGTTTGGGATTGGAGTTAGCTGGGGTAAGCAATTCCCGTTTCAGGCTCATACTAGCGATCTTCACGTTTTCTGCCGGGTCGGCGGTTGGCATAGGAGTTGGGATGTTAACGTTGCGTGTAAGTATCCTGCAGAATGGAAATACACACTGCCTATACAGTCTCTTATCATTTAGTAACTATTTCATGCGACACTAATCAAAACGCTACGATCTGCGCAGGTGAATAAAAGTTGGATGAAGACGATTCTGCCGGTTCTGCAAGGCTTAGCTGGTGGTACGCTGCTTTACGCGACGGTCAGCGAAATACTACCCAGAGAAAGGGCGAAATGGCACAGGAGTTCGCGACGGTTCGCCGGCGTTTTGCAATTCTTCTCCGTGATCGTCGGTTTCGTCCTTATTTTTCTACTGAATAGCTATGTGGGCACGTGAGCCTGTAAATCTGCGTAGATCCTTTCGACATAATAAATCGCGCGAACAACGGATATTCCAATGGACGAGTATGAAAGTCTGAAAAAAAACGAGGAAAAAATACAGGTAGCTTTCGGAATAAATTTTCTCTAGATCCTATCTTTCCTCCATGCAGAAATATGAATCGTTAATGCGTGTGACGGCGATTGGAAAGCATCGTATTGGGGAAGAAGGTAGAAATGGGGATACGGAGAAAGGGATTGAGAAGGGAAATACGTAGTTTAAATATTCGATAAAAATAGAACGCCGCAATGAAGTCGGTACAATGCTTTAATCGATGATGCGTTTATCCGTCCTCTCTGTATGCGCATACATTCACAGTTGCCTATACGAAATATTGCTACCTTGCCAATAACAATATTTACAATTTTAATGTTTACGATATATTTAATCAAGGATATTTTATATCGATATTCAGGTGTGGCATTTTTTCATTGGGATTCGAATTGGAATTTTCACGTGCCACGGTGTA
Source organism: Andrena minutula (assembly GCA_929113495.1). Taxonomy (NCBI): domain Eukaryota; kingdom Metazoa; phylum Arthropoda; class Insecta; order Hymenoptera; family Andrenidae; genus Andrena; species Andrena minutula. The sequence continues at coordinate 3,685,630 of OV815993.1, forward strand.
TCACAGTCTGCTGTTGATATTTACTATCATGAATTTCATATCGTATCGAATTAATTGGCACGTAAATGAAATATTACAGCTGGTTACTTGATCGTATCGACATTGAGAATTAATTAATATTGCAGAGATAGGTGTATCGTGTTACCCTACTCTTTCCCCGAGCTCCGGCAAGAATCGACGTGGTCGAAATTAATGGAACTTGAAATTTATTCGTCGTTGGGGATCCTCTTGTCTGTGTTGCGTAAACTGTTGCCTTCTTGACAACGACCCCCCTAGAATAAAATCACTCTTGGTACATAACAGCGCGAGTGGTTTCGTACAGGAAGTTTTGTCATCCTTTTTACTCCGGCAACTTCTAACGAGATAAAGTCTTCGGGGTCTGTGTGCCTTCGAGATTCATCTTGACACGATTACTTGCCTCAACGTCGGATCTCACTTTAACTCTGAGCAATCCCCCACGAAATGGGACCAAAATTTTCAGACGAGTCTAACAAGTCTCTTCCATTCACGCTTTCGACTTTTATAACATAAATTAATAGTATTCTATCGCGGAGCAAAGTTCTCTTTCGTAGTATCTCCCCGAGTTTGCGCGCAGGTTGTTTGAATTAGAAACCATGATCGATGATTGTGTGTTTTCATGGGAAGTTTAATAGAATAGAAGTGACCTTTATGGATCACCGCATCGACCTATATAACTACTTGGTAAGTTCTGCGGAGTTACATAAATCTTCATGTTTTTAAACGCCAGACTCTTATTTTTCAATAATCATCTTTTACGATTACATGCATTCTGCGATCATTTGAAAAGCATTGTTAGTTTTTTGTCACGTAGAGTGAGTTTCTGAATTTGTCAAGTTTCTATCATTATGTTACAAGATGTACCGCATACTACACGTAATTAATTCTGAAACGATCGATTCCTCATTTTTAGGTGAAAGTACGGTAAACGTCACTCTCGGGACATCAATTAGACTTTTTTAATTAAGGTCGCTTTCAGATTTGTACGAGTGTAACAGCATGAGGTCTGTGCGAGACTGCGAGAGGGATGATTAATTTTTCTGATATCCACTGATGCATTATTCGAGTAAAGTTTGATGAAAAATGAATCGCGATAGTCGAGGATCTATCATCGCTTTGACGGCCGTTCTTATAGGTCGGTGGCAATGAAGCTTGTAGCGAAATTTTTCAATTTCCTTTCGTTATCTTTGCCTCTGTTACCGCGCTCTGAAACCTGTAAAGTCTTCATCGTAACGTAAGGCATTAAGGCGGCGAGTATGTTTTATTGAATTGTTGCGTGTGAATAGAACTGAATGGTGAGTACCTATTCTATAAAAGTAACCCACGTTGCATATGTGTATTGATATTGAATAAATTATTTCTTTTATCATATCGCTGCTTAGTAGAACTTTCCGCTCCATAATTGTAATTACCAAGAAAAAGGAAGTGCTCTTTTAAAGTGTAAGGAAAAGAGCCATCGTTTGGTTTCATTGCGCGCCTCTCGAATAAGTTTCCAGACTTCCCGTACTTCCACTCAATTTCGCCGAACAATATTTTATTTACGGTTCGCGAGTCGCGGAAATACATTTCCTTAGCCTAAGACTTTAATACCGCCACGATATTTATAGCTTTTAGGGTGAGGAAACTTCAATCGAACTTTTCACTAGGGTGCGATGCTTCCTTTTATTGATAAACGATATTTCATAAGTTTAGATACATCATTCTCCTCGCGCCATATAAGTGGATATTCAGAGGTAGGAAGAGAGAAAAAAAAGGCATTGAACAAACTGCTACAACGTGAACCAATAATTCACTGCACGCGATACGTGTAATACATTGGCGCTAGGTGAAATACCGAGCTATTTTTTTTGTATAACGTTTCGTGTTAGGATATTATTTATCGAGGATTAAAAATGGTATTAGCTTTCGAAATATTCGTCCGGAATTTCGTCCCTGCAGTTTGTAATGTATGAAAAAGGAGCCTAATTCCTCTCCCGGCGTTCGCAGAGCTTGGATGGTTAACTGTTCAGTAATTTACCGTTGGATTTTCAAGAATTTGACGAGGTACTAACTTCCTCCATCCCACTGTATTTTACGGTGGCAATAATTACGCGAAGAGCTTCTTTACATCCCTCCACGGGGACTTAGAATTTCCTACTGTTCTTCGCGTCCACTTCTGGCTGGAAGCTCGCGAACGTCAGACAATCATCCACGGCGGGATGTGTGAAATCGGCACGTATCTGGCACTGCTTCTTTCTGTCCCTTCTCGTCCACTGAAACAGCTCCGAAGCAAGGCTTAACCCATCCGCCGGCATTTAAAGCGCACAGGTCCTCGCAGCGTGCAATTTGCCAAATGGAGGTGAGCCGTATTTTCACGAGGCTCTCTCTTTCGCGGGAAAGCTTCTTATCCCACGATCAGCCAATGATAATTGCAACAGCGCGATTATAAAGTCTATTCGAACGTTTCCTTTCCGCCGTCCAGGAATCTTTCTCGCTGGCGGAATGGTTAAACGTAATTAGATAGCGAGCATTCAATCCATTAACTGAGTAACTTAAACCTGGCGTCTCGGAGTACACTCGAGGCCCTTTGTTCCGTTGCATTCTCCATTTGCAATCGCGTTTGTATGCTGCAGCAGGTACGAATTTATCTTGTTCCGTTTAAAAGGCGGTCGGTAATTTAAATCGCCAACGATCGTTCTTCGTCGAGGAGCCGGAGTTTCTTGGCCCAGCCCTCGTTGCTGGGAGTTGCTGGGACCTTTCTACGTGCGTTCACAAATGAAGTACCTACTGATCGCGAGTTCGAGGCCCAACGTTTAGCGAACGGAAACTAGGTCGTCTTACGGAAATATTTAGTAAATCGTCAGTGAGGTTTCCTGCGAAGCTCGAGGGTTCTATTTATTTTGTTTGTTTGTGAATTTTTTCCTTGCAAAATACACGTTCTACGTAGTTCTGGTTTTGTACATTTGTTCACTAATACTTTACCAACAATTTCACGACGTTATATTAAAAAGGGATAAATATTTATTATGTTAAAGGTGATCACTTTAAAAAATTCCTCCTTCGCGGCTACCTTAATTGTGCTCGTTGTGTTCATCTGAAATAAACAAAGAATTTAAAAAAAATTGAAATCGACTTTAAAAAAATAAAAATGCACTTGAAAGTAAAAAATATATTTTTCCCTTATTTAATCTACAACTCTCGATTTTTTTATGTCGGCGCCTCATCCTTTACACTCAAGAACCTCCATACCAATAGAAAATATCAAACAGAATCGATTTTTCGAAGGAATATCCTCTTGAGGAGAAAAGCATTGGATTCTGTTTGAAATTTTGGTCATTGATGGATTCGAACTCTGAGGCAGGTTTAAGTACGTTTGATAAATCTATTCGTTCTATCCTGACTGGTCATCACTTTTAAAAAACATCCTATTCTTCAGGCATAGCTATCTCTCCTCCCTGTAAAGTGTATTCACTCCGCGATCTATCATACTCAGGAATATTTCGACATCGATTTATCCGCGCCCTCGCCTGAATCCATATTTCCGCCACTTTTTGGAAATCAATGTCAGTCTTCTCTAGACTTAGCTATCTATCATTTTGAACTTAATAAGTTTCAGAACCTATCAGGACCTCGTACTTCACATTTCACCAGTCAGTTTAATCTACTTTCAGACGCTCGGAATTTTATCACTTGTAAGAGGATCTATATTCAAAAGATTACTAATCTAGCATTCGTTACATTCGGCAGGATGTTTATAAATAATCGCTCGGGATTGTGTTCCAATTGCGACCAGGTAATCCGATATGAAATTTGCACATCGAATAGTGTATTTCGATGGCTCGTAACGGTCAATATTTGTCAACGCACGGATTAATCTCGTCCATATTAACATCCATAAATATCACTTTCTTTGCTCAGCATAAATCGCGATAAAAGCTAATAAATATTGGAGGCACATTCCAAAGTCCATATATTCAAACGTAAAAATAAACAGGCAGAAAATACCATTAAATATTAATACCATTACGAATTTCAATTCCACCTACGAGCACCGCTCTTTATTTTCAGAGTACGTCCACAGAATTCAAGCACATCCCATCAAATATTACCTGCGACACACGGCGTGTCTGGTGCCACTATTGGCGATACTATAATTCCACGGCACAAAGAATATTAAATCATTGGGGAACTTGGAATCGACGATACTGCGACGAGGTGAATCGATTAAGGGTACGGAACAGGAGCTCCAAACTGAATCCCAGTAATTCACTAGCAATAATAGCATCGAAATTTCATTTCCGTCTAATTGCTGGTCGTTCGACGGCCGAGTCGAGCGATTCCCGAGATTCTCGGTGCGCACCGTTCCCGCTCAAGTTCCCCAGGCGTCCACGATTATCGATTTTTACCTTACACGCTGCAGAACCGAAAACTTTTGCGGGTTACCGCCGCGATAGATAAGCACGGGCTCCTCGATACTCGATGGTATATCAGATTAGATCAAGTTCACTGCCGCCGTTGTGTCTGCACGGTACTGAAGGTGTATCGTGAGGCGGGCAGCCGTATTTCGATCCCTTATTAGGAAATTCGGGCTCGATACAGTAGAGCCGAGCTTCGGCGTGACCTACATAAAGGATCTTATGAAATCTCTTCAAACTTCTCTATGTTAAAGGTGAACCAAACTCGGCCACTCTAATTGTGCTTAAGTAGTGTCAGTTTATCAATGTACATTAACTATTTGCACATTGTTGGTTGGTTCTATTAAATCGTACGTAGCGTTTGCTACCGTCGATGCGAGATAATGTAGTTTTAATCATTTTAAAATAGTTTAATAGTTCACAGGGGGCTGTTCTGTTGGAGAAATGTTAATAGAAAGGTTAACAGGTTAATTGACAACAGGGCAAAGTTGTCTTTGATTGATTGGCGATAACGTCAGCAGCGTTTCCACTTACGAGGTACATCAATGTCCCGAGGGATGGGGATCGTAAATAATACACAACGGGACGATAGTATTGACGCGAACAGCGTGTCGGTCGATGGTTTACATGGCAATCCGAAATTGAAAACGTTTCGTACTCGCGTCATCAATTTTGCCTTAATTGCTTTATTAAATCCCCTCCCCCACTTCCCTCTCGTAATAGCCGGCGTTGAATAAATCCCGAAATTAATAGTCTAAATAGGTCCCTGCAAGTTGCGACGATAATGAAGTGCAAACTACGCCTCCATTAATAATTATACGACGCGTTGCTTGCGGAGATCAAGCGCTAGTTGTATACACTCCATCAGCGCGGCGTTGTAAGTCGAAACCGCGTTGAATTTTCCCAGAGAGAGCGATACAAGCAACGTTGTTAGTCTCAACAACACTCCAAGTATAATTGCGCGCGCTCGAAACGGAATTTTCGCCACAGTACGCGCTGGGGATGTGTACTATCTTTAATCAGGGTTTTCTGCTTTTGATCTGTCACTCATACAATGCAATGTGTGGTGGAATATTTTTTACGCTCGAGCATTCATCAACACTGAAGATATGCGAAAAGAAAATATCTAAATAGTGATTTATCTTGCCATAGATTTGAGTTCCTATTCACATATATCGTCCAAAATCTCGAGCGATTTGTCATGAAAAAGAGAAGTAGCTTCTGAGTAGCTTTTAAAAAATCATGTAAGTTCAGTTTTTTATTCGACTTCCGGGAGATTCCGCGTCGAGTTTCCTTGCTTCTTGCTTCGATTTTCCTCGATTTATCATTGCAAACGAGTTGCTTTTCGCGCAGCTGCAGGAAAAGGGGAAAGATCATTCATTAGTCCCGCTCGGGTCGCGTAACCGCCGCGAAACGGTCTTTCATTATTCGTGATATTGGGAAATATTTATAGTCGTTCACCCCGTGGACAAAAGTGATAAAAGGTCCTTCGAATTTTCTCACGTCTCGAGAGATGTACGCGCATCCCCGTTCCACCTCGCCGCCATTTCTATCTATCTACCTCACCTCGCCCCCATCAGTTTTCATCCCTCCACTTCCCGGTCAGATCTATTCCGAACCTCCTCGCCTCTATCCCATTTTATTTTACCTGATTTATCCGTAACTGAGAATGATCCCTTTTAGAGGCGCGCGAGCAGTGACTTTCGCGCTAAATCGAGCATCTAAATCGCAATTTCCTGAGAAAACTATTTTGAAGGGAGCTATACTGCGGCGGGCATTTCAATAAACAGGAGCTGCTTCGTTGTTAAAATGTTAAAACGAGCAGAGACTGTCATAGTCATAGTAAACATTATAATGAGCAAAGAATTCATTCTTCTCTGTTTTATTACTTCTTTCTGTTCCTGCGACCGGTCTCATTGTTCATTCAACATTTTCTTCGTCCTCTTCGCGTTTGGCGATTTATTTTTCCCTCTGCCAGACACTTCTTCCCTTCGTCCCCCGTTATCGATCCAGGGTTATTTAATAGGACCCAGTTCCTCGAGTTATTTAGTCCAGGGACGTGACACGTTCGACGAACAGGAAATTGGTCAGCTCGGACCGAAATAATGTTCCCTTCGAGTGGCGCAGTTGCGTCGCGGAATTCTATCAAGCGAAGTAGAACGACGCGATTAGAGAATGCCGTGGCCGCAGGTCCCCGCGCCAGTATCCCGGAATTGCGGTAGAAATATTCGAGTATTCGACGGCTGACGTACAAGCTTTACAGCTTTTCGCGTAATACCGTAGGCGTCCGTGAAAAGAAAAAAAACAATAAAAAGTTTAAAAGCGCGAACGTGCCAATAACGTTTCTACACCTTCGTTTCATTTCACCTTCAATTCAACACGAAACCTCCGAGCTATTACAGAAAAGTTCACCTAAAAGCTCATGATTACAAAGCTTTGCATCCTGCAAATTTAGGATAAGAGAACTCTGGCAAAGCTCGAGATCAAAGATTTCCAATCTTAGAGTGTCGAGGAGGTATGAAAAAGAGCCCCGACCATTGCAAGCGTGAGGAAGAAAAGCTTCGATCTGCCGGCAAGCTGAAGATAAGAAAACCGTTTACTTCGGAAGTTTAAGGTCAGGAAGTCGTGGTTTCTTTTGAAATGAATTCACCTATGTATGTGTACATATGAATTCATCAATATCATTTGCGAAGTATTGTACGAGCGAGATTATATCTGGAGGTATTTTGCTATGTCGAGGAACCCTCTATAGGTATTACTCTCGATACTAAGTAGACAGTTCGTTACTAGGGGGGCGAGCTTGGATTGCAGGGCATCGAAAATGAAGAGCCGATGAGATTTACTGGGAATGACTGGCATTTTAATGGAGCGAGCCTATACCTTCAAATGACATTATCCCGGCTGTCCTTCCTTCACCCTTGCGGAATACCAACGGTGCCGTTCGATCGACGCTCGCCTAGGCTGGCCGACGTGCAATATCGCGACACAAAAGTACCACGGAAGAGGCAAAGGAGCCAAAGACGATGGAAAGGAAGCAGCTGGTTGGGTAGAATGCCATGCCCCAACACCGCTCGTTAAAGGCTATCACGTACCATTTTTCTCGCGTTTAATCGCTTGTCTCGCTGTATTGAGACACTCCGCTCACCTTGCTCAACCCGGGAATAGCTATTCATTTTCGACTCTGGGCAGAAGAAAAGAAGGCCGGGAGAAAACCTTCTACGCTTTAATTCGGTACGTAAATATTTCACGAATATATCTCGTCCCGCCACTTGAATGAATTCACGACCCGCTTTCTGTTTCACAAATATTGGCTGTCGTTTTACTGCTGACTCTCAGCTGAAGAGAAGAATTGAATGAATAATCAACGACGCAGCTCGTTTGCAATGCATATACGGGAAGCTAAGAAATACTTCGCAGAGGCTTAACTACACCGTCTTCAGCACCGGGGACCATCTCGCCCAGGGATCCTTATTAACCCTATTGCAATCCAATTGCAAGGTTTTAATTACTTTTGCCCTGGCTAACATTCAGTTGGCACCAGTCAATTTGGGGATGCAAATTATTCTGTATTATACATTTAGGAAGGCAGGTATTAAAATAGCAGTACCTGGAGTAGGATTAACTGATCCTGGGAACGTCTTCGTAGTAATTGGTACCATGAAGTCTGTCTTCATAGCTGTTGGATGACTTCGGACTTCTTAGTTCCAACTTGGCCCATGTCGTTGTCCTCGATAGAGGAAATGGCCTGAAATTGTGCAAGATAATGTAGATTTTAATCCGCGCTCATGCTTGACAAACGACGTGCACAAGTGAGCCATTTTCTGTCTTTATTTGTGGATCCCACTTGTCCAGCTCGTTTGAAGTCGTGCAATTATAATAATACCGGGTCAAGCGGCGCGCATTTAATGAGATCTACAGCGCCTGCGCTCATGCCAGGCTCCACCGAATGATTGCAATTTTTTGAGAATATAATCGCCTGTCATTTTCATTGTTTAGTTTGGTGACGAAGTTCTTTAGACAACTTCTTTGGACCAAGCTGTTCGTAGTCTAAATTTTGAGACGGTTCTGTCCTTGAAATTACTAAATGGGAATCATAGAGACGAATAACAGGGAGCTGTCTGAATAAAGGGGACGATTTTTCGATCGAACAAACAAGGAATGAATTGGAAGGAGCCTTCATATTTCCATGGCGGAATCCGGAACGCGGCAATTTACTCGTGGAACGTCGACTCGCGGCATAATGGAATTTTTTAATTAATGCGTAGGCTGGGGATAATTACTACAGAGAATTAAGTTTCCCAGTAAACGGTATTGCCACTAAAAAGGACGAGTGCTTATATGTCAGGAATGATCAATTGTTTACCATGCAAGTTCCACTCGGGAATGGACATTAAACTTTACTAAAGTACACTAATACGTTTCAAATTCCGTGCTTTAGAAATATAATATGATTACACTTTCAGCAAGACCAAATACACGCTGCAAAATACTGCATTCTACTCGGAAAGAAAAGTAAATTTACGAGGAAACTGAGAGAATATATTCTCTATTAATCCGCGCTTACTCATTGTTTTCCACACAAAGGAAAGCATCTACAGGGAATGCATTGTGGCATAAAGCCTGCCAACAATTGGGTCAGGGAATGTCCCAGGAACTGATAGCCAGAATTTTCTTCTGCCTCAAAATTCTAGGTGTAGAACTAACAAGATCAGGAACATCTTGATCTTGGAAGCGCTTATGCGCCAACTGATTTGCCTAATGGTATTCCCAGGACCTTGCTTGCTTGGCAGAATACAGATTCAATTCATTACTTCTGCCAGGAATGGTCTTCTGCTGTGGTTTCTTCAGGATTCCGACGTTTTCTTGGCACGTCCCTTCTTGTCCCCTGTTATTATCCATTTCCTAAACTGATCTAGCTTATCTAATCTTGGCAATCGTGTTGACAAATCGCGGCACTCCTGTTCCATCGAGATCCTACCACCCTGATAAGCAGCGTTACACATCGTAGGAGAAAAGGAATTCACGGTAGATAACGGGCGAGAGATCGATTGGCCCAGAGCACCGCAAATTAATTCCCCGGATCTTCTTGATCTCCGTAAACGTAGCCAGAGCTCTGCTCCCAATAGCGCGATAAATTTAGGAAGAGATCATCGAGCTTCGATAATATATTGGGCATGAAGAATCGCTTCCATATATCGCCGCAAATGAATTATTGAACGTTGAATGTAGCTATCGCATTGACACGTTCGTCCAAAGATGGATCGTCGAGCACGTTCTGGTCCAAGCCACGTTTACACGAATTTCCATATCTGTGGCCCGAAACTCCGAATCGAATTTTACGATTGCATCGAAGAAATATGGCATCGAACACTTACCCCGAAACGTTTAATCATCCTTTGTTATCCGTTGGTTATCTTCGAAGCTCAACCGTTAAAGCTTAGTTAGATTTCTCGCGATAAACGGAATGTGTTCGGACCGCAGCGTTTCGAACCCTTCATATTTCATCCCTTCGAACAAAAAAAAGACAGTCGGTCGGCCGGCTAAATCGCAAAACACCGCGCGTACGTATCCACACAGCTAGACGTGTATCGCAGGAGGACGGGATACGCGGTAAGGAATCCAATTCACAAAAAGCGTCATCTGTCAGCTCCGGTCAGGCGGGCTAGAGCGAGGAAGGAGTGTCGCATGGAGAATGAATTAAGGATCGCGCAGGGGGCTTTTTCATTTGCCCTCTAACCGATGGCTTTTCTCATCGATTTTGTTTCACGAGCTGCTCAGCAGCCGGAGTGGCAGAGCTTGTTTCGAGGGGCAGACAAATTCAAGGTGATTTCCCTTATTAACGAGCGAATAAACGTGGGCGAAAGTGGACCCTCAACGTTGCAGCAGGTTTAATCCTTCTTACTGTATCCTCTTGCTAGCAAATGAATCCTTATTTCCGAGCCTCCTTGCATTTCCTTTGTATCTTCCTAGGCGTGCAGGATATTCGAAAGTACGTTGAATAATTCCTGGCTGGAATAGGAGTCATTAAAAATGACGTTGTGTAAGGGACGTTCTGGAGGGAAGTAACAGGGAAAGTATGAGGAGGGATTTTTCAGTTTGCTATCGCAGGACATCGCCCTGGAGCGTCTTTTGTGAGAGCAGGGAATGATTTACCGCTAAAGCGCGAGGGAAGAAATTGCAATCCTCGTGACCATTTTCGGTGCCCCATTTCGCGCTGGGAAGAGCGATCGAGGAATGGCGGGCCACCGGATTGGCTCTCGTCACTTCAACGAGGAGAGGAAGGCTGCTTTTAATTGAGCGCTGACTTCGCCCGACACTTTTGTCTCCCTCGTTTCGATTCCGTTTTCAGCGGACCCGAAGCGTGAAGGAATAATAATAAAGAGCCGAATAGGGAAATGTCGACACGATCCTCCGTTGCGTCACACCTGCCTGTATGTGTATGTGTGTACAGGGTGTAAAATTGACAGCGTTGCTTATTGATATCTTTGAAATCACGTAGAATGTTATTGTTTTGTTTAAATGAATCGGATGGACGAAGAATATACGTTAACACTTTTATTTCTTCTAATGCCACTGTATCGGTTTAAATACCTAAGTTTATAACCCACTTCTTACACGGTCAAGGTGGCTCTAAAGTTATAATAAAAGAAATCGCGAGTAACGGACGGGAAGAAATATTTTATGCTTGCTGGTCTTCGCAAGCGTTTCCTTGCTCGCTGAGCCGGTCAAGTAGTAATGGCGCGTATGTGATCAGACATGGACACACGGTTCACGCAATCACGCTGTGAACTCATCTAATGCTACACATTTATTCCTCTTACTCGTGTATAATTAAATAATAGACTATTGTAATATTGAAAATTAGCAGTGAAAATTTTGTTATTTAACGAGGAAGATTAAACTGTTCTGGGTTTTTACTCATTGATTCTCTTTTGCGTAGACTAATTCTCTATTGTTACTTTCTCGTCAAGGAATAAGGTGCAAGTGTGAGGAACTAAAAAATGATGGTGTTCCACTGAAGAAATTCATTCCATCATGCGATGCGGATACAGAAACAATCTTTCAAGACAGATATTTCATACCCCGCTTAGCTTTAGGGATATTAGCCCGGAGCATTCTTAATTTTACACCCTGTATGTGTACGTGCGGATCGATCGGAAGAGTTATATATATCTACTTGAATCTCTCGGCGGGAAGGTCGAGGATGAAAGTGTTGCCGAAGGAACTGGAGAGTATAGGAACCAATTGAATCTGTTATTCCAGGAAGTCCCTCGGATGTGGCCACTTCAATTACAGACACTTGCTTCCAGGCTGTGGTTTGCTTCGCGATTCTCTCCTCCTCCGAAACTTCTGCCCAACCCTCTTGCTTATTTCGCTATGCAAAATGTGTTATCGTAGATTCCGTTCTCCTAAATTACATCACCGCGCGACGATTCACGCAGGAAATTAGAAATTCGCGAAACAGTAGTGTCGCCATCTCCAACCCCCTTTGGAATATTCATGTTAATCGGATAAAGTTAATTAGAAAACAGTCGGTACGAAAGGCAAAGACTCTATAAATGGCCTTTCTACATTACAGGAAACTCAGTCTATTTAATGTGTGCCCCCCAGAAATCATACTACTTTCCTTCCCGCCTAGATGGTTCTGCCGAACGATGGTCGTCGTTCCAGTAACGAGAAAGTAATTCCCTCTCTGCTTATGGAAACGCGACCCGTCCTCGCCAGAGAGCCTGCTCCCAAATACGTCTTCGCGGATCAAAGTAATTCGTAGCTCGATCTTCGTTGTAGCGCGCAAGTAAAACGACCCTCTTGAGCGCGGGGTCGAAGTGAAACGCGACATGACTTTAAAGCCGTCGCGCTCGCGGGTCCATTTTTAGCGTTAATAGCGCCACTGGAGGTCAGCCGGCATGCATGAAAGAGAGCACTTTTATGCCAGAGTCCTGAATGCAGGTTCGAACGTTTTGCGAGCCCTCCTTCTATTTCGCGCCTCGTTTTTCCCCTTTTCCTTCGTGCTCTCTCGCTCTCCTGTCCTCTTTTATTTCAAGCCGTCGCGATGAAATCGGGATTGCGATCAATTCCGAGTTCCACGCGCGTGAAACAACTCTTGAACAAACGATGCGTCGTTGTTGTAGATTCGGCGATATCCGTATCGCGTGGCACGCTCCAAAATCTCGTGGGGTGAACGGTGAATTTTGTTGATCCAATAAGCGATAACTTGCTGGATCGTTACTGTAGACCTGGCCGCATATTCGTTTCACGTCTCACGTTTCTACTTTCATCAGCGACGAAGTTTCTTGGGTTTAAATGAACCCGAGCGTTAATGTTTCTACTTGCGAATCTTGGAAGCTCAATAAAACCTAAGAGGGTGATTATCAGGCGAAATCGGGAATGAAACTCGGAAAGTGCATGTTGACTCAGCGCCATCGACACTGGAGTGAACAAAGCATCATATTCTTGGGAGTAGGTAATACTATTTGAAACTAGTCTCACGTCAGAAACTTCGAGTACCTATAGTCAGTAGAAACGATATGGTGGTCTCCTCGGGGGCATATTTGAGCGATAGCAAGTTTGATAGCCTTGTTATACGTAAGTCGTTACGACCGTGGTATGATAGCTGGTTCCGCTGTAAATGGTCCCAAGATATTCCGCAGTTCAAAGCCAAAAGCATTTAGCAGATTTGCGCGCGGAGCTGCTACTGACAGCGAAAGTAACGAGAGAAGCGTTCGTTTCGAGGAACGCGAACTCTTCTCACTCCTTTCCCACTTCAGCCCCTCCATTTCTGCATCTAATTATATTACGGTGCAAGCGTACATCGTGGCGAAGCTCACAAAAGACCTCGCGGCCTGGGACGCTCGCGGTGGTCCCCTTTGTTCCGTCGGTTTCTACGATCCGGTCCACGTTAGCCGACAGCTTTTTTTCGACTAGATCTGGGAAAGCGCGGCGTGAAGGCGAGGGCTAATCGCGTCGCCCCTTTTGGAAACTCATTGAGCCGGATTTTATGCAGCCGGCCAGTGATCGTTTCACGGTGAGCTGCGTGGAGCGAGCCGGTCTCGCGGCTCGCATCGTACACGGGAGGAAGACGAGGGCGGCGATTATCGGACGCTCCTTCAAATCCCGTCCTGGTCCTCGCTCTCTTCTCTCCAGCCTGACGCGAGATGCCGGATGAGCTTTCGCCGTTGGCCAACTGCCGTTGTGTCTGGGAATAGCCACTGGTACCGCGGGCATATTATTATCTCTGCCATTAAAACATCCCCTTTAGTTAGCATTTCACCTTGCAACAGGTACAAAGCGAGGTATGTGTGTGTGTGTCTGTGTGCTGGAGGGTGTACCGACGGTTGAGAGCCGATCTTACACGCCGTTGCGCGACAAAGTGAACTGGCGTCGTGCGCGTATTAATATCTAGGGCCCACGGCTGGCATCCTCTCTCCGTTCCTTTGCCACCGGGTCGCTTCTGACGTTCAGGAATCTTCGTCGCTGGGGAATACGTTTCTCAGGGTACCTATCTGTCGGGGGCGGCGGGCGGCCGTGGCCTCGGAATACTATGTCGATTAGAAAATTCACGTTACACCGGATCAATCTCTTTGCTGGGTCAGTCGTACCCTCTTTCAAACACTCGGACACTCGTCCTGTTTGGGGTAGCTAAATTTAACAATGTTTCATCACTTCTTAGGGGCTGTTTTAGTTTACACTGTAAACCATTTATGTGTTACAAGGCGCGCTCTTGGACTAGTTATTCTTATCCGCCACTGGAGTTGACAAGGGGACGTTCTGAGATCGAATTGCTTTTTATTTGAAGTATACGCTTAACTTTTACAATTGTTCGGCTGTTCAGTGGAAATTCTTTTATGCTGGTTATATTATTCCCGAAAGGTGTGGAATATTTATTCAAGGACAAACAGGAATCATCTTGTTTACTCGAGGATTCGTTGTGTGCTTTCCATGCGGAATAACAAGTCAGCGTAGGAATATGTAGATCGTTGGCGATAAATCAGTCGTAGATATTGATTTTTAGTTTGTCTTGTAGTGCTCGTTTCCACGAGAAGTAATTTATTTGATTTGCTGCACATTTCTCAGAGTAGCGGTGTGTGTTAGTGTACCGCAACATCTTGCGAACCTTTTTTCAGCGTCTTTTATTATCCACGTCGTAATGTCCTTGGTACATTTTTAAAAAAAAGGTGCGAGGCACCGGGTACGGGAGAGGTTCGAAACGGGTTCAAGCTCGGTCTTCGGGATAGTTGTGTCGGTGTTATAAAAGTTCATACGGCGGAGCACTGTATCGAAACACAAGCTCAGCCTGTCACGTGAGTGTGACATATTTTTAGCATGTTTCGCGCAACACCGAGTAATTGCGAATCATGGAAAATGTAACGTGTAAAAAGCGCCTTGCGAGCGACGCGCGCTTAAATAATCGACTCGTTCGACAAATTAGCATCGCCATTTGATTCACTGTTGCACGAATCAATATTCCCGTCAGAAGCTGCTCCCATGGGATACCCAGCGGCAATATGGTCCCTTGTTATTCTACTAGTGAGATTCAGGTTCAGTAAAATGCAGCTCATAATGTACCCACTATTAACATTTAGGTATTCAGTAATTTAATTAGATTCGGCATTGAAATTTCAATAATTTATATGTCCTTCTTTTATTAATTTTGTACAATATGGTTTCAAAGTTATGCCACATATTTTCAGTTTAAAAACCTTGGTACTCGTATCGCATCGTCGCAAAACATTATTCGAATAATGATGTTTATGTTCGAACTTTTTGCCGAGGGTCTGAACACGGACTGTAACTTTCTAACGAGCACGCAATAAACTTTCCCTTCGAGCAGTATCGATGCATTTTATTTTTAATGGGTTGCGGATAGCGCTGACAACGACCACGGAGCGAAGAAATGAATGAAGAAAGTTTATTCCGACGATTGGCTATACAGCGGCATGGAAATTGCAGAGCTCGATACGCACGTGAGTTTCATTATTCAATGACAATTGAGGGAAGGGCATTGGATAGAGGGGAAACTTCCTCTGAAATATTGCCGGTACGCGACAACGCGGAGCCCTGTACATCGATCGGAATCGATTATAAAAATGTCCCTTTATGAAGTTCAAGGGGACAGTGAAGCGAAGCAAGCAGAGAAATGCAAGTTCATCTGTTCCCTCTGATGCAAAGGCGAGTGATATTCGTTAAGCGCTTCATGGGTGAAAGTGTTTATGTGAAAGCATATATCGCATCTACACAATAAAAGTCACCGTAACTGATAAACTAAAGCCAGAAATCCGTTCACGAAGCAATCCGATTCCGATAACGATCCAGTCAATCCATTTAGTATCTCGAATTGGTTGGTATAAGCGTTGAAACACACCCACCGATGGCGTAACGGTGTTTATCTCGATCCAATTTCTGCTGGAGGCTATTTACACAAAGCTCAGCAGTCGTGTACACGAGGGGTATTAGAAATTTCCATCGAATCTGTGGTAACGCAGCTTAAAACGAACAGCGACTCTTCCCCTCCCTCCGCGCGTCGCCGCTGTTACCCAGGACATCGTAATTCGGTTTCGAAGCCAGATTACAGCAATTGTCTCAAGTTTTACTCATCCAGGTGGACTCGAATAGAGTCGGGAAGCACAGCAGGTGGTCGGTTTTCCCAGATGAGCTGGTAAACTGCTTTAGAATGTGTTACGCGGCTGCCAGATAACGTTTCAGTTTACTTGACTTTCATCCGACTTTGTTCGACCTGCCCTGAAACAATATCGGTAATTAACGTGCATCGATAATTCGTATAAAATAATTAATGCAGACGATCAGAGACCGGAACGAAGTTTACGCTAGGGAATAGCTTACTTGCTTTCCATCGCCAGCTGTTTCCAAGGTAGCGTCGGATGAATGAAGTTCACAGACTTACCATTCCCTAAATCGAATACCCATCCTCTAAATATTTCATCCACGACACCGGAAAGTCGCGTGCACTTGAGAGGCTGTGTGAACGAAACTTTAGTGGCGGTCGCCTCTGCTCGGGAGTTGCGCGCGCACATCCGATTTTCGCGGGGTTCAGCGCGTCTCGCGTTCCCTTCTGTGCGTCGGCCCCTCAGTAGGCCACTGTCATTCCGTCAAGCTGCATCTTGCCCGCGGAGTACAATTTCTCCCGCACACGCGAGACCACACCGCGCGGATCCAACGCGGGCCAATCGAATTCTCCCGCGAGCTTGCCCCGGTCTCGAGGTTCACCCCCGCTCTCTGCCTCTCTTACTCTCTCTGACCACTCTTTCACGCTCTCCGTCGCCACGAGATCGTCGGATCGTTTGTGCACGTGCAGTGGCACCCGACAACCGGCGCCCTTGAATCACTTCCACCGACGCTGTACCCTCCAGCCGTCACGGCCTACTCTTCACTGTCAGCCCCCGCTTCGTAAACTCGTACACTTCCACTGCCTCGTCGAGGGTGTCGTTTTCCGAAATTCACTTCAAGGATTGATTTCTCCTGTGCACGCGTTTCGCGCTCCTTTGTCGTCGTCTGGTTGGTGCACGTTCACTGAATTATAAAGGGGGGACAGTTTTGGATCCGAAACAGTGCGGGCTTTTTATGGTAGCATCTTTGTTCCCGTTATCAAACCGAGTCTTCTTAACGGGCTGTTGCGCCGAGGAACGCTTTACGACTGCTCTGAAAGGTGACTGTGATTATCTTTTATACGGCCCCGGTTTTTCCCCCCCTCACTTGGATTTCAACGGGATGCTGACTCTTGTCCTCCGCCGCCGAAACGCCGTGGCTGATCTTCGTCACCCACCATCGACGAATTTTGTCTTCGGTTTAGTTACCACCGAGGCGACAGGTAGAACCTTAAAATCTCTTCGTAGTTTTCTTGTGAAAGTGCTTCGAGCATCGTGACTCTCTGCTCTCGTTGTTTCCATTTCACGCGAGGATTCTGGCAAGTCTTTTAATTCGTTTATCTTTCATTGCGTCAAGTTCTTCTTTCTTGTTTGGTTCCGCTGCTGGGAAGTTTTCCGTGAAAGGGGCGAACAAAAGACACTGAAAATCCGGTGAAGTCTCTTCTTCCATTAACGTGGTGGGGAGACGTTTCTTTCTCTAGTTACTATAGGTTCGCATGTTTTAACACTGGCAATAGGATTGCGGTCGTCGAACGCAGGTTGCGACGCTCTGTCTCCAAAAGTTTCTTTCGCAGAGATTTCTTGAAAAGGATCTGGAGCAAGTTCGTAGAAGTAGATCTGCCTTCTTCCCGCCAACTTCCTTTTTTCTTCCGGATCATTATTATCGCGTAGTATTTTTTAGTTATTTTTAAGAGGCAGAGTTCCCGCCCGTTTCAATTTTTTTTTAAAAATATCTGATCCTCCGCGAGCTTTGATTATTACACTTACACTGTCCTCCTTTGTCAAGCTTCTCACATGTTTGAATCGCTAAAAAATGCACTAGAATCTTTCGCACCGAGGAATCAATATAAAATTAAGTAATGATTCCCAAATTTCGAAGTGAAATAAATTTGCAGTCCGACAACAAATCCGCCACATTACTTTTAGAAGCACGTGCAGCAAATGGATTTGCAATAACCAGGCGTATCGTATGAATTCCTCTTTGTGAGCAACGTGAATGAATCTCCCATTCCCCCTACGCCCTTAATTCCAGGCTCTTCGATTTATTAATTCAGCTATTCCCTTGATTTCAATTACTTCAAAAATTCATTTTTTCCTATCATGCTTCCCAAAAATCCATCTGCAACGAATAGCGTGCACAGGCGGGTCCAGCGACACGACAAATTATATTCTTAACAAGTAAATAAAAAAAGGTGGAAGACGATTCAAGGGTATCAGTTATCAACGGTGCCAGATGATTCGTCAAAAAGCACGGAAGATCGCGTTACAGAAGTGTAGTTTCTAAGGTTCCGTCAAACGGGACGCGTCTCTCCCCGAAACCGTATATCGGTCCATCGGTTCAGTTCTCAAAGGCTTCCCCGTTTGATTGGGAACGAGGAGCATCAATCTTTCGATTTAATTCTCACTTTCAGGCTGGCGCCACGATGGGAGCTCAGGGAAAAGACCACAAAACGCCCACCGTTATCTGTTACTAACCTTTTCATTCTTCCTCGATTTACCAGATGTGACCCATCGATAGTATCGACGAAGTTCTTGGCGCAACTAAGCCTGCGAATCCTTTACAGATGCCAGCTGGTTCCCGTCGACGGTTCGCCGACTAATCGAAACTATTTTCTGTTAATCAGACGAAGCTGACACCGCAGATCCTGCTCGGGGCCCGACCAGCGGATTTCGATACTAAGATTCGCGACTGTGGCTGCCGCGCCGAGCAGCCGGGTCGATTAATTTGATTAGATATAAATATACAGGATGTGCGCCGGCTGATCTGCATCATTTTCTGCGCCGCTTGTCAAAGGTGTCGCCTGCCCCCATTTTTTTTTCAAGCACAGGTGTCTCACCCTCTCTTTCTCTTTCCCCCTCGTAAACACGTAAAATTCCCTCGCCCACCCCGCGGAGGCCGTGCTCGCGTACGACAGATGCGCACAGCATTTGGAAATAATTCGTGCGAGCCCGAACGTGCGAGATCAGGGATCGATCGAAGTTGGAAAGTTTCGTGATGCAGTGATCCGAGGTGAAACGTGACAAGCCGCGCTCTCAGCCACACCGGAGAGAAATGGACAAGGACAAGCATGCACAAGGTAGGAAATCAATCATTTCTCCTTTCCCTCTCAATTTATCTTAATCGACGCTGCATACATCATTCTCTCGCACACGCGTGAGGTCTTCATGATTTTGCGTGCACGCGAGTTCGACAGCGATTTGATATAAATTTCATGATACTTGAGATAGTGTATTCTCGGGAGATTAATACTTAGTATTCCAGATATATTCAGTAAACACAGCATCGATTTATGAGAGTCACATACAAAGTGGAAAATAATTGAATATGTATGAAGCATCGCGTGTCACAAAAGTGTTTTGTGTGAAAAGGTTCTGACATTGCAAATCGATATTTCGATGGTAATACTTCATGCTTTGTCTATGATCTAGTGGAGGAATTCAATCTGACTTCGTTTTATCCTCGTGTATAGTTGATGATATACATGCACGTTATTATAGGAAAACGATGGATGTGTTGCTAAAACAAAGTACACGTTTATCGGCCTCGCAAAAGTTTAGCGCAAAATTGCTGCTTAAAATGAGACGTACAAAGCTTAGCGTCTAATGCCTCGTTAACGGGAGTTTCCAGCGTTAAAAGAGTTTCATTTTTTGACGCGTAAAACTGCGGTTTTTATGTAGAACAGCGTTCCAAAGCGAATTGTATGGGAGACCGTTTTAATTGCTTCACAGAAATTATGAAATTTCACAGGTGAAATCCTAAGACAGTTCCGCGGGGAATTCTGTAGCGTCGCGGGATCTCGTTTGCGGCTTCAGAGATTTCGTGCAGCGAGTTTGTCTTAGAACTCTTCTTGTCCGAGCAAAGATTTTCTGACTTAATAACATTCAAAGCAATGTTATAAATGAAATCTGGTTTCAGCTTTTAGTTACAACTCTATTCCGTACATACTGCAAGAACTGTACAATGTTGGTATTCCGACGAACATTGTTCTACAGAATTGAATACAGTTTTCGTAGACTAGAGCTATTGAAAACTGTCGCGATGCTACACAAGACACATTTCCTTGCACATAAGATATGGCGCATCTTCGCGGCAAGTTCTGCTCCGTTTGTCATATTGATAAATGTTCGCGTATTCTCGAGTTTCAAACAGAAAACTGAATCCAACCGGTCTCGGAGTGCACCTCGAGACCGCCAACTAGTTTTCCCATCCCTTGCGAGGTACCAGTCTCGTGCAAACTGTTCCCCAGTGGTACAGCATTAAAATACGCGCGACGCGCGAACGTAAGCGGTTTTCGTAACGTAAGTCATGCAGCTGCGTCGGACCGTGTAACGGTCCAACTGCGCGAGAAAAGATACCGTACATGAGCAATTACTTTCTCTCAAACATGACTCGGTGATGTTTCGTTTCTTTCTATGTAATAACTTGGTGGCTCTAAACGCTATCACATTAAATTCCCGTTCTCTCCCCCGTTTTCGGAGCAAAGATCCTTCCCACGAGAAGGTTTATTCCGCCTGCTTCATTCAATTCCCTCTAGACGCGAGGGAATCCCTGTTACTTACTTGGGAACTCTAATTCAGTTAAACGAGACTGGAGGTTAACCGTTGACCCCGAGGCGCGTTCTAAAAGATATTGTATTAATAATCGATGTTCTGTTCCCATGGGATGATACCCAGCATTCGCGGGAATAATCTGAAGAAACCACTTGCGTCGCACGATACTCCCACTAATTGGAATATTATGTTGAATTTTCAAGGAGTGTTTAACCACTTTGTTCCTTCCTTCTGCCCGTGAGAAAGGGGCCAACTGTACAGTAGCTTTAACCAGATTCATGGGAGTTTACGTTTCCCTCGGTTTTTTGGGCCGCAAGCCAAAGTACAAGCGCAAACAGAAGACGAGACTAGAACCAGTTAACAAGGAAGATGTATTACGCAGTAAGAACGACAAGAGTAGCACTTCTGAACCTATTTGCAGCCAAACTTCCCAACTCGAAATTCATTTCGCCGCAATAACAAGTTTGCCTCATCAACATAAGATTTAATGGCCTAAGTCCAATTCATTAGTCCAAGAGTTTCACTCACTGCGCCTACGCTGAATGCCACGCGACGTTGGAAAATCAATTACCTACCTAGCTCGATTCAGGACGCTCACACTAGATTCTCGGAATCTTCCATTTATGATCACGAACGTACGAACAAATTTGTTTTCTAATATCCACCCTGAAGATTCGGATAGATTTTACTTTCCCGATCGGTACAAATCAGCTGTAAATATTTCATCATTATTTTTCAAGATTTCCGTCAATCAGGAGTCTTTAAAAGCTATGAAAAACCTAAACAAGGCCCCCAGAAGACAAAATTAAATTCTCAAGTTAAAAATTAACCATACATATTCAACAGTACAAGGTGTTCCATAATTTGTAAGCATTGTGGAGTGACTTAAACACGTGAGGGTGAAATAAGAAAATACGTACCTGCCTACACTTTCGTTTTAAGGGTAGGTACAATGAAACAATTCGTATTTCGCGTGTACAGTTAGTGGCCATTCGTGAGCACCGTCACGAAGTTTCGTGAATCGTTTCAGCTCATTTTCTCCGCGAGACCAGTACGTGTCGAAAATTTCTAGCAACATATTGTCCGAGGATTGAACAACGGGGTTGTATCGCGGGGAATGGCTGTAACTCCAAATCTAGGTCAGATAGAACGAATGTTTATACGATTCCTTTTTATATCTGTAGACTCCAATCATTCCTAAAGTTACGTTGGTACCTTATGAAACCCAATTTATGAAACGCGATCAACACGGATCCTGACGTGAAAATGTCCAGCCCCTATATAAGTCAGTAGCACACATTTCGTATAACTCAAAATGAATCACAGATACAATGACAACCGACCGTCACATTGATCATGGCGTTGTCAGTAACGTCAAATATAAAAAAACAGTGGGAAGTAGAAAACCATTCCCCAATCGGAATAAACATTCCCGACAGTCTATCGCGCAGTAGGTTTATACGATTTGTTTCGAGCCGATGGTTGCGCGA
Source organism: Andrena minutula (assembly GCA_929113495.1). Classification (NCBI taxonomy): domain Eukaryota; kingdom Metazoa; phylum Arthropoda; class Insecta; order Hymenoptera; family Andrenidae; genus Andrena; species Andrena minutula. Next base: position 3,707,686 of record OV815993.1, read on the forward strand.
GGAATCGTAAAATCCACAGCGACAGGCGCTTTGTAAATTCTGCGCTCTATTCCACTTCACATTGGGAGAATTTAAGACGCGTTTATCCCTGTCCGGCTCTATTGAAACGGAAGTTCCGCCCGTTGATGTAAGAAGCTGATCAAAATTTGTAAACTTCGACTATGTCTTTCGTAGCTACCTAAAAACTTTCGGGAATGGTTCTTTCCTGGAAACTAATTACTCTTATAAAAACTCTTATAAAAGGGGATACAAGCTCCCAGTGATCCGATGGGGTTCTTATTTCAAGAGAAGGCGAATAAACTTGCGTTCCACATCGTTTCTAAAAACACTTGGAATCATTGGAAGTGTGTTTAACACGTCGCAGTGAAAATTTCGCTAAAGTGCTGTGACGAGACGGAGACATTCCTGGCGAATATGAGCGAGCGCAGGCTAAGATTTCGGTGATATATCCTCCCCTGACGTTTAATTAATCCGTCCACTCGATTTCAAGCTGTCTCTTGTTGCCTGTCTCATAATAGGCGTCCTTTGTCCACTTGTACACTGGTTGATACCAAGCAATTTGTGCTTCTTGTTAAAAACAAGTGAATCGAGTACCTATTCTGCGATTGAATAGGTCTCGTCGCATTTTTCGCCCGAGGTGAAAAAGAATTTCAGAGGAAAAGGTAACGAAATTGTGATTTCCCCTTTACAGCTTTCTGTGTTAAAAGATAATTCAGAAGAAGTGGCATTCGTAGTTTGTATATTACAAATATTCATTTCTATGGCTTACCCGGTGTGAAAGCATTTATTCTGGTGTTCGCCGTATGAAAGAAAATATAGAAAGCTATGGGAGAGCATAATAGGACTTTACGAGCTGGTGAACCACTTGCACCGAATTTTTCCAGGGAAATTATAGCACACGAGGCTGTACGCTCTTCCATATACTCCAGTGGTTTTTCCTCTCTTTGCCACTCCACGAAGTTTTCATCATTACCGCAGCTTTCTGTGCTTAAATTCATCCATTTGTTGAAAGGGCACTACCATCTCTCTTCAGTGGCTGTAACGATCTGTTTCCCTGCGGGTACAATTCCCAAGCTTCCATCCTTATCAATTTAATACCCGCTAGGTGGTCATTACTATTAGTTTCTCTTGATAAAAGGGTACTTTGAATAACACATGGTCCCTTGAGACCCAAGTTCAAAAGAATTCTTATCTTGAAGACGCCATATTTTCTCAGTGCTAACCGGCGAGTAGCCAAAATTATAATATCTTACCAACCTCGCATCTTTCATACAGGTTCGAGGATCTCCCTGTTAACAGAGGCCACGCCCAGCACACTGAAAGACCATCGCCTTCAGGGCTTGAGGCTTGTGTCCATGGTGTTTTAAACCCTAGGATCATGTCCTCGGGACGGGAACTGGCGAGCCTGGTGTCTGGAGCTGGCTCACCAGTGCTGAAACCTGGCACCAGGCTCAACCGACGGCATTTCTGTTAGTATAGTGTATAAGGGTGTAAGGTAGGGGTAAGGTGCTCAAGCGTATAAAGGTCCAGAATCCTCTCCGCCTGATAGTATTCACCAGCTGTAAGTGACTCACTCGATAATTGAATTTAGACACAAACAGTGGTTGTGCCTTCAAAATTCGCGAATTGTCTATTAGAAAACTTTATAATAGCTGGCTACATGCCGCGCAAGCCTGTACAAATAACTTGAGACTCCTCTGTCAACTCCACACTCTAGCAGCCCTCACTTATGCCACGGTGGAGCCCTGAAAACACACAGTATGGCTCTCACTTCAGCCTTTTAGACAGCCTCAGCCCTGGTGAGCTGGCTGAGGGACCCGAGGCTGGTCAGTGGCAGTGTTGATGTCATGCTCCTCGGAGGCAAGCTTTGGTTCTCGGGTGTAAGAGACTCAGTTGCGAAGGAGACTGATAATCCTTGTTTCGTTCTCTTTTTCTACCAGACAACAGCTTCGTTCGCCTCTGTACCGTAACCGCTGTGGAATGATCGATACCCACGTTTGAGTTCAATTTAAATTATCCTGCATCGCGTCTATTAGATTTGCGAAGGTTTCAGACTTGCAAATGCGCCAGCGGTGGAAAGAATCGCCGCGAGACGAGGCGGCGGATTTACTGGGTAGTCAGCGCTTTTAACGCGGCTCGATAAGCCAGAATCAATGGCCGACCGAACATCGCGGCCATCCCTGGCTACTGGCGAACGAAATTCGTTTCCGGAATCGGGATCGATTCGCGTCCGCGGGTCAACCGACAAGTGAAACCGGGCGTCCCCTCTGTTTTCGTCCGTTGTGAAGTTCTCTAAACAGAGACCCGGTACGCGATACAGTTTTCGAATCTGTCCGCGAGTCTGACGAGATCTTTGACTCTCCGGGCGGTTCTAGAAGACAATTTTATGGACGAGAGTGTCCATATCGAGGTGCTCTTGATTCTCTCGGTGAGAAACGAAATGGTCGAGAACGTCGAAGAATTGAGAGGCGAAGTATCACTGTGCTCGTTAGAGCCCGACTTTTGTCGGTGGCCCGCGAAAGCTTAAGAACCGATGGTGGCTTGCAAATCTGCTAGAAATGTAGATCTTGGAATACGATGAATAATATTTGAAGGGATGGAAGACTTACTTCAACTGTATTAGAAATCTGATCGGTCATTCGAGGTTCTACACACGGTGTTCTTTAAGGAAAATTCTTAGGAACGTCGGTCTACTGGCTGTTGAAATTTGAGAACTCGGTTCCCTTCAATGTGACGTCGAAGGTGTCTATTTTCACTTGGTCGTAAAATTGCATTCCGTCTAAGCTGGCCAGTTCGTCGACGGAGCGCGACGAACACGGTGGATCGACCCGAATAACGCCGCGAGGGTTCAGAAGAAGAGATTGCGAAGTACGCTAGACAATAAAAATAGAGCGCCGCTGCGGAGAATCGGGGCTAGTGGAATGCAATACAGAAAGTAAGGCCGACAAGTATGACACTGAATCGTGGCGATAAGTCATGGTACCCGGGGTCAAGATTTCACGAGCGGGAGGTGGTACTTTGATGCAGTTAAACAAGATGGGGATGAATGAAATAAACTTTAAAAGAGTTGAATATTCCGGGGGGTGTGAGATTTAACGCCAAGATTTATTATTAATGTCTTTCCTGTTACGTTTAAAAAAAACCGACGTGCTTTATAATTATTTCCATGTTATAATAAAAACAGATTAATTAAATTCTTCGATTATATTTTTTTCGTTACGATTTCTGTCGATGTTATGAAATGTGCGTTTTCAATTAAAAATCGCAAAGTGAATTTTCATCGAGTGTTTCCCCAAAAAGACACTCACCAGCAGGCGGACAATTATTCGTACGTCACTTGGACCGTATATAGCTTATATAAAATTTTCACGTTTCAGTAATAAATCCAAGCTTTCACGCTGAGAAATATTTCACGGACACGTGATGACGGAAGTGTGCTCCAAATAATCTCTGATAACGAATTACCGGGGGATTAATAACTCGACGGGGACTTATAACGATTGTGTGGGAATAAATGCCATTAGTGGGGTTATTATTCTGTAATATTCAGTGGAAAAAGGGTGTTATTCTTTTTGGGATCTTCAAATATCAAATTCAATGCGAACGATAACGTATCGCTAATGTTTCGTTGCAATTCCCTTAATCGATTTACAATTATGCAAGGATAGTAATTGCATCGATAGAAAGGCAGAGTATTAATTAGTTTGCAGTCCAGCAAGATGGTGGTTGGCTCGCATTTCCCTATATCGTAAATTACCTTATCACAGGTTATCTAGCTCGCGTCGTTTAATCGGAAGGGCACGTGCTAGACAAAGCTGCGAGATTAAATTCCGCTTTGGAAGTTAGAATGCTCGGTCGGCTCGTGACACGGTAGCTTGTTAATCAAGACAGATGTGCTGAAATAGTTGCAAGTGTCTGCAAACAATTCGTTGTAAACTATCTGTCATGAAAATACCAAGTAAATTTCCAACCTTGGCATGCGCGATCCTTGAAACTCGTGGGCCACAATTATTAATTCAGAATTACCTCAATACGTTAATTTTCTTACATTTCGAGAAAATAATATTTAAATTTGCAGTTTGCGATATATGGTAGCTCGGTAATATTACAAACGCTGCATACCTCACGTTCCCAGCAGTGAAAATAGAAATCAGAAAAATGTGCCATTTTCCGTTTCTCTTCCTGGATTTTTTTTTCTTTCAACAAATATACTATTCCAATCTTGAAGCTCCAAGTACTTCATTTCCCACGAGCAGAAAAATATGACGGACATGCGCGCGATGCGAGAGAGGAGGACGCGAAACATCACCATCGTATGCATGCAGAAAAATCGATTTTAATAAGTCAGCCGTAAAAGAGGCAAGTGCTCGTATTTTCAGGGAAGATTGAACAGCCGACCGCGAGACTGCAGAACCATAATCTCCCTGACAAACGCGATGAACACTCCAGCGAGTCACTCACAGATTTAGGAAATTACTTCGATCAGGGCTCCGACTCTTCGCCGTAAAGAAACTCGCGGTGTTTCGACAAATAATCAGTTAGGAAACTTTGACAACCGCCTGTCAGAGACACACGGTTATGGAAAATGGTCCTCGGCTCGCACTTCATTCCAAGAATTTAATATTCGCTGAATTACAGTGCAGCGTAACATTCGGTAAAAGTTGGATAGCTTTTATCCGAACGGTTTTATTAATGGAGAACAATTATTCTCGCGCTCGAAATTTACAGCAAGGTTCACGGCCGATCCATTAAGAGTTCGAAATGGGTCAAACGACACTCGAAACGAAAAGAATCGCCGAGCGAAGCATTCAGGATTCAGCGCGGACTCGCGCAATTATTTTCTAATCGGGCACGCCGGCTGCTGATTAAATCACAGGGGCGTGCTTCGGCAAAGGCGTACTCGCTGATTAATGCTGAACAATACTCGAATACCTAGGCTCTTTCGGATGATGCTGCTTGAACGAGTGAACCTTTCGTTAATTAAATTGTCGATGTCACGGCGCACTGTTTGCATTGTGTAGCGCGGTCGTTCGTGACGTTCAGTGATTTAGCTAAACGATTTAATCAGGGAAACGAAGGGCACAAAGGTTTCGACTATAAATTCGTTCTCACTCGCGGCAGTCACTCTGCCTCGCTGTGGAAGTATATTTTTCGCATTTCCTGATTAAACAGTCTTGGATCAGAACGGTGGAAGAATCAGTTCTATAAAACTGAGTACAGAGTCCAACATTTATGTAGAATATACAAAACAAGATCTCGTTCCAATCAGAATCTTGTTTTCCTTTGAAATTGTGGCTGCAACAGCTCGCAGAATGTCGCGTAACAATTTAGCGGACTTCGAATCCTCGTCCCATTATCTTTTTGTATTTTTAACGTGCGCGATACGTTGCCGTGTTTTCCCGAGATGATTGCGAATTCAAGAACAACGTTTGTTCCGTCAACGACGCTATTTTCGTAACGAAATTCCGGCGGACACGTTGCAGCGCAGCTTTTAGTCGCAATTTGAATGCATGACAGCTCGAGCAAGAAACAAGTACATTGTCGCGCTCCGGCAAGTTATTCCGCTTGCAAAATGCAGCGAGAAGCTGCATCGTAGCGCGTTTTTATCCCATTCACGCGAGAAGAGGATCACGTAGCGCTATAACGGCTCACGATTTATAAAGAACCGTTGTTTCGTGTAAAAGTTTCGACAAATTCACGTGTCCCGGGGGTTAATAGGGTTACCAATTCAGCTGCTCCAATTCCCGTGATTGATGCCGCGCTTTCAAAAGTTTTGATGAAATTTAAATAAAATTCTCACCTTCGTGCTTCTTATATTTGCAGTTTAATACTCGAATCATTTTCCAGCTTCTCAAAGGGACGTTCAAAGCATACCAGAAAGTTAAATTGAAGTATTCGGGAAGCGGAAAATTCCTCACAGCTGCAGCTTTGTTTGTTCTCCGGTTTAAACACTAAGTTAAAAATCCTGCTTGTCTTTATTGAAGAGGTCACCCTGATGCAACTAGCAAGAACGTACCCTCGATTCTTTTTCCAGGTCTGTATATTTTGTTAAACGGGTATCTGAAAAGAATTCACGGCGATACGGTGGCCGCAACGACGGCCTTTAATAAACATATGTGCAAAAAATCAATTAAGCGGACACGGGTTATCGAGATGGAAGCACCCTTGGGCAAAAAACTAAGCTTCTTAGAGGGCTGGTCGGCTTCGTTCGACGATTATTGGATTACCCGTTCCATGTACCTACTTTGTAGCGCTGTACCACTCGTATTCATACGCGGCTGATTATACGTCGAGCTATTCTCCTCGTTGTCACTTTCCATTCTCTTCTTCCCTCGCGACAAGGAATTATTCACGCCGGCCTATTATTGGCGCGCTGCCGTAAAAGGAATAATTCGTCACGAAAAAGTGAATGAAAATTTCAGAACGTGGTTTTCTGAAAAGAGTCCCCGTTTTTTTTTAGAAAGATGAGTTCAATCAGACTTCGGACTTTGATACTTTGGTTCGTTACCCAAAGAGTCAGCTTTTAAATAACTTTATTGAGGATCACAAGCTTCGCGCGATCATGACAATGATAGATATAAAATATTCATCGCAACTGTCAGATTTCTGTGCAACGGAAGATTCGATCCACTGCCTGCGCCTAACTTGATTAACCGCATTGACTCCGACTGTGGGATTAGTTCATCAATTACTCCATTATTTGTAGAATATTTGTAGCGAGCATTGACTCTTGGGAAATCATACAGTTGGCCGAACGTTCTTGATAGTAATGTGGGCGAATGTTATTGATAGTAACATTCTAAGCTTGTTAGTTGATATTCAGCCGCATGAAGTATAATTACGATGTTCTCCGAAGTCGGTGCTGCGTAGTAGTATATTTCTAGATTTACATATACGAATCGAGATATATAACAAGCTCATGAATTTTTTGCTTTATATTACATTCACGTTGCACGGGGGTTTGCTTCGTTAAATACAGCCGTAATGCGCGAAAAATGTGAACTGTAATGCAACAGTGATCCAACTATGTATGGTTTCCCGCGTGTGCTTTGGTTCGGAAAAAAGCACGAAATACTGCAGGGGTAAACCGTAGGTATAATGTTTTTATTTGGTTAAATTTAAATGTCGTGTTATATCCTCTATTGTGGGCAGTTATTTTTAAAACCTAATCTTTATTAAGTTTATACTGCACAAGTGAATATATTTAAATTTTTAATTAAATTAACACTAGAAATACAATAATAACGAGTCCAATTTTGTTTTTCATTAGGTACTATCTAGAGACGCGGTAGCGTCTCGACGCCAAGTACATGAAAAACACCCTATATATATATGTCGAACTGTCGCTGCCGTGTACCTTTACTCGTCGCGGAGGCATTCCAACCTAATTCTGACATTTATTACATTATATCTCATCACGCCTGCAATATTTTCTAAATTTAAAGGCATTTTTCTCATGTAAACCGCATATCGGCTTTCGAATAAGACCAATTTCAATAAAATCGGTCCACGCATGACAGAGATATCGTAATATCGTCTCATGGATTAGTCGGAAATGGTAAGATTCTTCTTCTTCTTCGTCAAGGAATTTTTCGTCAAGGAATTTTTCGTCAACATAATACGTATACGCGTTATTATACGCACACCTTCAGCCAAAACGAACTAATACATGTTTCGTTCATCAATTCCTATCTTCACTAGGCAAATTTCGTTCATCAATTCCTATCTTCAATATGTGCAACCTGTTCCAAATTTTGACAGCTTACAGTCAGGTTATATACAAAATTTGAGATGCCACGTGTTTTTACAAATATATATTATCGTTGTACCATTGAATTGGAATCAAAATGCAGTCTCACATACAATTCCATGAACCTGGAAACACGTACAATTCCATGAATCTGAAAACACGAAAATTCGTGCTAAATCTAGCGATAACCCCTTTAAGCACAGAAATCTGTAAACATGAAAATGAAAATTGATACTAAAATCAATTAGAGTCTAATAAAACGCATGAATTTAGCAAACATAAACAAATTAATTTAAAAAATACTATTCCATGAAATATACTCAGAAAATGACGTTATGAATGGAAATTTTAATTTTTTAACCACGAAAAACATTTCTCGATTTGATAAAACAATTCATGAAATTGTGCGTGCTTTCAGTTTCATGGAATTGTACGTGCTTTCAGATTCAAGGAATTGTACGTGCTTTCAGATTCATCGAATTGTAAATTTCAACAGCTGATAATTATTATGCTGTAATTGTATAAAAAAAGTAAACAAATTACGTCAAGTACATGATACAAATAAATCACAAAATATAGAAAGTAATAATAATCACAAAAAATAGAAGATAATAATATCTTTGTAAAAAGAAGTGAGATCCCCATAAAAAACTTCAAAAAAGTAAAAAATACGCCAAGTACATGAAAACATGAAAATCACAAAAAATAGAAGATAATAATCATTACAAAATTAAAAAAAGATGTGAAATCAAAATGAGCTGCTAGTACATAAAGATGCTTTCCAACTGCGCTTTAGATGACACAACTACATATGCACAGCTAAAATTCCATTACTCATAATGGCTATTTATACAGAGAAAAAATGTATTAAATAATAATATGCAGATATATTTTTATACAAATAAATATTTTAATACGAATAAATATTTGATTCAAAATACTTGGCGCTGCGCAACCGAAAAAATGTTATTTGCCTTAGTATTAATAATTTACAACTCCATTACAATATAAAAAACATATACATACACATACTAGAAACACAGTCAGATTTATTCTACATATATTTAATTCTAATGCCATACGTAGCATATGCACACGCATGCACGCACGCATGCACGTACAAGAAAGAAAGAAGAGGATTAATGCAATTTATACATATTTATTGAGGTTAGCAACACCAATTCGGGGCGCAGCGCCAAGTATTTTGAATCAAATATTTATTCGTATTAAAATATTTATTTGTATAAAAATATATCTGCATATTATTATTTAATACATTTTTTCTCTGTATAAATAGCCATTATGAGTAATGGAATTTTAGCTGTGCATATGTAGTTGTGTCATCTAAAGCGCAGTTGGAAAGCATCTTTATGTACTAGCAGCTCATTTTGATTTCACATCTTTTTTTAATTTTGTAATGATTATTATCTTCTATTTTTTGTGATTTTCATGTTTTCATGTACTTGGCGTATTTTTTACTTTTTTTTCTTTCTTTACCGTCACTGTTTATCAAAGTTGTTCCTGCTTCAGGAAAATATCTGCGGACATCCTTGCGTGGAATAGATGTTCTCCATCACCATAGTGTCGCCTAAATCCTTCGATTTCGCTAAACAAATTTCCTTTTAATCACCACAGTCTCAGACATATTTGATCTAGAGACGCGGTAGCGTCTCGACGCCAAGTACATGAAAAACACCCTATATATATATGTCGAACTGTCGCTGCCGTGTACCTTTACTCGTCGCGGAGGCATTCCAACCTAATTCTGACATTTATTACATTATATCTCATCACGCCTGCAATATTTTCTAAATTTAAAGGCATTTTTCTCATGTAAACCGCATATCGGCTTTCGAATAAGACCAATTTCAATAAAATCGGTCCACGCATGACAGAGATATCGTAATATCGTCTCATGGATTAGTCGGAAATGGTAAGATTCTTCTTCTTCTTCGTCAAGGAATTTTTCGTCAAGGAATTTTTCGTCAACATAATACGTATACGCGTTATTATACGCACACCTTCAGCCAAAACGAACTAATACATGTTTCGTTCATCAATTCCTATCTTCACTAGGCAAATTTCGTTCATCAATTCCTATCTTCAATATGTGCAATCTATTCCAAATTTTGACAGCTTACAGTCAGGTTATATACAAAATTTGAGATGCCACGTGTTTTTACAAATATATATTATCGTTGTACCATTGAATTGGAATCAAAATGCAGTCTGACATACAATTCCATGAACCTGGAAACACGTACAATTCCATGAATCTGAAAACACGAAAATTCGTGCTAAATCTAGCGATAACCCCTTTAAGCACAGAAATCTGTAAACATGAAAATGAAAATTGATACTAAAATCAATTAGAGTCTAATAAAACGCATGAATTTAGCAAACATAAACAAATTAATTTAAAAAATACTATTCCATGAAATATACTCAGAAAATGACGTTATGAATGGAAATTTTAATTTTTTAACCACGAAAAACATTTCTCGATTTGATAAAACAATTCATGAAATTGTGCGTGCTTTCAGTTTCATGGAATTGTACGTGCTTTCAGATTCAAGGAATTGTACGTGCTTTCAGATTCATCGAATTGTAAATTTCAACAGCTGATAATTATTATGCTGTAATTGTATAAAAAAAGTAAACAAATTACGTCAAGTACATGATACAAATAAATCACAAAATATAGAAAGTAATAATAATCACAAAAAATAGAAGATAATAATATCTTTGTAAAAAGAAGTGAGATCCCCATAAAAAACTTCAAAAAAGTAAAAAATACGCCAATTACATGAAAACATGAAAATCACAAAAAATAGAAGATAATAATCATTACAAAATTAAAAAAAGATGTGAAATCAAAATGAGCTGCTATAGTCGTGTTCTGATTTATTGGCCGGTGAGTTCGGTTTCTCGAGCAGCGCGCAAGGAGAAATCAGCCACTACCACCTGACGATCGTGGATTGGCAGTCGAAGATGCAGGGCCCCTGAAGGGTATGGTGGAGTAAGGGGAACGGTGCTCGACTCCGCCTCAACGATGCCGTGTGGCTGTTGTTTATTCATAGCGTAATAGTAGTGTGCGTTACGAATCGTATTGGCTACGCGTAGCCAATACGAGACGAAGCTACGGCAGCCGCTGGCCAAGCCTTAATTCCGAGTATGAGTTTCTCGCTTATTTCTGGCCGAAGGGGAGAGCGAGATGGAACGCTTTGCAAACCGGTTTTCCAGTGCTCAGGCAACCGTGGGACGGCCAGGCGTAGCCCGAGAGAGAGCGAGAACGTAGAGAAAAGGAGCACCGAGGCAGGCAAGCGATGTGGTGGGAGAATACCCCTCACGAAACTCACCGGCCTATAAAGCAGAACACGACTATAGTACATAAAGATGCTTTCCAACTGCGCTTTAGATGACACAACTACATATGCACAGCTAAAATTCCATTACTCATAATGGCTATTTATACAAAGAAAAAATGTATTAAATAATAATATGCAGATATATTTTTATACAAATAAATATTTTAATACGAATAAATATTTGATTCAAAATACTTGGCGCTGCGCAACCGAAAGAATGTTATTTGCCTTAGTATTAATAATTTACAACTCCATTACAATATAAAAAACATATACATACACATACTAGAAACACAGTCAGATTTATTCTACATATATTTATTTCTAATGCCATACGTAGCATATGCACACGCATGCACGCACGCATGCACGTACAAGAAAGAAAGAAAAGGATTAATGCAATTTATACATATTTATTGAGGTTAGCAACACCAATTCGGGGCGCAGCGCCAAGTATTTTGAATCAAATATTTATTCGTATTAAAATATTTATTTGTATAAAAATATATCTGCATATTATTATTTAATACATTTTTTCTTTGTATAAATAGCCATTATGAGTAATGGAATTTTAGCTGTGCATATGTAGTTGTGTCATCTAAAGCGCAGTTGGAAAGCATCTTTATGTACTATAGTCGTGTTCTGCTTTATAGGCCGGTGAGTTTCGTGAGGGGTATTCTCCCACCACATCGCTTGCCTGCCTCGGTGCTCCTTTTCTCTACGTTCTCGCTCTCTCTCGGGCTACGCCTGGCCGTCCCACGGTTGCCTGAGCACTGGAAAACCGGTTTGCAAAGCGTTCCATCTCGCTCTCCCCTTCGGCCAGAAATAAGCGAGAAACTCATACTCGGAATTAAGGCTTGGCCAGCGGCTGCCGTAGCTTCGTCTCGTATTGGCTACGCGTAGCCAATACGATTCGTAACGCACACTACTATTACGCTATGAATAAACAACAGCCACACGGCATCGTTGAGGCGGAGTCGAGCACCGTTCCCCTTACTCCACCATACCCTTCAGGGGCCCTGCATCTTCGACTGCCAATCCACGATCGTCAGGTGGTAGTGGCTGATTTCTCCTTGCGCGCTGCTCGAGAAACCGAACTCACCGGCCAATAAATCAGAACACGACTATAGCAGCTCATTTTGATTTCACATCTTTTTTTAATTTTGTAATGATTATTATCTTCTATTTTTTGTGATTTTCATGTTTTCATGTAATTGGCGTATTTTTTACTTTTTTGAAGTTTTTTATGGGGATTAACTATTGAACAGTCCTCTGTAATTACCTTCGAGTTCTCTATTATCGGAAATGTACGTCTTCGGAGTCGAGCGCCTGCATCTCTCAATTTCCGCAGATAGCTGCGTCATATTCAACCGCACGCGTATGCCGGAAGTGGTAACATTTCATTAATATAAATTATACGGGGCAAATGGATGTCCTTGATCGACTCCAATATTCCATCATAATCGAGGCCCGACGCGCAGTCAAGTTCGGTGCATCGCGGTCTCCACGTGGTACAATAACTCTATCTGGTTCTCGCTACGGTGACCACAGAACACTACGTCGCGCTATTAAGTTCGGCAAGTTGTGTAATTAGATTGGTAATGCAGAGTCTGTTACCGTGGACTGGTTAACGAAGCAATTATACGCGGAAGAAACGGGGGACCGCGCCAAACGACATGTAATTAATAATGTTACACAGCGGCCAGTAACTATCTTCTGGATAACTATATGAAAACTGGTGCACGAATTCGGAAGTTAATGGCATTTGCAAAATGCCCCTTGCTCGGAGAGATTCGCTGTGTTCGAAGGGAAAAGAGGGACGAGTGATTTGAACCTTTAAGTCATACACGATTCTCGGCGCTAAAATGTGGTCAATGTTTGGGAGTAATTCAGGGATAAACTATTATTTCGACTGGTTTAATTCCTTTTGTGTTTTATAGGCATACGTTTATAGATTATAAAACAGGTATGAGAATTCAAAATTTTTTAAAACTGTGGCGTTCGCGGGCAATGGTGTATAACATGTTTTCTGGCGCCGATCAAAACGGTGGGCATGATTCAGCCCGTACGAGTGGTCTGAAATAAAAATCACCGATTCTTTAACAATCTGTGGGATCATAGTTATCGTGTGACGTCGCCATTTTTTCAAAAAAAAAAAAAAAAAAATGCGGAAATGGACTTTGAAGAAAAGGGTCGTGGTTTTTGCTATAAAAGTCGTACGTTTTTGCTTGTTATTAAAAAATGGTTCAATTTAATTGAAAAAGCTCGACGTCACACGATAACGAACTTTCTGTAGAATATGTGTGTAAATAATGAAGTTAATCGGATGAACGGTGAGGCAGTTATCATGCCCACTGTCTTGAAAAATGCTGTTTCGAGAAAAACCCACATTTTTAAAAATTTTCCAATTCGCATACCTGAGGTATATAACCATAGGTATATACCTATAAAACACAAAAAGAATTAAACCAATCGGATTAATATCCCTGAATCGTTTTAACGCTGAGAAACGTAGGTATATGATCCCCTAAGAAGCCACTGCTAATATCGAGTAGTCTTGGCTGGTATGAATTTCAAATGCCCTTTGCTTAAACGCGTCTATCGACGCCCGATCTGCATTCTTTGAAGGAAGAGCTTGCCTCGAAGCCAAGCAATCCTATCAGTCGAACCATCCAGCGATCTGGGTTAGTGCTTCATTCTGAAGGTACCTGTTCCACCTTCATCGGGACGAGGATTCGGTTTATGCCTCGGTTCAATTACATCTTGAAATGTTACACCAACGAACAGTCGATGAAGACGTCGTCGAGATCGTTAACAACTTCCAAAGAACTCGAGGAACAACCGGCTTTTATCTCCACCCCTTGAGTGTCCAAGGATCGATCCTATTTTATTGTTACGCGAACTTTAATGGCAGACTCACGGCGGTGAAACTCAGCAAAGTAATAATTTTTATGCCGTCGTTTCGATAGCCATCGACGAGCATAAGAAACTTCGCCAGATCGTTCTAGGGAAAGGAAGAAAAGTCGGTGGACAGTACCTACAGTGGCGTTTATTTCGGGAAGCAGGACTGAAAGGAATAGGTCAGTGCTTATAACGGAACACACTGTATTCAAAAATGATAAAGCTTCCGTTCGGCCTTTAAGAATGCGCGAGAGCGCGTTTCCTACGATACGACAGATTTTCGATACATCTGTTTGTACGCGAGAGAACTGCCTTTCTTCCTCGTGGCTTTTGTACGAGAGGACCGTAACGTTTCGTTACCGTTTGAAAATGCAGGCACAATAGAAACCCAGATGCAACCGAATTTTGTCCCCCGAACGATCCGTTTGAGTGCAAAACGACGCTGTCAGAAGATCGTGCCAGGAAGTAGTATTGTCACATTGTTTCGCGCTGGACTGCATAATTTTCATTCTCGCGTACCAGTCAATTATTTCCCAGCCGTCAGTGTCGCGCCCGAGGTTTCTGTTTCCGCTTGGTTACAAAACGTGGCGGGCATCGCGCGGGGAAACGTTAAAGGCTGCCTTTAATGTAATAAACGGGCGTATAATACACGACGTGAATTTTATATCAATTGAATGGACTTCTACGAAGCACGTATTTATCAAAGGCCAGTGAAAAACGCGGAGCAAACGAGATCAATTATCGATCGCGATGCACAGTCGTGTCCTTTATGTGTCTTAATGGATATTGATAGCCAATGAAAACAAAGTTTCCAATCGAACCCCGCACGGCGTCTATATTCACAAAGTAATTACTTCAACTTCCTCTGGCACAACGAAATAACATCGGGCAACCTAATTACTGACAACACTCGCCACGGCAGTGAAAGGGTTCGATTACACGGCCCGTGTAATACACCGAGGCACATCCGTCCCGCTTTTGTGCTCCGATGTTTTCCGTGCGTACGTAAACTCCCAAACGAGGCGCATAAAACTTCTTCGCTCGCGACGGGGAACGTGCCCCTAAAATTTCGAGTCGAATTTCGGAAGATTCGACAGTGATGCAACTGTGATAATTAAGAGAATTGGGGGCGAATAGCATCTCTGGAAATGGTTAACGTACTGTTACGTTCCGTTTTTAACTGGAACGCTGTGAATAGCGCGGGCACGTTCTTACTGTGATGCAAATGCTGCTGGTGGCTAGCGATTATAGCTATTAGCTTCTTTCATATGCAAAAATTGCGACCAGCTGAGGTAGCAAAAGTTCCTTTTATGCAAGCATTCTGAAGGTTCGGGTTCAACAAAAGTGGCGTCTGTATCGATTATTATAAATCTGTCGTGTTATATATTCGTCTCTCGACGTTTCATTCCTTATGTTGGTTTTAAATGAACTTCGATAGTCTTGGTAGTGGAAGAAATAATATGCGCTATGAAATATCGTTACATATGACTTCCCGAGAAAAATGTGCAGTGTTTATCATGATCTGATAAGATCTAGTATCCTCGGTTAGAAAACTAGCTCTTCACGAGGAAAAATCGATAGTTTTCTTTAGGTTTCCCTCCTTGACTACCTAGCTGGCGCCAGTATTCCTTCGCAACTTTATGCAGTTGAGAATTCTCCACAGTAGAACAGGTCGGTAAATTATCAGCCGCTGGATGCCTGGCCATATTTTACCGTTACTACTAACGAGCTTGATCCAGACGCCCAATCGCATATATTTCATTAAAATAAACGCAATTAACACTTGCATAAAATATCATTTTTCACCATTACATATTGCTGTTGAGGTTTTAATATGGAAACTTTAATTCGTCTGCGCGTCAAGTTACATAAAACTCGGAAGGGAAAATTCCCAAGCCGGAAATTCAAAAAATTATGAAACTTTGGAGATATGTAGAGGATTTTCGATAAGAACTGTAAGTTACAAAATGATAGCCCCGATTAAAAAAGTAACTTTTGTCTGAAAACTTTATTTTACAGTCCGCGAGTCATACCAAAAAATCGGAAAATAGTTTGATTTTCAGTTGTCAATTTTTTGGGCAGAGAAGAAATGGGTAATAAATACCTATATATCCTCCACATATTCCCAAAGCTTCATTATTTTTTGAATTTCCAGTTTGGAGATCTGCCCTTGTGAGTAGAACAAACTGCTATATTTTGAAATTATAATTAGACTCAATTGCCATTTTTAATGCAAACTAAACGCGAAATTCAAAAGCATATAGACCTCGATTAATATCAGGTTCATCAATCTCGAAACAATATTGAAATATAATTGCTGACGTTGGGAGAACGGGGCAGCAGGAGTGGGGCGCGACACGTGAAATAGATCATCGCGAAAATTGTGCAGAGGACTGGCATGGAAAGGGCCAACATTCGTGCAGAAATTTTAATAAAAGCCACAGGGACGATCAGCGACGGATCTCATTTACGAGTTGAACTTCTGAAGTATTCGCCTCGGGTTCTCCGTTTGAACCTCGGCGAACACCAAGGCTGCAATAATCAGATTCTTGAGAGGGTGCCTGTCACCACTCGAGGGATAACCACCTACGCACACAGAGACACAGAACGAGTCAGCCTACGCCGTGAAAGACGTCCAACACTTTCTCCTGAAATACATATAATCGTACAAAGAAGCAAGCTAACAGCTGAATATCTCGAAAGGAATACCTAATTACCTTATGGACCTACATTCGATAAAACCGTTTTACTTCTATTTTATGAACTTCATTATCGATTTGTCTTTTGATCCACGGCTGTGGCACACGTTGTACAGGGATTGCGGGCTCATTACAAGCCAACTATCTTGCTGGAAATGAGCAGCTTCGTCTATGCACGCGTCTACAGGTTTCGCGATACTAATTACGTACAGGCAGATGCGTGGCATCAAGCTCGCGTCCATTTGCAGCGAGTACGTGTAGATGGGCCGTACGTATTTGCCGAGAGGCAGAGAAGGAGCGTTGTATGCGTTTGTTTGCCAGCTGTTGGATCAAATGCTCGAGTACCTGTTCCCAGGTCTGATCTTGAAGCGTATCGTGTTGCGATGTTACGAATCACCAGAGCGCCGTGTGTTTGCCTGAGCGCTGAGGGGCTCGGACGCTTTCAAGTATTTGAATAGCCCCGTCTTTCGTAAAGACGAGATTACCGCGGGATTCTCGGCACGTGTGGTCATATTTGAATATGTCGCCTACCAACAGAGCTTCGAGTTTCGTTGTGATCGAATTGGTGGCTTCGACTCTTTGGCAAATAACGTCAGTAAGTACACGTGTATGGTGTAATTACACGTGTAATGGAAGAGATGTGTCCACCTAATTGATGGAGCTGGGATGTCGTTCGAGTTCCTGGCACTCTAACCGAATTCTAATATCTAACTGGGTCGAAGTAATTAGCTCGGAATTACAACGACATCTCGAGCCAGCACGATAATTACTTCCTGTCCGACTAAGTGGGGATTGTCTCCGAGGGGTACCGATTTAAAAAGCAGACCGCATTACGGAGCGAAACGCACGAAATCACGGAAAGGAAACTAGCCAACCACTTTACGAGCAACAAGACACTCCACTGCTCGTCCTCGAGTTATGAGACGTTTATTACCATTCATTTCCATGCTTTTTCGCAGCGCTCGTTATTGTTCCTTAACGAAACGGGAGCGTAAAGAAGGAAAAATTGCTGTGCAAACAACCTGGGCTTAATGGATTTCATCCTTAGCAATGAGAGAACTTCGAGGGCAATTAATGTGTTGCCCTGAGAGGTGCTTTAAGTTTCCGAGAGTGCGGTTCACTGCGTACGTTTCCTCGATAAGCCTCTTTGCTCGGCTACCGATAACTCGAAAAAGGAAGCTATTTCCTTATTTTATCTTCTGTGCATTCTTCTTTTCAATGTCCCTACTGCGGAGACATTTTGTAACTCGATCCATCGGTCTACTTAGACTCGCGGGCATATTCTCGAATAGATTTATGGATAAAAGGTAATACTTAGCTTTTAAAGTACCTTGATTAATGGAAGTGGCATTAATATGCTTAGTTATGGTAAGCTTAAACCCGTGGTTGTAACACCGCGTAAATTCTAATCTATCGTCTACAGTTTAATTACCAGCAAAT
The DNA here is from genome assembly GCA_929113495.1 of Andrena minutula. NCBI lineage: Eukaryota > Metazoa > Arthropoda > Insecta > Hymenoptera > Andrenidae > Andrena > Andrena minutula. The sequence continues at coordinate 3,725,844 of OV815993.1, forward strand.
TCATTGATTGGTTGCTTTGGATATTTATTTTGTATAGCCTGCATCGTTTATACGGCTCTTTTTCAATCTGCTTTTTGTCCTCCGTGCCATTGAAGTAAGTTGTTAGCACGGATTTCAAAATGTTGCCCCCAATTAAATATTGCGCAGCATGCAACGCACAGTGAAATAATACATACCGCATTTTAAGCCGCGATGACAAAGGCATATAGAATTTAATTAACGAAGGTAGCCTCGGTTCTATTAAAAAGTGAATTGTTTCGATTAATTAGCCTGATATCCAAGCTACGTGCGTGCAGCGTCCCGTTTAATTATTAATAATAAATTTCCAGCCATTTATACATTGGCTGGTTTCAGTGGACAGACAATTGTTTCGCTTTCTTTGAATATATACCACTTTTCGATGATAAATTTATTTAACGATACTGAATCACAATTACACTGAAATCACTTTCACCGAACCGAATCCTCTGATCGATCGTTTGGCAGATAGATTTTGAAATATGGGCTCTTCACGAGACATTCAATTTAATCGCAATTCAGGGTCGTTGAAGCTCGAGGAAACGTTTGAAAATCAGGGCTTGGCGGTTCACTTTTTCCCCGGACGGAATTCCGAATTAATTAAACTGGCCAGCATGAAATTAACGGGTCGAAAAAGCGTCGACTTCGAAATGCAAGGAAGGCTGTCAGCTTCCACTGACATTTCTACGAAATGTCAAGCGGTGTCTGCGTAGGTCGCAGAAAATAACCGGTAATGACCCTCGTTAATGCCCCGATACTATCCAGGCGCATTAAAGTTTCCAATCGGGCGGTGGCGATTACCAACGACACCCACCGCCGCCTCCAAACGGAATCGAAATTAGCCTCGCGTGAAATTTTTGTGGAATTAGGATCGAAGGATCTTCCCCCTCGATTAAAGCGATTGAATGGATCGACCCCCCTCATCCCTGCTTCTTTTAAACCCTTCTGCCGCTCGAAATGGAACCTATAGAAATAACTGGACGCAATTAAATCTTACAACGTGGGAGATGATCGATATTCGTCAAACTTATTTTTAAAAGGCTCTCGATTACAATTTGAAAAGAATAGCGGGGTTTCTTATTCATCCGTTTGAAAATGCAATGATGGGTGGGAGCAAAAATATTCTGAAGCTTCTACCTCACAGAAATCCTCCCACACGGATACATATTTCACCATTTCTTTTGTCGAGTAACAAAGTTACAAATTTTCAACCGTATTCGTGTTCGATTCGTTTTTACAACGCTGTCCACGCCACAAAGCCTTCGTTTCCTTTCGGACACTCGAAACCTGCTCATGCACTGGCAATCCTACCGTCATCGTGTAAAAAATGCCACCTGAAAAGGGAGATATTCTGAAAGCAGATGCGACTGGTTGGTCGTCAAAGGAACGGTGTATCCGAGTGGCGGGATTTTGCTGGATTCACGAGGGATCCTACTGCCTTGGGAGGTCTTTCCGCGGACGTTGAAACGAACTCGTAAAAAGGAAAAACATCCGGCTACGACGAGGAACCCGATACCGCTTAGCGAGCCTTGCGTCAGACGTGGTACGATTTTAGCATGTAATCGATGGCGATACCGCGATATCACGGAACTGGTGCACCTCGGCGATGGAGGCGTTCAAATATTCGAGCAATTCTCTTTCCTACGCTGTGGAATAGTTTTTTCTTATCGTTGGCACTTTAAATTTTCTGAGATTCAAATTTATTTTAGGAAATTGGATGAAGCTAATGTTGTACGTTATCGAATTTTTCCTCCCATTTCTACTAGCTGACTTCCTTTTGTATAGTGATATTCGTTTTGTGACACTTCCCTTTATTTTCCCGATTCAGTTTCGAAGTAACTTTCAAATCGGTGTAACTTTCTAGGTGGTTGAAGCTCTGTGGAATAGTGTCAGGGGAAACGACAAGTGGGCTGATTAAAAGAAAAAGAAATGGTATATAGAAGTTGAAAGTTAATTTGCAGCGAGGCAAGGATACACAGCAGAGTGCAGACAGAGGGAAAGTAATTGTTTTGTTCGCGCCGAGCGGTCTTTTCCACTTACAGGCCGATGGAAGATGGCGATGGAATTAAGGCCACGCGGAAAATGCAGACAAATCCGGCGTCTGACGATAACCTACGGAGACAGCTAAAAATCAGTCGAGCACAGTAAAGTGCCACATTCTTTTTGCCACCGCCCCTTTTGGCGCGTGGCCCAAGCGAACGTAAAGCATACGTACGCGAACAACGTGTGCGAGCTTCCTGGCGTTTTATGCACGACTTGTCTATAGCGCCCTTATTGCTCAATTAATTTATATATAACGCTGTTAGCCAAAGTTTACGTTTAATGCCGCTGCGGCGTATCTATCGACCTTTCGCATAGATTCTCTAAAAACAATTGCACCAAAATTCATCTGTATCAAGTTTCCATTTGCGAACTGAAGTTCGCAGAGAAATTGTTCACGGTTTTCGTTCCACTTGGCCTGCGGTCCAAAAGACAGATCAGCCGTGATTGAAAATGAACATTCACCCATTCTCGGAGTTGGAGTCCCGCAATATTCGCACCGAACATGATTTATCGCATTTCCTCTCACCCTCGTGCCCTCAATCATTCGAAGTGCCCAGGAACCAAGTCCCTTAATCGTTCTCGGTCGCACCGAAATAGAATCGAAGGGACAAATCGTGTAAGTGTCCAGCGCCGAGTGGCCGTCGCCCGTCGTCGTGAAATTACAGTGTTCCCAGGTGGGGGGCGAAATAAAATGAAAATAGAGAAAAAAAAAAGAAGAATGAGAAAGAGTAGCGCGAAACGAAACGGTGTCCCCGTTGCGGTGCCCCTCTAGCCTGGTTGCGGCTTCTAGTCTCCCAACCGCTGCGCGCCGGGGTGTAATTTAATTCAAGGGTCGGATGAGCAAAGATAGATATAGGTGCACGAAAATGAGTATACCGAGAGTGGGACGGAGAAGGGGAGATTGAGGCGCAGTTGAGTCTCGAAAGTGGGTGACGAAAGAGGGGCGAGTGGTGGTATGTATGCTTGGTGCAGAATCAATTTTTCGACGAATAAAATTTTGCTACCCCTCCCTGTTCACTGACAGTCAGCGACGTGGTGCCTGCTACATTCTGTGTGCGCACACAGAAATGCATTTAAATTTAGTATTTCGGTGAAGCTTCCAGCACGCGATCACTGGTTTCACTTAAGGAAAGAAATGCTTACAGAACAGCGCGGTGTGCGGAAGAGAAATTGTTTGCATATGAAATTTTGCAAAGTTTTAATGGAAAGTATGTTAAAATGACGGTGCATACGGTGCACGCACCATGGAGTGAACTGTTACCGAAACTACCGGCCTTAGACTTTCGTCAGGCGTATCACTTTAAGTTTGATGGAACTTTCTCTGAGAGTTTTGGCAAATTTGTGTTTTCTCTGTATCGAGCGATGTTTTATTCATATCCAGCTCTCAATCACAGTGGTCGCGCAAAATCTTGGGCAGATTTAGGAGACGGACTTAAAGAAGGAAAAGAATGGAGGATAGATCTTAGATACGTTATCCGTGTTTCATACGTAACAATTCAAGTATGAAGTAAAAGACAATTCATTTTCTTCGGTTTAATAAAATCCAGCAACTTTGTCGCACGAAATCCTATTCCGCATATTTATAGAATATAAATATATTTTCTAGAAAATTAAGTAAACAAGAAGCACTATTTCTTCTATACAATTTCATATCATCTGCTTCGAGTTAAATAGAACATAAGCCATATCGATTGTTAATACTGTAAACCAGTTTTCTCTTGCAATTCCATCTACCTCGAGTGCAGGGTACTTCTGTCTCAATATTTACCTCTTAATCTAGAAACAGGAATGAGTTTTAGAGTGGCTTCCTTCCTTCTTCCTTTACTTCATTTACTAAATTGCTAACGAGGTAATTCCGGATAATAGCTCGTTCCTCCGTTTGCCACCACCGAAGTAGACTAAACACGTTGCATGGTTAATTTTTAATACACGCATTGAATTTAGGTAGACGCCGATACACTCAATGTCTTTAAAATTCTATTTTAGAGCTCATTATATTTAGACATTGGCGATCGTTTGCACATTTCACCGCAAGAACGACGTTATCGTTAACGCAACGAAGTCTGTCCATAGATTTATCAGTCCGAGTGTATCTAACAGAATTTACTAAATCGAACAGCTGTCTCGCGTTACGTGAACCACTAACCGCTGTCTAACTGTGCCGTCCAACAATTTCCAAGGAAACCGATGTTCCCTGAGCTGTGAGAAGTACGCTCCGCCGGTCTTAGGAGCTTTTCCACCCTATCGGTTCACCCCTCTTTTCATTGTCGTTCCCCGGTTTGCTCACCGTCTGCAAGGTAACACTCGTTACCTTGTAGCAGCGCCAGTGTAAAAACAGACGCTCAGCCCCCATCCCCCCGTATTATTACACTGGCAATCGTTGCGGCGTTAACTGAAATTCCACGATGAAATTGCGCAAACACCCCTCGCGGCTTGGCCTTATTCGCTGGGTTCAACTCAGCGAGACTCCACGTTATTCGCTTTTCATTTACTTTTCGGCACCCCTCGCATTTACCTGTAGAAATATAATCCGACACCTCTGAGTCGCGTTACGATTTCTACAAATCCTTACACACTCCTTCCAATTTTCTACAATAAAAAAGGAGCAGACTTATTTCGCTGAACACCGGGAAATATGCGCCCGAGTTCTGCGTATAAAACGAGCGTTTGGTAACTTTTTAACCGGTCTGTTGAATTTCAAAATTTCACGTGAAATCCATTCCGGGGGTTGAATTGGAAGTATGCGCTTATGCGCTACTGCTGTTTGTGATTCATAGAGTTTTCATACAGCCTGCGTAAGAGACGAGTCATTTCAAGCCAGCGCCGCAGGAAACAGTCGCGCTGTCGAAAGCGATTCTTTTAAATTTTACTGAAAATTTTCTTCGGGGACCACTCTTTCCATCCTACCCGCGTTCGCGGCAGCGAAGGGAGTTGCTCTTCCTAAGATATCTCTCTTATTGCGGTGCATCAAAGCGCAGAAGATTGACAGACGATCTCCGTACCCCTTTCCCAAGGGCTTGGCTGTTCGCAGTGGTAGCGATACTGAAATTTAGTATCCCGGTTGCCTAAGTGGCGCGTTTCGTGCAGTGACGGATCAATAGCGGCGAAGATGGAAGATATGCAAAGGGCCGTTCAGACTGAAACCCCGGGCTGGAAAAACACAATGCACCAGGCGCATTCGCGAATTCGCTTGGCGGAAGCTTGCGGATTAAATGACACCGGATACGTCAGGGAGGCGAACGCGACTTGGATCGCTGGCAAAGTTTGGGTCACGATCCTTTGTCCCCCCCTGGCATTTCGAGTAACAATTTTCTTTCCCGATTGCACTCTGCTTCCGCGATTCAATTTTTCCATTTTTGGCTGACAGTCGCGGAATTTCTTCCACCGTTCTGGAGCTTTCGCTCGTTAAGCTGGCAAATTATACAAATGGCATGGGAGGGACGCTTAAACGAGCGGTTCGGATTCAATTTTGCAGCTTGGAGTGAAACAGATATATATTCGGCGATGCTTTGGACTGCTGATTAAGCGAATTATTATTTCATTTTATACAGATTCTTTCTATATTAGATCTGTATATGTGTGCTAATTTTTAAGATTTTCTGACTCTTGTAAGATATGTTTACAATGAACAATCGAGACATCCAATAGATTGCTTTTAGTCAGTTTGAACTAGCAATCAGTCACACATCTTTCGAAACTATTTAGAGTTCGCAGCCATCAGCTCGGTTATCACCGATTACCAGGTCTCGCCACGAGGAGGTTGCTGTGAATGGAGGGACAGATGGAATAATAGTTTCATTGATCTGTCGTTACAAACCCCTTTAGACCACTAAACCAATCAGATAGATGGAATAATAGTTCCATTGATCTCTTCAATTTAGACTTAGAAGCTTGGGACCTGTCAAGAATTCACTCTGTTATACCTACTACCTTCAGCAAGAAGGTATAACGCGAGTGTGCTCTGCGATCGGTACCCGATGGTGCAACTCCTGCTACCCAGGGGTCCCAGACGAAGAAGAAGAGCGCTCGGCGCACCCGAGGCGATTCTCGTGGCTCTGAGCGACCCGTCACAAGCACACTGGGTGTGATCTCACCGAAGCCGGCTAACGCAGAGACGGGGGTTTGGGCAAACAATCCAGGTTGCTCTATTTTCCAATCTTGACTCTATATTCGAGGGTAAAGAGGGTAGGAAATGAGCAACGCGCCAATGCTTCGTATTAAAATGAATTTATTCAAACACTTTATACTTCAATATTCTTGAGGCAATGTTTATAGTTTAAATAGTGTGTTCCATGCGTTCTTGCAAAATTGCTCCAAGTTCCATTAGCGTCCAGTGTGTGTATACTTTGGTAAAAGTCGCGCGGAGTTTTATTCCATTTTATATTTGCATCCGTTGCGTACTGCAGCTAATAGCAATCGTTGTGTGTTTTCTATGAACGTCGATTTATCATTTCGGGATCTCGCGGAAAACACTGACTTGCCCTCGATTGCAAGAAACCGCGCGTAGTTTTGCACAGTCGTTTCTCTTGGCTCGGAAATAATAGACGGGGGAGCAACCAAGGTGAATAAATTCTTGGCGCTTGTTCGACAGCGTTATTTCGTTCGTCGTCTCGTCACAGTGTACCCAGGCGCGCATTTCTGCATACGCTCAACAACGTCTATCCGCGTGTTCGCTCGTCAAGTTGGCGCTAAAAAGAGTTCCCGTGTACACAGACGCCTGAGTGACAAAACAAATGCCACCGAGAGTCGTTCCAAGCTTCGTCGTTTTCGCTCGCTTCCTGGCAGCGGCCAAGCCTCGCTGAATATTATCGTTAATGTTCCCGTTCGTTGGCAACGCCGCCTCGAACTTGAAAAATCGTGCGTGAGATTTGCTAATACAAAGAAAATCTCGCTGGTCCCCGCGCAGAACGTCATAAATAATTCAAGCAATTAACGCAAAAATTATTCTGCTATTAAAATAGGAATTTAATGGTGCTAATGCTTATCAGTTTTTTTTTTTAAAGTGATACTGGGAATTAGTAGGTTCATAAGATTGTCATTTTCGCATAGAAATTATAAACTGTACCAAGATTTGCTACCTCATCACGTGATAATTAATTTCAAATTATCTCAGTCATCTCGATGCTCGAACAATCAATTACGCGGGAAAAAAACGTTAGAAAAAAATGTAGTCATATGTAAAACGAAATAGTGCGTCAGAATGTGTACAACACTATTACGTGGTCCACGATTCTATCTTTATTAAGTCCGCGAACTATGTTAAATTTAGCATTAGCGATAATCGTAAAGATTTTATGTTTCGTTCCACTTCTAACTCAAGCTATTACGAAGCGAGCTTCCGAAATTCGCTTCTATGTTCCACGTAGGAGCTAAGCGCATAAAACTATACGAGTATCCCCTGAATAATGAAGCGAGCAGAATCCTAACGATGAAATCGTCAAGTTTCCATAATGAAGCAGTTGAGCTCTCGTTTTCTCATAGAAATCTGATTATCAGTTACAAATCACGAAGAATGTACAGTGGAAGCTGCGCGCATATCTGTAGCACTAGATCATTGCCATTTCTGCTCTTCAAGCACTCTTTCCACCATTCCCACAATTCTAGATATGAAGGGAACATTTCCGAGAAAATATTGAACACGAAACGCACCTGAAATCGCGAATATATCGTGCACTTTTATTCGTTGCACGTGTGGAAAGTAACGCTCGATGTATCGCGATATTTGTTGTGGCATCAATCCTTAACGTCGCTGATCGATGATTCCGCGAAACGATCGACGCCGTTCCACGATCCTACGATTCGACTCCAGGTATAAAAGTTTCCAATGAGCCTGTATACGCCTGCAATTTACGGCCCTTATCATTATTATTGCAGTCGAATGCGGAAAATGCAATTTCGGGGATCACTTTCAATTCCATCGTAGAAAATTCAAGCACCGCAATGGTGTGTACGTAAATTTGCATTCTGCTTGTTAATCGGCCTCGTAACGAGAATATTATACGGAACGATGATCCCTTCTCGGCCTACTTTCGATTATCATTGTGAAAGTATTTTGCGAAGTCGTCAATCGACTTCATTACCTACTCAATTTTAAGAAACTTAATGGTCACCCGGGTGATCCCGCGAATTTGGTTGGATCACCTACGGTCCCAGGCATATACGCCGGGCAAATTGTTGCCGCTAAAACACGGTAAACCAACGGGATTAGTTCCGTATGGACGATTATGCCCGGAGCCATGGAATCTCTTACGCGGCTGCACGGTCCCGAATCGAATTTTATGTTCTAACGAGCAAACCTATGGCCGAGGTTTTACGCATCGTTTGAAATCGCGGCCGTTCCAAACATCGGGACGAAAATAATAGCGTTCGCGTATAATTTTCGCCGATCGAGCTTACCATGCGGTTCCAAATTTATTTGATATTTATAGTGGTGGAATTGGAGAGCAGCCTACTATCGGATTTGAGTATAGCGCGTTTTGGGTACAATTTATTGTACAGTGGTGCAATTGTATATTAATATACGTGGAATAAAGCATTGGCGGTGTTTCTATAGCAAACTTCTACTTTCAACTGCACACTTCGCATTTATTAAAGCTTGGATAATATCCCGAGTGATTCACGTGGTCTTGATTCCCATCGGCAAATGTCTCTGCCTCCTTTAAATCAGAATTATCGGCTTGGAAAAGCATCTTACTCGGAACAGTCTCAAAGAACCACTCAGGGGCCAGTCATACACGCGCTCGCGACTGAAACTGGAGCTTGCGTGACCGTTTCGCGGCAACGTCCCTTGTGCCCCCGATAAGCATACAATCATCCTGCGCGATAATTACTCGCAACACGGTCCACCGTTCCGAAAGCGTTTCCCTCTCGATGCCCAGCTAGAACATCGTGGGATAGAAGGCTTTCACGGATTGGCTTTCGCCGACTCGTTCCGCGGCACGCTTGCGCGGCTTTCAAGGCGAGCTTTTGAGCTTTCGAGTTGCACCGCGAGCCGAGACACGTGGAGTCGTCTATTCCTTCGCCGAGGAACGCTTCACGGGCTCGGGATCAGCTGTCGGGCGGAAGCTCGCCGCGCGAAAGATTAAAAATCGGTGTGCCCCTTCGCCGTGGCCGACTATCGATTCCTCCGTGTGCTAATCGCGTGATTCCAGCGTGATTAACGGGAGAGCCGGTGTCTACGATCTCGGTGACAGATCGACGAAGGGGATTGCGATCGAGCCCAATTAAAGTCACTGTGAGTGTTCACCCGGTGGAGACGCGGGAATATGTTGGAACTGGTGCAAAATTGTGCGGTCTTCTGTTTCACGGCATCGTAGATCCAAGCTTCTTTTCGCGGCTCGTTGGCTGTACTTTGTTTCGACGGATCGTGAGGGATTGTAAGAATTGTGGCCATCGAGGATTCAGGATTCGTTCGGTCGTTAGAGAAAATACGGGCTTGTAAATAGCATCTCTGTGCCACCCTGAGGAAAGGTAACCAGTTTACCGTTTCCACCTTCGGCAGACAGGTTTCATTTTAAACTGTACCTTGGATTGTATTAGATCTTCAGAGAGAAAATGCAGGTCGGTGAGGCTCGATTTTTTTATTCGAGAAACGCCCTGCACTGGCACCTCTGAAATTTTATATTTTCATTTTTTATCTGATCTCGAATATATAGCGCAGCGTCATGCAAAACACGAGTGTACTGACACGCTGACGTACGATTCGTTTGTGTTGAGAAGCGAAGAAAGAATCTTGCGCGTATGCATCACTTCAAACAACTTGATAATTTGTTTCTTCGTAAAGATTGTAGTAGCTGGAAATTTGGCGCGCTTTTTCAGCTTCAGTGGTCGTAGTGAGCGTTTCTTTTCAAGTTTATCTTGGTGCATTCTTCAAGCTTGTTATTCAGTGCGAAGAGGTGGTGCCTCCTCGTTTTTCTTCTCCACGTTACCTTTTTCAATGTGATTTTTCATTTCCCTGGTGTTTAGACTCTGGATTCTTGGTACTCCTGAGTTGTGGGGGAGGCAAAGGGGGAACCACGTGAAAAGAAATTTAAATTGCAGTTACTGCTTTAATTCCCGGATCGAGGGTAAGATTGGATGTAATCTTCGAACGTTTAAACTCTGTTCGAATTCCATGCTCCACCTACGACAATTCGCTCCGTCTAATCAGGAATTCCGAGTAGATCCGTTAAATTGATCACGGGAACACAGAGACTGTTCGACGATTTTCCGTCGAAATCGCGATCAACCAATTTGAAGCTCGGCGATTCGACTGGATCCTGTTTAGCCGTGCTCCATCGAGCTTCCTAATTCGCCTTGAAAGCGTATCGTTAGGTACAATCGTGACTGTTGGTTGCACAACATTTTTCGCGGAACCGAGTCACTCGTGATCGCGATAATTCGATAGCGGTGAACGCCAGGGAAAACGAAAAGATACACAAGTGCTCTTTCCGATGCTGATCACACATTTCGGGGCAGGAACGAGACTTGTGTTTCGATCAGCCGTCTCGAAGGCACGTACTGGGAGCAAGAATAGTTGGCCGCAGCTGAAAAAGTTCTTCATCTCATTCCCCCTAATTGAACGAACCTGGTGAAAACGGTCGATTGATAATTGAACGATGATTGAGTTCCAGAACGTATCAGCTTTTATTGCTCGCTTTTCTACGTAATCCAAGTCACCTGCCAACCTAAACGCATCAAATTATCTGGAATCGACGGGATACACTTAAACAAATTACATTTGACTAATACCCTTCGTTGTCCACTGAGGATATCAAATTTCCAATACGAAACACGATATTATTAGAACGGAATATACTCGTCGTTACGTAAAGTCCTTTTTACGCTGCAGTATCCTGCAATGAAAGCGTCCTGCGTAAGGTTTGCAGTTTCCACGCGAACGGAGCTTGGTGCTTTTGCAAGTAGCAGCATTACGACGCGAGATTCCGCAGTTTCGTCTACGTATGAGTACTTTTATCAGGGAGATGCCCTTTTCCCGTTTCTTCTAGCTGGTAAAAGGATGTTGCTGGTTTTCTTCTCAGTATATGTCTTGCCGTGAGATAGATGGATGTTCCAGCGGCGTGCTCGATTTATTAGATCACTCTTGCCAAAAAGGATTCCAGTCGTTAATTCCAGTGGCGATATAGCGCTGTCCCGATTCTTCACAGTAAATTACTCTATTTTCCACATTCGGAGCAACGCGTTAATATGCAAGTGGTTACTTGACACAAAATCTCTTTTAACAAGAATCCAATTAAGAACGAAGTGTCTGCTTGTTCCTGGAAATAAATATACACGACATTTTTTTTTATTCAGAATTGCATTCTAAACCTTACATCTCAGTTTCCAGATTTATTAGCTGTCCTGTTGAACGCAGAGGGAGTAGACAAGTTGTCTTTTCGAGGTTTCTTGGCAAGGAAAAATGTAGTCCGTGTTAAGGAATGATGCGATGCATGATGTTTCCTGCAATGATTAATAGCCTCGCACCCGCGCGAAATGCAATCAAAACCGTTATAATAGGTACTGTCAAAACGGATTTACATGATTTACGTTGAAATTTACTGCGATTGATTCAATAACCGCCGCCATGTAAACCACTCCCGTCGAACGTTCTGGTCAAGGTGTATCGATACCGAAACACCCAGCATTCCTGTTCATTATCATCCATCGGGTCGGCGGCCGACTGATCCCAAATGCATCAGTCTGTCCTATCCCTGTTGCATTGCGCGTTCATACGTGGAATCCCTTCTTTAATTTCGAGCAATTCCAAAGATCGAATCTGCAGATCTGTGAGCAGATCATTGCCTAAGTTGTCAAAGCATTCTCGTTACTCCAGAATAACTTGCAATGCCTGCCACGACAAGAATGATATTCAGTCAGCTGGTGCACCGAGGCTTGCTAATAATCATACAGTCCCTGCATTTCTATTACGCAGAAGAATTTCGAAGTATACAAGAGAGCTGATTGCTCGATCCAGTGCTTGAGAAAATGGCTGGAATATATACGCGGAGAAGCAATCGCCGAAAGGGAGCGATCGCGCCAAGCTAATCTGCAACTCAAGCAGCCCCGGAAGTCAATCCCATTCCGTTAACCATTTGGGACGTGGAAGGGATTTTAAAGTCGAGCCCAAACAGTGGTGGCATCCAAAGAAACCGCTGTGTGCCGTGGAGATTCGACGTCCCGGAATGGTCGGCTGCTGGGTGAATCGGCGAGGAGACTCATCGAAGATTCAAGTACGCGGGCATAAGGTGAGAAAGCACGGCGGCCCCGGTTCGATGCACCGCTGCCCTTCGACGATGGGGATACGTCACGACCGAGGAAGTGCACTCGACGCGACCACTCGGGCCCACAGTCACGTATACCACGCGAACTATTAATTCACCGAGGCCTCTTAAAACGGGCAGAAAGGGGGGAGAGGGGGCAAGGGGTGCCGGGGGCAAAGAACGGACCGAGAACGGGGACAGGCTGGCGGGTTGTCAGTGTGCAGGGGGCGTAGATGCAAAGCCGAGAAACGGAGGAAAGCAGGACGAGTGGCGGGTTTAGAGGGAAAAATTGTGGAAAATAGAGGGATCATTCCGGGGCTACCGTTGCAGCCCACGCCTGGCGAATTCCGGGACTGATGGCGCAAAAATGTGATACAGGGAGGTGCTCTTTTAGCAATTTCTGCGTGAACGGTTTTGGAACAGCTGACGCAAATACTAAGCCAAAACTGAAGTTCTAAAAAGTCGATTAGCTCGATAAGAACTGTGTGAAAACTTGCTGGACTTCATAACACTTTTTATGTGTTCTTTCTAAACACTCTCCGAGGACTGGCTAAAAGATATGACTGTTCTTATGGGCGCATTGCACCGCGTACATTAATGAACACTCGCACTCTTATGGAAAAGTACACGACCAGGTAAACTCGTGTAGAAGCCTGAAATTTAGTACAGTAAATCTTCGTCACAGTACCCGAGCGTGCACGTCGATGGGAAAATGAGTCCCCGAACTTTCTGCACGAGGATTGTAGAAAAGAAAGGGTTCGACTTAAAGTGGGGATGACGAGTATAAAGCTGAAACGATGATCGTGCAGAAAATCGGGGGATGGAGGAAGGCGAAGGGAGACAACTGATTCTCTTAATAAAAGAGCATAGGTAAGCGTGAATTAAGTAAGAAATGCTGGCGATATCCGGGGACGGAATGAGGAAAGAGCATAGCCGTGGAAACGGAGTTTGTTTTACGATGGAAGAAACTACGGGATACAAATTGCACGCGGGAGAAATCCAGTTACGTTCGACCTTATAAGAGGAAAAGAAGATTTAGAATAAGGAGGGAATGAGAAAGAACAGGGAATCGAGGCTTGGCGAGCGGCGAAGCTACCGTGCGATACGGTTAAGAGTTGAAGGTGCAAACTGATGGGCGAGAAAAAGAGAACCAGGCTGAACGACAGGATAGAAGGTGTCCGAAAAAACAAAATGCTCGGAAAAAGGGAACAACGCGAGGATAGATCGAGATACCCAAGTGGTAGGAAAACAGCAGGGGGGGATAATCGAAGATTGCTTCAAGTTTATCGCCGGTATGTGCGTCAGTCGGGGACAGGCTTGGTCGTTCGATTGCTCGCGTGAAATCGATCGACGCGCAATTTACAAGAACCACGGTATTACGTTTGTTTCGTGACGCTCGGCTACGTATCCACGAACCGCAATGATTTCCATTATGCGCGCGTTACGCCCGAAATCCCCAGTGGGTGACACGCACGTTCGCTAACGACCACGATTTCGCCGGATTCAGAGTTCCGCGCGACTGTGTGCAGGCTGCAACTGGCCAACATGTCACACTGCGCTAATTCCCCGTCCGCGCTGTTTGATGGACTTTCATCGGGACCTCGCGGTCCACCAAGTGGAATTGAACTTTACCCTTTGCCGCTTTTGGCGAACCTTGCCCTGGTCGAGCGTCGACAAGAAACTAACTCGCACGGCCGACAAGAAACAAACTCGCCCCCTTCTCCCTCGAGAGGGGACTCGTGATACGAATAAAGTGTTACGCCGTCTGTGCTTCGCGAGATTTTTACCGCGGCTGCACCGTGGCCCAATTCCCCGGGAAATGGGCCGGGAACGCAGAACGATCGTCTGGGAATTTACTGCCCCGAAAGTTTTACTGGAGCGCCGGCAACTTCTCTTCCGTTTTGCCCTGCGTAGACGAGGGGTCGGCCGATCGGCTCAAAACACACATCATCGTGCGGATGATTCTTTCCTTAGGAGATTGTAAATAGAAAAGAGTTAGGGGGAAGGAAGTTGTCAGTTGTTGCTTTGGAGCTGTTGGGTTTGTTCAGTACTTGCTTGGAAGAATTACTAGCGACTGTGGTTATGATCCTGAAGTGCTTTGTCGCAAAATGTGGTTACTAAATCGTTTTGGGTTTAGTCACTGCGATAAGAATGAAAATATAACGCCGGGCTGGATGCAGTTTTATAAAACACCTTCTGGTATAGAGTAGAGAATTTATGTTCGAGAATAGTGTCATTATGCTTTACGCATTTTATGAAATTTCCAGTACAATTTCAGAGCCTCCGGAATATCCTAAAGGCAAAAAGAAAATTTATCGGATACCCTTCCTTCCAATACCTTATATTTGAGTAGGAGGTCGACGTGTAACGCGAAACCTATTATTAAACTTCATAGGATGCAGCAATTTTCCCGCTCGCGTCCAAAGGACCCTTTTGCTGCCACCGTATGTAAAAACAGTGTTGCGACGAGATTCTCCAGTAAATTTTCACGAAGGCTTTCACGTCGTCGCTCTTTTGTTGAAAACAAATTTCAATCCCATTAACATGTCGGATCTGTGATGCGTGAAATTTTTAATCCCGGACACGGCTTTCCCTTTGTTCAACGTGCTGTAGACGTCGTCCATGTTTGAAAAAATCTCCTTTTCTCGTGGAAACGCGATACGCTTTCCACCCGAATCACTTTGATCGCTAGATTGCCAGGGAGATTCGTCAGAAAGTTATAATCGCTGTATTCAATGGTCTCTTTATGCTGGAAGATTCGCTGTTATCGTTTCAGCGTTACACCGTTCGCGTGATTAATTATGCGCTTGAAGGTTGGTACGATATGATCGGCGTTTAAGCATTCGAACGCGAGTGCTGAGCTTGGGAACAGTGATTAAGACTAATTCATGATCAAGAAGTGAGGGAGAGTGCGAGGAACACCATGAGTAAACAGGAGCCAAGCGGGCCACCACCTCCACCGCTTCCTCCACCCTATCCGCATCAAAAGCTCTTCAAGAAGTGCAAGAGTGCAACGTTTCAGCTGGATGGTGCTACGTATACCATAGGTAATTATTGCAGCCGAGATGTACGCTTTTTTCCTTTAACAAATTAATATTCCAAGACTTTTATTCAGAACTTCTAAGCCGTCGCGAAAATTAGGAAGTCTGCTCGACTTGAAGCGCGGGAATACAGTTACCAGTCATCACCCACTTATTTTCTTCTCCAGAGTTCTATAAAATACTTTACACGTTACGATTCTCCGACTTTACTTTATTCCATATTTTTGTATTCAACGTTACCAGAGTTAGTGTAAACGTGAGCGAGCCCAGTTGATTTCAACTAATCACGCTGAAGCTCTCGCCGCGGAAGTATATATTGCGAACAGGGCTCTCTGGCGGCGTTTACGCGAGCGTCGCCCTGAATTGACAAGTATATTTGCCGAAATAAAACGACGTTAATAGCCTGGCAAATATAGACCACTGGAACGCTAATGGATTGTTATTGGTCGATTGCGTGGTATCCCGGCTCGATAGAGATGCATCAGATTGTTGATGTAGGAAAGCAGGTCTTTAACGGCTTACTTGTTTCTTTGACATCATTCCACGCCAATAACACATTGCTTCTTTCATCTGATTTTTGTAATAAAAGAAACAATATATATATCAAATACGTGTTCTTCAATTATTATGACCATTAATTAACATGACCAGTTTACTCGGTTTAAATGAACACCGTGCTTCATCTGTCGAGTAAATCTTTCAAGGAAATCGTTTCGATTCAACGAGCTTGCATCTGCACGTCAGAGCGAGGCACGCGAGATTCACTGCGTCCATTGGTCTGAGCACAGTTCGCGACAAATCTCCTGGACTTGTCCTTACATCGGATGCAACAGCTTTCAGGCGCTAACGTGGCAATGAGGGAAACGAAAACCAAATTCGCAGCGTCTGAATTTTCGTGTACAGTGGTGGCAAGGTTTTCGATTCGAGCCATGTGCCCTCGGAAATGAGCAGATTGTCAAAGACCTCGATTCGATTCGGCGGCGAAGGGAATTGCTTCTTTCGGCTTTAGGCAGCGCCAGTGACGTTAAGACGAATGCTCGTTGCTTCGCTGCACGCTGCAGGTGTCTTAGCGTTTGTCAAACGCGAAAATCGTGAAATCTTGGATGATTAAGCTCCAGGATTTCAAGTCAGACGTGCCTCTTAATGCTCATCGAAATAGTATTCTATCTCTGTCGCGTTTCATTCAACGGCTTCTACGTCTTCAAATCTTCTTTTTATGCGGATCCAATCCAGGTCCGCCCGTCTTTTGTCGTAAACCGGTCTACTGATACTGCAGGGTGAAATGTCGCATTGCCAGGAATGAGAAGTCACCTATTTCCCGAGGGAGAGTTCCTCGATCAACTCTGCGAACCAAACTTGCTGTCGCGATATTCACGTTTCATTTATATCTATACCTATATGCTGTTAGACATGCGTAATCCTGGAACTTAATTACCACGTACATTTCATTCGACGTGGCCCAGGGACATGGGTAACATCGAGACACACGGTTGCGTAAAAGGCGCTGGTGGAAATGTTAAATACGAGAATCTGGCACCGCGTCGTGAATAGAGTATGCCGCGTGCAAGCTGCTCTTTTTAAGTAAAAAGGAAACAAGCGACGAATGTCGGGCATGCAAAGGCAGCCGACGCGGCGGCAGCCTGTTTGCTTTTCTTGGAGAGTGGTTACGAGTCCAAATAACGTAAATTATTTAACGCCGAGTGAAGCTGTAGGTACATGGCGAAGAGCAGAGCGAAGTAATCTGTTATTTGCAGTCAGATTTTTCTGACGCTGGAATACATCAACTGATTTCCTGAACAGGTCGCGTGGAAAAGTCCGTTGCAAAGCAAACCCAGGGACGTGGGTGTAAGTGTCGATTTCGCGATTCGATCGATTCTATTTTCATTCTCTTCGGAATTTCTTCTTCTTCGCGTTAGTTGGTCAAGGAAAGCGTAACACTCCAAGGATACGGATTCGCAACGAATACATGTATCGTGGCTGTAGCTGTGCTTCCTAGACAGAAGTTTGCTCTCGCTCCTGCTGCAAATTGCCACCCGCGAACGTGCTTAATGTAATTCCTTTCGTTTATAACGCGACCGTTATGCCAACCCTGAAATAAACGTCCCTTCGCTTTGTTCCTTTCGTGACCGATACGGCGGAAGCGGAACAGTTGCAATTACGCGGGGTAATAAGCGTGAGACAAACGGCTTCGAATGGTCCTTCCCAGCCAGAGGATCCACTCGACAAGTATTCGAGGGGCTACCGCGAGGTAGACGTCACCGGGGATCTTTACGAGGGAAAAAGTAACGGAGTGTCTTTCGAATCTGTGTCTCGTAAGATTTTTTCTGCGCGGTGATGAAAAAGTGACGTCGAAAGGTTGAAGCGAGGCTGAGGTTTCTCTCTTAGAATGTCGCTATGAAAGGACATTGTACTCCACCCCCGCTAATGAGTTCGCGTTTGTAAATGACAGACGTTGAGAGAAGTGAAGGTTATTATGAATATAAATGTCACTGAGGGCGTGCTTGAAAAAGAGGAATGTAAAGAAGAATCATTTATTTGATAACTTCAAAGTGCTGATTATAATGAGTGTATAGTTAACATTTAATTTGTTTGGATACATGTGCAGGGAAATGACTTGAATGTTTCACGACAGTGCGCTAGTAAAGTTGGCAATCGATGAGAAAATCACGGCATTCAGAGTAATAATCGTGAACCTTATTTCATTATGCATACAAGGGTGCTCGTTAAGACCGTTACGTCTGCTAGATCCGAAGAAATATCACGAATTAATTATGCAACCCGGGGCAGGTTCGTGACGATAAAGAAGGAGTGAGTAGCAGAAAAAATGTACAACGTCTTGAGCCTTTACTGTTACCGGTATTATGAAAACTACGAACGTTCGCGGTCACTGTAGTCGTTATTCCAAGAACGTGCGGCTCGTAAATTGACGAATGCTGGTGGCAAGAGGGTGCTAAATGAAACCGTAAATATATGTGCGCAGAATTTCGTTGTAAGCAAGGATGAGACGTGTTTCAAGACGAAGTCTCGAATAAGGAGCGCCTTTGCGAACACTCTGGAGGGATACCAAAGAGAGAGAGAGAGAGAGAGAGAGGAAATGAAGATACAAGTTCCAACTGCAATTCCAGACTCGCTTCAGATTAATAATTAACCATCGATTCGCTTGGCTCGTCTTCTCTTGAAATGAGAGATCCCGAAATTTCAGGGAGTTGTCATGCTCTGAAGAGAAAAGTTAGCTGTCAACAGAGGCAGGCGTAATTACAAGTTCTGCGGTCTAATCTACTTGGCATCTTTTTAAAGAAAGTTGGCGAGGGTAGAATTCACGATGCATGAAACGAGATTCGACTTTCGGTACGTCGTCGTAATTAACACTAACGTAATTCGGTGCAGGTTTTCAGTTACGCGAAGTTCGATGGTGTTTCGTGGTTCTGTTTCGGAACAGTGTCTCTGCAAATTCCGGGAGTTCCGACCTCTCGAATTTCCCTGTTTTCGTGTGTCGCTTTTAATGGCTCGCACGTGGCTATAAAAAATTCACCGTCATGAGTGAAAGCTCGCTTTGTCACCGCCCGAAGTTCATTTGTACCCGTCTAGGTTATCGCGGTGGAAACAATTAATCAGGATCCAGTCAAATTTAATTAGTCAACCTGCCGCCCAACCGAATTATATTTCACTTATTTCATTTGAGGCTCATTGAATTAGTATTGGATCGATGGCGATGAAAGAGCTGAGCACAAGTAGTCCGAAAGCTGAAGGTAACATTAATTGAAGGGAAATATAAACTCGTGGGTGATTGATGAACTTGCTGAAATTTCTATGCTAATCTATCTTAATACATAAAGTAAAAAGTGTTTTTGATTAGTCTGTCGCCTAAAAACTTTCGAACGTTAAACTCTAGGGTCACGAAATGTGTCCCAGATCATTATGCTTAGCTAACCCAGATGAATGTGATTATATTCACAAAAAATAAATATAAAACTCTTTTATAAAATCAGAATTTAAATTTCGGGCGAAGCCGAGTAGTAAAGCTAAGTAGTTTAACATACAAGATAAATCAAGGGCAGAAAAATATATGATTAAACAATTTGACTGAGCAAGTAGCTAGGGATAAAGAGACAGACAGAGAAGTGGCAACAGCAGGCGACCGTGAAGTAGTCATTGATAGAGTTGGTCAGACAGTAGTATTAGTCTGCGTAGCAGCCGCACCGAGATAGTGATTACGATCAACGAATGTAGGAGATAAACTTCCGTTGTCTGGTCACGAAACTGATAAGAACTTGACTTTGACACAAGTACACGTACATTATCAGTTAAATGCCACTAAATAAATCAAACAAACCACAACGATTAACTTCAGTCAAATAATGTGACTTGGTTTAAATACACATTAGTGTAGTGTACGATTATGTGCGCACTTTGTACATTTTATTTGATCCAGGAAGTAATTACATTTACATCCACACGCAGTGTACATTGCCTGTACATCTGTTTGTGTAATTAGGTCATATTTTTAGATTCACATCCTCCAAGTAGTACTAATATAGTTTCTGCAACGGTCATAGAATATCGAACTGCAGAATATTAAATGCCCTTCTCGAGTAAAGTTTATACACAGAGCGGTTCCTAAATACGTCCGACGTACACAAAGCATTATTGCAGAATACAACTCTCGTTATCTATCCCTTTCTGCACGCAAATCCAGCCTGGTCACGTCACCCTCAGAATGGGCTTAAATATTGATTTCCAATTCCTCTTGCGAGTACCACGCTATTCTTAACGTTTATAAATATATCGCGCCACGATTTCCCGCTCAACGGAGGACATAAATTTTTAGCCCCACCGAAAATATCCCGCCGGTGGATTTCTACTCGTTTAAATTTGTGCAAGCAATATTTCCGTATATGTCCTGAAAAATAGATTTGCTGCTGTGCTTGTCACATGATTCGAAAACCCGAAAACACTCGCTTTCAGTGGCATTGTTCGCGCGAAAATTTAGATAAAATAAATTCTTATCCCGATATCGCTTGAGATTTATTGCTCGATCATTTCGTTCCAGGCAATCTGCGCAAGGTTTATTGAATAATTTGAATTAATGAGGTATCACGGCATGATATATACACTGCAAAATTCACACCTTCGTAACGCAGAATCCACTTTCATGGGGCTTAAATCGCTGAAGGTTAATGAAGGACCGAGACTGTGGAGAGGTTTAAATATTAGTCGGGTAAGCTACCTACTAGGCTTACGGGCTGATATGTATTTAATAATAAGACAGCTTAGGGGATGTTACGCTCGATAGCATGTCTTGCGTCGATAATTAATCTTGCATGTAAGACTGTGCCAATAGCTACACATGAACGCAATAATGTCTTGACCTACATCTTTTTAAAGCCACGTATAAAGGTATCAAAGATGTCTATTTAAATCACTATTCTTCACTTATTGTCACGCTTCACATTAGAGAAGCGAAATAAATTTTTTAAAAATATTTTTAATGGTCGAAAGGGGTGCATGGATATTCTTCAAACAGAACATCTACTTTGCATCAGATATAATTCAAATAATAATCCTTATTATGGATGCAATTTTAAAATTTCCTCCAAATTCTGTGAATATTCAAAGAGCTCCTGTTATCAGAAACAAGAAATTCATACGCTTCCACTGGCCACATGCGTGTGTAGAGAAATTGCCCAGCAGGAGGCATCAAGCGTTAAAATTGCTGGTCTCGCATTGCAAAGACAAATGGGGACTGCCTACGTTATCGCGCTATAAATCATCCCTCGGAATCAACACCGCTACAAACGGACAGGACGCTTTATAGCAGGCCCCGGCTTTACTCTCCAGGTCCCGTAACATTAACGTACACTAACTTTATCCCTCTTCTGCCAACTGGCGCGAAAGCTGTGTTTAAATACTTATGCCTTCACTCGAACTTGCTGCCGACTGGAAGAAAGTCGTGCTAACCGAAATGGTATTTACGAAGTTTGGCACGGAGAAGACGGTTGCGGAATGCGGGTGTATACACACTGCCTTGACATTACACGCTCACCCGGGTATCCCGCAGTCGTATCCGCAACTGCCAATGGCTGCGACGGTCTCCTTGCTCGAAATTTAGAGCCCACGCTTGGTTCCTTCAGATGCGTCCCAATAAAAATTAATACTCTGGAAAGACGCACTGTATACAACAGCGATACTTGGCATGGGGCTCCGCTACATAATGGATAGATTAAGAAAGTCCATTTACAAGACACACTCTTCTCGCTGCTATTGCAAAACTTATTTACACTTGCTCTAGTTGTTCAAGTTGCTCGAAGATATTGCGAAATTTCATTTATCGAAGCAAGCGACTATTTAACATGGGAGTAATAGAGTATTCAAAGCATCTTCATATATTCGAGTACCCACAATATATACACGCGTATTTAGAGAGGAAGCTTCCTCGCGATACGTGTTTTATGCGAGATCGTTAGCGCGGGTTACGCGGCGAGATAAATGTTGGAAACGAAAAACGTAGGCGGAGTGGCTATTGAAACAGATGGTACTGTCGTGCAACGACGGTCGTTCAACAGGGGAAAAAAATAGGATAAAAATGACGAGCCGGGAGGAAAGTGCGCACTCCTACTATTTTTGCGGCGCGGCCGACATTACCGGATTTCTCGGCGCTGCGATTTATTGTCATCTTCGGGGTAATTTGTCTTCGCGAGGGACACGTATCTACGAGGAATCGATAGTGGTAATAAAGACACACGATGGTGAAACTTTTAAATATATCGTTTCCTAGCGACACGCGCTCTTCAAGCTCGACAAAAACTTTTCCAAAATTCTGCTACTGTTACAAGTACAACGCTGGGATCGACATTCGTAAACATGGTACTGCGGAAAACTCAGCTCCAACGTTGCACCGCTCGAAAGTTGAATTTACCGCGATACCTTCGATTGTACATAAAATTTCGATCTCTCTTTTTAACGAGAATTTTCTGCACCCCACTAAAATGGGATATTTCATTGAAGTTCATATGTAGGGTAGTTAGGAAGTGAAATTGACTTGAGAATAGTTTTCCGAAATCCCTTCGTGTCGAATGCACTTTACCCAATTTCATTTATGAAAGCTGAAAGTTTTTTCAATTCCACAGTTACACGGAGCAAGCACATAGTTTATTCGGAGCTGTCGATCGCCGAACGGATTGCGCATCTAATGTATGGCACCGTTTTCACCGTGCAATTCAGGGCTGGGGATCAATTCGCGAGTACGAGCAAAGTTATTTAGAACTTGAGGCAGTTCGCGAAGTCTGCGCCCTCGGAGAATAGAACAGAGGAGACAAGATATCGCTCAAGTTGTTAACGTCGACGAACGGACATGATTTTATTATACATACCTGCAATCGCGCGAGTTGGCTGGTGAACGGTGAACTGTGGAAACAAACTTAGTTTGCATTACGTGTCCACAGACTACTGTAGACTATCTCGTCATTCTTCGAGCAATTATTTCTTTGTATTATTTCGTTCGATTCCACGTTATGAATTCGCCAGCGAAAACACTGCTTGGTATTACGCGATCAGATGCGATTTCCTCGCTAAATCCGCGTGCTGTAATTCGAAACAAGTTTCATTTACAAACGAAATTAATTTCCATTCCGACGCGTAACTCTGTTGCCAGAAATATTTGGAAATGCAAACCGATGCAACAGCCGTAGCTTACGAAATTACGCGGTCATCCGAATTCGCCCCTCCATGGCCGAGAGCGAAGTGTAATTTCTGTAGCGTGAACGGGATTTATTTTTAGAGTAAATATCATTCTTTACGCGTCTCTTGCGCCGGCGAACTTCTATTGATATTCATCCGACATGTGCGTTCTGAAAGTTTGCTCTTTGTTAGGGAAGCCTGGCATAAATTGCAGCGAAATACCGCGCAAGTGGTCTGCCCGCGAATCGAGAGGAAATAGCGGCTTGTTGACAAGACGAATGGCACTACGTGCGACAACAGACGTCATATTCTATCTGGATGCCTTCGCCGATGATAGCTTCTACGCAAACGATTTCCAATTAATCCCAATGTTTTCGCGTCGACGAAAGTGCGAATATCCAGCGTATTTCATACGAGTTCCACCTTTTACCGTCGCCAGTTTCAGTTTCTCTTTCGCCTGCGCTCTAAATAATTATTCTGATTTTATTCGAAACTTGCGAGCCTCTGCGTGGTGCTGTTTTAATGACCGGCTTCTCGCGGAATGTTTACGTAGAAGCAACGATCGTTTGTTCGTCGTTCTGATAATTTCCGTGCCGTTGGTGATTGGAGAAGAGTGACTAACGAGGCGTGGCTCGCCAGTATTACAATTTAATTGTTCATAGTGAAACGAATGCAGGCTCGAGCGCTGCACGAGCGAATAAACAAAGTCTCGTCGTCGGTGCGTTTAAGGAGCATTGGCATACGTGCATCGTTAAATGCAAATGCAAGAGGGAGCACAGATTTATAGACGCGGATGCAGTCTGGTCTTGAATAATAATTTCGATTATAGCGCACGTGGATTCTGTATTATTCGGACGACAGGATGATATTAAAGATACGAGAGACTTCCACGAAAATGACGTAATCTCGATCTTGAAAAACAGTTCCATTGTGGAGGAGAAACAACATACTTGTTCCTTTATCATTTTTTGTCAAGGTGGATACTTAAACGGGAGAGATGTCTTTAGATTCGAGTTAATACGATTTAATAAATTGAAAGTAACACTGGATTCAAACTAGGACATCCCGATTGAATCTATGAATGGAAATACAGTTTAATTCCGCAATCTCCCGTATTTATTCGTCGGATAAACCTTC